>OX375875.1:37712120-40112120 GCA_947359465.1 Metellina segmentata
AGTGGCTTACACCATTGACCTTTGATAAGAAAATTTCCTTTTCTTTACTTGTAAGGGTCTAAGTTGTACATGATACATTATTAATCCAGACATTGAAAATCATACTGATCCCACACGAATACAAATGAATTAAGTACCTCATTAACTACTTTTTATTCAACTAAACTCAAGGGTATAGGAGATCATTCTGAGATACAGAATACCACGTCCTTCAATGTCTCCAAATCCTGATATGAATGTGTGCGCAATGTCTCAAACTCCATACAGCAGTGGCTTACACCATTGACCTTTGATAAGAAAATTTCCTTTTCTTTACTTGTAAAGGGTCTAAGTTGTACATGATACATTATTAATCCAGACATTGAAAATCAGTACTGATCCCCACACGAATACAAATGAATTAAGTACCTCATTAACTACTTTTTATTCAACTAAACTCAAGGGTATAGGAGATCATTCTGAGATACAGAATACCACGTCCTTCAATGTCTCCAAATCCTGATATGAATGTGTGCGCAATGTCTCAAACTCCATACAAGCAGTGGCTTACACCATTGACCTTGATAAGAAAATTTCCTTTTCTTTACTTGTAAAGGGTCTAAGTTGTACATGATACATTATAATCCAGACATTGAAAATCATACTGATCCCACACGAATACAAATGAATTAAGTACCTCATTAACTACTTTTTATTCAACTAAACTCAAGGGTATAGGAGATCATTCTGAGATACAGAATACCACGTCCTTCAATGTCTCCAAATCCTGATATGAATGTGTGCGCAATGTCTCAAACTCCATACAGCAGTGGCTTACACCATTGACTTTTGATAAGAAAATTTCCTTTTCTTTACTTGTAAAGGGTCTAAGTTGTACATGATACATTATTAATCCAGACATTGAAATTCATACTGATCCCACACGAATACAAATGAATTAAGTACCTCATTAACTACTTTTTATTTAACCAAACTCAAGGGTATTGATCATTTGAAGATCCAGTTTACTGCGTCTTTCAATTTCTCCATCCAGAAATGTCAATTGGCATCGACCTTAGATAAGAACATTTCTTTCTCATTACTTCTAAAGATTCTACAGTGTACATAACACATCATTAGTTTATACATCAAAAACCTAGTGTTCCCAAAATAATACAAATAATTAAGTACATCATAAACTACTTTTATTCAACCAATCTCAAGTGTATTGATCATTTAAGATCCAGTTTACTACGTCTTTCAATTTTCTCCCATCCGGCAATGACTATTGGCATTGACCTTAGGTAAGAACATTTCTTTCTCATTACATCTAAAAGTTCTACAGTGTACATAACACAACATTTGTTTATACATCAAAAACCTAGTGTTCTCAAAGAATACAAATTAATTAAATAACACCAGTAATTAACTTTTTATTCAACAAACTAAAGGGTATTGATCATTTAAGATCCAGTTTACTACGTCTTTCAATTTACCCATCCAGCAATGGCCATTGGTTTTGACCTTAGGTAAGAACATTTCTTTCTCATTACATCTAAAAAGGTTCTACAATGTACATAACGTATTATTATTTTTACATAAGAAATCTAGAGATCCCAAACGAATACAATTTTATAAAATAGCATTAGTAACTAATTCTTATTAAAACCAAACTCAAGGTTAATGATCATTTTAAGATCCAGTTTACTACGTCTTTCAATTTCTCCATCCGGCAATGGATATTGGCATCGACCTTTGGTAAGAACATTTCTTTCTCTTTACACTAAAGGTTTCACAGTGTACATAACACATTATAGTTAACACATCAAAAACCTTGTGCTCCCAAATGAATACAAATTAATTAAATAGCATTAGTATATAACTACTTTTTATTAAACCAAATTCAGGGGTATAGGAGATAGTTCTAAGATCCAGGATATACTACAATTTCCCCTTCTTAATGTATGTGTGCGCAATGTCTCAAACTCCATCCAGCAGCGGTGATAGACAACGACCTCTCGGCATTTGACTTCTCTCTCTCTTTCTCAGATTTCAAATAGCCTGGTAACGTCCCCATTTACCACACAAAAATGTCTTTCGAGCAGCACGTTCACGTTTTTGCTCGCCGCTCATCCATACACGTCGCACGTAATTACGGCCGGCCGAGTAAGGCGTCCGGAAACAGGACCGAAGAGGACGAAGAATGAGAAAATTTGTGTCCTCATTTCCGTGAGAGGGTGAATGGATTTCCCTGAATGTTTAATGACTTTTCGGATGGTACATTGTGCAGAGACAGCAGGAAAAAAGATATGGGGGAAAGTAGGTAGGGTTCTTCGCTCTGGTATGAATAACGGCTTCTTTTAATTTCGGTCGCTGCCTTCTTTTTAACCTGCATGGAGAGATTTCAGATATTTGAGGTTACAGACAGCGTTTGTGGGCAAAACTCCCTACTTATGAGTCTTCCTTCCATTGAAATATTCGATTTCATATTTTGTGGTTGAGGGGTTACACTGTGCTTATGGATTTAGTTGGGAGTCTTATTTTGAAATAATTCGAATGCGTTGTTTTAGAAGTGATGCAACTCCATTTCTGGGAATCGGGTTTTACAAGGTAAAAATTAAAATTATCACGCATTGAAACATTTATAATTAACGGATGAGCTTATTTGTTCCAGGTTAATTTTTGGGTTCGAGAAAATTGACTGTAATCTCAAACTTGAAATTAGCGACAATTTCAGTAGTGGAACTTTACCACTATTAAAATGATGCAAATGAAACATATAAATTAAACAGATTCCAGTAGATGCTTTTTATTCAGCCAAACAATTTATGCAGTAATTTCGGTAACAGTACAGCTTTATCAATATTAAATAATGCGAATGAAACATTTATAACTTAATAGCATTAATAACTATTTTTTATTCAACCAGGCAACTTATTCAGAAATATCGGTAACATTGGAGCTTTATCACTAGTAAAATAATACGAATGAAACATACTAGTTAAACAGCATTAATAACTGCTTTTTATTTAATCAAAATATATATATATATATATTATATATATATATATATAAATAAATAAATATAATATATATATTTATATATATATATATATATATATATAAATAAATAAATATATATATATATATTTATATATATATATATATATATATATATATATATATATATATATATATAGTATATATATATATATATATATATATATATATATACTATATATATATATATATATATATATATATATATATATATATATATATATATTAATATTGCGAAGGAAACTATGCTAGCTTTATAGAATTAATATTGTTAATATTGTAACTGATTTTTATACAACCAGACAGTTTATTCATGTATTTTAGTGAGAGTGAATCTTTACCAGAATTAAAATAGTACGAATGAAACATACTAGTTAAGCAGCATTAATAATTGCTTTTTATTCAACCAAGCCAACTTATTCAGCCATTTCAGTAACAGTGAAGCTTTATCACCACTAAAAATAATGCGAATGAAACAAATTATCTTCGTTTGATCATACAGATTTGTAGCTGTTTAACATTCCGTTAATCGCATTGTTCATGACAGGTACAGGGGCTTCGGTTAATGATTTTCAGTTTCACGCAATGAAAACGAGAACTGTAAACAATGTATTATGAATATAAATAATGTGTTTTTTAAGTTTTCATTTTTTAATGTGTTTAATACTACATACTACTTAATTTATTTAAGAATTGAACAATTAATGTATGCATCAAGCATTTTCAATTAATGCTATTGTTATTTTTTGAATTTTTTTGGGGAGGGGATTAATCCATTTGTCAGAGATTAAATTGTTTCGATTCAAGGAACTGAAATCTTATAGAGAAAATGCGATTCAGCAATTTTGCTGAGTGAACCCGCTGCACTATTAAAATAATGAGCCCGATTGTAATATTTTAATAAATTCTTCAGGTTTAAAGGTGTCTAAGGCATTGCTCTACGTTGGAAAGAATTTGTAGACGTATTAAACAATACTTTAAACTGAAATAAAAGGACTGCGTTGAAAAATTAGTGTACTGCAACTATATACAGGGTGACCTGTAAAGTCCTTTTAAGCCCTTTAATTTTGAAACCGCGTCTCGTAGAATCAAGGTAGTAACGTGTACCTCCAGTAAAGTGACCATGCTGAATTTATTGAGGCAGCTTACTGCGCCCAAGCGGTAAAATAAGGAAATTTAAAAAAATTACTAGAAAACTATAGGAGAATGTCCAAAAAGTTAATTAGAAAAATGTACGTAATACATTAATAAAGACAGAAAAAAAAATTTCATGGAGTTATTTGTAAAACTTGCGGAGATATTCGTGATTGAAATTTGAACTTTTCCATACCTTGAAAAAGGGGCCGTCCTGAAATTGAAAACGTGTTTTCCGGTGTTATTCAGTTTTCTGAGTCGAAAAATCCGTCGTGGTCTCTTAAGTCCTCGCGTTGGTGTAATGTGGAATTGCGGAGATCGGGGTGCCATCTCAGGCGTTACTGCGCCACCTGACCGTGGTTCCAACATGATGATGCCCCCCCCCCTCGAACAAACCCCACCATCCCCACGCAGTGCGACAGTTTCTTAAGAACAGATTTGGCCAACACGCAATCTGCTACGATGGCTGTGTTGAATGGTCTCCACGATCACCAGATCTTACAACCCCCACTCGATTTCTTTCTCTGGGGTTACATCAACGATCAAGTTTGCTGGATCTGCGGCAGCGTATTATGAATAGCTGCGGAACTGTCACACCACTGATGATAAGGAATGTGCATGCCGGCGTGCTTGATGGAATACAAACGTGTATTGTAATCGATGGTGACCTTTTTGAACACACTCGCCGTGGTTTTGTTTAGTCATAAATTTCTTGCTGTTGCTCATCTGTGTCTTCTACTTTTCCAATGTGCCATATTGAATAACGCGCATTTGTTTCTGACATATTCGCATCTCACTCAAAGTTTACCAGCATAAAATGATTAAATAGTAAATCTTCGTTCGTGGTTGTATAGCCGAGAGGTTTTTAATCGTGTATTTTAGTTGTTGCGCGAAAATTATGATTTTGGATCGTCAGTTTTTTTTAATTTTCCGAAATACGTTTTTCAGATGTTTTTTATTTATCTTTTTTTTTTTACTTTCTTTGTAGTTTGAATTTAAATTTGTCGTTGTTTAACTCAGAAAAACTGAATGATAACACCGGAGAACACGTTTTTAAATTTCAGGACGGCACCTTTTTCAAGGCATGGAAAAGTTCAAATTTCAATCGCGAATATCTCCACCAGTTTTACAGATAACTCCATGAATTTTTTTCTGTGCCTTTATTATTGTATTGCGTACATTTTTCTAACTGAACTTTTTGGCGAATCTCCTTTAGTTTACGAGTTATTATTTTTAATTTCCTTATTTAACCGCTAGGGGCGCTGTAAGCTGTCTCAATAAATTCAGCATGGTCACTTTACTGTAGGTACACGTTACTACCTTGACTCCACAAGACGCGGTTTCAAAACTAAAGGGCTTAAAAGGACTTTACAGGTCACCCTGTATGTATATATTCTAAGCAAAATATAACTGTATATATACTAATATACTGAGCAGTTTTATACCTGGACTATTTCAACTTATAATTGATATTTTCATTTTATTGAAGTTAAAAAATGAAGTCTGATTATTTTTACTATGATTGTAGATTTCGTTTGAGTATTTAGTTCTATGAAGAACAAGGTCAGTTAGTAATTATAACCTTCTTATTATTTAATGTATTTAGATTTTAGGCGATTGTACACAAACGTTGCCTTGTTTTTAAAACTTGTGAGAATAGAGTACTATATAATCATATTCTAGGTTAAATAAATACCTTTATCAAAGCAATTTAATCCCGACTTATGTACACAATCTAATTTTACTTCCAAGTAATTATAATTACGGTAGTTAATAGAGATTAAATGTTTTCACAAATATGCGATTCACATAAAAAGCAAAACGAAAAACTTAGAACTAAAAATTCTGTGTAAACAACATAATTAAACCCACGGTAATTAACAAAGATTAAAGGCTTTAACTAGGAAATGATTCGCAAAAGTGAAAAGACAAAAATTAAAATTAAAAATTCTACTTGAACATTATAATTGTAAGGGATTAAGTTTCTGGTCTACAATGTAAAGAAGGAAACCACAAAGCTTTTTAGCTTAAGACGATGGTGAAACTGGATCTGATCCAAAATCTCTATACTGGTAAATTGGAGAGAAATTATTAAATTGATCATTGGTTCTATTTTTACTGTATTGGACGTACTTTTCAGACCAAATCGCTATGTTAGAACCTTATAGCTCTAATATTACCAATTAAAACAAGAATGTACTGTTTTACGGTGGTGATAATCATAGAAGAGCATCAGGAAAAAGTGTGTAAGTTCTCCTGGCACTGAACAAAAGGCATTCTAAAACAAAAATAAGCAACCGCAGTTCCTATTTTCGTTCCCTTTCTCAACATTTATTCCATTAAGTATGTTTTCCTTTGCAATATTTACTTGTTTGTTGAAAAATGTTTTGTGAATAACAGAAGCCGCTTATTTATTTTGCTTTGTACGTTCACTTTAAAGTATACGTTTACCTGACACTAATTACTATCTTCATTTGTATACCTTGTTAGTGTCGCGCATTTTTAAATTCTTTCATCCAAATATTTGCTTACAAGTATTGTTGAAGAGACAACACAAAAATTCAGTCGCAACGTAAAAAGTTCTTAGTTCTTTAAAGAAGCGATGATGTATTTTTACAGCGATTGCTTTACAGATTGATTTTCTTGTCTATTTTGGAAGCTCGTTTCAACTCCAACGTGAAACAAAAGGTTTCTGACGTTTATATAATTGCTATATGAAATAAGATCACATCATTACAATTAATTTGAATATTAATGAATCAAGAACTTTTTTAAATACTTATTTTTAACAGACCATTTTATAAAGGGGGAAATACAATTTGCATGAAACAGTATACACAAAATATGATAACAACACAAACTGATTTTAAACGTCAGTTAAATTCACTTAGTTAAAGGCCCGATGAAATAATGAATAACTTTCAAATTATTTCAATCAAAATGTGCCAGAAAATTGGAATATTGCTAGAATTGTTCCTAAACATTGTAAAATGATTAAAATGAATTAAAACATCTATTTATATCAACATGCATGTATAATTTAGTTTTAAAATAATATTTTAGTCAATGAGTTGGATTCATACTTCACTTGTCTCCAAAACCTTTATAAATGATGAAAACAATTTTAATATTATTTTTAGAGTTGCCATATCCGATGAAAGTGTAGTAACTAAATTTTTCTTAACACTTTTCATCTAAAAATACAATTTAAAGGAAACAATTGACGCGAAAAGGATTTCACGTTCATAGGTATCCTTGGAAGAAAGTACAACAATCTATAAAAAGTACAATCGTAGAAGAATATTGATAGAAAACTATTGAAATATAAATCGCTTATATATACTTAACACATCATCGACATAGCGAATGATCTTGAAGAAATCAAGCATCAGTTGGGATTCATTTTCAAACGAGAATGGCATTTCACATTCGAATTCCGTTTATCTTTCCCACCTCGGTTTATCTTCAGAGGTATGAACAGTTGAAAAGGTCTTAATTTGTAGCATCGATATCTTCCATCTCACCTATTCATTAGTTCTTCGTGTACAGCACTTTTCCAAATGTACAGGGTAGATCCATCTTCCTGTTGTAGTAACAGTTCTCTTAATTTCGGAGTATCATTGATCCTTTATTCGTTCAGTTACTTCTTCCAAGAGAGTACAGTATCTATTCCTATTTATCCGTGTCACAGACTCGTTTTATCTCCACTGGTTCCAGGTTTTGGAACCAATTTATGACGCGAGGCGAAAATAAATCTGTAAACGCTCATTGAAAAGGATAGAACAAGTTTTTATTTGGACTGATGAAATGATACAGCGTAATGGTTGTGTGTTCAGATAGAAAGCACCTAAGCAAATTGAAAGAGAAAATCTTTTTTATATACTTGACTCATTTTCACGGCTCAGCGAATGATCGTGAGAGAGCCAGAACATCAGCTGGGATACATTTCTGAAGAGGAAAACTTCACTCCTGATGAGATTCTTAGACAAGGTGCTTCCCTTTTCAATGATTCGCAAGGTTTTGTATATCCATCTAAATGATATTTAAAATACAAATTTCTCTCAACTGAGATATTCTAAACACTGTTTAGATACGTAGCATTTTTAAATCGAAAAGTAAGTATGAACTCGATATCATAAAATGCAACATGAAAGATTCAGCTGTAAAAACCATTTCACAAGGAAAATTGTTACTCCAGACCTAAAAGCATCGTATTTCCTATTATATCGACGGGGAAAATGTTTATTTTTAAAATTAGTCTACCATTATAAAGATATTTTACCGAAGGGTCTATTTATTTTAAAAGCTCCACAGTATTCGAAGCAATTCTGTTTAAAGCAATTTCTACACACTTTGCTGTTATAATAGTAATAGCAATAAGGAAAGGCTCTGATATATTATTGAATTCATCCCTAAGAAGTCATAGCATAAACATTTTCCTTCCCCAGGCAGCGATTTATTGTAACTCTCGATTTTTCGATTATGCATATCGCAAATAACGGCGTTGTGTTGTTAAACTTAAATCTTACACGTTTGCATACTTTCTAAGAGTTTTAAGTAAATTGTATGTTTGGGTGAGAGGAAAGAGGAGAAATAGGGGGAGGGTAATCTTTATGTCTTTACCTTTTATTTATGATACAACACAAAATTAAATCATCAGGGCATTGGAAAATTAATGTTTTATCAGAAATGTTTTTTTTTTAATTGGGCAACTGGAAACATAATACTATTTCTGCAAATATAATTTAATTGCACAAAGAATTGGTAAACGAAAGAAACTTAATAATTAACGTTTGATTTCCAAGAGGAAAATACTTACCGATATATTTAATGATAAATTATAAACTTCACTGCAAACAAATTGCTATATGTCAAGAAAGAATTATAAAAAGCAAATTCAAGCAAAAAAGCAACAAAAAAAAATTGAATTTGAGTACTATTGAATACCACGAGGGTTCCACACGAGGATTTTACTAAAAACTTAATGGGAATTGTGACACTTAGGTAAATTATTAATAATGATAGAAACATTGCAGAAAAAACCAGCGACAGATATTTTTATTGTATTTAAAGCTTAACAATTATTTTATTTATTGTATTTAATGCGAAAATAATACATCCCGTATATTGCTTTAGAAATTCCCAGTAATAACACTACATGACTTTTATTTTCTTAACTTTACTGAAGTTAGCTTCAGAAATAAATTTCATGAAAGTAACAAATTTCAAACAGATGTAGAGTTAAAACAAATTATTGAAATATAATTTCTGAACTCAGAAAATGCCAAGCTATTTCAAAGTATAAATATACCTTACACACCCTTAAATTTGATGTAAATGTGGTACACGGGTCTTGCGAAAAGGTACTAAACAAAAAGCTGATTTCTTAGGATAGTAAAGAAATATAATTTGGAAACCGTTATCTCTAATCTCTGAATTAGAGAAAAAATACTTATGTAATGCTTTTAGAAAAATTATGTTAACTGTCTTAAGTCGACGTTAATGGTGAATTAAAATGGAAAGTGTTATATTGTATTGTTCGCACGGATTTTAAACATCAAATCACGGCACGCTGTTTAATATAGCAATGCACTGACAAAGTAAGGACTGCCATTTATGCGGAAGACGCTTTTGCATGCGTACCTTAATTAAAGCATAGAAGGCATTCTCATTATTCGCTATGAGCTTTATTAAGAACGTGCAATATAATATCTTTAAAATAATTATCTATTCGTTAATTAGATGACAAAGATGAACAAAATATGCAAATATGTCTGCCTCCTCATGTTGAAAAGTGGGCTTAGTAATTATAAATTATAATTACATACGAATCTCACAATAAAGTTCAAAACTAAGACATATCAGTCTAGATTCTACTAATTGATCTTTATTGAATTTATAAATGTATAAGAGCATACGGAATAACAATTTACAACACGGGAAGACAGAAACGGATGAAATTTAAAATTTTTATGGTAATTAGACAGGTAAATTATGTGAAGTATAGAATTTTGTAATAGAAAAACCCATCTCATCTTTCCGTGCCTAGTGTCCTGAAACGCTGTGCCAGTTTCAACCAGTTTGTTTGGAAAGAATAGAAGTAGTATGCCCATACAGAATGTTAAGTTTTATTGGATATCAATCGCATCTATACATCTCTACGATTATAAAAGGAAGTGTTTGTTTGTTTTCTACTCGCAAAGTCCTGACGAATCTATGGCACTTACAGTAATGGGATTTGGGACACAGGTAGTCCGAATATTTTGCAATTTTTGGATCGTGGCGAATTTTAAAATTAAATCTAGAACATTTTTAAATGAATTTAATATTTTTTTCACCGTTCTTTCTTCTTTCGGAAATGAAGAAGCACCAAAAAATTTAGACTTTTCTCCCTCACGTCACTATTGATGTCAGCCTTTGGAACCATGCCAATTTTTTCACCTTTCGTCTCGAATACTAGCGAACAGATTAGAATGAGATTCGTTTGATTCGAGATTAATTAATTTTGATTTCCTGATTAACAGATTCGAGTGAAGCAAAAGAAATTATTAAAGCTATCACTGGTGTTCTTCAGTGCTTTTTTTTTATCTCATCTATCCTTAAAGATAGAATGAAAATTTTAATGGATCCATCTTAGTGTGGGGTAGTTTTTTCTGGTTATGACTCGGTTCATTGCTTAATGTACCTGGTACCATGAACGCTGACGTGTACCTCAACGTTCTGGACAGTTAGTACTTGCCTCAATTAAGGCAATACTACATCCATGATGAGTGTTTCTTCCAGCAGGATCGAGCTCCATGTTATACTGCAAAACGTGTGCTGAACTGGCTTCCTGAAAATTAGGCGAATTTGCTCGACTGGCCTATTCAGAGCCCCGATCTCAATCCGATCGAGCAGCTGAAGGACAAACTGGAACGACGAGTACGACCACCATGCACGCCCATCTTGACAACAATCTTTTCTTACAGCCAAGAGTCATGTAGAGATAGTCCTTCTCAGACTTACAGAGATAACTTGTGGAAAATATACCTCGACGTGTTGTTGCTGTACTACAAGCAAAAGTAGGGCCTACCCATTACTAGATAGCGTCGAAATACTTTTGTCCGTATAGGGCAGGGGTGGCCTACCTGTGGCGCATGCGCCAAAAGTGGCGCATTGGATGATTAGAAGAGGCGCACTGCATCCTTGCGCCTACTTATTCTTTTGAACAGGTGCCATAACTTAACCCATCTCCACATTTTAACACCAGAATGATCTCAGTTTAATTCATACAGCCTTCACCAAACGATACTCTCCGGAAGTTGTAGCACCATCAGTGGAGTCCACGACAACGATCGTCCTCACGTTCAAGAGATTATCTCTTACTGTTGTAGATTGGTGCTCCAGAAAAATGTGAATCTTTTGAACTGAAGTACATTAATTAGTTTAGGTGGCGTGACTGAGTTATTCCTCTTCCTCCCATTTGCGAAGCAGATCCTACCCTTATTCATATTTTCCAACCCCACCCATGAACGTAAGAAGGTATTTGAGGATGTATGGCGCATCTAAACTCGTAAGTGTAAAAAATTGACGCATGGTGTGCTAAAGGTTGACCACCCCTGGTATAGGGTATGTCCAACCAAAATATTAAGTTGTTCTGGATATCAATCATATCCTTACACCACTACATCTATTCATTTTACAGTATAAAACACAGGAAAAAATATCTTGGGATTATCAAGTCCTGATGAGAGTATGAATCTCACCATGTCTGTAAATTTGTCCATAGAGCCCTTGTCATACGAATATTTCTGAGTCACGTAATTTTAACCCTCGATGTGAGTAGGACGAGATATCTTGTCCACCAAGAACTGTCTAAATTTGTTTATGGCGAGATACTGTGAGATCGCAATACTATGGATTTTTTTAATGACAATAAGATCGAGATCCAGACAGATTTTCTTCTAAGGTCACTATATACTACCCTAAAATAATGAACTGGACGCCAGAGGATTTGCATAAAATCCGACTACCTGTTTGGGGGTGTTTTATGTGGTATGGCCTGGAACCTATGCATGTTGTTCCTGGTCAATTGAACGCCGACTTCTACATTAACATTTTGGACCATCAGGTTCTTTCTACGCTCTGGCAATTTTTTGGAATGGACGAATGTTACTTCCAGGACAACAGCGCTCCATGTCATGTTGCAGTCTCTGTCAAGCAGTGGTATCGAGATATGGATGTAAAACGTCTTCACTGGACTGCTCAGAGTCCCGACCTAAACACCATAGGACATTTTTGGGACGAGTTAGAGCGATGCTTACGGACCAGGGAACCACGTCCGAAATCTACAACTGAGCTGGTGACATTCTTGAAGCAGGAATGTACACAAATATCCATAGCTGAGTATCAAAACCTTGTTGAAAGTATGCCTAGAAGGGTTGCTAGTACAATTGCAGCACGGGACCATCACCCTATTAAAGCTTCTATTATTTTCCTTACACCATAGCATCTTGCTGCCAGGTCCATTATTGTAGGATAGTGTATATCTGGCAGTTTATTTTCTAGTATCTCGATTTACTGTCTGATACCAGGAACTCTTAGGGATACCAAACCGATGATTTTTTGTTGTTTTTAGAGGCTAAAATTTGTAACGACACGAAATAACGTCATGAAACTTTTGACGCGAACATATCAATAATGCTGCTTCTAATTGCAAAATGAAAACTCTTTCGCGTTTGTTTGAGAAAAGTATTTTATTTTGTACTTTGGGGTTATGCTAGATAGTACTTGTTTATAATTAGAGATTGAACTATGAAATTTAAAATTAATAACATATTATATAAACTTATTTAAAACTTATAAAATAATTATATTATAAAAAAACCTTATTAATAACTTTAAAGTATTAAATTATAGAACTTATTAATAACTTATAAGGCTTACTAATAACGTGTTAATTCATTAATAATATTTATATAAGTAAAATTTATTATTAACTATTCAGTATTACCGTATAACACATCTCTATTAACCTTTGAAAATTAATACATACAATTTATTAATTACTTTTAAAAATTGTTAACAAATTATAATTATAAAATTATAACACATTCTATAAACTTTTGAATATTAACATATACAATTTATTAACAAATTATAAAAAATTATAATTATTAACTTATGAACGTAGTTAGTAATAAATTATAGTTATTAACTGAAAAAACCTTTCTATTAACTGGTATTTATTGACACACAAAAGAACTTATTATCCAATTATATAACTTCAACTAATTTAAAAATCTATTAATCCTTAACTTCTAAATCCCGAATTTCACATTGATTGAAATACAAGCTTAGAAAATGTGTATGGAAAGTTCGAATAATTAAAATTTTTCTTGAATTCAGTTCTTGAATATAACGTTACACAATAATGAGAGGGAAAACGTCAAGTCCACAAAGGAAATTAACATATGAAAGTAATCTCATTTCAGAAATGTCTTCGCTTAAGTCATCGTTTGTAAATATCATATAGCACCCCGGTGAGAAAAGTGATACAAGTCAAAAAATAAAAAATTTGATGTTATGTCATTGAAAAATATGTATGAAGTGCCCCAGTGTTACATTACTATTCTATAGAATATAATAGAAGTTACCACCATAAATATGTACCTAAAATTTAAAACAAGCTTATACTATTTCAATATGTTTTATAGTTTACTTTAAGTTGATGTTTCTCAAATTCTGCAATTTTGAATTATGTCACTTTTCTTGCCGTAGTGCGATATGTAGAAATGTTTTTTGGGGAAAATACATTTTTTTTCCAATTGCGGGCACATATGAACTTAATCATTGGCCTCTACAAGGCCGGAAGTGATAGCCACTTGTGAAGGAGCATCCAGTGGAGGAACATCATTGCCCCTAACAAAGGACAGCACAATTTACATCCATGCCCTGACCCCGGATTCGAACCAGGAACCTTCCGATCCAGAGGCCAACACCTTAGCCACTAGACCGGTTGGTCGGCATTGGTAAAAATACTGAAATTAATATTTTCTGATTAAAGGTGTGACTAAGTATAATAGTATCGAATTTATCACAATGTTTATTTATTTATTGAGCAAGCTTTAACAACCTTGCAATGAGAAATGAAAGTTGTAATAAAAGTAATTTTTAAAACTAGTTACAATAAAAAGTACAGTAAATGTTATGGGATGTCCACGGTTTGGTAAGATTTGAAATGAGTATTTGACAGATATTATTTATTAAAGACCATATTGTATTCTAAACTATACAAGATCACATATTTTCAAGGCGTTCTTTACTTTAAATAATTTGAAAACTACCTATTGTTACTGACTGGATTTAACTACTTTTTTGTTTCTTTTTTATTTAATTTATTAAACGATATCATCATACATAAAAAATTCATTTAAATGATAGCAAAAAAATACACAAAAGTTAACTCAACACAAAAAACAAGAAAAAATAGTCTGGTATCGTTAAATTTCATGTATTTTCAAGCCGAAAATAGTAAAAGGCACCAAAGAAAAATCGACATAATCAACAAATTCAAGAAACGATGATACAAATTTAAAAACTATGTATGTTTAAGTAAATCAGTCTGCTAAAAATAATTATAATTTCATAACATTTTGAGTTGTTAATACATAAATTCAGCTGAAAATGAATTTAATCTAGATTCCTTGGAACCGAAGGAATTACTATTTACTGAATGAAGGTGACATGCGAAAAATATTTTCGATATATATCTGTCGGACCTTTACAAAGCAACATTCGGTTTTTCGTATCTCTCGAATACAGAAGGCAGAAATAATGACAAATAGCATATTGATTTTTCCAGTAAAGGATATCGAAGAAAATCCCTTCGCTCCACTATGAATTCCCGATTGGCAAGAAATAGCGTTTTGTTTCAGTATGGAATTCCACTTTACAGTTTCCAATTTTCTTCTTATTTGTCACGAATCCGGATCTAATAAATCACTGGAAGTTTCTCCTAGATCACAGAACTAATATATAAGAAAATGTCAACGTTGAATTTTGATATTGAAATACTTACAGTTCCCGTGTCCTTTATACATAGAGAATTACAAGACGTTTTGGTGTAAACATAAAAAAGGTTTGTGGAAGAAAAATAAATAATTTCATTTATCGCCGTTTATGCGATGGAAGTAAGTTATTTTTTGTTAGGGAGTTAAATTTTATTAAAAAAGACATGCTGAAATTGCATGTGACTATCATATCAAGTTACGTCAGACTACGGAATTCTTCTTTAGAATTTTAAAATTTTCTTCAATTTATTTCTGTTATGGATCTGGATAGAATTAGTCAATGAAGTCTCTCCCGTGTGACAGGACATGTATAAAGGAAAGTATCTGTATCTAAATTAAGTATGGAAGTACAGATGACGTGTCGTTAGTTAACGTAAGACAGAAAAGGGTTTTTCAGTGTAAACATAACCAATAGAAGAAGAAAAACGATTTACGATTAAGAACTAATTTGAATTATCGCAATTTCCACGATGTTCAGAGTTAATATTTAATATGAGATGCAGTTTCTGTCAATTTAAACGTATATACGGATAGTACTTTTACTGAAGAATGTGTTTTCTGCCCCTATTCTAATTACGACGCCAACTTGGCTTCTTTTTTAAAAACATAATTTCAGGTCAAAAAGAATTCCAAAGCATGATTTCCGATTTGGTGTATGATAGTTTATTCGTCAGCGGGAATCAGCTCAAACGTCATCAAAACTGCGATAACCACATTTTAAGATAACCCTGATGAGATTTCCGTGATAGCATTTGGATTGTAAAATCACGTGATTTGGGGACAAACCAAACGGTAATCTTTGGTTTGTTTCTTTGCGCTGAAAATCACTCTCATAGTTTTAGGGTTAAGATAGGTAAACACCCAAATTTTAAAAAAATATTATTTTTGAGTTTATTCATTAAAAATGTGCATTGAACATTTCGTTTACAATATCTGAAAACTGTTTTAAAATTTACAAAGTATTAGCGAAGTTATAGGCATTTTTCTGAAGTATAGTAGTATTAAAAAAGCAATCTCCTACAGCTAAAATGAGCTGGTGAAGATACCAACAACCATTAGTAGATTCTAATGTGGTGTTTAAGCATGGTCAAGGACTACCTCCTAGTGTTTTAAATAATGTAAACCCTGTTGAAATGGATTTGTTTAAGAAGGAACTTTTTTCTAAGTGTTTACATAGTTAAACCCAAAACGCTAATGAATCATTCAACGGTATAGTGTGGCACAGAGATTGTCAAAATTTAACTGTTAACTGTTTACTAGAATTTAACACACTATCTTTTGGAGTAAATGATGTTGTTATTGTTATTAATTATGTCTCTAAAGTACTTATCGATATGTTTTTGTCTTGGAATGTCAGTAGGTGATTACACGTACAATGGCTTATGTGATCCCGATAGCTAACGAATTAAGGAGGCTACAAAAGCATTAACTCCTTGTTTAAAAACGCAAAGAAAAATTATCAGAGCTTCCAAAAAACGAAAACAAGACGAGCAGGATTATGTTGAAGGTCAAACATACACGATTGGAGAATTTCGCCAACCTTAATAAAACTTAAAATCGCTTTCACAAATTACAGGAAGAAATTGCATATAACATGTTACATGTTACTTTGCTTCATAAATTACAAAAGAGGTTACCCAAAACACTTGCGCTCTGTGTTTAGATTTACAGGAAAACCTAGCTAGTTGGTTCTTACTGATCAAATTTGATAGTTGAAAATGTATTTAAATAAATGTATGTTCAATGCTGCTTCAAAAATCTAAAATTGCGCTAGCAATACCATATAAATTTTATAAGAAATTACATATCACATAGTATGTTTTTGCAATGCATTTATTGAATGATTCAGAGTTAGAGTTGTTTATTTCAAAAGTTGTAATATAATTTAATGCAAAGTTGATTTGACAAGAAGTTAGTTTATTTGTGCTATAAGTTCTTGTCATCTTATATAACTTCCTTAATTACTGTGGCATTGTCCGTTATATGATCGTGTAATGCTCAATAGTCGGGTTTGATAAAATATGTGATTTCCACATAAATCACTTGTTTTCAACTATTCAATTGAACCTTACAGAGCTGAACGAATTTCGGTCGATTATCACATAATGAGCTTCCAGAGTGATCAAAATTTTATTTATTTTATTACCCCAACTTCAGGCAACCAATGGAATAAAATGGAAACGATTTAAGTTATCTAACCAATCTTATCCATAATTCAAAACCCGTACTCAATTGCTTTGCTTTTGGAAAAGAGAAATTCTTACTAATCCATTAAAATTGCTTTTCTTTTATTACTTTGTTCGAAAAGAGATTCGGGAGTAAAAACGGAAATTATTTGACAGGAACAAATGGATGTTACGCTTTAATAACATTATGTGTAACCAACGTAACAGCTATTATAAAATAGCAAAAACAATACATCTCATTATGAATTGCTTTTCTTCCCCCTTTAGGAAAAATCATGTATTACACAAATCTCTAGAATAACCCTTCTTTGTCTAAGATTATTTAAGAAAGTACACTAATACATCACTGCTTTCAAACGAAATTGTGTCTTGGTGATCCTGTATTTGTGTGCACAAGAAAACACATTATCTTTCTCGAAGTAAGCAAATTGTTTAATGTTTACAACATATCTGTAGATTTCTAACGTTTATGGGAAGATATACACTTGTGCGTTTCCATTTTTATAATTTTAAGCGGGCGCTTAGTGGAAAATTCAATGAAGTAAAATTGCATAAATAAATATGTTTTATTAAACTAAGTAGTCATGGACCATGTGGTATGTGACCATCGTCACTCATTTTACCTGTATCTCCATCTAGATAAGTTGCACTCCATTTCTTTGTGAGATATAGTGTTTCGTAAAGTTATTACTCATCAGAGAGTTTACAGACTTAGCTTGAAGTTTGAATTTTTAAGGGGTAAGGACCATCTATTACGAAGCTGTACCACGTAATGCTTAATCAGTCAAGGAAATTTACTTAGAATACAAAAAAGTATTTACTGACGCATATGATAGAAAGGAACAGCTACACTCTACGTTTATGAGCGATGGCAACGGCCTTGGCGATATTTTTGGAGCACTTCTAAAGTCGCCAAGGAAATAATTATTTCCCAACTCTTTTTCTGTCAGAAATTGTTTTCTTTTTACAACACACTTTTTAAACATATTTCAAAACGTTATAAAAAGTATATTTTTAAAAAACTTTCACAAAAAGTAGTAAGTTTAAGCACATATCAAAACACATTTGTAAACCAGCAGAGAAACTAAGCTACGAATGTTGGGTAAGAATACCCTGAAACTTATCAATTACACTAAATACAGTGCGCATGTTGAAAAAGGAAAATATTTACAAAAGAAAAAAAAGCAAGAAAAAATACCACGTGATAACGTCAAAATTCTTTCGTGAAAAAATAATGGAAACGAAAAGGGTCAAAAAACAAAACTCTGATTCCTTTAGTGAAAACTATTATGGTAAAATAAAAATAGTACAAGTGTCAAAATACAAATAAATGGACCAATGGTATCACAAAAAACGATTTAAAAGGACCAATGTTATCAAAGGATATTTTAAAAACAAAATAACCAATGGGAGGGAAGAAAAAATATCAATGAATCAATGAAATCAAACGACTTTAACGGATTTCGGAAGAACTTTCTAGAATATTCAAAATGAAAAGTGAAAGTTTCCGTTTGCCGAGGTTGCCATGAAAACCACAACAAACGTAACGAAAGATGGGTTGCCTTAATTTATCGTAACTCGCTACTAGAAGTGCGCCAAAAAAAATCGCCAAGCCGTTGCCATAACTCATAAACGTAGAGTGTAGCTGTACCGATAGAAATACAAACAGAGTAGTTACTCGAATCGAACCAATAGTTAAAAGAAATGTATAATAAGTATTTGCTAAATACAATTTTAGTTTAACAAGTTCCTTGAGATTAGTTCTTAATATACAAAAAAATATCTGCCGTATTGAAACGAAGAAGTTCATGGTCCTTGTAGTAAGTAAAAGTTTTTATTAGAACACAATATGACGACATTATGGGCATAAATAGAAGAAACGTTTTCAAAATTTTGAAATATAAGAAATTAGACATAATATTAGAGAGCAATAAGTAAACTTTTATCCTCTTAATATTTACATGATTTATCAAAACAATATTGAAAAATCACTTCGTAACCCAACTAGGGGTAGTAAGCTTTAACTTTATCAAAACAATTCATCAAAATATCAGCATTTGGTTTTGAGTAAAGGTATCTAAAATCATAGTCCTATAACTGTAGAAATTTTACATATAAAATTATTGATACCTACGAATTCTCTCTCTCTTTTAAAAGTATTTAAAGAGTTTCAACCTAATCTGAATTTATCAAAATATTGTACTGAACGTAAATATGAAATATGATATTATTACAATATGTTTAAATTATTATTTTTTAATTTGTGGAGATACGACAAAAACATTAGAACAGCAATATATATTTGAATTTATTTAATGTGTGCTTAATGTTTAATTCAATGTATAATGTTCCGGAGCTCTCCTGGAAGAGAATATTTGTTTGGGAGAACAAAATCGCAAAGTTCTATGTTGTATAATATAATTTTGCACACACGAGGTGAATAAATTAGAATTTAAAGCGAGGTTGCACAAGCTCTGCACAAGTTGACGCTAAGTGCTCCAAAAGGATGGCTCCAAGTCCGGGAAAATGACGATTATTGATGAAGAAACATAAATTGAACTGAAAAGTAAAAAGGTAATAGTTTGTTCATGGTTGTAAATTATTTTCCTAAGAAATAACTTGTGTTTATAAGGTTTTAAACATTTCATCAATCCATCCATCCATTTTTTTCATAAACTAATCGTTCATATAGTTAATTTTTAAGAATCCTTATTTAGATTACTTATTTGTACTTTTTAACGAATGTTAAATTGAGACGGATTTGCGAGTTCTCCTTCATTCATTTGGGAATGAATCTATCAGAGGAAAAACTTTAAGTTGATCAAAACAATTAATAAAAATACAGTAAAACCCCGATTATCCGAGTTTCCGCTTTAACCAAGCTATCAAATATTTCTAGGAATTTTTTTTGGTCTTACATTTTCCATTTTTAAAACTACCGAAAACAATTTTGAACTTGATCTCATACGCAATCATGAAAACGAAATCCAACAGCACTACCCCTTTACTTTTCATCGTGTCACGCACTAAAAGCTATTGAAAAGTGCTATTGAATATTTAGAACAACAAGAAGCGACACCATCTATCCTGTAAATCTTAAAAAAATGTCGAAGCATTGCTGCAGAAAAAAGCTAGTAGCGTAAAACAAAAAACAATTCAGGACTTTTTAAAGTAAGAACTCTTTAATTAACTTAACAATATAAATAGTGTGTGGTGTAACTGTATAACTTTTGTATTTGTTAAAATATACATTTAAACCTCCACGATTTATTTTATTAAAATTTTTGCTTTAAACGAGTTTTTCTGTTATCCGAGTTTGTCTTGATCTACATTAACTCGGATAATCGGACTCTACTGTGTAAGCATTTGCATTTGAGCAAAAATATCTAAAATCATAGTACTATATCAGTAGAAATTCCACATTCAAAATTATTTATATCTACGAATTCCCTCTATCTCTTTCACTTTTAAAAGTATTTAAAGAATTTCAGTCTAACCTGAATTTATCAAAATATTGTACAGCCGTTGAAAAAAATATTCTAACACCTCATATCCTTTACCGTTCCTGAAATTGTATAATGAAATCCAAAATGTCACTATGCATGGAATAGTACCTACTACAAATATTGCATTTTATTATCATACGGTGTCATATCTATGTAAGATACCATAAAGTGCACCAGTAAATCCCACGCATACCATAATACACTTTAATAGTATAGTGGTCCAAAGGTTAAGATAATACTCCGAGACTGAGAAATTGATCTGAGTAAAGGTTAAGATAATGATAGCAGACAAAGTTCAGTCCGGTCATAAAGGACTACAGATTTTCCTAGTTATTAATGACGAAGGAACTAATCCGCATGGACATAGATACACCATGATGGATCCTTCATCTACGAACATTAATTCAAATGCTTTTAGTATGAGAACGCTTACAGTTCTGTAACTTTCGGAATACTAGATTTCAAAGTTAGAGGTTTTATTAATTTAAAGTACAGGTGACGAATTTGCAACATGCTATGAATGTTAGAAATTTCAGTTGATGAAGAATGAAATAGATATCTGTTGTGGTATATGGATGATATATTTCATGTCACCTTTTTATACCTGCGTAATTTTTAATATTTGAAAAATATGTGTATACAATCTTTTGATAATTTTTTTATAAGCCTTAGTGATCGTGAAATCATTTCAGTATTCTCTACTCGATCATAAATAAAAAACGTGGATCAAATTGTTGCGAAAGAAGTGATAAACCTAATTATAGATATTTCTAAATGTTTTTTAATACCAAATCAAAACTAAATGGATACAAATCATTGTGAAAGTATAATAATAAACTTGGGAACCACTTTGCATTACCCTGGTGCACCACTAGAGTGAGTTTACATAACACTGAATAATACGAATCATTCTAGGCACAACTTGTATGTTGAGGCAACATATATATTCCAGACGGACAAATACACACGCTTAAACTTACTCCCATACAGAGATCAAAAACAAGATTATAAATTTTTTAAACATAGCATGCAAATCCCACTGGAACAATGGTGACTGAGATATAGGACATTTGAAGTGTACTAAGCTAAAGTCCACAACAAAATACACCTTTTGAGAACTTTTAACCAAACAATATATTTTCTAAAATTTGGAAGCACATCAAGATAAAAGACTTCAGATGTTCCGCACAATATTTACCCCGATTTTAGAACTAATCACGAATACAAATAATAGAGGACGTAACAAACTTATTATACAGTAGCTAAAATGCAGTATGCGGTTAAAATAATAGATAGTGTTTTTTCTCATTCCATATCTTTGTATAAATGTATATATTTTGTAAAGCTATTTGTATATTGCAAATTCAATAACAAAATTATACTTTGAATGGAAAAGGTTTTAAAAATTTTAAGCAAAATCACTTTTGTATTCGATACTATCATAAACTCAACATCTCTATATTATCATAAACTCAAAATAATCCGCACATGTATTAGGCAGAGTAAACAGCACTATCTGTTTGTCTGTAATAAAATCTGTTTCCGACATTAAAATGCATAGTTAGTAATGGTAATAGTTAAAAGAATGTTTAAAGTTCTATTGTACTAAATTTGGTGTAAAAATTTTTTAACCATAAAATTCCGAATTTACCATAGAGCTTTTTCGAAACTCACTAGGCTGAAAAGTGAAGCTGAGATCACTTCATTGTGCATATTTCAGATAGTTGATAATGAAATCTGCTTGTGTAGAAACGGTTGTAAACACTAATCTATCAATTTCGACAGAGACTAATCACGGTGAGTACATTATCAAATAGAACATTCATCACACCGTATTAAAGCAGGGGATATGTCCAGTGCTGATCTCAAATAATTTTGACGTTAAAGGTTCACGTACACCACAAATATTCTCTCATCACAACCTGGAAAGCAATTTATCCCTAGGTTTCAGAAAATGGAATCCAGCGGCCGAGTACCTTTGTACACCAAATTTGGTAATCGATTTTCTAAACAGCGCACTAAACATCTCTTAAATATTTACTATCACCCTATATATGAGTTTCATATTTTTGTGTTCAAATTTTAAGAGAATCTAGGGAACGTAAAACCAAATTATTTTCATATATGGATGTCGTTAAATCTGTCTTGGCCTCAAATGTCCTCATGTTGGTATGATGTGGCAGTTTGGATAGTTGGGTGCCAGGTGTTGACCTCGTCATCTGACCATGGTTCAAAACTACGAGACGTTGTTTTGGGATATTTCCCTTAAGAATTGATCCCGAGACAATAACTCGTCGTGTTACTCCAGTGCGGCGTCTCAAGTTAACTGTCTACCCACATATACGGATACATGTCTGCAAGCATCACCTGAGTATGCTAGAGGTTACACTTAAGCGTAGAAGTGGAAGACACCAAGAATATAAACAACATTTTTATTCATTCAAATTTTTTAAGCTTGGCCTCAAATGTCCTCATGTTGGTATGATGTGGCAGTTTGGATAGTTGGGTGCCAGGTGTTGACCTCGTCATCTGACCATGGTTCAAAACTACGAGACGTTGTTTTGGGATATTTCCCTTAAGAATTGATCCCGAGACAATAACTCGTCGTGTTACTCCAGTGCGGCGTCTCAAGTTAACTGTCTACCCACATATACGGATACATGTCTGCAAGCATCACCTGAGTATGCTAGAGGTTACACTTAAGCGTAGAAGTGGAAGACACCAAGAATATAAACAACATTTTTATTCATTCAAATTTTTTAAGCTTGGCTTCAGTTATACACTTAGAGCTTATTTCTGTAATTTCGCAGATACTTGAATCTGCGACATAAGTTTAAATTCATCTCAGTAAATTGATTGAGCTCCAAGTGCCTTTGCATGTTCCCCCGGAATTATAAATCCCTATATAGATACGATTTAATTAAGCATTCTCTACCTCTTGGTAAACTTAGCCACCACTACAAACAATTAACTTACTATAAAGTATATACAACAGTTCTAACATCTAATCCATAAAGTACGTTTTGTTGGCAAAGTTGGCGCTGTGTTTCACACATCTTGCCACATTGGTGACGAGTAGACGTGATATGATCAATCGTCTGATAAATTCCAAATGGCACTCGACTGAATTGGAGCATATTTCGATGATCCAAAATGGCTAGTTGAATTGCCAATGGGATGCATTTCACTTCCAGCAACTGTTGGAAAGTTATGGGTCACCAAACACTACTTGCACTTCTATCACAGCTTACATGGTGTTGACCTCGTCATCTGAACGTGTTTCGAAATTTTGAGGTGTTGTACTCGAGACGTCGATCCTTTCCTTCGCGATTGATTCTGAACCGTTGCCAATGGCCTGTTGTGTTGCTCCAGTGTGACGTAAATTCAATTACATACCTATCCCACCTTCACTGGTCTTTTGCTCTAGGCTGTACGCACACTCAACTGCTAAATACAACTATGCTAAATGCAATACAAATATGCTAAATACAGGAAACGTATAAACGTCGCAATCATCCATTGCACACGGAAGTATCCCACGATCTCAATACAGCCTTCGCGGTCTCAGTCAACTGGAAGGTCAGTCAATTACTAGTAGTATCTATCCGATTCAGTCACTGCTAAATTCAGGAGAGAGAGAGAGAGAGAGAGAGAGAGTATTACGGTGAACTTAGCCACCACTACAACAATTAACTAATAATGGAATAGTATGTACAGCAGTGTAACCCAACTCAACCATGAAGTAATTATAAGCAAACTAAGTTATGTTGTCTTGCAAAAACCTCTCCTAAAGGTTTATACTATGGGATCGTGGCGGCTGGAAAAAGGAACGTTTGCACTAGAAGGGAGCTGACAGCCACTTGTGGTAATAACTCAGGGTCGGCGTCCGACTCTTGTGCACCCCGATTTCCACCTGACACCTGGTGATTGTGGCGGACAGCCGGCTAACGGTTTCACGACCCTTTCGCACGTGTGGGGATTTAACACCCCTTGAGTGTAGGAGGTTTCATTTGAAAAAAGAAGCGACGGGGGCCAGGAAAATGGTTGATAACCCGAGAAGGAAGGCAAGGTACTCGAGCCAGAGAAGCCACAGGTGGTGAACGAGGTAGCTCTCAAGACAGTTATACGGGGAAGTCAAACTCCGGGGAAAACAAAACTACAAACTATGAGAAGAGAAACTTACTGTTTCTTCAGGAACATTAGTTCATTAATTGCGTTGTGTAAATAGGCGTGTAAGATAGTAGGGTATGCCGAAGAAAGTTTTTTTTTTTTTTTGCTATCACATTCTAATAGAGCGGAAAAGTTGGCTTATGCAGAAAACCTAATGTGTAAAAATTTTTATCCCGATTTATTGATATCTTTTGCCTCTCCAAGAAGTTCAAACCCTCCAAAAAACAAATTTAGGGGGCATTTTTTATAAAAAAAATAAAAATGCTTACCATTACTTTCTAATAGTGAGCAAAAGTAAGCTAATACATTCCATATTTTCCCTTTAAAAATTATTTAAATCATTATATATCTTCTTCCTTCCCAATTTATTCCAAATAACACAAAAAACATATCTCCAAATTTCACCTTTTTTACACAAATTTCTCTCTCTCTATTTTTTCTTTTTTTTGGCCCCGTTGGGGAGGCAGAAGATATGTACTGATCTAAACAATTTTTTTACCGTTAATATGGAATGTATTAATAAAAAATGTCGAATTGTGATCTTTTTGGAGAGTTTAAACCCTTGGGAAAACAAAAAATGCCAATAAATCGGGATGAAATTTTTTACACAGTAGTTTTACTGCATGAGCAAACTTTTCCGCACTATTAGAATGTGATAGCAAAAAAAATTTTTTTTTCGGCCCACTCTAGTAGATAGTTCTAGTTGTAAATTCAAACCTTATAAGAGTAATAAAAAAACTTAAACAGGTATTCGATTTAGTCTAACTTCATTTGTAATACTGTGGTGCCCCAAAACACCATAATACAGAGAGTTTTGAAACACCCACTAAAAAGCTATGTAACATCAAGAGCGATGAATTAACACCTGCATCAAGTTGTCTTACTGCACTGATATCCCAAAAAAACAATACTATAGTACAACAAATCGATGATATTCGTATCTGTAAGAACGGAAGATATTTCTAGAACTCCATTTATCGTCAGGAAGTGAGCAATTCCGCCTTCTCCCCGCAATGATTGTTTACGATCAAAAGCACCCGTTTGATGATCCGTCTAATGATACTTGTTATCCAATTCCGCCATTTACCGACGACGTCAATATTCGGAAAAGCTTTTGGGCCGGGTGGAGCAGCAGCCGAATGTTTGTCTTATACGCCGATCGAAAATTATTGGGTTGCGAGACCTTAATAACTTACAACGGATGCTAATATTTATGTTTTCGCACTTAATCAATCAATATGGAGTGTGATGCATCTAAAGGTATTAGATCATTCGATACCTTCAGACTGATCAGATTCCAGTTGATGTATTTCTCATTTAGATATTTGCCGTTTTTTATTGCTATCCTTATCTATTAATTTGAGAAAGGTTTGCAGGTTGTTAAAAATATATACACTACCCTACAATAATGGACCGGACAGCAAGATGTGATGGTATTAGGGAAATAATATGTACTTTGATAGGGGGATGGTCCCCCACATACTGAAATTACACTAACAACCTTTCTGGGCATACTTTCAACAAGGTTTTGAACACAGCTATGGGTACATGTGTCCATTCCTGCTGCAAGAATGCCGCCAGCTCGGCTGTAGATTTCGGACGTGGTTCCCTGGTCCTTAATCGTCGCTCTAACTCATTCCACAGTTGTTTTATGGGGTTCGGGTCACGACGGGAAAGGGATGACGTTTTACATCCATATCTTGATACCACTGCTTGAAAGAGGCTGCAACATGACATGGAGCGTTGTCGCCCTGGAAGTAACATCCGTCCATTCCATAAAATTACCAGAGCGTAGGTAGAACCTGTTTGTCCAAACAGCTCATGTTGGCGTCGGCGTTCAGTTGACCAGGAACAACATGCAAAAATCCCAGACCATACCACGAAAACCACCCCCAAACAGGTAGTCGGATTTTATGAAAATCCACTGGTGTCCGGACCATTATTGCAAGGTAGTGTATATATATATATATATATATATATATATATATATATATATATATATATATATATATATATATATATATATATATATATACACTGCTGTTTGTAAAAAATGGAACACCATGAAGGAGTCATCAGAATTAGATGAAATTTAATACACAAACGGCTTGTATTAGTACAAATAAATAAATAAATTTTCAAAGCAAAAAAAAGCAATATTAAGTGTCCGAAATCCGTATTTGGTGTATCTATTCAATAAATGCTGCTATACGACGTGGCATGGAGTGAAACAGATGTTGAATGTCTGCTAGTGGAAGAGAATTCCATATTGTTTGTATGCTCACCCAAAGTTCGTCTTTTGAAGCTGTAGGACGCGGATCACGAGCGAGACGCCGACCAACCAAATCCCCCACTTGCTCAATTGGTGACATATCCGGCGAATAAGCAGGCCAAGGAAGAAGTTGCAAGTGTTGGGCTGAAGAGAAGTCTCGAACATTCCTTGCAACATGTGGGCGTGCATTATCCTATTGAAAGATATCTCCAGGGATGACTTGAAGGAAGGGAACGACTTCGGGCTCTAGCACTTCACGGACGTACCTGTTGCTATTCAGATTACCCTCAATTCGTAGCAGCTGAGATCGTCCATGATACGAAATCGTAACCCAGACCATAACTCCGGGTGTTCGGTCACTAGGACGTTCGATAACGCACTCTGGAAGGCAGCGTTCATCTGCATAGCGTCTAACACGAATGCGGACATCTTGGTTCCACAAATTAAAGCGGGATTCGTCAGAAAAGACAACTTATTGCCATTCAGTGCGCCAGGCTCTGTCCTCATGAGCCCATAACAGACACAGCCGTCGATGGTTTGGCGTGAGGGGGATCCTGTATACAGGAATCCTTGCACGCAGTCCACGTTGCAGCACACGTCGGCGAATTGACGAAGCTGACATTAGTAAACCTGTAGCAGTAGACCAAAGTGCTGCCAACTGTCTGGAGGAAGCTTTACGGTCATTCACCGCCATGTGGACCAGGTGTCTATCATCTTGCGCTGACGTCACCTTCCGTCGTACACTCCCAGTTTTTCGAATTGTCCGGTGCTCGTAGGTCCACTGCTTCCAAACTCGCATCACTGTGGAACTGTTCCGCTGCACACGAGCTGCTATTGCGCGATAGTAAAACCGTACTTCAAGAAGGGCGATGATTCTCCCCCGTTCAAACTCAGTAAGTTGTTAAAATTTCACCTTATTTCCTCGTGGAGGCATACTTAGGTCTCACCCATTTGCTACAAATTTCATTTCATTCGGATGGTTCCTTCATGGTGTTGTATATATATATATATATAGACTGCGTGTGAGTGATTCAATAAGATTGCGGATGGTTGACACAGGTATCCTGTGCCATGCATACTGTAGTTCGTCCCACGGCAGCTGACCCAGACAACCCGAAATGGTGTTTTCTAATGTGTGAGAAACTTTGTAGCGTATTGCTGTTCATACGTATAAAACACCATTCTGTGTTGTCTGCTTCAGACTCCTCCCCGATGACGCTCTAATCCACCAACACTCTCATTTCCTTTTGTTTTTTAAACTATATTACCTTGCTATGATTGACCTTGTTATACTTCACCTTGTAAAGAATGCAGTTTCAGCGCGCTTAAATGGTCAGTTTTCTGGTTGATTGCTCCCCGGCTACTTAGTTCTTTGCTTTTATAATTTTTTGTGTTACATATGTATTTTCCTTAGGACAAATATTCACAAAAGTAAAAGCGTAACAATATAAAAGGGTAGCGAAATATTCTGACACTTAAACCGACAATTTAGAACATTTACAATATCCTGTACTCTATGAAATGTTTTCGGAACCCGCAATTATAACAAAGCATAATTCTATATATATATATATATATATATATATATATATATATATATATATTCTCTTTTACCAGTTATATACACAGTCCAGTCACATGAATGTGACCACCACCTACTTCCGACGTCAACGTGAAATAACCAATGACAAAGGGCAGGTGGCAGCACATTGCAGTGTAGTGTATATAAGGGATGTCCTAGGGCATCGGAAAGCATTTCAATCGTTGGCGTAATGCAGAAACGTAGCGATTTATCCGACGTCCAAAAGGGCATGATTATTGGCTTTCGTGCCAAGGGTGGAAGCATTTTGGAAACGGCTAATTTTGTGAATTGTTCGCGTGCCGCCGTGGTAAAAGTATACCGTGCACAGCAAAATGGTACAATCCAAAATCAGCGTCGTGGCACATGTGGTGCACCAAGAGCTATAGATGACAGAGGCGAACGAAGGCTACGGAGCTGCGTTCGGGCGAATAGATGTGCAACTGTTGAGCAACTGACCGCCCAGATGAACCAAGGGGCTACCAAGAGTGTATCCTCAACAACGGTTCAGCGAACGTTGCTGCGCATGGGCCTCCGCAGCAGACGCCTGGTTAATGCACTTATGCCGACTGCTGTTCATCTGCGACGAAGGCTGGAATTTGCACGCCAGTACCGCAACTGGACGTCCACAGAGTGGCGACAGGTGGCTTTTTCCGATGAATCAAGTTTTATGCTCCATCGGACAGATGGACGTTGGCGTATACGGCGTGAAACGTCTGAAAGCAAACCCACTGCAACAAATGCCGGAAGGATCCAGGCTGGAGGAGGGAGCATTATGTATTGGAGAATGTTTTCCTGGCATTCACTGGGTGCACTCCTCATTGTGAAAACACGATGGATCAGCACAAGTAAGCATCTGTCCTTGCGGAGCATGTCCACCACTACATGTGAATCATTTTTCCTCAGAATGATCTCATCTACCAGCAGGACAATGCGAGGTGTCATACAGCTCGCAGTATATGTGCGTGGTTCGAAAAGCACCAGGATGAGTTTACCGTACTCCCCTGGCCAGCAAACTCACCGGATTTAAACCCAATCGAGAATCTGTGGGACCACCTCGATCGGGTTGTTCGCGCCATGGATCCTCAACCGCGTAATATAGCGCAGCTGGCCAGTGCACTGGAGTAGGCATGGCTCGACATCCATGTAACACCTTCAGAAACCTAATTGACTCTCTCTTCCCTCACGTCTCGCAGCGGTCCGCTCTGCCAAAGGTGGTTACTCTGACTTTTGACAGGCGGTCAAATTAATGTGACTGGACTGTGTATATATCTATCTTTATTCTTACCTATATTCATCACAATTCCATTTTAGTTGTATAACCTCACTGTGAACTATATTCGGCACAGTTTCGATTCCTGAAACTCCCTAAAGGTTCATGTCTCTCTTCTGTATCTGGCAGTGGTAGCCCTGTTGGTAGAGTAACGGACTAGCAACCGGAGGGAAGCGAGTTCGATTGCAACCCAAGACCGTCGTATATAAAGAGGGCCGTCGCTCTTGATTGGAAGGTTCCTGGTTCGAATCCGGATCAGTGCATGGATATTTGTAAGCGTATGGTGTCGAGCAGCTGGCCCACCAACAATCTGTCGTGGCGGAAAGTCCTCACGTTGGGTTGGTGTGGAAGTTTGGAGAGTGGAGTGCCAAAAGTTACCTCGTTATCTGACTGTGGTTCAAAATTATGTGTTGTTTTCCTCGGATTATTTCCTTAGGGGATTGATTCCGGACGTTCGTCAATAGGCCGTTGCGTTGCTTTAGTACGACGTTAATTATATATATATATACATATACAGGGTGTTTCAGTGAACCGTTTTAGAACTTCTAAGAGGGGTAGGGTACATCCTGACGAACCAAAATCATATACCAATGGGCAGTCAGAAATGCTTTCCTGACGCGGTAGATGGTGTTGTGCGAAAATCCAGATCGCCAAGTTAGTAGGATGGATGATTACACGATCGCAGAGTTAGCCGATATGCATTTGGCGTACGGGGCTGCAAATTGTAGTGGGCCAGCCGCACAGCGTTTGTACGCGGAACGATATCCGACGAGGCGTATCCCCAGTCATAATTTCTTTGCAAGACTGCACTAGAGGTTAGCTGAGACAGGTTCATTAGAAAGAGCTGACAGGGACAGGGTAAGAACAGCACGGACTGCAGACGTCGAACAGAATGGCTGCAGCATGTACAGGGGAATCCAAGAACGAGTACACGAAGTGTAGCAAACGCAGTCGGGGTTTCCCATTGCAGCGTCTGGAGGGTTCTCCGAGAAGAAGTCATGCATCCATTTCACGTGCAGCGTGTCCAGACACAGCAACCGGAAGATTATGCACCACGTATTGCTTTCGCACAGTGGTACCTTGGAAAATGTGCTACAAATCCACTTTTTCCTGCTGAAGTGTTGTTTTCCGATGAGGCATCCTTCACAAAGGAAGGCATTTTCAACACTCATAACGGCCATATCTGGGCGGTCGAGAACCCGCATGCAGTACGACGTCGTGCAGCACAGATTCGATTTTCGGTCAATGTTTGGGCCGGTATTATGGGAGATCACCTCATCGGACCTTACCTGTTACCGTCTCGTCTAACCGGACCTAACTACTTGCTCTTTCTGCAGCAAGTATTGCCACAACTTTTGAGAGATGAACAGATTTCTGCATCGACGCAACAGACAATGTGGTTCCAACACGATGGAGCCCCTGCCCATTATAGCTGAGATGTTCGTAACTACCTGGATGTCACATTTGGTCAGCAGTGGATCGGACGTGGTGGTCCCGTGCGTTGGCCTGCTCGGTCACCCGACCTATCATGTCTTGATTTTTATTTCTGGGGTCATCTGAAATCGCTAGTTTATGACACCCCTGTTGACAATGTTGAGGAGCTGGTTGCAAGAATTGCAGTAGCTGCCGGAGAAATTCGAGATATGCCTGGAGTATTCCAGAATGTTCGGATGTCCATGCGTCGGAGATATGAGGCGTGCATTGTAGCCCGTGGAAGAAACTTCGAACACTTACTTTAATCCATGTACCTTTTGCTTCTTTTCATGTATTATTAAAACGATTTCTCACTTACGGTCTCTTTTTTACGGTGCTTCTGTGTACAACACCGCTTCAGGAAAGCATTTCCGACCCCACATTGCTATATGATTTCGAGTTGTCAGGATGTACCCTACCCCTCTTAGAAGTTCTGAAACGGTTCACTGAAACACCCTGTATATATATATATATATATATATATATATATATATATATATATATATATATATATATATATATATATATTATATATATATATATATATATATATATATATATATATATATATATATATATATATATATATATATATATATATATATATATATATATATATATATATATATATATATATATATATATATATATATATATATATAAATTACGCGTCACGTTGTTTGTCCGCTATGGACTCCTAAACTACTTAACCGATTTCAATCAAATTTGCGCACCGTGTGCAATTTGATCTAACTTAAAAGATAGGATAGCCTTCATCTCAATTTATAGCCGCGATATTATTTTATTGCAAATTATTGCGGTATCTGTTGACTGGATTGAGTAAGTATTCTAACAGATGGCGCTGTGTTGAAAGTACCAACGTTTCACATAAGCTACAATTTAATGGCATAACCACAACGTGTTGCTGAGTCTAAAGTATAAGTTAAATTTATTTCGTAGTAAACGCAATACAGTGACTAGCATAGCCGGCCACGTGTTATTTAGACTGAATTATAAACTGAATTCATATTATAGTAAAAGTAATACAGTGGAATTCTTCTTGCTTTTTAATTATTAGTGCTTCATTATTCAACAACCTTTAATTAAAATATATACATGTAAGTATTATCACATAGTCATATTATTATATATTTGCTATACACATCAAATCACACTGTATGATATATGTATTTTGATGATTATGAGGTACTTAAGGCTCCAGGATCAAAAGTCGCCGGAGGTCGCCATGTATTTTGACAAATGGCATCTGTGTAAAAAAGCATGGTGATCCCCATGACTGGTGTTCTCCTACCGTTTCCCTTGAATAGTTTACTACTATGTAATATAATAAAAACCGTAGCCACAGCAACGCGTGGCCGGGTCTGCTAGTATATATATATACTAGGGGGGCTCCGCCCCCTGCTCGCTTACGCTCGCCAACCCCCGGGGATTGCTGCGCAATCCCATTTGGTTTGCTTCGCAAACCAACACTCCTTTCACAGATGTCATTTGGTTTGCTTCGCAAACCAACATTCCTTTCACAGAGTGAAACTATCTGAATAATTCGTATTATGCTGATTTCACTTTCCGGTACATGACGTCACAGCGAGGGCTTCGCGCCCTGCTCGCTTACGCTCGCCGACCCCGGAGATTGCTACGCAATCCCGTTTGGTTTGCTTTCTCAAACCAATACTTCTTTCGCAATTGATTTCACTTTTTTTTGCTTTAACACTTAATGCACCCTAAACTAATAGCCGCATCAGTAAAAAATCTTCTGTATCTTGTTCCCTGTACAATTTTAAGTAAACAGTGTTAATATCAATACATTGTACTTTGTCGGTAAACTGTCTTGAGAACAGAGGGAAAAAAGCGAGCCTTTTTCCTCGCCAAATAAAAAGAAATCGTTTTTATGGCAATTGTTGCTACGATAAATTTGATATCTGGCAAACCCGATAGTAGAAAATGCAACCCACTGCTGTTTGCCGAACCAGCTATGCGAACTGAAAAATACGAAATTTGTGTCACCAACTTTTGATTGCATCGAATTTATTTATGAACCAATTTTAAAAATAATTGTACCGTAAGAAAGAGTACATTGTGAGGTATACTGCAATATTTTTAAAATTAAAAACTAACAGCAATACTATATAGATATGACCATTTTAGTTTTGTATCGGAAGTTACGATCTGAAAGTTCCGAAAATTGTATGACCTACTTTTAATTGCATCGATTTTGTTTATTAACCAATTTGAAAAATAATTGTACCATAAGAAAGAGTGTAATGTAGTGTATTCAGTGATGTTCTCAAATTTAAAAAATAATGGTTTTTGCCGTAGACATAACGGTTTTAACAAAACGTAGCGAAAGTATCCGAAGATTCCGAATTTTGTATCACGAACTTTTGATCGCATCCAATTTAATTATTAACCGATTTCAAAAATAATAGTACCGTAAGAAAGAGTATATTCTGAGGTATACTGCGATATTTTAAAAATTAAAAACTAATAGTAATTAGATATAGATACGGCAGTTTTAAAAAAAAGTAACAAAAATGTCCCGATTTTTCCCGAATTTCAAAAAAATATTATCAAGAACCACATTTAAATTTAAAAAAAAACTCGACGAGCTGCAAAAATTTACGTTGAGAGGTACTCTTAAAAAAACTCACGACTAAAGACTGAAATTTTGAATGTGTTTTGCTCACTCGCGGAAGAAATTTCACTTCTTCAACTTTAACACTTAATAAAACCTAAACTAATAGCCGCATCGGAAAAAAATCTTAATAATTATCCAGGGAATACGATGAAGAACAAAGCATGTTAATTTCATATTTTTCCGATCAGTACTTTCTCGGGAAACCGTCTAAGAATGGAGCTAAACAACAAAAATTTCAATTCTTCGGCGGCGGCGGCGGCGGCGGTAACTTTTTTTTAATATATATATATATATATATATATATATATATATATATATATATATATATATATATATATATATATATATATATACTAGGGGGCTCCGCCCCCTGCTCGCTTACGCTCGCCAACCCCCGGGGATTGCTGCGCAATCCCATTTGGTTTGCTTCGCAAACCAACACTCCTTTCACAGATGTCATTTGGTTTGCTTCGCAAACCAACATTCCTTTCACAGAGTGAAACTATCTGAATAATTCGTATTATGCTGATTTCACTTTCCGGTACATGACGTCGCAGCGAGGGCTTCGCGCCCTGCTCGCTTACGCTCGCCGACCACGGGGATTGCTACGCAATCCCGTTTGGTTTGCTTTCTCAAACCAATACTTCTTTCGTAATTGATTTCACTTTTTTTTGCTTTAACACTTAATGCACCCTAAACTAATAGCCGCATCAGTAAAAAATCTTCTGTATCTTGTTCCCTGTACAATTTTAAGTAAACAGTGTTAATATCAAAACTTTACGATTGTACTTTGTCGGTAAACTGTCTTGAGAACAGAGGGAAAAAAGCGAGCCTTTTTCCTCGCCAAATAAAAAGAAATCGTTTTTATGGCAATTGTTGCTACGATAAATTTGATATCTGGCAAACCCGATAGTAGAAAATGCAACCCACTGCTGTTTGCCGAACCAGCTATGCGAACTGAAAAATACGAAATTTGTGTCACCAACTTTTGATTGCATCGAATTTATTTATGAACCAATTTTAAAAATAATTGTACCGTAAGAAAGAGTACATTGTGAGGTATACTGCAATATTTTTAAAATTAAAAACTAACAGCAATACTATATAGATATGACCATTTTAGTTTTGTATCGGAAGTTACGATCTGAAAGTTCCGAAAATTGTATGACCTACTTTTAATTGCATCGATTTTGTTTATTAACCAATTTGAAAAATAATTGTACCATAAGAAAGAGTGTAATGTAGTGTATTCAGTGATGTTCTCAAATTTAAAAAATAATGGTTTTTGCCGTAGACATAACGGTTTTAACAAAACGTAGCGAAAGTATCCGAAGATTCCGAATTTTGTATCACGAACTTTTGATCGCATCCAATTTAATTATTAACCGATTTCAAAAATAATAGTACCGTAAGAAAGAGTATATTCTGAGGTATACTGCGATATTTTAAAAATTAAAAACTAATAGTAATTAGATATAGATACGGCAGTTTTAAAAAAAAGTAACAAAAATGTCCCGATTTTTCCCGAATTTCAAAAAAATATTATCAAGAACCACATTTAAATTTAAAAAAAAACTCGACGAGCTGCAAAAATTTACGTTGAGAGGTACTCTTAAAAAAACTCACGACTAAAGACTGAAATTTTGAATGTGTTTTGCTCACTCGCGGAAGAAATTTCACTTCTTCAACTTTAACACTTAATAAAACCTAAACTAATAGCCGCATCGGAAAAAAATCTTAATAATTATCCAGGGAATACGATGAAGAACAAAGCATGTTAATTTCATATTTTTCCGATCAGTACTTTCTCGGGAAACCGTCTAAGAATGGAGCTAAACAACAAAAATTTCAATTCTTCGGCGGCGGCGGCGGCGGCGGTAACTTTTTTTTAATATATATATATATATATATATATATATATATATATATATATATATATATATATATATATATATATATATATATATATATACTAGGGGGCTCCGCCCCCTGCTCGCTTACGCTCGCCAACCCCCGGGGATTGCTGCGCAATCCCATTTGGTTTGCTTCGCAAACCAACACTCCTTTCACAGATGTCATTTGGTTTGCTTCGCAAACCAACATTCCTTTCACAGAGTGAAACTATCTGAATAATTCGTATTATGCTGATTTCACTTTCCGGTACATGACGTCGCAGCGAGGGCTTCGCGCCCTGCTCGCTTACGCTCGCCGACCACGGGGATTGCTACGCAATCCCGTTTGGTTTGCTTTCTCAAACCAATACTTCTTTCGTAATTGATTTCACTTTTTTTTGCTTTAACACTTAATGCACCCTAAACTAATAGCCGCATCAGTAAAAAATCTTCTGTATCTTGTTCCCTGTACAATTTTAAGTAAACAGTGTTAATATCAAAACTTTACGATTGTACTTTGTCGGTAAACTGTCTTGAGAACAGAGGGAAAAAAGCGAGCCTTTTTCCTCGCCAAATAAAAAGAAATCGTTTTTATGGCAATTGTTGCTACGATAAATTTGATATCTGGCAAACCCGATAGTAGGAAATGCAACCCACTGCTGTTTGCGGAACCAGCTATGCGAACTGAAAAATACGAAATTTGTGTCACCAACTTTTGATTGCATCGAATTTATTTATGAACCAATTTTAAAAATAATTGTACCGTAAGAAAGAGTACATTGTGAGGTATACTGCAATATTTTTAAAATTAAAAACTAACAGTAATACTATATAGATATGACCATTTTAGTTTTGTATCGGAAGTTACGATCTGAAAGTTCCGAAAATTGTATGACCTACTTTTAATTGCATCGATTTTGTTTATTAACCAATTTGAAAAATAATTGTACCATAAGAAAGAGTGTAATGTAGTGTATTCAGTGATGTTCTCAAATTTAAAAAATAATGGTTTTTGCCGTAGACATAACGGTTTTAACAAAACGTAGCGAAAATATCCGAAGATTCCGAATTTTGTATCACGAACTTTTGATCGCATCCAATTTAATTATTAACCGATTTCAAAAATAATAGTACCGTAAGAAAGAGTATATTCTGAGGTATACTGCGATATTTTAAAAATTAAAAACTAATAGTAATTAGATATAGATACGGCAGTTTTAAAAAAAAGTAACAAAAATGTCCCGATTTTTCCAGAATTTCAAAAAAATATTATCAAGAACCACATTTAAATTTAAAAAAAAACTCGACGAGCTGCAAAAATTTACGTTGAGAGGTACTCTTAAAAAAAAACTCACGACTAAAGACTGAAATTTTGAATGTGTTTTGCTCACTCGCGGAAGAAATTTCACTTCTTCAACTTTAACACTTAATAAAACCTAAACTAATAGCCGCATCGGAAAAAAATCTTAATAATTATCCAGGGAATACGATGAAGAACAAAGCATGTTAATTTCATATTTTTCCGATCAGTACTTTCTCGGGAAACCGTCTAAGAATGGAGCTAAACAACAAAAATTTCAATTCTTCGGCGGCGGCGGTAACTTTTTTTTAATATATATATATATATATATATATATATATATATATATATATATATATATATATATATATATATATATATATATATGGCGTCCATCTGGTATAGTGGTTAAGGTCTAGCCTCTAGATCGGAAGGTTCCTGGTTCGAATCCGGGTTCGGACATGGATGTTTGTAAACGTATGGTGTAGAGGCGACTGGTGCACCTTAAATCTGTCGTGGCCGAAAGTCCTCACGTTGGGTTGGCGTGGAAGTTTGGAGAGTGGGGTGCCAGCTCAGGTGTTGTTTCGTCATCTGACCGTGGTTCAAAATTACGAGGTGTTGTCCTCGGATCTTTCCCTTAAGGGAGTGATCCCGGACCGTCGTCAATAGCCCGTTGTGTTGCTCTAGTACGACTTTAACTAAAAATTACCAAATTATATATATATATATATATATATATATATATATATATATATATATATATATATATATATATATATATATATTTATTTATTTACTTAATGGCGTTTGGCACAGTTAGTCCAGATTTGGCCAGTGCACCATAATAACCAACCATTTACCCGACATAACATTTCCTGGTGCAGCATCGCCGGATTCAGACCTCGCAACCAAACAAAACAATCCAACCACAATAGATTAAAAAAAACCGCAATCATTTCTTCCATCAAAACGATGCAAAATTGAAAAGTTCCAGAAACCCGTGCGCCAAGCATGTCACCTCGCGTGAAACTTCCCCGAAAACCCACGACACGAAACTAGTTACGACGAAGTACGAAATAGAAGCAACGATTCTACTCCAGCAATTTCTTTGGGGAAGGGAAAATAATATCACGGATCCGTCTCTCAAGGGACACATACCTCCTTGACTTCTCGCCTTCCCTCGTGTGGGAATCACGCGTGAAGGCACGAAACCCTATTTCAAACGAGATGAACTCCGAAGCACTTGTGTGGCAGGAATCCTCGATGGTTTCTCCGGCGAAAGAAATCCCGTCAAAGCAAGAGAATATGTTCCCGTTACACCACTTCCATTCGGCCCTTACATGCCAAACCGAAACGACGTTATTGTCGGAATATTATACACAACAGTATACGAAATGCGGGAATGAATTCGATTCGGTCCTCCTTGTGGTTAATAGAAGTTGCATACCGAAGCAGATTGTGTTTTTTTTTAAATCAGATGTTCAAGTGAAGAAACACTGTAAAAAAGGTACTGTGGTATCTATTATATAGGGCCGACCAACCGGTCTGGTGGTTAAGGTGTTATCCTCTAGATCGCGAGGCTCATGTTTCGAATCCGGGTCAGTGTATGGATGTTTGTAAGCGTATGGTATAGAGGCGGCTGGTGCACTTTGAATCTGTCAAGGCCTAGAGTCCTCACGTTGGATTGATGTGGACGTTTGGAGAGTGGGGTGCCAGCTCAGGTGTTGCCTCGTCAACTGATCATGGTTCAAAAAAACGTCGTGTTGTCCTCGGACCATTAATCCGGTAGTGAATTGATCCCGGACCGTCGTCAATAGCCTGTTGTGTTGGTCTGGTACGATGTTTATTAAAAATTACCATATATACCATTATAACATAAATGATTTGGTAATTTTTAGTTAACGTCGTACTAGAGCAACACAACGGGCTATTGACGACCGTCCGGAATCAGTCCCTTAAGGGAAAGATTCGAGGACAACACCTCGTAATTTTGAACCACGGTCAGATGACGAAGCAACACCTGAGCTGGCACCCCCACTCTCCAAACTTCCACGCCAACCCAACGTGAGGACTTTCGGCCACTACAGATTTAAGGTGCACCAGCCGCCTCTACACCATACGCTTACAAACATCCATGCCCGGACCCGGATTCGAACCAGGAACCTTCCGATCTAGAGGCTAACACCTTAACCACTATACCAAATGTTCAAGTGAAGAAACATTGTAAAAAAGGTACTGTGGTATCTATTATATAGGGCCGACCATCCGGTCTGGTGGTTAAGGTGTTATCCTCTAGATCGCGAGGCTCATGTTTCGAATCGGGGTCAGTGTATGGATGTTTGTAAGCGTATGGTGTAGAGGCGGCTGGTGCACTTTGAATCTGTCAAGGCCTAGAGTCCTCACGTTGGGCTGATGTGGAAGTTTGGAGAGTGGGGTGACAGCTCAGGTGTTGCCTTGTTACCTGACCATGGTTCAAAATTACGTGGTGTTGTCCTCGGATCATTAATCCAATCGGCAGTAAATAATATTTACCATACCATCCCTTATCGTGACTTAAAGACCAGTATTTACAAGTTTTTAGAAGAGAAATGGCAGAGCGAATGGAGTGATCAAACGGAGAACAAACTCCACGCTATCAAATTAAATATAACTCAATGGCAGTCACCACCTTTAAGAAGACAGCAGGTAATACTAACACATCTCCGTATTGGACATACTCGTATAACACATAGACACCTCCTCCTCGGAGAAGATAATCCCATTTGCAATTACTGTATTTGTCCACTAACCGTAAAACACATTTTAGTAGAATGTTCTAATTTTAATAGGCAACGACTTAAACATTTTCATTCATATACCTTGGTTTTAGAAGACATGATTGGAGAGAACCCTCATCCAAATATTTTTAACTTCTTACATGACATTGGGCTCATATATCACATATAATTTTATATAGTATTCATTTTATTAAGCTTTTTACAAGATATTGGTTTTATCCATCACATATAATTTTATATATACGTGGTTCAAAATTACGAGGTGTTGTCCTCGAATCTTTCCCTTAAGGGACTGATTCCGGACCGTCGTCAATAGCCCGTTGTGTTGCTCTAGTACGACGTTAACTAAAATTACCATTACCATTTACCATTATAATTTTATATAGTATTTATTCATTATGTTTTGACATATCTCATTTCATTATTATATTATGTATCTGATTTTTTATCTTGAGTTTGGCATAATATGTCCCAAGAGGACTCAATGCCACAAAACCAAAGCCAATCCAATCCGGATCATTAATCCCTTATGGGATTGATCCAGGACCGTCGCCAATAGCCCGTTGTATTACTCTGGTACGACGTTCATTAAAAATTGCCATATATACCATTATAGCATAACGGTACGCAATAAGGAACACGTAATTTGGAAAGCTAGCCTAGAGTAGAGCAGTGGGGTGTTTGTGAATGAATCAAATGCCAAATCATGGCATATTTAATTAGAATTAATTTGTTTGTTCAATTCGTTATAGTAGTAAACGTCGCAAAAGTACTGGTAATTTTTAATTAACGTCGTATTAGAGAAACACAACGGGTTATTGACGTCGGGAGTAGAAGCGGTTGGTGCACCTTGAATCTGTCAAGGCCTAGAGTCCTCACGTTGGGTTGATGTGGAAGTTTGGAGAGTGGGGTGCCAGCTCAGGTGTTGCCTCGTCAACTGATCATGGTTCAAAATTACGTCGTGTTATCCTCGGAACATTAATCCAGTAGTGAATTGATCCCGGACCGTCGTCAATAGCCTGTTGTGTTGGTCTGGTACGATATTTATTAAAAATTACCATATATACCATTATAACATAAATGATTTGGTAATTTTTAGTTAACGTAGTACTAGAGCAACACAACGGGCTATTGACGACGGTCCGGGATCAGTCCCTTAAGCGAAAGATCCGAGAACAACACCTCGTAATTTTGAACCACGGTCAGATGACGAAGCAACACCTGAGCTGGCACCCCACTCTCCAAACTTCCACGCCAACACAACGTGAGGACTTTCGGCCACGACAGATTTAAGGTGCACCAGCCGCCTCTACACCATACGTTTACAAACATCCATTCCCGAACCCGGATTCGAACCAGGAACCTTCCGATCTAGAGGCCAACACCTTAACCACTATACCGGTTGGTCGGCCCATATTATGGCACATCTATATATATAATTCTCTTACGTGGCTCACGAAAAAGACTTTATTTGTAATCGCGTTTTGGCAACACTGTACGATTGTTTGTTTATCGCGAAGTCTTGCGCATCGATTGAATTTATAGCGTTATCGGATGAAATTTTATTGAAAAAAAAAGGAAATTTTTTTCATCTGTTGCAGTTAGTTTATAATAGAAATCAAAGAAAGCGGAGGATCTTTTCAGGGCCATTTAAAGAACGGTCCTTTTCAGGGCCAACAATTATAGTTCAACAAGACGCTTGCACTACAACTTTCGGCAGCAAACACAATGAAAAAGTGTGGGTCGTTTGAGTGCTGGGAAAATGTACACACAAACAACATGCTGGGTATTCAATTTCCAAAGCAACGCTCACATTTCGAGTCAAAATTTGCACAAAGTTTTCATTTGAATTCTGATTTTAGAGTTACTGTATATATTTTTTCTGTAATACAGCAAATTTAGATTTGAAAAACATTTTTTTGGTAACATATTTTGTAAACAATCTCTTCTGCTAGGACACATGTCTTCATTGAGGCGAGCGAAGCGAGCATAGGTTCGCGCAGCGAACCAATAAGGATTGCGAAGCAATCCTCCGGGGGTTGGCGAGCGTAAGCGAGCAGGGGGCAAGACCCCTAGTTTAATTATGATTCATTTGTTCAATTTGCTGTAGTAGTAAACGTAGCAACTATAATGGTAATTTTTAATTAACGTCCTACTAGAACAACACAACGGGCTATTGACGACGGTCTGGGATCAATCCCTTAAGGGAAACATCCGAGGACAACACCACGTAATTTTGAACCATGGTTAGAGGTCGAGGCAACACCTGAGCTGACACCCCACTCCACAAACTTCCACGTAAATTTAGATCGGGGGTGTCTTTTCGGGTGCTGACCTCGGTATCTGATCATGATTCAAAATGTCGAGGTGTTGACCTTGCTCCTTTCTCTTCGAGATGGATCCCGGACCATCGCCAGTAGCTTGTCCTGTTGCTCCAGTAGGAAGTTATATTAACTACGTACCTATTTCCTCATCTTTCAGTAAACTGTAAACATTGTAAATATATGCTGTTAAGGGAGCCGACCAAACGGTATAGTGGTTAAGGTGTCAGCCTCTAGGTCGGAAGGTTCCTTGTTCGAATCCATCTCATAATATGGATGTGTGTAAGCGTATGGTGTAGTAAGCGGCTGGTGCACCTTAAATCTGACGTGGTTTACAGTCCTCATGTTGGGTTGGTGTGGAAGTTTGGAGAGTGGGGGTGCCAGCTCAGATGTTGCTTAGTCATCTGACTGGGGTTTGAAATTACGTGGCGATCCACTGAATGGCTTTGGCTGGGACGGTGGTAACTAGTTGAATTTTTCTTGTTAAGGGGTAATGGCAGCATGCATACTATTTATATTCAAGAAAGTATTTTTCTGTCTGGAAGTATCTTATCTTTCAAACATTTTGTTAGTTGTGTGTGTGTGTGGTTTCCAGTGTTTGAATGCATAATTTAATATGCAATATGGAAAAGCTTATTTGTTCATAATAAGTTATGTAGGTTTTTTACGCAGTTCTAGAATATGTTATTACGTTAGGTTCGGATTTGTCACTTAGATTTTTATTTCAAATTTACGAGATTTCCGATTAATACGGTATTGCATTCTCCCCACAGCACACACACACAACACCACCAACAACACATACCATGACTATGTAACCACAGCTATTGGTTGAAGTAATACTGGGAAATATTCCATTTTGTCAAGGTCGAACTGCTTAGAAGTCATGCAAGGAAGAGTGCAGGTTGAAGAACGGATGTACACGTGTGAACCCCTCTCAAAGAATCATACTTCGCTACTCAGATTCTCGCATGAATTAAAAGAGATGCATCCAAAAAGTTTAGTCTTTGAATAATTCAGCATTTTATATACATTGATTCATTTTAGAAAATTATGATTTTGCATTTAGTCAGTGTAAGTGAACGAAGTATTTGTATAAAATTATTCTGTGTTGAACAGAATTAAAATGTTTACATTAAAGTAGTACTTAAATAAATGAAACAAAAATAGTTATACTTTTAACTTTCAAAAGTAGATGTCAACAATGGAATACATTAGACAAATGCATTTCAAGAAATTATTTAAAGTTCAAGGTAGCAGTTTTTAGCAAGAGTACATGAATGTTTCGTCATTTTGTACAAAAGTACAAGTACTACAAAATGCGGTAAAAATAATTATTTGTACAAGTATTAGAAAAAGCTCAACTAAATAAGCTGTAACGTATATTCATAACACTGAAATGCTTAAATTGCCAACTTTTTATAAAAGTTTTTCAGGAGAAAATATACATGTAGAGCTATCGTTCAAATTTCTATTACCGGAATTTTCTTCATTCATATTTCGAGGATCATTAAATTGTTTTGAGTGAAAGAGCATCGAAGAGATTGTTTCTGATGGTAAAGGTTTCTAAGCTGGCATACTTTTACGTTTTCGCAAGACTTTAAAATGAAAATAACGCGTTCGTACTCTGTCCACAGGATACGAGTAGATATACGAGAAGTGAAGCTAGATGTTAAAAAAAGGTCCTTAATAACTGTTGGATAATAGTAAATCCTGTCTGTCCTCGGGGATATTACCATAAGATTCAAAGTAGTAAATGGCCCAGAAAGGAAATGTTTTCGAAAGAGCAAGATAGACTACGGTAGAACTTTCTCGTTGGCTTTTTTTCTTCTCGTCTTAGTTTACTTACATATGTGTAAAACTGTCTGTGCGTCTAACTTCAGTACTATTCCACATCCCAATGTTGTGTTTTCTCATAATATATAGCTTTTTGAAAAATGTCATGTTTAATTTGACTCCAAGTGGTTTTGGTGAGGTATCTTATCCTTCAAGATCTAACCAAGTTTGATGACAAGATTTTTAATTATTAAATTTAATTTAATAAAATATAATTAAAATAAAATTAACAACAAAATTAATGCATAATTCTAATAATCTAATATATTTTTTATACTTAGTTATTCTAATTTTCCTAGTTGATTTTGGAAAGACGAGATATTTGGTTATTTGCAAAATATTTGATGAATTTTTTATGATAACAAGATTAGGTTTTTCAATTTTTTACTAAATTTCTTCGTGGCCGAAAGTCCTCACGTTTGGTTTGTGTAGTAGTTTATAAAGTGAAGTGCCAGCTCAGGTGTTGCCTAGTCATCTGACCGCGGTTCAAAACTACGTGGTGTTATACTTGGATATTTCCTTTAAGGTGCCTGCCTACGTTCGGAGATCTTTTTTTTAAATATTTCAAAAATTGACTTGTTATGTGCATTATACTATCAAATACATCTAAAAACTATAAATAATATATAAAATAGCTATACGTGTTTTTTTTTAATTTTAATTTTTTGCAAAAAATAAACAAAAAATCTCAATTAATTAGCAACTTTGTAGAACAACAAAGCTCAAATTCAAGTCAAGATATTATATTTTTGTAAATTGTATTGTAATATCAAAACCCTCTTCTGGGATCTCTACCCATTTTATAACTGAAACTTTGTATTAAAAAAGCTTATGCAAATAAACCTTTCGACATAGAAAAAAATCATCAAAAATGACTACAACTTCATACTTATGTAATCAAAAAACTAAAAAATAATGCATAAACAATTAAAATAAAGGTAGGTTACCTGAATTGAACCCTTTAAAATATTCTACCAAAGTTTAAAATTATTTGAAGCATAATGTTATGAGTTATAATGTTGTGCGGAAGAGCAAAATGTAAAAACCTCCGTTAGCAGAACACTACTTACGGTTTGAAAATCTGTCAACATACTAATATTAAAAGTTCTGAAACTAGAGTTCTAAGTAAGAGATAAACAAAACTTAAACTGATTTGGAAAGCTAAGAAACTATACTTTCAAAGTTAGGCAAAATTAAAATATCGTATTTTTCTCCACAAATGCCGTTTTATAGGTAGGCAGGCACCTTAAGGGAATGATCGCGGACCGTCGTCAATAGCCCGCTGTGTTGCTCTAGTACGACGTTAGTTAAAATTACTTTATCTTATCTACCGAAATAGACCTAATCATACACCTTAAAATCCAAACCATCTGAACGCTAAACCAGATAAATTGCGCACATTCAGGGCCCGAAGCTGTTTTTAAAGCAAAAACTTGGTATCAAATTCGACTTGGATATAACACCGACTCTCAGTTACTTGGAGCTGGGATGATCCGACTCTACCGTAATTTTTATATGGATTTTTATTCCCATTGGGCATGAAAGAAATTCTATTTAAATACGTCCAAAAGAGAAAAGGCTAATGACTGTGATCTCCCTATGCACTGTTCGAATCGTCTCACTCCCACTGAGGTCCACTCCCTGGGAAAACAGCGTTTGCTTTGCATGTGGCGCCGTACGCCATTCCACCATTGGTATGCTGGCAATCGCCCTGGACTATCAATCTCATGCTGTGGCCCTCTGCCTTTCCAATCGGCCATGGCCAGATTTCCAAGTGGCCATCTTAAAAGTATAAAATTTCAGAACGGGGAAAGAATTTTCCCTCCTTGTTCCTGTTCCCTACCTGCCAGTCCGGATCACCTTCTTCTCTGTCTTGGTGCTTCGTATAAACAGCTGTTGGTTGATCAGGACTTTTAGCAAGTATATGGGGTTCTGGCACGACGGGGTCTTCTGGACCTGGTGTAGGCTTTCCTGCACCATGGGAATGTGCAACAACAACAACAGAGAAAAGGCTCTATTTGCTGGACGTAAATTTACAAATTACGCTCAGATTAACACCAGATTAATGTAATTAAATTGAACTCATTCGACGGTTAACAATGCTCCAAATAAACCCAATGAAACAACTGAAATCGAAACTTTTTTGTGTCAAGATAAGATTAAAATAATCATTGAATCAGATTCCCTTTCAACTAATTGCGCATTCCAGTTTTTATAGGTGATTAAAACCTTCTAAGAGAACCCCAGGCGAATAAAAAGCTTTCCCGAACCCGTTAGGTACGATGGATTAAGCCCTCTTTGTTTTCCCCAAAGAGAAATACAGTGTTGGGATAGTTTGGCGTGGAGTTTATCCCTGGAGGCTTTAACTTCCATCTCGATCAGAAAACTTCGATCGCTCAAGCATGGGCGAGAGCGGATCGCTTCATTAAGTCACAGACTTGTTAATGTGTCAGTCGAAAATCTTAATGATTCCGCGAAGGAATGGGGAAGATTGAGAGGCTTTAGCTTTCGGGCGCTTATGGTGATTAAGAGAAACTGAAAAGGTGCTCAACGCATCAGTTTTTTTTTGGATATCTATTAACAAAATTACCCGAATGTCATCAATCGATTTGGATTAGTTATTCCTCGTTTAATCTTACCCACAATGAGAAATCCCGTCTGGGTACCTACCGACATCTTCAAGTTAAGGAATGTAAAAAAACTCAAAATGACTTCTATTCAAAGCGGTTTTTAAGTTTATTTTTTTATAAATTTAATTCCTGCTGCTTGGAGAGAGGCCGTGGTATTACTTTAGCTTTTGAGTATAAAAGTAGGAAGCTTATCGTAATAAAACGAAGATAAAATTGTGCTCAAAGCAAATATTTATTTACAAAATTATCCGGGTATCATAAATTTATATAGATTAATCATTCCTCGCGGAGCTAAGCCCACAGTGTGAAATCCCGTACTAGTATCACTGACAACGTCCCGTTGTGGTTCATCTTATCATGAATGTGAGATAGTTTGATATTATCTCTCTTCTCAAAGCAGTTATTAAGATTATATTAATTTTTGCTGCTTTGAGAGAGGACATGGTATTACTTTAGCCTTCGAGTATAAACGTCGGCAGATTATAGTGATCAAAGAGAAAAACGTGCTCAAAACATCATTAAAAAAATTATTTATGTACAATATTTTCCGAATATCATAAATTTATACGGATTAACCATTACTCGCGGAGCCAAGCCCACAGTGTTAAATCCCGTAAGAGTATCATCGACATCGTCCCGTTGTAGTTAATCTTATCAGAATTGTGAGATAATAGGAGATTATCCCTATATCTAAAAACAGTTTTCTAAAGATCATCCTTTCATAAATTTAATCCTTGCTGGTTGGAGAGATGACGTAGTAATACTTTAGCTTTCAAGCGCTCATTGTAATAAAACGAAAATGAAATCCAGTTCAAAGCATCAGTTGTGTTAGATATTTATGTACCAAATTACCCTGGTGTTATAAATTTATATGAATTAATCATTCCTCGTGGAATCAGTTACACAGTGTGAAATCCAATAGGAGTACCACCTACATCGTAAAGTTGAGGTTCATCGCTCCAGGATGTCTTGAAATGACATCCATGCAAAGAAGTTCTTGAGATCATCCTTTCATAAATTTAATCCTTGCTTCTTGAGACTTGAAAATTTTTTTTCAAGGAAAACACCAGCTTCATCTTCTTTCATTGAGTTTTCGTGTTTGGATTCCATTAGTCAATTACTGTGTTTGGGAAAGATGACTTGTGTTGCAACGGATTACTAGATAATGTGGGATTCATGGAAACGAAATATAGGCGCCAAGAAAAATGTCAGTTAAATTTTTACTTCAATGAGGTTTCTGGTTGGAACTCCATTACTCAAGTACTGACTTTGGTTAAGAAAAATTGTGTTGCAATGGATTCGTAGTCTTTTTTGAATTTGCGAAAACGAAAAGGCAGTTGATCTGACCATGATTGCTCCTTTGTCATCTCAAATCTGTTGCCCCATCCTTTTTCGAAATGTTAACAATCGCTAAAGAAAACGTTCAGTCCCATTTGCATTAAATTGTACTATTTGCCACTTCGACCTATCTACTTTGTGGACTTCTAAATATGAACAGAGACTATATTTTGGTTTACCTTAATATTGGCCACGTTATCTGTTAACTTTACCAAAAACAGAGAGCTGGTGTGCTTTTGCCCTATTTGTTTTTGAACTGATTTTTCAGTTATACTGGACTGCAAGACATCGCATACTCGAAAAAGCAGCAATGGGTGAATGATGAACAGAAAACAGGCAGACAACAATGTGTTGTTGTTTCTCATGCCTACACTGGCAGACCAGAGGAGTGCCAGGCCCGTCGAAGACGGCAAGAGGCGTCCGTCTGCCATGTTATTGAGCCCCATTGGGAGGAAGTCCGACTTTGCTCGACATACATGAAACATCCGTTTTACAGGAAGATCCTTTTCATACATCCATTCACTCACACATATCGTAATTTAGATCCCAATCAGAGGCCGATAACCCCCTGATCAGGTACCCCAGAGGTATACATTTGGTATGGGAACATGGGGGACTTTGCGACCACGACCTATTTAACATGCCCCAGTCACCATTAGTGAACACGACGGTCTTTCGCCAGGTCTAAGCGCCGATCTCGCAATCACCAGAATTGCAGGCTCCGCCGAGGACAGAACCCACAATCCTTCTGATGCGAGCCCGACGCTCTACTGACTGAGCTACCGCGGCTCTAGAGTAATGTAATCAAAGGTAGCATCTATTCTATCTCAACAATGTAAATAAAGGTAGCATCTGTTTAAAAAGGATTGCTTGCGCAGATGGCATCATATGGCCCAAGAGACATTATAAATTCTTGTCTATTTCTCTTTTCAGTTCTACCTTACTCTAGGTTGCTTTTTAGGGTAGTTACAGGTTATGGATAATAAAAAAGGCAGACCGATTTTTAAAGAGAGTACATTGTTTTGAAACTAAGAGAACCAGAAAATTGATTTGATCAATTAATTTTACGAAATGTGCTTTCTTCTGAATACATTAAGTAGAAATTTGTAATTAATTTTAAAATTAAGTAGAAATTTGTAATTAATTTTATTCTGTTAAGTTTTGGGCGTGGTTTATGTGTCTTTGAATTTAGATGTAACGAAATTTGTATTTATGCTAGCTAATAGTTTCAAGAAAATTAGTCCGTGTCTTGCGAAGTTGAGTATTTATTTGTAAAGTTTACTACTAGACTTCAGATATATTAGTTTTTAATTGGAACAAATTGATTGCCTATATATATATATATATACAACTTTCACAGTGTCTGTTTTATCTGATATCTGTAAACAATTTATTTTAAAAGTTGAACGTTGTACAAATTCATTTACTGTAAAAGAAATTATGTAGTAAACAAGTAATATCAAAGCAAATATGGGTAATTAATTTAGTTTAAATTAACAACAGTAATGGGCTATCGAAAATAAACACCATGAAAGAAGCATCCAGTTACCTCAAAATATGCACGATCATTGAAAGATATACAGATGATTAGCAATGCAATGTATATACAAAACAAGTGTATCGCCAGTAACGCCTCCTATAAGTAGTATAAAAAGTGAGAACAGAGTGCATGTTTTAATTATTTTAATTGTCTTTTCTTGCTGTTATTGTGTTTAGGAAGCATAATTATACCTCGCCGAAAATTACGGCAGTCTTAGGAACATGTTTCTGAGTTTGACAGGGGAAGAATTGTAGCTTATCGAGATTGCGCATTGCCCATCCTACGAGATATCGGTGCTTGGGTCGGACGATGGATGCAAAAGAGACAAACTGTCAGACTTTAGATATTGCAACAGCTTAATCACACCACCAAATGAGAGAACAGCTATCTTGTGCATATAATTATTATGGATAGTAATGCAACAGCCAAAACACTATATTAGGAATTAGGTTGTGTTGCATACGTCTTCGTAGACTTTTCTCATACATTTAAACAACTAACTTGGCCTGAACAACCACGAGCATTTGCATCTTAAATAATGAGTAAGACATGGACAACGGCAGTACATCGTCTTTTCTGACGAATCTTCGATTCTGTCTTGAGCACTACGATGGCCGTGTACGTGTCTGCCCTACCCCAAGACTGCATAACTCTTATTTATGCATCGTTATACAGGGCCGTAACTTGGTTTTATGACGCACCATTGAATTATACTCTGTCACTCTCCTTGTGCGTATTGCTGGGGTACTCAACAACAACAGCTACGTCTATGAAGTTTTGAAGCATGTTGTCCTACTTTAACTTCTGGGCTTGCCTGCGGAAAGTTTTAAAACAATTAGACTACTTTTAACAGTAGGACAACGCCCATATGACTGCACGTGGCATGTAACTTACAATTCTCCAATGTCCATTAGGTTTCACTTCCTTCCTTTCACCTGATATTTCGTCTATCAAACACGGCTTGTCGTCGATCGGCCAAAAACGGGCACACACCAGATTATCAACGGCTATGCCAGATGAACTTTAACAACGCGTGGAGGCAGCACAGACGGACAAATTCCATACACACTCCTAAACTTTTTTTTCTTTCGATGCCTAGATGTGTAGTAGCAGTTATTGTCACCCATGGTTTCTGCTCAAAGTACTGGTTTCCTTGAGTTATTTAAGTCAAATGGAGCAATCGTTTCACCTTTTTTCCTTATGCCATGGTATATTGGTTTACTAATTAAATACGAGAATACCCCTTCCTGCAAACGAATTGAATAAGTGTATAATTAGGGTACTGTTGAATGGATCAGAAGGTAAATAATTGAAAAGTGTCATTTTGTTACAATTGTATTGATTACTATTTGCATCCAAATTTTACACTTTGATGATTAAAACTTCAGAAAATGCAGTTGAATGTAATAAGTTAATTAAAAGTTGTAATTTCAAGATTTGTGATATTGTATTGCTAAAATAATTGATATAAACTATGTTTTTGTCTCTGTAACAAGTCTGAAAATCTGTGCTTAGTGACCAAAATAATGTGTGTGGAAACCATCTATCTAATTCATTTTTTACAAAACTAATTTATTACGGCAAAACAATGCTGAGAAAAAGGATGTGCATGAACTGATTTATTATCGAAATAACAAACGAACTTACTTACAAATGGGTAGTTCAATACTCAGATATTTGACCGAGAATAAATACGAACGAAAAAACGAACCTATATAAAAATAATATCTTCGACAACGCAATAAGAAATATTACTTTATCTGTGCTTCTTTTCGCTTAACACAAATGTACTAAGTAAGACAGGAAAGAGAAAAGGATTTGACCAATTGGGCAGTTAGTATTCCATATATACTGCAGAACTAAAGCAAACACTGAGAGGCGCTTACTGATGTCCGGCTTCTAAGGCTATTTGCGGTCTTCTAAGTCTCGCTTAAGGAGATTAGAATATGACATGTAGGGAGGGAATTTTCTTTTATCTTTGGTGGCGTTGTTTTCCTAAATATCTTAAGCTGAATTTCACCACTTCCAATAATGCTGCAAAATAACAACATTAGATCGATTCTCATAAAAAAGTCTTTTTAATTTATTCTCATAAGTTTCTTAAATGTTCAAGCACTTCTTGAAATTAGTTTATCTTATTCTTGTAGAAAAGTTTCGAATTGGTAAACTTTTAAAACACAGTTTTCCAAATTGTTTACTTCCATATTGTCAAAAGGATTGCTTTCATACTGCGTCATTTACAATAAAAAGCGTATTAACTGTTACTTCTTCCCATCGTTCATATTTTTTTCAAAACTAAGGGGGCTCCGCCCTTTGCTCGATATTGCTCGTCAACCCCCGATGATTGCGTAGCAATCATATTTAGTCCGGAAACCGTTTTCTCCGCTAACGCGTAGAAATACTGAATCATAGATATGTTTTAGCTAATCCGTGTTGTTTGTTGTAACAGTACTTTTTAAGATTTTTATATTCGACTGTTGCTATGGAAACGGCGACCGAATTTGCCTGTTCTTCTGAAAACCTTGCAAACTGTCTAGCACGTACTCTTAAATTTTATGAATGAATTAATTAAAAAATATAACTGTGTTTATTGTCTCCGCGTGCTTCAAATCCATAAGCCCGTTCAACCACAAGACTCAATATCACGTTACTAGCTATCTACCAATCACAAATAGAGTAAACCTGAAAAAGATAGAAATATTTTCTTTTTTAATAGACAGATAAAACTGCTCTGATTTACATATTTATTTGTTAAATATGAAGGTGTTGTCAATCCTAAATATAAATTTTCTCGATTACACAAAATAAATGATAGAGAGTGAGAGAGAGAGAAAACGAATACGCAGTTTCCAAATTGTTAACCGTTAAAAGAATCAGTTTTAATAGATTCATTTCAGTAAAAAAATGTTTTGTTGTTACTTCTTTTGGTGTTCGTATTTTTCTACAATTGTAACAGATATGTTAATGCTGATTATGTTTTTCGAAGATAAGTTTGGAAGAAATATAGTCTGAGAAGCTAATTTATCATTAGGTTGTCAAAATGTGTTTTCCTTGCAATCTAGAAATGGTATAATAAAATACCTCGAAACTTAGTATGTCAGATTAAATATCTATATATATAATTCTCTTACGTGGCTCACGAAAAAGACGTTATTTGTAATCGCGTTTTGGCAACACTGTACGATTGTTTGTTTATCGCGAAGTCTCGCGCATCGATTGAATTTATAGCGTTATCGGATGAAATTTTATTGAAAAGAAAAGGAAATTTTAATGAGCTGTTGCAGTTAGTTTATAATAGAAATCAAAGAAAGCGGAGGATCTTTTCAGGGCCATTTAAAAAACGGTCCTTTTCAGGGCCAACAATTATAGTTCAACAAGACGCTTGCACTACAACTTTCGGCAACAAACTCAATGAAAAAGTGTGGGTCGTTTGAGTGCTGGGAAAATGTACACACAAACAACATGCTGGGTATTCAATTTCCAAAGCAACGCTCACATTTCGAGTCAAAATTTGCACAAAGTTTTCATTTGAATTCTGAATTTAGAGATACTGTATATATTTTTTCTGTAATACAGCAAATTTAGATTTGAAAAACATTTTTTTGGTAACATATTTTGTAAACAATCCCTTCTGCTAGGACACATGTCTTCATTGAGGCGAGCGAAGCGAGCATAGGTTCGCGCAGCGAACCAATGAGGTACTAAACCAATGAGGCCCCCTAGTTCTAAAAATATCACCAAATTTTGAAATTAGATTCGAAATTTGGTGTAAAAATTGTATGTTGTCAAAAGAAATGAGGGCGCTTATACTCAATTTGATATGAAGACAACCAGACGGTCCTGCATATTTCTATGCAAGAAATTATAGTATTTGCTATTCCACATCACGATAGGAATTGGTTGTACCTTTGAATTGGCTGTACAACGTGCGAATAAAGAGAGTGGTTCTATATAACTCCAACAGATATATCTCCGTTAGTATGTTTGTTTCATATTTTATATTTGAAGCTTAGTTTCATTATATTTTTTAACTCTCAAGGTGTTCTGGCGAGATACCTCGTCCAAGATCTAGTAGATTTTACTAGTAACGAAATATCTCGTCGAGACGAAACCACCGTATGCCACCAAGAAAATTAAAGATACAACTAATAAAAGCAAATCATTCCTTGTACAGAATTGGAGACGATTTAGCGACCATTGAAATATAACCTAAAAGGTTGTCTTAAAGAGAAGCAAACATTTTGCTGATGAAAATACACAGACGTGTAAATGAAATAAATTTTTACCCCTTGAGTTTTACTCTTTAAAACATTTTAAATTTATACGTATCATATGAAAAAAAAGTACAATTCGTCACGTGACTTGGAGAAGGGTTTACCTGCCTGTTCTATTCCGATCGAATCTTGTCTTGTGGAATTTTCTTCCTTTCACCAATGCCTTCCATACCCTCACATTTTATCGCTTAGTTGAAATGCTTCAAGTCTTTTCTGTTGTTTATCAGCGGAAGTATTTTACTCTATAACATGCTTGGATTTTAGTTTTACTGTTTCTGGTATGTCCTATTCACTCACGAACAATACAGACAGCATTAGGATTGAGATAAATACAAACGGATGTGTTAGTGTACCGATCGTCACGCAATACGCGTGTAGTATGAGATTTCAGGAAACAAACACTGCCATTAAGTCTAATAAACTCCATCCGATCGCGTGAACAGAACCAAAGTGGAATTTGTCTTCTTTTGCACCATTCCAGATGCCTTCTGCGATAATCTTTTTTCCCTCGTCCGCAGAAAGCAACGAACTGACGAATACACTGTCCAATCAGGCAATTCCTACAGGGTTTTATACTCTGGATTCTTCCTTTATATTGAACGGTGGATTTGGCATTAGCAGCTTCATTTCCCGGTTGTTCCAGGAGGTTTTTCCTCTCCCGATACAAAGAATTTCCAAGCTGATGCCGGGAATTCTGATCGCCTTTTTTTCCCACCGAATAGCAAAAGAACATGGAACGAATTCCTGAATATTTTATGCGGGAGAAGATTCCAGAGATTCGGTGGCGACGTGGACGTGTAGGATGAATGCTTATTTATTTAGAGTTGATTAGAACCTTCGCCTTTTGCTGTTGGATGCAAATTTCAGTTTATGGTGATTCCTGTTCACTTTCTACTTGGACACTATTGTTTCAAGGGAAATACCGTAAATTGAGTTTACGTTTCTAGTCTAGTGGGTCCTCGCATCGATACTCCGAAATACAATCAGAGCAATTCGAAACACCCCGAAGCAAGAGTTAGATTGGAATGAAACTCAAGCATGTCTGACGTGCATGAAGACTAAAAAAGGATCACAACATAAAATCTAAAGTACGTTTCATTACCGTAGAACCGTAATCGTATACCAAGAAGAGTATAAATTTGTAAGTTGTAAAGCACATATGATGGCAATACATGTCAATATACGCCGTGACTTATAGTCAAATAGAGCATTTATGATGCGAACTATACGAAGCATTCTGCAGCTGTTGCTCCAGATCTCTTATGTTCCTGGAATGGTGCAATTGACAGCCTGCATATCACAGATATGTTCAAGGGGAGCATGAACGAAAACAAAAACAAAAAAAGATTACAACATAAAATCTAACATGCATTCAGCTTTCAGTTACATCAGCAAGTAAGTTGTAAAGCGTCCATGATGACAATACATGTTGAGTATAAATTTGTAAGTTGTAAAGCACATATGATGGCAATACATGTCAATATACGCCGTGACTTATAGTCAAATAGAGCATTTATGATGCGAACTATACGAAGCATTCTGCAGCTGTTGCTCCAGATCTCTTATGTTCCTGGAATGGTGCAATTGATAGCCTGCATATCACAGATATGTTCAAGGGGAGCATTCACGAAAACAAAAACAAAAAAAGATTACAACATAAAATCTAACATGCATTCAGCTTTCAGTTACATCAGCAAGTAAGTTGTAAAGCGTCCATGATGACAATACATGTTGATATACGCCGTGACTTAGAGTCAACTGGAGTCCTTGTGTCTCGAAAAATACCGAGCATTCTGCACCAGGCAATATACGCCGTGACTTTTAGTCAAATGGAGTCCTTATGATGCGAACTATACCAAGCATTCTGCAGCTGTTGCTCCATATCTCTTATGTTCCTTGGATGGTGCAATTGACAGCCTGCATATCACAGACATGCTCAAAAGGAGACAGATATGCACGAAGACAATAAAAGGTCACAACATAAAATCTAACATGCATTCAGCTTCCAGTTACATCAGGAAGCGCATAAATTAGTAAGTTGTAAAGCGTCTATGATGACAATACATGTTGATATACACCGTGACTTAGAGTGAACTGGAGTCCTTATGTCTCGAAAAATACCAAGCATTCTTCAGCTATTGCTCCATATCTATTATGTTCATGGGATGGTGTAATTGACAACCTGCATATCACAGACATGCTCAATGGGGATAGCTATGGTAATCTCTTAGACCAACGAATGGTTTCCATTACAACGGGTATACTCCTTGGAGAGGTGAGCCGGAGTAATCTTACTGGTAAGCGACCACTTGGGCATGTGACATGAAGAACAAAACAACAGGTTGCATGGTCCGACTTCCGTGAGCTTGAAATTAGGCCCCTTTGTTTTTTTACAAGTATATTAGTTAGATTAGGGGACTGGTGATACCGCAAACAAATATAGCTTTACACTCTGGCGTCTTAACAGCGGAATTTGGTTCCGTTAGTCATTCGGAGCCAAAAGCGACAGCAGTTCTAACGAGTAGGCAAAAGACGAAAGATATCCACGACGATCGTAGTACATGGTTTTGTGTATGGCAACCTACGTACACGCTTTAACACCTTGTTAAAAGTCGGCTGACCCATGGTCGATTACCTTTTTATAACGTAGCCACTATATATGTTCTGCTGGAAGTAATTTTAACGTTGTCTTGTACCACTATTAAAGGAGACCGGCTTACGGGATGGTTTACTTCACCATGACAGCTCACGTTGGGTTGGTGTGGAAGCGAGACTGGGGGACGACGTTAATTTAAAAAATTACCAAAATCCCCATTACAGTAGAGTGCCACTCATTCCTTTCAACAACGTCATGTCTGGAAAAACGTGATTTTTCAGAAGAGTGATTTTTAAAGTTTAAAAGTAGAATAAGATGTATTAAAACAAATATTACGTCTGCCCTCTAGCGGCTAAATAATGACGATAGTGCAGGGATATATTACTATTCCAGGGCATTCTGAAAACAGACATGACTAAAAATTGTCAATTTTTGAAATATGACGTTGTTGAAAGGAGTGAGAGAGTTGTACAGAACCAAGCCTTGACATATTACCCTTGATGTATTTATTGATAAGTGCTTATCATATATCGATACAATTTAAAGGCATACAATTTAAACACTAGTATATTCTGCCTTATCCTTGCAACTTAAAATGTAAATTTATGACCTATTCAAAGTTTCCACACTTTATTTGTCACTACGTGCATACTTTTCTCCCGCTTACTTTTTTACATGAGTTGTGCCTTAGAAATGCCTTATTTCATCATGACCTTAAAATTCGGATCGAATGGTTCAAAGTCTCCCATACTTGTCACTCACTAAGACAATGCAAAAGCCTTTACATTTGTCTCAGAAGCAGAATGAAATGCTTCAGGAAATTGTGACAATAGAATATAGCGTTTTTCTCTTTCTGACACTTTTTGACATTCTTTGAATGTTTTCAATTCAGCTTCTTTCCACGACGTTATTCGTCTATGGCTCAAATTTATACGCACCCATGAGTTGTGTGAGGTTTCTTATTTTGGAAATCCAAATAATTATGAGAAAATATTCTCCAAAGGGTGATTCATAGTTTCATTACTTTTCCTCAAACGCAGATTTAATCAGTTTGGAGTATAGTTTTATTGGTCAACTCAAATGGAGTAGATCTTTCTGCCATAAAAACATAGTTACTGGATCACTACAAACTTATCTCAGAATAAATGACAGCTAGGTAAAATTCTGAATAGTTTAAAATTATGGAATAATAATTTTAAAATTAGTGCTTTGTTTTTGTCTTATTTAGTTCAATAAATATCCTTTTATTAAATCTTTAACGAATAAAATGTTCTCAAGCAGTGCAATGGATTTAAGTAACTGTGTAAGAGATCTAATATGCTGTTTTATAAATTTTACTATCAGTAGCATTTATCGAATTCAGTCAGGGATAAATTTTAGAGGGGCTTACTGTTGTAAACTTAACCACCACTTTGTCTAACTTTCGATACAACATAAGACATAAAATTGCAGTAGTTCTCAACAAATAAGTACAGTTTGGTGGTTACTGTCTTTCTACAAGGGTCTTTAAAATTAGTTTCCCATCCTACCTACCACATTCTAGTGGACGTGAATAAATTATACAAGATGAAAATTCTGTAATATCAATATCATCGGTCTGAAACATTACGATATAACTCATGTTTCGGAAGGGAGTACAAGCAATAATTTCAACCCATAACTTATGTTAAGAATTCTGTAAAAATAATTTCTGTCAAATATTGCTTTTCAAGCAAAACTGGTAAGGCAATCTTAGTGGACAATCAAAACCTTAACAAACCTCAAAGTTAAAAAGTTATTCTTATGGGGAATTGGAATTTTATTTTGACCTTTGAACTTCCAGAGAAAACCAAACGTGGATTGACCCCTTCAGTCTTCACATTTTGTAAGGCATATAAATTGATTGTACCGTATTTCGCCCATATCAGTCCAACGATATATATATATATATATATATCTCATTAAATTAATATTTTGGGACTCCAATATCTCTAAAAGAATTTACTACAACACGATTGCTGGTCAATTGGTACGTTTCAAAAAAATTTGTAATTCTGATTCAAACTTTTTATTACAATGTAAATATCTAAAAAACACACTTCTCAATAACAAATACCCTTATTCATTCTTTAATAATATTTTTGAAAGATTTTTTAATATCAACAGCTACACAGCCCATTAATAATTAATTTCCTCAGAGCCATGGGAGTTGCTTTTCAATTTTATTTTATTATTTATGAATATCTTTTGAATTGTGGCTGGAGATTTTAATATTATTTATATTTTTATTTTTCTGCTTTTTATGGACTCGCTGCATCGGAAGTATGGTGTTAGCATATAGTTGGATTGTGTAATTGATGGCATTTGGTGGTAATTTTTAGGCTTGTTGTTGTTGATCTCCCGGCTGCGGCTTCGGGTTTGATTTCGTTTTATTCCTGCTCTGTTTTGGTATTTTGTTTTGTTTTTGTTTTACTTGCTTTTTGGTGGTGTTTAAAATGTTTGTATAAATATTTACCTGTCAGAGGTAGTTGCTGCTTTTGAGCACTCCTCTTTCAGTGTTTTGTTATTATTATAAAAAAAATCAATATATTACTTCCATAGAACTTACTTGTCAGGAATAAATCCTTCAAGAAAAGTAATAGAGTAGGAAAAAAAGGGGATTTATTATTATCAACAACTTCGCCACCGATGACTTTCTATTTCGTCATTTCCTCTGAGTCATTGGTGTTGGCGTTTTGTTGAATTAAGTGGGTAGCGGCATTTGATGCGATCTTCTGGCTTGATGTTGCTAGTTTCCCGACTGCTGCTGTTGGTTTGATTTAAAATTTCTTATTTCAATCTTTAGTTTTGTATATTCGATTTAATGGTGTTTGGAGGAGTATATGAGCAATTTCTTAGCATTTTGCGGCTCATTTTCGTAGAAAACATCATTTTGTGTTGTTTGGGTCAGGCTCCTCCCTGATGACGCCCTGATCCACCAACACTTTCGTTTTCAATAAATTCCTTTTGGTTTCTATTATTTGAATTTTCTCTCGTTTTAGAAATATATATATATATATATATATATATATATATATATATATATATATATATATATATATATATATATATATATATATATATATATATATATATATATATATATATATATATATATATATATAACACAACAAACAATTAGTTATAATAAATGTAGTGTACCCTATATATACACTATGAGACATATAAGAATACAAATATAATAATAAGACAATTTATTTGAAAGATAATATGTAACCAGAAAACAAAAAACAAATGCGTAGTCCTCTTATTTTCAAGATTAAAAAACATCCCATTTCCTTAAAATTAAGTTGTCTTAAAAAGATAACAGGATAAGCTATCCGCAGAACCGAAACGTAGATCAAATTATTCCTCTTAGTTGTCGCTGCATAATAACTTTTTCGAGTTAAATTAATAGATTTTGGAGAGAGAAGCAGTTCATAAAAAATTTATAACTTTCAAACTAACGACCTTAATTAATTCATTTACTCTCCAGAAAATTGTCTTTCAGCGAAATACTTTTCTCATCCGAGTTACTTAAAACTTCTCTTGAGGGACTTCTTTTCGTGAATAAATTGCGTGTGGTGTGTTGGAAATTTAAATGAAGCTAATCGCTTATTCTCAGTTACTTCTGCGTTTGAATTTCCATCTTTCAAAAGTAAAATGAAACAAGTGGTACTAAAATAGTTCGGGATTAGTTAGATCTGAACATTTGCTTCACCTTTAACTTTTCCCTCTACATTAAGAGTTGAAATAGACTGAGATTTTGTTTAATAGAACTGAAGGAACATCAAAAGCTGTGTGTAATTAAAGGAAAACGTTCACATGAAATATATGAAAGTAACTGTTACAGACTACTTGAACAATGCCATTATAACCATAAAAAGTAATAAAAGGTACCTTCAAATGTATTTATGGCCTTAAAAAATTTCTTTAGAATTATACAGCCTAGGTAAAAAGGACCATGTCCATTTTGAAAGTTTTTGGTATAACAGCTATCTATAGTACAATAATTTTTATCTCTCGAATTTTTAATACAATGTACACAAAATAGTTTCTATTGTTTTTATTCATTCCTGGTGTAAAAGAGGACATTGGCACTTTCGTTTATTATCACTTTCACATGTTTAAGTAATTTTTGAACTTGCATAACTCAATATCCGCAAATTTGACATTGGTGCCTTTTTCTACAAAGGTACAGATGCAGCCTCACATTTTGAAAAAGCGAATTCAATCTCAATTTAATCCACGAATCTAAATTTTAGATTTTAAATGCTTTAAATTTTTCTCAATATTTTGAACTTTAGATTTTTTCAAGTACTTTTAATCTTCTAATCTTAAAACTTTTAGTTTTAAATACTTTTAATCTCTCTCTTCCGATATTTTGAATTTCAGGTTTTAAATACTTTTAATCTTCCAATCTTCTAAAGTTTGGATCTAGAATGCTTTTAGTATTTCAATCTTTTGAATTTTAGATTTTAAACACGTTTGTAAAAAACACTGGTATAAAATTTAGAAATTTATTGAAAAAAAAATTTAATTTGTTTTTACAATATTATTTAAAATCCATTCAAATGTGTTATAGTTAAATGTATGACAAAGCATGAGATTAATTCGCAAATACTAAATTTAGATATTGACGAAAAACAAAACTACGCAGGATGGATAAAATTTACCACAAAATACTTATACCCCTTGATTCCCTCTCAAAAACCAACTCGTAAAAAATATTTAACAATCCTGATATATGTGAATGAATACCTATAACTAATAGCTTAACACACTGAATCGGATTTCCTTATCCATCTGGTCCGTTCTTTTCGAAAGTGTGTCGCAATTTACTATCAGGTGCTGGCAATTCCAGCGACAAAAAAAGATAATTTGTTTGCTGTTTTAATACTGAATTTTTGAATAAAACGTCATACAACTTTCGACACGAATGTTTTCGGAACACTACACTAACACAATTGAAACACTGACAACCCTTTTTTGGGTTGGTTTTCGCCAAGCGCGTGTTAGGATTGTAAACATACTAAAATTAAGCACAAATGATAAAATGCACGAACATGAAAATGATAAAGCAGAAAAATTAAATATTAAGTTCTTTTGGTGTAATTTTAACATTATAATAGTTCAAATATAAACTCTATAACAAAAAATATTACTGCTATAAAAAACTGGTGGATATGAAAAACATTACAAATTACAAACCAATTTTTACGAACAAACGATTAAAATTTTAGAGTTTGACCGCTACAAAGGGAGGTAGTCGATACAACGTTGGCACACCACTGGCCTGGATGCAAGCTGTCATCTGGCGTAGCATAGAGTGAAATATTTCCCGGATGGTGTCCTGCGGAATTTCTAACCAAATTGTCTCCAACTATCGGGCTAAATGGTCAACATTCCTGGATGGTTGCAATCGCCTTCCCATAACGTCCCCAGTTTGCACTATGTGAGAGAGATCAGGAGACCTGGCTGGATAAAGAAGTGTTGGGAAAGCTCGAATACAATTCATAGCAACACGTGCCGTGTACGGTTGGGCATTATCGTGCTGAAACGTAAGTCCAGGGTGGAGCAAAAGGAACGGTAACACAACCGGTCGTAGAATGTCGTCTAGGTACCGCTTTACTGTAAGTGTGCCAGAAATTACTAAAGGGGTCCGACTAACAAAGAAGATGGTACCCCAGACCATAACGCCCTGTTGTGGGCATGTGGGGCGTGCGATTGTGAGGGCAGGATCCCCACGCTGCCCTGGACGTCTTCAGACATGTCTGCGGTTGTCGTCAGGACACAGTTGGAAACTGGACTCGTCACTAAAGACTATACGTCCTCAGTCAACGCCGTTTGAGGTTGATCGAGCCCGGCACCATTGTAACTCTGCACCTTCTTGGTGCAGAGTTACTCTGCACCTTTTTGTATATACACTACTCTACAATAATGGACCGGACGCCAGCGCATTTGCATAATATACGACTATTTGTTTGGGGGTGTTTTTCGTGGTATGGCCTGGGACCGTTGCATCTTGTTCCTGGTATATTGAACGCCGCCGACGCCTACATGAACAATTTGGATAATCAGGTTCTTCCTAAGCTCTGGCAATTTTATGCAATGGACGAATGTTACTTCCATGATGATAACTCTCCATGCCATGTTAGAAATATTTTACCCCAAAACATATTTTATAATTTAGTAACTATATATATTGATTGAAAGAATTCTAGGTGAAATTTTGGTTTAGGAGGTTCAAATTGTTGGAATTCATGTAAGGAAGATTGAGATTTGCAGAACGGTTATAGCGTGTTAACCTCTCAAAGGGTTAATAAAATTGAATATACACAAAGGATTGAAATAATATTTAAAGTTCGTTCATTTTGAGCTAGTAATTGTAATTGATATCATTTATGTATCCCAATTGGACGGATTTATCACCGTATAGCTCAATTTGCTTACATAACAACATGTGTGATTTAAGCATCTTCTATTTGAGAAATATTTAATAAAACCTTCAACTCCCCTTATCATCTGTAAATATATTTACTCAGACTTTACTTTATTTTACAAACGTCCCATCCTTCGCAAATTCATATTATTTTGATGTTTTTCTCACAATTCACAAAAATAAAATCACCAAGTGATATAAGCAAAATATCATATTTTCAAAAATCTCATAAATCAAGAAACATTAATTCATACAAGATATAGATAAAAGAGTTTAAATCGAATTTAAATTAAAATATTTCGTAATTCGGGTATTAAAATATGTGTACAATAATTCAAGATATACGAAAGTATGTGTACAGGTGAATTTCGAAAACTGAAATTATGGTCATATTGTTGGAATTCGTTTATTTATATTTATATTTCGTTTTAAATACTTCATTGTGAAAGACAAATAAAACCAAAACATAGTTTACTTATGTTATGCAATAGTAGATAAAGAATTTTATTATTGTATTTAAATAGCAACATGATTTTATTTGTTTTGAGTTTTAGCTATTAAAAGTAAACAAATATATTCAAATTGGGAATAAGTATATATTTGAGTGTAAATTGTCATTTTAATATTTTCCTCCAAAGTCAAAATGAATAAGAGAAAGTTAATTAAAGCACATCCAAAATTTGAATTTAAAATAGCAAATAGAAATATTTCTTCCAATTCAAACCAAAATTGATATTTGAAAATCCTAAGTTTCAATATCGATATACATAAATATATAAGATAAACGGAAATTGAAATGAAAGAATTCTTAGCGGAAGAATTCAATATAATTCCGACTGCAAAACGTTTTCAAACTCGAAAACAAAGTTTAAATTTTTTAATCATATTCGTATAGTAAAGGGGAGAGTGGACTTGCAAAATAAACTTTCGCATAAACATTCGATTGATATGAGAGTTTTTCAGACTTTCGTTTCATTATAAAGCCTCCCAATATATCAAGTTTTGTCGAAACATTTTGAGCCGTTGGTTAAGTTATCACGTAAAACGTGGTCATAAATTTTGATTAATAGATCCCATGTGTATCGTTAAAATTGTAATTCATGTAATAATTGGTGTACATTTCAATCAAATTAAGTTAAAGCCTCCCAATATATCAAGTTTTGTCGAAACATTTTGAGCCGTTGGTTAAGTTATCACGTAAAACGTGGTCATAAATTTTGATTAATAGATCCCATGCGTATCGTTAAAATTGTAATTCATGTAATAATTGGTGTACATTTCAATCAAATTAAGTTTATTTGGTAAGTACATCGCTCAATTATAAGAAAACAAAAGTGTACTAAAACACTCAAAATTTTGAAAAGACAGTTTTGGTTAACAACATTTAAAACCCGAATTTCAAATTTGGAAGCATGATAAAATTTTTATTTGCACTTAGGTTATCTAACATATTTTAAGGATTATCCAAACAAAATTTTAAGCTAACAAATTAAAACCAATTGCAGAGGGAACATTTTAAAATCAGAATATAAATAAACCTCAATCGGAATAGAACACTCTTTTGTAGTAGCTTACTATACTTATTTACTGTAATAGCTTTGAACACTTGCTATACTTATCTACTTTAGAAACGTTGAACGCTTCCTATACATATTTACGACATGTATTGTTGCATATGAAACTTCATCAAAAATCTTGGTGGAAACAGTCTGAAGTTTCAACATTGTATTAAAAAAGTTATTCAATAGATTTTTTTTTTCAAATTTAGAATTATTTTAGGTAAAACATAAAAGCATAAATTGCTTGAACTTTTATGAATATGAAATCATTATGAATTTCAACAAGAATCAACTTATTAATCCCAACAATAATTTTTTTAAGCATTCATTGTATGACCATCCTATTACCTACATTAAAAACTCCAATCATTTGTATGTTTTTGATACCCAATATATATATAAATTATTTTTAACAACTGACTAAATATTTGAATTTTAGTTATTATTTCGACAATTTGTTTTAAAATTTTTTATGTGACATCGATTTAGATTCATGCATATTTTTAGCCATTTCATACAGTTTCAATACCTATTGCTTTATTTGGTTTTGCGTTTGTTGCAGCTTGTCCTAATCTTGGACCTTGCGCCAAAAAATCCAATACACCAACCATTATGAACAGAAACATAAGAACTAATTTCGCCAAGTATATACCGGTCTGCAATATGTCTAAAAACTAATTACTCTACAATAATGAAACTCCTCACACATATAGAACTCGTTACTTAAAAATGAATTTCTTCAAGGTCTTAGTTTATACATTTTTATGATTATTGCATTACTGTAGAGTAATTGGTTTGTGAGATATTATTGCGGACCACAAAGTTATAAAAATGACACTTGGTTCTAATATTTCTGCTCATATCATAAAAGTTTAAATGATAGAAGTATTAATTTTTTTTTCTTCTCAAAACAATACTCATTTTAACAATGTTGTAAATGCGAAAAAATCTAACGAAAAAAGAAATTTTTTTGTAGGACTCAAAATATTATACTAGTTTTCACTGAAATTAGAGCGTTTGAAGGTTTTTGGAAGGAAAAATTTATTTTCAAAAATCTTTCCAAAATACTTTGTTATTTTCAACAAAGAATTTCCATGATTGGAATCCTGATATAAGGAAAAACCAGATGCATTTTATTTTAATTTGAAATCATTCCTCTTTCATCCTATTGGTTTATTTCCAGCTATCCCATCTGGCACTTTGTCCAATCGATAACGAAGTCCTTCATGCGGATCAGTGAAGGGCAGATTTCAGTCGCTCTAAGAACTTTTAGTACTATGTAGTTACATTTTTTATGCCTTTAACTTTTGGAGGAAAGTGATTTCTCTATTAAGTTCCTTGAAGATGAGTACGGGCATTTTGTGAAATATATAATTGAGTGGAGAAAACCATAGATATTTTAGAGGATTACGGTTCAAGTGTTCTCGGGTAATTCCAGTCTAATGGTGTTCGCTGGGGTACATTTGTAATAGTTTCCATGCAACGGTGATAGGTTGGGTATTTTTTTGGTAAAAGTTTGAGAAATTTCGCTTTTGATAAACTTTTTCATTAAATAAGACTTTTATTATATAAGATATTTTTGCATTATATAAGATAACTTTTGCATTATATAAGATATTTGAATCTCTGTTCAATTTATTAGTATTGATTCTATAGCTACGTACGTTATTATAAATATTACAAAAATATTAATTTCTTGACATTAATATAACAAAGTTTTATTTTTAATGTTCCAAATGGCCCCTTTTATTATTATTTTTTAACAAATTAAAAGTAAACGATTGGCATTTCTTGTGAATCTAAATGCAGTTGGTGGTAGTATTTCTTCGGAGTTACGCGTTTTCTGTACATATTGTGAATGTGACGTTAATCGACTTTGTTTCGAAATTCTATTTCAACACTTCACCGAATTCCAAAGATTAAATACAAAATTAATATTTGCTAATTGATTAGCTAGTTCCAATTAGATTAAATACCAAAATTTGCCAAAAAAGGCGATAAACTACATTTTAAGGTAAGGTCGCTATGTACAATGCGCGAGCACGTGGGTTGCATTACTAACATCTTCCCACGTCGTCTGGTTTATTTCTTTGCACTGAAAATCTCCCCTATAAATGTAACATGATCGTATATCAACGCAAATTGTGGATGAATGCAAGCATAGAATACTTTGTGAGCGTAGAGCATTCCTAAGTTAATAAGCACAAAGTGACAGTAAAGGATGACAGATAGGGTTTAAACATTCCAATATGTTATAATAATCCATTAAAAGTACTTTTAACCAAAATAGACCAGGATAAGCGAATTCTGAAATACATGATACTACTTTGCTCTTTGATAATTTGCTATAACTCTATATACGTAATCCTGTAAACTCAAAAACTGTGTACTCGTAAATTCCTACAATTTCATTTAATACTTCAAATTTCAGAATATACCTTGTTACTATGTTTTAGATAACAACTGCAGAAAATTTAAAATCTAAAATAATTTACTAGTTCAATATATTTATTACAATAAAGCCAGTAAAATGAAAAGATATTGTTAAAGGGTAATATTTATTGAAATATAAATGTTTGTAGTTTTAACGTCTGTTTAAGAGAAGTATATATCTCAAAAATCGTACAGACTATCGTACTTGTATCCTAAATAAGTATTTTCTTCTCAAAAACAGGAGACGTCAACGCAGCTAGATATGTCGTAAAATTCAAGTTTCAAGAATTTTCCATTTGAAACATGAACTGTTTTTATTCATATAATTAGACATGAAAAAACATTTTTCAACTTGAAATTTTTTGTAGAGGACCAATATATAACGTTAAATTGAACTTTTTATACATATGGGGGGGGGTTGGAATAAAAGCCTTATTTAAAAATATCTTACCTTATATGATTTTAAAATATCTCATTTTATTTAAATATTTTTTTCTATATTCTATAAACAAGCTATGTGACGTCACAACCGAAATACACACAGAAAGTACGTCCATCCCCCAAAACTTTATACCTACACTTTAATATAGCTTGCCAGAAAAAGCCTATAATAGAACGTGACGTCACGGTTTATTTTTAATACGATTTCAACACGATCAGATACGCCATTAAAAACGTATCAGTCTGAAAAATAATTCCAAACTTGCAATTATATTTTTACAGATATGTTTTAAATGTCATACACGCGTCTCAAGATTGAGTATATGTATCCGATCTATTTCGTACAGAATCCCCATTAAAGTGAATAAAAGTTTACTAGCACATACTTTTTCTTGTAAAACAGATTCCAAACTTAAAAGTAATTAAAAATTATTTATAATGTGTTTCTGTATATTTTTGCTGATTTCTCAGGTATGTTCTTCTCTGCACTGAATATAGGATTTTTAACTACTTTTCCATACTAAAACCATATATAATTCAATACATGTAATTCAAGCCTACTGTGGTTCTAACATTGTGTTGGGGTGTACAGTTTTAGGTAGTTCAGAAATTTAAATTGAACTAATTTTGTTCTGTTCCTCTTCTTTCTCTGCAGAGTTGTTATCTACATACAACGCACTGAAACTCAGGGAATTGGTTTAGTGTGTTGAGGGAAATGGGGGTTAGGGTTCTGATAAATGATCGCTGTTGATAGACTGAACCCTAAAAGTGAATCGGTTCCACAGAGCATTCTGTCCTCTCCCAAGCACAGATGTGTCATGGTGCTTTTATGGGGATGGTGTCACCATAGTGTGACAAGTTGATAAGTAAAAAAAAAAAACAATTAAAATGGAACGATTTGCAGAATGGCGTAGTGGGAGGGGTCAAACAACCTCAGCGATTTAATATGGAATGATTGGACTTGCTAGCATTCGTCAGAATAATGAGTATGGAACTGGATTTTATTGGGTGTGTGGTGGTGGAGAGGCATCTAAGGAACGAAACTGAGAAAGAACGAGGAATCTTAAGAATGCTGGGAGTGAACGACAGGACAAAATGTACTCCTAGACAAATCAAAGTAAGAGATTAAAGTAATCACTCATCTCAGCGTGACTTGTTTCACCGACACCTTAGCATCTAATTCCAAAGACCAGTCAACGAGTCTCACTCTCTTGAATTTCCGATCCTCACGCATATTTTATCCCTCACCATATCTCTGTATAACACCGATCCTCCAAACTAATATTACCTATTGAAGGAAATATTCACAAACTTAGTGTTTATGACCCCCCAAAGTGTTACTCTAATCAGATTTGAATTTTGCATCTTTATTCGATGTAATGACAATCGTATGCACATATATGTGTATGCAAACTGTATATGGTTTAATAAATTTGTACCGCTATTTTGAAATTACTTTGCTCCACCTGTGGTAACTTTTCTCCAAGAATGGGAATTTTTTGGATGTCGTCGCAATGGTGATGCGGTTCGATTGAGGTGGTTTTGGATTATAATCGCAGAGTTCTCTGGGAACATAGATTATAACTTCTAAGTGATGAAGAAGGTTATTTAATTGTTATCCAAGGCTGTGAAATTCGTGCTACAATAAACCAGTGATTTATTAGTTTGAAAAATTGTGACCTGCACACAAGTGGGAGCAATAAATCGATGTGAGTGTCATAATGTTGTATTAAGAAACTATCTGAGAGTAAAATACAGGAATCAATTTTGATTTTCCTCTCTTATTGAAGTGTTTAATATAGTTTGTTAACCAGGGGGGACATTGCACCGAAAATGGGGTGTCTGCACCACAACAAATGTTGGAGAACCACAACAAATGTTGGAGTACAAAACAAATGTTGGAGTACCACAGCAAATGTTGGAGTACCACAACAAATGTTGGAGTACCACAACAAATGTTGGAGTACCGCAGCAAATGTTGGAGTACACAACAAATGTTGGAGTACCACAACAAAAGTTGGAGTACCACAACAAATGTTGGAGTACCACGACAAATGTTGGAGTACCACGGCAAATGTTGGAGTACCACAACAAATATTGGAGTACCGCAGCAAATGTTGGAGTACACAACAAATGTTGGAGTACCACATCAAATGTTAGAGTACCACAACAAATGTTGGAGTACCATAACAAATGTTGGAGTACCACATCAAATTCTAAGAGTAAACATGACATTGAAACTGACTCCTGAAGGAAAACTCCAGGTACGTTCGTTCCCATGTATGATGGTATGAAGGAAAAATATATCCGGGAAGGATTATTAGCTGGGTTTAAGAATTTTCCGAGATCAGCGCCATGGTGCTCAGTATCAAAAGCTGGAAGTAACCTTCCAAGCCAGACACCATCCCCTACTATTGTAACGATGTTCTTGGATTCATCAATCTTCCGAAGCTCACCTCTGAGAGGTTATTTTATGGTTCCTGAACACCAACAAATGATGGAGTTTGTCTAGGTGTCGCAGAACCTCTGAAACCCACCTAAGCTTTTATTATCCTACGTTACTACTTACTTGTTTTATTGTTTTTGTCACTGTGTCAACTGACCTATGTGAAAACTTAATTATTCTTTCTTTTTTACATAATTTACACGCAATTTAAACTTGCATTAAGTGTTTTTTATATTAAAGTTTCGATTAGTCTAACCTAACTGAATAAAAACATTTTATTTTTCTGAAATATGTGGTGTAATTTTAGTTGTATATTGGGCATTCATTGCTCGAAGGAGCCCTTCTTGGGCAAAAACAACGATTTCTTGAGCATTCAACAAACGTGTGCACAAATAATTGAAAGAAAAACGCTATAAATAAATATGAGTACTATTTTTATTGCAAAATATCATAAATGACTTTTTCAAAAATCTTTTTTTAAAGCCAAAAAAGGTTTGTAATTACTATTATTTTTGTGAATCGCAATCACGGTCAGACGTATTTTTCGGGCAGATCTGCAAAGAATGTAATACATCATTTAGTGTGCCTCAGAATTTTTGTATTCAGTTTATGATTGATGGAAAAGGTTTAAAATTGATATAATTAAGGGTACAACACTAAGATACAGGTATAGAAGAGAGAAAGACGCATGTTTTTTAAGTTTTTTAGATCATGTATTTGTTTGCTATCATCCAAAGAATTAATTCATATCAAGAAAGTGGGATTTACACTAATTTATCTGAAGTAAAACAAAAACTTCCGAAATGATAGCAAAAACTAAGCAAACTAACCCCATGTTATGGTATCTAAATTCATAACACATTGTAAGCCTCTATAACGCGGCGTAAGCTAGTTGGGAATATAGAAAATTTAGTTTCTATTGATGAAATAATGGAAAAGGGAAATGTTTAACTCATCTAGAGAGTTATTTTTAAGAAAGTGCTCACAAATTTGGATTTCTGTGTCAATATATAAATTTTCCATAACAAAGAGAGAGCAAGAGACGCGAGGTCAATAATAGAATAATAGATCAATAATAGTAAAAATAAAGTTTTTACTCCCACTTTAAGCAACAACTATAAACCACAATACTCTAAGGATATCCATGGGTTTGAAAAATTATGGTCATCGTAGGAACGAATGTTTAAAAATCACTATACTCAGATTACATAATGTAAGAAAACTACTTTTATGAGACAAATGGGGGAAAGTATTCAGAAAACGATACAAATTATTCTTAATTTAGTGCCCTTTGTCCTAGAAATTGTTTTAAAAAGAAAAAAACGTGCAAGATAATTTTATTTTACTCTTTTGTTGTGCTTCTGTACGAAATAAATCTTGGTTTCTACTTCTACTCTAACGAAAATCTAGGCTTCTAAATCTACTCAATTTTGTGACCTAGATTGTCGTAAACTTTACATTTATGACGAATCTCAAAATTTAATAGGGAACATGGAATTGCTTTTTAGCCTAATTCTAAATCTGTATTCCTTTGCCATTCCTATAAAAACTAAGTTTAAATTATTATTCAATAGATTTAGGTTCTTGACGTAATCTTTCCATAGTGTGTACTAAATTTAATAGCCACTGTCTGATAGTTGATTTTGAAAGACAATATATTAAGCACCAAACTTCACCCAAAAGAGATAAAATACATTTTTATTTTATCCCCGACATCTATTATGTAAGATAATTTGGGTATCAAGAAGTAAAATAACCGTTTTCTGTTGGTTTTGGTCTCTAAACATCTCTCTCATATTACTTGATTGCTTTTTTGAATACCAAATTCAAACTCTTAAAATATTACAAGCATCAAAATATTTAATTGCATTTTATTTAACATTCGCATCCTTTCAATTTTCATTTCGGTGCTTCTCATATTTTGTCATTTTAAAAACTTGAAATGTTTTTTCGAAACATTTCACTCATATTTAGAAACTTTAAAAAAATTAAGAACTTTATTTTCAACGAAAATAATTACAAAAACATTTAGAACCTTCGCTTTTCGTGAAAACGAAAACCAGAAGGCAGAATAAGTGGAAATGCTCGAATTACAGTTGTGATTGCCGTGTTCGCCATCATGTCGACAGAAAGAAACAGATCATATCAGTTTTTCAATTTATTTTTCATGAATTCTTTGACTTTAAAAGAAAAGTCGGTTTCCCCTTTTTTGGTACTTCTACATACTTGTTTTCCTCACTTACATCTTAAAATTTATTTTGTTTTATATTTCTCTATCATATTGCTTTGAAAGAAAATAGTAAATCGTTACCTTAGTAACCAACCTGCAATCATTTTGTCTTCATCCCTTTTGCGAATTTAAAAGAATAAAATAAGTTACACTAACGAGTAACTAATTTTGAAATCTGAATTTGCATTTGTGGCATAAGACAAGAAATATTTAAAGCGTTATGGTTTTCCAATGTTTGCTTTATATTACAAGTCTGTCGTAAACTAGTAATTTGGCAAAATTTGGCTTTTTTTTTTACTTTTTCAGATGGATAAGCGAGAACGTGTGGAACTCAATATCTTAATGAATCAAAAACTTCCTTGCTCAAACTTCTTACTTGAAAATGAATTAGAACTTCCTTGCTTGAAAAAGTAACGGATTTAACAACCACAATGTTGGGAGGTCGAAACTAGATTCAGACAAAGACCATCGTGCACGCGAGTGATGGTGCACGTTAAATCTGCCGTGGCCTCAAGTGCCCTCACGTTGTTGGGGCGTGGAAGTTTGGAGAGTGCGTTGCCAGCTCAGGTCATCTGACAGTGGTTCAAAATTACGAGGCGTCGTCCTTGGATCTTTCACTCAGTTATTGATATAAGATGGTCACCAATAGCCCGTTAAGTTTCTCCAGTGCGATGTTAATTAACAACCTACCTTGCCTTTCCCGTTCTTGGTATGGTCCATCGCAAACATCCTTATTGTGCCCTTTCATGGTATGTTGAACAGTGGACTAACCTTTTGTTTACAATTACAATGCTTATGAGAGTTAATCGTACCAGCTTGTTAAAGCATCATTGTGTTATATTTTAAACAAACAAAAAACTAATTCCATCCTGCTGACCATTACACACAAAGTCTAATAGTTTTTTAGGATTTATTAGAGACAGTTACGAGTTATAACGTAACCACAGGAAATCACCAACTAAATTTAGTTTCTTAGTAATTCAAAACACACCTCTTTGTTTTTCAAATTAACTTTCATTACATACTATTTATCTTAATATTCTGTTACGAAAAGCTACAGTAAATTGAATACTATTTAATTACAAATATAAATCTATTTTATAATAGGTGTCTGTACAAAGATTGATTACGTTTCTTTTAAGATATCGGTTTTCAAAGATTGTTTTCTAGTGGATTCCTTTTTTCATTGAAAATTTCCACCGCTTCACTTTTAAAAGAACTCTTTTCTGATGACTACAATTCTTCTAAGAAAGAAAATTCGAGCGAAGGAGGACATTTGATTTAGATAAACTTTTCAACACATCTTTTCGCTTAGTGTCACTTTTATGACTATCAATCAAATACGTGAAAAAAAATGTTGTTTGATGTTTTCAAAGATAACCCCTACGTTATAGAGATTTTAAAGGAATTTCTTGTTTGATGAGCGTCGAACTTGGGGTGCTTCATTTAAAACATGTATTTTTATTTGACAATGCCGTGTGTTCTTGTATAGGAAGTGCTCATAACGTTTTCGGAAATTTACAGCAAAGAAAATTCTTAGAAATGTTTCCATTGGAAAACTTTCACTGGAATTAAGAATAAATTTTAGTTCTACCTTAAGTTCAAATAACATGGCATAATAATTAACTGAAATTTCATGTGAACGAAATTTAAAGTATCGGTAAATTAAGTAAATCCTTTAAAATAATTTTTTATGTGTATTAACCAAGCCGACAAACTTTAAAACCGTCACAAATAACTTACAGGAAAAGTAATCTGTTTTTCTATTGCACTTTACTGACACACTAGTGAATGATACTAATGTTTCATTGCATGTACAAGAGGCCTACCTGTACGAGTAGTAATAGAATAGCGACAACACGCTATTAAAGATAAAATATTTAAACTGATTTTCCTCATGTTCTGTAATTTGTTTCTGATTATGGTTCATTAGTTTCATTTTGTATACATATGTATACCACTGAAATACCCTTCTACTATTTTAATTAACTTTCGGTTAAACTATAGTTGTGTGCCAGTAAAGCCTTTAACTTGGCCTAAGGTTTTCATCGGCAAAGTGGAAAGTAAGAGGAAAGAAGGGTCATTGGAATTCAGAGTGGAATCAACCATACAATCGCCAAGCTGAACGCCGTATAGCTAAATAGATTTTATTTTTTAAAGCTTTCAAAATTTGACTGCTTGGATAAGGATTTTATCTAGTACTCTATTTATACAAAGGATTCGGATGAGTTAAACTCACAGATTTGGGGATTAGGGAGCGTGATAAGTAATACGGATCAAATGTTATAGAATGATTGCCGTATAAAAATTATCTTATAACCAGCTATTTCGGACTATTCTAAGACAAAAATAGTCAAATTGTCTACTTTTGGTCAAAACAACTGTCTTGCTTGATGTATTTCAACCATGACTTTAAACGTGCATTAAAAATAAAAACCTCAGGTAAATCTTTAAGTTGCGTGTTTAGTTTACTTTACAGTTGAAGAAATAGCGTGTTTCTGAAAAACTTACATGTTTGGTTTAGACAGCAAGGTATACATGCGTTAGACCATTTTATCCTTGAAACAAAATCAGATTTTATTTAGGAAAAACCTTTTGATTTTATTAACGCCTCGATGAAGTGAAAAATTTATAACTTCTATGAACGAAAATATTCTATTTAATAACTTCAGTTTCTCATATTTTGGAAACATTTCTACACCGACTCATATAAATATTCCAGACAGTTAATGGAAGCGGTTCGGGAGAGAAATCTTCAATAATTTGAACACTTTTCATTGTTACAAAGTATCAATTATTTTGCTCCATAATAGTTATCTACTGATGTGTTGTATTAAATATCAACTATTTACAAACTTGTTACTCACTGACGAAAATTGACAAAATTTACTTCTTATTTCATATGTAACCCAAATAGTATAGTGTCATCTGAATGCAATAACTGGATAAACCAAAATTTTGGCTTTAAGAAAAAGGAAACAGTTTTCGCGTTAGTGTATGTTTGATATTTAACTACATTTTTCATTAGCTTATAGGTATAGTTTGTTATCAAAACGAAACCGAGTTCTTGTGTTAAATTCTGTACGATTGCAGCTGTACCAATCTAACAAGCTATACAGATTTTAGAGATTCCAGAGACCTATACAGTTTAACGTTAACTTAAAAACTTTATAATCTTGTCATTAAAAAAAACGAACTTTATACATAATTTCGCCAAAAATGGCTGAAACATGTATATGATTGTACTGACAACATTTAAAAATTTATACGATTAGAATAAATAATTACAATCATCTATATATGTATATCACATGTATCCAGGCTTATCTTTTAAAATATATTTCAGTGCAAATCCAACATTTTATACTTAGATATCGCATAAAATACTAGTAAAAATTTTACACTATTTATTTTAATAAGGAAAACCCGCTATTAGAATCAATATGAATCAAGTTCTATTTCGATTGAAATAAATATTTAACTAATAAATGTGTCTAACCAATTGCTAAAGGTAGATACGCAAGACCTATATGCTAAATATATACTTTTATTCTCTAACACCCGATCAAATGAAAAATATGTTTATTTATGTCCATAACTCTTTTAACAAAATGAAAAAGTGAATGAAATTTATTCTTTGTAGTGGGCAAAATCCACCGATGTTATCTTCATGAGGCACTCTTATTTCACAATGTGTGGCTGCCTTTAACAAACTATCGAGTTAGGGTTGACGCATGAAATTAATAATACATGACAGAGACAAAAGAAGTATGATTAGAGCTGACCATGAAAAACAACGAATAGGCTCTTATCATAATGAAACTGGGCTATTATGCTTAATACTAGCAATTTATCAGTCACTAAATGACCTCATAGATACCAGACTTGATACTACGGAAGGAATTTCATGCAAGAGATACTTTGAAGATGGGATATGCGATAGAATAGAAACCGTATCGATAGATTAAAACTATTCAGATACTACGTATTTTACAGTCAATAAAATAAAGAGGATCTGAAATAAAGTTAAGCTTTTTAATGGGTTAAAAATTTAACAAAAGCATTGAGATTATTGCGCCTCGTCGCAAACAAAACTGTTATCGAATCTTTTTAATACTGAATTTTTCATTCATTTGTTCAGTGAACTTTGGTTTATGAATGCAGTGGTACTTTTTGAAATCAGTATTGACAAAAACACTGCTTGCTCTTGTATCTTTAACACTACATTGAAGAGGACAGAATTATTAAAGATTTGTTACAGAAAAAGTCAGCTTAAAAGAAAGAGTCTTAAAAAAATAATAATGACAAAATAAAGTTTATAAATAATAAAAAAATCATCTTCCCGATAAGAATAGAAACAAACAAACCGTTCTATTGTATTATTTTTTCAATGGATATGTTTGATGGGGAAGTAGGATAAGTTAAGTGTTAGATTTACAAAAGTAAACGCTCTCTTTGATGGTTTACGAAAATGTACTTTTAAAACACTAATACGTGTTTTTTAATCTTCCCAACCCAACCGTTCTATTGTATTATTTTCAATGGACATGTTTGTTGGGGAAATAGGACAAGTTAATTGTTAGATTTACAAAAGTAAATGCTCTCTTTGATGGTTTACGAAAATGTACTTTTAAAACATTAATACTTGTTTTGTTAACCTTTCTAGTTGTTAGCACACATATCGCCCTGAAACCTGCTGTAATCCATGCATGATTTCTCACACATTTTAACCTTCTAGACCAATAAAATATTTCACATGACTCTTTCAACTGATAGATGTAGTACTCAAATCATTAAGTGTGTGATGGGGCAAAATAAATAGTACACTACTCGGAAATCACGTAACACTTAGAGTGTTAAAGAAAACTAGAGGCCTGCACCCTGCTCGCTAACGCTCGCCAACCCCCGGAGGATTGCTTCGCTCCGCGAATCTATGCTCGCTTCGATCGCCTCAATGAAGACATGTGTCCTAGCAGAAGGGATTGTTTACAAAATATGTTACCAAAAAAATGTTTTTCAAATCTAAATTTGCTGTATTACAGAAAAAATATATACAGTATCTCTAAATTCAGAATTCAAATGAAAACTTTGTGAAAATTTTGACTCGAAATGTGAGCGTTGCTTTGGAAATTGAATACCCAGCATGTTGTTTGTGTGTACATTTTCCCAGCACTCAAACGACCCACACTTTTTCATTGAGTTTGTTGCCGAAAGTTGTAGTGCAAGCGTCTTGTTGAACTATAATTGTTGGCCCTGAAAAGGACCGTTTTTTAAATGGCCCTGAAAAGATCCTCCGCTTCTTTGATTTCTATTATAAACTAACTGCAACAGCTCATTAAAATTTCCTTTTTTTTTCAATAAAATTTCATCCGATAACGCTATAAATTCAATCGATGCGCGAGACTTCGCGATAAACAAACAATCGTACAGTGCTGCCAAAACGCGATTACAAATAACGTCTCTTTTGCGTGCCACGTAAGAGAATTATATATATAGATACTTTAGATCTCTTATCACTTCAAATATGCGGGAAATCATTCGAGTTTTAATCGTACGATTAATATTGATTATCAGTCCTATACAATCTTCTGTACCATAAAAAGTACGTTAACTAATATACCAGTCAAATAATTTACGTTTGGGAGACTTTTAGGACTTTTCAAATTTTGGTTAAGATATCTTGATATCCCAATTTTAATTAAAATATTTTCACTAAATCTGTAGATCTATATAGACAAAATTATTTGGACACTGTGCTTTTCAGAAAAAGTGCTTTATTATTCTACTTAGGCCCTCATTTTGCTTTTATTATAGCTGTAACATGTCGAGGCACACTTTCCATACGTTCTCTGTAAGTCTGGCAGGAATAGCTAGCCATGCCTTTTACAAGGCTGTGAGAAGAGATTGTTGTGATGGGTGAGGGTGGCGGTGTCGTACTCGTCGCTCCAGTTTGGCCTACAAGTGCCCAATTGGATTGAGATCGGGGCTCTGAGCAGGACAGTCAAACCAATTCACTTCATTTTCAGGAAACCAGTACAGCACACGTTTTGCAGTATGACATGGAGATCGATCCTTTTGTAGAGATAACCATCATCGAGTTAGTATTACCATAGTGTAGGAAAGGCCGGATTATACAGAACGTCGAGGTACACATCAGCGTTTATGGTACCCGGCAAATAAAGCAATGGACCGAGCCCTAACAAGGAAAACAACCCCACGCTAAGATGCATTCTCCTCCGTATTTTTGCAGTATTCAAATACTTTTTTGTACTTATAGTGTATGTCTTTCCAAGTTGAAAAGACTAACGGAAGCATCTACTAAGCATTTCTGACAAAACATTCTCCCTGCTCAAACCTTTCTGCAGAACCCTAGTCAGGTCATGGAATAACTAGGGTTCTGAACATTTCCTGCTTTTTAACAATAAATACCTCACCAATCGTAAAATTCTTAATAATTTCTAGTAAACAAATTGCAAAGCGTTCGTAAGAAAATACTGACCAAGACCTCCTCCATGGATCGGTTGGTTGGAGATTTTGGGGGTTTTATGGCACAAAGATCATATTTGGCCAAGATGGTACCAAATACGATGGACACTAGACAAAAATTATGAAGTACTCGACTCGAACAAATTTGTTTACCATGTAAAGATTAGTTCTTGTAGGTTAAGGTTGCATGAAAGTTGCAACCTTCAGATAAATTTGCATACATTTTGTAATTAAAGGTGCAAGAATATGATATCAAGAGATAAAAAACTAAGTTGAACGATATTTTTATTGAAATTTATGTTAGCTACTTTTATTACTTTTCAAGAAATGCGTAAACGTGTTGTTCCAACCATTTAGTACAGATTGCGCAATGGATATTGATATTACTACTAATTCTTTCAACTGTTAATACTATTCTTTTCAAACACCACTTTAGCGCTTCTATAATAAAACAATGTAATTTTTAATTAAAGTAAACGTTTTTAGGATATTTTACCTAATAATTTCAAAGGTAGGTAGTTAGTTAACTTCGTGATGGAGAAACACAAAGAGCTAATGGTGACTGACCGGGATCACTCATAAGGGAAATATCCATAGACAACGCTACTTAATTTCGAACCACGGTTAACATTTTCCAACTCATCCACGTCAGGGCATTTGAGGCCACTTCAGATTGAACGTGCATCAGCCCTAGTGTACACGACGGTCTTATTGGATCAAGATTTGATTTTACAACCTTTCAGAAACCTAAATTCAAAGTTTAAAAAAAAATTTGCTGGAAAAAAAATAATTTTGATAGAAAAGCGCCATTTTTACCTCACTTACCTCAACATAAGCCCTCTGAGAGGTTTACTCTTATACAGGATGTCCATAAAAGAATTTCTTAGTTTAAATGGTATATTATAACAGTTTAATTTAAACTATTTACAACAAATCGTAAGTCAAATTGAAGGTAAACTAACCTAGTTTTTCGAACAAGTGTTCAATATGTGCACCTTCAGTTATACGGCACACATCCAACCTAAAGTCCAATTCTTCCCACACTTTGGTTAACAAGTCCAGACTAATGGAAGCAATAACCTCTTCAATTCTGTGTCTCAACTCTGGCAAATCATTGGGTAGCGACGTAACGTAGACACGATCATTTATAAATCCTCAAAGGAAACAATCGCTCGGCGTTATGTCAGGTGAACGTGGAGGTCATCAAAAAAGAGCACTGTCGTCTCGACCATTATGACCAATACAAGAGTCAGGGACTTCGACGTTCAACCACTCTCGTACTAAGAGATTCCAATGAGGAGAGGCTTCATCCTGTTGCCAAATAAAGTTTACAGGTTCATCCTCTACTAATTGTGGAAATAGCCATTCTTTCAACATATCCAGATAAGCCACCTATGTTACGATAAGAATTGAACTTTAGGTTGGATTTGTGCCGTATAACTAAAGGTGCATATATTGAAGATTTGTAAGAAAAACTAGGTTAGCTTACCTTCAATTTGATTTATGATTTGTTGTAAATAGTCTAAATTAAACGGTTATAATATACCATTGAAATTGGGACACTCTTTTATGGACACTACATATCCGTTCTCCAGCACGGAGTTTTTCGAATATGATATAGACCATATAACGATTTCCCCAACCAATAGATGTTGTTATTTAGTCATTGTGTCCATTAAGAGGCTCAGCTCAGAAATCTCGTGACTCTCAGTAGTTTATTATGCGAATAGTTAAGGCATTTGAGTGGACGTTGTTGATTTCCTAGATCTGAATATAGAGTGCATATATTACAAGTAATGTAATGTAGTTATGCTGTTATACAACCTCTTTGTAAGATTATTGGTATTGTACCTCGTACGATTTAATAGGACCTGAGTTTACTCTTCCGTACCCAATGGATAAACGTAACCGTTCACCGCTTCGAATATGATGATCATATTTAGAAATTACTAATGCCATTTCTAATGTCGGTGCCCCAGAGGGATTAAAATCCACTCTCTCAGTCGGTTTGATTGCAATTTGGGAATTCCAAATATAAGCTGGCTGTAGTCCAATAGCTGAATTCTGCACTTTTGATTGATTCAATCGAAATTATGACGCGTATAGAATAATTGATGTGTGGGTGATTGATGTGAAAGTCTTCGTGACGGGATGTTTTCGACGACAATTAAGCAGAGCAAACAGTATACTTTGAATAATGAGAGTAACTTAATTATTATATTTTTATTAGTATTTTCTGTCAAGCTAACTGTAGGAGTTGGTAGCGTTTCTATGGCGGAACGAGTTTCATGTTTATTTTCAGAACGTGAAGTTAATTGACTTGTTTTACAAACACGATATCAGAACTTCGCCAATAAACAGTAAAAATATTCAATTCCGAATTGAATAATGATAGTTGATTGGTTAATACGGTGTAGATTAAATACCAAAATTTACGAAAAAGGCCATAAACTACTTTTTAAGGTAAATAAATGCAGGAGTATTTGGTTAGCAGAAGTAAAATTCTTCGCTTTCCGTCTGGTATGTTTGTTTACAGTGAAAATATCTCCCATAGACACTAGAAGTTCCTAAAATTTCTATAATTGGTGTGTAATTACGATACGTATTATGATGCAGATTTAGGTATGGAATTGCGGATTGTTTTTTAATAGGATATAGTTGAATAACCTGGTGTTGTCCGGATTGAAATGGAGAAATGTTGATTGAAAAGTGAATTAGAATAACCATTTTTCTTATCATTTAAGTTGTACGGAAAATACTATTTAGCTTCGTTTTCATAGCTTTTACAATTTTGGATGCAAATACATACATTTAACTCCTAAATAATGTATTGCAATATGCAAAAGATTAAGACATATACAAACAGAAACTAAATTTCGATGTAAAAATGCAGAATTCTGAAAAACGAAAGATGTGCAGAATGTCGAATTTTGACTCCCTTACCTGAAGTAGAGCAATCCGGAAAAAGACATTAGAAAAATATTGATAAAGGCGATAAATGATTTATGAAATTTAGTTATGCTCAAATATGACCGCGACATTTCCTTGTGTTAAGTTTCATGTAGAACGTGTTTCCTTTTCAATATTCATTTATTGCAGAAAAATAAACTTTGGATTTTAAAATTGGGGATTCAAAGGGATACCTTTAGGACTACATGTGGGCCAATTTTCATGGTTTTAAGTGAAACAGATTGGTCTGAAGACAGGAAAGTAATATAGCCTATGTTTTCCGCAGTGTTCTGAAGAAAGTATACCAAATTTGGTGTATTTTTTGGTACAAATTTGGTGAAAGTATACCAAATTGATCAAACGGTGTGGATTCGGTTAGAAAATATACACATAACCCCACATCCTTTATATATATATATATATATATATATATATATATATATATATACAGGGTGGTCCCGAATTCATGGTACAAACTTTAATGGTAGGTACAGGACATTGTAACAATGATTTATTGTATAGGAATGTATAGTCGCAAGTGACGCGGTGAGGCGTAAACAGGGGAAATAAAAGGAAAGAGAAATGGAGTGATCGGTTGGTATCATTGCCGGTAGAGGGCAGTAGATGTCTAGCCGGTGTTGAACATGATGCATCGGTTGTGGTTTTAGCACGATGGGGCGCCAGCACACTTCAGCATTGATGTACGGAATTACCTGAATGCCACGTTTGGTACTCGATGGATTGGGCGTGGTGGACCAGTCCCTTGGCCACCCCGATCTCCCGATTTATCGAGCCTCGATTACTTTTTATGGGGACATCTAAAGCATCTTGTTTATGAGACTCCAGTTGACTCAGATGAGGATCTCGTCGCTCGCTTATCTGTAGCTGCTGCAGGTGTGCGTGAAATACCAGGCATCTTTGAACGTGTACGCCAATCGCTCCACCGACGCTGTCAAGCATGTATCGATACTGGTGGACGCAATTTTGAACAATTACTGTAAACATGACACTTGTCAACAACGCTTTCAATAAAATCTTTGTTTTTCCTTTCGGCCGTTATTTCCCCTGTTTTCGCCTCACCGCGTCACTTGCGACTATACATTCCTATACAATAAATCATTGTTACAATGTCCTGTACCTACCATTAAAGTTTGTACCATGAATTCGGGACCACCCTGTATATATATATATATATATATATATATATATATATATATATATATATATATATATATATATATATATATATATATATATATATATATATATATATATATATATATATGTATATATGTATGTATATATGTGTGTATATATGTATATATGTATGTATATATGTGTGTATATATGTATATATGTATGTATATATGTGTATATATATATATATATATGTATATATGTATATATATATATATATGTATATATGTATATATATATATATATGTATATATATATATATGTATATATATATAATATATATATATGTATATATATATATATATATATATATAATATATATATATATATATATATATATATATATATATATATATATATATATATATATATATATATATATATATATATATATATATATATATATATATATATATATATATATATATATATATATATATATATATATAGGCTGCATTTAAATCGCGATGTGTTTGCTTTAAAATAAATATTTTTACCTAAAATTGGTCACTACGTAAATCTTTACAAACAATACATTGATATTAGCATTTTTAGATAATTTCTCCATGACCAATAAGAGAAAACCAAAAACATAACGCGTCTATTCTTCGTATAATATTAATCACAATTATTGATAAGTCGTTTCTGTGTATCAACTCAAAATATATACTTTAATTAAAGTCGAGAAAATTTGAGTTTTGAAAAAACAATGCAATACCCGATTTAGGTTTAAGAAATTAAAACATTTAAATAAGAATTGCACTCTTCGAAAACTAAATAGAAAAATTTTGAGCAATTTCTTAATTGCGTATGAAAAGGCAATGTAAAATTTGGAGAGGAAAACCAACGTAGAGGGAAAATAAACACAATCACTTTTAATGACTACATTTTTATGTTAAGATTAAATTCTCGTTCACCTCATTTCTTTATGTGAGAAAAATACGTTTTCATTGTTCATAAATTTAACCTTTTCTCGTTATTTTAATGATATCCTTTGTTTCAGAAAGTATTTTTCTTATTTTACTCGTTAAGGAGTACACAGAAATACCATATAAAAGTGGGTCTTAAGAGAAGCTTCCTTGTATGTTACGTAGGTTTAATATAATTTTGCGGCATCATTATATTTGCTTTAAAATAATTATAGAGCTTTAAATTAATATATGTACGTAAATAATTGTGAAAAATATTAAATTAATAAACTGTCATTTTTTTAATATTCCTCCAAATTATTATTTCTGATCAGCAAAATTTGCTTACGACATTAAAATCTTTATAAATAATTGTTTTCTGTTCAATAACTAAATGCGGTAGTTACTCCGGCCATTTAATAAAAGGTCATTTAATTCTGTGGTTAAGGGGTAATTTGTTAATTTTTAATTAACGTCGTACTAGAGCAACACAACGGGCTATTGATGATGGTCAGGGATCAATCCGTAAAGGGGAAAGATCGAAGGATAACACCACGTAATTTTAAACCACGGTCAGATGACGAGGCAACACCTGAGCTGGGACCTAAACGTCTACACCAACCCAACGTGAGGACTTTCGGCCACGACAGATTTAAGGTGCACCTGCCGCCTCTACACTATGCGCTTACAAACATCCATGCACTGTCCCGGATTCGAACCAGGAACCTTACGATCTAGAGGCTAACACCTTAACCTGTGTTCAAGGAGAGTAACTGGATAAGTCGAAATTTAGAAAAATGAGGTAATTGCCTCTGCTAAAGGATTTGTTTTGGGGTCCTACGAGTCTTGGAGACGTGGATAATTAATGCCCATGGAAACAGATTGACAAAGAATACAGTCAAAAGAAATTATTACAAAAGCTCAATTTACAAGAAAAAGTGCAAATCTTTAAAACGCGTTTCTGAATAGTAGCCGATTTGTCAACGTGCGACACCGCTGCGTTGCCGCTGCGGCGCCGAAGCCCAACTATGCACACATAACCGTGAAATGACGCAAGAACTAATTTTGCTCCGTTTGCGTTTGCGATGGCTATCAATCGAAGAAAATGGGTTATTTCGTTTACTTGGTCTACAAAAAATATATTTTGAAACAAAATAGACGTGTGTTACTGGATACATCCAAATATTAATTATTATCTCTATTCCATTTATTTATGAAAACAAGGTACTACAAGAGAATCGTGTGCGGCGAGCTGCGGCGCCGAGGGGAACTGTGGTACAAATTGCTCGCATGTTGGACGTGGATCGCCGGAGTTATATGTGTTGTTGTTTCTTATGCCTACATTGGCAGACCAGAGGAGTGCCAGGCCCGTCGAAGACGGTAAGAGGCGAGGGGGGTGCGCCTTCCATGTTATTGAGCCCCATTGGGATGAAGTCCGACTTTGCTCGACATACATGACACATCCGTTTTACAGGAAGGTCCCTTTCATACATCCATTCACTCACACATATCGTAATTTAGATCCCAATCAGAGGCCGATAACCCCCTGATCAGGTACCCCCAGAGGTATTGATTTGGTATGGGAACATGGGGGACATTGTGACCACGACCTATTTAACGTGCCCCAGTCACCATTAGTGAACACGACGGTCTTTAGCCAGGTCGAAGCGCCGATCTCGCAATCATCAGATTTGTAGGCTCCGACGAGGACAGAACCCACAACCCTTCTGATGCGAGCCCGACGCTCTACTGACTGAGCTACCGCGGCTCGGAGTTATATGTGCACTACTCAATTGGATCTAATGTATCTCAGACCGCATTTGCGTTGCAGCAGCGGCGCCGCATGTTGAAAAACCGGATGTGTGCATCGGGTCTTATCCATTTATTCCCCGACCACATAACTATTCCTATAAATTAATATTCAGACCTCTTTGGAAGTGTAGAGGATTAAATGCCGGAGGGTTTTGAGTTCGAATTTTGATCCAATCGAAGATTGTCCTGTACATGGTGCTTAAGGCATGTTTAATCTGTCGCGGCCTGAAATTTCCATGAATTGGCGTGGAGTGAATATTTGGCGAGTGGGTTGCTAACTCACAGGTTTTGTTCTTCGCCGTCTGACAAGTGGTTCATAAATAAGAGGCGTTTTACTCGAATTTATCTCTCAAGGTGTGACCCGACCATCACCAGTGGTTCGGAGTGTTGCACCAGTCTGATGCTAAATTAAATACCGACCTACTAATTTAATATTTCTGATCAGTAAATGTAGAACTACGCTGCTAGTATTTCCATTTGTGCAGTTGGGTTCATAACCCGGTGCGCATGTCGAATGATGCGACAACACAGCTTAGCGCGAATGTCTTCTCAAATGCGACAATGTAGAGTCAAGTCTCGGTTCACTATCTTCCTCTGATGACCGAGGATGCTGCCATACAATAAATAATTCTGCCGATGTAACGATGTATCCCGATTTAAATACATTAAAGGTATTAATTAAGTGCTTGTTAACCTTTTAAGTACGGCTATGGATATAACTATAGCGCGATTCTTTCTTGGCACGATTCTTATAGCTTTCAAGATGCAACTGCTGTACCGGCCGTAGTCTAAATTATTGCTTGACGGGATTCTTAAAACTTTCAAAATAAAACTGCTGTACTGGCCGTAGTCTAAATTCTTTCTTGGAGGTACAACTGATGCACCAGCCGTAGTCTAAAGATTTAGAATTTAGATCATTGTGTATCTTCCAACAGTAAAATTTCCTTCGGACATCCGGATATTTCTGCTCAAATATTTCTATTCGGTTGAAAACAATATTCAATCTGACGACTACAATGGGAATGTAAAGTTGTTTTTACGAAAGTAAAAAAAAAGCAATCACAAGTTACAAGGGCATATACAATAAACTATACCATACCCTTAAATATCCATTCAGGTGAAAATTCTATTCAGCGTGTCGACTGTAAAAGGTCAGAAAAGTTTCCTGTCCTGAAGTGAATAAGATGTATCGCATACTTAACCTTTGGAACCAAGACACCGTATCGAAATGAACATAGCCGCAAGCCTAATTAGATTTGCACCTTCAGTACATCCAGACATAGAACAGCCTCATCGCATTATCTTTCCAGTTCGATTCCGATCCTCCGTAAAGCAGCTCCAGTGATTTTTAAACGGTTCTTCTCAACCGTAATTAAAATCGGTCACGTCTAGTGCCGGGAGGGAATTAGCTAACGTATACGTACTCAGAATCAATAGGCCATTCGGACCCTATAATACGGTTGACAATGTATGCAACTGTTTGACTGCAAAAGGTAGGTAGTTGAATTACAATCGCACTGAAGGAATACAGACGGTTATTAGGGACGGCCCGGGATCAATCCCGAAGGAATGTAAAATAACGGGAAATTTTCCCCCGATAAAGTAAATACGATCAATCATACGTTCGTGTTCGTACACAATAAGCCATCCCAGACCCCGAAAACTCTATACTGAGTGTTGAAAGGGCAGGAAAGGTTCCTTAGATAAAGCGAACATGATTTATCACATACTTAACGTTTAATGGAAGCACCTTTAAAATCGAGACTCCACTAGAAACTAATTTAACCTACAACGTAATTTAAGTAACATGTTCAGAAATCCAAACACAAAATCAACCCCATCTCATAATCATTGTACCACAATTAAAATTATTTGTCCTGCGATTTGGACAATTATGGATCACAATCCTGCGATTTGTAAACGGTTCTTCTCAACCGTAATTAAATATGATCAGCGAACAGCAGAAAGAAAGAGAGATAGAGTTGTATCCGGGCTCATAACCAATAAGTCATCCAGACCCGTTGATAAAGTGAATACGATCAATCATAAGTTCGTATACGTACACAATAAGCCACCCCTGTAACGTCTTTACATAGTGTTTTCTGTAATAGGGCAGGAAAGGTTCCTTAGATAAAGCGAACATGATTTATCACATACTTAACGACGCTTGATGGAAGCACCTTTTAAACCGAGACCCACTTCAGAAACTAACTTGACCTACAGCCTAATTTAAGTAACATGTTCAGTACATCCAAACTCACACCATTCCCATCACATAATCATCGTAGGTCGATTCCAATCCTTCGTAAAGCAGCTCCAGCGAATTCTAAACGGTTCTTCTCAACCGTAATTAAATACCGTCGCACCTAGTGCATAGAGCGAGTTCGTTAATGTGTTTACCTGCTTCTCTGTTGACAATGCTCTCCGCTAAAGACGGCCGGGTGATTCCGGCCCTAATCGCAATTAATCCGGCGAAGAAGCCGATCACAGTCGCACCGTCCAACTGGGCAATTCAGTCCCATTCTCGCTGCATAGATTACAGCGTTACTTTGGACTCGATTCCGGATTCAGTGGGAATTGAATCTCTGATGTCCCATTATGCGATTCGGATTGCAGGTGGATTGCGGCACGATCTGACAGTGAAGCCGAGCGTGATTGTGCGAAAGAGCAATCTCCGTGTGACTGTATGTAGAAGTAGAGGATAATGAACACTCTATATGCGGGGAAATCGATAGGTGGGCATTATCATTGTTAATTTTGCACTTGGGTTCCAGACAGAACGTTTCGTGTGGTGGAATTTTCATTCGGGTTTTGGGATGGTGATGTGATTTCTTAAAATTTGGACTGGACTGTGGATTGTTTATATGTTTGAAATTTATTTCGAATTCATTTATTTGAGAAGTGTGCATAAAGGATTGTGCATTATTTCACCCACAACTTATAATTTATCTTATAGTTAGCTTCTATTTATAGAAGAAACTCATTAACAGAGCAAAGGTTTCAGCTTCCATTCAATTAAATTCCAACAACTTCGTCGTTCGATATTACGTGGTGTTGTCCTTGAACCTTTCCCTTAAGGGATTGATCACGGACAATTGTCAATAGCCCGTTGTGTTGCTCTAGTACGACGATATTTAAAAAATACCAAGTATGTTACCTAACTTATTTAAATTCGATTCCTATTTCATCTAAATTGAATTCCTATAATAAGAATCGTAAAAATGTTTAACTAAAAACTATAACATTAGCTTCCGTTCCGTACATGTCATATCTAGTTGGTAGTTTTTTTAATTAACGTGGTACTAGAGCAACACAACGGGCTATTGACGACGGTCTGGGATCAATCCCCTATGGAAAAGAATCGAGGACAACACCACGTAATCTTGAGCCACGGTCAGATGACGAGTCAACACCTGAGGTGGCACCCAGTCTCCAAACCTCCACGCTAACCCAACGTGAGGGCATGCTATACGTAAATATTTGAATTTATCTACAATTGGGTATATGCTGAATATCGCTATATAATATGTTCTACACACACACACACACAGACAATTTTAATTCATTTCTTAAAACCCTTACACAGAGAAAACATACATTCACAGTTTCTTCCTTACCGATTCAAAAAAATGTGTTGCTTTCCTTTAGAACAGAGACATCGAGGCATATATTGTTCATTCGTACTGGAGAAATTGGTTACTGTCATAGAAAATGCAGCACACTGAAGGATACGAGAAATCAAAGCAATGTGTGCTATACGATTAAAAAAGCCACTAGCGTGAAAGGGTTGCAGTTACAACCCCTTCAGACTACCGAAACACGAATAAATCAGTATCTTGTGCAGCCGCCATGGGTAGCAATAACCATTGCTAAACCTCTCGGTATTGAAAGATAGACGTCTTGGATGTGTGTTATTGGAGTGGTGTCGTCTCCCCAAAACGGTAGCTTGAAAACAGTTACGAAACGTACATAATAGGCAGCATGACGCGACGGTGTCCTTGGTTTTTTTTAACATATGGTGGTTTCTGTTAGGGACGGTTAGCTCGAGGTAAGGTTACTCGAGGTGTTGTTATTATATATATATATATATATATATATACATGGCATTTCATATTATAAGGCCATATGCAGTAAAATGTATAATCATAGACTAGAAATCTATGCGTGTATCGCATTGGGAATGCCCCTTTCCCATGGAGTAAATGATTTATCCGATTAGATGGATGCCCCTCGGAAGCAGAACCCACATTCCTTGTAGCATTCCAGACCTCGCAGTAGGTGCAGTCCGATAATTGTAGACAACCGAATCTAACACATACCAATTAATTAATTACATTAATTTGCTTAGAAAATTTTACTGAGAGGGCACATTCCTTAATGGGTCGATGTTAGGGGTCATATCCATATTTGTGTGGTACTAAAGGGAAAACTGAAAAATCCCTGACAGTCAACCCGACTGGCACTGTGAAATAAACTAGAACTTGAGTACTTTTTATTATTTTCAGGCATATTCATTCTTGATCGATTCAGATGTAATCATCAAATAAAGACTCTTTTAGAAATGGATTTTATAGATTTGTGATGGACATAAAAATTGACCTAGGAACAGGAAATGTTACTTTAAATAACTTTCTTTGCAACTTTTGCGTACTATGTATGTTTTTACTTAAAGTTATTTTTCTCAGTAGGGGATAAAGCAATTAAAATTTTAAACGAACTTTATTTTTCCAAAATTTCATTTCAATGAAATTTTGGGAACAAAATTATGTTTAGGGAAACGAGCAAATATAGAAACAGTAATAGTTAAAGGATATTCCAAAATTAATATTTTTGATTTTTATCTGTTACTTATATACATCGATTTTATGAATTGAACTTCATATAATTTCAAACAATCCGACTCAACTAACTTTGGTTACTCTCATTTATCTTATCTGATTCGATTAATCTTTACAATTATTAGCCTTAGACTGATAATTCCCATTTTGATATTGTTTTTTGATCAAAAGTTTTGATATTTATACAACTAAAAACTTTGAAACTAAGGATACTGGCTTAATTGAAAGAACAATTCATTTATCTAAAAATAATAGCCACCTTGTGATTAATGCTCTGTCTTTGAATCAAGATTAGTGCAGGGATGGTTGGATGGGTTTTATGTTGCAAGGATCATATAACAACTTAAAGTAAATGAACGTACAAGTGAACACAAGTACAGCTTTATAGACACAGAAGAGAGAAACACACCAAAGCGAATTTCAACCTTCGCAGTAGGTAAATTCTAGAGCCACGACATTCCTCGAGCATGAATCCTCGCAGTTGTTTCGAATTCACTATAATCTGTTGGCACCGGGCATATAAGTCATTGTATAACAACACACAAACATCATTTCTTAGTTCCCTTGCATGTATCAACTCTTAGTCTATTACATGAATGTTGGTTATCAAATAAATGCTTAATGAATACATCTCTAGTGAAGCATCAGAAAACTGTTAATATTTTAGATTTATTTGGGGCTTGATTAGCAACAATAACACGCCTTCATTAAAGAGCTGAGGTCACCGTGGGTCAGTGAGTTTGCAAACTGCTGTAGCAATCTTCAAGTTGTAGGTGGCGAAGTTTCAATTTCTGGCAAGTTTGAGTCAACCCTTGATATATTCCCTTTCTGTTGGTAAGATATTCCTTGTGTACATGTCCATTTACTTGGTGTTTGGTTGTCTTCTGTTTGGCGCAACTTAGCCCAATGTTTCCCTTTCACCATAAGCCTAAACCCAACTTACCAACCATTTTCAGAAAATCTCACTAGAAGCATTTGAAAACTCTTCCTTTTTTAAATTGGCTTGGTATGGAAGTTTGAAGAGTGGTAGGCCAGATCAGGAGTTGATCTTATCATCTGACCATGGTTCATGATGACCTTCAATTTAGTCTCTTCACTTCGGGATTGACCACAGACCTTCACCAAACCCAAGTTGTGTTGCTCCAGTGTGACAAAAACTCAATTACCAACAACCTACTGAGTTGTAAATTCAGCTGTGGCTTTGAAAGTAATGATGATTAACCATTATCAAATTACTGTGAAAAATTAACCGTAAGGTAATTAATTTCTGCGCTTTAGAGTTCCAAAAAGTAATTGTTTCGAAATCAAAGCAAGTGCGCCATTTTGCTGTTGCTATCCTCCACTGAAAACGAGAAAGAAATTCCCAAATTATTTTGTTCTTAATGCCGGCAGTGAAGTCGGCTACCAGGCAATTTTCGACAAGGGACACACGTAACTGCTGCCCAAAGACCTAATTCAATTAAATGCACATCAATACCGGCCACTAATTAGATATTGGAAAGAATCACGTCGATGCGATTTCTCTATTTTCTCTTCTAAATGCTGCAGGGGTTGTGTCCCTGCAAAGAATACGGGGTCCCAAGCGATCCCTTTTTTAGGGCGTGTTTTTCCATCTTGTTTCCTTTTAGCATTTGTCTTATTAGTCAATTTGTGTTCAGTGGTTTTGTTAAGTTCCCTAATTTTTATGATTACCGGAAATTAAAAATAGTAATTCGGTGCTCACGGGGTTGACCATCTTATATTGAAGTGAAAAATTTTCTCAGGGGAATATAATCTTCGAGTTAAATAAGGTCTTGGTTGTTTATGGAGCTCATAAGCATTAAAGAAATTAATTTGATCCTGTGTTTGCGTGAAATGATCTTTAAATGGTTAATTTTCATTTGCATTCAACGGTTGTATAATTCTTGGAAATTTTGATTTGCACATGTACCTTTTAGTTACTGTAGTACCTTTTAGTTACTGTAGTATCTTTTAGTTACTGTAGTACCTTTCAGCTACTGTAGTACCTTTTAGTTACTGTAGTACCTTTTAGTTACTGTAGTCACTTTCGTACTGTAGTCGTGTACTTTTGTAGTACTACTGTAGTCGTGTACTTTTATAATTGCTTTTCTTTTACAACATGATCTTACTGCAAAAAGCTATTACATTTTTCTACTATTTTAAGTAGATTATTACTTATATTTATGTCGCGTTTCTTATATTTATGTCGTGTTGCCTTATATACTTGTGGCGTTGCTTATATTTATGTCGCGTTTCTTATAATTATGTCGTGTTGTCTTATATACATGTGGCGATGTGGCGTTGCTTATATTTATGTCGTGTTGCTTATATTTAAGTCTTTCGACCGTCTAGATAGTATAGTCTAAGCAACCCTACTGAACCATTGTCATAATTTGTATAGTTGGCACATGAATTGTCGAGTTTGAAAGAGTCTATTTGTTAAATTATAAATCGGCTGAAGATTAAAAGAAAACTTTGAATCTCCAAAATTATCGTTTTTGCTCAGATTCGAACACCAATATTATTGATCATTGCTGCTAGTAATGTCAACTATATTTAGTTCAGAAATACATAGTCATCTATAATAATCACATAGAATAATCACCATGCATAATTGTGTGTATGTAAGTCCTTTCTAATTATTATTTTAATATCTATAGATTTTCTAGGTATTATTACACTACATATAATATGTATTTTAATTTAAAGCCAAGTGGCACAAGCTATGAAACGCAAGATATTTTGATTACCTCAATTTAAAGAAGGCAATTAAAAAAAACTTTCGACATCTATTATTCTTAATCGAGCATATTATATGTATTTCGTTAACGTTTTTCTTTAACTATTTTCACATAAAACCCTTTTCATCAGCTTTCAGCCATCATTACCCGTTTACATTCGACCACTTTTCAAAATTACGAAGTGTCGTCCTCGGATCTTTCTCTTTAGGATTGATTACAGACCGTCGTCAATTTCCCGTCGTGTTGATCCAGTACTATGTTTATTAAATTACCTACCTATCCGTTACCATTGATGCATTTCGGAGTTGAACATGAATGCAAAAATGTAAAATATGTACTAATAAAAAAAGTACTTAGCGCATGACAATAACAATTACTTTCTACTTTAAATATCATAGTTAAATATTTGATTTCGAGACCTTGTAGTTTGCCTACATTAATGATTTAAATTGGTTTACAACTAAAATTTCTGCTCAGTACAAGCTGAAAAATCAATATGCTGGTATATTAAGACGTTCTAAAAATCTTTTTTGCACATATTATTCAAACTGACTAATCAGTCGAGAAAGTATGCTGACTGTAAATTAAGAATTTTCATCATGAAATAACGCTCTACTCGAAATCCTATTATAGTAAAATATTCTGTTATTCGGATTATTTTTGGATCGATTGTAGATACATTTAAGTGGGGTGTAAATGTACCTATAATGAAGACAGAGCCTGTTATAGAGCATTCGCCTGAACTGGTAAATTCCGTTAGCAATATGTCACAGAAAGTGGATTTGCTTGTAAGAGTAATTACATTCAAATGAAGATGATTCTATCACAAAATGGACGATTCGTGTACAGGTAGTAACCTACTGTTCTTAATTATATGTCCTTGTTTAATAAGGTTATAATAAATCTTAAGCAGGATAATTGTGAAAATACTTTTACCTGATAAGAGATTATGGAAATATAAGCTAACGAACGTAAAGATAGGTGCTTAGTAACATTTTCAATGAGCCAGATAAATATAATTTTCTGTCCCTGCTTTTAGCTTAAGCTTATATTTCTAGAACGTTCATGTCGATTTGAATCAATGAAAAAGTGATAAAAAAGTTAACATGATAAATATATGATGTGTAACTATTTTTCTTGAAAAACTTTTTCTTTTGAAAGACATATTCAAGTAAATTTTACAAATTTGACGATTTTTATGGAATGAAACTGAAAATTTAGATTTAAATTAAGAAAATCAATAGAAAGTTAGTTAAACATTTTCAGAAGACATCAGAAGAAAATAGTAATTAAAGGATAAATATAAAGCTTATAATGTTGGAATGCAGTTTAAATTATTTAATCATATAATTTTAATTAACTATTCCATTTTTTCAATTTTAGAATTAAATATATAAATGCATTGAATAAAGTAGAATAATTTTATTTATTTTCGATGGAAATTTGAGAACGAAAAAAGATAAAATTGAAATAAATATTTTTTTAAATCATGCAATAAATGTATGTTCCTGTATCCTGTTGGATATATTCATGTGTTTTAGTTAAGGTAATGTATTTTTGTTTTCTCACCATCTCCATTCTCGGTTATAGCATGCCTCTGATGAGAAGGTAGATATGACAGTGGGAAAGTCAATTTCTACAAAGGTAGTAAGCGTATCAGGGGAAAGGACAGCTATATGTAAAATCAAATATGGCAATCGTTAGATTTGATAATTTGTTTGACCAACTCGCAACTTCTGACAGAAAACGATAAATTTGACTCTACAATTCTCGATAAAAACACCAATTGTAGAAGCGCATCGTGGTGGTGTTAGTCCTCTAGGCCAAGATCAAGTACAAAAGATTATTTTGTACAAGTTGCACATTGACCAACTCCTGATCATCTAGAAAGTGTCTCACCAGTACATTTCAAAAGATGGGAAGAAGTTTCAAGGCATTGTGGACCATGGTCAAATGCAATAGTTTTAACTCCTCCTGCGAAAATCTCACGTATCTTCTATGTCCACTTCTACTTCTTGACAGAACAGCTCTGGGTAGTCTTCAACCTTTATTTCAGGAGTTGCCAATTGTAGGAGCGCATTGTGGTGATGGGTGTACCCTTGGCCAAGATCAAGTACAAAAGATCATGTTGCACAAGTTGTACATTGATCAACTCCTGGTCATCTAGGAAGTGTCTCACCAATACATTTCAAAATGTTGGAAGGAGTTTCAAGGCGTTGTGGATCATGGTCAAATTCAATACTTTTAACTCCTCCTACGAAAGTCTCATGTATCTTCTATGTCCAATTTTACTTCTTGACAAAGCAATCCGGTGCAATCTTGAACAGTTAACTCTCTTAATGGTTCTTCCTTAAAAGTTGTCATCAGTTCCAGGAAAGGGACACTTAGTTTTTATCTCTTGGATCTTCAATCCCTAGAATTTATTGGGCAGTTTCATCTCGAGGAGATATCTGATCATCAAGAAAACGTCAGATCTTGATAGACGAGATTTCTCATTGAACACTTGGTAGGTTAAGAAGCAAAGACAGCACAGACAATTCTATAATTTAATTTTTATTAAATATTGAACAATTCCACTTGTGAAATTAAGAAGTGCATTGTTTTTTTATTTGAAAAATACCGTTATAAACGTAGATTTACAGCGTGTGACTCTTAGCGGCTTATTAGTCGATTTGTTTTAATGTTCTGACCTCCGCAGTTACTATGTCAGTAGCCTGGAATTAGGCACTGAATTTTAAAGCTTTCACCTGTCAACAGAACATTAAATATATGATGCGAAAATATGACTAATTATTTAGATTTCTTGTCGAAAAGAATTAAATTTGGAACAGCGCCGGCGGTCATAGAACAAGGCCAGTCGGGTAAATAGGATTTTATTTATAATAGAAGCATAAACCAGACGATACATTCTGATGCCATAGGGCTCCGTATTCGTTAAATCTTCTCGTGATTATCACGACTACGTATTTCGTCATTAGCAAATCTAATCATATCTTGATGTAAATAGAACGTCCTGGAAGAAATCTGAGTGGATCCACATCTAGTTGACAAAAAAAATAGGCAATATCTAGATAATGGGTTATCTAGTATTTGCAAAATTGGTCAGATCTCAATGGGCGAGTTGTCTTGTCGAAAATACCGAGAGAGCTGAATTAGAGAGCGCATTTTTATTTGGGCACATTGCATTCTAATCTAACAAATCCAATAATTGGAAACCGCGTAACTCAAACATCGATTCGTTAGATCTTGACGTATCAAGTTTTGAAGGAATTTTTCAATTAAACAAATATATATTGTACTTGTGTATTCATTCAACAGCTTTTGTTCTACAAAAGCAAAAATCGACAAAAAGTATTAATAGAAACAATCTAATTGAAATTATTCTAGTTACAAAATTCTTGATAAAAGAGACTGACTAGATGTAAAGGAGCAGAAACAAAACTAACAATATTTTATGTTTGGCGAAGGTGACACAAATTTATGCACTTCCAAAAATAGCATTAAAGTAAATACATTCAATTCCGTTGCGTTAAACAACGTGTGGTTCGCACATAGTTTAAGTATCTTCCTCTTTAATGTATTTTTTGGTGCCTATAGCTTGTTTAATGCAAGTGTCAACTGAAAAATGCAATGCATTTTTCATTCCGTACGCACAGAAATGGTTAACATTTTCTGTCTTTTGTTCTGCATTTTTGAACGAAACAAACAACTTGAATTACATTTTCCGTTTTATTTCATAACCTGTATTCTTGAAAAAGCATTTTTGGTACCAGTGCAAATCTATTTTAAACACGTATATGATAATAATTTACCTTGAAACATTTGAAGTAAAATCTGTTCCGAAAAATATTTCCTAGTATTTGCATGAATTCCTACGTATTTAATCTTACCTTACACAAATCTTGTCTTGAATTTAGCCTCTAATTTTGTGCAGTAATTAAAGATATATTGTATTAATCAAAATTTAGTATGTCAGTGATTTTGAAAAAATTAAAATTAGCTTACTTTATGTATTAAAATTTTTTTTCTTGGTTTCTTTGTTTTCAGTGAATAGAACCCCATATAATTGCGTAACACAATATATATATATATATATATATATATATATATATATATATATATATATATATATATACATTGTTGGTTAACAATACCTTGTAGTCTTGAAAGACACTACCATCATTGAGGAATAAAGTTTGTTCCAAGGGATAGACTTGATCGACCAAAATGTTCACATAATCATTGGCCTTAATGTGCCCTTTTAGAGTAATAATGGGGCCAAGGACAACCATGATATGGCTACCCAAACCTTCACAGAACCCTCGCCAAGTTTCACTCTTGGCAACAAGCAGTCTGTTTTATAGACTTGGGATGACATTCGCCTGACGTAAACTCGTTCAGAAGTGGCAAACTGTGAGAAACAAGACTCATCCAACGACATTATTGTCTTCCGTTGCTCCATAGTCCAGGCTGCATGACTTAAACATCACTTTTCCCTGTTATAGGTATTAACATCACTGATGAATGGTGTTTGAATTGCAGCTCGGCCCAAAATTCACTGCTTATGGAGCTCCCTTCTTATCCGTTTGGTACTCACAAGGTTTGTGAGCCCGACATTCATTTCAGCAGTAACTATTGCAGCTGTGGTCATCTTATTTTTAGTCATAATCCTCCTTAAAGATCGCTTGTCACGATCACTCAACACACACTTTCGTCCGCGCTGTGATTTAGCAGATGATGTTTTTCCGCTTTTCAAATATGCAGAATAAATCTTAGATACAGTACCTCTTGAAACACTAAACACTTCGGCTACCTTGCTTAAGGAAGCACCCACCAAATGAGCTCTATCAATTTGCCCACGTTCGAAGTATGTTTGCTCTGACATGATGCAATTACATCTTCACAGAAGTATGCCCCGGTGACGAGAGTATATACGACGTTGTATAGGTGACGTCAGTAGGCGAAAACACCAACGCCACCTACACATTTCACTAGAATAAACATTTCTTTTCAAGCATGCATTTCACCAGGTGTGTCCATATTTTTGTCCAACCCCTGTACACCATGGATGTATCTCCTAAGATCGACTATATGACAACTGTATAAATATATTTTATAGATAATTATGTACTACTTCATTAAATTTGGATATAACAACGCACATGTACGCACACACAAATTTGAAAAAATGCATTAGTTTTCAACATTGGATTATTTTTTGACAGATTAGAAATGCGTTTTTATGATTCTTATTTGTGACAGAGTCTATACTAGAAGATTTTCAGAGCAAATGATCAAACCAATGGAACACAAGAATTTTATTTTCATGTAACCCATTGCTCACGATTAGTAGAAAAAGGGAGTTTTCTAAAAATGCGGCCAAAAGATGTCACTTCCGGAACACGCACAGGAAACGCGTTTTATCACAAAGACATTAGTGCCATCTACATTTAGTTCTTTACAGCAAAAGCTTTTCTTACTAAAAATAATTCTATTACAGCTGTACTCTACGTTTTTCGCGGTGGCAACGACTTTCTCACTTTTTTGGCGCACTTTTATTAACAAGTTATGGCAAGTTAAGGTAATCTATCTTTATTACGGATATTTCGGTTTTTAAAGCAACTTCTGCAAACGAAAAACTTAAATTTTCATATTGAATATTCTAAAAAATTATTTTCCCGTTAAACTGTTCTTTGCTTTCATTGGTTGTTTTGAATTTTTTGTTTGATTCCATTGGTTATTATATTTTTAAACTATCCTTTGATTTAATTGATCCTTTTAAATTTTTTCTTTGATTTCATTGTTTTTTAATAGTTTTTCCCCAGTTGAGGAACTTTCTTTCATTTTTAGTTTTGTCGTCTCAGATTGTATTTATGTATACTTATGTTGTTTACGTATATAATACATTTATTAAAAAGTTTGCAAAAGTGGTTTTGAAGCTTATTCCTTTCCGGTGTAAAAAGAAAAAGACTTGACATAATGCTTTACTTGGCGATAATAGAAGAGCGCCAAAAAAGTGCCAATGCCTTTCCACCACAAAAAACGTAGACTGTAGCTGTACCAAATAAATTTTTTTCTACTTTTAAGTTAATTGTTCTCTTATAATATTATCACAGCACTTGTTTTAAATTTGCATTAATACATATCTTATTCACTATAACAACACTAGTACTACTATAAATATAAAGCTAAATATTCATAATTACTCAAGTTTCGGGTTCGAGTGATATTTAAGATTGTTTTAATCCAAACTTTATAAAAATTGGAGCATGAAGTGTAATTTTGAAGTAATTCCATGTTAAATACATCAGGTAAAGTTTATCTTATATTTTCCCAATTATCTGAAGCATAAATATTAAGAACTAGGGGGCCCGCCCCCTGCTCGCAAACGCTCGCCAACCCCCGGAGGATTTCTTCGCATTCCTCATTGGTTCGCAGCGCGAACCTATGCTCGCTTCGCTCGCATTAAAGAAGACATGTGTCCTAGCAGAAGGGATTGTTTACAAAATATGATATTCCAAAAAAAATATTTTTCAAATCTAAATTTTTTTGCTATTTTTCAGAAAAGATATATACAGTACAGATAGAATCTGAATTCAAATGGAAACTTTGAGAAAATTTTGACTCGAAATGTGAGGGCTGATTTGGAAATTGAATACCCAGCATGTTGTTTGAGTGTATATTTACCCCTGCACTCGAGTCACACACGCATTTTCATTGAGTTTACTGTCGAAAGTTGTTGTGCAAGCGTCTCGTTGAACTATAATTGTTGGCCCTGAAAAGGACCTTTTTTTTAAAATGGCCCTGAAAAGATCCTCCGCTTTCTTTGATTTCTATTATTAACTGCAACAGCTCAACTAAAATTCTTTTTTTTTTCAATAAAATTTCATCCGATAACGCTATAAATTCAATTCAAGCGCGAGGCTTTGTGAAAAACAAATAATCGTACAATGTTGCCAAAACGCAATGACAAATAACGTCTTTTTTGCGTGCCACGTAAGAGAATTATATATATAGATGCTGTTCATGAGAAATATTATTTCTAGGTTTCATATTTTACATTATATATTCCTCTGTTTCTGTTTTATATTTCTTCTTTAATGTTCTCAGTTGCCACTTCAAAAATTCAATAATTTAAGTACGAACATGTCCCGAGCATAACAAAGAGAATTCCATCACAATGGTATGCTATTTGCATTATTTAAAAATTAAGGTTGCATAAAAAAGTATTTTTGATTGAAGTTCATGCATGTGAAAATTCTGTGTTTTTTCGTAAAAATATACGGCAATACTTAAAATAATGTAATTAGAAAATAGAATGGTTTTTAACGTAATTTCGCAACTATTATGATTAAGTATAAAAACATCTGCGTTATTTTTTATAAAATAAATTATTGCACTCATTAAATTTAAAGGGTCTCGTTTTAAATTATTCATATAGCGGTTAAATTTTGAAAATATAGATCGGAATTTTGAAATTTCAATGAATGAAAAATTTTTTTTTTTACTTAATTGAATAAGGTAGGAGCTTTTATATCGCCTACCCTAACTATTTATCTGTATCTCAGTCTCCTGGGTTGGGAAATCAAGCTGGAAACTAAATGAATATCACTAGGAACTATTCTCCTTTGGTTTCCAGAGACCATATACCTTCTTTACTTATTTCTCCTTTTAAATTAACTAGTAAAACTTCAAAATGTTTCCCAAGAGATTTTTCAAGAGTGGTTTCCTAATATCGCCTACTCTTGTTCCTATTTCCACCATACCAGGAGAAATTAGGAGCTACTATTATAAACGAGTTGCTAGTAGAACGTGCATGCCTACCTTTAGTATTTAATGTAGTACTTTCAGGTCATATAGACGAAATTATGATTTGGAAACACTTATCTGGATATCCCCTGAATGGATTGGTGACAAAAAATACGCTGTGTGTGATCACAGCCTCAAATATTTCAGATGCAATAGTGTTGTTGATATAACTGATAGGAAACTTTCCGGTGGCGTACGTATAGCAAAACCCTAGACCAGGAATGTCGAACCTATGACCTGCGAATCAGACACTGACCCAAGCGTTGAGTTTTATAAACTTATCATATTTCATAATTTTTTAAAATTATTTTTTGACCGCCTCTTTAAAAAGATATGAAGAAAATTCAAGTGAACTTAAAAAAGAAATGCATAAATGATTTTTGTAAAATGTTTTAAATTTATTGATTATACATAATGCTGTTTTAATATTTATATTGAGAATATTAATATATTTATGACGAAACTTGACATCTTTGCTAGGGATTCGTAAATGAAATATTCTTTCCTCAATTACAATAACATTTTCAAAACACAATAACAATGGAAAATACGTTTGACGTTCAAAAAAATGCAATTAAAAATATATTTAATGATTATAAAGGAAGTAAAATATCCTTTGAGGTAAGATTTAATCAATTTAAACGATAGGAAAATACATTTCACTTTATTTTATATTCATACAAAACGAAATTGAAACAATGGAGCTAAATGAATTTAAGTGGCTAGGTATACATGATTTAGAAATGGAATTAGTTGAATTTCAAAGCAGCATAGTTTGGAAAAATAAATTTGACAACTTGATTTTTCTCCTTTTATATCGATTTACTGCTCTTAACTTGCAAAAATAAAAGTTGCAAAGCAAAAAGGAATCGTTAGCTTTTTAAAGGATTAAAAAAATTTAAATCCAAAAAAAGTAGTTTTTTACCATGTTCCCTTCTCTCTTTCCAAGTGACCCACGAGTGTGTACTAATAAAATAATGAACAAAATATGACCAACTTCTTAAAAAGGTTCGCCGTCTCTGCCCTAAACCGTCAAGGTAACTACATAAACTCATAGACGTCGCGCATAGTAGCTTGCAAACACGAGTAGGCAATAACAGAGAGTTACAATAAGAAAAATACGTTTCCTAATTGTAAGTGCCATAGATTCGTCAGGATACTAAATACAAACAGAAAGACAAACACTTCCTTTTATAAAATTAGAGATTACAACTGAACTATTCAATAATTTCAAGAGCCTTTTTCTTATTTCCACGTGCCTTAGCAAACCTGTTGGAAGAGTGACGGATTAGCAACTGAGGGGTTGCAAATTCAAAACTATGTCCAGACAAAGACCGTCGTGTGCATGGGGGATGGTGCACGTTAAATCTGTGTGGGTCTAACACGTCTTCACGCTGGCGAGGTGTTTAAGTTTAGAGAGTGGGCCAGCTCAGGTGCTATTCTCATCTGACCGTGGTTCAAAACGAGGCATTGTCTTTTAATCTTTCATTTGGCATTGGTCCGTACCGTCGACAATAGCTTGTTGCGTTGCTCCAGTGCGACGTTATTTATCTAAGAACTACTTACCTCAATTATTTTCAAGAGTAATTTTATTATTTCAACATCTGGTGTTTAAACATATCGGTCAACATCTTATACATAGTGTTACATACAACATACATATTATCTGTTGCATATGAAAAGCCCAAATAATTTCTCAATAATCAACTTCGAGGAAGCTCTGTAAGATGTACACTACCCTACAATAATGGACCGGACAGCAAGATCTGATAGTATAAGGGAAAAATACATGCTTTAATAGGGGATGGTCCCCCACGTTCTGATATTACACTAGCAACTCTTCTGGGCATACTTTCAACAAGGTTTCGATCTACAGCTATGGGTATTTGTGTTCATTAGTACTACAAGAATGTTGCAATTTCAACTGTAGATTTCGGACGCGGTTCCTTTGTCCGTTAAGTGTCACTCTAACTCGTCCCACAAATATTCTATGAGGTTTAGGTTGGAACTCTGAACAGGCCATGGAAGACGTTTTACATCCATATCTTGATACCACTACTTGACAGAGGCTGCAGCATGACATGGTGCGTTGTCGTCCTGGAAGTAACATTCCTTCATTCCATAAAATTGCTAAAGCGTAGGAAGAACCCTTTTTTCCAAAATTTTCATGTAGGTGTCGGCGTTTAATGTTCCAGCAACAACATGCAAAGGTTCCAAACCATACCACGAAAAACACCCCCAAACAAGCAGTCGGATTTTATTCAAATTCGCTGGCGTTCGGTCCATTATTGTAAGGTAGTGTAAATTGTACCAAACAAAGATCTTATTTGGTGCACGTACAGCTGATCATATTTTGTTAAGTGTTCCGTTCAGACCAAATGTTATTGAATCCCCCTTATATGGGATAATTTTCGAATTATTGTCACCCATTCACCTTCAGTGCACAATTGGTTGATGTGTCAGAGTTTATTTATGCAGATGGCACTCCACAACAATCGCTTTACGATTAGGTTCTAATGCGTAGTTCCATGTAATGCTGATGCATAATGTTGCCGATAGTTTGCGATACAGAGGAAGTTTAAATCAAGTACATATATTCAATGTGACTATTAATGAGAAAGACTGACACGTATATATCTAAGCTTTGCTTATTTATTTCATGACGAAATGCGTTTTATTAATCGCACCTACGGGTTGTACAAAGAAAATAGATCGAACTTAATTTTTAGTATAATATTTCCCTTTGTCTACTGTACAAAACATAAGATGTAAATTATTGAACTATAGTAAATCAAGTATATTAAGGAAAGTCCTGAGAAATATTATGGTATCTTATTACATCTAATTAATTGTAATTTTGACATAGTTTCTCATGTTTAAATAAGAAATATTTAAACATAAATTATTGATTCAACAACGCATAAATTCTAAGAATATAGTTTCCCATCTCATTTTTAATGAGGCAGTTTCAGGGTATTAATTACTATTCCAAATGTTCTTGTGAATATAACTAAACTTGCGGAAACTAACTTAAATAAATACAAGCCATATCATTATGTTCCGACTTTTTTCCGACGCATCTTTTAAAAGCAAATATGGTAAATTGAGAATAATTCTGGAACTTCTAAGCCGATCAACTTGAGGTTTTTCTTGAAGTTCTTCAACTTGAAGTTTTTTCTTTCTTGTTTGATGTACACCAAACAAGGGAGGAAAAAAAGAAGAGTTTTAGCACAAGAAATTCTCCGCTTACGTGAAGAACTATCAAGCTTTTACTCTTCTAACAAAACGAAAGCTCTGTCAACCGTTAGTTCTTTCTCCCAAAGTAAAACAGTTGACTAATTAACAACCCTCTACATAAAGTGCAGGCCCGTTTGTCTGAAGCAGCAAAAACTCAGTTTTGAATGCTGAGCCCTGGTGACATGAAGTTGACACAGCTTCATCTCCCTGGAAATTTTAGGTCAAAGGAACCATTTACAGCTTTTTATCTTTAAATCAGATAAGCAAAATCTAACATAGAACATTAACCATTCTTTGCATAATGGTGGAAATTTCCAACATAACATTGAATGCCCAAAAATTATATAAAAGAACAAGTTCACTTTAAGTTGATCGTGTCTGGATACCTTTTTAATGTCCATTGCATAAAAAAAAACGTAACTGTCAAAAATAAGCAAGTGTCACTATCAGTAAAACGAGCTTGAAGTTGTCATTCCGCTGTTTGTTGTAGTTGAAATAAACGTATGATTTCGTTTTTAATTTTGTTTTATTATATTTGAGTTTCTATTGTGTGCTAAAAAAGTGAAAATGAGTGGAAGAAAGGTTTGTAACATGTGTTTCTGTTATTTTTAGAGCAATTTCTGAAAAAGTTTGCGTTTAATTTAAAAAATACCACATGATACCATCATATTGTTTTTTGCTAAAATTATACTATAAATATATACTAAGATTTTTTTAACCATTTTTCCTTTAATTTTGAACATGAATTATATCATCTTGATTTATTTCACCAATAAAGAAAAAATCATGCAAAGGAGGGTTAACTAAGTTCAGAGCATTACATTTTGTGCAATTTTTAGTCTAATCTAAATCAATACAAAACGTTGAAACCTTTCCCGAAACGAGCCAATGGGAAGAAGACATAATTCAAATCCATAAAGCGGATAAAACTCATAAAGCTGTTCCACGACACAACGAAACTGTTGAAGACACAGCGGTGTGACTTGGTTTGCCTGAAGCTACAAAACTCTTTGGTCCAGTTAGGTAGTAAAGATAGCTTAATCCTTAAATGTAATTTTAAATAAATGTGACAAAATTTAAAATTTTTAGGATGAATGCAATTGGAAGTGTAATTTTCAGAGGGCACTAGAAGCCCAAGTTCCCCAAAAGTTAGTTTCTAAATTTTAAAATATCCCTTCAGGTAAAATACTAAAAATGCACGAAACATTTAATATATTCTTGAAAAAATATAAAATATTTTATCCAGTAAAAAATTATCTCGCTCCCTCCATGGTTTCTATAGATAATTAAATACTTTATATCCATTACAAAGAAAGCAACACTTATGGACATTGTTTTTTCAGCACTGTTATCAGCACAAAATAACCATATTTTCAGGTATCTTTGTATACTCGCGAAACGAACCACCAATCTTTTTTTAACGAATTTTAACAGAAGAGCAATTTTAAAGATGGCATCCGACAGGGAATAACTTATTCTTTAAATTCATATAGTTTTCCATAAGGAAACTTTTTGGAGGGGAAACACTTTAATGTGTATACTTTCCTAAATAACTTTCCTTGTATCGCTGATATTTGGTAGTATGTTGCTATTAAGGTCCCAAACAAAATATACCTAATGTGTTTTAGTTTACAAATAATTTTTAATTTTCAAAATTATTATTAAACTAGGAACAAATTATTAAATTATGAAAAAATTATGAATAGCAACCATGATACATTTTTACATGAATCCATTCAGAAATATTTTAAACATTACAAAAAAGATTTTAATTTCTTTCCTCTGGATACTTTTTGCACTACACTTTATTTTTGTCACTACGGTAATTTTACGGGGCATCCAAAAAGTGAAAAAAATTTAATTTATCTCAATTTTTGAAAAGTATTTGGGCTTTGCCTTCTAACTGTCATGTGTGATACATATTTATTATGAACTGTTGATATGAAAAGCTTATTTAATAGTTGCTAAAAAAGATTAACAGTTATTTTTAACTGTTAAAAATAACTGTTAACGCTGAAATTAAACCAAAAATATTGATTAATTTTTTCAAAATTTCTCGTCCATCGTTTTTTTAATGGCGAGAAACGTTGTCAAGATCATAAGAATGAAGGCTCACTGTAGTATTCTTTTTGTCAACCAACAAATGAACAGTTCGTGTTCATACACATAATCTCGATGCACGAATAGCGACATTCAGTTTGGGGATGATCCCTCAAACGGACTAGGGCTTTAACATTGAATACCCCTGGATATAACTATAGTAAATTCTTGAAATTTCTTATTTATATTTATTTCACTACATAGATTAAAACATGGGTTAACATTATAAATATTTTATTCAGCAATTGTGCAGTCACGAAAAAAAAAACGAAATACCCCCTCTTCATTCGAGCAAATTTAATAGTAGAGAAATTCAAAGTAGGCATTTGGCAAGAACTAAAGTCTTCTACGAATTAAAATGCTTAAAATTTGCATAACAGCTCGTCTTCATAACAAATTTAGCACCAACTTCTTACATTCCAATGGAATCCCCCGATTTCGACACACAATTTCAAATATATATCAAAATTTAACTTTAGTTACCAAATTTTACTATTAGTCTTACCATTTCGCAGTTATGAGAACTGAAAGATTAAAGCTCCTAAAGTTAAATCAGTCTCTTCGATTTTTATTGATATCATCCTAAATAATATTTCTATTTTGTACCATGTTTATTGTCAAAACAACCCAAACTAAATTCACCTAATATTTTATTTTAAAAATTGCTTTTAGTATGCAATAATAATTATTGAAAGTTTGAAAAAATTATTAATTGGATCCTTATATTTTGATTGAAATCGATTCAGAACTTTAAGTTGCCATGTAAAATTCCAGCTCATTCCGATAATTAGTTTTTGAGCTACATTAAGTTTTCCTCATTATTGCAATTTTAGGGGGCATCTGAAAATTTTAAAAACATCAGACAATGTAATAATTCTCAGATCGCTGTAAAATACTTATGAAATTGCGTTGAAATTTGAAATTCGGTAACTAAAACTACAATTAATCGCGATCTACAAATAGCGACTTTCTATGTCGTGGTGATCCCTGAAATTGACACAAATTTAAGGAATGAACATCTCGGAATATAAAGGAAGTAAAGCAGTGAAATTTCATATGTGGGTAGATTATTTTAACGAAGCAGAATCTGAATATAGCATGAAAACATGGTTTTTTATATGAAATTTTGTTGTGCAAAATTGTTGTGCAAAAGTTGTTTGTGCAAAATTTCATACGAAGACGTCCGCTTATGTAATTTTTTTGGATTTAAATTTGTAGAGGACGTTATTCTCTATTGAATGACACCTTCGCTTTTGTTCTAGTATGAATAGGGCTTGAAATAAAAGAGAAATTTTCCATTACTACATATTGTATTAATCCGTCAACAATGAGACAAAACTAAAAAGTGAATTTCCGGAAACAGTGTTTAAATAGTTCCTTAGTATAATTTATTTATTAAATTTGTGCGAAAACTTTTGTCATTTGTTTAATTATTTCAACCGATTTATGTCATGAATAGACACGAAAAAGAGCTCTTTAAAAACACACCAAAATATAAACTTTGCAAAAAAGTTTGCTTTTTAACTAATTGAACGTTATGAGATTTCAAAGTAGTGAAGTATTGAGTTTACTTTTTGCATCACATTTAATAACTTTACAAATATATGTTACCATGCCTTTTGGTAGATAAAGACACAGTTGATAGAAAAAACATTTAATTAAACATAAAGGACTAAACATAAAAGGACTACACATAGGAACGTCGTCATCAGAAAACAATCATACTTCTCTAGAATGATCGCGTGGCAGCGATCTCAGTTGCAGTAACAGTTCGGAGGGAGTGCAGTTAATCCGGGGATTCTCCTTCCTCGACATATATCTATTGAAAGAGTTAAGGGAAACATTCCATTGGTTAAGAAGAAATTCCGAATTGGTTATAAATCTGCAGGGAAGACTTTCAGAATGCCGAGAGGATGTGTTTGTATATGCTCCCCAGAGATTTATCTTAGGGTCCGCTCTGAAATAAAATCCCGGCAATTGTTATAAAGCTGGGGTTTTAAGATATCAAGGAAGGTTTGGGTAGGTAGAGAATCAGAGGTGGTCACTTAACTATCCTGATGTTTCATCTTCGCGTCGAAAACTGCGTAGTAGTGACCAGCTTTCGATGCAAAACTATGTTCCAATTTTTCACCAGTTCTTGCTAAGGGGCACTTTGTTTTACTCACTTGAACTAAGCTAAGTCACTAGGGCAGTTTTAAGTCGACGATATACATCGTTATTGAAGAAATGTCTTTTTGATGGATGCGGTATCTCGTCATAATAACTTGGAGAGTTGATTGGGGAAACAAATTAAATAACTGTTTATAGTTCGGCATGTGCGAGAAGGTAGTTGGGTCACGTGATTTTGAACAAGTCTATCTATATATATATTTCTCTTACGTGGCACGCAAAAAAGACGTTATTTGTTACCGCGTTTTGGCAACATTGTGCGATTGTTTGTTTACTAGGAGCCTCGCGAGTCATTTGAATCTATAGCGTTATCGGATGAAATTTTATTGAAAAAAAAATGAATTTTAGACGAGCTGTTGCGGTTTGTAATATCTATATATATATTTCTCTTACGTGGCACGCAAAAAAGACGTTATTTGTTACCGCGTTTTGGCAACATTGTGCGATTGTTTGTTTACTAGGAGCCTCGCGAGTCATTTGAATCTATAGCGTTATCGGATGAAATTTTATTGAAAAAAAAATGAATTTTAGACGAGCTGTTGCGGTTCGTAATAGAAATCTAAGAAAGCGGAGGATCTTTTCAGGGCTATTTAAAAAACGGTCCTTTTCAAGGCTAACAATTATAGTACAACAAGACGCGTGCACTACAACTTTCGACAACAAACTCAGTCAAAAAGTGTATGGGTGGCTCGAGTACTGGGGAAATGTACACACAAACAACATGCTGGGTATTCAATTTCCAAAGCAGCGCTCACATTGCGAGTAAAAATTTGCTCAAAGTTTTCATCTAAATTCTGATTCCAGAGGTACTGTATATATCTTTTATGTAATACAACAAATTTAGATTTGAAAAATATTTTTTTGGAATATATTTTGTAATCAATCCCTTCTGCTAGGACACGTGTCTTCATTGATGCGAGCGAAGCGAGCATAGGTTCGCGCATCGAACCAATGAGAATTGCGAAGCAATCCTCCGGGGGTTGGAGAGCGTTAGCGAGCAGGGGGCGGGCCCCCTAGTTCGTTAAATTAGGGGACTGGTAGAAACTTACAGATTCCTTCCTCAAATGTCAACTCTAGATCTAAATCTGGTACCGAGTTTATCGTTCAATTCTAAAGTTGGTGAGATATAAATCATCTGTGGAGATTGCCTCACATATTTCTTTGGCTTCTGAGTACGGCAGACTTTATGGGAGACCACGTTTCACACACGTCTTCAGAAATCCACTATCCTAAGGATGACCTCCTTCTTGTGAAAGCCTCACTATAGTAAGTTGATAAATAAAATGGTTTTACCCCATTTGGTAATGGGGCTCGTTAATTAAATAGAAAGGATCAAATAGTGAAACAAATGAAGTCTCATCACATCGTGTTTTTTAAAGATAAATAATTAAATTTGGCACTATCTTTGTAAAACGTATTCATGTGTGTACTTTTCTGAATAGCACAACATATGTAAGTTTATGAACATCACAATTAATTTACTTAAAATGATTAAATTCCAATTTTTGTACTTATTGGAAAATAGAATATATCCACGTTGTTTTGTCAGAACCATATATTTTTATTTAGTGTGTTACTATTTCAAGCCGACAATATAGTCTTCAAATCATAAATGTATTCTTAAATGTTTTAATTTATAACAATACCATTCTCACATGAACTCTGTCGATTTACAGAGATCAAATTCTCGAATTGAAAGATACATAACTGATTATCCTTGAACATCTTAAAAAACTTTGGTAAACATAAGACAATTAACTAATAAAAATCTGGCAGTATGAACTTTGTGGAAGATTTAATTAAAACCAACCATGCCTTTAACAATACACGTTCGTAAAATATTAAGTAATTTCAAAACTAATGTTTGGAACTCATTTCATTCTGTTTTTATTTTAGTCATACGTGTGAATACGTCCAATCTAATTGTTTTTTCTATCACACTGAGCAAAATTACCTGGAGAATTCATTCTAATTATATCAAAAGCAAAGGAAGATGATCTTCAATTAAATTTAGCATTGTCGATTTTGCTTTTTAATTACTTGCTTGAATGCGGTAATTACAGATTGGAATGCTTTATCAAACCACAAAAATAATTTGTCTTCCTATTTATGCTAGACGAAAGCATCTTCAATAACTTGCTAATTAAGAAAAATATAATTGAGTCCCCAACTTGTTTTCCTTTTAATGAACCAGTAAGCGAGCTTGTTTTTCACCTGTAAGCGATTAAAGTCAAACTCCTTTCAAAGTACTTAATTGCAGTTTTCATTTAGAATTTTAAATGCATTTTTTGTTGCAAAGCTATTTTTGAAGATCTCACAGATTGGACTTCCATAATACGCCGTATTCCCTTTTCAATTTAGAACTTTTGTTTTTTCACCACCAGATGAGTCCAGATACATATATACGTTTTGCAAATTGCAGTCTTCCTCTCCATAGTTTCTAATTTCTAAGTTTTTACCTTCTTGACCAATAGAATCTTTCTAGGATTCTTTCAATCAATTGCACCAATAGATGAGGTTATGTAGTCACTATGTGTGTTGTGAAGGAATAGCAATAACTTTAGACGATTAAAATTTAATAGAATATTTAAGCGAGCGTTAAACTTGATGATTAAAGTAATATACCTAAAAGGGTCCCATAATAAAGTAAAGTTAAAACATTTGTCAAGTTTTTGATTGATTGGAATAGTTTTCAATTTTTAGAGAAGTCTTAAATACACTATAACAAAAAAAGTCGACGCACCAAGAAGGAGAGGTCCGATTGCGATAAAAATTGGCGGTTATGAAGAACATACATAGAAATACAAACGATTAAAATTTCTGAACAATTAAATGATTAATTATGAGTTTGACCGTTACAAAGGGAGGAAGTCAGTATGGCGTTGGTCCACCTCTGGCCTGGATGCAAGCTGTCACTCGGATTGGCATAGACTGAAAAAGCTCCTGGATGGTGTCCTGCGGAATTTCTTGTCAAATTGTCTCGAATGTCTAAATAGTCAACATTTCGTGATATGTCCACAGTCAGCGACGTTATAAGCTGATCGAGTCCGGCACCATTATAATTGTGTGCCTTCTTGGTGAGTCGATTTTTTTGCTTTGTTATAGAGTTATATGTAACTCCTGATACTGTCAGTAACATTTTTTCCTTTTCTGTTCAAGAAAATATTTTTACAATTTGTTCACAAATCCACATGTGTCACTACTATCGCCTTAGGCTTCTGATTCTTAAGAAGTTTTTAGGCCAATCATAACCTATTGCTGACGAAGTGGCACAGTAGATGGTCTCAGTCTTTGAAGTGGAATGTTTGATTTTACGTAAATTTCTTTTGGTGCTGTCAACTAGATATATGTAAAATTGCCTTATATATGCTATTATAGCCGGAAGGGCATCTATGTTTTGTGTTGTTTCGTTTGAAAAATCTTCGCATCGTGTATTATTATCTTTTGTAGTGAACTCTATGTCGAAAGAATATCGAGCATGAAGCTCATCACATAGAAGAAGAATGAAATTATCTCAAAAAGTAATTGATTCCCATCACTTTTTAAATAAAACCTAAGCATTTACTGCAGATATATCTAAAGTATTGTAAAATAATTTGTATATATCAACGATGATTTCCTTTTCTCGATTTAGTAATATACTTGGTCAACAATGTCGACAACTATACTTTGTTTAATAATCTTCAGATCTCTGACCACTTATGCTGCTCTTATTTCCACGGCTTTATGGATTATTTCCACATGAAAAAGACTGAAATCTAGTTTTAACCTTACTCATTATTAGAGCTGTTACTCTTCTACATCTCACTAGACGGAAAATGTTTTTAATTTTCAGAGTTACTACTCTCACTTTTTTCTAAAACTATTTCATCCAATCTTTGCAATCCTTTCAAAATCTCTTCGTGAGACCGTGTTTTTAAGTTGTCTTTCCTATTCTATATCACTAAAGAAACTATCTATCTGCTAAATTAAATACAACGGTACTGTCGGTAAGGCATTAAAGATAAAAAAGTTTAGAAAATAGTTTCTAAACTATGATTACTACTTCCAATAACCACGTGAACTTTACCCGGATGTTTTAAAACCGAGTGATTGGAAGCAATAGCCTGGTAACATGTGTTTCGTCTATATAATGAGAAGATCGTTAATCATAAATAACTATTCAAAATATTTGTCCTTTAGTAATGGATGAAAACTATCAAAACGACGAATAATAGATTAAAGAACTTAGTCACTATTAATATTATATTAAAAACACTATTCATGAAAAATAAGTCACTTTTTCTGCTTGAGTCCTAATAATGATTCATACATATATTAGGGTGGTCCGAAAAACGCTTTCTTTCGAAATCGCTATTCTAATAGTGCGGAAAGAAATTTCACTGGGTTCAATAAACACGGTGTAAAATATATTTTTGATTGGATAATATCTTCTGCCCCCGCATCCCACTTGAATTTTGGAAATTTGGGTAAAAATTGGCAATTTTTACTCGGCGTAGGAATCATAATTATTTTTCAATATTGCTATTCTAATAGTGCGGAAGATGTGCCTACTGGGTTCAAAAAGAAAGGTGTAAAATATTTTTTCGATCGAATAATATCTTCTGTTTCCGTATCGCAATTGAAATTTTGCTATTTTTGAAGAAAAGTGCACTTTTTCTTGTCTTTTCATGCTGCCTGTATCTGACAGGAAGTGAAAGGAGGGGATGATGTTTCACAATTCACATTCCTCCGCATATATATCTTAAGTAGATTTAAATCTGGACATTAAAAACCATCGACATCGAACCGTTTAATCTCTCTCACTGATCCTAAGTACAAACAATTAATTCCGTTTGTATCTAAATAATCACAAATGCGACTTGGACTCCCTTCAACTGCTGTGGTTGCCAACTGGTTTTTAGTCTCTGACCGGACTGTGGCTACAACTACTTCAAGTGTTCCTCACGATGTTGGTCTCATAAGTAGCAATAACTCATATATGGTGGTTGACAAAAACAAACTGTGAAGAGAAAAGCCTAAAGTTAGAAAGGATTTAAAAATTCAAGCTTTGAAGTGAAGCTCAGGCATTACCATTGAAGGGGCTGTATTTATAAGGTCGTAAAGATTCTATATTGATAGAGGATTGAGTAGATACTAGAAGATTCACGAGAAAAGCAAAAGAGAACATTTATCTCTTATTGATGATCCGGGTTCACGTTACATTACTCATTTGAGTGCATCCTTTGGCACCACAAAACAGATTTCCGCGACGATTATCGGATATTTTGAAGGAATCACAAGAGATCTCTCACAACTGGCAATTAGCTGTGACTGCACATATGTTAATACTGGATGGAAATCTGGTGTAGTTCGGTGTTTGGAATTGAAACTTGGTTAACTTCTGCAGTGGGTAATATGTATCCTGCATTTTAATGAACTAACTGTGAGGCATTTGTTTGAGGCGTTGAATGGGCCAAAAAATGGTTCAAAACCATATTTTCGTAATATTGGGAAGGCGCTCCTTACATGTGAAACTTTGCCAGTGACAACTTTTGAAATTATTGACGGAGAGTTACCAACTGATTGACGGAACTTAAGCAAGGCTCAAATGTACTTACTAAAAAATATCTCAAGCGTTGCGATTGAGTAATTGTTTTTATGAACTAGCTAGACACTAGGTATGCGACATCGACAGCAAAACATCGATGTTCAAAATTAAAACATCGATGTTGATAATACATCAACCCAAAAACATCGATGTTTTTAAACTGCAGTGTATTTAAACTCCCCCCCCCCCATTTCTTAAAACTGGTTTAGCAACAAGTCATGCAACATCGACAGCAAAAAATTGATGTTTTGAAAAATCGATGTTCAAAATTAAAACATTGATGTTTCAAAACATCGATGTTGATAAATACATCAACCCAAAAACATCGATGTTTTTAAAATTCAGTGAATTTAAACTTTTCACCCCATTTCTTAAAACTGGTTTAGCAACTAGTGATGCTACATCGACAGAAAAACATCGTTGTTTTGAAACTTCGATGTTCAAAATTAAAACATCGATGTAGATAATACATCGCACCAAAACCATCGATGTTTTTAAAATTCAGTGTATTTAAACTTTTTTCCTCATTTCTTAAAACTGGTTTAACACGTAGTGATGCAACATCGACATCAAAACATCGATGTTTTGAAATATATATGTTCAAAATTAAAACATCGATGTAGATAATGCATCGCCCCCAAACCATCGATGTTTTTAAGATTCAATGTATTTAAACTTTTTTTCCCATTTCTTAAAACTGGTTTGACAACTAGTGATGCTACATCGGCTCCAATGTATCGATGTTTTTATGAAACATCAACATCGACGTCGCATCTCTACTTTTCAGGCCCTTCACTCTTGGCCACTTTGGTCTATATGTATGTTCAATTTGCTGATTATGAAAATTATGCTACTTTGTTAATTTAAAAATTTTTATAACGATACTTTTTTCATTTAAAAATAAAACATCGACAACGTAAAAACATCGACCAGTATAAACATCGATGTTACAAAAACATCGACTCCAATACATCGGTGTTAAAAACATCGATGTTTTTAAAAAAACATCGATGTTCTGAAAACATCGACATCGATGTCGCATCCCTACTAGACACAGTCCTGGTCCATTAACACATTCACGCTGGCTAACAACAGCGAACAGAGTCCCAAGACTATATGTTAGTTCTCCAGATCCTTCTTTCAAGTTGAAACAAATCGCTCAGTTTGTTATGAAAGTTTACACTCCAAACTGGTTTAATATAAAATATAAACACTCGCTGAAAGATGGAGCTCAGCATATGTGGAATACTATTTTTAGATCCAGGTATTTATCTCAAAACCTCAAGGACGTCGTTGATGGAGTAATTTGTCGAAATTCATTTTTTGCTCTTCCCGATAATATCTTGCTGTGTATGTTGAAGGATGAAAGACCGCACATCAAAGAACATGCTGCACGACGAATAATTATTTCAAGAGAGTTATCTTCCAACGTAAAGTCAGTATGTGTATTTCTCTCACCAAAACTGAATTTTGAAGCTGCTGACTATACGGAATTGATTGACTGGTCACATCAATTACTATTACTTCTCCACCAATCCTCCGTGATATATCCACTGCCAATTTTAGTTCCATTGCGCGTGATAATAAAAATCCAGAATGGGACTTAGTTCACTTCCCATGTCACACACAGGCAGTTGAACGGTGTGTCAAGTTATAGACAGAAGCATTCGCTTAGGTTTATGGGTTTCAAAGTAGAGACAGGTTCATTAGATCCACATTCTTTTCCCGATTAATTATGCCTGAATTCGACCATAAGGCTGATTTCAAGCCTCTTCCTGCTGATTAAGTGTAAGTAAACTTTTGGTATTGCGATGTCATAACATTCTATGGTTACTGTATTCTTAACAAATATTAAATTCATATAATGTGACTCAGCTACTATTTAATAATTTTCAGACAATATAATCAAATGTACAATACAGCAATAAACAGTGTTTGCACCCATCTATTTTTCATGTTTGATTTATTTTCTTCAAAAACAGCAAAATTTCAATTGCGATGCGGAAACAAGATGTAATACGATCGAAAAAATATTTTACACCTTTCTTATTGAACCCAGTAGGCACCTCTTCCGAACTATTAGAATAGAAATATAGAAAAATAATTATATTTCCTACGCCGAGTAAAAATTGTCAATTTTTACCCAAATTTCCAAAATTCAAGCTGGATGCGGGGGCAGAAGATATTATCCAATCAAAAATATATTTTACACCGTGTTTATTGAACCCAGAGAGAGTCCTTTCCGCACTATTAGAATAGCTATTTCGAAAGAAAGCGTTTTTCGGCTCACCCTAATGTATGTATTAATCATTAGTAGGACATAAGTAAGTCTCAAGCAGAAAAAGTGACTTATTTTTCATGAATAGTGTTTTAGAACTTACTTTTTCAACTAAGTCTTTACAGGTCGCGTGTAAAGGCGGAGGAGCACCAGCGTCATTCACTAGTATGTTCTAAAACATAAAAGTAGATTAGACTTCTCAGGTGTTTAACTCAAGAATAGATATTGTATGTTTTATCACTTTACATTGTTGAAAATCAAACTGGCACGAAAATTCCCAACAGTGTTGAGCAATAGCAGATTCGTTTATAACCTCATTTTTACTTAAATGCATGTGCTCTTGCAACCAGATTTTCAAAACTCGTTTAGTTTGAATGATATAACCCGTAACAAATGGTCAGGGTATGTGATACATTTACCACGTATAGGAAGGAAGTTGTAATGGGATCTTTAACACATTTTGGAATTAGATATTGGAAGATTCACTTCTAATCTGTTAAATAAATTTCAAGAACACACGCGTTTTGACATACATAAGGAAATAAACGAATCTGTCATCCCCCAAATATGTTGGAAATGTTTTAACCAGGTTAATTTCAAACAAGCTAATGTCCTATCTTGGATATCTCATCTAAAGTTTAACAGCACATGAGTCTTATTTATTTTTACGTTGTCGAATACACAAGTGAATGACGTTGATGCTACCCACACTTACACGTGGCCTGATAAGGCTTTCTTAAAAAGTGAGTTGCGGCACAACAATATTCAAGTAAGATAATATTTGAAGTCACGTTTCTTTTTGACATCTTTGTCCTTGATGATTGTGGATGACCTACTCTATAGCCACTGACGATCTTCTATAAGTTTTTTAATCTATTAATCATTGTTTTGAAGGTTGCTTCATTTATTACTATCAATTTGACTAACGTTTTTATCTGTTGATCTAGAATTCATTTCTTTATTGGTTCCAACTTTGAATTTTAGTCAACTTATATATGAGTTAACCCCTGAACGTTAGGAGATTTCTGAGTATTGTAGCATTGAATTTTCTCCTCAACACGCATAATAAATAAGTAATACCACTGATTGTTTGAAAGAATCCTTGTAAATATTATATGGGTCAAGAAGATTAAAACTTGTTTGAAGTCTTGTAGGGTAATTTGGTAATTTTTAGTTAATGTCGTACTAGAGCAACACATCGGGCTATTGACGACAGTCCGGGATCAGTCCCTTAAGGGAAAGATCCGAGGACAACATCTCGTAATTTTGAACCACGGTCAGATGGCGGAAGTCTTGCAGGGTCTTTCCTGCATTCATCACCAGAGGTCGTCGGATGGATATATACGTGTGAACCTTTGAGAGGGCTAACTATTAAACTATTTAAATAAGTTATACCTGACTATATCAAATATTTACTTCTGCAATCTGCATGATAAAGAAATGCAGACCCATTCGATTATCCCAAAACCATTAGAAACCTCTTAATAGGTAGAAATGTAATGTAACATGCACAACGAACTGTTACATGCAATGTCAATGAATTCGGTAATGTGGATGTATATTGAGTGATGGTTTAGAACAACCTTGCAGTTCATCCTTCAGCAACCTTGAGTTCGGTGCTACCAACTATTCTACCCACTGTGGATTCGTCTGACTGCTCTGAACACCGTATTCGATGTATTACAAGGTAACTTTAAATGAAACAGTCAGCAAACTGAGAACAAGCGCTAACTAGATCCCTGCCATCGGCATGTAGATTGACGCTTGAGGATTTACACAAAGGTGTAGGTTTTGAAGAACACAACTTCGAAGAGGCCTTATTACGCATGACACTTATCAATGATATCGTCCCTGAGCAAATCTTGATCGAACTAGGAGTTCTTTGAGGACAGAGTGGGTCCTAATATCTTTTCATGATTCAAAAGCGGGTATATAAGACCCATGAAGTTTGTGAGTGGAGAAAATAATTTCTAACCATTCCCCAATGCACAACCGCTTTGTCATCTCTTGAGTGCCTCATATTGGTCACTTTTTTTAAGACCCGCGAGCGTCCCACTCACCAAATGGTTGTATATTGGTCACTCGGGAAGATTTCTTTAAATGTCCGGTGATAGCTCTCAATGAACCCAGGGCTAATGCTTCTTTCGGATATGGTATAGATCACTCAAGGCCAAATGTGACAGGGCGTTTGTTTACACTACTGTTTTGAAGCTATCCACATTACATGTTTGCTAGTTATTGCGTGGCTTCAGAATCCATTTATAAAACCCATACATTAGCCACAATAAACTGAGCATATTGAATGGCTATTATTAAATGTATAAATATTTTGATGAGAGTTATATTTCCTCACTGATACTGAATGACCACGTGAAGCATCTATTGTCAAGATATAAATTGAACACAATCATAAAACGTTTTGCTTGATTGCGTGGAAAACGTAGAGATCACTATATATATATATATATATATATATATATATATATACCCACATTAAAGTACAATATAGTAATGTGCATATTTTGAACTCAATCTCAATCTTGAAGTTGTTTTAGGTAGATTGAAGTTGCACCGTCTTCAGATTCTCTGCTGTATTGGTGACTGGTAGACGTGGTTATGAATACACGCGCTTTCAAATAAACCATGTGGCTCTTCTGACATATTACAGGAACCGTTCACGTAGACTGTTGAACTGCCGTAATGAGTTGAATTGCTAAAGCTTTGAAAAAAAATTTCAAACAATTGTAAGAAGCTCTATGATAAGAGGTACTGCTTCTACTCCTATAGAGGCTTCACTCTTCATTGCAGATCAGCTTTCTTTTTATACGGTGCTTCACATTTACTATGATGCTAAAGGCAATAGTAGACAGTCAATCACCTATTACAGGCCCATATATTCGGAAGTATACCCGTAATCTTAATACAGCTCTTACGGTCCCATGCCATTGGCAATCAGTCAACTAGTGCATCTATCGAAATCCACTACTTTTAATTTCTAAAGGGCATGTACTGAGAGGAAAAGCAGCCATTAGCCACAACTACAAAATTTAACTCGCAAAAGCAATATAGCACTTAATATGAAGGTTCTTTGGTAAATATATTAAGAAAAAAAAGGTAAACACCGTTTTCTGGAAAAAATCAATTTTGCTTTTTAACATAGTTACCACTGAAGGCTGCATACTTAATCCAGAGAGTATCTTATTTTTTTCATCCCGCCGGAATAGTGTCTTTCTCAAAGGCTGCAATACAAGGTTTGAAGGTGATATAATGACATTCATATTAAAAGATAGATTATTTCCATCTAGGTGAGTTTGAAAACTGCATTTTACATGTCTGTAGAACTCAAAGTGTCGTACCTGGCTGAAATCTGGCCTCAGCTGTTTCGACGAGTAAAACTTTCTAGCCATAACATCACAAAATTGTTTCGTCATCTGACAGAAATTTACTAAACTTATCAAACGATACTCGTACATCAGTGAAACTAATCTTAATCATGGAGTACATTTTGGTACACTGTAGTTGTAAGGACATTTTCCGCCTTGCTACAAATATGAGGTTAAGAAAAATCCAATAATGGAAAATACGCACGTACAGAAACTAGCATGATAGAAATTAATCGTACTCAATACGACGATTATATATTTTATTTTACCGCTTATTTAATTACTGGAACACAATTAATGTGACAGACATGAAAAATGTTGATTTTTATTTTAAGTAGGGTATTTCTATTAGCCATTAATTAGTTTCGAAACCACATCTGCGTTAACATTTATATTTCATTACGTTTAAAACTTATTTTTTCCAAAACCAAATATTCCTGTGAGTAATTGCTTTATTTCTGCTGACAGTCTTGCCTGTAAAATTAATACTTGACCTTATTTCAATTTTTTCTGTCCGAATGCTTTTTCTAATACTAGACTTCTAACAAAGGAAATCCATGCAATTAATATTTATTTTTTGCTGACTTGCATTTCTCTCTGCACGAAATAACGATGCCTTCAAATGTGTAATTAAGAGCAATTTCGTTTTTGTAATGCTACCCATTTCTTACACAAGATGCCAAATCCAAGGACTTTTTATTTGTCTTAATGATTATCTTTCTAGAAGAATATGATGACTTTCATATATGTTAATTTTTTGCGCTTCTAGGAAATATTTCATTCTTCGAAAATAAGATAGCTTTATTAAATTTGTGTGTGTAGCTTGAAACTTAAACAAATTAGTAACATTTTATGGTTTTGACATTTAAGCTGGATCAATATTTACCACATGGAAGTTAAAAAACGAAGTATTGGGCTATAACTCATTAACGTACAAAAGCTTTAACTGTACAGCTGTTCAAAGCTTAAGTAGGTCCGGGACACATCAGAAAGAAATTTTTATTAATTAATTTAGAATTTTTTTTGACTGATTACCCATCTAACTAATAAGCAAAATCACAACACAAAAGTTTTCCAAAAGTTTTTAAAAATTTAAAATTTAAATTTTTTGAAAAAAGAGTGGTCATTTTAAATTGTTAAAACTCAAAATATTCTTGGTCAATTTTCAAAATTCTTGCAGTAAATTATTCAAAAATATATAAACTTTAATTCTGATTCAGCAAATTTAAAAATATTAATTCAATAAAAAATAAAAAATATTTGAATGAAAACTTCTAAAAAATTTAATGTACTTTTTTTTTTAAAGTTATATTTTTAAAAGTAAATATTTGTTTTAAATTTGCTGAATTAAAATTAAATTATAATGTTTGAAAAAGATGTATTCCAAATTTTATTCCTTAAACTTTATCGGTTCTTGACATAACAATTTGAATACAGGAAATCTTGAAAAAATGTATCATGGAGAAAAACGCATTTAAAGTAGACAGATTTACTATTAATAAAATGTTTAAATACCCTTTAAGAGCATCCAGATGAGTATCTAACTAGTTTTTCCTCTTGAATCTTTGGTTTAGTTTGATTTTTGCAAGTTCTACCTTTTTTTTCTGCTTAGTTTAAAGGTCTCCGTAGACTTAAATAACGTCTTTCACAAATGTTGTTGCCATGACAACAGCTGTCTGAGTGTTAGATTTTTCTAAACAACGAACCACAAAATTAATTCTATCTCTCGTTCTAATTAAGATAGAAACATGATTCAGACGTAATTTTAAGCAGTAAGACACAGATAATTTTTTAACAAATAAATTTTTTTTTCGAAAATTTGACGATTTTTGTGTTTTGACCCCCTTAACTATTAGTTTTTAGGTCAAAATATAAAAAACAATAAGCATTTTGATAGTGTTATATATCTTTTAAATAGATTCCGATAGAACTATATGTTTCTCATCGTCATGGATGTAAGCATTTAGTGTTTCCGAAAAATGTCAGTTACTGAGTTTATACTCTAAGGCATTATGTGGTTTTAATGTGTAATCTTTGTACGCGTTATATATATATATATATATATATATATATATATATATATATATATATATCTACTTGTAAAAACATGATTGCTTATCTTTGTGTTGATTACTTTTGTTCCTGCTCGAATTGCATCCTTCGATAATATGGTTTTATTAACCCAGCTTTTAGCATAAAATAGAATAGTAATATTTGCTGACTATTGAAATGTTATCTGATTCAATATTTACAATATTTCAGTAAAATGCAAAGTAATGGGTTATAAATATTTGAGCAACATGATTTTTCAAAAGTATTCCAGTATTGGTGGAATGTGATTACTTTACTCTAGTTCAGAAATGTGTAGCATTATTTGAGGCAAATTTATTATATGAAACATCTAGAACAAAATTGAATGTGGACATTTTAAAATGATTAATGTTTATTCTGGTTTAAAGAAACAGAAGTAAGGTAAATACAAAATATTGGTTTATAAATAACGTTTGTATATAATTTCTCAAAACATTACCAAACTGGTAGAGTGTATTTGATATCTTTTTAGATAACTACATTTTGTATCTACCAAAATGTGACATTCTTCCTCAATATGACAACTTTATAGTTAACCAGATTATAGTTAGTGCGAACTAGATTAAAGCAGATTAGTTTGAACCGTATTAAACTTTAATAGTTAATTTTTAAACAGTTAAAAAGAGTTATTCTGGTTTAGAAGAAACAGTGGGAAGTTAAAAACTAAGTATTGGTATGTAAACAGCGTGAGCATATAATTTCTCAAAACGTCACCAAACTTGTAGAATATGGTTGATTTATTTTGAGTTAACTATATTTTGTACATACAAATATGATATTGTTTTAAAGGGGTCCGGGAATCAAAATTCTAAAATATTCAATTTTAGAGTTTTTCTGAAATGTTTTCTGTAGGCATACATTGTATTTTGCAATTATAATAGCTATTTTATATTTTCAGAACTTAAACATTTTTTTAATTAAAATTGAAAAATTTTGACGTTGGGCAAAATTGATATATCTTAAACCATTTTGTAAAAAGTCATTTCATTTTTGCCTTAATTAACTCTTAAAAGTTCATACAATAAACTGTTTTCGTGATTTTCGGTTAAAACAATTAGAAAAAAAAATATTTATTTTATTAAAAAACTACATAAAACACATAGTATACAAAGTTCGAACATTTATAGAAATAATAATATATACTTACATACACAATTGTTGAAGACAAATAAAATAAATATATTTTTAAAATAAATGTAAAAAATTTCATTCATTTTTACGGCAAGTAGTTATTAAGTTATAACCATTTTTCACTATTGAAATTCTATTCAACACAAAAGAAAAATAGCGTTTAAAGTTATGAAGGCTTGTTTGATTTGCAGCTTGTCATGTTATAAAAAGTTGAATATTTCCGGTTCTACTGATGGTAGAAACAAAATATTGGTGTCATTTTATTCAGAAATATCTATATTATTTTGTAAGGTAATAAAAAAATTGGACTTTTTATATTTTGATACCTAAACCCTCCCCCCCCCTTCTAATTAGAAATCTCTAGAGTAGTAGCTAGCTTTTAGTGAAGAATCAAAGACAAACATTTTATAAATATTGAAATTTAAACCGCTTAAGTAATTACCGATAAATGTAAAATATTGGGTTATAAAAAAACTGTGCAATATAGTTTTAACATAGTCATTTATAAGAAAAAATAACATGAAAAGGAAAGAGTATTACTAAAATATGCTTTAAATGTACACTAAACAATAGAACTTGCTATATTTTACACGGAGTGAAGCTTTTCTAGAGTAAAAATGACTATTCTAAATCTGTGGTTTGATGCTACTAATATTGCCTTGCTTGACGCATGTTGTAATAATTTAATGTCTCAAAATAAGTGTCACATTTGCACTTTTTGGGTTTCGAATATTGACAGCTTTTCTTCTACGAATTTAACTATACCTACCAGGATATTTGTTAACGGTATGAAGCAACTTAAAAATATCACTCGATCTTCTCTTTCATTGTAAAAAAGGGTCTTAAAATATCAAATATAGAAACTTCTTTTTAAAGGGCATCGGTTTGAAAACAATTCTTTAAAATGGAAAATATGTGTGGAAGTATAATTATGCTACCTGGAAATAATGTCTACATTATTGAAGACGTTAAGAAAAAACCTGAGTCGTAAAAATTGCCTTTCTCAACTTCAACGGAGCTGAGTTTTTAATTATTTCACTCCAGTGCTATTTGCTATTTGTATAATAAATATGATTATGATATTAATTGTCTTTACTTTTCGACGGTTAGTATTGTATGTCTGCAAGCAGACTTGCAAAATATTAATTTGATCAGGATTGAAATTGGATTATATAATGTTATAGAATTCACAAGGGACAAAATCTATATAAATATAAACATTTGTTTCAAATAAAAGGGTGTAATTACTTACTCATTAGGTAGCAGTTTCATTTATGTTCCATATCAGTAAACATCTTTCGATTTGCTAATTAACACTTTTTCTGCTCTTAATATAGAGAAAACATGTGGAAATTGATTGCGGTTCCTTGCTGATCAGTAACTGATAGCTGGAGTTTTAAAGCTAAAGCACTTTCGTGGCCTCAATTTATACAGTTTAGATAAAAGAAGAGTACTTTTTGAAAGAAACTGTTTTTCGAGAAGTAATCCGAGGAGGAAATTGATCTTGCACCAGTAGAATCGAGTCTTTATTCATGCTGAAATGAGGATCCCAATTTTCTTCTCAGTTTCACGCTATTCGGGTAATTGAGGCACTTTTCAACCTCACTGCTTGTTTAGACTTGAGCTGTTGTCGTTCGCTTTATTCGCCCAAAGTACGCAACTTTACCTTTCCCGAAGTTTCAGAATCCATGATCCTTGAAGAAGTTTAGTGGCCTTACCGAAACTATGGCATATCCGTGGTTGAAAGATCTTTTGAAAGATAAAATTTAAAACGTTTACTTTTTCGTATAACGTATAAAAGGACAGCGTAATTTGTTTTGGTACGAAAAAGGTATTATATTTACATCTATTCCGACCAACCGGTCTAGTGGTTAAGGTGTTGGCCACTGGATCGAAAGGTTCCTGGTTTGAATTCGGGGTCAGGGCATGGATGTAAATTGTGCTGTCCCTTGTTAAGGTCAATGATGGTGCACCCATTGGGCGCCCCTTCGTAAGTAACCATCACTTCCGGCCTTATAGTGGCCTAGGACAAGTCCTTAGTGCCCGACATTGGAAGTAGTGACCATCGCTTCCGGCCTTGTAGGGGCCAAGGAAAACGTCCAGTGCCCGCAATTGAAAAAATAATTACATCTATATACGATTGATCCAAGATACTGTACCGTATCGACGAAAAAGTAAAACCACTTCCTGGTTAAAATAGTTATATTAAGAATTAAAGTTTTTACAGAATATGTACAGCTACAGTTTTATATTTAAAGACGATGTCCATCACCGATACAATACAGCCTCCTCAAGATCAAAGTTCCTCAAATCGTCTGCGGCTAGCAAAAAGCCTCCGTTCCAAAGTGTATCTTCTCAGCCCGCCTCCTCCAGTCGTCACTTCCGCAGTCGGACCAGTGGGTGGACTTGGGTACGATTCCCGTTGTGTGCTCCCACGATTCTCGATAATGATTCTGGATGTTCTCAATACGTTACAGACTCCTCCCGTCCAGGAAAACTTTTCTGCAGATCTCGATCGAAGAAAAGTCCCGAAAAGAGAATGAAAAGTAATGAGCATAAGTGCTCACACAAAGGGGCCAGTACCAACTTACCAGACTGAATCAGTGCATCACCAAATTCAGGGTACTGACACAATTTTTATACAACAAAATTGAATGTTAGAAATTATACAAATAACATAAAACAAAAATAAAATATTCCTTAGTTATATAAGAGATTATTACTTAATTACATTTATTTAAGAGTGTGTGTGCTAGGTGTGTAACCGTAAAGGGAAAAGGCTTCACTCATGACAGTTTCCCTAGGGTAAGAATCAACGCTTTCAATTCTATTACACCTGCATATTCCGAGTTTCAGATTTTTTTCTTGTGTCTGTGGAAATGCGTTTTGGCAGTCACCTTGTTTTTCTGAAACGATTCATTTTCAATCTGTCCAACGAATTTCTTGTGTCCAGTTGGAACCATCGGCACAAATTTCCCGTAGCTTGCTTCTCTAGTTCTTGGCTGAGGACAAGCGAAAAGCGGTACACGCATGTGAAAATAGGAAGATAAATAAGGTATAGCTCGAGAGACAATGTGCGGTGCATTTCTGTAAGGACCTACAGTTGTGGGTAGTGTAACAAGTGTCTGAACTCCCTTGTTTGAAGGTGGAGCGACAGCCAAACACAAGTTAGTCTGTGCTGCAAAAAAATGTAAGACATGACCAGTCACAATTCCTAGGCCAGTGCTGCTTATTGGAATCGTTGAGGGACCAGTTTCATCTTCATCTTCAATTTCTGAAGAAGCCTCAGCGCAGTTTTCGGTCAATTCCATTTCCCATGGCAGTTCCATGCAACCATTTCTTCCAGAACCCTTAAGTATATCCTGTATTTCTTCTATTTCATTATCACTGGCGTCTCTGCAATCAACGAATTCCATATCGTAATATATAACGTCTTCCCTTTCCTCTTCGTCTTCTTTTTTTCTTCCACTTGTTGAGCCATTTGTCTCTGAGCATGTGGTTGAATGGCGCTCACCTGATGTGGCACATCATCCACCTTCATCTTTTCTAGAAGTGTATCTGTTCAATTCCCCAGCAAACGTATTTCTTTGTCAGAGGGATTACAGGCAACAACGACTTTGGTTATTACATGCCCGAACATTCCTTGTAGCTCCACCTCTGCTAAAGGCAAACATATTGGAGTGTTGTCAACGGCTTCTCTTTCCTCTGGTTTTTTTCTTTCTAAACTCTTCTCCTTCTGCATTTCAACGAAAGTTTGGGAATCAATTTTCAGAAGTTCAAGTCCTTCACAAGATTTCATCTCATTTGGTGGGAAAGAAAACAAATCGTCTTCGTCAATATCTATCTCAGCTTCAAACTCTGGAACTGAAAGTACTTCTTCATTTTTTTCTTCCTCTTGTTTTTTTTCTTTCTAACCCTTTCTCCTTCTGCATTTCAAATTTCCGTAATTTGGTTTCATACTCGTTCTTTCTCTTTTCTGCCTCTTCTCGAGCAGTTTTCAGTCTCTCTCCAGCTACTTCCCACTCCTCTCGATCTTCTTCCCAAGCTCCTTTCACTCCCATCTCCGTCGTATAAATTCACAATCCATTTCAGCACTTTCTTGCCTCCAAACAGCTTCTCTTAAACTCCATTCAGCTTCCTCTCGTTCCTTTCTTTCATTAATAAGAGATATCATTAAATCTTCCACACGTTTTGCATCGTATAATTTAGAACCCTCTATTATTTTTTTCAAGTGAATCATTTTAGCATCTGGAGGAACCTCTTCTCCTAATTCAATTGCCAAAATTTTAATCTCCTCCTTTCTAGCTCTCCCAAGAAATGACATAGTGATCCCAGTGTAAACACAATCAAATAATTCTTACGTCATACAATTATTTAACAACTCTTTAAGAAACACAATTCTAAAATAACCTAGAATCAACACTCTTAAAGCACACAAAATAGAATACACAAAACACTGAAAATCGGTTATTAAAATAATACTATGATTAACTCAGGTAAAACAAATCAATTCTACTTTCGATTTGAATCAGAATAAGGAACCAAATGTATTTCATTAAATTTTCACAGTAATTTGTTACACATTCTTTTAAAGGAAGTAATTAAATTCTATACTTGCTCAAATAAACTACATAAAGATAATAACTCATTCAAATGATAATTAAACATAAAACTAGATAATATCGTATTTTAAAAGCACTTTCGTATTTATATGTAACTGCAACTGTTCAGTGCAATACCCCTACACTGAAGCAAAACTAGTATTTTTCCAATATGATATACAAAATTTCACTCTAAATAAATCAAATTTCATTTAACCAATGATAACAATTTAAAAAAAATGATTATTCTATTAGAAACATAAACCTTTTAAGTATAATACACAACTTGTTATTAAAATATCCTTCCAATTTGATCATTACACAATGATATATCAATTTTTCTAAAATAACAATATGGTATAAAACAACCACACACAAAAAAATCAGAACTGATATTATACCGATGTCAGAATGACTTAAATGCTAGTCAGGATTGACCTAACACAACATAAATTTGAAACAAGATGCTTCAAAACACACTCAAGTCTGGCGACTTCTACAATGAAAATGGAAAACGGGACGTTTCCAAACTAAACAAGTCAGGTTGACTTAAACTAACACTTGAAACAGATTGTTTCAAAACACAAAGTCTGACGACTTCTTAAAGGATAATGGAAACGGGACGTTTCCAAACTAAACAAGTCAGGTTGACTTATGCTAACACTTGGAACAGGTTGTTTCAAAACACAGAGTATGACGACTTCTTAAAGGATAATGGAAACGGGACGTTTCCAAACTAAACAAGTCAGGTTGACTTATGCTAACACTTGGAACAGGTTGTTTCAAAACACAGAGTATGACGACTTCTTAAAGGATAATGGAAACGGGACGTTTCCAAACTAAACAAGTCAGGTTGACTTAAACTAACACTTGAAACAGATTGTTTCAAAACACAAAGTCTGACGACTTCTTAAAGGATAATGGAAACGGGACGTTTCCAAACTAAACAAGTCAGGTTGACTTATGCTAACACTTGGAACAGGTTGTTTCAAAACACAGAGTATGACGACTTCTTAAAGGATAATGGAAACGGGACGTTTCCAAACTAAACAAGTCAGGTTGACTTATGCTAACACTTGGAACAGGTTGTTTCAAAACACAGAGTATGACGACTTCTTAAAGGATAATGGAAACGGGACGTTTCCAAACTAAACAAGTCAGGTTGACTTAAACTAACACTTGAAACAGATTGTTTCAAAACACAAAGTCTGACGACTTCTTAAAGGATAATGGAAACGGGACGTTTCCAAACTAAACAAGTCAGGTTGACTTATGCTAACACTTGGAACAGGTTGTTTCAAAACACAGAGTATGACGACTTCTTAAAGGATAATGGAAACGGGACGTTTCCAAACTAAACAAGTCAGGTTGACTTATGCTAACACTTGGAACAGGTTGTTTCAAAACACAGAGTATGACGACTTCTTAAAGGATAATGGAAACGGGACGTTTCCAAACTAAACAAGTCAGGTTGACTTAAACTAACACTTGAAACAGATTGTTTCAAAACACAAAGTCTGACGACTTCTTAAAGGATAATGGAAACGGGACGTTTCCAAACTAAACAATTCAGGTTGACTTATGCTAACACTTGGAACAGGTTGTTTCAAAACACAGAGTATGACGACTTCTTAAAGGATAATGGAAACGGGACGTTTCCAAACTAAACAAGTCAGGTTGACTTAAACTAACACTTGAAACAGATTGTTTCAAAACACAAAGTCTGACGACTTCTTAAAGGATAATGGAAACGGGACGTTTCCAAACTAAACAAGTCAGGTTGACTTATGCTAACACTTGGAACAGGTTGTTTCAAAACACAGAGTATGACGGCTTTTTAAAGGAAAATGGAAACGGGACGTATCCAAACTAAACAAGTCAGGTTGACTTAAACTAAAACATGAAACAGGATGTTTCAAAACACAGAAAACTCTGTAACAAATGCATTTTCGGTGTGCACCGATTCTTACAATTGCAATGAAATTCTGGTAAGTTGTCACTTACCCTTTTAAAATAACCACTCATCAGACGCGCTGGCGGTCGTCAATATCCAGGTTCCACACGAACAATCCGAAAGATGCTGGCGGTCTTATCACCTTCAACTGTAGCTATACAATATAACGCGGAATTCGCATTCCATAAGCTGCCACCATTCAGGCAGGTCTGTACCGTATCGACGAAAAAGTAAAACCACTTCCTGGTTAAAATAGTTATATTAAGAATTAAAGTTTTTACAGAATATGTACAGCTACAGTTTTATATTTAAAGACGATGTCCATCACCGATACAATACAGCCTCCTCAAGATCAAAGTTCCTCAAATCGTCTGCGGCTAACAAAAACGCCTCCGTTCCAAAGTGTCTCAGCCCGCCTCCTCCAGTCGTCACTTCCGCAGTCGGACCAGGGGGTGGACTTGGGGAACGATTCCCGTTGTGAGCTCCCACGATTCTCGATAATGATTCTGCATGCTCTCAATACGTTACAATACATACGCATGTAATACCTGAATCAAATATTTTAAAAATTCATCATTGACATATATTTTATGAATGTAATTTAAAATCATTTTAAATTTTGGTTAATGATATAGATCCTTAAACGTTTGGCCCAATGCTCCCTTTCCAGATATAAGTTTTATGGCGTCCCTCTTTGGAAACATTGTTGTTCAAATATTTATAGACGAGATATTACGTCGAAACCACTCTAAGGCTGCAGCACTAAATCCAAGTTCAACTAAATAGGATGGCTAAAATGACATCGAAGCGTTTCTCGTCACTATCCAGAATGAAACAGCAGTCTATCTGCTTTCGCAACCAGTCACCTAAGAACCCGTTTTTTAATTTTAACTCTTTGTTTGTTGTAATTTAAATTAAATCCTCTTTCTTCACAATTCAGAAATTAAGGAACTCTCGAACGGGTTTAAAACTCAATCAGGTACCTTTATTGTGAAGATATCTTGAAATCGATTGTCAGAATGTGATAATTATATATGTATATTAGTTATGGGAATGACTAAAAATCTAATATTCTAATAAATAAATAAATAAATCTAATAAATAAGATTGTATCGAAGTAAATATAATTAATATGATTAAGCATTGAAACTAGTCTTAGATTTACATTTTTCATTAAAATCGGAATATTCAATTAAGCGATAGGTTTTATTATATTTCATTTTTCGTGCCATGAAAAAAGGTTTCATAACATTTTTTGGCAAGTAGGGCTCGTTAATTAAATAGAAAGGATTGAAAAGTGAAATAAAATAAAGAAGTTTCATTACATCGTTCTTTAAAGATAAAGAACTAAATTATGTAACACAAAGAAAGTGTTGTTTCTCTTTAAAAAACTAAGTCGTGTGTACGTTTCTGTGAGTTGAATAGTACAATTAATTAATGATTAATCATCTTTAATGACTGTAAATATCAACAATACTTAGGTCAAATTTTTATGTTTTAATTGGATGTCTTGTCTAATGAGAAGCCGCGGTTTGGCTGCTTTTTCAATTCTTCGTCCTTCCAACTTTCAATTGACTCAACGACGGGTCATGTTTGGTTTTACGGACCTGGAGCTTTGGTTCGATAGATCTGCAGTGTTGAATACATTGGAATTATAATTTTGAAGGACAGACACACTTGAGTTCTACGGAATCGGGTCATTAGTTGTGAATTATGATTTTATTGGTGCACTCCATCGTAAGAACTCTAGAAAGAATGACTGCTAAAAGAGCGTTGATGAAATACAGAGGAAAACTGTGAAGACGGGTTACCAAATTAGAATCCTATAAAGTCAAGGATATTGCTCCAATGGACATTGACGCAATTGATTGGAGGACACTCGAGTCCTGACGTAGAATTAACGGCGAACAATCCTAAATGATCTTCAATTGAAATAAACTAACCACAAATTTTTTCGTACATCCGGCATTGTTTTCGGTACAATAAAGAGCTAATATGAACTCCTTCACATTTGAGGAAACAAAATAGCCAGACATGTCACATGGATGACTACTTGATAATTGCATTTTGGTATAGAAAAATTGTGACGGATGTACTCAAAAATTTGGGATACGTTTATTTAAAGGAAAATTAGATTAGGTTCAGATAATAAATGAAATAATATAATTGACAATACAAATAATAAGAGATACAGTTAGTTTCGTAATTAAAAATTATGTGTTTTTGTACCATATGTGATAGTTATATGTCCCTCATGTGTATTGCAGTCTATTATAATGTGCGCTATGAGTTCATCGTGACTCAGTAGGTATTTTGGGGTTGTATGCGGTACATGTTCGATTCCTGTCAGGTATGACTCCACTGGTTTTACTCTTATCCCATATGTGTCAGTAAAATTTTCATTCTGTGTATATCTATTACTTGATATCGTTAAATTGTGTCTGTGTCTGGCGCAGTATGGCTAAATGTGGCTCTTGCGCCATAAAACCCTACTCAACGAACGAAGGTGCGTATAACTTTGTGAAATATACACTACAACAAAAAAACGACGCACAAAGAAGGTTAAGAAATAAAGTGATACCAGGCTCGATCAATTTGGAACGGCGCTGACTGGGAATGTATAGTCTTTAGTGACGAATCACGTTTCCAACTGTATCATGACGACAACCGCTGACTTGTATAGAGACTTCCAGGGCAGCGTGGGGATCCTGCCCTTATCATCGCACGCCACACATGCCCACAACAGTGCGTTATGGTCTTAGGTGCCATCTCCTTTGATAGCTGAACCCCTTTGGTAGTCTTTTCTGGCACACTAACAGCACAGCGGTACGTAGACGACATTCTACGACCGGTTGTGTTAACGTTCCGTTTGCGACACCCCGGACTTATTTTTCAACAAGATACGAGTAATGCCCGGCCACATACGGCACGTGTTGCTATGAATTGTCTTTAAGCTTTCCCAACACCTCCTTGGCCAACTAGGTCTCCTGATCTCTCTCCCATCGAGCACATATTTGACGTTATGGGAAGGCGATTGCAACCATCCCGGAATGTTGACCATTTAGGCTGACAGTTTGAGACAATTTGGCAAGAAATTCCGCAGGACACCATCCAGGAACCTTTTCAGTCTATGCCTATATAGCTTGCATCCAGGCCAGTAAAGGACCAACGCTTTATTGACTTACTCCCTTTGTAACGGTCAAACTCTGAAATAAATCACTCTATTGTTCTGAAAATTTAATCCTTTGTTTTCTATGTATTTACTTCACATCCACCAGTTTTATCGCAATCGGACAGCTCCTTCTTGTTGCGTCGATTTGTTTTCTTATACGAGAGTGGATATTCCTGCGTCATATGTTTTCAATTCACCACATAAAGCTAAAAACAAGTATGACCTTTCTTGATTGATTAGAATCAAATTATAAATAATACGTAAGCTCAAACTGCTCTGACAAACAGCTCTAACATTTTTTCCTGTGCGAATTCATCAAATTCTTTATGCTTTTAGCATTTAATATACCTTTATTTTAATTTAAGATAAAATTTAATATCGAGGAATATTGTTACTGGAACTTCTAAAAATAACTTCTTACTTTACCGACGAAAGTTTAATATTTTCCCCAATCTATTTCACTTTTTACTATTTCTTTTCAAGAAAGATATGAAAACAATGTATTTATTTTAGGCTTCTGGATTGAAAGAAGCTAGTGCATACACTAGTATTCATATCATGCAAATAGTATAGGCTGTAGCTATGATTTCTTGCAAATCTTGTGGAAAGACTAGTATATTGAGAATTTTATTCGCTTTTTCAGAAATAGTTTCTAATCTTTTCATATAAACGAAGCTTGATTTGAAAAGATTGTATCGAAGAAAACATAATTAATATTGTGGCGAATGCTTACTTTTCCACACATGTTATAACTGTTTACCATTCCACCCCGGATTTTTTGGAAAAGGAATGAGAGCAAGAATTAGATTTCCTGTATAGTTGTTTTTTCCATCTCATCCCCGGCTTCCTAACTACGAAAATCTTGAAAGTAGAGATTGGTTTTCTCAGGCTTTTTCCCTTCTTGGAATTCTGGGGTTTGAGTGCTTTCTTGATTAGGGGACAGCGACCCCTCTTGATTCACCCTGTCTCATCTCTACTTTGTCCACACTGATTGGACAATTGGTGACCTTCCAAGGTCAAACCCACCCCACTATAACCTTCAACCGTGACACTTCTTAATTACCGGAAGATGTTGGCTTGATTTGGCTCTCTTCTTCCTGAGGTTTTTGAACATTCCGTAGGAATAAAGGGACAACCCCGGTTGTTTTTCTCCCGCGTGCTATATGTAATTTATTGGCGTTAATTTCCCCCTCGCATTGGGGTGACCTTCGTTTTTGGCGACCCCGGAAAGAGGACGAAGGGACTGTTTTTTTCTGCTAAGGAACTCCTTTTTTTTTCAGTTACAGAGAAACTACTCCTTGAGTTTGCAGCGGTTCTTTCACTCCCCAAAAAAACTATGATTTCTCGTCCAGTTTTAAGTAAAGCTGTAGTATATTGCTTCGCTTCGCTGCTGTGACATAATCGAGATGAGTGTGCAAAAGTGTTACGACCTTCATTCTGACTTCACACTTTAACAGAGTCAATAATTGACGGTGCCCTTTGGATCGCGTGCATCGCTAGTCCAACTTTGCTGCTCTTCGAGCCACGGAAATCTTCAGATCTCCCCCTGTTAGATTACATGGAATACTTATTGACCAATTAACGAACTCCACCAATTCTTCAAAGTCGTTCTCGGGTTCTCGTAACCGACCCGATCCCCCGATGAGGAGCCATGAAGACTCTCTGAGGGAACTAAGGACAGTATCGAACTCGACCACAGTGACCAGCGGTCCCTTAGAAGAACAATAAAGAATATGTTGACTCTCCAATATCGATTTCTCGAATTTCCTTCGTAGTTGATTCCACATTGTACAGGACATACCACTGCGTCAACTTCGAGTGGCGAAAATCATCTGGTGAGTCCACCTTTATAAATCCTTCCTTCTAAACGACAGACATTTAACCAATTTTGCCTTAGCCTTTCACGAGCCTTTATTTTAATTAATCAATTAAGGCCAATTTCTTATATCCAGATAACCTATGTAGGAATTTGATCTCGAGCCTTTATTTTTCATTCAACTAACTTTTTTTTAACACAAATTACACCACAAATATGCATCAGCATTGAAACTAGTCTTACATTTACATTTTTCATTAAAATCAGAATATTCAATCAAGCGATTGGTTTTGTTATATTTCATTTTTAATTTTCGTGCCATGAAATATCCTGGAGTTATTAGATCAACTTAACTCAGGCTTCACTCGAGCACATCCTCTATCGTCTTGGCTGTCCCTCAGGCAGGTAATATATAATCTTGAGGTTGTTCTTAAGTGCCTCAAGTCTCACAGGCTGATAAACTTGGTGTTATTTATTCATGCCAAACGAGATAAGTAAGAAGATAAAATATTCCTTACGCATTTGACTATAGAAACATAAAAATTTAAGAAAGTATCAAAAATGTGCTTTTACCACAACAAACTTCCACTGTGAATTATGCTCTATAACAAAAAAAATCGACACACCAAGAAGAAGTTGTCCGATTGCGATAAAAATCGGTGGATGTGAAGAACAATACTCAGAAAAACAAACGATTAAACTTTCAAAACAATTGAATGATTTATTTCAGAGTTTGACCATTACAAAGGGATGAAGTCAATAAGGCGTTGCTCTACCTCTGGTCTAGATGTAAGCTGCCACCCGGCTTGGCATAGACTAAAAAAGTTTCCCGATGGTGTCCTGCGGAATGTTTTGCCAAATTGTCTTCAACTGTCGGGCAAATGGTCAACATTCCGAGATGGTTGCATTCGCCTTCCCTAATTTGCTCAATGGGAGAGAGATCAGGAGACCTAGCTGGCCAAGGAAGTGTTGGGAAAGCTTGAAGACAGTTCATAGCAACACGTGCCGTGTGCGGCCGGGCATTATCTTGTTGAAAAGTATGTCTGGGGTGTCGCTGAAGGAACGTTAACACAACCGGTCGTAGAATGTCGGGCACTTACCGCTGTACTGTAAGTGTGCCAGAAATGACTACCAAAGGGGTCCGGCTATCAAAGAAGATGGCACCCAGACCATAACGCCCTGTTGTGGGCGTGCTTGGCATGCGATAGTAATGGAAGGATCCCCACGCCGCCCTGGACGTCTCCAGAGACGTCTAAGGTAATCATCATGACACAGTTGGAAACGGGATTCGTCACTAAAGACTATACATTCCAAGTCAGCGCCGTTACAAGTTGTTCGTGCGAGGCACCACTCTAATTCTGCACATCCTTGGGGCGTCGATTTTTTTGTTATAGAGTGTTAGTTTCTAAGCGCAAATTGTGTCGTTATTTAATTATAAAATAGTTATTTTCTCTAAACATTTTCCAACGAAAAAAGTTATAAGATGAATACCAGTAATACTTTTTACATCGTACTCTTGAGATACCAAGTATAGAATTTTACGTAACGAAGGTCAAGAAAAATACAAAAGCATCTTACTAAAAGCTAAATTCACAAATTTCTCGAATATTTCGTATTGGGTAAATCTGGATCTTGAAATATACTTGCTTTATTTTATCTCTTAGATATGTTATTGTTATATGTTGCCTGAAACAAAGTATTTTTTTCTTCAATGCAGGATGGCGAAAACGTCCTTTTCAATTGTTTAAAATAATGTGGTAAAAGTGTGAACTAAAAGAAGTCTGAGTCTTAATCTTACATTAGAAAGTTCTTTATGAGAACAGATGGAACGTGGAAAGCCAACAAATTTATTAATTAACTAATAACATAAGGCTTGAAAAGGGAAACATTAAAATTTCCGTCTTAATTTTTGACAGGGTTATTCATATGCATTTCGTGCTACCTTCGTTTTCAGAATGTATATTTTGAATCAGTTATAAATAAGGACTTTAAATTACTCACTGTTTAGCAGAGTTTAAGTATTAAACACGTGACCTGAAAAGTCGTGTATGATTTATTATAGTCTCCCATTGAAAATACGTTGTGAAATTATCTACTACAAAATCATGAAGCATTTTAGAAATGACACTTAAATTGTTAAAAGTCTTTGTATGAGACTAATACAAATATATTAATTGACACGCTTCCTGCAGAGTATAAGAAAAAAAATCAGTGCTAAGTGTAAGCAAACAATCCAGTGTTTTGTGTAAGCAAACAATCCAAAGGAAGACAAATATTTTTCTTCCGGTTACCCAATTCGATGCTCTTGGCTACTACTACAAATTCACTAGCGCCATCTACATTTAACTTTACAGAAAAGCCCAAATTAAACTGTATTTAAAACTCCGTAGTATCATTAAAAGCTAATAAAATATTTTTAAAGAAAGGGGTAAATAAAAAGCCACATTTTCAGAAAAGTAGTTCTGTATCTGTTTTATACACAACATACGCGCGGTGACGTTGGTGTTACCGATAAGATAAATTTTTCAGTGCGAAACATACAGAAAATATGGACAGTACTTTTGTTTACCCTATACGGGAATACGCCGATGAAGAACGGTACTCCCTCAGAACAGTAGCGCCATCTAGATTTAGGTGTACAGAAAAGGCATATACGGATTAAGAGTATTTATTATTTACACCGCCACATAAAAAAATTATTTTATTTAAAAAAAGTTTTCAGGTGATTCCAACTTTTTTAAAAAAGGACTTTTCTTGTCTCAAACTCATCGCAGTCTTATTTATTGCTGGAAAACTTCACAAGGCGTCCATGAAAAAAAAGCGCTTAAGAGATTACATTTTCCAGGTCCACTCTACGTTTGGGAGAAATCGTGGAGGCCAGCATAAGAGTGGGCTAAATTGAACTGTCTCCTACGGCGTGAAATCCAATTAAACTTCCGTTGAAAAACTTGGTGTGGGTAGAAGTTTCTTCCTAAATTCATTATCGTGGTGTTCGTAGATCGATGCATCTGGCGCTTTTACTGTTCAACTAGCGAAATTAAACTTTCCTACCGCTTTGTTTAGAGTAAGATTTCTTTCCATTTTGTGATGTTTGATGAGTCCTGGAAAGTGCCGGATTAGTTATATGTTTTGGTCTTTTATTGTCGTAATGTGAAATTTTTATAGTAAAATTTTATGCATGCAGATAATTGTCACTGTAAAATGTAGCTAATTGTGTGAATAGCGTTACTTATTTTTTTATTGATAATTAAAGAAAATTTATTCTTTGAAAAAAGTAAGCAACTAATTATTTTATTTCCAACGGCAGACAGAAAATTGATTCCACCATACAAAGGTTACTAACGAAGTGCGCAGAAGCCATAGATGGAATTCATAATAATGGACAAGTAGTTAGTACGCCATGATTAGTCTAGACTCCCAGCAATAACGGTAAAGGTCCATACTAAGAGCACCTCTATGTTCCACAGGAGAGACTAAGAAATTTAGCCACTTAACAGTTGGCGGTGGCGGTATCATGCTTTAGGGGACGTTCTCATGGACGACTCTGGGACCCGTAGCTCTGGTAAAACCGACCATGAACGCTGCGAACTATCTGAACATCATCGCAGATCAGTTGCACCCTTACATGGCGTTTGTCTTCCCAACGGGAAATGGAATCTTCCAGCAGGACAACTCCCCATGTCACAAGGCTCGGATTGTGTTGGAGTGGTTAGAGGAGCATACTAATGAATTCTACTTAATGTCCTGGTCACCTAACTCGCCGGATATTAAACCAATAGATTACATTTGGGGTGTCAAGGAGCGGCAGCTCAGAGCTCAAACACTACCATGTCCGAATATCTCGACTTTGCGTGACCGCTGCTTAGACATTTGGTACAACCTGTCTCCAGTCATGTACCAAGAAGTTGTGGCATCTATGCCCAGGCGAGTCGCAGCTGTTTTGCAGGCCAAAGGAGGCGCAACGCGTTATTGAGTAGGTGGTCATAATGTTTTGGCTCTTCAGTGTATATTTCAAAGGCTAGTTTATATTGAGCTACATGAAGGGAAATGGTCAAAACGACCCATTCCTCAACGTAATTTAAAAAAGAACTATAGAGCACAACACAAGTCTCCAGGTGGTAGATGTCCAATTCTTGGGATTTAATATAAAAAGGCTTTTAAGAATTTTTATATGGTAGAGAGATGCTTAACTAAACAATTGTGACCTGTAAAAATCAGGTTATGGCTATAGCGGTGCCCTTGGAGCATCTGGGATATATATACAGCTAAACCATGGTTTACTTGAGTTTCTGATTATTAGTTCTTGATAAAAAAATATCTTTAATTTTATCTTGATGCTTATTTAATGGAATCATACAACGTGCATCTACTTGGAATTGTTTATTACTACGGACTCTATAGTGCGTTTTGTAGTTTCATTAACCAACTTGATGGTTTGTATTCGTGTATAAATAAACTATGTAGTGGACATCTTTTGGCGTAAAAACCTGTTCTAAACTATCCCCAGTTCCCGGCAATGGATAATTTGATTTTCCTACTGGGGTTTTCCTTTTCCTTTGAGCAATAGGGCAGTCTTATCTCGACGAGATATCTTTTCCATCTTGGACGAAATATAATTTTGTTAACAAAATGTCCCAGATTTTGGACGAGATATCTCTTTCTTAGCAAAATTTCTCACATCTTGTACAAAATATATCTTTCTTAGCAAAATTTCCCAGACCTTGGACCAAATACCTCTTTAGCAAAATTTCCCAGAAACTTGGACGAAATATCTCTTTCTTAGCAAAATTTCCATTATCTTGTACAAAATATCTCTTCCTTGGCAAAATTTTCCAGATTTTGGACAAAATATATCTTCCTTGGCAAAATTTCCCAGATCTTGGACGAAATATCTCTTCCTTAGCAAAATTTCCCATATCTTGTACAAAATATCTCTTCCTTGTCCAAATTTCCCAGATCATGGACGAAATATCTCGTCGAAACACTTGGAAGGTTACTGACCTTTAACAACTAACATTCTATTAGTAAATGTAGACAGATTAGAAATGTAAAGACGGTAGGGCAGTTAGAAAAGTACCAGATTATAACAGAAGGGTTGGGAGGTCAAAACCAGGTCCAGTCAAAGACCGTCATGTACACAAGGGTTGGTGCAAGTCAAATTTGTCATGGCCTCAAATGTCCTCACCTTGACGGAATGTGGAAGTTTGAAGAACGGGCTACCAGATCAACTGTTAATGTCATCATCTTACCGTGGTTCTAAATAACGAGGTGTTGTCCTCGAATCTTCGCGTTGGGGATTAATCCCGGACAACTACCAATAGCTCGTTCCATTGTTTTTATACGACGTTAATTGACTGTCAACGTACCCATTATGATACCATTAGATCAGTAAAACCTACATTTGTAATTCAAAATACAAAATGGTTTGTGTGAAAAGTTTAAAATCAGGACCAATCAAAGACCGTCATGTACACATGGACTGGGGCACGTTAAATATTTTGTGGCCTCAAATGTACTCACGTTGGCTTGGTGTGGAAGTATGGAGAGTGGGGTGCCAGGTTAGGTGGTTTTTCGGACATCTGACTGTTGTTCAAAATTACGAGGCGTTGTCCTTGGATTTGTCCCTTCAGAAGTAATTCACCAATAGCCCGTTGTGTTGCTCCTTTACGACGTTAATTAACTACCTACCTCTTCGTAGTAATATGCAGCTTAGCATGGGCTAGATGTATACAAATTGACCAGATCTTGAACAAGGGATCACACGTAGAAACAGCGATTTATAAGAGAGCAAAGGCATTTCATATACTTTTAACATTATTATTAAGGGGATAGTAGACCTTCAAAATCACCAAAATCGATCGAAAAAGAAATGGAGTTTTAAATTTTAGCATAAAAAATAAATTCTTGTCAAACTACAAATACAGGGTGCGGCGGATAGAACGTTCTACTAGATCGTTAAAGATAGAGTAAACATTTCAACGGATTTGAATTCTGCGGAAAATTTCGCTTTAAATCGATACCTAAAAATATGATTTTCTTTAAATAAATAATTTTTAAATTGTTACTTTTATATATTTTCCCATATGAACTTCGCGATCGAGAAAACAGAACGTTCTTTCAGCCGCATCGTGTATAACAGAAATTATTTTTCAATTACGATTTTGTTTGCCTTTGTATACTTAACAACATAAAGCATATTGTATATAATTCCAGTAAGTGTACTACAAAAACTGACGAGAAGACAACACTCTTTAAATAATCGTGGAAATTCATTGTTTCGAATAGAATATACTGATGGAGAATGTTGGAAAGTTTTGGAATTTATAATACCGCCTTATTAGTACATCCGTAATGAGCATCTGAATTGAGCTATAGCAGATACAGAGAGTGAGGTAACCGCATATGTACGACACTCGCTGACGTGAATTCGTCTGACGTAAAGTTCCAATGAATTGTGATCTCCTTCGAACACTGATTAACAATTATTTCGTGCAACTGAAACGAAACGCGTCAGTTTAGATGAAATGATCGTGGGTAACGACACTTGATATCTGCGAAACAGTTCGAACTGGAGTCTCGGTTCCAATGACACTCGATACGTGTATTTCCTTTCAGTTAAATCCGATATTCAGGTGAAACATTTTCTAACATTGTGTGACAGAACCTGCGATCGTAATGAATCGAATCGATCGTTAGTCTTCGAAAATTTTCCGAACTCTTTCTATTTTAGACGGTTGCCGTATTGAGTTCCAGTTCAGTTCAACTCTAGTAATTGTTTTGGAAAAATAAACAGATTTTGTGTTACGAAACTTCCAAAATAACATGCAATAAGAGAATTTATAAAACTGTTTCATTCATGGTGATTAATTTCAGAAGCATATTACTTCAAGTCATAAAGACAACAATAACACATCGAATGGAAAAAAACAAAATATGTTTTACGAAACCTTTGATTTTATGAAACACTAGCTTTATAGCCTCGCTTCCACTGACAGTTTTTTCTGCTTGAAGATAAGTCAATTTCTGTGTCCTCAGCAGAATCGAAACCTTTCATTTTATGAAACACTAGCTTTACAACGCAGCTTCGGCTGACAGTTTTTTCTGCTTGAAGATAAGCAAATTTCTGTGTCGAACAGCCTTTTGAGCTTTGTCCGTTTCAGGTGTTCTTTCCTCTTCCGATTTTTCAGCTCATGTCGTGTTGACATTTTGTGTTGATTAAGGTCTGGTTAAAAATTATCATTTAAACTCATCGTCCTTAAAAAACTGTCAGATCTTTGGAAATTTTCTCATTAAATTTTACGTTCCTGATTCTAAGGTATCGACAGACCAAGCTGCAAATATTTGCTTTCAACAGGAATTCCAGACAAAATACGCTACGCAAAATTGCACGACGCCAGGACACAACGTTCGCACGTTTTAGCTACTCCAAATAAACACGTTTTCTGCAGTATATATATAACATTCATTGAAATTGGAATAAATATACGTAAAATATGTATCAGTTGTGTTTTAAACATACTATCACATACACTATTTCATGGATGCTGGAGAAAGCAACATAATGGCATGGAACTAATCTATATAAGCGCTGTTCGCTTTGTAGATTATTTCCCAACCAGAACTTTACTTTGCCCATCTATATTTAATTTTACCCTTCCTGTTTTATAACTTTTCCAAACCAACATTACAGTAACGGAACATCCACTCGAATAATTTTTATCTCATACCGATCAGTCACAACCCTTGATGCTGGGCAAACTACTACACTATTTCGGTGTGTAATTCAAAATATAATTTAATATATGCTTTTTCTTTCTTCTTACATTGGGTTTTGTTGTACCTCGAGCCTAAAATCTATCTCATATACTACACATTTCTTTAGAAACAGCATGTACAATGATTAAAACATCATTTTATTTTATATTGCTATTTTCCTTAGCACATTTCACTTTCGTTGCTGGGAACGCCATTCAAATTGATTTATATAACCTCCGAAGCACTTGTGTAATAAGAGTGGACTATCTTCCGCTGCGTGGAAGGGAACACTAAATGAAATATTGCTGGACGGTGCAAAACTGACGTTTATTACTTTACTGTCCGGGCTATTATGAACATTTCCTCCATGGAGCTACAAGGGCGGATTTGTGAACCACTTAGCATTACCTTGCTCCAGAACGAGGGGTTCACGTTTCGTCTGACATTCTTGGTACAGTTGTTGAAATTAGTTGGAGAAAGACAGCAGATTAGTTCAGGATGGATGACCAACATCCATGCTTTACCCCGGATTCGAACCAAGAAAATTTAGACCCAGAACCCTGACCACTAGACCAAACTCACATTCGATAAAAAATAAATCTTTACAAAGCGTTTTTTCCAGGGACAATGTTCACGCATATAGATAAATATTTTAACGAGAAAGCACATGTTCACATAATATACTAATATATATTTTTTCTTAAGATCTAAATTTATACTGAATTTTCGTACCCTAAATAGTCTTTACTATTAGTTTTTCCATTTCAATATTCTAAATCTCTTACCCAGAAACAAAAGGGAAGATAAGTTTCACGGTAAAAGTATATATGTTTACTTATACAAGAACATTTATTTTAGTCAGTACTTATTTTGCTCTAGGGACAAAAATGTCGTATTCTATATCTATCTACCTATTCTATATCTATTCTATATATATTCTATTCTATATCGTATTCTATATCTACTAATTAAAGTAGGCGAAAAAATTATTGCCCTAGCTAAAATTGATAAATTAAATTTAAATAAGTTAGAGTGTTGCACTCTGATATTACTAACGGATCAAGGTTGTAATTCTGATCCTCCAGGCAAAATCCTTTCATAATCTCAATCAAATGAAGAAGTGCTGAAGACAAACCTCTATCGTCCACCAATAGCATAATTGAATTTTGAGCAGGTACTTCTTTGAATAAATAGAACCCAGAGAAGTAGGGCGTAATATGAATGAAATTAAGGAATGCTTCTTTGAAGCCTCTAGGTAAGGAGAAAGGAGCATGAAATCTTACAAAAGAAGACCCTTTTAAGATCCTTTGAAGTAAATTCGATTAGACTCAGACTAATATTGCTTAGCATGGGGATACTGATTACAGTGTATCGATGGAAATGTACTCAGGGACTGTATAATGGATTAGATCTGGGAGTAATTGTTCGTAAATATTCACAATATTCTATTTAGAGTTGTCTATGTCTTTTATTTAAATGCACATTCTTTTAAAATCGAAAAGAGATTACGTTATGTCCCCCAGTCGCTCTTTAGAGGATTGGATATCTTGCAGTCCAATCAACTAAAGAAGGTCTCGGTAAAGTGAAGGTCAGCACATACATTAGGTAGAGCAGAGCAAGTAAAAAGGTGCTATCCAGTGATATTAGCATTATTACACAGTAAGAAAACGGATGCGTAAGAAAGTTCTTTTCGATGCAGATGAACCTATAGATAATCGTGGTCAGTAAGGTCTCTGAAGCATGCGATTCTTATAGCTCTAGAAAGATCATGTTGCACACGTTTGTACTTACTAGTAAAGCAGGTTCAGTTCTTTTAGTTTAAAACTTCGAGTACTCTTCAACACATGATCATTCTAGTAATTTTTATCACCTTCCGATTGTATTATATAGTTCACAACGTTGCCACTTTTTGTACCAATTTACGTATCCCACAGACAACCATTCTGGTATTTTTGACCCCACCATTTCTCTCGTTAACTAAGTTGTATTATTATATGGCAATTACCATGAACCACATACAATCACTATGGTATTTTGTCGATCTTTTACCATTTGTCTAGTTCGACACGTTACCACTATTATGTGGCGCTTTGAATGTTCATCAGATATCATTCTAGCAGTTTTCAATCCTTCATATTTCTCTAGAGCATCAAGTTGTCACTATTATGTTGCAATTTACATGGTCCACATACAATTATTCCTGTAATTTTGACCCCTTTTGTTTGTTTAATTCGTCCATTCGGCAGTATTGTATGATAAAAGTGTAATTCAGGACGATAAAAAAGATGCAAATTGTACCAAAAGGAGTAAAAGACTATGTATAACATACGTGTTGAAATTAAGCAGTGTCCAGGTTTTAAAAAGCCATTTAATAAGACATAATATCACATCATGAACTTGAATTATGGACAGCGGGCCCAGGGGTAACTCGACCAAACAGCTTGGAGGTGAAATTTTTAATTGAGATAATATTGGTGGAAAAAAAATTAAAAGAATAATAAAATTTAAAAAGCCTCTGAAAGTGGAAGAGGCAATAATATTGAATTAAAAATTAGCGTGTGCTAGAGAATGCTATCTATAAATGAATTACACGTTTAAATAGAGTGTTCTAAACTAAAGGTTTTCAGGTTTTTATTGCCTACATGCAGAAAAATTTTTCCTTCCAGGGAAAATGCTTTTCTTAAATAATTTCCTGGCATTGCTAAGAGGAATCTCAGGATTTGGATGGTCCAAACGAGAAGCACTGTTAGCCTATTGAGCTTGCTCTTAATCCAGAAGACCAGAAGGAGAAAGGCGATGGGGATGCAGCACATTTAGAGTTACTCAGGGGGGGTACACTGCTCAAATCCTTACTACACTACACCCCTTAAATATAAAATGAAAGACTTTTTAAAAAGTGATCCCTCATATTAATGTTTTTCAATTGCAAATTTCAAGGGTTGTAACACTTCAGAAACTAATTATCTAGAGCAGCGCAAAGGGTTTTTTGACTGAGGGTTTTGCTCCGTAGAATCATTGATGAGTCTGTCACACTACATCCACCGTGAACTGTGGTGAGAGGTACCTTAAGTATTTGTAAAAGCTTCCTACATTTACGTGTTAGCGGGAAGAAACCCGGAAACTTCAAGCTGTCAACACGATTTAGGCCCATTAAGATTCGAAAGCGTAACAAAGAGCTTTCAGTTTTGTAAGAGCCACTACTTTACACACTTGACCATTGGAAGGTTTCTTATTAAACTTAACAGTTTAAATTGTTGATTGAAATTTTATTCAAATATGTTTTATGTATGTCTATTAAATATGTAAAATATTTATAGATTATGCTTGCGTGTACCACTAAGCTCAAACCAATTTGTCGTAGGTTTTATTTAATTTTATTCCATGTCTCTAAAGTTGAAATTTTTTTTCTATATTGCCAATTTACAGAGGATTAATTCAAAAACCAGTTTTTTGGATGACGGTAGCTCGATTTTAAAATGTATGCATACATCAATATTTTTTTTCCTCAATTAAAACTTATTTTATTTCAAAGGAGTTAATATATCTACATTTTGTAAAATTCGTGACAGAATCTGTTATATTGGCAGCGTTTTGAAAGAAATGGAACAATTGAAAGTGAAAGCAGGCAGCTACAACATTTTTTTTATTCGAACACACAATTAAATAATGTACTGACAGAATTGGCATCGAGTCAAAAAATTTGTACCCCGTTTAAAATTTACAGGATTTATAAAATAATTATAGGTGTTGGAAAGAACGTTTGATTATACTGCATGAAAAGCTTATAGGTATTCGTTGCTTATTGATGTACTTAACACTACTAATGGTTGAATTGACGAGGTATCTCGTCTTTAACAATACTATTCAGATCTTGGTAGACGATATATTTATTATTTAGAAACAAACTGTTTATAGCGTCATCATCCAAGTATCGTTATATCTTGATGAGAATAAAACACTTGGATTTCAAAGGGTAATTGAAAATTTGCTTGTTCGTTTCCTATTTTAAGGCGTAGAAACTGAGGAATCAACTCATAAATTATGTAACGTTAAACTGAAATCTAAATATGATTTATTTAAATTTCATGCACCAATGCTTGAACAAGGGAAAACTTGCAGTTTTGTGTCTCGTCTAGAAACACGACACTGTTCGATTATTAAAAGAAAGGAAATTGTTCTATCTGATGTTGGAGAAGCCATTCCTGAAATTGTAATACTACTAGATGCTGCTGTTTTAAATAAACTAACAATAGGAGTGTTTGAGAGATTAGATAAAAGCAGATTTGACATTGAAACAAAATTAGCTTGGAGTATCATGGACCTAAGAAAAACTACAAAAACTGCACATTATTAAATTTACATTGTTCACATAGTTTCAGAATAAAAGATTTACGGACTTAACATGATCTTGGAATGCAATATTCTGAATACATCAAATCAAAAGTATCTCTTGCTGATGAAACAGAGTAGTTTAAAAAAAAAACCACTCACCATTAACATTGATGAATTATAATAATTTATAATTTATAACACAGGTATAATTTCCATTGTAAGAAAGGGCATCCGAAATTCTGACGAGACAGGGAAATGGATAGAAGACGTTTAATAGATTTAACGACTAAAAAAAAGAAAAAAGGAAAACCTTGTTGGAAATACATATGACACAATTCGTCAAAACAATGAATCAAGCAATTAGCATCATGTTCTCAATCATAAATGCAGCAGAATATTCTTTTAAGAGATTGTAGCGCAAGAGTTTTGATCGACACTAATGATGGGAGGGGTCTCGAAAGCTGAACATTTGACTTCTACCCTACTAGCATGTTTATTATACTCTATAGCAAAAAACGCCAATCAACGCACCAAGAAGTTGCAGAACTACGGTGGTGAAGGACTCGATCCACTTGGAATGGCGCTGAACAGAAGTATTTGGACACTGCATATTTTTCAGAAAAAGTGCTTTACTATTATATTTAGTAACGGGTATACCCTCCTTTAGCTTGTTACAACTGCAACATGTCGATGAAAATTCTTTATATGTCTGGCAGGAATAGCATGTCATGCCTCTTGCAAGGTTGTGAGAAAAGATTGTTGTCAAGATGGGCGTGCGTGGAGGTGTTGTACTTGTCGTTCCAGTTTGTCCAACAAGTGTCCGACCGGATGTAGATTGTGTCTCTGAATAGGCCAGTCAAGAACATTGACCTCATTTTCAGGAAACCAGTCGAGCCCTCGTTTTGTAGTATAACATGGATCTCGATCCTGTTGGAAGAAACAACCATCATTGTAGAAGTATTGCTATAGTGTAGGTATGGCCGAATTATTCAAAACAACGAGGTATACGTTAGCGTTCATGGTGCCAGGTACATACAGCAGTGGGCCTAGTCATAACCTGGCGAAAAAACAACCCCATAATAAGATGGATCCTTCTCCGAATTTCCACACTGTCCAAATACTTTTGTCCATATAGTTTAAAACATGTGCTCATCGATGAACCAATAAGTTAAAACAGCTGTTTTTGAGACGTATCATTTCTGGAGCATTGCAGCTGGAATCAACGACACACGAGTTCCCAAAGTCGGTTTGTACTCCTTTCCCAAAAACGTCATCATATTAGCTTTGACCACTCACATCATATACCACTTCTGTGTAAATTTCTTTTGTGCAATTTATGATAAGTTATATGGACTGATTTTGGCCTTGAGTAATCACCATTTAGAGTTCTAGTGAACATACAGTGTGTATCGAAATGATAGGTCCACCCGCATTTTGCAAAATTTCGACTCTTAATTTAGAATAAGAAACACTTTTTTGGTGGAAATAATTATACAATAATCGTTATAACTATTTAGGAAGCAATTTGTCAAAAATAAATAATTCCTTTTTATTTCACGCAATTTTTCATTTTGAGATCGTTTCGAAAAGATAGGTCCACCTTTATAAATATTTGCACCAAAACGTTTATTTCCACAAAATTTGCATAAATATCACAGTTTAGTCTTACTGCGGGATTACGCTGGCTGCTGTGGAAGTATTTAAACAGATTTGAACATCACGTTGCAATTAAATTAAATGGGTCGTCGTTGCAGTCTTTCGCTGATTGAGCAAGGGAAAATTGATGCATTTAAGAAGTGTTGAAAATCGAAAAGAAACATAACTAAACTTTTAAACAGATCGCATAATGTTGTAAACAATTTTGTGCGACTTAGAAATGCTTATGGCACTAAAAAAACATATGGGCGGCCATCAAAAGTGACACCTCGACAAAGAAAGAGTATCATAAAGGATTTAAAATCTGAAAATACGAGCTTATCCACGTTGGTCAGGCAACAAAACCCTCCAATATCAAAATCTACGGCCCATAGAGTGGTAAAGAAGTTCGGCAATTTAGTTTACTGGAAGAGGAAAACGGCTCCGGAACTAACTAAAGAGCATAAAAAAAAAGCGATTGAAATTTGCACAGGAAGTGATATCCTGGAAAGAAGACTGGCATCGAGTGATATTCAGTGATGAAAAAAAATTCATCCTGGATGGTCATGATGACTGGCAGTATTACTGGCACGACCTGCGTAACGATGGAGAGATATTCTCGAAGAGGCAAGCTGGCGGTGGTTCCGTTATGGCATGGGCCGTATTCGGACGTGCAAGAAAAACTGATTTAGCATTTGTAGACAATCGTTTGAATGCTGCAGCCTACCAACAGCTGCTTGAACAATATTTTCTTCCACAATCAGAGCACATTGGAGGCCCGTTCTTTATGTTCCAACAGGACGATGCTCCTGTGCATACTGCAAAGTCCACTTTTGAATCGTTTCTGGATAATGGTGTACATATTATCGATTGGCCACCTTGCAGCCCCGACCTGATCCGGTAGAAAACATATGGACCATACTCGCAAGAGCAGTGTATGCAAGCGGAAGGCAGTACAACTGTACTACAGACTTAAAAAACGCTATTTGCTCCGAATGGCCAAAAATCGAGACAAATACTTGACAAAAACTTGTAGAAACTATGCCGAATAGAATTTATGAGCTCATTCTGAAAAACGGTGGAAAAATTTCGTATTAGTTGAACACTAATTCGATGTTTGGTTCAGTGGACCTATCTTTTTGAAACAGCTGTTTCACATAATTTTTGTCTTCCGTATAATTCCTATGATTTGTATATTATTTATGCATAATTTTGTCATTCTATGAACTAACGTAGTATATAAAATAGCACTTTGTACAGAATAAAACTTTTTTTACCAACATAACTTTCGATTTTACTAGTAGACCTATCATTTCGATACACACTGTATATTATTATGCAATAGATTTACTCCTTAACGTTATTGAGAATTTTAAATTTTAAATAATTTTGCAATTAACAAGTCAAAATTAACCATTAACTCTCCACATCACATGCATTCATCTACATTAGTATCTTTTAAACTTAATGTTTCAAAAATGTCACGCTAAACATAAATATTTGCATGCAAAGATTGTGCAGCACCGTTAAGTGTAGAAGCTCTTATGTATTCTGACTAATGAATAGAAGCGTTGGATTTGGAATGAGTGAATGCTAGGCACGCCAGGAAGGTTAGAGAATCCTTTGGATTACCTTCCAAATTCTCACCACGTAGCTGACTAGACTCATTTAATTTCGCAGTTTGACAAGTGAAACAGCTTGGATTATGTTTAACACGTTAATGAACTGGGGGGTCAGTTGACTTTGATGTCGGAAGTTCGAGGAAAACAGATCTGCGGTTTATTGGGATTTCCTTCCTCTTTCCTTGGACTATTACGAGTCTGGAATAGAATTAAATGGCTTGCAACAAATAAAGTTGCACATTCTAAACAAGAAGGTTCGAATATTTTGCTTGCGGACATATTCCACTTAGAAGTATGAGCAAAAATACATTAATCTTTAGAGTCTGTGACAGTTTTTTTTTATTACAAATAAACTCGGAATTTAAGTCATTTTTAGGCTCAAAGAACGAACATCAGCATATAGCCTGTTATTAGAATCGTGAGACATTGCATTAGTTTGAATGAGTGGGATTATTTGTTTGTACGACTCAAGGATCATATTCGGCCAAGTTGCACCAGACACAAGACATACAACGTCAAATAATGAAGATACACATGAAATAAATGTTTTAATGTGGAAGGAATCAGAAACGCGAAATCTTCCTTCGAACATTATGAAATGAGAGCATATGGAGCATATATATAATTTCAGAGGTGGATATAAATCTGGTTTTTTTATTTATGGACAATAATAATCGTCCACATAGTGCAAACCTCGTTGACGAATTCCTTGAAAATGAAGCCATTGAGCGAATACCGTGTCCAGTAAAATCTCCACATCTGAACCCGATAACGAACTTTTGGGACAACAGCGGAAAAGCAGTTGCACGGAGCCACCCTCCTCCTAGAGATATAAATGTCCCGAAGACCTTATTGATGGAGGAATGGAACATAATTCCCCAAACTGCAGTTAACAACGTTATTGCCAGCATGAAATTACGTTGTGATATGTGTGTACAAGTCAGGAGTGATCTCATTCCATATTAAATTCATAAGCCTTAATTTATTTTCTGAGTTATTTATTTTTTTGCTGAACTCTCCTTGTCACAAATTATTGCCATTTTTATGGTTTCATGCCACAGTTTTATATCATATGAAGCGTTCATAAATGTTTTTCATTTTTATTTATGTGTTATGATGTTATGTCTCTTTCCAGACAAATTCATAAAACTATAGTTCACAGTTTCTGAGAAAACCGTGCATGTAAAGATAATTTTGGACACCAGTGTAATTAAAAGAAGTAAACATTCTAAATTTCTACTGTCTCTTTTTATACTGAAAAGTTAAACATAAGGGTTTTTTTTGCAGTCAGGTTCTAGGTTACTACAAAGCATTCCAGTTCGTGTTTCTCAGGTGATTCAAAAATTTAAATGATGCATATTTAGAAATGCGTGGATCTTAAATCAGTAAACCTGAAAACCTACAAACGACATGAATTGCATCAACAATCATATGGCAAGTACTACAACATTGATAGTAAAAGATATGCTGACATTAGATTAAATAACCTACAAAATAGAAAATGATAAAACATTGGAATAAATTAGCGATAAAATAGAAAAGGTAACATTCCATTAAATGAGCAGCAATCAAATAGAACGATATTTAGGAATACATACAGTAAATCAGCAATAAAATTGAATGTAAAACCTTGGAGTGAATCAGCATTGAAATATGAAATGGTAGCATTTTATCCAATGAGTAATAATCAAATAGAACGAAAGAAGTGCAATTACATAAAAATTTTTTTAATAAATGTTTCTTTTCAAAGTAAGATTACATTAAACTCACACAAACTAACTAAACAAAAAACTAAAATTACTCCTAATATCTTCCAAGTCATTGCTAATGTCTACATTTAACAGAATGTCATCTTAGGTACCTCATTTCATATTTTTCTGAGACTTATGATGCTCAGGATATAAGAAATGACACAAACATAAATACAACTACCGGCAAAAAGTATGTATGGTACTGTGGAGAGTTATTACTTGGATTTATTTCCTTTTCCTATATCCTTTTTTTTTCCTTTTTCATTGCTGACTGTTCCATAAATTCATGACAGGAAAGTAACGATAGTATAACAAAATATTTGCTCTTTCTTCTAAGCTGGTAAGCGTTTGCTAATCCTGATTTAATGCTCACCACTTTACGTCTTCGTTAAGTCGGAGTACCAATAATATTCAAGATTTTAGGTTTCGGTATAAACCCATTTTATGCTCATTTTTCATTTTATCTTTCTGTTAATATAAAAAAATTTTATATGCAAAGGTTGTTTCCTATTCCTTAAAAGTAAACCTATAAAAGTAATTTCTAAAGGAATGTCTTGATAATAAATACCCTGAGCAGTATTCTCTAAACTTTTTTCCTACTTATAATCATATGTCGCAGTTTCTTTGGATAATACTAAGTGTAGGTCATAAAACAAGTTAAATTATTTATTTAAAGTATGCTACTTCTTAGTAATATGAATAAATTGACATTAATAAAAGACAATTTAATGGGAATGTACGCATTCGAATGCAAAAGAGTAAAGATGTTGTGTAGTACTCCATGTAATCTATACATTGAATGAGTCCATAACAAATCTAATCATATTGATAGCCGCAGTGGTTCAACATTACCTTTACGTCGTAGTTAATTGTCCTTGATGTTGCAAAATATCCATAGAGTGACAAAAACAAACATTAAAAATTCTAGATTTCACAAAAAATGATTAAAAAGAACTGACATATTTCTCTACAACAATCCATACGCATGACGTGCATTCAGTTTAATGAATTAGGGAAATGTTAATCTTTATTAGGTTTATTGAAAACCCACAATATGGGGATTTATCAGTAGTTTCTAATAGTTAAATGGTAAAATAGACTGAGAAAATACTAAGAAATGCAAGAATTGAACTTGATATACTTCGGACGTACAAAAACCTTCAGTCAGACAAAATGAAACATTTGATTAAAAATTTTTTAATTTAATAGAAAGCTGGTCATTTACTCCAACTGATATATAGTTTGAGGAAGACTGCACATATGAAACGTTACCATTCTACGTTTCTAACTTTTCTCTTTCGGAGGTTTGATTCCTTCTGTTCAGGGTCTGTAAAACTTTTGCTTGTGCCCTTGTACTTGAGGTTTGACACAGTTTTTCCAAATATGACCACTGAGCCATAAAAAAATCCAACCGCTATACGACTTAAACATGTTCCTAATTATATACTGGTGTCCCAAATTATCTTTACATGCATAGAATCACTGATTTCTCAGAAACTGTTAAATATAATTGTATTAATGTGTCTGGAAAGAGACATAACATCCTAACACTTAAATACAAAGAAAAAATAAGAACACTGCATATGATATAAAACTGTAGCATGAAACAATAAAATGGGCAATAATATGTAACAAGGTGGGTCCAGAAAAAATAGAATAACTCAGCAAAAAATTAAGGCTTGGGGATTTAATATGGAATGTGATCGCCCCTGACATGTACATGCATAGTACAGCGTGATTTCATGCTGGCAATAATATTGTTAACCACAGTTTGAGGAATTAAGTTCCACTCCTTCAGTAATGCGGCGAGACATTTATATCTTTAAGAGGAGGATGTCTCCGTGCAACTGTTTTTCCAAGGTAGTTCCATAAGTTCTCTATCGGGTTCAGATCAGGAGATTTTACTGGCCACAGTATTCGCTCAATGGCTTCATTTTCAAGGAATTAGTCTACGAGGTCTGTTCTATGTCGACAGGCATTATCGTCCATAAATAAAAAATCTTATCCTTATACACCTTTGAAAAATCTTACATTAGTTCTAAGTCCTCATCCCGATATGTCTTTCCGGTCATAAATCTTCTGTTGAAAACGTGTAAGGGCGTCCATACATCGATCATTATTCCTGCACACACCATCACACCTGTAATAATAAAACGGTCACATTCCATTGTGTTCGCCTTCCTGAATCCCTCTAGATGTAAAAACGTTTAGATTCAGATGTTATACTAAACCTCGCCTCATCAGTAAAGAGAACATGAGTCCATTGGTTTTATCTCCAGTCCTGATGCTATTTGCACCAATTAAAGCGATCTTTCACACGCTGCTTCCATGATTATCTGCCGTGTTTCTAAACGGCCAATAGTGGGAAACTTCACATATTCTTCCAAATGATACTTCGGAACCATAACAAACCGTTTCGAGTCCTTACACACTAAAATTAAACTATTGCAGAAATTCACTCCGATATTTACAATGCGCAAATCGCTGGATTTACCGTCGGATGATGTAACACCTTGATTTGCATATCAGAAAACGTTTGATTACTTTTAATTGGATAATGCTAATTACGCTTGTCTTTCACTCATTCCCTGTTAAAATGGATTACATCCATTGGGTATTTCAGGCATGTGGTTATTTTTGGGTGCGTAAAATTAGTTTTGGACATGAGTATAGTAATGAAACTGTAGTTTATGAAATTTCAGTAAGTGCTCTTCTCAGAAAAGTTTCAGATATGATCCATGTAATTTTATAGATTATTTATTGATATCTATATACAAATAAAACACGCATATAATGTGTCCAATTAGAAATTTTCCGTGATATCCTACCTTACAATTTCTTTTAAAAGACTCCCTTTCAAAAATCCCCAGTGCCTGTAAATGCATTCGATTTATCACATTATATAAATTAAGATGCGGTACCAGTTAAAAGTTTCCTGATAAAAAATACGCTTAAGGTACTTCTTTTGTCATACCTATCGATTATTTCTTACACTGCACACCGATGCATCAAAGAACACGCAGCGTCGATTGCTATCTGATATCGATTGTCCATTTAGTCCATCGAAAACGCGTACTCGTGCAAATTCAACAAACCCTCCAGCACAGATATCGAAAGAGGCTTTATCAAAGCAACTGTTCTCAATCAATGGATCTATTAGGAGAAGACTCTCTTTTGTGCTGTTATTACTCCTCGGGGAGAATTTGAAATGGCCAATTTCCGATACAGTTTTATTTTATTGTATTCTTACGGCCGCACCTGGAGAGTGTTTCTTATTTATTACTTACGAACAGATGGTTCTGTGTAAGAGTGTGAGAGAAAGTGATATTAGTCAGAACTCTTAGGCCCGGTGCACATTTCCGGTTTTTCAACGTGCGGCGTCGCTGCGGTAACGCAAGTGCGGTCTGAGATACATTAGATCCAATGGAGTAGTTCACGCAATTCTCCGGCGCCGCTACGGCGACGCACTGATGGGATTGGATATGGTTTTGTGGCATTGAGTCCTCTTGGGACATATTATGCCAAACTCAAGACAAAAAATCAGATATATATAATCTCATAATAAAATGGAATAAGTCATATCATAATAAAATAAATACTATATCAATTATATTGGATGGATGAAACCTGTTGCGACGTCATTTGGCCCATGTAAATTCTGTATAAAGTGTGATGTCACGGGCGCGGTCTTTGATTGGCCCGTGATTATGTTATATCGAACTGAAACGTTTAAAACACCTATAAGGTGAAGCCAAGTGATATAGATGGTTGGTGACTGTGTAATTGTACTTTGGCGACTGCGTAATTGTACTTTGGCGACTGCGTAATTGTACATTGGATTCAGTGGATGTTTATGTGCTGTTTTCGTGCTGCTTCTATCTGCTTAGAAAAGTTCATTTTGATTGTTAAAAAGAATAAAAAATGGTCATTTTTCAAAAACTATACGTTAAAAAAATCTCAAATCTTTACATTTTAATTTTTTTTAATCCTTGTGTTAAATTGTTTAAAAGTGTCTTCATAACCTAGATAAAAAATTAAAATCAATACACATAAAAGATTATGAGTTGTTTCTAAAAATTTAACCATTTTAACATTACAGAGATAGTACTGCAATGGTCCCCTTAAAGTTGTGGTTAGACTGTAAACAAACTACTTAATTTAAACCAAGTAGTTAATTCCAAAGCTTTAATTCATTTAATCTCCTATGTTTTTTTAACTAAATTTATACTTAATCAGGTATAATTTACAAACATAATTTTCAATTGTAAAATAAACCCATAAAAATAATTTGTATACACTTTAAATCTGGAGTTATGATTACTGCATGATATATAAATATTGAAAGACACTCTGTGATTTACAGATTAATTTGTAACTGAACAACATTTGCTATCTAAGCATTGTCAAAGCACTTTAAATTATCCCATTAATATAATTTATTTCGTAACGAATTCTTTCGATCCCAAATAAGATAAAAACTTTTGGACACGGACTTTGAAAAATACTTTCCGATGCTTGACATAATTAATTAATCACTAATTTAATAAATTACTAATACAATTGTTTACTAATTTAAGTAATTATAATTTTATTAATTAATATTTTGATTAATTAAAATAGTTAATGTAATGAGAATGGGAAAACCAAATAAGGATAGATAAGTTTGCTAAATATATAATAATGCAGATTTTTAAAAGACTAACTCGTGCATTACAAACAACATAAATGTACTAAAAATAGCATTCAGAATACATAATTAAGGTATAAATGAGAATTTGATTAATTTATGCGTTTCCTTCAGTTAATACGCTTATTTATTGAATTTTTAAGTGTAAAAATATACTGTTAAAGGGTCTGGTAAGAGGATTATTATCTGCATTGAAATTTAATACAAAATGAAAATTTTATACGCCTCTATATTTAAGTCTCTTTAATTTGAAACACTGTAATGTAATCTTGTTTTGAAGAGTTCTTAGCACATAAGTAATTATACTTTATTAATTACAATTACATCGAAATAAATATTGCTCTAGCAGGATTAATTTTAAATATTATAATGATTAAAACTACCTAACCATAAATACATCACATATTTTAATTTAATAACAAATTTGTACGAAAGGCTTAAACAATATTTCGATAAATATATTCCCGTCTTCAGTTTTTATGGTTGGTTAGTTGGGTTTATGGCTCAAGGGCTACATTTGACCAAACATCGTCATGCAAATGAACATATATACACTACTACACTAATTACTGATAAAGAAGAGAGAAATATGATCAGGGATGTATCGAATCTGCGCTTCTTACAACTCGGAGTTTGCTAGCATAGAGGGAAAACCTACTGAAGCATAAGTTTCTATTGATAATAACAATTACTTGCATATTTAATACATTGTTCTTATTTTTAAGTGTTCCTGTGTTGGGTTTTAAGTTCCTGTTATTAAAAATTTTAACTTTAAGTTGTCTTTCTCTTAACCTTCTAGGGGGGGGACACATATATACTACTGTGATCAGAAAGTACCCGGAAAGTGCTGTGTCATAAAACAAAAGGTACAGCTACACTCTACGTTTATGACTGATGGCAACGGCTTGGCGATATTTTTGGCGCACTTCTAAAGTCGCCAAGGAAAGAATTATTTCTTAACTCTTTTAATGTCACATTTTTTTTTCTTTTTACAACACACTTTTTAAGCACATTTCAGAACGTTTTAAAAAGTATATTAAAAAAAAATTTCACAAAAAGTAGTAAGCTTAATCACATATCAAAACACATTTGTGAACCAACAGAGAAACTAAGCTACGAATGGTAAGAATACCCTGAAACTTATCAATTACACTAAATACAGTGAGCATGTTGAAAAAGAAAAAGATTTACAAAAGAAAAAAAGCAAGAAATAATACCTGATAACGTCAGAATTCTCTCGTAAAAAAATAATGAAAACGAAAATGGTCAAAAAAACAAAACTCTTAATCCTGTCGTGAAAACTATTATAACAAAATAAAAATTCCACAACTGTCAAAATACAAATAAATGGACCAATGGTATCACAGAAAACGATTTAAAAGGACCAATGCAATAAAAGGATATTTTAAAAACAAAATAACCAATGGGAGGAAAGAAAAAATTTCAAACGAATCAATGAAATCAAACGATTTTAACGGATTTTGGAAGAACTTTCTAGAATATTCAAAATGAAAATTGATAGTTTCCGTTTGCCGAGGTTGCCGTGAAAACCACAACAACAGCAACGAAAGATGGGTTGCCTTAATTTATCGTAACTCGCTACTAGAAGTGCGCCAAAAAAAATCGCCAAGCCGTTGCCATCACTCATAAACGTAGAGTGTAGCTGTACCAAACAAAAGGTATCAAGTAATTGGTCAAAATGTATTACATCTCTTTCAAAGTAATCTCCTTCTTTAATGCATTTCTGCCAACGTTTTTACCAATCCTCAAAACATGATTCAAGGTTTTTTTGTGAAACCCCTTAAAGGTTTGTATCGAATTTTCTCTTATTGCATCAATGGACTCAAAACGGTGACCACGACGAGAGAGTTCCACACGTGGAAATAAGAAAAAGTTCCACGGAACCATATCAAGTGAACGCGCAGCTTGTGGAGCCGTATTTGGTTAATGCTTTGTCAAAAATTCACGAATAATAATGGCATTTTGAGAAGGCGCTTTATCGTGATACAAAACCTATGAGTTATCACGACACAATTCAGGTCCTTTCGACTTGTCGTTTCGACGAATGATATAGGAACTTCTCCAATAATGTCTCTTGTTAAACGTCGATCACTAAGCAACAATTCTCTGATCTGATTGACATGTTAATCATTCGTCGAAGTGGATGGTCTACCAGATCGCGAATCATCTAAGACGGATTCTCTACCTCCTTTAAACTTTTCATACCAATCATATACTGTTGTATTTGTTAAACAGTCGTCTGTAAAAGCTTTTTGCAACATTTCAAATGTGTTTGTAGCAGAAATTCCCTTTGCGGAAACACAATGTAATGCATGTTCTTTGCTCAATTAACAGTCGACATTTTGGAAAATCGACGAAGTAAAAATTCTCTTATGAAAAACAAATTTATTTTCAGACGATAAAATTAAATAAATCCCTGATTACTGCCAAATGTTTATATAAGTCGTAGAAATATTTGATAAAATTTGCAGACGATATCTACTGTGTATGCATTTTAAAGAATGCGCATACCGAATATTTTTTTTATCACAGTAGTATGTCAGTCTGCAATCTTAGTCTCTCCTACACGACCTCCTTCCAGATTTGTCCTTGACCAAGATAAATTTTCTTTTGATTCTTTCAACAATAGATGCGGTTTTTTAGCCATTACATGTGCTGTGGGGAAATTAATATTACTTTACTCGGAAACGTTGCTAATTTCGGAAGGTTATTTTCTTATAATTGAATAATCCATATTTGAATGTGATCAAAATTTGTTTCATAGATGCTTTATAAATAAGTAATGTGCCTAAATAGGTTATTTCTCTTTAAGAACTCATATACATTTGATTTCAAGTGTAAACGTATACCGTTCTTACTCATAACGATTCCACCTCTTAAGTGTTCTAAAGGTGCTAAAAACGATGTACTCTTCGCGCGTAGGTAAAGAACCATAAAGGGAAGTTCTTTATCTCCTTTGGGATTTGCTATTAAATCCGTTGTTTCGTGGAGTCAGATTTTGAGTGAGATGCTATAAACTTTATGGAGAGTCTTAAAAACAATCAGTCGATATTATTTACAACGGGAATTTTTTATGACTTTGATTAATTAATTATATTTGAAATATTACAGGAAAGTTTACGTTGTTTGATAGAAAACGCTTTCTAATTTTAAATTGTAACTATAGTATACTTTTCCTGGAAACGTATTCAACTTTAACCAACTTCATATACTTTTTTCATAAACTACTATCTTTATTTCCAAAGCAATCAAATATTGCTTAGATGTATTATTCTGTATGTTAAGGTTTATATAATATTCGAAACAGTTGGTTTATGTTGTTTGAACACAAAACAACACAGGAAACAGAGATACTGAGTATTAGATTATCCAGTATGGTAGTATTTTTAATTAACGTTCCTCTGGAGCAACACAACGGACATTCCCAGATACCAAGAATAATAACAAATCTTTTCTTTAAACAAAATGGCTTACATTTTTTCTCTGACCGAGCAATGTGTTTCTGTAGATTTAGAATAAAAGTAGATCAAACACGAAAGTCTATGTACTAAAACTTGCCTTTCTAGGCGACCATAATTATAACAAAGAAACAACTTTAATGAAATGTATTTCCTGCTTTTCTCACCTCCCAATTAAGTTTTAATTTTCTTATAATTCAGGAATAGTAGAGAAACGAGAGCATAAAATTGATTATGCCAGTCCTTAGTATTATGTATTTAGTTATTTTAGGTCGAAGGGTATTTCTTTATTATAAATAATATTGAACGTGTATAATAAAATTAAACTTTTAAAAAAGATAATTGTTAGGATTACTTAAAAACAAAATAAAATTTATGTTAAGCATTTTGGGTCGTCTATGTATTTTAATGTATACCACATCTGTCAGAAGCGACGTTAGGAATTTAAAAACTTTTATGGTGGTGATCAGAAAAATGTATTATTTGTTTCTGTGCATTGTTTCAGCATCTAATGAATTTTAACAGCAATCACGATTCACTTAATATTACATGTTTAAAAAATTCGTCCTCAACTATTCACACATATTTATAAACATTATTTGTTGAATTTTCCAATCGTTAGTTTTTTTTGTTCACAATTTAACAGGTAATCGGTAAATCAATAAATGCAATGAATTTTAACAGCAATCACGATTCACTTAATATAACATGTTTAAAAAATTCGTCCTCAACTATTCACACATATTTATAAACATTATTTGTTGAATTTTCCAATCGTTAGTTTTTTTTGTTCACAATTTAACAGGTAATCGGTAAATCAATAAAATAAGATAAGCACTTGTTTATTTCTTTTTTCTATGATTTATGTTTCAAAAATTCATGAACAAACACATTAAGGAAAGGTAAGGAACACACAATAAAACACACTCACATAGGTATGTATGTACACATTCACCACCTTTATATGCCAGAGTGTACACTAAGACGCAGAAGTTAAAGACAGCAAGTATAGGAGCAATGTTTTACCACCTTCAATTTTACACTTTGGATCCAGTTGCACATTTATTTCCTCATTCATGTCTCGAGTTAATCCGTGGATCAGAAAATCCGCGGTTCAGGATTATGTCACGGATTATCTAAGAACTGCATTTATAAACCACAATACCACGTTTACATTTATAATGACTCCTACGGTATTTATTTGAATGTACGTCGCAATGGCGGTATAACATAACGGGCTATTGGCGACAGTGTGGGATCAGTCCCGAAAGGAAAGACCTGATGGCAACTCCTCATTTTGAACAACTGTCAGACAACAATGTAGACACCTGAATTGGTACCCCACTCTTCAAACTTTCACACCATGCCAAATTGAGGTCATTTGAGGCCACTACGGATTTAACGTGCACCAGTCACCGCGCACATGCATCACTAGGTGGATACGGTTTAATTATGTGTATTTTTTTACCTCCAATGCATGTTTATAAGGAAGTTTTGAACACCCTGTTTAAAACAATATAACAATAGCATATAATGTCTTAAAAATGCTAGTGGTTTATGGAATATAGTAGATCTACACGTGTACAATCTATATATATATATATATATATATATATATATATATATATATATATATATATATATATATATATATATATATATATAATTCTCTTACGTGGAACGCAAAAAAGACGTTATTTGTTATCGCGTTTTGGCAACAATGTGCCTTTGTTTGTTTACCACGAAGCCTCGCGCTGCAATTGAATTTATTGCGTTATAGGATAAAATTGTATTGAAAAAAAAGAAGTATTGGTCGAGCTGTTGCACCTAACATAACAAATGCTTGGTATTTTATTTCCAAATCAGCGCTCACATTTCAAGTCAAAATTTGTTCAAATTTTTCATTTGAATTCCAAACTGTTCGAGTTCTGATTCCAGAGGTCCTGTATAAATTTTCTGTAGTGCAGGAAATTTATATTTGAAAATTATTTTTTTGGAATATAATATTTTGTAAACAATGTCTTCATTGATGCGAGCGAAGCGAGCAAAGTTCCCGCAGCGAACCAATGAGGATTGCAAAGCAATGCTCCGGGGATTGGCGAGAAGGGGGCCGCCCCCCAGTTTAATGTATATTTTCAATTATTTCTTCAGTTAAAAAGATATTTTAGTTTTATTTCATATTTTTAAAGTACACTATGAGGTTTGTTATGTATATGAATTATAATTTATATTTAAATGCAAGGTTAGATATTAGTTATTCTAGATTGATAAAATTGATAAACTACCAAGTTAGGAAAATACGTTTGTCATTGAACAGAATGTGTACTTACAGCTTAGCTTTGTCTTTGAGACCAAATATTCTTAAAGACATATTATTCCATTTCAGACTTCTGAAATTGTAACCCCGTCTCTTTCGTTTATCCCAAAAGAAACTTACATAAAATCTATCTGTAATGTAAAAAGTAAAACTATCACCAAGAAAAGCGCACCAAAACTTCAAGAAAAGAGCTGTCGATCTTCAGAAAGGACACCTCTCAATCTCGATACATTTCAGGAAAGAATCTATTTCGGATTCTCTCAGGCATTCGTTCTTTTTTTCGCTGACGTTCATCCTCCCGTTCTGCTCTGTAGAGCTAAATGAAATTCGTAACAAAATTTCATGCGCTCGTAGATCTATCCTTCAGCTCAGAACCTATGATTCTTGTAGTGCTCTTATACAGCATTTCTTGAGCTTTTAGCCTAGAATTCCGAAGTGGAGTGAAATCTAATTCCCAGTCCTAAACACATCGATTTTTGGACTCATCTCTATAGCTTCGTAGCATATCTCGAAAAAGTTGGAAAGAAGCACAAAAATGCGTCATGTCCCTTGATGTGTCTTTTCTTCTGATATATGTCTTAGAAAATTAACCATCCTGGTGGCTGTCTTGAAACGGTATCACATCATTGGCGAAACTCAACAGAATGATCTTGATGGACGTGATATATCATCAATAGCAGAAAAATGAACATTTATGGATCCCGTCATCATCAAAAATCATAAACGATTTTGGTACTGAAAAAATGCATCGCTATCAGCGAAATTGGTTAGATTTTGACTGAAAAGATCTCGTCACATTAGAAAAACTAATTAGGTTCTGATGGACGAAATATCACGTCCGAACTATTTAGAGGCTTAATATTAAAATTTATACAGTGGGTTTTGCAATTTCATACCTAGCATTGAATGTATATAGTAGATTCGTCGAATAAAAGCACCATTTTGAAAGTACGTTAAAAATTTATATAAGATACACCCTAAGAGTTGAACAGTACGATACAAGGATATAATATTTCTTGTGAATATAAACACCTATAGTCATAAAGTTGTACATGCTTTGTTAGGAGTCAACAATACAATACAACAATACAAAACTAGTTTTCATGTACAACGAATACCCATTCCTTGTACATGAAAACTAGTTTTAAAGGTGTACATGCTTTGTTAGGAGTCGACAGTACCTACAATACAGAGAATGGATATTCCTTCTATATGGAAACTATAGTCTTAAGAGTACATACTTTGTTAGGAATCAACAGTACAATAAAAGAAATATAATTATATACATTTTGCGACTCCTTAAACTTTACACAAACTTCTTGGTTTTCACTCCTATTCTGAAACTCAAACTATGTTACACAAATGCTAAGAAAAAAACAATCCAATAAGGTTATAAATATTTACACAATTGCTGTTTCAACACAAGCAGTATTTGGAAGAAATCGTTCATTTTCTTCAAACGACATGTGTTCCATCTACAAGCCATTTTCACTACAACTGTACAAACGATACATGGCTATAAATATTTATAATTAAATACTTGGGTAAACATTCAACAACTAAAGGAATTTGAAACCACTAAATTAAATTCCTTATGAAACAATTAATTTTTTGAAAGCCTGGTAACGTTAAGTTTTTAAATCAAGCTTTTAAAAGCTTAGTAGTTTTGTGCTAGACTAAATGTTAAATGAATCTATAGCATTTCCTTGATTTTATCATTAATAGTCTGCAAAGCTGTGTTTAAGTCGATCAAGGAGCTGATAAAACAAATGCATAAATATCAGGCAGACACTTATTATTTTGTCAAACGTCTTGTATTACTCTTGACTAGGTAAAAATAAAATCCACTGTAACGATTCGATCATAAGATACAGTAATTAATTTTGAAATTAAAATTAATCAATTTTGTTTGGTTTGTAGCTATTTGCAATTCGAAAGTAAACTTAAACAGCAAGCAAATCAAAGACTTTTAGACTTCAATACCCCAGCATAGTAGAATATTAATCAAACAAAACCTAACGGCGTAATACAAACACTGGAGGTAATAAAGTTTTCTATTTAGTTCATTGTCGTCGAGTGCTCTATTTTGAAGCTTGTATTTCTGCGTCTTGCTTTATTTGACGTTTCTACTTTTATTTTTAAATTTCTCACAAGAAGGGTTGAAATTCCGGAGGTCCGATAATCTTTAAAGTTAATCAATCTACTGTATACCTATATTAAAGAAGTTGGTTCTATCGTTGAAGTTGGTTGTATTGTTACGTAAAATATAGGCATAACGTTTTTTATCTTTACTATACCTATAAGAATTAGTATATTGTACATGATACTGCCACATGCCGAACTGCGCATATGATAACTGAAAGAAAACAAAAATAGTACGATTCAAAAGCGCCATTAGACTGATGCCAAATGTCCTTTTCTCATAACTGAATTTTTCAGTAAAGTTTGTAATTTTGATGACAGTGCAAAATATTCTAGAAATATATATTATAGGGAAAAAACTTCTTCACGAAAAAACACGAAACTTCAAAAGGGATGTTTATTATTTCATATAACGTTGATTATTATTTATTTAAGATTCCATTCCATTCCATTTTTTCTTCTGTTTTGCTTTGCTGTTTCACCGTTTTTCTCTTTTACAAATGAATTTTTAAACTTTCTGTCTCTTCTAAGTTTTAGTTATTTCTAAACAAATATATATTTATTCCGCTTGTACATTTGAAGTTTATGCTACATCAGAGGTACTATTTTTTCTTCTATTGTTCCAGAAAGCACAATATTTTCTCTGGGTTTAAAGTTTGGTTCTTACAATTTTATTTCTCTTAACCAAATATTCTGCATCTTTTCTGATTTCTTTCGGGAATATTGATACATTTCCAGATGCTTGATCAATTGAATAAATGTTAAATTTTTTACTTAAAATTAACTTTACTGCGGTCTTTTCCAGCATGTAAAACACTAAAACTGTATCACACTGAAAATAAAATGTTTCTTCACTTGTTAATTAACCATGATTGGTATTTTCTTGCTTGATTAACAAACGTACGTTTTTTTTTATGATGGAATATTGGGAAATATTAAGAGATAAAATTTATTTGGCTTATATTTTTATACAATTTTTTGTATCTTAGTCATGGTTTGCTTAACAATGTTTTGTATTATTAACAACCCGTCCTTTGATGAAGTAGCTTTTTTATTTTTGCTTACATCGTGTTTAATATGCAATCATGGAAGGTATAAAAAATCACAAAAAAGTATCGAAGCTATTGGATCATGCATATATATTTCTTGGGTGAAAGGTGTTCAACCAACTATTAATAATGAAGGCTAATGGCAATTTTTGATTAAATGAAAAAAGACTTTACATAAAGAAAGAATAAAGCATCGTGAGAGAGAGAGAGAGAGAGGAGAAGAGCGCCAAATTAAGCAAATATAAGGATATAATCTTATGCTTCAATTAAGAGATACGAGAGCCAGCATTTATATTAAAAACTCCCTAGGAAACTAAATAACATTTACAAGCCAAAAAGTAAAAAGCCTTTAAAAACTCACAAGTAAAAAGCTTTTAAAAGATAAAAAATAAAAAGCATTTAAAAAATACAAAGTAAAAAGCATTTAAAAGCCATAAAAGTAAAAAGCATTTAAAAGCCATAAAATTAAAAAGCATTCAAAAGTCAGAATATAAAAACGCATTTGAATCAAAAGTTAAAAAAAATTAATTTTGAAGTCCCTGAATGGAATTATTTTAATGTTTTGTCAGAAAAGAATAATCAACACAAGTGGGCTTAATGTGTATATGTTTAAAAATAAAAATGGTGTGTTTGTACATTTGAATATTTTCGTCCCATTTCAAATTTTTTATTCCTTTAGGTAAGGTAAGGTAATTAAATTTTATTCAGCATCATAATAGAGAAACTCAACGGGCTATTGACAACTATTCCTTTTGTATAATCCATTTGTCTGTGTGTGTCTTTATGTGTGTCTCCACACAACCACCTAGCAGCATGGAATATTTTTCATGGAATTTTGTATATTGTAAGTACTCACAGAAAGTGACTGAAATTCACTGTCTCAATCTCTCTGTCGGTTTTCCTTCTTGATATTTGTTTACGTATTTCCAATAGTGTAGACCGAAAAAACTCAATTTTTTTTTCAAGTCGTAATACCGTGGAAAAATTGTCGAATTTGGGAGACTAAAAAGGGGAAAAAATAAATAAAATCGGTTTATATCTTCCGGTTGCGCATGTGCTCTGAAGTTTGCCTATATTTTGAAAAATTCACATTTTTACGATAACTTTTACTATTTTAAAATTACCCTCTTGACGAATGTAATAGCTCAAATTTTGTGTTTTTGAACCACAGAAAATAGTGTTTAAATATTATTTAAATCCATCAACATCTTGCCTTCAAAGTTAATGAAATTTTGAAAACAAATTACAAATAAAGGTAGATTACAGTGTAAGGGAAAAAATACTAACAACTCTCAACAACTAACAACTTACTTCTTGTAAAGATACCGATACAGATTTTTAAAGTGCCAAAAAAAAAAGTTTCCCCTAATTATTGACAGATGAGGATTCAGCTAAAATCTACTGCATTACTCAGCAATAGTTATAAAGTTTTGATCGCGCTACCGCTACAATGGCTTCAAGTGTTTGACGTTGGATTAATTACCAATACTGACATCTCCCCTGTTATAGACAGAAACAAAATTAGAAGAGAAGAACAAAACGTTAGGGCTGAATTATGTAGTAAATCTGACGAATTTCCACTACAAGGTCTCTATTTGGATGGGAGGAAGGACGACACGTTAGTGGTAGATCTTGCTTATTTGAAATGGTTCCGCAGAGTAAAAAAAAGGAAGAGTATTACTCGCGCTAATTCATGAACCTGGTTCAGTCTACATCAGTCATGTTACTCCAACTTCTGGAAGTTCTAAAGATATTGTCACTTCTATTATTTCTTATTTATCTGGTCGAGGTATTTCTCTTGAAAACTTAGTTGTCAAAGGATATGATAGCACTGCTGTTAATACAGGTTGGAAAAAAGGTCTGATTCGCCGAATCGAGATAACTTAAGGGAAACCGTTACAATGGGCAGTTTGCCTTCTCTATTCCAATGAAATGACATTCCGGCATCTGTCTCAATACCTAGACTGTAAATCAACGGGTCCGAAATCTTTCAGAGGGCCAATCGGTGAAAAGTTAAGTAGCTGCGATAAACGACCAGTGATTGGCTTCAAGAGCATTGACTGTCAGATCCCCACAAAGTATACTAAGTAAGGATCAGCAATATCTACTCGATATTTCCATAGCAATAAATTCGGGAAACTGTAAAGAGGATTTCGTTGTACCAGATTCTAGTCCCTTGTCACACTTAAGGTGGTTGACAACAGCAAATCGAACTCTCAGATTGTATTTTACTTAAGTGAAGAAAGTCCCACTCCTGAACTTCAAGAAATAGTTGTATTTATCTTGAGGTCATACATGTCAATGTGATTTAGTATTAAAGCAAGTAAATACTTTACAGAGGGACCAAAACTTGTGGACCAATCAATACAATCTTCAAGGTACCTGCCTAAAGATTTGCCTAATATAGTCGACCCTGTGACCGAACGCAATGGCTTTTTCGCTCATCCAGAACATTTAATGTTAGTCATGACGCAAAATAATACGAACGCATAAGAGAACTCGGACTTCGACGAATTCTAAAGGCGAGACAGTTAGATCAAAAGAGGACAACTATCAGAACATTCATGCCGTCAAAACTCAATTTGAAGGGTCAAGAGTACGCGGAAATAATTAACTGTATGGATTGTGATTTCTCTTCTCCCCCATTATCAAAAGACATCAGTGACGATGAGATTTAATCACATATTCAAAGGGACGCATTCCTTAATTGGGATATAACGTCCAAGCATTCCCAGTTCACACACAGGCAGTTGAACGATGTGTGCAACTCTTGACAGAAGCATCGGGTAAAGTTTGCGGAGCTGGATCTGGAGATGGTTTCATCAGAACGACTCTGTTGTCAAGGTAAACCATGCTTAGCTTCGCCCATAAATCAGATTTCAAAGTACCTTCAGCTAATAATGAGTGAAAACGGAGATGTTCAATTGTTCAGCATGATTTTCTTGAACTTACGACTCTTTACACAAAAACTTAGTTTTTCAATAAAATAATGTGTTTATAAATATTACTAAAGGTCTAAAATAATTTGTTTTTAAACATTTAAACTTGAACTTAATGAAGAAACCAAAACAAAACACATAAGTAGTTAGTATTTTTCCCTTGAACTGCAATCTACCTGTATATGTAAATTTTTTCAAATTTTCATTAACTTTGAAAAGAATACGCGACAGGAAAATTTTGATGGATTTAAATAATATTTAAACATTAATTTCTGTGGTTCTAATACATAATAATTTGAGCTATTACATTCGGGAAGAGGGTAATTTAAAAATGCTAAAAACTGTCGTAAAAATGTTAATTTTTCCAAACATCGGCAATTATTAGAGCATATGCGCGACCCGAAGATATAAACTGATTTATTATTTTTTTTACCCTTTTTCAGTCTTTCCAAATTTGCAACTTTTCCGCGGTATTACGGCTTGAAAAAAAAATTCTGAGTTTTTTCGGCCCACTGTAGTGTCTAAGTAACACATATTTTTTTTTCTCCATATGACCGTATTGGAATTCAATCCATATACACTGCAACAGTCTAAAGTGGTGAACATTTGTGAAGGAGCACCCAATGTGCGACCATCATTGCTCCTAACATAGACAGCACAATTTTATATCCATACCCTGACCCCGAATTCGAACCGGGAACCTTCCGTTCCAGAGGCCAACACCTTATCCACTAGACCGGTTGGTTGGCTTCACATTTTTATAATTTAATAAATTTCCAAAAATGGATTCCCAATATCTAACTTAACCTATACCTGTACCTAACTAACCTGTTTTAAACTAAAATAGCAATTAATCTTACAGAAATTATTATTTTTTCATTTTTCGAATATTTCCGAATTTGAGACCCATGATAGAAAGAGAGCAAACATTAAATTTCACCCAAGAACTATGTAAAATTTAGCCCCGCATTTTAAATTTAAACACAGCGCCAACATGCATACATTTGACACTCCAACAGATTTAACGTCCATCAACCCCCTAATACACGACTGACTATGCTCGGATCGAGTTTCGAACTCGCAACACTCCGATTATAAACATGTGACTGCTAAATGGGCTACCACTGCCCCAAATTGCGGTTATGAGAAGAAATAAGACATATGAACAAAATAAAACCTATTGAACTGAAACTTGTAACTAATCGAATTTATTCGTAGCATTTCGGAAAGATAATGTATGCTTCCTTTACAAAACGGTTAAACTTATTGCAATTTACATTTAATTTCTATGTTTAAAAAAAATACTTAGTTTCTTGAATTCTGCCCTCAATAGGAAAGTAACACATCTCATCATTCTAACCAGTAGCTCAATTCCATCTAAATCTGAATCTATGAATTAGAAAATAACTTTAAGGATTGTATTGGAAACTGCATATAAATTAGGGTCCATCAAATGTTAAATGGAATTTTGCCGATATTGAAAGAATGATAATATTATAAATATACGAACCAGAGCGACCCTGGTAGACCTGTTGGAAGAGTAATGGATTAGCAGCCAAATTATTGCGAGTTCGAATCCAAATAAAGATCGCCATGCACAAAGGGGGTGCTGGTGCACCTTAAATCTGCCATGACCTCAAATATATTCATGTTGGAGTGATGTGGAAGTTTGGAGAAAGGAGTGCCATCTCAGTTGTGATCTCCTCATCTGACCTCGGATTTTGCCTTTCGGGCTTGATCATAAACCATCGCTAATAGCATGTTGTAATGTTCCAGTATACGTTAATTAACCCTTCTTTGCATAATGGTGGAAATTTCCATCATAACATTGAATGCCCAAAAATTATATAAAAGAAGAAGGTCACTTTAAGTTGATCGTGTCTGGATACCTTTTTAATGTCCATTGCATAAAAAAAACATAACTGTCAAAAATAAGCAAGTGTCACTATCAGTAAAACGAGCTTGAAGTTGTCATTCCGCTGTTTGTTGTAGTTGCAATAAACGTATGATTTCGTTTTTAATTTTGTTTTATTATATTTGAGTTTCTATTGCTAAAAAAGTGAAAATGACTGGAAGAAAGGTTTGTAACATGTGTTTCTGTTATTTTTAGAGCAATTTCTGAAAAAGTTTGCGTTTAATTTAAAAAATACCACATGATACCATCCTATTGTTTTTTGCTAAATATATAATAAGATTTTTTAAACCATTTTTCCTTTAATTTTGAACATGAATTATATCACCTTGATTTATTTCACCAATAAAGAAAAAAATCATGCAAAGAAGGGTTAAATACCTACCAACAAAACCAAGACTTTTGGAATTTTAAACATTCTTTCCCTGATTAACAAAGGCCGTTTCCTATTTTACTAGTTAAAAATATGTTTAAGTAGCTTATACCTGTTGAAAACCATCATTTTATTAAATAAAACACTGCTCACAAATGTTCTACCATTTATTGAAAAATGGTAATCGATTACTTTTACTCTGTAACGAAGACATTCAATAATTTTAAAACATACACTTTTGTTATTAATACGTACCACTAAATCGAAGCTGCGAGACAAATAATCATGAATAAATTATCAAGTTATTTTGTCAGTCGTTTATTATAAGGGTAATGAAATGTTTCGAAATGGTTGATGCCTGGTAAATGATTGCTATAGTTAAAGAAATAGAGATAGATCGTAGAGAGAGAAGAGAGATAGAGAGATTTTCTTCAGATTTAAAGTGTATGTATACTAGAAATCCTGAAATCGAACAGAAAGTCTAAATTTTTTTTATTGCTTCAAAATATTTATTTTTATAGCTTTCAAGAGATGTCAATATGTTGCAAATATTAGAAATAGTTTTCTAGTTACAAAGGTTTTCGTTAAGTACTGTCACCATGAACAGAAAGGTTTACAAAACTTTAAACTCAATTTATGAAGAAACAAGTTTTTGCAATAGGATGCTTTGTTCAAACTCAACAATAAATTAATCTATTATAATTATTTTTTTATCATTATAATCTATATAATACAGTAGATGTTTAGACCCTTAATCAGAGTTATTAGTTAATAAATAAATTTTTAATGGATTTCTAAATCCTAAATTTCCAGAACAAATCATGATTTTGTATGCATCTTTGGCGAAAAAAGTTGTAACAGAAAAACTTTTCTCTCTAGCATCTTGATTGAGGGTCAAAACATAAAAAGTAATACTGCAAATAATTTCCAACTAGAATTGTCTTTTTATACAAATTAGAATTTGAGGTATCACTGTTCAAAAAACATGCTAATTAGCTCATTATATATTTATTAGATAATTAATAATTAGTTAAATATGATTATTTCTAACTGAAATGGTTTTAAGCATAAACCAATGACCTACTGTAAAAAAAACTGGATTTTTAAGGTTAAAAAATTAAAAAAAAACTTCTAGTGGATACGTACAGTTTAAGAAATGAGTTTCGTTGATAATTTTGCCTAACAATAAGGATACGATGTATGTTAAACGGATTATTTCATGGATATACATGTATACAATATCCATACAACCTAAGTTGTTTAAATTATAAAAAATATCTAAAAGCTTATTATATTGACACTTGAATGACGTTGGCATTTTTCTGCGAATGAAAAGATCAATTATTCCGGTTACTTTTTCAATCTATAGTTTCCCAAGTCAACCCACAAAAGGTTGAATAATTCTGCTAGGTGAAAATGAAGAGGAGAAATTTAATAAATTGAAAACTTTAACCTCAAAAGTAAAACATTAGAATGCTGAACAAAAAAAACTAAAATTAAAAGATATTTTAAATTAAAAGCGATAAATAAATTTTTATTTCTAAATTGAAAAATACAAGAACCATACTTCACTTGAATAAGAGAATTGCCGCAAGGAAACACCACTCAAAGCGACTTAAAAATGTATAATGTCCAAATGGGGACGTTTCAAGAATAAAATTTGTTTTTTTCACTCGTATACTTCTGATAGCGCTACTTTTTTAAAGCTGCTGAAAGTATCTTTAGCCTAGTTAAGCACAAATTCTTTTATGCAATATTTATATTTCAAATTTAAATATATAATGGGCAATTCCATTTGACTCACGTTGCAATCAGATATCAAATTTCATATAAATAAAGAATGGATTGAGTTTACTAAACAAATATTGGTTTATAAACTCAGTGATTTATTCCTAAAGCATAGTGACATATTTTAGAACTTTAGTGAGCATTAAGTTTGCATAATGGCAACATTTGAGACTGTGACTTACGTTACATACACAAAAATAACATAACTTTTTTTCTTTCACATATTACAGTTTTTCTCTTCTTCTAATACAAGTTAATAGAAGAAAAAATAATTTTGATGTTTCACTGAGAGTAATAGACAATTACAAATCAAAGAAAACTAAAATTGTCCCATTAATTAATAAAATACGTTGATTTTTATGTGACTTGTTACATACCATTGAGACTCGCGTTACATTTATGAGTTCTGAGAATTGGATGCTTATATATAACGTTTTAGAAATTTTAATCTATGCAAAAATCAACCTTTTATGCATATTTGAGGGTGAAAGAAATTGCAATTAAAAAAATTATTCCCTATAAATATATTTATGTGAATTAAAAATGTGAATAAAATAATTTTTTGATTCAAAATTGTTTTAACATTAAATACAAAAATATTTAGACTATGATACGTAACTACATATTAATCTAGTTTAATATGTATTATTACTAGGGCCATTTTAAAGCATAAATGCTAATGAATAATATTCCAGTTGGGACTATAGCGATGGTTTCAGCTTTATTACGGTAAAGGTGGTTAATTTAATGCTATTGTAAAATTAGATTATCTTATTCGCTTCAATAGGATACTGATCACTACATATTTTACTTCAATCAATTCAGTGTTCAGCTTTGATTTTATAACACGTATAGGTGAGTTGTAGGACTGTCATTTTGCAGGAGATACCCTTTAGGTAACATTAAATATTTTCCCTCTTACTGTAAGTACTATGGACCAAATATGTTGAAAATGTAGATCTGAAATTCTCTGCTGTTTCTTCCCTTAGAATTAAAAAAAAGCAACCTTGGTCTTACTTTTTGGCAACTTCTACTAAGTTGTGCGCAGTATTTACAAAACCCTTCCTTCGTAACGACGTTTCAAGGACCAGGAGCCATTACTCTAATACCATTTCGTCCACAAAATATAATAATTTTAATTATATAATTTTGTCTACTGTACCTCTTATCAAGCTGATGATTTCGAATAATTACTAATTGAATTTAAACTTGCATTACAAATTCTGCTAAATTTTTTTTCCATATACTCTTTATGGAAAAAGAGTGCGCTTATGGTGTGCTAGATAAACTTTGTTTTACTTGGGTCATAACATTGACAAAAGTGTTTGCTTTTTTTGTACTGTTGAGGTGTTTGTTTCTTTCAAGTATTTTCGTTCCTTAAAACGAGATACTTTTAAACTTTATTTTAAACTCTTTTTCTTTCTTCAGTTTTTAAATCCTTTTGTACAGCTACTGGTACTTTTGTTGATTTATTTTCTTTCTGCATCGGTATTATTTCATAGTAAGAAAGTGCTTTTCTTTATAATCGTCATAATTTTCTTCTTGTTTTAATTTTTCTCTGCATTTTCCTTGCCTTTTTGCAGCTGATGTAGGTGCTATAGTATAATTGTTATATTGTATAAAGGAAACGAACATGTTTAATGAAAATAAATCTATTACAAATGGCTTTCAATTTAAATTTTATTAAAACATGAAAGTTAATGTGCAACATTTAATCTAGTAAAAAGTTTGGATACCACTGCTTTAGAGTACGCAGGATGTTCTAAAACAATCTGAATTGTATTATAACTAAAATATACTTTGTTCGTTTTTTTTATGAATGTGTTATTCTAAAACTTTTAATATTTCAAATCGCATAGCTTAATTTTGTACTGCCCTTTTAATTGTTCATTATTCCCTACAAAGCCAATAATTAATAAGAAAATTTCAGTTTCATTACAGAATTTTTATTGACACGCATGAACAATTAATCCAAAATTTTACCAGTGTAATTATGAATTCTGAAAAATAGTTATTTTATGATTATTTTTATTTTACAATATGTTATAAAAGAAAAGGCGGATTTTATGTTAACTATCATACTAATTGGTTAAGGTTTTTTATTTCATCATACTAGGATGATTTTTATATCTTTGAAAATTTAAACATTTTTGGACTCCATGGCATTATATAAGTACTGAGTAAATTCTAAAATAGAATTAAAAAATTCCTTAGTTCAAACAAGGGTTATTAAAATCAAGCTTATAAACTTTATGACAATCACTTGTATATTGTATCTAATGCTTATAAATAGAACCTAATAGTTAGTTGAAAATTCTATTATTAAATGTATGTCTTAATTTTCTTTCAGGTGAGTAATGGATTATGTTTTGTAAAACTATACTAAAGATGGTGTTTTTAAAAGGTAAAGTAGACATTTTATTTTCATTATTTGTCAACGCAAAAAAGGCACATTCTTAGGTTAAAATGAATAACATATTTCACCCTTATATATATTACTAGCCACTGCGTGGCCAGCACGGTGTTGCCCGTGACAGCTCTTTTCGTGGGATCAGGTGTGACCACTGCTCGCTAACCCACGGTGATTGCTACGAATTTCCACATTGCTTCGCAAACCAAATGGGAATTCGTAGCCTATTGGATAACAGCTATAACGACAATGCTCGTGGTGTTGGTATGCAAACACGGGCAACGCTCATTATCAAATGCAGCCAAATTCGAATTGCGAAGAGATACAATCGGCGTGACGTCACAATCTCTTGCGAAGATATAAATATTTAATTGAAACATTATTTATTAAAAGAAAATCACATGAATAAGGTATCTATGTGGTGTATAATTTTTCGCAGATTTCAAACCCATTAAAATTATCAATCTATTTTTAACGATCCCGATTTTATAAAAAAAGAATTACACAATGCCAATCAAAATGTTTTTTATATGTGTTACTTTCCTTCGCTGTCTAATCGTTTGGGCGCAGAAAACGGAAAATGTGATTTCCCTAATCTCGAACGAAGGTCATTCTTCGCAGTGGAGTTCGTTTTGCAAAAAATATAAAAGTTACAGTTTAAAAATGATTTATTTAAAGAAAATTATTTTTTTAGGAATCGATCTAATGTGAAATTTTCCGACGATTTCATATCATTTGAAATTTTTATTCTATGTTTAATGATCTAGGAGATAGAAAAAATAACTACAGTACAATTAAAATTTTTATTTGTTTTGCTCTGCGGATGAAAGCGTTCAAACAGAAACACGGAAAAAATAAATTTGGAATCTGTGATCGTTTATACTGTTGCCATTCTAAGGCAAACAATAATAATTAAATACGTCATTAAATTATTTTTAAAATGTTCTAGATTGAATTTTTAAATTCGGACTTCGTACAAAAATTGCAAAAACTTCGGACTACCAGTATGCCAAATCCCATTACTGTAAGTACCATAGATTCGTCCGGAACGTACACATAACAATCGAACAGACAAACACTTCATTTTCTAATAGTAGAGACTAATTTAATTTTAAACAAAAATACAAACAATTATCGTTCCGTCCTTTTTTTTATTAATACTGTCAACGCTCATTTTAACAAATCTCTATTTTACGAATATTCTTCAAGTGCATGAGAACTACTTGTTTTACAAACATTGTTTAACAAACTTCTAATTTCTATGAAACTCTTCCTCAGTCCTTTGTGGTTCGAAAACATAAGTGCCGACTGTAATATATTTAAATTAATATGCATGTTTTAAAAGGTGAAATAAATACTTCATTTTCGTTATTCGTTAACTTAAAATGTAACATTCTTATAGCTAATTAAAACTTTTTTTATATATTTTGATGTATATTTGTATTTAATTGTAATTATAATTGTAGATTATGAGAGCAGTCTTGAACAGCAATGACGTGGTGGCTCAAAGCGCGCAAGCTCCAATTTTGTATTTAATGTCTAGTACTTCCACATTTCGCTCTCTTTCAGATTGAGAATTGAATAATGTACGCGGTGGCGATTACGTTCTTTTTCTCGCCGGCCGACTCACTTCATGTTCCCTCTTTATGTTTCTGTTAATAAACGTTAGATTTGTATTACCCTCAGCGTTTTATTTCCTACCTCAAACATCTTAATTGAGAAGATTCAACAATAGTGGCATCCCTACCGGAGATTGGCGCATGCGCGCTTTGTGCCACCACGTCATTGCTGTTCAAGACTGCTCTCCATAGTCTACGTACTCCCATCTTTTTCAATAGCTTCTCTGAAATGATACTAAAAAAAACACATCCAATATTAGTTAATATAACAATAAATGTTAGAACAGGATCAACACTTAAAATACCACGATTACAAATAAAAAAGATAGACTTCTGTCTAGGTATATGTAAAACGTTCAGGATCAACCACCTTTCTTCCTGCTCTAGTACGAACGGCTTTGTTCCCGTCGGAGTCCTCAGGAAGGAATGGTTGTTGAACTTCCAAATTGTGCAGGCTCTGGATTAGTCGCATCAGTTCTCCGCCTTCTGTTGTAATGCGGGCGACACGCGGATGACCATCTTTTCCTGGAATCAGTTCCTTAACTCTAGCCAAGGACCAAAGAGTTCATTTCTTGTTTTCATTCTCGAGAACAACTACATCACCTTGTGTCAGAGGCTTGTTTTTCCTAAGGCGAGAGGTTTGCTGGCGTAACTGTCCTAAGTATTCAATACGAAAACGTTGTCGTAGAACATCTCGCAATTTTTGTCGATATCGTGAACTTTTATTTAACTCGCTATGATCAATGGCATCAATATCAGGGACATTTGATGATCCAAACTCTTGAAGGAAAATAGACGGTGACAAGGGTGCTAGATCATCAACTTCTTCCGTAACGTACGTTAAGGGTCTTGCATTGATCATCTGCTCACAGTCGCATAGTAAAGTGTTAAGTTCTTAATAAGATAAAGAGGCTCTGTCTAGAACTTTCCTTAACATTCTTTTAACCATTTGACTTAATCTCTCCTACCATCCGCCCCACTATGCGGCGGAAGGGGGATTGAATCTCCATCGTATTTTCTGGACAGCGACTTTAGCAGAAGTATCATTCCAATCAACACTGGATAATGCTTTGTTTGTACCCACAAAATGTGTGCCATTGTAATCTATTCTAACTAATTTGCATGATAATGTATCACTTTCCGTGTTCCATAAAAGACCTAAAACAGGTACAGTTTTGTTTTCATGGGTGACTTACTCGACTATTTGGTTTGGTAAATTGGATTGTCATCCTCGTAAATTGAAGCGTCCCAAAGACATTATCATTTGAGATTTAATTATAAATTCTTCAATTTCTTCGACGGAATTTAAACTTGTTACACAATTGTCCACGTAAAATGTTTTCAGGAGGATCTCGGCCGTTTCACTTAAATTCTTAGACACATGTCATAAAAGAAACCTCAGGCTTGCAGCGAATAAAAAGGGACTCGAAGTAATCCCAAACACTACCCTTTGATGTCAGTAAATTTTAATTTCCTCCGAATCATCATTGCTGCACCACAGGAACCTCAAAGTATCTCTGTCCTTGTCTCGGATAGACATCTGTAGGAAAGCCTTTTCTATATCCGCTATTAAACCTACATAACATTAACGAAATCTGTTGAGGACAGACGGTATAATTTCGATTAGATTTGGATCGGTAGCTAAACAATCATTTAAACATGGGGATCGTGTTACATGTGCTGACGCGTTAAACACTGGTCTAATTTGTGTTGTACTATTTTCTTTTATTACTGACCTGTGAGGCAAATAGTGCACGCCCTTATGGTTATCATCTTCCGTATGTTCCATTATTCCCAAGCGTATCCACTCATTAAAAAACATCACAATAAGCTCTAAAATTTCCCGTCGAAGCCAACTTCCGTTTTGTACTCCGAAAGCATTTTTCTGCTAAACTATTGATTGGCAAGAGCGAATTATCCACGACCCAAGGTAAAAACACTTCGTACCTCCCCTCAGCATCGACACTTATTGTTTCATGAAAATGGTTTACAGTTCCGGTTTCCAATTCTGTTTTGGTTTGACTCAGAGTAGGGTCCCCAATTCCCAAAATATCTAATTTCCAGAGTTCAGAAATTCAACGTTCTTTTACCAACAAAGACGAAACAAATAAAGAGGGAATTGATTCATTCGGCCTTGTACCAGACATTTTCCCCATAAACGTCCAACCCAATAAAGTCTCGACCGCCACAGGTCCTGATTCCACATGCTTAATTTTACCAGAAAACAATTTTCCCTCAATATCAGCCCCATTTAATAATTTAATTTCATCCTTTACTTTACATAAATTACCCTCAAAATCACTAATCTTAATACCGTGAGTTTTGAGCTCTTTAAACCAAGGGCCAGAAGGGACCCGATCTAGTATTTTAGAGCAAATTTGCTTTTGACTTGCTTCAAATTTACACAGATAACTTTTATCAATATCACTTAATTCTACGAGATAAATTTTAGAAACACTTTCACTAGTTTCTATACAACCAAAAAGTAATTGTTTGAGTTTAACTCTCTTCACTTAGACTAGTGTAACTCACGTAGTCTGCTACATCATTACAAATATAAGATTGCATACTGCCCGTATCGATTACAGCACGTACTAATAGTTCCTAGTTCTTATTCTCTAATCGTACTACCAGTGTTTGCAATAACACATTTAAAAAGATTATTTGGTTATATAACGCACTAGTTTTAATTTCATCAGTTTGTACTTCTGACTTTGAAGAAGGTAAATCAGGACAAAATGTCGGTTCTTACAAATAACACACTTATGCTTAGATCTACAGGTATTTGCTTGGTGTCCTCTTTTTAAGCAAACAAAGTAATTAATTTTTGGTTTTAACTATATTCTTTAGTCATATCAACAATTTCGTTGTAATTTTCGGATAAATGTGATCGATTGCAAAAAAAGCATTGATCCAACTTCTTAATTTTTTCCGTATTTTCATTATGCCTTTTTTACCAGCATTAAACAATTTAGTAGCAGTGTGAACTGAAGATAATTTAAACTGAGAATTATTAACGTACTTATTTGGTTTCTCAATAACAAATGAATTTCTAACAAGCTTAATGCGCTGATCACTTTCAACCTCAATTCTCAAGAATTCTATAATTGAATCCAAATCAGTCTTACCTGAAATCTCAGATTTCAGCCCACTGTTTCTTTCCCACGCACATAACAAATCCGTTGGTAGGCACGATTCTACCAGTGGGAATAACATTTCAGCGTATTTATCCTGAGTCAGTCCCAAGGATTCTAATGCACGTGTGTCAACGTGTCTAATGCACGTAATGTTGTGTCAACAGTCTATCGTACAACGAAGACAACTCAATGTTCTTCTTATCATGTATAACTAACTTAGCAGGTATCTGACGTACACTGGCATCAAAACATATTCTTTTCCAAACCTTTCCTTCAAATAGTCCACGGCTTTCGGGTAGTTAGTAGACGAAGTTAGAAAGCCTTCTACGATTTCTCTTGGTTTCGAATTGGGCTTCGTAGCTTGAATCAGGTACTCAAACTTATCTCGATCACCGATCTTGGGAACTTTGTGCATTTTCTCGAATTGGGTCCACCACCCAGTCCATTCCCTGGGATCTCCGCCAAACTTTCTCAATTCAATTTCTGGCAGTTCATAGTGTGAAGTCTATTAAAAGGGGGACGTGCTGCTGAAATTAGAATTCCCTTCACCACACAAACTCGTAAGTTTTCTTTTGACTTTCGTTTTCAGCGTAATAAATTTATCTTGATACTCTTCAGCCGCCAGGAATTCTTCATCATAGTCCTTCTGTGTGCAACCTTTATTTTTTAATAACTTCAAAAAAACTCATTAGTACTTCGTAATTGGTTACACTTTTCGTTCAATTTTCGTACGTAACTTCTTTTTCAGTCAAATCCGATCTGGCAGAGTTCAGGTAAGCCTCCAAGAGATTGGCACTTTTCGTAAAAGTTCCTCTCATAGAACTTCGTTTCTGTTTCACCGACTCCAAATTCATTGTAAGATTATTCCACGAAGCGGAACTCAAGCGTAGATTACTAAGCGTGTAGAAAACCATCTGATTTTCCGTCCCGGTAGGGTTGCTACTAATGATGAATCTTCTCAATTAAGATGTCCGGGGTTGGAAATGAAACGCTGAGGGTAATAAAAGTCTAACGTTTATTGACAGAAACATAAAGATTGAACTTGAAATTAGTCGGTAGGCGAGAGAAAGCACAACGCAATCGCCACCGCGTACAATATTCAATTCTCAATCTGAGAGAGAGCGAAATGTGGAAGTACTAGACATTAAATACAAAATTGGCGCTTGCGCGCTTTGAGCCACCACGTCATTGCTGTTCAAGACTGCTCTGCATAGTCTACAAATATAACACTATTTTATTATGACTAACATAATTTTTATTTCACTTATTACATAAGAATTCCTTCTTATGAACTAACTAAATAATATTACATCAAACTATTAGTATTAATTTTCATTACTAGAGGGATCCGCCGCCTGCTCGCTTACGTTCGCCAACCCACGGGAATTGCTACGCAATCCCATTTGGTTTGTTTCGCAAACCAACATTCCTTTCGCAGAGTGAAACTATCTGAATAATTCGTACTATCCTGATTTCACTTTCCGGTCCATGACGACAAATCAAGGGCTTCACCACCTGCTCGCTTGCGCTCGCCGACCCCCGGGGATTGTTACGCAATCCCGCTTGGTTTGCTTTGCAAACCAATACTTCTTTCGCAAGTGATTTCACTTTTTTTTTTACTTTAGCACTTAATGCACCCTAAACTAATAGCCGCATGAGTGAAAAATCTTCTGCATCCTGTTCCCTGTACAATTTTAATTAAACCGTGTTAATCTCCAAACTTTACGATCTGTAGTTTGAACTTTCTGGTAAACCGTCTGAGAACAGAGGGAAAAAAGCGAGCCTTTTCCCTCGCCAAATAAAAAGAAATCGTTTTTATGGCAATTGTTTCTACGATAAATTTGATATTTGTCAAACGCGATAATCAAAATTACAACCCTCATATGAGTGCGGAATTTGCTCAGCGAAATAAAAAATACGAAATTTGTGTCACCAACTTTTGATTGCATCGAATTTTTTCATGAACCAAATTTAAAAATAATTGTACCGTACGAAAGAGTACATTCTGAGGTATACTGCGATATTTTCAAAATAAAAAACTAATAGTAATACGATATAGATATGACAGTTTTAGTTTTGTATCGGAAATTACGATCTGAAAGTCACGAAAGTTGTATGACCAACTTTTAATTGCATCGATTTTATTGATTAACCAATTAAAAAATAATTGTACCATAAGAAAGAGTGTAATGTAATGTATAAAGTGATGTTCTCAAATTTAAAAAATAATGGTTTTTGCTGTAAATATAACGGTTTTAAGAAAAAGTAGCGAAAATATCCAAATATTCCGAATTTTGTATGACCAACTTTTGATCGCATCCAATTTAATTATTAACCGATTTCAAAAATAATAGTACCGTAAGAAAGAGTACATTCTGAGGTATACTGCGATATTTTAAAAATTAAAAACTTATAGTAATAAGATACAGATACGGAAGTTTTAACAAAATATAACAAAATGTCCCGATTTTTCCCGAATTTCAAAAAAATATTATCAAGAACCAAATTGAAATTAAAAAAAAAAAACTCGACGAGCTGCAAAAATTTACGTTGAGAGGTACTCTTTAAAAAAACTCTTGGGTCAAGACTGAAAATTTGTATGTGGTTTGCACACTCGCGGAAGAAATTTCGCTTCTTCAATTTTAACACTTAATAAACCATAAACTAATAGCCGCATCGGAAAAAAAAATCTTAATAATTGTCCGGGGAATACGGTGAAGAACAAACCATGTTAATTTCGTTTTTTTCCGATCAGTACTTTCTCGGGAAACCGTCTATGAATCGAGCTAAACAACTCAGTTTACAATCCTGCGGCGTCGGCTTCGTCGGCGGTAACTTTTTTTAATATAGAGAGATTAATGAATATTTGAAAAAAGTTAAGATTTTTCATCTACAGGAAAAGTATATTTAGTATTAGATTTGAAGGAGTTTATAAAGCTATTGCAAAAGTACAAATCTAGCAATTTTTTACTCAAAAATATAAATATGGTTTTTCTAGCTCATAAATGAACACTTGTGTATGTTAAAATTTAAAAATTCCGTGAAGAAAATCCCAAATTATATTTTGTTTCTACATTTTGTTTATAAAAATCAGAAATATATTAATTTGGGTTCTAAAATATGTTTCTTTTTTCTCCGGGGGGGATTTGGAGATGTTTCAGTCTTCTGAGTTGTCAATACTGCCCAAATGACATGGTTTCTCATCATCACATTCCTCCTTTTTCTGGATTCTTTTCACACAGAGAAATGCTTAAATAGATAGTTAATTGAAAACTTATCAAAAGATATGGCCTATGTAGTAAGAAAACTTAAACTAAAGCCAAACCTAAAAGTTTTTCTTGGGATAATTTTTTGTTAAAAACAAAAGATTAAAAATTTATGTTCCACATTTTTATGAGTTTCGAAAACATAATTCTCGATTATTCTCCCGTTGGAAAATAAATATTCGTGAGAATGTTCACGAAAATAATCTCCAAAAGATTGCTACCAATAATATTACACCAATCTACGTCTATTGGCCATTATTCCTTTATAAATTCTCATGAAAGAAATCATTATGTAAGTTTAAAATGCATACTCATAATATGCCAATAGGCTCAAGAAATATTTCATGGTTTACTTGGTATACTTAAAATCTTCAGATGTATATAGAGTACAAGCCGTCTCATTACCATAAAACGTCCATCGTACTCCATTCAGTTTTGTCATGTTGAGAATTCGACCGTTTACTTTTATGAGAATATATTTCGTACGCAAACACTGTAAAGAATATGCATACCAAAGCCTCCATTCAACTTTTGAGAAGATAGGGGAAGCAGAAAAGTTATAACGTTAATCCCGTGGGATCTACACGCCGAACAGTTCGCGTGGCAAGGAATCATTCTTTACGAAGCTCGTCGTGAAATTCATGCATAGAGAAGGCGGACATCTTCCATTTCAAACAAGATATTCATTGCCATTTCTATTCAAAACTCCAGGCAACTGTTCTGAAAGATGATGCACTGACATTGAATATGAAGACACGAGCGCTTGGAAAACAGACAGAAGTCAGATATTGCTGGTGTATTTGAATTTCTGGTTTTCTAAGGGTGTCAAGTTTCATTTTAAATCTGGTTAATATGAAATGTCTTTAGCTGAATCTATACATTTTTCTAAGGTATATGTAGAATAGAAACCGGCATTATTTTATTATTGCTGAATGGTAACGAATAAGTAATATAAAATTTGGACTGAGGGATTTTTTGACAAATTTCGCCACTTTGTTAAGCTAGTTTTGTGTCTTTAAAAACTATGTAAAAGTCTTTTTGAATCTTTTCCAAGTGTTAATAAGTGACGCTTTTGAAAATGCCCCTTTCACTTTCTAGTACGTAAATAATGTTTTATAGTTTTACTGGTTTTGAAAGGGGTTGTAGAATTTTGACCTTCAGAAGATGTTGATTTTTGTGCGATACTTTCATTGAACAACCATAGGTGATTTCAAATTTTATTTTCATGGATGCTTGCCAAATTTGTTCATTACTTTTTGTTTGCGTTAGCATTACGGTAAATAAATTTGTATTTATTTCCAAGAGAAATAATTTTAAGCACTCAAGTGCACTCAAGATTATTATCTTATGGGCTGTGATTAGAATTAGAGCAATATGAAAGTGATTATCTTATGGGCTGTGATTAGAATTAGAGCAATAAGAAAGTGATAACGGTTTGAAATCTATGTAAGTAAAGGTGGAGTGTTATGTTTGTACATTGAATACTTTCGAATCATCTATCATTTTGGGTAATTCTAATGTAAAATAAGCGGTTTCCGCGTTTTGTGTCATTAGGTGTGTTCTCGCGCTACACGCAAACGTCTCAGTATAGTTTCATGAAACTTGACATACTGTGAGAACTCACATTATTTGAGTGACTGAACTTCATTGCAATTGTCTGACTTTCCGCCTTACCGTTTTATTCTTTTGTATAATTTTATTACTAAATAAACTTTGCATTTCTAAATTTGTTGTATTTTTAGTTGTATGTCAACTATAGGAGATGATTATATAAAAGAAGAATCACGAATTAATAACTATAGAACAATGTCGAGACGACTTTAGTTTTATTTGGCCAGCTTTTCTATGTTAGTAAATTTGATAAATATTTATTTTTTGAGTGCATTATAATAAGGGCATAATCCGCATAAATTCAAAACCGTAGTAGCACCTTTTGTAGCAATCATTTAGTATATCATACTTTATAGTTATAAGTTATATAATCATTTATCGTTATACAATCCTTTCTTAGTTATATCATAGAACAGAGGTGCGATGCATGTGAAATATGTTACATGGATGAGAACGCATGAGTATGACTTCCATCCAAAGCGAGTTGAAGCAATTACGAAAATCCCCAAAAGGAGTTACAAATTATTTTCAAGACACTTGATGATGGCTGCTTTTAAGGATACAAAAGTGATTATGGAGGTTACTTTTTCAAACTAGTTCACAATCTATCCCGAGAAAGGGCGAATAAATATGCTTGTTAAAAATAAGAATGTTATATATCCCATTAGTGGAGACATGACCTCTACTTGTGTATTGTACAGTAATGTTTTTCATTTAAAAATTATGATTTCATATATATATATATATATATATATATATATATATATATATATATATAGATAGATAGATAGATAGATAGATAGATAGATAGATAGATAGATAGATAGATAGGTAGATAGATATAGATAGATATATATTCTTCTAACTTTCGTTTTCTGGTTTAATACATATGATTTTTATTTTGTTCTTTCATTAAATTACGTATTTGAATAATATAAGTATATATATATATATATAAAACTTAGCTTCCGCCGTTTTTTTCCCCGAAATTCGAGGTGAAATAAACAAGAAAAATGCCCATACTAGAAAAAAAGAAGACGCAGAAGTTGTACATGGTTTGAAATTACGAATATACCATGTACCGGAAAAATTAAAACCGAGACATGAATAATGTAAATAAAATACCTATTTTTGAGTATTACTGTTGTATATTACCAGTGTTTATTTTTAGTACTATTTTAGTGCATTTGTGTTAATTTTTATTTGGCTCAACTATGTTTAGAGAATACTTTTCTTTCTTTTTTTAGACTGTATGTAAGCCAAAAACAAAACAACCATGGTTGTTCCTTCAAGACGTCTTATTTTTTTCTTGTGCTTCTCTTTTTTTCTCTTTTACTTTGTATATAATCATGTAACTGGATAACTTGTTGTTTGCTAAGCGAACTGGTTTAAACATGCTAAATGGTAGTACAATTGAAGCTTTTACTAGAGTTTTAGAATTTGTCTTGCTCTAATTTAAAAAATCTCAATATCATCTTATTATAGTTTCCATTTGCCGGATAAAGATATGTCAGTGTGTATCGATTTATTTGTGTAGTAAAAATTCAAAAAATCAATGTTTGTGAAGTAAAATACAGATAAAATGGACTGTTCTTTTCACTTCGGAGCTTCAAGTCTTGGTTTCTTAAAAATAAAACTTCTAAAAAGTTTCTTACGGAACATATTTTGGTGTCTTGAATTTTATGTATATATATATATATATATATATATATATATATATATATATATATATATATATATATATCTATATATATATATATATATATATATATATATATATATATATATATATATATATATCTATATATATATATATATATATATATATATATATATATATATATATATATATTGAATCTTTTACAGAAAAAGAATGATTTTCATTGAAATATTGCTAGGGGATTGAAATTCGCTTCGTACATCGAAAATATTCTTCTAGTTAAACTTTGCCAGACGGAATATTTTCTCATTTCTGTGGATTTCGGTTCAGCATTTGGGGACGTTCTATTTTAGTTTCCGCTAACGCCCTAATCCGGATTTAAAGCAATTTTTCATTTCAGTAAAATTTCAGTTTTCAAACGTTAACTTTTGCTTCAGACTAACTGATGATTATCAATTTTATGTGAATTATTTTTAATCCTCTATAATGCTTTATTTTAAGCCTATTCTTCGAAGATTAAATTTATTTAACAGAAAATTTCTATTCCATATTACTATGTCCTTAATAATTTAATTTTTTTTAACTATGTTATATTCCAAAGCACTGGGCCATACGCTTAATAGTCCTGAGCATTTACTTAAATGCTAATAGGATTCGATGCTACTTTACATACAAACGTAGACTTGTTTGTAGTTTGTAAGACATCTGATCGGAAAAATTGATATAACGTAGACGGTCACTAAGCAACTGTAGTCAGATAAATAACTTTATGTCAAAATTTGATTTCAAAGGGAAGTTAGGAAGTAATCAAATTTGGATTCTCTTGTGGATGGGAAAATCGTAATAATTCAATAAAAATTATAACATTACAATCTACAAATTAATTAGAATATGTTTTATTTTGCTTCTCGTCCTCAAAATATCTGAATGTGTGAACTTTGCGTGTTTTATTTTTTTGCGTGTTTTATTGAATTTTACTGAATGCGTGTTTTATTTTTTTTTTACATATTACCATCTCACTCTCTTGTTCATTATGTTGAATTTGATGTTGATATCAGGAAATAAATTATTGCTAGTATTATTTTGATAATGTTTGCATATACTATTGAGGAAAAAGTGCAGTAGTTTATATTCTGACTTTTGTTGCATCCTGAGTGTATCATGGTACACTTTAGTTCTAGCTAAATTTAACAATATAATAATTGCAAGAATTCTTAATGTAACTGCAAGAAAGAAACACTATTATTTGACTTGACTTTTGTATTAGATTACACTGTTTCTCACATTTTTAAATTGCATGTAAAAAATAATATAAATTTCAGGTGTTAAATAGGAATATGTTATGATAGTTTTAGAGAATAAATTTTATATAATGCACCATAAATCATATCTATATACACTAAAGTGACAAAAGTCGTGGGATAGCAGAATGAAACTTTTAAACTGTCGCTGGCACCATATAAAGGCTTTGGCGCTCGTCATAATTTTTATCATTTATTAACTGTATATTACCACTGTTGTTTTTATTCTTTAACACTATTAATGAAAAAATAGCTGAAAATCATAAGAAACTTTCAGTATATCTGTTTAGGGAGATATAGAAAAAATTACAGGTTATACGATATGAAATAACTATTACCCTTGATCAGCTACAAAGGAGTGGTAGGTTATCTTCATTCACAAAGCCTCCTGGCGTCGAAATATTTGACAGCATTTAAAAAAAAATTGAAGTATGTATTTAATGAATCCAAAAAATAAACGTATTAATTATGAATTTAGAACCTTAAGATATACTAGCAGATTTATGGGCTTGTAGTGTTTTTGTAATTTCCAGTGACAGTAGGTTCTATTTATCTGAGAAACCAATAGAGTAAAATATTTAGATATAAAATTGTAACATGTTGCTGATAATGTTTATACCTTTTACATTTTTTGAACTTTAAAGTTAAATTTATTTAAGGTTATCTAAACTCGTTAAAAATGTCATTTTTGACCAAAAATTTAAAAAAAAAAAGTTTTTGATCTTATTTGATAGAGTATTTATTTGACTTTCCAAAATATATTTTATTTTTTCTCTAAGTTAATTAGTTCCAGAGTTATTACGATTCATAATCAAGGCGGGAAAACCAGAAGTAGGTATGGAAAACACAGGAACTGTTCGTTTAAAGACCCAAAGCCTGTTAAAATTAAAATAAATTTAAAATTTACTTTTTTGCAAAGATAAATTAAGAAAGTTTTATCAAATGTTTAAATGGTTTCTCTTTTGGAAATAGTGCGAACATTTTTAAAGAGAAGTGAAGAACAAAATTGTTTACACAAACAGTAAAAGCAAGAGAGAGCAAACAATACATTTTAAACTATTTTTACTCTTTATTGATATTAACGCATGAAAATTGATATTTGAATAGTGTCCTACATGGTTGCATGTTTCGGCCGTAATTTCTTTGGTACAGCTACAGTCTATATTTATCGCGGTGACAACGGCCTTGGCGCATTTCTAATGTCGCCAAGGATATAATTATTTCAAAAACCTTCTTTTTACTATAAAAAAGTAATAAGTTTCAAAAACATGTTTTTAATTTTTAAAAATATATTGCATACGTAAATAGTATAAATCTGTATCAGATGGCAAAATATTATAAGTCACTTTTCCAAAAAAAAAAGAGTAAGTCCCATCCTGGTGTCTGGTTTGTTAATGTTTAGTAATTGGCCAAATGCCGTCTTCGTCTTGCAAAAAGTCTTTTTCTTTCAGTTTATGAGAAAACAAAGGTGGGAAAATTGTGATAAATCAAAAACCAAAGAACCACAGGTTGAATCTAGAATCTTAAAATTGATGTCACGAGAAATTAAAAAAAATGACTTATAACATTTTGCTATATGAGCACAGAAATATACGTAAATAAAGTGTATAAAGATATATAAAATAAAACCTGAGGTAACAGCACTGTATCGTGACTTCAATGACAATGAAAGAAAATTACTTAACAGGAGAAAAACCATTCAAAGAATCAAAGAAATCAAATAAAAAAAATGATAGTTTAAAATTGAAATAACCAATGGAATCAAAAATTTTTCAAAACAACTAATAAAATTAAAGGCTAGTTTGACGGAAAAAGAACTTTCTAGAATATTCAAAATGACAATTTAAACTTTCCGCTTGCAAAGGTTGCCTTAAAAACCAAAATAATCGTAATAGATATGGGTTGCCTTAACTTGCCATAACTCGCTAACTCGCAAGGCTATTGCCACCGCGATAAATGTAGAGTGTAGTATTAACAAATAGAATAAACAATAGCATATAAAATACTCTATATATGAAAGCTAAAGCTCTATTCGAAATGATAAAATGGGTAATTACTTTCTCAACTTCCATGTTGGAATTATAATAATTTTGTACGTCCAAGTGTCTATTTCAGTCTAAAATTTGCAGTTAATTCGGTTAATACCAATAAATATGAATCCTTACATAAATACATATGCACTTTGCTACATAATCTGCATACGAAAAATAGTGTTGTTTTGTTTAAATTTGGACAAACAAAATTTCAAAACTACTTGAAATGAGTTTCAACTCTTATGTACTTCATGTAGTAAAAGTCATGTATCAATGAATGCAGAATGGGATGCAAAATTCACAATGCCAAACAAGCAATCAACTGTAAAGTAATCTTAACAATCCGGAGAGAGTAGATAACACAATTATTTCCAGACGTTTAATTAGATTCCTCGAGTAAACAGGGTTAGAAAATTGCCTTTCTCTTTGCCCTCAACTATGGAATGTTTATAGGCTAATGGAATAAATAACTATAGTTGTTTTAGTGAAGAAAATAGAAATATTCGCTAATTCTCTGGGGTATTCTATACCAGACGTACTCGCCCATTGTTCATGGATCTTTATATTGACATACGGAAAATTTCCATTGTCAAAATAATTATTGCATTGAGGAAATGGTTACATTAAACCCATTTTGTATTTCTGATCGTAATGGTAATATTTCGCTGAGAGAAGACATATATGCGAATTGAAGAGATAAAGATTAGATGGCAAAGCAGTTTTGAGTGGTGTTATGTTAATTAAAATGATATTAGCAATAGAAACGTTAGAAAAAAAGTGACTGCAAGAAAAAAACACAAATTGCATTAAAATTCTGTTGACTTCTAGAAAAAAAAAATGCAAAAGAAAAATAAAAGGAAATATCTAAAATTATTCATAATAATTAAAATTAAAAAACATTTTAGAGTATTAGATTAGAAAAGTTTTCAGTTGAGCTATTGACTTTTAGTGACAGTTCTAGTCGAAGGCCTCCTTTAATTTTTAAATTCAAGCTACACTACACAAAAACTGATACATCAGTCTATTACTTAGCAGGCCTCTCACGCGAGCGTAGAACTGCAGAAATATGTAATGGAATGAACTCCGCGAGATAGCAGAAATATTATGTTGGCCTGGAAAACCATTACATCCTATAGAGCGGTTCACAATTTTCTTGAGGCGTACAATTTCTGTGTTTCACAAGGTGTTGCATGGCATCCCAGATTTACTCCGTGATATCACGTGTCTTAGAAGGAATGGCAAACCCCAGATTTAGATGAGTTTTCCTCTAACCATTTTATGGAGTGTTTAGACATTTGTAATGGAGCATTGTCTTGTTGGAAGAGGTCAAACCCATCAAAATGAACGCATTACATGAACAGGTGTAACTCTTCACAAAGGATGCACACTAAACTTTCGTCTGTTAGAGACGTTTGTAGACTTTGTTGAAACGCTTTGAACAATATCCTGTAACAATATCAGTTGTCTAAAAAAAATTAAGATATGAGTGGACACTGTCGGATTTACGGGAATGAAAAAGCTTCTTTTAGACAAAGACATTATGAATTTAGTACTTGATGTAGAGCAGTGGTAGCTCGGTCAGTAGAGCGTCGGGCTCGCATCAGAAGGGTTGCGGGTTCTGTCCTCGACGGAGCCTGCAATTCTGATGATTGCGAGATCGGCGCTTCGACCTGGCTAAAGACCGTCGTGTTCACTAATGGTGACTGGGGCACGTTAAATAGGTCGTGATCACAAAGTCCCCCATGTTCCCATACCAAATTAATACCTCTGGGGGTACCTGATCAGGGGGTTATCGACCTCTCATTGGGATCTAAATTACGATATGTGTGAGTGAATGGATGTATGAAAGCGGCCTTCCTGCAAAACGGATGTGCCATGTATGTCGAGCAAAGTCGGACTTCCTCCCAATGGGACTCAATAACATGGAAGGCGCACCCCCTCGCCTCTTGCCGTCTTCGACGTGCCTGGCACTCCTCCAGTCTGCCAGTGTAGGCATAAGAAACAACAGCAGTACTTGATTTAAATGTTAGTATTCCTGAGCATTACTTAAATGTTGAACTTGAAGCATCATGTTATGACAAGCTTGTTCCCAAATGGAACGAAGAGTATGTCTCGTTTGTGAAATAGCCACACGAAAATATATTTCCTTACCATTCAGCATAGATTAAACATTAAATTATTTTTCTTCACAATCTTCAAAATTACACAATTCTTATCTGGTCATGGACGTTTTACCTAAATACCTATATACGCTTAATCTTCGGACTAATGTTAAGGGCGAGCGTGTAAAAAAAGCAGCCACCAGATGTGGATAATTTTCTGTTTAGTTGTCCTGCATTTGATAATTCAAGAATGTGTTGAAAATGGTTTGTGAAGATTGGGTAAAACACGGTTATTGAAACTGAATATTTTTTATTGAAAGTAATATCGTATTTTCTTCTCATTTTTTAAACTAACCAATTCTTGTAATTTCTGAAAGTATTATATTCCACTGTATCTTTGATAATTGAACTTACTTCTGTACTATCGAGAGTCGAAGAAGTCAGTGGTTAGGTGTTAGAATAAAACTGCATTAGAAATCTTAAGTTTAGTACGCATACGTAATTTTCATACGCATAGAGGATCGACAGTACAATAATCATTACCACGATGTTACTTTTCTTAAACAAGCAGCGCGAAAGAGTTTTCATTTTGCAATTAGAAGCAGCATTACTGATATATTCGCGTCAAAAGTTTCATGACGTTATTTCGTGTCGTTAAAAATTTTAGCCTCAAAAAACAACAAAAAAATTATCGATTTGGTGTCTCTAATAGTTCCTGGTATAAGACAATAAATCGAGACACTAGAAAATAAACTGCTAGATATACACTATCCTACAATAATGAACCTGACAGCAAGATGCGATGGTATAAGGAAAAGAATACAAGCTTTAATAGGGGTATGGTCCCCCACGTGCTGCAATTATACTAGCAACCCTTCTAGCAATACTTTTAACAAGGTTTTGATACTCAGCTATGGGTATATGTGTACATTCCTACTTCAAGAATGTCACCAGCTCAGTTGTAGATTTCGGACGTGGTTCCCTGGTCCGTAAGCTTCGCTCTAACGCGTCCCAAAAATGTCCTATGGTGTTTAGGTTGGGACTCTGAACAGGCCAGGGAAGACGTTTTACATCCACATATCGATACCACTGCTTGACAGAGACTGCAACATGACATGGAGCGCTGTAGTCCTGGAAGTAACATTCGTCCATTCCATAAAATTGCCAGAGCGTAGAAATAACCTGATTGTCCAAAATGTTCATGTAAGCGTCGGCGTTCAATTAACCAGGTACGACATGTAAAGGTTCCAGGCCTTACCACGAAAAACACCCCAAAAGTAGTCGGATTTTATGCAAATCCACTGGCGTCCTTTCCATTATTGTAGAGAATGGAAAGGACGCTCACTCTCATATTAGAATGTATTGTACATATACATTCTAATATGAGAGTGAAACTATCAAATGAAGGAAGGCACGTTCACATATACAGAATGCTACGTCCTATCAAAAGATGGACAACATCATTGTATTGATTTTAGACAAGGAATCGCTTGGTATTATTACTGTGCGTTTGTTCCTGACCATCCTGTACATACTTTGAAGATACAGGTTTCCACATTACAATCTTATCTATCTTGTGACTGTGCAGTTCTGGTGACTGTCTATACGAGATATCTTGTCATAAGCAAAATTGATCAGATTTTGATGTACGAGATCAAAACACTTGGAGAATTAAGATGTAGTTTCAAATTAGTAACATCAATTACTTTATTGTTGTAAAAATACTAGTCCATCGTTGTTGTCTACTAGTCTGAAAATAGCTTATTTTAAGAGCAATTTTGCGAGTTTTGAGAGAGAGATATGATTTTTGGGTGTTCCAGGGGTATTGGTTTAGAGAAACTAATTGTGTAATTTATGTAACAGTATTTATCTTCATGTTGATTCAATAAATCATTTGTTGTTTGTTATCAAATCAAGCGTTCCGTTATTGCATTATTAGTGCAGAGTTGCTCACTACATACATGAATGAATAAAATTGATTAAGAGTTATGCCAGCAACAGTTTGGGAATTTAGTTTTTAAAGTGTTTCCTAACGAAACTAATTAATCTTTTTTTGTAATACTTCTAGATTGAGCTATATAAAAGTATATATCTCACACTTTCTATGACTTTGCTACGATTTCAACAACTTTAAGCCCTGATTTAACGAGTATGATTCAATAAAGACAAAGAGCAGGAAGAAATTAATCTCTTCAGTGAAGGAATTTCAACTTTCCAAATAAAATCAGCCATAAAATAAAAAGGGATTAGAGTGAAACTTCAATTTTCGTCGTTTCTAAAGTTTCGTAACTTAGAAGCAGATTTATAGAGAGTACTTTAAGGGGGTTAAGTTTGAGATAATAAAATATAATAGATTAAATTTGCTTTACAAACTGTGAAGTCTCTGTCAAGAATTTTCGTGTATTAACTTCATCTAATACATCAACTTCTTCACTACTTGACACCTACTAAAATTGAATGACGATACATCCAGTGTGAAATTTATTTCTTCACTATTATATTTTACTTTTTGCCTTTTAAAATTACATGCGTTTAAGGACGTTAAGCAATCTTATTATGATAGGATGAAACACGATTTGGCTGTATTTAGCTTAAAGTTAAGATTATAATTAAATCGATCACTTACACAAAGAGTTATTGTTCTAAATCATATATACGTTATTTTTTGCATTTAAAAAAATATTTTCTGCCGTGATAAAAGTGACTTTGAATAAAATATTTTGGAATCTAAATTTAAGATTTTTAAATATAAATAATTTAATTATATAATAATTCATAGAAAAAATAATAATAATTTAATATATAATAATAATAATAATAATAATAATAATAATAATAATAATAATAATAATAATTTAATATATAATAATAATAATAATAATAATAATATAATAATAATAATAATAATAATAATTATAATAATAATAATAATAATAATAATAATAATAATAATTTTATATATAATAATAATAATAATAATTTAATATATAATAATAATAATAATAATTTAATATATAATAATAATAATAATAATAATAATTTAATATGTAATAATAATAATAATAATTTAATATATAATAATAATAATTATTATTATTATTATTTTATATTATAATTATTATTTTATATTATTATTTTATATTATTATTATATAATATATTCGTATATATCAAAAGTAACCAGCTCATTCAAAACCTTACTTATCCAATGAAAAGCTGTAGTCTAACAAAAACTAATAATTGAACGCAGTAACTCCAAATTTTAGGCTTTCTCCAAGTAAAGAATTGCAACTTTAGGGTCGTGAGAAATCATAAATGCATAGGTTAAAAATTCCAAAAAATAAAAATAAATAACATACATTTGTTTGCAGTTCTATTTGTTTTAAACAAGGAATATACATTTTAGTGCTACTGTTTCCATACGAAAGCTTTTTCATCTGATTTTTGTGTCTGTAAACCCTTTGAAGAACCTCCACTAAGAAAAAGTTATTTTTAAAAACCTGTACGGGGGGGGGGAGTGACTATTTTCTTGTGTGAATATATGTTGCACATAACGAAAATTTAGAATATTGAAAGACTGTTGGCGGATCCTTAAGTGTAAAAGCTCTTTTAAAGTATTTCTGGATATCAGAATATAAAATGGGAGAATATTTATATATCTTACCGGATAATGGACCTAAAATATTTCGCCCGATTGCAAGTAATACACACTAAGTCAAAGACCAGAATTTTGAAAAAAAGAATGGGAAAATTACTCTTGTAAACTATGCTTATCAAGTGTGTTTCGTGAAAGGAAAACTAAGCTCCATGTAAAGAAAATACCTTTGTATTTATATTTTTCATTTCATAACTTTGTATTTATACTTTTCATTTCATAACTTTGTATTTATATTTTTCATTTCATAACTTTGTATATATATTTTTTTTTCATAACTTTGTATTTATATTTTTCATTTCATAACTTTGTATTTATATTTTTCATTTCATAACTTTGTATTTATATTTTTCATTTCATAACTTTGTATATATATTTTTCTTTTCATAACTTTGTATTTATATTTTTCATTTCATAACTTTGTATTTATATTTTTCATTTCATAAATTTGTATTTATATTTTTTATTTCATAACTTTGTATTTATACTTTTCATTTCATAACTTTGTATTTATATTTTTCATTTCATAACTTTGTATTTATATTTTTCATTTCATAACTTTGTATTTATATTTTTCATTTCATAACTTTGTATTTATATTTTTCATTTCATAACTTTGTATTTATATTTTTCATTTCATAACTTTGTATTTATATTTTTCATTTCATAACTTTGTATTTATATTTTTCATTTCATAACTTTGTATTTATATTTTATTATTGCTATGTTCCTTGTAACAGTTTTTTATTTGAAAAATTTGTATCATGTGCTGATGCTAGAAATTAAATTTTTCAACTAGTCTAAAGAACACCGCATTCTAGTCTAGAAAAGCTTAGCACCATTTATCTCGAAAATTTTAATTTAGTGTGTTTCATTTATAAAGCTTAATGTACCCTAGCATATTTATAAACCTAACCCTAACCATTTCAAAAAGGTAGAAAGCCAGATGTTCAAGTCTACGAAAGTGTTAAAAAAACAACAAACACGCTTATTTTCTTAATAACCAAATTATTAAGCAGTAGAAAAATTAAAATAATTCCAACAGCAACGAAAACAAATATAGCAAAGTTTTAAGTAACTTTTGCTCTGAATCAAAGTCGATGACATCAACCCATTATTGCCACTTCAAGACACTTCACTCAGGTGGATGAATTGAATAGAATTTCTTTATCCGTTCTCCAAACTATCCAAACATAGTTATTAACTTTAAATTTAAATGAGTGCTTAGGGATGGAATTTACTATTCCTACGAATCCATTCGTTAAATCCAATAAGTGCTTCAACAAAGGCTTTGCAGCCCTCGTGCATAAACAAAATACAATTTACTGTCCTAAAAGAGGACAAAATACTTCCAGTAGAAATATTCACAGGGGTATATTATTAGAAAATAACTCTTTAAATTTTACATAAGGTGCTTATAGAAAAGAAATATCTTGTTAGCTGTTGTAACAACGCACTTAGACTTGGAACTTCCTCCTCAGCAGCAATGCAGAAGGACTTCTTTGAAATCCTTTCTGAGTTGAAATCCATTTTCCAGACACAATTACTTTCCAAGGGTAGTGCAATTCGAGACAACCCGATGCAAATGCATACAGATTTAAAATTGCTACCGTAATGATTTCGGGACAGCGGTTTTTATTCGTTCATACGTGAAAAGGTATGGAATACGTAAAACCATGAACATGGAAGTTACATTGTCGATACATTTTGGGAGCATGTTATAAAAATTATTTCCCAGCTGCAAAGTTGTAAACTTATCACTATGCCAAAATACAAATGCTTCAGTAAAAATAAATATTTTTAAGTATTCCTAGATATTTTTCATTCAAAATAATTCCGTGCTTCGGTTGAAAAAAAAAGACCACGTCCATTTTTCAAGCTTTGGTGATATATGATTTAGTATTTTCTCTTTGATTGTTAGTTACAGCATCCAAAAATACTTTCCAGTGTTTTGAATCTTCCATAATAGACATATACACACACACAGAATGACATTGTCAATTTTATATTTAACTAGTTACCACCGTCCCAGCCTAAGTCATTCGGTGTATTGCCACATAATTTTGAACCACGGTCAGATGACGAGACAACACCCGAGTTGGTACCCCACTCTCCAAACTTCCTCAAAAACCAACGTGAGGACTTTCGACCAAGACAGATTTTAAGATGCACCAGCCACCTCTACACCTTACGCACAAACATCCACACCCGGATTCGAAGCAGGAACCTTCGATCTAGTGTGGCAATTTTATAAAATAACTTTCATTACATTAAAGTGATTTTTGAGAATCAGTAAAATTTGAAATTGAAATGATTTCTAAATGAATAAATGTTTTTGCAATGGACATTCAAGCTTACGGAGTACATATTAAATTGGCCGATGGAAAGTACATAAACTTTATCACCGGATTTACTTAAATCGAAACAAATCTTGCTCTATCGTGCAAAATTTAAGGAACATCGTTATTTTTTAACACGTTACATCCGCAAAATCTAATGAAACAGCCCTTGGCCAGTTGTATAACCTAGGAAGCTAGTTCATATAAAAATTTTATGATATTAGATGCGGTAGAGAAAGGAGTTATGCTACCACAACTACTCATCCACAATCTCATTCTCTATATGCAAACGTGGAGCAACGCCTACATCTGTACTTTCGAAGTGGTCTTTCAGCCATACAGTCTATATAGGATTGCATCGTTTCTTTATTTACATTTACACAATAAATAAATTCGGTGAAGGGTTCCAAATTCGAATTTTAAAACTGAATTGTAGTTATGGTACCAAGTATATACATAATTGGTAAGAAATAAATGTATAAACACTTTTACCAAATAGATATCTGGAGAAATGATACCGAAAGGTGAAAATTGAAAAAGAATTTAATTGAGACGACAAAAGCATGGAGCACCTGGCATGATAATGAATGTTTTAGTAGCAAAATGTAATTCATGCGTAGTATTTAAAGGAATTTTTTCCACAACTCGGTTAGGAGTTCTACCACGATGGGACAATACTTACAAAGTAACTAAATTTTCCGGATGTTTAAGGTATCCGAACACGTTTGAGATCCTTTTTTTTTTGAAGTACTAAAAAAATGTTTTAATGATTTTTTTATGTTTAGCATTATTAAACAATAGCATTGGGCATACATATTTAAAATACGTATAAATAATTTTGTAAACATGATAATTCTGTATGAAATTGTTTTAAGAATTTTGTTAAAAACTTCAAATGTGCTACATGAAAATCTATTCAATCCATTAGAAAAATGATGCTACTAAAATAAACTACATGCATTTTTCTAGGGGATAAACTAGAATCAAAAGTATATTTAAATAAACAAACATTTTACAAGCGATTGAAAAATGAATACAATAATTTTAATAGTTTTACTGTTCTATTTCTTAAACAAATTGCAATAATTTAAAAACTTTTCAACTTAGCATAATTATTTTCTAGTTCATTCCCTGGACAACATAATAAAGAACAAGTTCTCAAACTTTTACGAGAATCCATTAATAACTTTTTGTTTATAACAATTGAAGTGAGGAAATAGTGCTTAAAGGTATTAATTATGTGCTTGGATGGCAAAATGTTATGTCAATTTTGCCAAGAAACTGTTTAAGTCCCATCATGGAGTCTGGTTTGTTAATGTTTAGAAGGTTGCAAAATGTCGTAAGTCTTTTTTCTTTTTGTCTATGAGAAAATAAAGGTGGAAAATTGTAATAAGTCAAAAACCACAGAACCACGTGTTGAATCTTGAATCTTAAAATTCATATCACAAAAAATTAAAAAAAAAAGTGACATACCATTTTGCCATCTGAGCACAGAATTGACCAATTGAACTGTCACGAGATTTTCGTGTAGTGCACTGCTGCTTTTACCTCACAACACCGATGATAGGAAATAACCAGTTTTTTAGCTAAAAGAATCCCAGAAAATATTACATTGGTCAAGAATTTCAAAAGTAGTCAGAGTTCATGCTAGTGAAACAGCACGCTGTAGAATGGATTTATGGGTGTGCCAACCGCTCTGGTTGTGAAAACTGCTAAACAATCAAGGAATTTGTAGTAAGATATTGATCGTTTTGATCAATAGTTATGTGCTTTATTTTTCAAAGATTAGTGTATGAACATTGTTGAAAATCAATCTATATATATAATTCTCTTACGTGGCACGCAAAAAAGACGTTATTTGATATCGCATTTTGGCAACATTGTACGATTGTTTGTTTATCGCGAAGCCTCGCGCTTCAATTGCAAGCGTTATCGGATGAAATTTTATTGAAAAAAAAATGGAATTTTAGTCGAGCTGTTGCAGTTAATAATAGAAATCAAAGAAAGCGGAGGATCTTTTCAGAGCCATTTAAAAAAAGGTCCTTTTCAGGGCCAATAATTATAGTTCAACCAGACGCTTGCACTACAACTTTCGACAACAAACTCAATGAAAAAGTGTGGGTGGCTCGACTGCAGGGGTACATGTACACACAAACAACATGCTGGGTATTCAATTTCCAAATCAGCGCTCACATTTCGAGTGAAAATTTGCACGAAGTTTTCATTTGAATTTTGATTTCAGAGGTACTGTATACATCCTTTCTGAAAAACAGCAAAAAATTTAGATTTGAAAAATATTTTTTTGGAATATCATATTTTGTAAACAATCCCTTCTGCTAGGACACATTTCTTCATTAATGCGATCGAATCGAGCATAGATTCGCGCAGCGAACCAAAATGAGGATTACAAAGCAATCCTCCGGGGGTTGGCGAGCGTCAGCGAGCAGGGGGTGGGCCCCCTAGTTAGTGATAAACTACCTTAATATATAGGTTATGAATAAAATGTAACGAAGTACGTATATCAAGCTAAATATTTGTCGTTGAATGAGAATTTTCAGCGGGTTGGGCGTGACCTATCGGTGAAACATCTTGTTTGCGATGAATGAAGTACTTTTTGTATTTTAGATCGTATTAATCTCCGAAACGTTACATGGAATATTTATTTTTACAACTACTTTACTTTAACTACTTTACTTTTCTTTGCGATACTTTCCTAATTTTCAATCCTTTGAGGTAGTTCAAACACACAGATCAATATAATTTTCATTAAAAAAATAAAACTCATGATTCTTTTAATGAACTTCCTTTTAATTTGAACTTTTTTAATAAAACTGACTATAAAAAGTAGTAATACAAAATGCATGACATTAAATTATATACATTCATAATTAGTCATCTTGTCAAAATGCAGAGAAAATACAAATGGAAAGAAAATGGAATAATTAAGCATATCAGGAAACATTAATGGAACGGAAAGTAATTACTTGTAAACTATCGTTTTTATATCTTCCGAATATAAATTTCTACTCTCAAAACATCGTTTATAATTCCAACTATACCATTATGTTTTTATACTTAACAGTGCATGTCATTAATTATAATAACGTTGTACTTATTCTTACGGAAATACATTATTAAAATTTCAAACTAACAATAGTAACTATAACGAACTCCATTTAAATATTAAATTCACCTCTTGTGATTGTTATGCGCGATACAGAAACGTATCACTATGAAAACTCTTATTCTTTATTTAACTTTGAAAAGGAATGTATATGAAACAAAATGAGTTATTATAAATTGATTCTCAATAAACAAACAAACAAAGTAATAATTTATACAATTTTCTACATTTATTTAATTTATACTATTTATACAATACATGTTTTTGGGCTCTTATTATATTTCCTTTTAAAATTTATACTGTTTTTCCTAGAAAGAATACGATTTTAATTGTTTCTATAATAACACGGAAATTACTTTTGGTATTAACAAGAATTAAATAAATTTAATCAAATTACTGAATTTTTTTTTTTGACTATCAAAGTAATTAATCGAATCATAGTAAGATATGTTTGTACAATTTATCTGTAGAATTACGCACGTAAGAAATTTAAGAAGGTTATATTAATCTAAATAAGTAAACTTATTAGATATGTACGATTTTTAATAAATGAAAACTCTGAAACCATTAATGCATACATTAGTAACAACTTTGGAAAAGAAGAGTTACTGCTAAAATCTCTAGCAACATTTTGAAATTTTTAAAATTAAGTATATTTTAGAAGTAAGCTGTAATAAATTAAATCAAAAGCAATGGAAATATATTTGTGTTTGTAAAATTGGTTTCATTTAAATTAAGTATGTAAAAACAAATGTCATTAATTCAATAGATCTAAAATCATGTATGTAAACATTTCGCAAAACCGACTTTATTTATCTAAGTTGTTTGAAACCATTGATTTAAATTTAAAACTGTAAAACTACGTAAGAAAATGTTTTTGTCACATTACATGTATAATGGGTCAAACTCAAATTGTAATTAACTTTACAATTTTAATCATGATTTTAAAACCGTTGTGAACAAATTTAATTACACTAAGATATCGGTTCTACACTAACGTATTTGATCAAAGGACTCTTCGATTTAATAGAATTCGCTGTGGCGCACACAATTTTATTTGAGGTAATTTACATTTCAAATAAAAAGTTCAAATATAACTTTCAATCACGTTAATATCTTACCAAGAAAACACCATGAACAAGATTTAATATGTTCAATTTGGAGTTAAAATAGCAAGAAAGCGTAATGAAGGTTTATAATTTTTTTATCCAAACATCAATACCTCATTAAGAAATTTCAAGAATTTTTCCGTCTTTATATATATATTGATGCATTGTCTTATTCTCCTTTTCGTTGCTACATAGCAAAAAATATCAATAAAGATAAATAAATAAAAACATTAATAGAAGTTGGTTTTGAAACATCATATAAAATTTGTAATTAAAAAAAAATATCACCTGATAAAATTTTATATTAGAATGTTTATTTCTGAATAGCTATCGTTTGGTAAAACATATTTCAAATTTGTACTCATAACACATTAATATTCGAAACATGTAAAGGAATTTACTTTAACGTAACGAAGAGTAAAATGGCATGTGAGATAAAAAGATAAAATGGAATAATTTTATACTCACAGTATTTTCAATTATTTCCACCTAATTTTATCAATTTATAAAGTACACAAAAAAGAAATGCAGCTCAGTTAAAATATTATGCGGGTATTAGAGAAGCATGTAGAGAGCAATTAGAAATAGTTAACTATTTACTTAATAACAGCTTTGTGTCAGTATTATTTTTCTTAATTAAATGTCAAAAATCAAACCATGCAGATGTTCATTCAAAGATTAGGAGGCTTAAATAAAAGTAGGTACTTCTCTATTTTTAAGGCATTGGAAGGCGAGTAAACAACACCGGAAATATGAGCTACCATGTTAGACCATATTATATCAATGTTCGGGATTTTAGTTTAAATCGTGCCTATAACTTTTAACAAAGTAACCCAAATATTTCTTCATTTTTGTGCATTATAAAAATTATTCAATTTTGAATTCCTTATCCCTCATCATACACATAGTACAAACTAATATCATTGTAAATAATGTTTTTATAAACTATTAAAAATATTGTATGTGTAAAAAAGTTATTAGTGTTTTGTAAACTATAATTGTTTTTCGGTGAGCTACATTTCTTAACGATTTCAAACTATTAAGCCTTCTGCTAGAATGAACTTTTCTTTTTTATCTTTTATCTAGCTAACTGGCGTTTGAATTATACCTTTTATCTTGTCGTTTATGGATCACATAATTTATGTTTTCTGTTATTGGTAATTTGTTGTAGAGAAACACACAACCATTAATAATACATATCTACATCTACCAGTCACCATAAAATTTATTTTTAAATATCTGTTTATCAATTCATGTATCCAAATACGTATTGACTGCAAAAACAAAGCAAGGCTTCTTATCGAACTGTGAAATAACGTAGCAAATATTTTGTTTGTTGAACAAAATAAAACATAATGAATGTACTGCAATCTTATCATTCATTCTAAACAATTAAAGTAATCTTCTTTTCATAGCTCACTTTACCTTTTTCTACTCTTTACCTGATAATTCCAGGCTACCAGGTTCGATTCATGCATTATATTACACTGTGTGTATTTCTCCCTTCTGTGTTGTTAAAACTTTCCTTATTTATGTGTTTAATACTTGAAGTTGTCTATGTTGACTAGTAACTAATCGACTACTCTGAAAAATTAACTAAGTTGACTGATTTAGCATTTTATCACTTCGATTTTGTTATAGCATCTGATGACAAATTAAATGTGTGATTTCGTATTACTATAGAGTGGAAACAAAAATGGTTATATCACAAAAGTCTACTAGAACCATCAGTTGAATCAACGAATTGTTGATTTTTCCCGTACCGGGGACCAATCAGATGATGAAATTTTCGTTGCTCCATGAACAATACTTAAGGCTAACGTTACAACTAGTTTGGGTCACTTTGTACTGGTCACATAAAAATGTTACCATTCCTCGTTCAAATTTTATGTATCCTCTATAAGTCAAATATAACCCTCGTGCCATAAAGCCTAATCCAACCAACCCATTCTTTACTGTTTTATCAAGCACCAAATGGTTAAATCGCAAAAGTCTACTAGAACCATCAGTTGATGAATCAAGGAATAGTTGACTTTTCCCGTTCCGAGGACCAATCAGATGATGAAATTTTTGTTCCTCCAGGTACAATAGACTAAGGGTAACGTTACAACTAGTTTTGGTCACTTTGTACTGATCACATAAAAATGTTACCATTACTCATTCAAATTTTATGTATCCTCTATAAGTCAAATATGACCCTCGTGCCATAAAGTATAATCCAACCAACCAACCCATTCTTTACTCTGTTTTATCATGGTGTCATTAATGAGATAATAAAATAAAATTGAAGTTTGAAGGAAATCAAACCGAAATCGTGATAAAAATATGACTGCTGCAAATATTAATTTCAATAACGGCTTTTAACATAAAACTCCTACAATCAACTTTATCCACTCCATCTATATTTGTATTCCACGGAACTCCCAAATTAGGAAACAGCGCACCAAACTGTTAAAACACATTTATGGAGCCAAGCATCAAAGAAAAAGTATCAACCGCCCCCGAAAGTTTGCGCAAGAGTGATTCGGTCACACAATTACTCTGATGGGAAATAATAAGGGTAGCAGTATACTGGTCATCAATAGATATTTATCCCGTCTGTGATATCGATCGAAATGATTAAAGGAACTGTTATTTATCTAAGAGCGTCGACTCTGCATTAGACATTCCCCCATTCAATGATCTTCCAGTCTAACATCCCAATTAGGATACTACACAGAGTTCTGTATAATAAAAGGGGCGAGATTAAGGAAAATACACCTTTGTGAAATTGTTACTTTCAGATTTACCGGTTGCCTCCTCCATTATATGGATTTTGATATACCTATTCGGGTTTTTATATCAGGTCCTCTTCAAAATCTTGTGATATGATTTTCCAATTACTTAAAACATCAATGAAATGTGTTTTGCTATAAAATACGTCATGCGCAAAATGGTTCCTTTTCATTTTAGCGTAATTCACTCCGTATTATACTAATTTTGTCTTTGGATTCCTCTTTCTCAAGTTCCCTTTTAACCCAATTATTTGAATTTACTTGTCTAAGGGCTAGTTGTAAATACTTTCTTATCATTTTCATCCTCAGAGAGCTTATATATATAACCAAACCAAAAACAGAGTGCATATGAAAACAAAATAGACAAAACAAACACAGCCTTTTAGATGAACATAATCAATATAAGTGCCTTTAATGAGAGTTACAAAATATGCATGCATGTTTGTAAGACTTCAGTAAAAAAGATTGCATGTAGAGGAAGACCTCAGCAGAAAGAAACAAATCGCACTTCTCGCGAAAAGTGATAGGTGAATATCTCGACGAATTCATAGTCAATACAATAAATTGATATTACGAAGAATTAGTAAACATACCAACTCAAAATCACTATACATAATGACTGAATTCGTAATCCCGAAACTTAAATATTTTTTAATAACGACGCATTCATGATGTGCAAGCATGTTTGTGTAGATCTATTGTATGCACATCAGGAGAAAAAAGATATGACACTTTCGCTAGAAAAGTGACACAGTTCAAAATCGCCTTAAACAGCGACGAATTCTACTTAGGACTTGCAAACTTCTTTTAGCTCTCGAATAAAATCCACATTTCAAAGTTATGTCCCTCTTTTTTAGAGGAGGGGGACTAATGGAAACTTCTATTTTATTATGTATGAAACAAAAAAAAGTAAACCCTTCTGTCAGACGAATTTTAAACTATTCTAAACGAAAGGGTATAGTTACTTTTTGTGACATACAAGTCTCGTATCGATTACTATGAAAGGGATTTTTACCGTTGCATTTTTTCGTGTTGCTCAAGAGATTCTTGAGTAATGGGATGCACTACTAAGTCGAGTAAACCCAAGCAATTCTTTAGCCTGGTTACTTTTAGCGACTGGTAGTCTTTGCCTGAAAGATTATACAACACTACAACAATTGACATTCAGTGTAGGATAATGTAAGCAGTGCAACGGATAAGAAACGATGAAGTACTTTTTGATGGATTGAAAGTAAGTGCTCTGTTTTACATTGCTATGCTAAATAGCACTCTGTAAGCACTCTAGCACTGTGGAAAAATGCCCTAATACAGTAATTTATTTTTAATTTTGTAACATGAATAAGAGACTTTTTTCTGTCAAGCTAAATGGATGTGGCGATAGTTTTTTTTATGGGGATGGGACGAGCTTTCAGCACATATTCCGGAGGTGATGTTGTTTCTATTCTTTTCCAAATTTAAATACGATTTCATCACGTTGTCAGATGAAATTTGAAGAATACCTAATTCATATATGATAGTTAATTGGTCTTAATAATTTGAATTAAATTAAAAGCCATGAAGTATCTTGTGGTAAATTAAAGTTAATCTCTCTTCCAACGTTATACTACAGTTGTAACACACATTGGGTAACATCAACGACTTACTTCAATTATTAACCATATTGTGGTCTATGTGTCAGCCAATTACACTCAACCACGAAGTATATTTTGATTAATCGAAGTTGCTGTCTTTTGCACCTACTTGAATTTGTCTTCTTAGTCAGAACTTATGAATTTGCAATCGAATGCATATTCATAGAACTTATCTGCTATACTCAGACATGTTTAAACGAATTTTATTTGGATAAAGAATAATCATTTCCCTCTATAGGACATACGTTGCCCATTCACAAATACAAACTCGAAACTGGCAATGCCTCCCAAAATTCAACATAACGCTACAGTGTGTCATCCTGGTACTTCTGAAGACAAACGACATCGGGATTACGTCCATAAAAAGGGTCGTATATGTACTAAGGCCCGGATGAGAAAGGATCTGGGGATACTGAAATTTTATACAGTAAGTGCAGTCTGTTTTCTAAATGTAGCCGTTTTGTGGGGACTTAAACACCGTATGTGTCATAGCTTTTAGAGCGTTTAAGGGACATCGTCGAGCTTAGACTGGGAAAAGAAGTAATTTTATTTCCGCCGAAGGGGGAGAGGTCAGGTGAAAGCATTTTACGATCTAATTTACTAAAATAGCTATTCTATTGAAGGAGGGGCAGGTTTCACTAACCCGAGCTGGGACTTTTTTCTTGCGTCCTTTCGGCTGAAGTATTTCTGTAGACCTTTCAGTGTCGATTCTGATGTATTCTGTAATAATTAAACTGACATTGGTATTCAATTAGACATGTGTATTTCACTATATAGCATCCCTTTTAACTCACTCCATGCATATCTGCTATTCATTTCTGCATAGCCATTGCCGTGCCAGACGCATTACCAACTCAGAAACCTGTGAAGCAACCCTGAATATTGATGATTGTGCGCCAATGGCAACTTTGATGGAGTACATTATTCACCATCCGTCGGATCTATTTCTTCTATTATACACTACTGTTTGGGAAAATTGAAATACCATGAAGGAATGATGCAAATTGAACGAAACTTGCAGGAAATGCGAAACAGGTTAGGATGTACAAGTGATTTGAATTACACAGCGATCACGCATGTGTGGGCCGAGAAACACCATCTAAACTTGAAAGTGACCCGTGTATAAAACGCACTGTAAAGGTGCGTTGAAATGTGTGCATCGTCGCATGACTGCTGTAAATAATTTATTTGAAGTCAACATGCCTCGACAAAAACAGAGTGCAATACTAGCAATTAATGAAGTTCGAACGGAGCCGCATGGTTGGTCTTCGTGAGGATGGACTTTCGCATCGGTAAATCGCCACCCGAACGAGGCATAATGTCACAGCAGTGATGCGTGTGTGGAAGAGATGGACCAAGGAGAAAAGTCAAAACCCCTGCAGTGGGATATGCAATATGACGTCACCACGGGACGACAGACACCTCATACGCATGATGGTAACGGACGGTACAGCGTCTCTCTTGCGTTGGCACACAAGATAAGATTGGAGCACGTCTACATGTGAATCATTGTCTCCCCCACGGTTTCTTGTCGTTTGCTGCACCATGAGTTCCGTGCAAGGATTCTTCTGCTCAGGATTCCCTAGGCACTGAACCACCACCGCCTCCGACCTACAATGGGCTCACCAACACAGCCAATGTCATTACGAATGGCAACAAATCGTTTTTTCAGAGGTGTTCCACCACAATCTGGACTATAACGAAGGATGCGTATTGGTCAGACGCTACAGAGTTGAACGTCTTTTCCCGGAGGGTCTTATTCAGCATCATGCTGAACGAACGCCTGGCGTTATGGTCTGGGGTGCTATTGGATATATACTACTGTTTGTAAAAAATGGAACAACATGAAGGAATCATCAGAATTAAAAGAAATTTAATACACAAACGGCTTGTATTAGTACTAATAAATGAATAAATTTTCAAAGCAAAAAAAACAATATTAAGTGTCCGAAATCAATATACTGTATAGCCACCACGTGCTGAAATAAGTGCTGCTATACGACGTGGCATGGAGTGAAACAGATGTTGAATGTCTGCTTGTGGAAGAGAATTCCATATTGTTTGTATGCGCACCCAAAGTTCGTCTTTTGAAACTGTAGGACGCGGATCACGAGCGAGACAAAGACCAACCAAATCCCACTCAATAGGCGACATATCCGGCGAATAAGCAGGCAAAGGGAAAAGTTGCATGTGTTGTGTTGAAAAGAAGTCTCGAACATTCCTTGCAACATGTGGAGGTACATTATCCTGTTGAAAGGTAACTCCAGGGATGCCTTGAAGGAAGGGAACGATTTCAGGCTCTAGCACTTCACTGACGTACCTGTTGCTATTCAGATTACCCTCAATTCGTAGCAGCTGAAACCGTTTATGATACAAAATCGCACCACAGACCATAACTCCAGGTGTTCGGCCACTATGACGTTCGAAAACGCACTCTGGAAGGCAGCGTTCGCCAGCATAGCGTCTAAAACGAATGCGGCCATCATGGTTCACAAATTAAAGCGGGATTCATCAGAAAAGACAACTTGTTGCCAATCAGCCATTGCACAGGTTTGGCGTAAGGGGGATCCTGTATAAAGGAATCCCTGCACGCAGTACACGGTACAGCATACGTCGGCGAATTGACGAAGCCGCCATTAGTACACCTGTAGCAGAAGTCCAAAGTGCTACCAACAGCCTGGAGGAAGCTGTACTATCATTCACCGCCATGTGGACCAGGTGTCTATCATCGCGCGCTGACGTCACCTTCCGTCGTCCACTCCCAGTTTTTCGAATTGCCCGGTGCTCGTCGGTCCACTGCTTCCAAACTCGCATCACTGTGGAACTGTTCCGCTGCACACGAGCTGCTATTGCACGATAGGAAAATCCTACTTCACGAAGGCCGATGATTCTCCCCCGTTCAAACTCCGTAAGTTGTTAAAATTTCACCCTATTTCAGAGGCATACTTAGGTCTCACTAAACTTTCGCCACTAAAAATAACCATGCACTATTTTCAACGTCCCGCTACAGCCCTCTATTTATATGCTTTTAGCATCAGTTAAGAGGGCGCTGCTCACACCACGCATGCGTGGTGTCTCTGAAACATTACTACTTTGCATAACATCCTATAATTGCCATGTGCTACAAATTTCATTTCATTCGGATGATTCCTTCATGAAGTTGCATTTTTTACAAACAGCAGTGTAATTATCGAATATTGGATATAATTAATCGGGATAGCCCATTATGGCCTATCCCGATTACTCCATACTGTTTGGACCCTGAACAGCGGGAGTTACATCAGGGATGTTGTGGAGCCCGAGGTCCTACCTCTCCTGCAACGTATTCTAGAATTTCTATTAATAATTTTTATAAATATTAATTTCATATTTGATAAAAAAATAGTAAATTTACTTTGATGATTAAAATGTTTATAGATTGTGTTTGGGTTTTTGGGTAGCAAAGGATGAAAAAACAATTTCCATTAAAAATTAATGTTTGTATTAAATAGAACAAAAACCGTGAAACACCAATTAAACATTAGGAGATCTAATTTTCAAACACTTCGAAATCGGTGAAAAATTCAATAAATTGAAGAACTTTTTTTTTACTTCCGCCTGAAATTGTGTGTAGAATCCAAATTTGTGATAAACGATGGGGGTTCGTATTGAAATTATAGGAGTAAGCACCCTATCTTATATGAAGACGGCCCCTTAGATAAATTTTAAGTATTGATATTGTAGCTAAACTTATTCACTTCGTCTGACTATCGTGGCTCAGTCGGTATTGCACCTTACTGCGAATCGGAAGGAACGGAGTTCTAATCCCACTAGAGGCAAGTGGCCTAAAAGTAGATTTCATTTTAAAGTTTCATTTCTGTTTGTTTCTTACTTCTTCAGTAATATACTTATGTTAATTTCTAGAACTTTCGATTTCTCGATTGTTCGATTCATTTTCGGAAAAGGTATAAAAGGATATGTATCACTCAGTTCAAGTGAATAATAAAGTCTCGAGTTGAGATCAGTAATCTTTGTCCTCGCTTGCCTTTTGCAAATATACACGAAGAGGTTAGCTTACCTACAATAAATCTACACGACAATATTTGTAGAAAACATTAATCCCTATTGATTGCTACCTTATTTTTGTTCTATGATGTAAATTGTGCAATTGCGATCTGGTGTATCTTTTTTTTTACGGCTGTACAAGCCTTCTTCAGTGTACGACAGTTCCCACTTCTTCCATGGCCTTCGCTTTACTCAGATCTGTCGCCCATTGAGCGTGTCGTGATTGTATCTGTCGTTGACGATCGTATCGTTCGTTGGGCAGAGAGTACGGTTGAATTTTAGCGTCAGATATCGGCCATCTGGAATTCCATCCCGCAACATGACATTCAGAATATGTATGATTCAAGGCCACGACGTGTACAGGCTCATCGCTGCACTTGGCGGCTGATATTGATTTCCGGCATTATTGTTGTTTATTGCTCTGTAAATTTTATCGTTTATTTAAACACTATAAGTAATAAGTGGAATACATTTCATTTATTTTTATTGATTCTTTCATAGCGTTTCAATTTTCACAAACAGTGGTGTTGTATTTAGTATGTACACAAGAAATCGTGATAGCGGTGCCTGTGATTCGAACTCAAATACCGAGATATAATTTAATATAGCCATTTGATGTCTTAAAAGCGTTTTTCTTGCAGCAAGACCCAAGACCGCTTCATTATAATACGAGATATATTTGCTTGTTGTGTGACATCACATCATTACTACCGTGCCAAATGCATGAATCTGCATTTTTGCGATTTCACCTAACTGTATTTTTAGTCACCATTTAATGTTTTATGCCATGACAAATCCACGACATTTGATTCTTAGCGGAATGCCGATTTCTATGATAAAACAATAACTTTTGAGTCGTAACTCGATTTTTCCCGAAGCATCAAAACTTTAAACGCGCTTTTGTAGAAACGTCAATTTTGCAGATCCTTGTCCTTAGGCGTGGGGGTAACGATATGTTCTCAACAAACTTGAATAGCGTCGTCGCATTCCGATACTATCGTATGCCTGGAAGCAGTTCAAACTTGACACAGAAAATGCTGTAGAAAAATTTCCGAAAATCGCCAATGTGAGGTGAAAGCAAACTTCCTTGAAAAAGTCAGACTTTAAAATCTAACTAAAGACTGGCAGAGTACACGGTTATTTCCTGGCACGTTTGTTTTGAGGTGGTTCATGCGTCCGTACAGTGTTGGTTTGTAAAGGTAGGAGAATAAACTTTCCAGTTCGCGTTGATTGTTTGAAATTTTAATGCCTCTTTTTCATGTCTGTCCTGTGGTCTGAGGCGTACTTTGATAATTAAACAAGGTTTTCAAAAGCTCTATCTATATATAATTGTCTTACGGGGCACACAAAAAATACGTTATTTGTTATCGCGTTTTGGCAACACTGTACGATTGTTTCTTTACCACGAAGCCTCGCGCCTCAATTGAATTTATAGCGTTATCGGATGAAATTTCATTGAAAAAAATGAATTATTAAAGTTCGTTGCACTACTTTCTTCCAAAATGTCAAAAACAAGGGCTCTTTCAGGGCCTGTTAAATAACGGCCATTTTCAGGGCCAACATTTATAGTTCCACAAGACGCCTGCACTACAACTTTCTACAACTAACTCAATAAAAAAGTGCATGGGTGACTCGAGTGCTGAGGAAATGCACACACAAACAACATGCTGGATATTCGATTTCCAAAGCAGCGCTCACATTTCGAGTCAGTCAAAATTTGCTCAAAGGTTTCATTTGAATTCCAAATTGTTCGTGTTCTGATTTCAGTATAACTTTACATTTTACAAATTTACAGTCGAAAAATACTTTTTTGGAATATAATATTTTGTAAACAATCCCTTCTGCTAGGACACATGTGTTCATTGATGCGAGGAAACCGAACCAATGAGGATTGCAGGCAATCCTCATTGGTTCGGGTATCGGACGATATCTCTCAATGAGGATTGCAGGCAATCCTCATTGAGAGATATGGCGAGCACGGGAGGGCCCCCTAGTTTATTTTGAATACGTATGCCACAGTGTTTAGAACTAATCCTATAAAATTATAAAATTTGTTCAAGCTTTAAAATTCATTAAAAAAATACTTATTACATTTAATCAAGCTCTAGATGAGATTCCTGTATCTTTACTGTATTTTTATCTTCTGTGCGTCGTTACAACTTTCCTTCTGCACGTGTATATCCATTTATTTGACCGATAAAGCCCTTGGAAAAGCATTGCTTGGTGCAGCTTAGCCAGATCATCTGGCTCTTGCGTCGTAATAAAACCAAACCTTAAGCTTAGTATATTTCTTTCCTTATAGGTGATACCTAAACAAAACAATCTCTCACAAAAAAGTGAGTACATCGTATTTGTATGGGAATGAAAATAACGATGAGACAGTTGTTTGGAAGGAAGCTTCTAGAACAACGCAATAGAGGATATTTGCAATAGGAAATTTAATTAATCCAGATGCAATCTTTATATCTTAAGATGAAGGGAGTGAGACCACAAGAGGTACAAACAGGAAAATGATTTCAATGTATGAGATTCAGGTTATCGGCAAAGTTCTTCGTGATGTCTAGTTTTATTATCTCACAAAGAAGGGAGTACATCTTATTTGGATGAGAATTAAAGTAACGATGAGACAGTTGTTTGGAAGGAAGCTTCTAGAACAACGCAATATATGATATTTGCAATAATAAATGTAATTAATCTAGATACACTCATTATATCTTAAGACGATGGGAGTTAGGCCAGAATAGATATAGACAACACAAGGATTTTAAATGGATGCGATTCAGGTAATCAGCACAGTTCCTTGTGACGTCTAATTGAATTATTAAGTGGAATACAAACGAATTTAACGACAAACTCAAAATAATTTGATTGCATTTCATTGTTTTGATTAAGTTTTATACTCCGGGGATAGTTTGGTTGCATGTATGGGGACGGAGTTCAATTCGAATTATGTCCAAGATATCACTCTTTTTCCTTCCAGTGTTCAGAGGAAATGATGCAATATTTCTGGGTACAACTGTATTTGATTCAGTCTACCTCGGCAACCGTGAGCGCAACACGACTGTATGAGACTGATCTATTCAAATAGATCAAGTGGTTTGAATGCAACATTTAAAAAATTGTTATTATGTGAACCGATGAACATTTTTGACATCATCGCTTTTTATCTGGACAATAGTGATCGCAATACCACTGTGCGTGATATCGTTTTAATAATCTGGACAAGATATATTTAAATATGCGAAAAACATTTGCCAGTTGCTTGAACTGCACATTTTAAATAGTCATTTTCATACTTCCCAAAGTGAGGGCTTGATTAAAACTGAACCTATTTTTATGAAGTGAATACGTCTTTAAAATTTAAACAATGGTGAGGGGCATGCATGAAAAGTCAAAGGTAACAAAAAAAAGTAATACACATTTTTTGTCATGATTTCTGAACTATACGAAACATCCAGAAGATAAATATAACGTCATAAATAATAGTAAATAATAGACGATATTCGTAGGTGATATGTCTTGGGCTCACTGAGCGAGCAGACGCACTCAGAGGGGGAAGGGGTACTTACTCAATATGTCGAAATTCTAGGGTGCTGGGCAAGCTTTGGGTCAGTATGACTTCAGATTGCATGGAGTGAGGAAGGTATAAGTGGTGTCATTTGAAAGCTACCAATTTGCAATGCAATTTATAGAAAATAACAACAATTAATATCAAACTGAAACATAAACTTTGATCTTTGAATTTGTAAATTAATTTTTGAACATTCACACAGCAATCAATCGCCTAAACTTCTTATGTCTGCTTCTTTCATTCCATAATTCAACATCTGGCCCGAGTACTTTTAATTAATTACGTACTAGATCAACACAACGATCTATTGACGAAGGTCCGGGATCAATCCACTAATCAAAAGATCCGAGGGCGTAATTTTGAGAACCACGTAATTTTGAACCACGGTCAGATCACGAGGCAACACCTGAGCAGGCAGCCCACTCTCCGGACTTCAACACCAACCCAACGTGAGGGCTTTCAGCCACGACAGATTAACTGCGTACCAGCCACCTCTACACCATGCGCTTACAAAAATCCACGCACTGACCCGGATTCGAACCAGGAAACTTCCAATCTAGAGGCTAACAACTTAACCACGAGACCAGTTGATTGGGTCACTGTGTGAGAAATGCATCAATAAAGAAATAAAAATGTAACTGAAATTCAGACGTAAGCTCAAAGCGAACTAATTAAATCAAACAACAAGTCAATTAAGATTAGCGCAATAACGATTTGATGGCTGTCTTTAATGACTCTCTTGCGTGATCACGACAAGGCTATTGCATTATTGCAAACTAATTGACAACAATGCAGTTGTTAGAGGACACTTATTTCTTCAATTGTCTTCTACAATCGTCTTTTAAGGAATGTGGTATTTGCTCTTTTCAGACAAAAAAATGGGCTCTTTAAAGTATGACGAGACATAATTAAATGGGAAAACAGCCTTTTGGTTATCGGAAGAAATGTCCATAGTTTAAGGACCGAATGGAGTAAAACTGAAAATCATTAAATGATCCTCCTCTTCTCCGCTTGGAAACAAAAGATGATTTTTTTTCTCCTTTTACCTTGTTTTCCCTCTTATTATATTTAGATTCCTTCCTAGATTTGAACTTTTACGTTTATTTCACTCATTTTTATCATTTCCGCTTTGAACAGCACTTATTTATAGTAATTCTTTCTTACTAAAAAGAAGGGGATTCAAGGATATACAGAGGCTGTTCGGACATTGTTTTGAACGATTTTAAAGGACCGTAGAACAATGTTTTGCAATAAATATTTGTGTTTTAAATGTTTTATTGTGTATTCCGTATTGTTAACTGTTTGTTTTTACACCTAAATCTCCATGATAATAATGCCTTTTGTAGTATCGACAGTGCAGTATTACGTCCCATCCTTGTTCCACAGTTTTTCAAAGTCCTTGTATATTTTTAAGTCGACGTTTCAATAATGGTCTTTTTAAAAGTCCAAAAGCACATAAGTCCATGGGTGATACATTGGAGATTTAGCAGGAATATCATAAAAGGGTGACTTGATACCAGTCTGTAGTCCCCACCACCCAATAGTTTTTAGTATATTTAGATGTGTGGATGATTACTTTATTCTGATGCAGTGTGGGTAGAGATATGGTATTTTTTTTTAATTGTGGATAAAATATGGTCATAGGACGTGGGAATTTATTTTTATATTTCCTACTATCATTACATTTAATTTTTCATTATTTACAAAACCGGCAGCAATCAAAAATTGTTAAAAGTTGGGGCTATTTTAAGTGCTAATTTCACGTGACCACATCTAACTTCTTATATCTCGGCAGTTGAATACATTTTTAAGCATTAATTTATTTACTAATCATACTTTAAAAGTCTCACGATATTCTTCGATTAACCGTGACACATCGATACAATCAAACATACACTTCAACTTTTAATCATCCACTTTTATTTCGATTCAAAATATATATATTTATGATTGGCTGATTGAAAATTGAAGATGTATGATTATTCAAATTACTTAACTTATATGTATATGCAGACAAGTGGATCTGCTGGAGAAAGGCAGAGATCTATTCGATCTGGTTGTTGATACTGCTTGCACGATATCCCAGACTGGTAGGAGGATAGTGTTTTTATTTTATTAATATATGTTTTTAGTTTAAAGTTTAATAAAAACTTTATTTTATTTAAGATTCTTTGTGTGGTCAACTTTCTTTTAATTAACTTTATAGAGGAACTGATTACGTGTTCGGACCCACTGTTGCATCGTATACTGGTTGTTGGATTACGATCTACTATATCGTTCCCAGTACAAATCCATTAGAGAAAGTTTCTTTAGATTCTTTTATTTGAATCACTTTTTAAGATTAGCTTCTCCTCTATTATGATAGTAAATTCTTCTTTTTTTATTACAATCATTTGAATTCATCCACGTCTCGTCTGCTGTCACATTTCTCCATCTTTCTCCAGCTAAATGCTTCTCATGCATGTATTCTGCAGCGAGTTCTGCGTTCGCAATATCTCGTAGAGATAAACGATGAACATTGTATTTTTTGGCCTTTTTAAGATTCAAATCACTCTTAATTATTTTATTTATTGAAACTGAACATTTTAATGACTTTGCAATAGTCCCTTTGACTTGGCCTATTTTAATTTAATATTAAAGATCACCTTATAGAAATATTTTCATAAATTATTTTCTTTTTTGGATCCGTATATGGAAGTATTTTTCCATAGTATTTTTAGCGTTTTTTTCCTTTCTAATTAATAATATTACTTATAATACCTTTAGATTTCGAAACTTATGACTTTTACAGCGTTTTTAAATAACTGAATAAGCGTAATTCTCTTCGTAAAGAGCGGGAAGATGGCTTTCCATCCATTGCTTGTTTAAAAGCGCCATTTTGAAAATAAACAAACTTTGAGTAAGCAAAAAATAAGTTGCATTTTGACTATTTAACATCTGTGAAAATGACATTCTGTCGTGGCATGCGATTCTTTTACAGCTCATCAAAATAGTTTGAAAAATGTCCGAACTGCCTCTATATCCGTTATATGAAACCTGCAGTCTACCGTGTATACAGGGTGGTCCCGAATTCATGGTACAAACTTTAATGGTAGGTACAGGACATTGTAACAATGATTTATTGTATAGGAATGTATAGTCGCAAGTGACGCGGTGAGGCGTAAACAGGGGAAATAAAAGGAAAGAGAAATGGAGTGATCGGTTGGTATGATTGCCGGTAGAGGGCAGTAGATGTCTAGCCGCTGTTGAACTGGTATTGTGAACGACTTTTTGATTGGCCCATACTTACTACCCACGCGGCTCACTGGCGGAAGCTATCTTATTTTTCTGAAAGAAGTGTTACCACAACTGCTGCATGATGTTCCGATCGCCATTCGTAACCGCATGTGGTTTCAGCACGATGGGGCGCCAGCACACTTCAGCATTGATGTACGGAATTACCTGAATGCCACGTTTGGTACTCGATGGATTGGGCGTGGTGGACCAGTCCCTTGGCCACCCCGATCTCCCGATTTATCGAGCCTCGATTACTTTTTATGGGGACATCTAAAGCATCTTGTTTATGAGACTCCAGTTGACTCAGATGAGGATCTCGTCGCTCGCTTATCTGTAGCAGCTGCAGGTGTGCGTGAAATACCAGGCATCTTTGAACGTGTACGCCAATCGCTCCACCGACGCTGTCAAGCATGTATCGATACTGGTGGACGCAATTTTGAACAATTACTGTAAACATGACACTTGTCAACAACGCTTTCTATAAAATCTTTGTTTTTCCTTTCGGCCGTTATTTCCCCTGTTTTCGCCTCACCGCGTCACTTGCGACTATACATTCCTATACAATAAATCATTGTTACAATGTCCTGTACCTACCATTAAAGTTTGTACCATGAATTCGGGACCACCCTGTATAGCTCTCGACCTGTCAAAAATTCGAAATCACGAAGACAACGCCACTAATTAGAATTTTCCCGGTTTTCGTTAATATAATCTTTTATTCAAAATTCTTCGACATTTTTATTTAAAGCTCTAATTTCTGTAACTGACATCTTAACATGTTATGCGTTCGAGTTACAATCTAGGCAAATATCACATTTGCTGTTTCAAAACAGCTTCAAAAGCATACGTAGTTCCTGCAATCTTCTGTTTAGGGCCTCTAAGCAGTTTAAAGCTACTTCACCAAGTAGAATCTTTCCTACGGATTCTCTTAAAAAATGGAATGTTTATCGATTGATTATGTTTCTTGTGGTATAAAAGCGACACTTCTCGAATCTTAAATTGTAAGACTGAAATCTCTTAAAAAGCTCAGAGAGTTAGAGTACTTCCAATTTCATTTTAATGTGTGTTGAAATTTAGTATGTGTGAAAATGATTACAAAACCGACAATTTTAAATACATATCTGTGAGCTTTGTTAAGATGGATGGAGTTTTAAGTCACAAGGTCAAGATGGGTCAGATAAAAAAAAAAACAGGTAACATCAAGAAAATGTACAAATACACATAGGACGTTTAACTGACATATTATATACATATACTCAATTCCAAAAGCTAAGTATAGTTCGTAAAATGCGAAAAAATTGAAGTAAATAGGGATAAAATGGTTCAAAATCACATGTGGTAGTTTCGGAAATTTTTAATTAACGTCGTATTTGAGCAACACAACGGGCTATTGACAACGGTCCGGTATCAATTCCCTAAAGGAAATATCCGAGGACAACACCACGGTCAGATGACGAGGCAACCCATTAGCTGGCACCCCACTCTCCAAACTTCCACAACAACCCAATGCGAGGACTTTCGGTCACGACAGATTTAAGGTGCACCAGCCGCCTCTACACCATAAGCTAACAAATATCCATGCACTGACCTGGATTCGAACCAGGAACCTTCCGATCTAAAGGCTAACACTTTAATCTAGAGACAATCACTTATGGAGAATCGTGGGTGAATGCAAAACAGTTCAGTCGACGTTGGCATGCTCAAAACACCGGCATACGTCGGAACGAGTATAAAACGACCTCAAGCGACATGACCAGATTGGACAGATTTTCGCAATTATTGGGTATGAAGCGTTATTAACAATCAATAAGGACGAAAGATGTATGGAAGAACGTGGTACGCGTTTTTACCCGTGAAAACATCAAGGAAATATATCGATGTTTTCCTTCATGGGGTCATGGTCTGTGCAGGTATCTTTGACACGGGGTCTGTTACCGGTCAAAGATACAGACGAAGTCCTTGATCCTGCCGTTCGCCTGTTTCGAGATACTGTCTGTCCTGGTTTCATATTCATGGATGATGCGGTTCCTCAACGTTCATCTCTGATCGACGCCCTCCTTCAAAGTGAATATATCCAGCGCATGCAGTAGCCTGCCAACTCTCCAGATCTGAATCCTATAGAGCAAAAGTCGGATTTGCACAGGCGACATATTGTATCCCTCCACTATCCTCAAAGCTCCGTTCCCGAATTAAAAACTTGGAACTCTTTGAGCACAAGACTCATACATACCGTCATCGAAAGTATGGGAAATCGTTTAGCAATCAGTCATGGGTTCGTCAGACAAAATTAATCCTCTTGGTGGTTTTCTCTATGAGACATATTGGCATGATCAAAACTGAATAGGTCATGATAGAGGAAAATTGACCAACTCTTGATCTCGTCATTATAAAAAAGGGCAATATTGTGATGACGAGATATCTCGTCATTTGCTAAATAGATCAATCTTAATGAACGACGTATATCGGCAAAACCAATTGAAGGTTTACGATGATTTCTATAGCCCTACTGACTTTACTGTGCCTCATATACGTTGCAAAAGTTAAGGAAAATACACCGTTACAATTTAGTGTACCTCATCATCAATTTATCTTCGTCTCAGACAAAAAAGTCTCATTTTTTATTAATCGACAGACCCAATCTCTGGAACACCATTCCGCCCCTGCATCATCCTTTATGTGTGGGTTATTTGACACTGTTTTTTTGTGTAGCTTCTGGGAAAACATTTCTGCCCATCTAAGAAAATCCCAGAAGGAGCTTTCTCAAGTGAATGACTTATTAAATTGGTAAGAGATAGATACTCGCTTTTTTTCCCGTGTGCGAGGGATTTTTGTTGTCCTTAAGTCAGAAAAGAAATTTGCTCGGATGTTGAAAATGGAGACGTTAATTATCTGGAGATAAGAAGATATTACGTTGTTTGACAGCTCGTACGTGTTGTTTAGCAAAAAAGGTTGGCCTAAGAATATAAGAGTGCGAGGATAAAGAAAATGGGGCGTTTTCGATGACTAGGTTAACAATATCTTTATTTAATGTAGAATTTAATTGAGCTTTAATTTAATTTATATTCAATCACTAAAATTCATCGATTCCTAAGTACAGAGGGTATTAACTACCCTGCAATAATGGACCGGACACAAGCGGATATGCATAAAATCCGACTACTTGTTTTGGGGTGTTTTTCGTGGTATGGCCTGGGACCTTTGCATGTTGTTCCTGGTCAATTCAACGCCGACGCTTACATGAACATTTTGGCCAATCAGGTTCTTTCAACGCTCTTGCAATTTTATGGAATGGACGAATGTTGACTCCAGGACGACAACGCTCCATTTCAAGTAGCAGTCTCTGTCAAGCAGTGGTATCAAGATATGAATGCAAAACGTCTCCCCTGGTCTGCTCAGAGTCCCGACCTAAACCCCATAGGACATTTGTGGGACGAGTTAGAACGACGCTTAAAGACCAGGGAACCAAGTCCGAAATCTACAGCTGAGCTGGCGACATTCTTGCTGCAGGAATGGACACAAATACCCATAGCTGTGTATCAAACCTTGTTGAAAGTATGCAAGGAAGGGTTGCTAGTGTAATTGCAGCACGTGGGGGACCATCTCCCTATTAAAGCATGTATTATTTCCCTTATACTATCACATTTTGCTGTCCGGTCCATTATTGTAGGGTAGTGTATATAAAATATGTCTTTATCTAAAATTTCAAATGTATATTAGTTTCGGTCTTACTACAAACTCACTACTTAAGACTTGTGTATGGACCTGACGAGAGGACAGGACAGAACTGGAGCAATTACAGAAAATATCGACTTTACAAAAACTTAACATGACATGGTTGGTATGATTGTTAATACATTGTATGTCTCCCAGACGATGAAATACAGTCCGTACAACGCCTAGGCATGCTGAGGATAAAATTATGGAGCTGATCTTGGGTAAGATCACTCCACTCAGCAAGCAATGCTCTCCGAAATTGCGGAACACATGTAGGAGGTGGTTGACGGGCTGCTACTCGATGGTAATGCATGTCCCACACATGCTCTATCGTATTCAAGTCAGGTGAGAATGCTGGCCATTTCATACGGGTGATATCCTCAGATTCCAGGCATTCGTTTACAATGTTTGCACGGTGAGGACGGGCGTTATCATCCATAAACACAAATTCTGCACCCATGGCACCCCTAAACATGCGTACATGTTGTTCCAGAATGATGTCCCGATACATTTGGCCTCTCGTGATTCTGATTTGAACATGTAGATCTGTTCTGTAGACTAATATAATTCCACCCCAAAAGAGCAATCCTGCACCACCGTAACGGTGTCGTTCAATAATGTTGTTTTGGTGGTAGTGGGTACCTGGCGTTCTCCATGTGAACATTCGCTGTGAATCAGACTGCAAGCTAAACCAGGACTCGTCGGAAAACATCACACAAGCCCTCTGTGACGATGTCCACATTGCATGTTCCCTACTCCAGGCTAACCGCTGGCGACAAAGAGTTGCCGTGAGCAGAACACATCTGACAGTCCTGCGAGTCTATAGACCAACACGTCCCAAACGTCTGTAAACGGTTTGCCTTGAAACTGTTGTACCCATGGCTAAAGTTAGCTGACGAGAAAGGTCGGAAGCTGTGCTCCGACTGCTTCTTTTTGCAGATGCTGTACGACCTGTACGTCTGTCAGGGGACGACCTGTACGTCTACTGACATTTCCATCATTTTGGAATCGTTGCCAAAGCCTAGAGATGACACTTTGGGCGATTCCAAGTTCCACTGAAACTTTTGTCTGAGTACGCCCACATTCCATGCGGCCAATAATTCTACCATGTAAAAAGTCATCCACATGCGTCCTCTGTGCCAAAACTGTTTGGTTGCAACACTGAGCGGCTTACAGAACGCTTGTGAACAATTTTACTTCTTTGCTACCATTCCTTATATACACCTCTCGTACACTCTCGTCACTGTGACGTACTATCGGCGTCATCTGATGGCTTCCTGTAATTTGGATATTATTCTTGAAGATGTGTGCGATAATTCTACAGGTGAAATTTTTACTTCAGAGTTCGATTTCCGTGTGATTCTGAATTATCCTTAATTTATGGACATGAGTGTATTTAAACTCACGTTTCTTCTTGTGACTTACTTCTGTCTAAATGATGGTGAATGTCTTTGCTCCAATGAAATGTCCATTGACGACCTTTTACATTGCGCATCATTACATTTTGTAGAATAACGTAGATTTTAAATACGTTATAAGTCGGGAATTTCCGGTTTTTCAATTTTTCTATAATTTGACAACGGGTTTCATCTATTTAACTGCTAACGAAGCGGTCTGGTGGCTAAAGTGTTAGCCTCTAGATCGGAAGGTTTCAGGTTTGAATCCGGGTCAGTACATGGATGTTTGTAAGCATATGGTGTTGAGGCACTGGTGCACCATAAATCTGTCGTGGTTGAAAGTCCTTACGTTGGGTTGGTGTGGAATTGGATAGTGGGGCACAGGCTCAGGTGTTGGCTCCTCGACTGACCGTGGTTAAAAATTACGTGGTGTTGTCCTCGGAACTTTCCATTAGGTGGATTAATCTCGGACCGTCGTCAATAGCCCGTTGTGTTGCTCTAGTACGACGTTACTTAAAAATGTACCAAATTACCATTTATTTATTTATCTAACGATAACTCATACCCAGAATACACGCTTAAGAGGCTAATGGTAAAATATATTTATGTTTGATCTACTCCCTATGTACATGGACTCGTTCAAATGCCATTTCACCAGAGTCGGAGTATACTGAAATTCTCTTGTATGCTAACAGTTGTACAATATTTTGTCATATTAAGAGACTGCTTGCCAAATTTCCTTTACTTTGATTCAGTTAGAGTTCGTCTTGTAATCGACACGAATTGCATCAAAAGTATGCAAACCAGCTATATCCTCATAGTAAAACGTTTAAGAGCATATTTAAATACAAATGGGTAAAACAAACACAACTTTTAACAAGTGAAACAAAATGAATATATCTGTTTATTAAATTTTATTAATGTGCTTACGTGAATAAAAACTTTTTAGTAAAGTGATAAAAACTGAAAACGATTTATGTAATTTTTGTAGAACTGAAAAACATATACGTATCCTTAAAATTTGGAGGACATGTTTTAGTGATATATTTGCAAGATTAAAGCACAATACATCTTGATTATACCAATGTCTTTCTGTCATCGTTTAGGCCGAAGACCACCTTAATGTTTCTTAGATTTTGATGAAAACATGTAAGGTACATAAAAGGATTAAACACTTGTTAAAAAATGCTATTTGTGTAGTTCACTATTTATCTACGCCATAAATTACAGCGCTGCACAAAAAGGTCATACTTACAAAAGAGAGTTTCCAAAGGCCTCTAGCGTAAAATCATTTATAGTTGGTCTTATTTTCTAGCACCGAGTGGACGATACATGGGTCCCCCAAGACTTCCCCTTTATCTCTTTCTGAGGTCTAGAGTGTTTGAAACAATTCTTGTGTTGCTGTTTCGATAAAAAGGGAAACATTTCCATTTGTTATGAGCTGTCTACGAAAACAAATGAAAAAGAACTCTGACATTCTCAATGTTAAGTTGTTACTTTCATACAAAGGAGGAGTTTTAACATTATCTGAGTAAAAGAATTGGATTATTTATGAAACAAAAAAATATTAGGCTTTATCCAAGCATTTGTATAAAACCTACTTGAATTTCACATAGCATGTGCGCTGAAATGTCTACTGCCTTATATTTTGATGACGGTGTAGTTCAGCACATTGTATACTTCTTATTTCCATGTGGTTTAGATGTATTCAATAGAACAATGGAAATTTTAGATGTATGCAATAGAAAATGGAACAATGGAATGGAATATGTCACATACATTCACCATTGTCCTCACTGTTTTTATGTTATACAAAATTCTCTATTAGCAGATTTTTGTAAACTATTTAGAGACAGGAGAGGTGGATTGTGAAATGACTAACTACCTTAACTTCATAGTTGTAACTCGCATGAGAAATGACAAAAAAAAATTCATCAACCAATATTACAGGTAAACTAAGCATACATTACGAACACATAATATCCAGCCGGGTTAAAATCTAGTTTACACTACGGTCTTGAGCTTGGCGTTAGTTTTTAGGCGCCATGGTGGAAAGAGCCGCTTGTCAATCTACATTCTGGCAATTCACAAGTAATCGTTGGTTACTCGAAAATATGTTACTCATAAAATCGCCCAACTGATGACAAGCTCAAGATCAAACCACACACAACTCATTGGAGTCCATTTAAATTTAAATTGAAGGACACCTCGGTCTCATGAATAAATGAGAGGATATATTCCCAGTCTAAGATCGGTAAAAAATTAGGTGTCACTCCCTGTGAAAAATATAAATTTTCTTGTACGAATACGTACCTCTAGCGGAATTCCTTCGGCCTTCCCGCAAAGAATTTGGACACTGCAGAAATTCGGAGTGTGGGGTTATTTTTCCTCGTTGGGTATCGCCCCATTGCTTTATGTACCTGGTAGCATGAACACTGATGTGTACCTCGATGTTCTGGATATATCAGCCTTGCCTACACTATGATAATACTACGGCGGTGATGGTTTTTTCTACCTACAGGATAGAGCTCCATGTCATATTGCAAAACGTGTGTTGGACTGGTTTCCTGAAAATAAGGTTAATTTGCTTGACTGGCCTGTTCAGAGACACGATCTCAATCCGATCGAGCGCATTGTGTGACATGATGGAGCGACCAGTAAGTTATTATTCAGTAACAGAACCCATACAAATGTTGAGGGGAATGTACTTCATAACGTACCTTGAGTATTTCTTCAGTGAAGTAATTTTACCCAGCAAATTTTGGATTTTCAGCTTATCATAAGCTTTCTAACACTCCATGACACAACTTATGTCTCACAACTAACGGAGGGTCCTCATTGTTCCAACACATCCTGAATTTCCCCTTTCAACACAAAATATTCACAACAAAAACTATCTCTATTTCCTGTAAAAGAGATAATATAAACTATACAATAATACAAGTCTAGAAAGTGTAATACTTCTTGCACATTTCAGTAGAAATCTACGTCTATCAGATACATTGCTTTCTTTATAGTGAGCGACTCCATGGTTATACAAATTACTGACATATATTATGTTCATGTACGATTATAGGTTATTAATAATAATAATATATTACACTGCTGGCCACCGTAAATGCAACACCCTGAAGGAAGCATGCAAATAATATAAAATTTACAACCTGCATTAGCGGAGGTGAGATATGCAAATTAATAGAATTTCAGCTCAGACGCTCAACACGCGCGCCTGTGGCGCCACTCCAAAGCGCTATTTAAGGCTTGGAGATTTGGACGATTTCAAGTACGGCAATTGTGTTTTTCTTGTGGTTTTTTCACAAAAAAACGATCAATTATGCCTCGTAGAAAACAGCGATCATCTTTTGATCAAGTATTCGAGTTCGACTGAGGAAGGATAGTGGCCTACCGAGATTGTGGATTATCTTTCATGGAAATCAGCAGTCGTGTTGCACGAAACCAAACAACTGTAATGCGGATATGTGATCGTTGGATGCAAGAGGGTACGACGGACCGACGTGTTCGATCGCATCCACCTCAGTGCACCACTTCACGTGATGACAGGCATATTGTGCGTATGGCAGTGACGGATCGCTCAGCCACATCACGAACCATAGCACACCACATTAAGTCTATAACGCATCATCCCAGCTGCCACACCAGATGAAATTTGGCAACGTGTGGAAGCTGCTTGGTCTGCTGTACCCCAAGAACACATCCAAAGTGTCTTTGAATCAATGCCGAGGCGTGTGGCAGCGGTGATCTCCAACAATGGCGGCTACTCTGGCAACTGATTTTGGCAGGAACCACAGTTCACAGAAGTCTATACATTTAATCATTTGATACTTGGTCAACATGTTATCTACAAAATAAACTTTGTTGTGATATCTCTTGTCTTTCTTGGTGTTGCAATTTGGGTGGCCAGCAGTGTATTTATGACTATTACAGTATATTTATATTCTGTTAAAAAAACTGTTAAAATTTAAAATTGATATTTTTATTAAAACGACGCGATGCTTGTAACAAAGGACAAACGGTTCTGTCCATTCAAAACCGTACTTGTGGTCAACCTGCTAATAACGTTTCTTTCATATGCTTCCTCATATTGAAGAACCATATTATACTTTTTAAAAATAATCTAGATCTCGAAATAAGATCAAGGGCTTGATCTTAGTCATTTCCTTATACGTGTACATCAGGGACTATTCAATTTTTAGCGAAATCTATCGAGTTTTCTCAATTTTATAAAAATTCAAAATTATTTTCCCTTGTAATGAATTATCTGCTACAATAAATAGGTAAGAATAATTGGAAGTTCTGGAGTAAACTGTTGCCACATTGCCGTCTTAATGGAGCTAGATTTATTGTTCTGTTTTTGTACGGGAAAGTGGCTTATTTCGTAGCAGAAAATGATGCTCTAAGAATGATGATAGTTCCGGGATTCCACTGGGGTCCTCATCAACCATTGTTTGTTATGTTTTTTTTCCTATTTGCTGTGTCTACATCATCCAATATGTTCGAGAGCCAGCTATTACTAGAGGAATTGCCAACAGTGTTGGTAATAACCATGTTCGGAAGAGGTCATTCTGAAGTACGGAAGCAATTATTAGCAGAGAATTACTTTGTTCCTTTGTTTATACACTCTTTGTTATTAAACTCAGAATAGCATAGCAGCATAGATATATAAAGAAATAAAGGTTCTACTTACACTGATTCTTCTAACATTTTCTGGAAACGGTAAATTTAACCCTAAAGGGTGTGCGGTATCTGTCATGTACCTCTTCAAAGCTTAAATGGGGAAATTGTCCGACAGTTACAGCGTTTATAGGGTAGCAACATCCTAAAGTGCTTGATTTTATATGTCTTTGCAGTAGAAAGAATAATTTACTGACTTCATACCGAGTTTTTAGTTAATAAGACAATTATCTATACTCGCTGTCTACTCGCTAGGTTTACATAGTTTCTTTTAAAGTATATACTTTTTTAAATAACCTTTTTCAAAAACACACTTACATTCAATCAACATGGTGAAGAAGAGACTAAATATATATTTGATTAGGCGTTGAATGTATTTGAACAAATTTTAAGCAATTGATTGACAGATGGCGGTTTTATAGAGTACCTGCAAAACGTGGTTACAGGAAAAAACCATTATACGATTAGCTTAGTAATTTTTAAAATGTGATTTCACGATGAAATCACTTAACTTGAAAGGGTTAGTTTAATTCGATTGATTTTTAAGCTGCTTAGAGTCAAAATATATTTTTTAACGTCAAATGCATCATATAAGTATCATTATCGTGTTGCCACATTTTAATGAATAGATGATGAAATAATTATTAAAATATAAGAAATTAATCTCCATGTCTGGGCCTACATAGCGTTTCATTTATACCTTCAGTAAATTCGTTTTGTTTTATTAATATAAAAGCAACTTCGTCAGATATAGCTACTGCATTTACTCGTGTCACACTTTTGCCACACTTAAAGATTGATTAAAACAATTTTAAAAAAATACTTTTTAACTAATTACCAAGTGATTTTGGTGAGACATCTTGTCCATCAGGATGTGACCATTTTGCTAATGACGAGATATCTCGTTATTAGCAAAATGGCTACCTTGATGAGATATCTCGTCATCAAGATGTTGTCGAATTTTTATGATGACGCAAACAAGATCTGGTTAGTTTTCTATTGATCGTGATCATATTTTCTATCTCGTAGAAAAGGATTCAGTAAGTTTTATCCATGACAAGACAATACGTCGAGACAATCCCCTGGTTAAAGGCCGTATATTTCATACAAATGATATAAAACACAATAACAATGATGTGCAACCATTGATTATCCTCCCCTTAATTCTTGTCGTCGTTCAATTAGATAATATTAAACCATCGAGTAGGTACTAGGGATGCGACATCGATGTCGATGTTTTCAAAACATCGATGTTTTTTTAAAAAACATCGAAGTTTTTTAAAAAACATCGATGTATTGGAGTCGATGTTTTTGTAACATCGATGTTTATACTGGTTGATGTTTTGTTTTTAAATGAGAAAAGTACGGTTTTAAAAATAACCTAGTAGCATAATTTTTATTATCGGCTAATTGAACATACTTTTAGACCAAAGTGTCCAAGGGTGAAGGGTCTGAAAAGTAGGGATGCGACATCGAGGTTAATGTTTTCAAAACGTTGATGTTTTATAAAAAACATCGATGTTTTTCTGTCGATGTTGCATCATTACGTGCTAAACCAGTTTTAAGAAATGGGTAAAAAAGTTTAAATACTCTGAATTTTAAAAACATAGACGGTTTTGGGGCGATGTATTATCAACATCGATGTTTTAATTTTGAACATCAAAGTTTCAAAATATCGATGTTTTTCTGTCGATGTAGCATCACTAGTTGCTAAACCAATTTTAAGAAATGGGGGAAAAAAGTTTAAATACACTGAATTTTAAAAACATCGATGTTTTTGGGGCGATGTATTATCAACATCGATGTTTTAATTTTGAGCATCGATGTTTTGGTGTCGATGTCGCATCCCTAGTAGGTACGACTCGTAAGGTTTCATAATTTCTCTTAAAGTCATGCATTTTGTTTTTTCAAAACAATCAATCTTATTTAACGTAATACGATGATTTAAAGTGGTTCGACATTAAAACTAATTTGTGATTTTGTTCGTTTCCTTTTTAATCAGTCAGAAATTCAGATTGGTCACCCGAAAGCTCACAATCGTGATATCAAAAATCGGTTTATACATACTTCTACATATTAATCTTCTGGGAAACAAACTGTTCAAGTTTACTCGCTTTGCATTCTTTCAGATATCTAACTCATTATCATACCATTAAATAAATGAAGTATCTTCGAGGTTTGAGGCTGAATCCAAACTTGGCACGATAGTAATAAAACACTTCGCTTTACTTTAATTGACCACCTCCCCAACTTTTATTCCTTTACTTGACTTAGAAGACAGTACATAATGAAAAATAAATTGAAACGTTTTATCGCATTCCAAACTTCTAACCCAGATTCCAACCAATTTGTAGGATACTTTTTGGATTTGAATATCCCCTTTCTCGATTCGGTACAGTTAATTGTAATTTATTTTGACATTATCTGAGGTGTTAATAGATATAAAGGTATTAAACGATAATGTTGAATCTTAATTTAATTGGTATTTCAAGTCTAATACTTCTTTAACACTTGTAATCGATTTCTGCATTCCAAATATATGATTGTTTAAAAATCTGACCCATATTCGGAAATAAATCTTGTTTCACTTAGTGTCTTCATCTTAATTCAGTTGAATAAATCTGTAGTGTGAAGCAATGAAAGGAATCACGTGTATCTCAACTTTCCAATTAATTATTTTACACAAATTCATTTTAAGAAAACACTTTCTTTTAATCTGAATGCGTAAAACAGTTTTTTAACTGTAAAATATATGTTTTTTTGAGCAAATTCAAATTATCTGGTTTTAAACATTATATTTACATATTTTGAAATGTATTTACGTAGCGTTTACTAACCCCTGCCTTCCGTTTACCAGTTTTCGTGCTGCAGCTCAAATGCACCCTTCTCTTGTACTCCATCCAATTGCTAAAAAATATGTTAATACCCAACCTACTCATAGTGTTGTGCTCTGTACAAACGTTAAGAAGAGCAAGGATTTACAAAATTAAACCATATTCTCTTTAGGATTCATATGCTCAACCTATTTGTTGGTGATAAAAACATTAATTCTCCAAGTGATTTCGACGAAATATCTAATCCATTAAGCTGTTTTTTATTTTACTTATGCCAATATATCTCGTCATCGAGATATTGCCGATTTTGTCATGATGACAGGATTAATATTTGGTTAGTTTTACTAATGACGAACTACCTAATCATGATAAATACTAGGAGGAAGATAAGATGTAAAAATGAAAGACAGTAAATGCGGGAACAATATTTCCATAAGTCTTAACTTTGCTGATTGACGATTTTAGTAAACTTAGTTTCACAATAGGTGCTCACGGCAGAGACCGGCAACAGTATTGTACGCCTGGTCAATCACCAACAATACTATAAATCGTATTAAAAGAATGGGAGATGGCGTTACCTTCAAAGGATCACATAAATATACAGACTGATGAAAATCTGAAGAGGTATTTTTTACCATTCTTAAATCTTACTTTCACAGAAAATATCCGAATGTAGTGTCAATAATCAACGACAAAGAATGAATAAAATTTAAATAATACCATAGTGTATACTCCGTATAACCCGTTCCATAATAGTGTCGTCTCCATAATTGTATACTTTAACAAACGCCAATGAATGAATAAAATACAAATAATATCATAGAGTGTATATTCCGTATAACCAGTTCTGTAATAGTGTCGTCTCCATAATTGTATACTTTAACAAACGCCAAAGAATACATCTTTATTTAATATCTTACCTGCTGTGTCAAAAGGCTCGTCACATAGATATAAAAGTGTGTCCTATAATTTACGATGAAGAACGAATACACCATAAATAAATACTACTCGTATATTTGTGTTATACGAAGGCTTGTTGCGCAGTCCAGCAATAGTATCTTCTACATAATCTCATCCTATGACAAACGGCAAGGAATGAATACCATTTTAATAAATACCATAGCTACAGTGTAAAAGGGCTTGTGATATCGTGAGAAACTCTATTTTACTTGACCTATAGGAAGGGTCACTTGTAGGGCAGGTGTATACTCCATGGTGCCATCGGAATGTCGAATGTATTCTGATTTTTTATTTTGGCGCCAACTGCTGTTCTTCGCGCTTACAACGGTTTGAGAAAAACAGGTGGTGTTCGACCAGATGAACTCTTATTGGTTATTGACTTTTACCGTTGAGTTATTTTTAGACTGCGGCAGAGAACGTTGGAGACGACGGTAAGAGAGAGAGAGACAGAAGCAGCGGATGAGGCTTGTTCCTCGCGCTGGACTAACGATGCATACTTTTATGTATTGGGTAACAATATAAATGAATGTGTTAATATAAGTACTGTATATATTCCTAATGTTCTTGTAATAATAAGAACGTAAATATTTTAATTGTTGATTGTCTCCTTGGGTACATTCTGTACTGTTTTCACGCTACCGTTTTGGGGCGACGACACCACGGGCTGATTATCAAGGATCATAATAGATCATCCTATAATTTTCAATGAATAGTGAACTCACTATAAATGAATAGCAAGGTTGCGATGTAAAAAAGGCTCAGTGTCTTGATATAATTGCGTCCTCTCCATAATAGAATGTTCAATAATCTCCAATGATAAAAAAATACACCATAAATGAATACCATAGCTGTTATGTAAAGAGGTTCATTAACTAGACATAATAGCGTCCGATTACCGACTTCAAAGAATGAAAACAATATAAATACATACCAAACTTACAATGTAACAGGCTTGTATCATATAATAACAAGGAACGATTTTACTAAGTGAGTTCTTTCGTTGTGTTATCAGATGTATTTAACCACAACTTAAAATCTTTGTTTTTGTTACAAGTCAACCTCTCAAAGTAAACTTATGAGCAGTTCTGATATAATTTCAATAAAATTAATAATGCATCATCATATATCAAACGATATTCCAGCCATAATAGCTGACTTGCCATACTTTAAGGTTGTTTGGGGGACGATTACGATTAATGTGGCTCGCAGTTTAGTATTCATCTTTGTCAGATTATCAAATAATGATGAAGAATTTGTTCCCTAGAGGCATTCTTATTCGTAACATTTTGCGTGAAAGTAAGTAAACGTTCCTATGCAGTGCAATTTATCACATTGGGAATTTTCTGCACTACATGAATAAATTTGAATCACCAGCTGAATGTGATTTAATATAATTTACCAGAATCTAATAACAAAGGACTGTTTATATTTGTGATAAATGTAATTTTGTGTGTTAAACCTTTTAAAAGAACTGAACATGTAATAAAAGTACTACATAGTTCAAGATCTTAACATTTATTATATTAAAAAGCAAAAATCTTTTTTATGAAACTCTCTTCAACGGTCTACTGAAAAAAGGGTACTGACAACTTACAATAAAGTAAAAGGTTTTAAAGATTGAAGCAGAACGTAAAATATAAGGGAAAGCGAAATCCGTTGAATTTCAAGGCGTTGATAAATTATGAATTACATCTTACAAGTGTATACAACACACTTAATGTGGACGATCAGGTGCATAATTGTAAAACATAACTGAATAATTGAGTATATTTTGTAATACTTCATGAAAAAAAACACAAATTAAGCCCAACTACAAATACACAAAATGTTTTTTCCTATGTTTGATAATTTTATTCCATCAGATTAAATGAAATACAAAATTAAACTAAACTTAAATGCATAATAAATGGTTAGGTGATTAGATTAGGGGTTCATATTTTATTGTCATTGTCATAAAGAGTGGGGAGGTCAGGAAAGCCTTATGTGCTGATTCCACTAGGGAATATTGCACCAAACCCCATTGTTTTTCGATACTCCTATCAGAGAAAGCCAGATTCCTTAAGAAAGGCCAAAAGGCTTTTGACAGGTTCTAGATTAGGGGTTGCAGTCAACTGTCTATATGTGAAAGGATTTAAATACTTTCCTCTAAGCTTAGTTTATAGACTGTTTTTCTTGGTGCAGGTATTTAATTTCTCATAAGATTTACATCTACGAATCCAATTGCATTTAATCATTTTAATGCCTGTGTTTCGTGTCTCCTCCCAAAAAGAAAAATGAAAAATATTGCTGCTCAATATTTAAAATTCATCAATCATAAAAGTTATTTTTAGACGTTTTAGTAACAAATGAAAACTGACAGTAATAGTCGAAAGTAATTGATTTCCCCTGCTCTCTCAAATAAATCTAAAACTACGTATAACAGCGATAAAATGCACTTAACAATATTGTCATCGATATACGCAAGCAATAGACTCATTGCGCTGGTCGACTAGTTCGAATGCAATTTTAAATTAAAATAAAATATTAATGTTTTCAGTTTTATAAGAAGTGATGGGTTCCAATCATACAATATTTCTCGGATCATCTAGAGAACTCAACTAAAAAACAGAATATCAAATTAGATACTTATATACTATAAGAATATTTAGTGATTGGAAATTATTCCATTGAAAACAGAAGAGCCGAATCTGCACTTGCCTATTGTGGAAGCGTTCCTTTTACAATCCTTCAGCCTCTCTTGTGGTAGATGCATGTAAGCCATGTTGTAAGTCGTGTTCACATTCTCCATCACATTCGGAATCCGAAAAGCGAATTCGGAGCATAATATTTTGACTGATCTGTATCATGTGAAGGGTGAAAAGTTTGCATTCCTGTCTTTATTTTATGTCTTTTGTATGATACTTCGTTTCTTCTAACATCTTTTTAGCGTCATATCGGAACTATGTCCGACTTTAAACGCTTTGTTTTTTGGGATTGCTTGGGTCATAAAAACCTCCAAATACACATGATAATTGTTTTGAGAATTTTCGGGACGGAAATCGACATATCTGAAGCCTCTCAAGAAGCGAGTATGCCTCTCTTTGTATCAGGCTCAGAGATCTTGCTTCTATAGCTTCTCTTTTTCACCGACCTCCTGTGTCCTCAAATGAGAGAGAGAGAGAGAGAGAGCGGCTGTAAACATGTAAACACACTTTGTGTGAGAGGTCCTGAAGTAAACATACAAGTATGAAAAGGCATTTCTTCAATTCACTGCCTTTCGTTTGTCAAGTTAACAAAGAATGATTTGAAAACTCGCTGAACAGTGTCCCCATCCCCCAATTGCAAACTTACATTGTTGACAAAAATTTTTATTTTGGAGAATCCTCTTACATTTAAAAGTTTGGACAGACAATTTTGAATCCCTTGGTATATTTATCCTTAACTATTTTGGAGTAGTTAGTTGAATTTACGTAACTCTGGAGCAACATACCCGATTAGTGGATCGATCCCCCAAATGGAAAGGTCCTAGGACAACACCCCATGATCCCAACACAACACCACAGCCAGAAGATGGCTATAACGTTTCAGGGAGGGAGGAAACATACTGACCTATCTGGTTAATACCGATTGCTTGCATACAACTGGGAACTTATATTTTCTTAGCACATAACTGTTATGAAGTACTTACTCTTATTAACTTATTAATAGCAATACTAGAATAACAAAAACCAATTGAATAAGACGAGTGCATGATTATGTAATAAAACAATATTGTCAAATAAGTACGTTTATAAAACGTTTTGATCTTTATAAAGAACTAGTAAAATATCCGACCTTACTCGGTTTGAATTGGTTTACTCTAAATTGAAGAGATAATCAAAATATATAATGACTTACCATTTTTGTAGAATAAAAATTTATTTGAATACCTTTCGCCATCTTTATTATTTCTACAGCTTACTTTGGACACAAATCCTACACATGCATATACCGTAATACATTTCACATACATCGTACCCTTGCAGTATGACAAAGCTACAAAATGACGAAAGGTGACACTAAGGTTACTGCTACAAAAGACGATTTTGAGGGATATTTGGAATTCCCTTTCTTAAGTTCTTTTCATGTTCAACTCAATTAATAAAAATTACGATTTACGGCGAGTGCTCTCGCACTCATAGTCAACAAAACAATATTTTTTTACCTGTGGCACTCTTGCATCCGGTATGTGACATTGTGAAAATTTGTCTCCTGTCATAATGACAACGAAATTTTTATTGTTTGAAAAGTTCTAGTTCGGATTTTTTAAACATTATTATACTTCAATAACGGTATTATTCGTTCAATAACGGCATTATTCTTTCAATATCGGCATAATTCTTTCAATAACGGCATTATTCTTTCAATAACGGCATTATTATTTCAATAATGGCATAACTACACTTAAAATTTACTGAAAATTTATTCTGACTTACCTGCTATTTTTAAGTCGAATACTTTGTGGTGGTGTTACGTGTGATGAGAAGAAAAACAAATTTATAAAGTAATAAATATATAAATTAGAAAACAGCAAAATGAAACAAAATAAAAGATGTCGGAAAAAATTGTTTAAACTTATAAATTTGTGATTTATTTTTATCTTTTGATCTCGCACAGTTGCCACAACTTACAACTAAAAGTGCACAAAATTTAGAAATGTGAAATTAATTCAGAGCGAAAGAAACAGAAAATATCACTGCTCGCGCGATCTTGTTGATTCCCGTTCGTTGAAAAATATCGTCTGTCCCAAATATTCGGTAATCGTTTTCATCGACCAATGAACAAAAATACGACTCGAAATAAATAAAGTATCAGAGCTAAAGTTCCATAAAAAAATAATTTTTTGAAGAATTTTCTGCAGAAGAAGATTTTTTCAGCATTACTGGTAAAGAAATCGAAGTAATCGTAATACTCAATATACATTCCAATTTTTCCAAAACAACCAAATTATGGTTGTTGATTTAAGTATGCTTACTCGGGTGTTTTAGCATGAAACTCAACTAAATATAACAATAAAGAAATGTTTAATATTGCATTAACTAAACTAATAAATAATGTATACAATAAAACACATTGCAATCAAATATCTGGAATAAAATTTACGTGATACCTGTACAGCCACACAAACACAAAATCAAACATAGAACAGAAAGACGGACAGACAGACTTTTGCAACCAATTCCACTAACTAAATGAAGTTAAGTACTCACTGTATGCAAATTTCCATGAAAATATATTAAACCGTGTGGACGTGTATAGGGCACATACATACAGACAGACAGACACCAAACGCGAAAAGGGCGGATTTGGCATCAAAAGAGTCCAAAACGGATAGAAAACTTGAAATGGGTCGAAAATATTGAATGTACAAACAAACACTCCATTCTTATTTATATAGATACTTCAGAAATTTAAATGAATTGGACAATGCAAGGTAATTTAACAATAAGCCACATTTAGAATATGTTTTGGAAAATGCATAATTTTTCAAGATCAACTCAAATTTCGGATTAAGTTTAATTCACTGCGGGAGTTATAAGAATAATTATCCCTTACAACCTCTTGTCGTCCCTGTATGACTTCAAACCAATTTTGATATTTTGACCATTAGAATTTTCTCAGATTCTATTCCTAGATTTCTATAGATTCTTTAAACCAACTGATGTGGTTGTTTACTCCTTATGTGTCTGTTGGGAGATAAAAGCAATAAAATACACTACTCGAAAATTTTGTAAGGCTCAGAGTATTAACACTTTTTTAAACGCATTTGTAATATGAAAAGGTTTTTAGCACACATATGCTTCTATATATAACTTCAATTCTAAAACGTTTTCAAGCATGTACCTACATAGATCCAAACATAAAACGGCAACGAAATAAAACTCTAAAAGAAATAAGAGCAAAAACGTAGCAGCACAAAAAAGGATGCATAAACACATCAAAGGTACCACGGCAACAAAACGAAAAATAGAGGAAACTGTAGTGAAAAATTGAGACAGATCACAGCCCATGGAAAAAAAGATATCCAAAACTTTAGCTGCATCAAAGCTTTTTCCCCCAGCTTCTATCTCCAAACTTTTACTTAGCAACCCTTTGAACATACATTCCTTGAGTTCGATTACTTTCTTGTGGAGTATACAGAGCAAACGTCTGGCGGAGATCTATGTTTCAGTTATGTCACGTAGACGGGTTACAGTTGTAGGTAGGAAGAGAGAATTATCGTTTGAAAAACAAGCACCTGCGACCGGATAGAATAGTTTTCCAAACATTCTTCCCGGTTTCGAAGAAACAAAACTGTGGGCGTATTATATTTCTTGTAAAAGTATATGCCACCTGGATATTTACGGTAATTTTTTAACTCCTTTATTCGGTGATGTCTTTACTCCCATGTGGTATGCAATTTAAATTTGTTTAAAATAAAGTGAAATCACCTGTGACTAGGGTTTACAACTTTTTTCGAGATAATTCCGGGACATTTCGTGTAAGGCTGAAATATTTATATCGTCACTCAAAGTGCAAATGATCCTTTGTCTAAAAGCTGCATTTTTTAGTATAGAAAAAAAATTTTCCTTACGATTCTATTATTATGTACTTTGGGTTTTGTTCTTATTGTATCGGATCAGCTGAGAAGAGAACATAAGAGATGTTGCCACCAGGTGGAAATCACAAAATTTCCACGTTAACAATAAAAGAAAAATATTGAATTTTTATCATACAACTTTTTGAATTTTTAGTGACAATATACAGTATTGGCTTTGGATAGAAATGAGAACGAACGTTTGAGGGACACGAAGTCATGTGAAATAGAAAGAATTATTTTGGAGCGTAGGTGATATTGGTCGATAACTTTCTCTGAAATTCCGGGACAATTTGACATTCAACCGAGATTCTGGACAGCAACTTCAACTCCGGGACAATTCCAGCCAATCCGGGACGGTTGGAGACCCTATCTGTGACTGGGCTATTATGTTTTCAAAAACATTGAGTTCAGAACCATAAGGCATGCCAAAGGCGCAACACTGAGCCAATGCTTTCCAAGTTATCTTTTGGCCTACATTTGTCTGACAAAGGTGGATTTCTAATTAAGTACTGATCAAGTGTTGAACTTTTTGAGTGTGTTCGAATTCATGGACTTGGTCTATTTATTACACGAGACTTCAAGAAATAAGTTAGATATAACAACAAGAAATCGTTTAATTATCTTTTATTTAACAAAATATTAATGAAATAAAATAAAAAGGAGGAAATTTACGATTATTTTAAGAATTATGTAATTGCTACGTTACAAGATTCAAAGCAATATGTTTATTTCAAATAACTACTGACAATCATTCATATTTTTGAAATTGAATTGAGTAAATGCAATGATATATACATAAATATTTCACAAGCCTTAATTTACAGTCAGGTACAAAATTTGCACTATTTCTTATGTTTATGCAGTATTTTAAAAGAAATTTTCACACTCCGATCTGTGTAAACGTGTTATGTGCCCCTTTAAATTTTTATCAGTTTGATGAGAAATAAAATAATGTAATTGATTCAGTTAAGTAATTACAAAGATAATCATAAAAGCGTGGTCTGAGAGAACTGACCTTTTTCTGAAGTCTTTTCGTTTAATAGTCATACAATCACAGGAAAAAAGGGCTACCATACGTAAAATGAAGTATGGTAACCAACCCCATAGATCATTACTTTTATCGCCAACTTGTAATCACTTCAATCACTTCCAGCACCGAAAGACACACTCCGAGCCAGAATCAGTGCTAAGGACTTCCATCTGTGGATCCTCATTCTTGATGTTTAACCTGTTTCCTAATTTAGAGAGTAGACTCGTTCAAAATAAATTTTGTTTTGGATCTGCACTATAAAAGAAAAACCGGAAATCCTATGAAGATCTACGAGCCCTCCATCATCCGTCATCAAATTAATAACAATTTATTTGTAATGATTTTTTTTAAAGATGTTGTCAATTTTCTTCTAATGATGATACTTCTCATCCATCAAGATCTTGTCATTTGTCAATTTTCTTCTATTGGCAAGACTTCTCGTGTATCATGTCAGTATTCTAATGAAAAGACTTCTCGTTCATCAGGTCAATTTTCTTCTAATGACGATACTTCTTGTCCATCAGATCAGTTTTCTTCTGATGACGAGACCTCATCCATACGGTCAGTTTTCTTCTAATGAAAAGACTTCTCGTCCATCAGGTCAATTTTCTTCTAATGGCGAGACTTCTCGTCCATCAGATCAGTTTTCTTCTTATGACGAGACATCGTCCATAAGATCAGTTTTCTTCTGATGACGAGATCTCATCCATAAGGTCAGTATCCTTCTAATGAAAAGACCTCTCGTTCATCAAGTCAATTTTCTTCTAGTAACGAGACTTCTCGTCTATCAGGTCATTTTTCTTCTCATGACGAGACTTCTTGTCCATCAGATTAGTTTTCTTCTGATGACGAGACCTCGTCCATCAGATCAGTTTTCTTCTGATGACGAGACCTCATCCATAAGGTCAGTTTTTTCTAATGACGCGACTTCTCGTCCGTCATGTCAGTTTTCTTCTAATGACGAGACTTTTCGTCCATCATGTCAGTTTTCTTCTAATGACCAGACTTCTCGTCTATCATGTCAGTTTTCTTCTAATGACGTTTTAAATTGGAGGCGTGTTTATTTTCCAATTAAATATGTGTTTAGTCTCGTGATTAAAGGTTTTCAGGTCAAGAATTCAAAGGTTACTGATTTCATATACACCCATTAGTCATACGTCTGCGAGACAACACAGAAGTTGAATAATATTATTCGCCATCACTATAAAGCGCGTTGATGAAGGAATAGAATAATTTGAAAAGAATATGTAAGATATGAAAGATATTTCTTCGGTTAGTTGTATACTCTTTCAGCGATATGATTTTTTATTTCGTAGTATTTTATATTTGTAGAATTTTATTTAAATTGAAACATATTTAATTATATTAATATTCTTTTTACTAGTATAATTTTATAGTATCAAATTCGTTTAATTTTAGTGAGTCATCTTATTTTGTATGATGTTTCTTTTTACAATAATTGTATATTAATTAGGAGAGAATGAGAAAATACCAGTACGTGAAAGGAGGTGGTATTTTAGACATTTAATTACTGAAAGTGACCTTTAAATAATTTAAAACATTTTTTGTTGCGATTCCCTTTTAATTAAATATTGCCAATCAATAAAATGACTAGTTTGGTTTGTCGCTCTAGGGCAATTTTTTGTTACGCAAAATAAAACAGCAGTGCATACTTAAACGAATCTACTTCTATTCACGTCAACTCATTCTCATTTGTAATTCATTCAAAAAAAATTCAAAAAATCATTTTGTATCGTTTTAAGAAATCAGCGCTTATTCCATCATTATTCAAAATTAAAATTTATATCTACATTACCTCTTAAGCGTGAACAAAATAAAACATCTTTAAAAATCAAAAATATTCCATGGAAAAAATTCCAATATTCTTTGATACAAAGACTCTTAAAAACCCATTAAAATTTAGTTTACTTAATTTGTGCTTAAATTAGATGCTTACTTCATCATTATTATCACATTTTCATAGAGCAAATGGCGTAATGAATCCTTTCTTTCACATTAAACTATCAATGATGGAGAATTATTATGTTTTCTCATGCATGCTACTACCCTCTAATTTGCATAATGAATTTCCTCTATCCAGGAACTGAGTTGAAACTACATCAATCGATCGTTTATCTTTTGATGACATTTTAATGGAATTCTGAATAAATTATTCACTGCAAGTACCACTTACTTCAAAGAACTTTTATACCTGAGAAATCTCATTCAAAACTTCGTGTTCCATTCAAAGTATCTGAAACTTAAATTCACTGTCGACTCGTGATTCTTTCTTAAGGGGGTAAACTCCGCGGGGGATATTTGAAAATGGAAGAAAGAAATAATTACATTTGGAAGAGAAGAAAGTGAAACATTCGGTTGTGAACTTAGCTAAGAATACCAAAATTAACTTGTAATAAAATGGTGAATATATAACGTTACTGAACTCCAAAATGAAGTAACGTTTGTCAGACAAAGTTACACTGTCTTCCCAACGTCTATTTAAATTGCTGACTGTAAGACGTGATATGAGCACGTCAGATCACATGATTTACGTCACGGTGCATTCAAAAATAAACCTGACGCTTCTGACAAATTCTAGATGGCGCTTGACTCGTACAATGAACATCTCGATAAATGAATAGTTGAATAGTCAATGCGATGTGTGGATGTGTGTGTGGGATAATGAAGCTGATGTGTGGATGTGTTCCAATAACTGTCTGGAGCTATATGACAGCAGAGAGAGAGACACCGCTTTCACTTGTGTGAATGGCTTAAAGTTTCAGTGGTGTAAGTCACTTTTTCAAAAGAGAGACTTAGACACAGAAACTAGATATAATGTAATCAAATTTAACTAAACATAATTAGTTAGATACAGAAACCAGATCTAGATAACTCAATCTGTTAACTGAAAACGTGAAGTAAGTCAGATCTTTTTTCAACGGCCATTTGATGGCAGTGGAGGTTCTGTCTTTTTTTTCTTCGAGAAAGTGATTTATACCACTGTAACTTTAATCCGTCCATATGACAGCTTTCAATTTTTGTTGCCACCAAGTCACATTTCAACAAACTGCCAGTTGAACTCATGCTCCGATGCTAAGATGAACACAGGATCGTCAAACGGTAGAAATCATCTATTGCACGACCTTGCATACTTGCATAATAAAGCTTTCATGGTCTCCCTCAGTTGGCAATTCAGTCAATTACTGGTCCCAACTATCGAATTCAGTCACACTTAAATTATGGAGGGTGGATGTTGTGGTGATTTATCCTCCACTACTAAATTGATTTGTGATAGAATAGTATGTAAATCAACGTAAACCGATTCCGCGGTGACTTTATGGCAAACAAAAGTCGCATTGTCTTACATGCATCTTGCTGAATTGTCATAACTCAAAATAAAGTTAATCTATTCTTAATGCTGGTGATTGCTAGATTCTGATCTTTTTAATGACTTTTAAAAGAGAAGGAAAGTTAAGGCATGTTGTTATGGTCCGGGTGGTTATAAATTATTTTCACCTAGCAACCACAATTTTCAACTAATCGAAATGAAATTTGATATTTGGATTCTTCAAGGTATGCACTCTAGTTATGTAAATAACAAGGATCGAGCACTTATGGTTAGGATTACAGTTAATAAATTTCGAATAACTCCCACTTTTCTTTTATTGTAATATAATCGTCACAATGGAAAACCTAAATTGATATTAAATTTAACTTTCAGCTTAAAAATGGATTGCACAAGAGCACTGTCAAAGGAGATGAGCGTGAGCGGCAAAAGAGGAAAGAAATACAAGAAAATAAATTATATCACTTATTTATTACAATATGCAAAACTTCTCATTTAATCTCATCTTTCACGTCTTACATATATCTAACATGCTTATATCTAACTACAGACCCCTAGTACACTATTGATATCAGAAATCCACATAGCCAGAAATTCATTGGTGTTAGGTCAGGAGACATTGGTGGGTCAGGAAACGGAAAATGATGGGAGATAATTCTGTCACCAAAACGTTTTTCTCATGTCTCAACATGTGGAGAGTGTCAGAGTAATGTAGCCTAGGTTGTTAATGAGAAAAGTTCACAGTATATGTAGAGGCCAGCTGTTATCACGGTTATACCTTATGATAAATTCAGTCTCAAAGACTAAATATAACTAATCATCACCGGCTTTCAAATCTTGACTCGATGGAATCGGTATGGAAATACGTGGAGCACAGGTCTCAGAATCTTTGACACTGTAGTTTTCGAATCATCCATACTTGGAGGGCCACCTTGTGCCTGATGATCTGAAATAATAATATTATTCACACCCACAACACATTAGGAATAAATGGATGGTCACTATTGCAAGGGCCCTAACCAGTTTTTTAAATTTTCGTATCACACAGAACACAGGCCTTGTTGTAGATTATGGGGTTTTGATGAAAAACACACAATTCCTCTACGATATTTTGACTATTCACGTAATAGTCTTTGACCAGTTCCAAATGCCGTTTGCGGAAACTCATTTTGTTCTAATTTAATCAAAGACACGCTACGGACAAAACATCCAGCAGTAAGCATCCATGATGGCCATAGTCTGATATAACACACTTATATCAGATGAGTCTCCTGGGCTGAGGAGGCTATTGAAGATAAAATATTTTTGCCATACTGGAAGTTACACTTATCTCTGAGACAGTTATACTCAAATGAGAGTTGAAGAGGAAAAAAGAGAAAATAAAAGGTGGAAAAAATGTGAAAGGCTAATGGATTAAGCTGAATAAGAAAGGGGAAATTTTTATGGATCTCATGCATATATGAGGCTATCAGAGCAAAAGTGGCCTAACCCTCAAAAATCCGGAAAAAAAAGCCTTTTATTTAAACCTATTATTATTTTTAATGTGCAAGTTCAAGTGTTCTAAAATTACAAAATAACTTAGTGTTGTTCACTAAGAAACAAACTTTCAGAATCTCAAATCCTCTTGTGGATAAATAAGAATATATAAAAAATGGTGTCAAGAAAATCGCATTCATCTCCATTGAGAATATTGGTGGGTTAGGTGACTCTTGCTTTGATAGCCTCATGCAGTAATGCCGTAATTCTACCTAGCTGTATTTACAGTGCGTGTATTATTAATACTAGACTTACTATAAGTGGAACCAGATTTTATTAAACATTTGTATAAAATATATTTTACGTCACAAAGGAGACAACTATCAGTCAGATAAATTCCACTACTGGTGTATAACAGTTTACGAATTCTTCCTTAATCGTATTTGTTATAAACTCATCTGTAATGCTATTTATATCCCGTTTGAGGGATCCAGTTGTTATGTAATGCAGTAGGAGAATCTTGTTGGACAAAAGTAAAATGATTAGGTTTTGAATTGTTTTCGTTGTGCCTTTCATCTTTTATTCATTTCTTAGAGTTTGCTTATTTACATTTGATGTACACTAACCTCTTGATGTGGCACGCTTCTCGCGGATAAGGAAAAATGGCGTTAGACTGCGGGGAATGTGAATCGAAGAAATTTAATTATTAGAAATAAAGAATCACACATTATACATTAAATTGTGTAAAATAATAAGTTGAGAACAAATAGTTGCACATCTTTTCAAATAATGCTAATACTGCAGAATACACACGTGCTTAAAAACAAATGTTTCGTAATAATCCACACTTTTGGGATAACGAAATCTGTTTACCATTTCAGTTTAGGATAACTGTTTGAGAGAAGTGACGATTGAATTCACAGTTCTAACGAAATAGATTTTCTCCCAGACTTAAAATTTATTGGGTAGAAGTAAAAAAGTGTCGGGGATGCGATTTAACGAATGATGCAGTATTTTATAAATATAAAATGCTTCCAAATGTTAAAGTTCAAATCGCATGCTGTGATTTCCCGATGATGAAATAAAGCTACAGCTGCAATTTCTGCAATAAAGTAGTTACGTTATCTTTTCCCAAGCCCGACTACACGTATAACCGGTTAATATAGTATCCGAATTCCCTTTGCGATTCCCGTCTATGGAATCATACAAAAAGTGTCATTAAACATAGAATATTAATGCCTACTACAGATAAATGTGCATTTGATGTGCAAACGAGTACGTCTTCGCATTCATTTCGAAATTATTTCCAAAATTTCAAACAGAAACTGTTATTTATAATGTCATTAAAAGATTCTAATACTAAAATTACGCTATAAATAAAATTTGGGCAAATTAGACTATGATTGTAGTTAATGTCAGTGAAAAACCATTTGATACTTTATAATGTTTTTGTGAATTTCCGAATTTGTACACCATTCTTTAATAACTTGGACTTTTGGGTTTTTATTTTCATTAGAAAAATGGCATATTTCAATGAAACATTAATAATTCTTTCGAAGAAAGACCGGATTTAAATTATTTAAAATTATTAACCAGAATGCATGATAAAGGATAAACAATTAACTCATTCAAAATCTTAGATACAGCTTAAACTCTACTATATTCACTCCGTTTTGTAACAAAATACGATGTAGTCGTTGCATTTCATGAAATAATGTTTTCTGCTCAAAAAACGTATAAAATAGGTCAAATTTACCCTGACTATAGGTCAAATTTTCCCTGACTATGGGTACTATTAACTCTTAAGTGTTTAAATGTATTAAACATTCGAATTAATTTTAATTATTTATTATACTAAATGGCAAAAAAAAAACACTGCGTATAAAATCCCTGAAATTTTAATTTTATAAATTTGAAAATTACAATATATACTAGCAGAGAAATATGCAGAATAACGTTACAATTTTCTTGTACCACATGAAGAGCAACATTTTCGGAAAATAATATACCTAAATACCTTAACCCTTCAAATTACACATCGCTCGTAAATGCTTTTCAGTGTACCTATGACTTACAAGTGAGTGATTAAACTTGGAGGGTGGGATAAAAAAATCGGAGTATCACATTTTTGCTCGTGAGACTTCTTAACGATCTTTAACGTATTAGGTTTATCCAAATTAAATTACCTCAACTACAAAGAAACGATTTCCTCCCAAATAAATTAAAATTTAACTGTAAGATGGTCCCCTAAACACGTCTAAATTATGCAGTTTTGAATGTTATATCTCAAAGACTACAAAAAGGAAATATCTGGCATTTTGCGCATTCAAGTTGAAACACCGCTTAATTGCGTGTGATTGCCACTCTATACCTTTCAATTCATTACAATTTTTTAACAATGAATGAATTAATGAATAACTAGGGGCCCGCCAAGATCAAGATCTTGAAAATATTCTAAATAATTTTTCTAGTTACAAGGGTTTTCATTAGGTATTGTCACTATGAACAAGCGTGTTTCCAATACTTAAAACTCAATTTCTGAAGAAACAAGTTTTTGCAATAGGATGCTTTGTGCAAAGAGTGATACCTCAACAATAAATTAATATATTATAACTATTTTGGTATCGTTATAATCTACATAATACAGCAGATGTTTTGACCCTCAATCAGTTATTAGTTAAGAAATAAAATTTTAATGCTTTTTTAAATCCTCAATTCCCAGAAAAAATCGTGATTTTTTATGCATTCTTGGCGAAAAAAGTTGTAACGGAAAATATTTTCTCTCAAGAAACTTGATTGAAGGTCAAAACATGAAGAATAATATTGGAAATAATTTCCAACCTGAATCGTCTTTATAGATAAATTAGAATTTGAGATATCAATGTCAAAAAACATGCTAATTAGCTTATTATATCTTAATTAGCTATTTAATAATTAGTTTAATAAGACTTTTTTTCTCACTGAAATAGTTTTAAGCACAAACCAATTACCTACTCTAAAAAAATGGATTTTTAAAGTTAAAATTTTAAAAAATAAACTTCTAGTATGTACGTACACCTTGTGGCAACACAACGGGCTATTGGCGACGGTCCGGAATCAAATCCGAGGCCGAAATACAGAACTTTGTAGTTTTTAAACATGATCAGACAACGAGGCCAATACCTGAGCTGGCATTTCACTCTCCAAACTTCCTCATCACACTCACGTGAGGACTTTTGAGGTCACGGTATATTTAAAATGCACCAACGCTCAGGTACACGACGGTATTTTCTTCGACATCTTTTCAAACTAGTCAATCTCCTATTGCTAATGTGCTACTCTTCTAACCGGGTTACCGTGGCCCCTTTATTTCAGACAGAGACGCGTTTACACTGTAGGGTTTCTGCGGCATTATTTATTTAAGATTAATCTTGACAGTTTCTGGTGTCTTTTCTTCATACACTCATAAAAAAGGACGTTTCCTTAATGGCTTCCGATGTCACTTCTCGGGAATCACTACAAATATGATAAAGGCGGAAAAGCAAAGATTCTGACCAGTTATGTTCTCGGTTGGAAAATATGTACTGCGACAGGAACTTCCCCCAGAGCGTAATTTTGTTTCTCGAAAGCCATTTCTTGGACAAGATGAGTAATGCCCCTTGTAGATAAACTCGCGTATGTACTTCATGAGAATAACCTGTAAATTAATCATCATTTTCTAGGGCCCGCAGCCAAGAATCTGACAAAAGAATAAATAATTTAGGTAGGCGAATGCTCAGTATATTCATTTATGATCAAAATAAAGTGATAAATGATAATTCTGACCCTTTCATTGTATTTATGTTATGGTTCTTCACTTTAGTAAAAGCAGAAATAGAAATTATTTGCAAGAAGTAATTCGTCTATTAATCCTTTGACGAACACTGCTGAAAGAGTATTTTATTGAAAGAACATTTTATGGGTTATGACCTAAGATCTTTTAAGTTCCTTTTGTACAGAATAAAATGTAAAACTTTTAGCTTTTATGGGGTGGGGAGCATATCATTACTTCCAACCATCTACAGCACTTCTTTATGTCGAAATGCGAAATGAAAGAATATTTATGTTAAGACTATTTGAGACTTTTAGTTTTGAATGTGAAAGTGGAGTATATCATGTTCCACCACCCATCTAGAGTAATTCTTCAGATTAGAAGATGAAAAATGAAAGAATATTATATCATTATTATAAAATGTTAAGACTATTTAAGACTTAGTTTTAGAAGGATATGTAGGGTCATAGCATTTACCATCACCCATCTAGAACACTTCTTGATATCAGGATATGAATTTAGAAAATATTTATGCTAAGACTATTTTATATTTTTAATTTTGAAAAGGGAAGTAGGAGGCATAGCATGAACCATCCCCCTATAGGGCACTTCTTCATATCAGAATATGAAAGGAAATAATATGTGTTAAGACTATTTAACACTTTTAATATTGGAAGGAGAATTAGAAGCATAGTAAATACCACCAACCATCTAGAGCACTTCTTCATATCAGAATATGAAAGGAAAGATTATTTACGTAAAGATTGGTTAAGGCTTAGTTTTGTAAGGAAAGTTCGGCATAGCATGTACCACCAACCATCTAGAGCACTTTGCGATGCCAGAATATGAAAGGAAAGAATATTTATATGTAACTTATCCCACAATATTTATGAATCTAGCATTATCCCTATCATAATAGTGTCCCTCTTGAAAGGCTTGGAATAAATATATCAATTGCTTCTCAAGATTTATGGACTTAATGTAGATTAAAATAGTCTTGTATAATTTATAATTGAATAAGAATAATATTACTCTTCTTGTCTTTTATGTGGTTCTATGACAGATTATTCCCAGAAACCTAAGCTCTTAAAATTCTTCAAATTTAAATAATTCTTATCGATAAAAACGTTCTATACCAAAATTTATCGTGTTTCAGATTTAAACGAACAAGAAACTACCGAATAATAAAGCAGGAAATAAAATAAATTTTATAAATAATAACAATTATTTATATTTATATATTTTATTTACTTTAGAGCACAACGATTTCAGATTAAAATCTTCTTTTGGCATACAATCATGGTTATGAGATTTAGGCAATGAAACAAACTTGAATTCCTAAACCAAACTTATTAATTTTCAACTTTTACGTTTTTTTTATTTATTAGATAATAATTCAACTTATGAAAATCAGTATACAAAAGTTTTTCAACGAATCAAACCTATCTTGATATAATGCATAGAAAATTTTCATTAGTATTAAATAGTATTTGAATTTTTGTTGTTCAAATGCTGTCAAATTTCAAACTTAGAAAGTAATTCTTACATCTAATTTAACCCTCTGACTGCTCAATTTGTGGACCGAAATCGCTACAAAAATCGTGTATTTTTTTTTGCATATTAAAAATTTATATATATTGGAGAATTGAAAAATGCATTTTTTTTCTTTCTAGAAAAGACTTTTTATATAGATTTTTATCACGAAAAACTAAACTGTCAGAAGTTATTATTAGCTATATGCACAGTAATTCCCGGATTTCCACGAAAAGGAACTGGAGGAGGAGAAGGAGGAATATTCTTCATATCAATTTTGCACCACTGCCTAACGCTTTGCAAGTTTATTGAAACATGATCAGATTCATCGCTATCTGAGGAGCAGTCCGAAAAATCTATATCACTATCACTATCAAAACTAAAATCACCTTCAGAATCTGATAAATCATCAGGAATATATACTCTGTCAATCGCTGAACGTTTTCTAGCAGCCATTTCTGACTAGAAAAAGGCGCCAAACAAAGGCGCGAAGTTAGAGCGGTAAATACAACGTACCTTCAAATGGCGCAATTTAGTGGACGACTAGCGACAACAGTTGACCAAAATCTAAATTTAACGTCTAACACTGTATGTAATTTATTTCATTGGTTAAACGGTGAAAAAGCGGGATGCGCTCCTCAATAAAGATAGAAAAACACCTGCCCTCGAAAATCGCGGGATGAGCAAATTTTGCTACATTTGAATTGCCCGTGGAAATCGCGGGATAATCAGCCAGTGGGTTAATCCTTTGATAAAAGTGATAAAAATGTGTTACGTATAAGTGTGATAAATATGTTAGTTAACAGCAGCTTTATATCTCCTCGAAATAACCTCTGCCCAAAATAATATTATTTTGAAAAAAAAGATTCCATTATGTTATGAGAAATTGTAAAAATAGACATAGACACCTATCAAATGACAGTTCTAAAATTTAAAAGGCCACACTGTTGCGATGATATTTTGTAAGTTGTGATGTGGACAACCAACTATTCATAGTGAATAACTCCGTTTTTAACCTTCATTTCAATTAATTTAACTTTCGAAGCAATTTGTACATGTATTATAAAAGACACACAATGCATAAATAATAAAACCTTGGCCAACTTGACGATTTATTTTTGTTCAAGTATAATTTCGTTATCGTTTCTTGTGCGAAATACTAAAAGGGGATTCTAAGATGTTTAGAGCATTGCCATAAAAAATATTTCACGAAACCGTTTTTCATACAAGTGCAAATTCTGTGTGTGCTTGATAGAGTTCTTATCAACCTAACAGATCATCGCTAGTTGAAAATCCGTTCTCAGATCTGGCGATACAGCGCTCTTAAAACACATTAATAAGATTTGATTAGATTATAAGATCAGAGTAGTCAAGCAAAGATGAAAATTAAAGCATTTGCTAAAATATTGGTCCTCTCATAAGAAATGCGGTAATTCATTCCTTATTGCTCAAAATGAATGATGCAAAATCTTACATTTATTGCTTAATGGTACAATGTGTATGTTTTATTAGAACTAGCAGAGTATATTAAATAATTGTGTCTTCAAAATTTATCATTAAATTCTGAAATAAGAGTTCCAAGAAAAAATAAAAATTGAAAACGTACAAAATAAAAATTGAACTGCACAATCACATGTTATAAACATCTATATATATAATTCTCTTACGTGGCACGCAAAAAAGACGTTATTTGTTATCGCGTTTTGGCAACATTGTACGATTGTTTGTTTACCACGAGGCCTCGCGCTTCAATTGAATTTATAGCGTTATCGGATGAAATTTTATTGAAAAGAAAACGAATTGTAGTCGAGCTGTTGCAGTTTATCACAAAAATCAAAGAAAGCGAAGGATCATTTCAGGGCCATTTAAAAAAAGGTCCTTTTCAGGGCCAACAATTATAGACAAGACGCTTGCACTAGAACTTTTGACAACAAACTCAATGAAAGATTGCATGAGTGGCTCGAGTACTGGGGAGATATACACACAAACAACATGCTGGGTATTCAATTACCAAAGCAGCGCTCACATTTCGAGTCAAAATTTGCTCAAAGTTTTCATTTGAATTCTGATTCCAGAGGTACTGTGTATATCTTTTCTGTAATACAGAAAATTTAGATTTAAAAAATATGTTGGAATATCATATTTTGTAAACAATCTCTTCTGCTAGGACACATGTCTTCATTGATGCGAGCGAAGCTATCTTAGGTTCGTGGAGCTAACCGATGAGGATTTCAAAGCAATCCTCCGGGGGTTGGCGAGCGTTAGCGAGCAGTGGGCGGGCCCCCTAGTTATCTTTATTATGGGCTGATTCCTAAAAATCCAACCTTCAAAAAAGATCAGTATTGCGAGCAACTGATACAGCTAAAACAACCTATTGATGCAAAAAGTTTTACAATCAGCAGATAGAAATCATTATTGCATCAGGACAACATGACCTCAAACGATCCAATAAGGGTTGCAAAAAGTAAGACAATTTAAATTGCAAATTATGACCTACCTACCACCTTCTGATCTCCCACCTTCAAATTACCAACTTTTTTGAAGCCTTCAATGCAACCTAATGTAAAATTCAGAAATCCGAAATATGTGATGTGTATTGGAAATGTAAAATTAAGACGTATTGTAACTGGTTTTTGTGGTAAATCTATTTTAGATAATTGAAGTGTTTTTTACGTTATTTTAGAACTTGCTCTAAAATACTATACTTTTAACGTATTCTAATTTATAAACTTTTAAAAATTGGAATAACTTCACTCTGTTTACAACCAAAACGTCTCGAAAAAATTACAAATATGCGAATAAAATAAATTCATTTTATGAAAATTCCGAAAAATCTGAACTTTCTATCTTTCTGCTGTGCAAATAACTTCTGAAGTTGACACATAGATTGAGAAGCAACCTTACATCGGTAGTCTAGCAATTTCAGCTTTGGTCGCGATTAGTCGTGGTTAAATCTGATCTTATTACTTTCTTAGCACCCTTTTTAGTACTTAGCTTCAATATTTATCTTGACTAATGTTTCGATTACTACTCAAATAAATGGTCAACTTTAATAGTATCTTCTTCCACACTCTTCTGAGCTTACTTTAATTAAATATTTTCTTTTCCAACGTTGTGACTATTTCATTTCTAAACTCTTCCCAAATTCGTTTGATCCGTCAAATTCATTTCGATAGATATTTCTCCTATGGGGCACGAAAAAAATCCTCGTTTATACTTCTCTGTCAACGACTAGATGATGAGTCGTCGCTGGCGAGTCAAATCTAGCGTCGAAAAGTAAACAAACTATTTTCCTGGTTTCAATAGAAAACAAGTCCAGCAATGGTGGGTTAAAAATTTTGTTTCCAATAATCTCAAACTGTGCTGTCAAGTATCACACACATAAAGACCGTAGGCGAAGTAAAAGATTAGGTGATATCGTCAAAACATGTAAATCAAACTGTGTTGCCACGTATCACTTTCATAAATAACAAAGACTTAGTGGTTTGAGTAATGGTCGAAGGAAAGTATCTGAGGAAATGTTCTTAGCTCTCCAAGTAGTTTCGACGAAATATCTCGTCAAAAAAGTCTTTTACTAACAATTTTGCTAATGACGAGATATTTCGTCATCAGGATATTAATGATGATTAATTCACAATAGTCCGGATGATTAATTCATAATATCAAGATGATTAATTCGCAATTGTACAGAATAATAGGATTGATATATTTTATTTATTGTTGATATGATGTATAGATTGTGGAATATTTACCCTCGACTTACTTACGGTACGAGGTAATTCAGATTTGTAAAAAATAAGTAACTTTTATAAGGGTTGATAGCTAGGTATATAATAGAATTAACGTCGTACTGGAGTAACATTACTTTATATTGGGGACACAACTGCTTATAAAATTCCACCCATACTTGTGTGGCTTCCGAAATAAATCACTTAATTTACTTTCATATTTATCAGTGAGAAAAACTGAACTGTATAACAGATGGTCTTGAAGCGTTTGGATAAGTAAACATATCGGGGTACACTTAACATATATTTGTTAACATTTTGGGTACAAGTTACGATACTAACATTAGAACAGGACCAAAAGGCAGGTGGCAGCACATTTCAGTGGAGTGTATATAAAGGATGTCCTAGGGCATTGGAAAGCATTTCAATCGTTGGCGTAATGCAGAAACGTAACGATTTATCCGACGTCCAAAAGGGCATGAATAGTGATTTTCGGACCAAGGGTGGACATTTCGGAAACGGCTAATTTTGTGAACTGTTCGCTTGACGCCGTGGTAAAAGTGTACCGTGCATGGCAAAATGGCATTATCCAAAATCAGTGGCGTGGCACATGTGGTGCACCACGGGCTATAGATGACAGAGGCGAACGAAGGCTACGGTGATGCGTTCGGGCGAATCGACGTGCAACTGACCGCCCAGATGAACCAAGGGGCTACCAAGAGTGTATCCTCAACAACGGTTCAGCGAACGTTGCTGCGCTGGGGCCTCCGCAGCTGACGCCTGGTTAATGCACCTATGCTGACTGCTGTTCATCGGCGACGAAGGCTGTAATTTGCACGCCAGTACCGCAACTGGACGTCCACAGAGTGGCGACAGGTGGCTTTTTCCGATGAATCACGTTTTATGCTCCATCGCACAGATGGACGTTGGCGTATACGGCGTGAAACGTCTGAAAGCAAACACCCTGCAACAATTGCCGGAAGGATCCAGGCTGGAGGAGGGAGGTAAGCTATCGCAGCTGGCCACGGCTTTGGAATTGGCATGGCTCAACATCCCAGTGAACACCTTCAGAAACCTAATTAACTCTCTTCCTGCACGTCTCGCAGCGGTCCGCTCTGCCAAAGGTGGTTATTCTGGCTTTTGACAAGTGGTCACATTAATGTGACTGGACTGTGTATATTATTTGTGGCATTAAGTTATTAGAGTATTTTTCAGTGTTCACAAACAAACCAGACGGTTTGCTAGTATTTCATTTCTTTAAGTGCTTATGCTTATGCCAAGTGCTCATATGATGCTTATCGGAGTTACCTTAAACTGCAGTTTATCGTTTCTCATTGTGTTTTATGTAATTGGTGTTGATCAAATCAACTGTAAAATATCAATTCGGAAATCTTTCTTTCGAACTTTCATCAGCAAAAGTGCTGAAATCGTATTTAGAAACAAATCAAGTGACGTCACATTCGGAATACGTACTGGGAACACGTGACAGCAGAAATAACACTTCCACCGGCATCTAACTTCACAGAAAATGCCTCTTATAATGAAGAGGGGAGATTCCCGGCATTTGATAGTGCAACCACCGTTCCTTCCAAAGAAACTTTTATAAGCGAGTGCGGAGTTATGAGGATAAATGATTTTAGAGAAATAAGCACAATAAGGTCGAACATAACACTTCCTCTACATTTTCTTCGAGATAATATAAATAAAATATAACCTGCAAATTCATTATTAGTTTATATTCACACAGCACATTTTCTGATGTAAGACTGAAATTGTTTAATACTTCCGGACATTAATCTGATTACAGGTTTGATAACGTCTATTCCATGAAATTCAAATAATGAAAGTAGCTTATAAAATAAAAAGCACTGAAAACGCGTAAATTTGATGAGGAAATGGAGCTAGAGCTACTTAATTTAATGTAATAATATGCATGTAATGAATTACATGCATAATTTTATATAATAGTTTTATACAATGCTGTGCATAATGACCTGCAATGTAGTGCCGTTGTATTATTAATTTTCTAATAAAGCTGCTTAGAATATTTTAAGCAATTATCAATGAGGTAGGGTTTTGGCTTATAGGGAAAAAAACAGGGTTGTAAAGAGGTACTTTTATATTTCCTAGTACATTAAAATCTACTATTTAAAATTCATTATTTTTTAAAATTTAGGCCGAGATCCCAGTGATTGGCATTGGTCAAAACCTTAAAATAATGCCTGGAGGTTAACCCGTGGAGGAGCTTAAAACGAACAAAATGCTAATTAATTGTTTGGATGCAATTACTCAAGAAATTTAATGACTATTTTTGCATATTTCAATTAAAATGACTGATTGCAAAATTCAATTAAAATTGGAATCTGTCTTCACAGAGTTATTTAGTTCAACTTTCATAAGGAAAACTCAATGCAATTTAATGCCACGACAAATGCAAAGTGTCCATACATAATCAGTGTGCAATGTGACTTCGTATAGGTGATAAGATGACAAATGTGGGGCTTAAGAATATACATAGTACAGTTTTTCTAACATGAAAATAAACTCCTCTTGTGATATATTTCTTTGTCCTAGCTCTGAGGTGTTCAGGAGCCCGGAATATTGCTTTTAATGTAAAATAAGTTGTATTAAATTGGAAGATAATGCTAGGTTTCTTGTTTTCCTTCACTTATTTGTACTATTTAAGTTCAGCTCCCGTACGGGAAAAACGAACCTATATTTCGAATAGTGTCTTTCATTGCGCGGTATTCGTTTTTGCAGAAGCGTTGTGAGTGAAGTGATGATTACATGTATATATTCTAAAACCTTTGCAACAAATCTGGAATAATTCACTGAAACAGCATTTAAGTTCATGCTTCGACATTTTAAAATTTCAGTTCAAAATATAGAGAGAGTAGAAAACCTTGCTCGTTTGAAATGTATAAATACAAAAGGCTTACATTATACATAAAATTACACACACATATATTTCCTGCTCATCTGTTGAAATTTTGAATATATATATATATATAAAGAAAAAAGTGACATTGAAGAACGCGCTTCGTAAGCATTAAAATATTATCCTAGCTACTTTAATATAAAAAGTACTATATATCATGGTAGTATTAGGTAGCTTTAGTAAAGTTGTAGACGTCGTAAATTTTTGTCGAAAGTGTAAAATGTCAGACCTCACAGACCTTCAAAGAGGCCAAATTGTAGGAACCCTACTAATTGGAGCAACTGTGACCGAAACATCCCAGTTTTTAGGCGTTTCTAGGGGTTCGGTGTCTAAAGTCATGGCAGCGTACACACAGCGCGGCAAGACAAGCGCGGCAAGACAAGCTCGGCAAAGCAAAATAGTGAACGGAAGGAGAAGCTGAGTGAAATGAACCGACGGGTATTGAAACGGAATGTAATGTCTAAAAAGAAAGCAACTGCAGCCAAAGTGACCGCAGAGCTCAATCAGCATCTGGAATCTCCAGTGTCAATAATTAAAGTTAGGAGGCACCTTCATAAACAGCCATATCAGTAAAGGATTCCTTATAAATCCAGTGTGTTTCCATTATTTTGATAACACCCTGTATATATAAATATGTGTGTATGTGTGTTTGTTTGTAGAGAGGAGTTGGTGGGTCATGGCAAGGCCAAAAGGTCGCCATTCAATATCGCTATCCAACTAATCATACAACAAATGCATACATATGTATTATTAAATACATATTTATGTGTCACGTTACGTATTTATGTGTATATCAATACTTTTAAAACTATCTCGTAATAGTAAATTTAGGTACGTGAATTTTATTAAAGATTACCGAAAAGAGTTTAGTCTTGATGCAATTCGATTTTCCAATCTCACAACTCAAAATTATGACAACCTTTGCATATCTTTGTTTGAAAACTGGAACAAACTTACTTCCATTTGCTTTCTAAATGCATTTGCATGTTAATCCAAGGAAAGTAAAACCGTTTCCTAGATAACAAGCCGGGAACATTGGAGAATTTAAAGTATTTGACTTAATAAAGGTCCTTCGTGTCCTTATAATAAAATTTCTTTTACAACCCTTTAATGAAATTCCAATCTCGGTGTGCGTGACTTATTCCAGGAACGGTCAATTTCATGGGGACGTAATACATTGTGACACTTTTATGCCTAGAGGGGGAGAATATTTCTGATGAAATATATTTCGCATGCAATATTTAACCATTAGTTGAAAACTGATTTCATCATTTGATATATCTATATGATTCCATGGAATTAAAATACTTTTCAATATGGTCGTTTGATTTCTTGTTAGAAGATGTATACTATTTTATGTCTTAGTTACACGTCATACTTTAGTTCGTTTTGGTGATTTTTAGCTTTGTATGGACTAATATTTTTTATATACAGGCTAAACATTTTCAAGAATAGAAAGCCCATGAGTTTTCTAATGTCATCTTCTACTTATATATTTGCTTTTCTACGCATATTTCAAGGATATATTTGTTTTAAATCAGTTGTAAAAATTCGATATGCGTGCAAAAATTGGGCATTTCATGTGATAATTGCGGTTTCCTGTGAGTTAAAATGAGTCTTCTATATATTAAATTACACAATTTGCATAAGAAGCTGTTTTTAAATATTTGTTTTTAAAACGTTTAAAGTGTTTAAATTGATTATTAAAGGATTTCGTATAATATTTCTCTAAAAAAAGAATAATGAGATCGATGTGTAACATATTATTAATTCATTATTTATTTATGCATTTTAAGTATTATTTATAACTAGGGGGCCTGCCCCCTGCTCGCTAACGCTCGCCAACCCCCGGAGGATTGCTTCGCAATCCTCATTGGTTCGCTGCGCGAACCTATGCTCGCTTCGCTCGCCTCAATGAAGACATGTGTCCTAGCAGAAGGGATTGTTTACAAAATATGTTACCAAAAAAATGTTTTTCAAATCTAAATTTGCTGTATTACAGAAAAAATATATACAGTATCTCTAAAATCAGAATTCAAATGAAAACTTTGTGCAAATTTTGACTCGAAATGTGAGCGTTGCTTTGGAAATTGAATACCCAGCATGTTGTTTCTGTGTACATTTTCCCAGCACTCAAACGACCCACACTTTTTCATTGAGTTTGTTGCCGAAAGTTGTAGTGCAAGCGTCTTGTTGAACTATAATTGTTGGTCCTGAAAAGGACCGTTTTTTAAATGGCCCTGAAAAGATCCTCCGCTTTCTTTGATTTCTATTATAAACTAACTGCAACAGCTCATTAAAATGTCCTTTTTTTTCAATAAAATTTCATCCGATAACGCTATAAATTCAATCGATGCGCGAGACTTCGCGATAAATAAACAATCGTACAGTATTGCCAAAACGCGATTACAAATAACGTCTTTTTTGCGTGCCACGTAAGAGAATTATATATATAAACTAGGGGGCCCGCCCCCTGTTCGCTAACGCTCGCCAACCCCCGGAGGATTGCTTCGCAATTCTCATTGGTTCGCTGCGCGAACCTATGCTCGCTTCGCTCGCATCAATGAAGACACGTGTCCTAGCAGAAGGGATTGATTACAAAATATATTCCAAAAAAATATTTTTCAAATCTAAATTTGTTGTATTACATAAAAGATATATACAGTACCTCTGGAATCAGAATTTACATGAAAACTTTGAGCAAATTTTTACTCGCAATGTGAGCGCTGCTTTTGAAATTGAATACCCAGCATGTTGTTTGTGTGTACATTTCCCCAGTACTCGAGCCACCCATACACTTTTTGACTGAGTTTGTTGTCGAAAGTTGTAGTGCACGCGTCTTGTTGTACTATAATTGTTAGCCTTGAAAAGGACCGTTTTTTAAATAGCCCTGAAAAGATCCTCCGCTTTCTTAGATTTCTATTACAAACCGCAACAGCTCGTCTAAAATTCATTTTTTTTTAAATAAAATTTCATCCGATAACGCTATAGATTCAAATGACTCGCGAGGCTCCTAGTAAACAAACAATCGCACAATGTTGCCAAAACGCGGTAACAAATAACGTCTTTTTTGCGTGCCACGTAAGAGAAATATATATATATAGATTGTTTTTTCTGTATAAGCTCTTGATGTATATGGTCACCTGAAAACAATAAGTGGGCAGCACGAAAATTTGTGTATTTTGAGTTATTCTTCAATTAGTAAATCTGAGATCATACAAAATTTATTGCAAGAGCTAGATAATTTTTTCGACCATTGGTTTTTGGTTAATGAAAAACTTTTAGGTATATCTGATGCTGGAATTGGTGGCAAACTTAACTTTAAGGGGTTTTCCCTTACACCCAGAAGCCTAAAAATTGAGTTATCTAGTTCTTGCATTCAGGTGAATATATGATATGAATTACTTTGAAAAATTAGTAATCAGGCTTCTTTCAAATGCCCACATTTAACCTAACCTATTTTTCTCTTTTCTTAATGTGTCTTACCTCCATCTAGTTCTAACCCTTGTTATCCTTTTCACTTCAAACACCAGAATGTTTCGACATTACATGAACTTGAAATGCAAAAATTGAATTATCTTTAAATAAATGTATGCAAATTAAAATATTAAAAGTGTTCTGTGACAAACTATATATAGATTAGTTTTAATTAGAGCATTGATTTATGAGATAAAAATATCTGATAAGAGCAGCAAAGCGCTAACAAATTCTCATACTGTAGGACCCCGAAGTCCAGTCCTACTAACTGTCATCCTTGTTTACAAGAAAGCAAACACTCTTCATTCTTAAATGACTGTTTATTGAACGGACAAATACATACAATTATTGGTACATCAAAAAAGCCTTCCTTTCATCCACGCCTATTTTCCCGCGTATAATATGCGTCTCCCATTTCAGCATCACCCTTTCTCCTCTCTCCCCCTCTCCTCCCGCTTACCGCGCCACTACACATACACTCCCCCAAACACCATTAAAATGCAAGTGTACTAAACACAAAACGATATAAAAATAGTAGGAAGAAAAATTCTAATTTTGGGCTGGAGACTAACACACAAATTTTATATTTTCCTTTCTTAAGGGGGTCCGGGACACATTGAAAAAAATTTTTTATTAATTAATTTAGAATTTTGAATTTTTTTGTACTGATTACCCACCTAACTAATAAGCGAAATAACAACACAAAATTTTTCCAAAAGTTCTTTAAAAATTTTAAATTAAAAGTTTTTGAAAAAAAGAGGTGTCATTTTAAATTGCTAAGGCTCAAAATATTCTTGATCAATTTTCAAAATTCTTGCAGTAAATAATTCACAAATTTATAAACTTTAATTTTGATTCAGCAATTTAAAGAATATTAATTTAATAAAAAATAAAAAATATTTGAATGAAAATTTTTGAAAATTTAAGGGAATTTTTTTTTTAAAGTCATATTTTTAAAAGTAAATATTTGTTTCAAATTTGCTGAATCAAAATTAAAGTATAATGTTTGAAAAGGATATATTCCAAATTTCAACCCTTAAACTTTATCGGTTTTCGACTTATAGCAATTTGAATACAGGAAATCTAGAAAAAATGTATCATGGAGAAAAACGCATTTAAAGTTTTAAACAGATGTTGTTGCCATGACAACAACTGTCAAAGAGTGTTAGATTTTCAAAACAACGCACCACAAAAATTATTATATCTCTAGTTCTAATTAAGATAGAAACATGATTTAGACGTCATTTTAAGCAGAAAAACACAGAGAATTTCTTGAAATAATAAAAACATTTCGAAAAATTGACGATTTTTGTGTCCCGGACCCCCTTAAAATAGAAATCGGAACACTCTCGGTTCTTAATAACTAAACACGAACAATATTTTTTTTCGTATACCAACACTACCATTTTTATTTTTTATTCTTTCAAGGCAAGACTTTAACTGTAAATAATGTTTGGGTTTTGATGGAAGAAGTGCATAGTGGCTATCTTCGGGCTTGGTATTGCTGGTATCCTGACTACTGTTGCGTGTTTGATTTCGTTTCCTTCTTACTCATTTTATATTGGTTTGTGTGTTTGCTTTTCAATGGTGTCTGCGTGAGTGTATGAGCAATTGTTTAGATTATTACTGCTCATATGTAGAAAACATATTTTGTGTTGTCTGGGTCCGGCTCCTGATGATGCCCTGGACCACCAACACTTTCGTTTTCGAAAATGTTCATATAGTTTTTTTATTACAAATTTCCTTTTTTTTAATTATATAACTATACTTTTAACGATGCGAACTATACTTTCAGCAATGAGGGGTAAAGGATTGCTTCACAAACCATCCCCATTTGCATCGCTGCTGGATTGATTCCGGACCTCTAGTACGACTTTAATTGAATTTTCCCTTCCCTTCTCATTGCTCTATATATCCCATGCGCCCGAGTAACGGAAAATTGCCTTTCTTTGCGAAATCAGCGTATCTGTACATAAACCGACACCCGTACTTTAGCTTTAGAAAACGTTCTGAAAATTCTCGGCTTATACACGGAAATATACGGTAAATAAAAACAAAATGTTTTTATAAATGTCAAGAACAAAACGTCTCATTTCCACTTGAAAAAAGGAAATTGTTAAATAAATAACATATTGTTAAAAATCAGAGGAAATCTCATCATAATTTTAAATGTTTTAGCTGATCTGTGTTGTAATAGTACTTTTTAAAATTTTCATATTCGATTATTGCTATGGAAACAGCTACCAAATTTGCCGGTTCTTCTGAAAACATTGCAAATTTTCTAGCGCGTAGTCTCAAATTTTATGAATAGATAAATTAACTAAAAATATATCTGTGTTTATCGTCTGCGCGTGCTCCAAATTCATTGGCTCGTTGAACCACAAGACTCACTATCACGTGACTCACTATCTACCAATCACAAAGCGAATAAACCTGAAAAAGACTGCAAATTTTTCTTTTAAAATAGAAAGATACAATGTTTACATTAAAGGTAAGGTAATACGCAACTATACGTTGTAATTCAAAGAGTTCTTTGTTGCAATTTTGTCGTATTTTTCTATCACAATGCCAGAAGCCGGGGTATCCCTTTTGGAAGACTACTGAGTATAAATCGGAGGGGTGTGGGTTAGAAACTCAATCAAACCGCAAACCGTCATGAATACGGGGTCTGATGCATGTTAAATCGGTTGTGAACTCATATGTTTTTATGTTGTCGTGGTGTAAAAAATAAAAATAAACGAGGTGCCAGTTGACACACGCACAAGCGTTGTCAGAAATACAATGTGTTGTCCTAGGATCTTCCCCTAAGGGATTAATCCCAGACCGTTACCATTAGCCCGTTTTATTGCTCCTGTGCAATATTAATTGAACCTACCTATCTACCTACCTACCCAATACAATGCCATTAAATGAGTGAAACCTACATTTGTCTTTCGTTTCAAATTATGTTTTTAAATTGTGTTTAAATCTGTACTCAACTGTCACGAAACAACATCGATCATTCTAAATATTACGTAGTTTCCATTTAGATATCGATGTCTTAATCGACAGAACAAAGTACTAAAAATACCCGATTTAAAACTGCATGCCAGTTGGAGTAAAGCGAATTTTAATTAAAGCTTTGCTGATCTTGGAATAATACCACTGTCTTAAAATATTCAAACTAGAACTTTTGAAAAGTTAAAAGATTTTGTCGAAAGTAAAAAATATGATTGAGGTAGTTTTCCTTATGAGTTAACTTATGCAATTTTGCTACCTCAAAATTGTCTTCGAAACATCTATTTTCTTGTTTCATATTGACTTTCTGTTTTTTGAAAAATTGTTACAAATCAACCGTGATTCTTATGTACTGAAGGCATAATTTTAGAACAAGTTATTCTTTCACATGCGGAAAGTGTTTTTATTTTTGTATTTTCTATATTTGTATTTTTTATGATAGAGTAAAGAGGCCTTTCAGATAACTTCCAATCAACATTTTAAATATTCAACCCGATCAACACTGGGTAATGCTGCTATTTCCATATCTTTCTTTCTATTATAAAAAAATTCAGTCTTTTTCAGTTTTATTCGCTTTGTGATTGGTAGATAGCGAGTCACGTGCTAGTGAGTTTTGTGGTTCAACGTGCTAATAAATTTGGAGCACGCGCATACGATAAACACAGTTATATTTTTGAATTCATTCATTAATAAAAAATTTCAGAGTACGCGCTAGAATGTTTGCAACGTTTTCATAAGAACCGGCAAATTCGGTCGTCGTTTCCATGGCAACATTCGAATATGAAAATCTTAAAAAGTATTACAAAACGTATCAGCTAAAACATTTAAAACTATGATGAGATTTTCTCTGAATTCTAACAATTGTTATTTATTACACAATTTCCCATTTTTTTGTGGAAATGATATGTTCTGTTCTTGACAGTTTCAAAAACATTTTGCTTTTATTTACGGTATATTTCCGTGTATAAGCCGATAATTTTTGGAACGTTTTCTAAAGCTAAAGTACGGGATTTGGCTTATATACGGATTCGCTAATAAAAGGCAAAAAAGTAGGTAATTTTCCGTTACTCGGGCGCATGCGGTAGATATCGCGATGGTAAGGGAAGGGAACCTTCATTTAAAGTCGTATTAGAGTTCAGGAATCAATCCTGTTGATTGTTGAATATCGTTTGGAGAAAGTAAGTAAAACAAACCATTTCCTCTTTCAAACATGAGGCGCCACGGTTCCTCCGATCGGGCGATTGCCTGCTGTTGTGTAATAACTCAGAACTTTAATGCGCAGTATGCGATATGTATTACGATGGAATTGACGCTCGTATTTTTGTCTCCAGCTGAATTGTATATAGATTAATGCTTGATGAGAATAAATTCTTATATTCGAACCTAGAGTTACCGGTGTGTTTCTCACCCAAAATAGTGGCGTCCGTGACAGGACTTTTGAAGGATTTACTTAAATATTGATTTCGAAGACATGGATATCAATCGCGAAAGTAAATTAAGAAAAACCACTCGTAGTGCCTTTACGAGAGTTTTAAATCAAATAAAGTCCATAATTGAAGCACCTGATCCTGATAAGAAGGCTTTGCAAGTTTCTTATAATGTTCTGGAAGAAAGAGCTGCTCAGCTGAAGGAACAAGATGCTAAAATATTACAAGTGCTGCTGGATGACGATGAAGCCGATCTAGACCATGAAATGGAGGTAGGTGAAAGCTACCAAACTCAATTCCTTGATATCGCTATAAGTGTCCGTCAAATTTTAGTTGTTTCTAGAGTAGATGTTGAAAGCATTGATGAAAATGGGGTGAAACAGAATTTGAGAAAGTTTAAGCTTCCTAAACTTGAACTTAGACAATTTGATGGAAATTTGAAAGATTGGTTACCATTTTGGTGTCAATTTAAAAATATAGATGAAGATCCTGATATCGATGCTGTTGATAAGTTTCAGTATCTTATCCAAGCAACTGTAAAAGGTTCACGTGCGAGAGAAATAATTGAAAGTTTCCCTGCAACTGGTGACAATTACCGAAAGGCTGTGGAAAGCTTAAAATCTCGGTTCGGTCGTGAAGACGTGTTAGTTGAAGTATATATTAGAGAGCTGTTGAAGCTTGTTTTAAGGAATGCAACTGACGCGAATAATTCCTATTCTCTCTGCTCCCTTTACGATAATTTGGAATCTCAGATTCGAGCACTTTCAACACTCGGTGTAACAACTGAGAAATGCGCAGCTATGCTTTATCCATTGGTAGAGTCTTGCATGCCTGCAGACTTACTCAGGGCTTGGCAAAGAAGCTCTAATTACGCTCATGGAAATGAACCTGAAAGCAGGCTTGATAATCTGATATCCTTTTTAAAATGTGAAGTGGAGTCAGAAGAGAGAATAAATTTAGCGATGTCTGGTTTTGGACTTAAAACTGAGAACAAGAGTCGGAAAAAGGTCTTCCCTGTAATGTAAAATCGAGTTTCTACAGCAGCGGAGTTGCTAACCACCAGTTCTCTGAATTATAAAAACTGTATTTTCTGTGATGGACAACATGAAAGCTCCAACTGTTTTAATGCGCGTAAAATGAGCTTAGTTAAGAAACAGAAACTATTGAAAGAGAAAGCTTCTTGTTTCAAATGTTTAAAAAAGGGCCATCGCAGTAAAATGTGCAGAAATTTTGTGAAATGTATTATTTGTACCAAAAATCATGTTGTTATAATGTGTCCAGAACTCCCTTGTAATAAAACAATTTGCCCTGATCTTTGTTCAGAGAAAAAGGAAGATTACCAAGAACAGGAAAAATCTCTTAATTTGGCTAGTTTATCTCTCTGTCCTAAGGTATTTTTACAAACCTTGAAGGTAAATTTAAGAGGACCGTGTTCTTCTTCATGTGTTCGGGTGTTAATCGATACGGGATCTCAAAAGTCTTATATTCTGAAGAGTACTGCTTCCAAAATGCATCTAGAACCTTTACGACAGGAAGTAATCACTCACTCACTTTTTGGTGGTAAAAGAACTAACCCACGGAAACATGATTGTTTTAAAGTCCACTTGGGGAAATTAAACGGCGGATACCTGTGCAATTTTGATGTTCTCGATCAACCCGTAATTTGCTACAACATTTCCTCTGTGAAGTCTGGACCGTGGATAAAAGAATTGAAATCAATGAATATTTCAATAACTGATGATGAAGAGAATCCAGGACCAATCGAAATCTTAATCGGTGCTGATGTTGCTGGAAAACTGTTGACTGGACAGCGAAGAGTTCTTTCATGTGGATTAGTTGCCATTGAAACTGAATTAGGATGGACTTTAATGGGTAAGTCTCCTTTGGAAACTTATGAAAATTCAGCAATGATAGTGACATCAATGTTTGTAAAAGAAGCTACTATCACTGACCTCTGGAGTCTAGACGTTATTGGCATAACTGACTCTGTTTTAAAAAAGTCCAAGGAAGATATAGAGTTTCAAATCAAGGCTCAATTTCAAGAAACTATTTCAATCAATGAAGAAGGGCGTTATGAGGTTTCTCTACCCTGGGCAGATGGTTATCGTCACCTTCCCACATCTCAGATCTTGGCGTTAAAAAGACTGGAGTCAACAACTCGAAAACTTCACTCTGAAAATTTGTTCGATAGGTATGATAAAGTTCTGACAGAATGGAAAGAACTAGGATTAATTGAAGAGGTACCTACAGATGAAGCAATTGACTATGGACATTACTTACCACACAGGCCCGTAGTAAAAGAAAACAGTACTACAAAGGTGCGCCCTGTGTTCGATGCTTCTGCAAGAGAAAAGTTTCAGCTCTCTTTAAACCAATGTCTTGAATCTGGCCCAAATTTGATAGAGCTTTATTCCCTCGATTCTTCTCAGATTTCGGGAACACAGTTATGGAGTCATTTCAGACATTGAGAAAGCTTTTCTGCAGATTAGTATAAGACCTGAAGACAGAGACTATCTTCGATTCTTGTGGTGGAGTCATGAAGATGAGAAGAAATTAAAGATTTTCCGTCATTCACGTGTGGTTTTTGGAGTGAAAAGCAGCCCTTTTCTACTTGGATTTGTTCTTGACTACCACTTGAAAAGGTATTTAGAAAATCCTTTCTACAACAAGCAATTAGTAATGAAACTCCTCAATAGTTTTTATGTGGATAATGTCGTCACAAGTGTCGACAAAAAGGAGGAGTTAATAGAATTTATTAAAGAGTCTACAGCTGTATTAGCAGAAGGGAAATTTAATCTCAGAGACTGGCAATATTCTGGTGATCAACAATCAGATGATGTTTCCCCAGTATTAGGATTGTCTTGGAATCGAACCAAAGACACTTTGACTGTTAATTTGAACTGGCTGGAGAACTATAATTTAACAGTGATCACAAAGAGAACCATACTCTCTGTAGCTAATAAGGTGTTCGATCCCATTGGTTTGATCTGCCCAGTTTCCTTGTTTCCCAAGCTCTTGTTGCAAAAAATGTGGAAAACTGGGATATCTTGGGATATGGAAATCGATTCATTAACACGAGAGGAATTTTTACGCTGGTATCGAGATCTTTTCCTGTTAAGGGAAGTGTTCATTCCTAGGTGGTTTCAAGCTCATGCAAGTGACAAGGAGTCGATCAGCATTCACACCTTCTGTGATGCCAGTCTTCATGCTTATGCTGCTGCTGTGTACGTGAGGATAGAAACCATAGATGAAGTGCACATACAACTTTTGGCTGCAAAATCAAGAGTAGTTCCCGTAAAGTCGATCACAATTCCACGTCCGGAGTTGTTAGCTGCAACGGTGGGAGCAAGACTGTGTACTTCAGTTCTAGAAGGACTTCTATGGGAAAATTTGGAGTTACACTTTTGGACGGATTCTTCCACAGTGTTAGCATGGATAAAAAGGGATCAACCATGGACTGTTTTTGTCAACAACCGTGTCCGTGAAATACGAAAGTTGACCAATCCTGAAAGTTGGAGACACATTCCTGGCTGTGTTAACCCCACAGACCTCCCGTCAAGAGGATGCTCTGCTAAGCAATTCCTAGAAAGTAGATGGTGGGAGGGTCCTGCTTGGCTCAAAGCATCTCCGTTAGAGTGGCCTCCTTCCGCAGTAGTCTTCAATGATGAATCTATTTTGAAGGAGAAGAAGAAGACTAACGAGACTGAAATTAAAGCAGTCACAGGATGTTTGATGACTCATACAACAAATTGCGAATGGTGTGAATCACCGAATGAAGTAGAGAATAATCTTTGCAAATTTCATGGAGATCGATGGTATTTTAGATACTTTTCGAATTACGATAAAATGGTGCGCATGTTATCTTGGATGCAAAGATTTATCGACAATTGCAAGAAGCCTATACATTTCAGAAATTCTGGAGAATTAACATCTGAAGAATTTATGACTGCGGAACTGAAAATAGTAAAGTTTGTGCAGGAAGAATCTTTCAATCCTGATAACAAGAAGCTAACTACATTAAATGTGTACAAGGATGAGTCGGGAATTTTGCGAGTAAAAACTAAGATCATCTATAGGGAAGATTCGAAAAATTTCAGAAATCCTATGGTTTTACCTTCAGAACACAGTGTAGTTAGAAGACTTATCATGACAGAACATCGAAAAAATTCCCATGCTGGATCTCAGATGCTATTGAATATTTTAAGAGAGAATTTTTGGATACTGAATGCACGAAAAACGATCAGATCTGTACTATCAAAGTGCGTAGTCTGTATAAGACATGGAAAAAACAACCTAGATGCTCCAACGGCTCCATTACCAGAAAATAGAACCAGAGATGCAGATGTGTTTGAAATCACGCGTTTCGACTCAGCAGGACCTCTCTATCTGAAAGAAGGTGTTAAAGCTTGGATTTGCCTATACACCTGTGCTGTGTACCGTGCAGTGCATTTTGAACTTTTGTCTTCCCTCTCGACTGAAACATTTTTACTGAGTTTTCGACGGTTCATTTCAAGACGTGGGAGACCATCAGTAGTCTATTGTGACAATGGGAGCAATTTCTTTGGAGCTTCCAATTTACTGAAGTCTGTTGACTGGAATCAGATTGTACAATATAGTACTGTTAGGAAAATTGAATGGAAGTTCAATCCACCAACTGCAGCTTGGTGGGGAGGCTTCTGGGAGAGGTTAGTTGGGGTGATGAAAATTATTTTAAGGAAAGTTTTAAGTAAAGCTCATCTTTCCTATGAAGAGATGTCCACTGTTTTGTGTGATGTGGAATCAACTATCAATGCAAGACCTCTGACTTATGTTTCTGAGAATGACAGTGAACTTGTTCCTTTGTCTCCTTCTCTGTTCATACGAGATATACGACAGACTGGTGTGCCAGATTTTGACAAGGTGGATGGACATTCTCTGAATAAGAGACTGAAATACCGTCAGAAACTTGTGTCAGACCTGCGGAAACGATTTAGATCTGAGTATTTAGGACAACTAATTCAAAAATCCGAATCTAAAAAGTTCAATCGTCTCATTTCGATTGGCGATGTAATGATTATTGGAAGTGATAATACCAAACGAGTAGATTGGATTTTGGGTCGGGTTATAGAACTTTTGCCTGGAAAAGAAAACATCACTCGACTGGTACGCTTGCAGACCGCTACGACACAGTTGTTAAGACCTATCCAGAGACTGTATCCTCTAGAAGTGTCTTCAACGTGGATAAGTGATCGTCGTCGTCCTCTTACGATCACTGGTATCCAACCTACCCCTACGAAGGAAGAAGGAACTATAACACGTAGTGGACGGATGATCAAAGTACCTAGAAAGCTGGACTTGTAACAGTGACTTTCCCATAACTTTAATTCTGACTTTTCTGGAACTTAATGTGAAAAGTGTTAAAAACCTTAGGAGTTGAATTGATTGTCAATCAACTCAAGGTGGGAGAATGTTGATTGTTGAATATCGTTTGGAGAAAGTAAGTAAAACAAACCATTTCCTCTTTCAAACATGAGGCGCCACGGTTCCTCCGATCGGGCGATTGCCTGCTGTTGTGTAATAACTCAGAACTTTAATGCGCAGTATGCGATATGTATTACGATGGAATTGACGCTCGTATTTTTGTCTCCAGCTGAATTGTATATAGATTAATGCTTGATGAGAATAAATTCTTATATTCGAACCTAGAGTTACCGGTGTGTTTCTCACCCAAAAAATCCAGTAGCGATCCAAATAGGGATGGATTGTGAATCAATAATTTCCCCCTCATTGTTGCAAAGTATATTACTTGAAGCGAACTAAATATGATTGACTATCTATAGCGAGCAGTGGCGGAGCTGCCTAGTAAACTTAAAATAATAAAAATGCTTGAGGCTTATCAGAAAATTCTTTATTCACACATACGAGCACTTATGATTGTACCATGATTCTTAACTTCCAATTACGATTTATTTATTATGAGCTCAATAGGTTTTAGGACTGCTAATTTATGATTAACTTTTTTGATATCTGAGATCCATAGATTTGTACTCTTACGATAAAAATAGCAATGACCAATATTTTAAAAAAGATTTCGTATGAACATAATTTAAATTGGTATTTTTCAGGACGAAAATACAGTTGAGTCCAGGTTATTAGAGTTAATGGGGTCTAAGACTAACTCCAATAACCAAAAAACTCGGTTAAAGCAAAAATTGTAAGTAAAATAAATCGTGTAGGTTTAAATGTATATTTTAACAAATACAAAAGTTAAACAGATACACCACATTTTATTTATATTGTTACGATAATTGAAGAGTTCTTACTTATTTTTTGTTTAACGTTACTTAATCGTTTTTCAGCAACAAAATGTTTCGACATTTTTTTTAATTTTTCGACATTTAAGGTTAACATGATTACTGGTATCGCTTCTTGTTCTATATAATATATTCAATAACACTCTTTCGATAGCTTTTAGTGCGTGATACAATGAAAAGAAAGGGAGTAGTATTATTCGATTTAGTTTCCCTGAGTGTTTATGAGATCAAGTTCAGAATCTTTTTTTTTTTTGGTAGTTTTAAAAATAGAAAATGTAAAACCAAAAAAATTCTAGAAATATTTGATAGCTCGGTTAAAGCGGAAATTCGGATAATCGGGGTTTTACTGTATTACCAAAACATTGTTACATCATGAGATATTCCCACCGGAAAAAAGAAAACAATCATCGGAATATCGAATGTATTCTGATTGGTTGTATTTTGGCACCAGCTGCTGTTCTTGTGCTGCGCGCTTTACGACTTGAGAAGAGCAGGTGAAAATAAAAGTATCCTCTGCAGGTGGTGTTCTTACAGATTGATCTCTGATTGGTCTTTGACTTTTGCCGATGGGCAATTTTAAAAACTATGTCGGAGGTCGTTGGGTAAACGATGAGAAAAGAAAGCGAGAAGTAATTGGTGAGGTTGGTTTCCCCTTCCCTAGCCTATGATACACATAGTATTTTGAAGTATGGGAATATGTGTATGAATGGGAATATGATGGGAGTATGTTGTAAATAGTGTATAGATTCTTCTTCTCGGAATAATAAGAACGTAATTAACTACTGGTTGTCTTCTCCTTGTGTTCGATTCATATAGTTTTCATGCTACCGTTTTTGGGGAGACGAAACCACAACATCTAAAATGATTTATTTGCAACTTATTACTTTACAACAAAATTAGACACGCTAGAAATTCAAATAATTAAACTCGTATAAACGTTAAACTTTCAACACAAAGAAATAAAGTCCTCGAAAAGTTTATGTTTTTCTATAGGTATTCATCAAAATATTCTTACCTGGTCTCGCGGATACATATTCATAAAACATAAAATAATTTTAAATCTTATAATTGACTAAAAAAATTTATCTCTAACACAATTTAAAACTATTTTTTATTGTTATTCTCCATAAAGAAACATTATTTTTTATTATTATTCTTCACAAAGAAACATTATTTTTTTTCTTTTGATTGTTATACCTTTTTTAATTTGAATATCATACTCCATTTAATTCCTTTAAATGATTTAAAATTTCCACGTTTTTATGCAGTTAATTAGAATTTTCGATCTCGAGTAGGATGAATTCAAGGCTCAGTCTGCAGATAAAAACATTCTTTGGGATTTTCTCCTGGTTTTTTTTTTAATTTTAAAGCTAAAGTTAATTAGAGAAAGCGGCGTGTGGGGTTTTGCAGATGTGGGTGAAAGTCATTAAAGAGAGCTGGGACATATTTCTCTTCAAGACAATGAAAAAAACGTAGGACCCACGAAAAGAGATTTATCTTTTAAAAGAGTATGAGTCTGGATCTTTTACAATTAACAGATTTTACTAAAGAACATAAATCCGTTTACCATATTTTTGGGCTGCATATTTAAACTTTTGAATTTAGAAACACTTTTGAGAATTCGCGTTTTATCTTCTGTTTACATTTTTACTGTTAAATTAGATATTTAATTTTTAAAGCGAATCAAAAATAAAGAAAATACCTTTTCTGTATCTTCCCATGTAGATTATTTAATTTTATGCATAAATTCATCTGCTGCTTGTCATATTATTTTTCATGAAATACGTAATAGATATCAACGCATTTTTTAAAACAATATTTAAATGACATTTTCACTGAATACTTTAATGGTATAGTGAATAATTCATTAGATAATGAATTAAAGTTGTATTTTAATATGGATTAAAAGAACGACTTCTCATAACCTTTTCAGTTTTAATAATTATTAATCAAAACCTAATATAATAGGGAAATAATGTAAAGGATGTTTTTTTTTTAATCTTCATACTTTTACTGAAACAAAATATTTATTGCGATTTCAGCAGATATATCTAAAATCATGACGTTAGATAGTGTATCTTTTATATATTTACCATTCTTTACCATATTCTACTTTTTTTAATTGATCTTAACGTCTACATTTTACGCTCATAAAATTTAAATGCAATTATACTGAACTAGTGGTATGTTAATACCCGTGGTACATTTTAAATGCATATAATATTTTTTAATAATTTCCGAAGTTCGAAATAAAATATTCATTACGTTATTTTAATTACATCTGCCTCCACGTGTGTACAAATTCTAAGAAAAGATAGATGATTTAACCTCAACGATTTATTTTCCGATTTTAATTCATACATGAATTTTACAAAATATTACTGTTATGTATTTTATTTTGCGGAGAACGAATCACTAAATAGGTGTAGCTCTTCAATGGCATATTGTGAAGACACAAAGCAGAAGATTCGTTCTTATTGTACATCCCTTTACAAATGCGCCGCAGATAAATCAGTACATTATTAATGTTTTTTGCTGTCTTTTCTCATGAGTAATGACTCATATAATCCATAAAGCTGGTCATGTTCCCATTTTTGTAACACCTATATTTTGTCATAATTTCTAACGCGTTTTTGACGGTTCCCTATGTTGTTGGATGGAAAATGTTTGACGGAGCACTTCTCTATCTTCCCTCATCACCTATTCTTTCTTAAGGGTTGGCTGAAAATTATTTATGCACAGTAATACACATATTTAAATAGACAGACTCAATAAGCATCCTTTGTTTCACTATGAATACTTAAAAAGTCCTTTCTTGAAATCTGTATTTGGTTTTGTGATTATCAGAGTGAAAATCCGTTCTCTCGACTTTTGAACATCGAGGACTATGTTAGCGATTAGCTAGTCCTGGCCATGGCAACATAATTCATTATGCAATATGTGCCTTTGAACTTTACTAATTTAATCCTCAGAACTCTTCCTGCATTCACATGAATCTTGCCTTTTTTCATAACACTACTTTTTTGTTTTATTCTATTTAAGTTACGTAACACGTCTTACAAAGTTCCCACGGGCCTTGAAAATCCTTGAAAAGTACTTGAATCTCATTTTCGTTTTCAAGGGACCCGGAAAGTACTTGAATTTGGTGTAAAATACTTGAAAGTCCTTGAATTTATTTTGAAAAATTTTAATCTGGAATTTTCTTGAGTATGAATCGGCACGAAACGCTTGCGCTCAGAAGGCGTGGTTTCATTCCGATTCCGAAGAATACGCCAAATACGCTTGTTCATCAAAAAATGTGTTTATTTTGTTTTCTCAAGGAAGGTTTGTTTTCTCAGTGGGATATTCTGCGTCAGTTCAAACATATATAACCATAATCGTATACAGGGCCGATCCTAGGGTGTCGGCCACCCGCGTGCAAAGACCTAATGTGCCGCCCCCCTAGAGAATTTTTCATATTTTGACTATTACTTAACGTTGACGTTATAAATTCATCTACCTGTATAAGAATAAAAAGTAAAACATTAATATAAATGCAAATAAAATTTGAAATGCAAAACTTTATTTTTTGGCCAGCTAATAGGTTATAATAGCGACAAAATACTTTAAAAAATAACAAACAAACAAAAATATTACCTTTGAAATAAAAATAGACATTTTATAATTAAAAATGCAAAACAACAGTATTTACTCAGAAAATACAATCTAATAAAAAAAAGTACTAAAGCATTAAAGCTCGTGAGACGAAAAGTATATAAATCAGTCCTTCTAAAAAGACTACCTAATAATTAACTATAAAATAACTTTTCTGGCTTTCTAAGAAGCAAATTTGTCAATAATTTCGGTGAAATTTATTTTTTCAGAGATTTCGGATTAAATAGAGATGATGGCCTAATCTGAAAGCCTTTCTTGTGTCCTATTCTTTTTCAAGTAATTTTTAATAATTTTTAATTTACTGACACTTCTTTCACCTGAAGCCACAGAAACAGGTAAGGTTAAAAAAATTCTTATTGCTAGAGCAAAATTTGGAAAACAGGGAATGAGATAATTTTTGACTATAATTTATAATATCTCAATTGGCTGTTTTTTACCTGGAAAAATATCTTTGAATGAAATTATTTCATTAAAGAGTTATATACCGTCTATATCTTTCACAATACTTCCTTCCTCCTGTACCTGTAACTTAATATCTAAGTCTATGCAGGCTTTCATGAGATCATCATTAGAAATGTTGTGAAACTCATACCGAAAGCAGAATATTGAATGGCACTCAGATAATAAGGTAAATTTTTCATTTACCGAAGAGATCGAGTGATCAAGAATTACAAAATAGAAAACAGTCTTGAATTGCTGGAAGATATTTGAAACTGGTTCATCACTGAACTCGTAATAAAATAAACGGACCTTCTTTCTGAGCTTCGAGATAGGAAAGTCGGGATCAATACCTAAATCTCTAGTAAGTGTTGTTGCTGAATCGACAAATATTTTAAAACTATCGTCAGATCTTTGGGAAACTAAATATTTTTAAGATTATTTAAGCTTTCGATGCATTCCGCGATGTTTAATTAGGATTTTTAAGCATTTTACTCAATACGTCAATTCTTGATAATAAATCATGACAAATTAAAATTGAACACAACAAATTTTAATGTTTCAAGACTTTTAATTATTGATTCAGCACCCATTTTTGTTTTCGTGTCTCTGGTAGTATCTTCAATTGAGGCATTTAATGCGGTAATAATGTTTTTTTAGGTCGTGTTTTAGAGGTCTAATAGCATTGATATAACTTTCCCACCTAGTTTCAACGGTTTTAAAGTTAGACTTTTCACGTGTTATTTTAGTAAATCCCATCGATATGGGGACGCAGAAAAATAATTATATACCTCTTGTACCATATCAAAAAACCAGAAATTTCACCACTGGAGCTGGCAGCGTCATTAACGACGAGATTTAATGTATGAGCCGCACACGGCACGTATAATGATCTAGGATTGATATTGTGAATCCGTTTCTGAAGCCCTATATTTTTCCCCTTCATGTTCGATCCATTGTCGTAAACCTGACCCCGTATATCTTTAACTTCGAGCTGCAGACTAGGTAATAGCTTCTCTAATAGAAAATTGCACAGACCTTCTACAGTGGTATTAGTTACTGGAAAAAATCATAGAAAAAATTCTAAAATATCTACTTTACTATCAGTGGTGTTCATACATCTAATTACAAACGTTATTTGTTCTGTGTGGCTAATATCTGGTGTAGAGTCGAGAATTACAGTGTAATATTTGGCTTTTTTGACAATGCGTGTTACCTCATTACGAATAGATTCGGCTAAAATATTAATTATTTCATTTTGAAAATGTTGCCCTAAGTAGTGTGGAATACGTGTTTTGTTATCTTTGTATTGACTGACATTAATAAGTTGTTCTGAAATAACTGGATCAAATTTGGCCAACATCTCCACTTCCTTTAAAAAATTACCATTATCTCTATGATACAACTTCGTACTAGTTCCTCTGAATGCCAAATTTTGACTTGCTAAAAATTGTACTACAGCAATTATTCTTTCAATGATGGCACGCCATCGCTTTTTCTCTCGATTGTAAACATTTTGTTGTTCCGCGTCAATAGCAAAATTTTTTTTCCAGCCTAGTCTTTATTTCGTACCACAAAAATATGCCCCTTGGTTATTTTTTTAGATAGAAATTTGAAACTTGATATCCTTTTCTATGCCGTATTGCCGGCTCTGCCACGAATTTTGCTATCAAAGGAAGAATGTGTGTAAAGAGTAGACGTTAATCGACAATGGACCAACACACTATGCACTAACATTCTATTTTTCTTACACTATGCTATGCTATTGGGAAATCGGGACTATTTTGATTTTTCAATAACTAAATAGTTATTGAATATTTATATGCATATTTATTGAATATTTATATGCACATTTATATGAATATTTATATGAATATTTATATGCATATTTATTCGACTTATTATAAGTTTAAAAAAATTTTGCTTGATTGATAGAACTATATGCGGCCTGCGGCCGCCCCTTGTTTTGGCCGCCCGCGTGCGGTGCACGCGCTGCACACCTGCTAGGATCGGCCCTGATCGTATAATAACTTAGCTACTTTACTTTTTCTTTTTAAGAATTTTTTTTCCCATAACATGCTTGGAATATCGACTATAAATATGTTTGGAATTGTTAAGTATGTGAATGGTAATGAAAAGGTTACATTACACGAGAGGTTTGTCAGAAAAGTTGTCTACTAAAATGGGGGGTTAATGAGGGAATTTGTGCCTTTTTAAGATAGTCCTTGAAAAACTTCAAATGGGCCTGGAAAAGTACTTGAATTTTTTTCCCACCAAAGAGTGGGAACCATGAATCACATGGTTGTAAATTCCAAACTCGATCCAAACAAATTCCATCAACCATCGTACAACGTGAGATCTGGTGCACAACAAGTAAGTCTTGGCCTCAAATGTCACCAAGTTGAAAGGGGTGTTGAAGTTAAGAGAGTGGGGTGTCAGCTCAGGTGCTGACCTCGTCATCTAACCGAGATTCAAAATTAAGAGACGTTTTTCTCTGTTATATCCCTTCACGATTGATCCCGGACCGTCGCTAATAGTCACTGCAGTGATATTAATTTAACTATCATCCAAATGAAGTCGGATAGGCTGTTGCAGTTTTTCATGAGGAAGAGTTTCGTGAAGGATTCTTCGTGAGGAATAACAACGGTCATCTTCACTCTATGTCTCTTCCCCTCAATTTACGGTGGGTATTATATATATTGTATGGTCCTATATTGACTTGAGGTAATGCAGAGTGTGCCATGTTAAACGTAATTAGTTCTTGAAGGGTTACGATCGATTGCAGTTAGCATTGGGGAAAAAGTTGTATTTATTGATTTTAATACCACTATTTAGTCTTACAAGTATGCAAAAACTGTTACATGATTTAAACGCCCGCTTATTAAAAATGGATTTTAAAAAGACGTTTTACTGTCATTTTAAAATCCATACAATAACCATTGTTATTTTTTATTAAAATTAAAATTAAATTATGAAAGATTAAATACGTTAAACATAACGTTATCAAAAATTATAAGAAATAGTCTCTTGGTGAAGATGTTCTGTGTGAGTCAACCAGTATTTTATTAAATTACTAGCTTTAACCTATGCACCACACAAACAGCACAAACATCTCATAAACCAACTACTTCTGAGATATACTTTGAAGCCTATTTATCCATACTTTGAGTTAAACCCAAAACAGGAGGTTTTATTTTTAACCATGAGCGTGAGTGATTTTCAAACACTCCTATTTCGGATGCCTCCATCAAACTGTTTTCTAGTATTTAATCTTGTTTTGCCTCTTATTAGTCGCGTCCCTATCTTTGATGGTCAAGCCAACGCAACCAATTATCCTTGCATTATTATTGCATAATTACCCTTATCCCATTGCATTTGTCTACATCTGACGCCATAGCTGTCTCATCTATGGTTTACTCTTAACGACGTAAGATGCAAAAATCAAAATATACGACAAAAGCGGAGAATTTAACCCTCCTGGTGCATTGATATAACGATATATCTTGTGATTAGTAGAACTGGCCGCATATTGATTGACGATATATCTCGTCATTGCAAATAAAAACTTGACCAGATATTGATCTCGTCTTCAGCAAAACATCGCCAGTATTTTGATGACGGGGTATCTCGTCATTTGAAAAATTGGTGATACATTGATGGATGATATATCTCATCGTAACCACTCGGAGGGTACAGACAAATAATATGTGAACTCATGAAAGAAAATTTTCAAACACAAATATAAAATATCCGATTGAATCGGGGAACATTTAATGCATTAGTTGAATTGAAGATAGAAGGCAATGCAATATTCTTTCAACAATTAAAAAGGGACAGAGTTTGCTGAATCCTACACAAAGGTTTGACAGCTACAATAAAAAACAAAAGTATATCATAAATATTTTATAATAAAAGAAACAAATAAACATAAAATGAAGAAGGGTAAAACTTTTATTTCTTCCTTTAATTTTAAGTACTAGGGGGCCCTCCCCCTGCTCGCTAGCGCTCGCCAACCCCCGGAGGATTGCTTCGCAATTCTCATTGGTTCGCTGAGCGAAACTATGCTCGCTTCGCTCGCATCAATGAAGACACGTGTCCTAGCAGAAGGGATTTATTACAAAATATATTCCAAAAAAATATTTTTCAAATCTAAATTTGTTGTATAACATAAAATTCCAGTTTGTTGTATTACATACAGTACATCTGAAATCAGAATTTAAATGAAAACTTTGAGCAAATTTTTACTCGCAATGTGAGCGCTGCTTTGGAAATTGAATACCCAGCATGTTGTTTGTGTGTACATTTCCCCAGTACTCGAGCCACCCATACACTTTTTGACTGAGTTTGTTGTCGAAAGCTGTAGTGCATGCGTCTTGTTGTACTATAATTGTTAGCCTTGAAAAGGACCGTTTTTTAAATAGCCTGAAAAGATCCTCCGCTTTCTTAGATTTCTATTACAAACCGCAACAGCTCGTCTAAAATTCGTTTTTTTCAATAAAATTTCATCCGATAACGCTATAGATTCAAAGGAGGCGCGAGGCTCCTAGTAAACAAACAATCGCACAATGTTGCCAAAACGCGGTAACAAATAACGTCTTTTTTGCTTGCCACGTAAGAGAAATATATATATATAGATCATGGACGGTGATAGTAGTTTTTTTGAATAACAAGGATAAGAATAAGGCTGTAATGCTACAACCGTGAAGACTCAATTTTTCAAGTCAACTTTTTTAACTTTCTTGAGAAAGGTTTGCATGGGGAGAAGCATCGATACAATATCGTAACGTTACTGTAGGTTTAACGTCGAGGTACACGTCAGCGTTCATGGTACCAGGTATAGAAAGCAATAGGCCGAAAACGTAGCAAGATAAGCAACCCCACGCTAAGATGCATCCTCCTCCGAATTTCGGTCTATGTAGCATATACATATTACGTTTTGTGTAGTAAGTAGGCATGTATAAAAGAAACTGTGAACAAAAAGTACTTGAACTTCATATGGTGCATATCTCCAAACTAAGAAGTGTAGTTGAGACAGTCATGAAATACGATCTTGGTCTGACCTTTTTCATAAATGGCGTCATTTCCAGCTCAATTCTTTCAATAACTTTTCTGGAAGGAAATATACGGGAGAAATATCGAGTAACAGTAACCATAAAAGGAAATGAACTGAAAAAAACGAAAGCCGTTGTTGGAAAGTAGTCTGGTGGGGGCGATTTTCGATCGTGTGAAGGCATTTTTTGGATCTGGGATAAGTGAATTTACGGATTTTGGGTCAAAGAAACATTTCAACATCACTAAAAAAAGTTGTTTTCATTTATCCAACTTAGTCTTGCGAAAAGTATTCAATCGGAAACCTTTTGCTATTTCCCTCTATTCTACCTTCTCCGTAAATTGGAAAGTTTCTTCAGTTCTATTATCTAGCTACCATTACAATCATTGAAATGGCATTAAATAAATTCCATTAAAATGTGCAGACTGCAGTTTTTATTTACTTGCCATTTATATTATACTAGGATAATGTCCCGTCATACGACAGGTGCAAAACAACATTTATTTGTTTTGGTCAAACTTCATTTACATATTTTTTAAACTCTGTCTATGTATAAACCTTTATCCACCACTAACTGTCAACTTGCCTTGCTTTCGAATGGTGTTTTTTCACCAATATACTGGTAAAACAATATTTTTTGAAAATTTAAATTTTGATTAACACTAGTAAAACTATAAGCTGCGTACGGCAATCGTTTTATACTCAATGTTATTTCCATGGCGATTTAGAATGTAATGATTTTTGATATTTCGTATCTCTTTTCGCTTGTGACATCACACAACCAATCGAAACAATAAGAAACTCCGCCTACTCGTGACGTTACAAAACCAATCAAGACTATGATATACGGAAAACACAGGATAATCTAGCGTTTTATATAATAAAACTAGGATAAATGGCCTTGCTTTCGAATGGTGTTTTTTCAACAATATACTGGCAAAACAATATTTTTTGAAAATTTAAATTCTGATCAACACTAGTAAAACTATCAGCTGCGAACGGCAATCGTATTTATAATCTATATTATTTTCATGGCGATTTAGAATGTAATGATTTTTGATCTTTCGTATCTCGTTTCGCTCGTGACATCACACAACCAATCAAAACAATATGAAACTCCGCCTACTCGTGACATCACAAAACCAATCAAGACTATAATATATGGAAAACACAGGAGAATCTAGCGTTTTATATAATAAAACTAGGATAAATGGCCAGGTAACAGAATTTATTTATTTTGGTCAAACTTCATTTATATATATTTTTAAATCTGACGTGCGTGATCACTGGCTGTGTATAACACTTTATTCGCCTGTGTATTTATTCTGTGAATAACCATTTTCCCACCACTATCTGTCAACTTGCTTTGTTTTCGCATGGTGAAGTTTTTTGAGCAACACATTGGCAAAACAATGAGCGGCGTGTGGCGATCGTTTTATACCCAATGTTATTTCTATGGCGATTTCTAATGTTATGATTTTTAATATATCGTACCTCGTTTCACTCTTGACATCACACAACCAATCAAAACTATTATAAACTCCGCCTACTCGTGAGGTCACACAACCAATCAAAACTGTAATAGCCACGGAAAACACAGGAGAATCCAGCGTTTTCTACAGAGAGTGTCCTAAAAGTTCCCGTACTTCAACTTTAAAAACATTATTGCCTTAGTTTTTTTTATTTTTTTATTATTGAATTTTATCATATGCTTGCAGTTTTATTGATTGTTCTAACTTTTTTCCTTTGATTTTCTTTGCGCTTATGTTGTGCGATAATGAAGTAACTAGTCATTTTGTTCTACATTGCAAAATGAGTTTATCACGAATTCAAAGAATTGTGCTGCTTGAGGATTATTTTGAATGTAAATCATATGAAAGATGTTATGAATTTTGGCGATATAAATATCCAAATGATGCAATACTGCGAGTAAGGATATGCTATATCCACTCGTTAGGCGATTTCGTGAGACAGGTTCGTTGGAAGACAAACATATGAGTGGAAGATCGAAAGTCGTTATACCAGGCTTTGTGCAAGAAACTCAGTGTGATATGACAATCACATCAGATATTGTTTTGCCCTAAAAGCAGGGAAACACAACATACAAGCTATTTGTATCAATGTTCAGTCCCTTAACTAATCCCTGAAGAAACCAAGTTCATCACCCCTCGATTCCGAGAAAATGGAAAGGGTGTGCTTTCTCCCTTCGCGCAATGGGGGTGATATTTGAAATGGCGCAATGACTCGGCCAACAGAAGGATTGACCCTCTGGCAAGGTTAGGGCTTAGCACCCTGAATATTTAGGGAAGGTCAGAAGGGGAGAACGAGCGAAAACGAAAACGCTAAGAAAAAGAAGACGGAACATCTTTCGGTTGTGGCCAACCATTTTTCCAAAAATATGGTAACTACTGTAAAAAAATGTACCATCGACGAATTGAAGGAATAAATAAATAAACGAAGTTACCAAACAGAAAACGGCTGACTTTACTTTGTCATCACCAATATTAGAAATCTCTAGATATTAGATGGAAAGAACCACCTGACTCCAAAAGAAGGAACCTGTATACCCCATGCTTCACTTCAACCTGATGGTCACCATATATAAAGGTATGTTCATATTTTTATCCGATACCGATTGAGAACTCCATTTATTTCCGATCGAATCTGAGGTCAAAACTGGATATTGGTATCCAGAACAAAATTGTGTACAATAACCAGTACACTCAGCAAAGGATATTACAATCTCCTCATCAATCCGTGAGGCTTTTGCCGCCAGAAATGGGCCTATCACATGGATCGACACATAAGGCTTTAAAAGCTTTGCATTTTCGTGCTTATCGTGTAAAAATGTTATATGAGTTAAAGCCATCGGACAATGAAAAGCGGCTTTATTATTGCAGATGGGTTCCGAAGATTTTTTCGCAACAATATCAAAATTTTGGACAAAACATTTTTTTTTGTGGCATGGTTTCATCTAAGCAATTTTCCGTATTTGGGCAACGGCAAATCCCCATTCATTAAAGCAAAAATCTTTACGTTCTCAAAGAATTGGCGTTTGATGTGTCGTATCACGAAAAGGATTGTGAGATCTCTGTTTTTCGAGTCAATTGTTGATGGCACTTTACACAGAGAACTTATCCAACAATCCGTATCATTATTAGAAATTAATGACCGAGATTATTGGTTCCAACAAGACTGTGCAACCTGCCATACAAGTTATGAAACCATGGGAATGCTTCAAGATTTTTTTGGCGATCGACTTATCTAAAGAAATCTTTGGTCACCTCGTTTTTCTGATCTAAGCATCCCTGACATTTTTCTGTGGGGATATTTAAAGAACAAAGTTTATAAAGATAATACCCAAACAATAGATGATCTGAAAATTGCCATTACTCAAAGGAATCAAGAAGTCACTTGTATCCTTTGAGTAATGGCACAGCATCTTCAAACGCGTTTCTAAAAATATGCGCAAACGACTTCAGCTTTGTCTCCAAAAAAGGGCGGGCATATCAAACTTTCATTATAAATGTAAGTTCAAATTTTTTCCTATGTTATGTTAAAAGTGCGTTTCATCATTACCATAAAAATATTTGTTTTAAAGTTAGTCGTTTTTGTATAACAAATTCACGAATCGTCAGTACGGGAAAACTTTTAGGACAATCTGTATAGTACGATGTTTAAATTTAAAATATAGGCCCCTATTTTTAAACCTTTTATTTTACTTTTATTAAAATAGAGCATAAATATGCTGTTTTAGACATTCAATTCTACGAGTGATTGGACTTAGATTATTATGCCATCAAACCTTTTTCTTGTTTTACAACTTTTAGTGTGGCAACCTCACAGAACTGGTTTATTTTCATTTGATGACAAAATGTCCCCAGAGCGCACATATTTACCAAATATAATATCCAAACTATCTTTTATTTTAATTCTACGAGTGATTGGACGTAGATTATGGCATCAAGCCTTTTTTCTTGTTTTACAACTTTTAGTATGGCAACCTCACAGAACTGGTAACAGATTTATTTTCATTTGGTGGCAAAATGTCCCCAGAGCGCACATCCTTACCAAATATAATATCCAAATTATCTTTTATTTCAAATCCTCGATCGCTGACCTCTTCGTAATGTGGCCCTTCAAGGGGTAAACTGACTGCTACTTATGAAGAAAGCTTCTTATAAGGTTACTTACCCAGTTTGTGAGATGCCCCTTTTCTTAATAAGGACTATCTCTAACACACATGCACTTAATAACATTAACCTGGATTCGAAACTATTGTGTGGCAGATAAATGCTATGAGTACTACATTAGTTAGATGACACTATAAAGCCCGTATATATCTAAAGCCCGTATCCCGAGTTCTCTGCAAAGTATGCAAAGCAAACAATTATATAGAATGCCTAAGCAATATACGTATAGAATGCCTGGTGGTTAGGGGCAAAGTGTAAAACGATTAATGTTTCACATATTTCATGACTCTCACTTAATACTTTGCCTAAATAGCATTTGTCATTCTATGTAATGCCTAGGTATTCCATACAATGCCTAGGGAAAGTATATATAATATTAAAGTAATTCGAATATTTCATACTTTGCCCCAAAACGTCAGGCATCCTAAAATTTAAACCTTTTTTTTCATACATTGATGGTACTATATACAAAAATAGATAATTAAGGTTTTTGGAGCATATATGTACATTATAAAAATAATTACTTTTAAAACATACCATTTCGCGATATGCTTTTATCAGAAAATAAAATTTTGTAAAAATGCATATTCTATGCATCTGGTTAAGGCTTACGTCTATTTTAACTACTTAAAAGACCGATGAAAACCTGAAAGAAAACCTATTTCCATGAACATCTTATTTCGCATTTAATAACGTACTAAATTTCCGTCCAGATGCTTTGCATATAACTCAAAGATTACAACTTCCGGGCTATAAAATACAGGTATATTCTCGGTATCTGTGACGTTACATTTTACTAAGAGCACCGAATAAGTTATTCTACTCATACAACACAACACTACGCGCTATTTAATGCACGAAGAGAGACTTTGGATCGAGTTTCGGGGATTTAACAAATTTGTGAAATTCCAACGTTTTCCGGAATGAATATTTCCATTCTTTTAAATTGCATTTGCAATTGCAAATTCAGTTAAGTAGCATTTTTAATGTTACGTTATCATGAACTAGATACCTCGTCATTCGAAGAAAACTGACCAGATCTTGATATCGTCGTCATAAACACCAGCAGTATGTTCATGGCGGGGTACCCATAATTTGATGGTCTAGATATGTCGTCGAAGCCTTTCATAGGTTTAATTACTCCTTGAAAGTCACGAAATTTCCGAGTAATGTACTAATGCTTTTCCCCCATAACACACAATAACAGTATTACCACTTCTATTGGTTGAAAGAGTCCAAGGAAAGATTCTTTTGGTCAAGAAGAACAACCCTTGTTAGAAGTAACGCATGAAAATCTGCATATTCCATGTTGGAAAAATGTAAATATGATCCTCAGAGGTCAGAGAGGTAGAACAGATATCTTCGTCAACAAGTAAAATTAATAACAAATGCACTTCTACTGTGACGATTCTGTCTTTCACCACGTTAGTTATGAACAGAGATAGGTTACAAAAACAGTTGTTCTTGTGTTCTAGTTGCTACTTTTCTAGTGGACGAACATCGTTGGATGACAGAGCCTCAGTTTTGATACGATCAAGAACATGAAATATTGGGTGCTATTCTCAAAATGAACGCGAATAAGGACATAATTGTTATATAATTCGGAAGAGTCTGACGTTTTTTTTTTTTTTTTTTACAACAGACGGTACGGCGTGTATTTTCAAATTTTATTTTGTATTGTAAATAATTATCAATGTCCAATTTAGGTGTGCAATGTCCCTCTATTCTTGGCCAATACTGCACACACTGTCAATCAAATTAGACATCGCTCGGTCACTATGACATCTACTTTGTCTTTACGTACCCCAATGTGACAAAATTAAAAAACTTCTTCAACCACCCTTGTAAGAAATAGTAAAAGATCTCTTTGAACTGCAACAGATTGACTCAGACTTTTGCGGGAGCGGTTTTTGTACTAGGTACATAGTAAAATGCATCTTCTTTAATCGCAACAATGGCCAGTTATTCATTCTAATTTCGCCCCTCTAACCAATTACCTGGCAGCCAAATGGCCTTTAACACCGATAAATGATGTCAGCGGATACACAGTCGTTGATGAAAGAGGTAATTTGAGCTAGAGTAGATACGCTTAAGAATGGGTAAAATAGCATTGAGGTCTTTCCAATTTCTTGCTGTGATAATAAAAGTCCCTACTTTCAGACAAAGAAAGAAGACAATTCTTTAAGGCAAGTTAAGTACATTTATAGAGAACCACTACATTATTCTTACGTAACTATCACTTAATAAACCCTTTCTAAATAATTATCTCAATTATTACAGGTAACATTTTTATCCCCCCGAGAACTTTGAATAATAAATAATTGGATTTGTTTCTCCTTCAAAAGAAAGTAACAGAATTTATTCGCAGTTTCTGAACAAAGCTGTTCCCATAATGAAAGCAGAAATTTAATTACTGGAAGTGAAATTCTCTGTTCTTTATCATTAAACGTTCTGTTCACTGTGGAAAGGTTTACGGATTTTTTTACCATTTATGCCACAGGATGAAAACAGCGCACTATGTGTCAACATAATTTTAATTGCAGACATTCTGTAAATGAAACTTTCCAGAAGTGTTCTAACGCCTAGAACAAGGATAACGTAAATCACATATGAAAAACATTAGTACTTTTCTCTGTAAAAACTATTGAAGACATTCGTTTATTTCATTACAAAAATTTATATTTGCTGGATTATGTTTACTTTAGTATCTATTGTACTAATGTTATTTTTTTATATTCAATGTCGGGTGATGAATATTTTCCTTCTAGATGGCGCGACACTCGGGAGTGTCACCGCGCCTGCATGTTCATGTTTAAAGACTGCTTAGCTCCCTTGTATTTTTGTTGATATCTTTACTTTCCAGACGACTGCCTGCCGAGCACCAACCTCACAGCTGCGCTCTCTGGTGTCATTTGTTGTTAATAAATGTGTTGTTTTTAAATTTTGAGTTATGTTAACTCATAGAGCACAGAACACGATCGATTGACATGTCCAACCAGCGGGTAGCAATTTACAAATGAATGATTGAAGCCAAACAACAGAACAGATATAAACAAAAGGCAAAGAGAAGAAAAAGTTAATGCATCCATTCCATCCCTCACTTACCAGTATCTCTTCCACATTGAAGTACAAGATAACGCAGAATATCGGAGCAGGTGTGGGCGGTTCATTTCCTTTTGAAGATCTCAAAGTTTGCAAAAACGATTGCTTAGTCTAGACATGCGATGTAGGTGTTTATAGGCCAGTAGAAAGGCGAATTCAGCTACCACTTTCTACTGTGACTCATCAGGAAGATCTGAGATGTTCCACCACTACCATCAATAAATTTCTAACTAAAAGTTCTTCTGCGAAGATATTCTTGAAAGTTGTCTTAATAATTGAAGAGCTGAGTGGATGAACATGTTAAGGGACAATTTAGTAAATTTGAGATAATCAGCTTTAAAGTTAACAGGATGCCCTTTTTAACAGCTCACTTATTTCCTGTTTTTCCGGCCATTTTATGAAGAAATAACGTTCAAAAAAATCTTGGTTTCAGTCACGTAGTCGTAGGCCATGTAGTTTGTCTGATTAGAGATGATTTTCCACATTTTGTCGCACATAACATCTTCTTCCATTCACATATCAAGGAAATGGTTCTAATTTTGTGGTAGAACATGTTATTTGCATAACCGACTTTATATTATCACTAGCAAAATACCCGACCTTACTCGGTTTGAATTGGTTTACTCTAGATTGAAGAGATAATCAAAATATATAATGACTTACGTTTTTTGTAGAATAAAAATTTATTTTAACATCTTTCGCCATCTTTATATTTTCTACAACTTACTTTGGACACAAGTCCTACACATGCATATCCATTCATGTAATAAATTTCACATACATCGCACAATTGCTGTATGACAAAGCTACAAAATGACGAAAGGTGATACTAAGGATACTACTATAAAACACGATTTATAGGAAGATTTGGAATTCCTTTTCTTAAGTTATTTTCATGTTCAACTCAATTAATTAAAATTACGATTTACGGCGAGTGCTCTCGCACTCATAGTCAACAAAACAATATTTTTTACTTGTGGCATTCTTGCCTCCAGTATGCGACATTGTGAAATTTTGCAATCTTCTCCTGTCATTATTACAACGAATTTTTTAATGTTGGAAAAAGTTCCAGTTTGGATTAATAAACATTATTATTCTTTCAATAACGGCATTATTCTTTCAATAACGGCATTATTCTTTCAATAACAGCATTATTCTATAAATAACGGCATTATTCTTTCAATAACGGCATTATTCTTTCAATAATGGCATAACTACACTTAAAATTTACTGAAAATTTATACTGACTTACCTAACATTTTTAAGTCTAATACTTTGTGGTGCTGTTGCGTGTGATGAGAAGGAAAACACATTTATTAAAATAATAAATATTTAAAACAGGAAACAGCGAAGTAAAACAAAATAAAAGATGTCGCAAAAAATTGTTCTAAACATCTTAATTTGTTATTCAATTTTATCTCTTGATCTCGCACAGTTGCCACAACTTAAAAGTGTACAAAATTTAGAAATGTGAAATTAATTCAAAGCGAAAGAACCAGAAAAAAATATCACTGCTCGCGCGATCTTGTTCATTCTCGTTTCATTGAAAAATATCGTCTGTCCCAAATATTCGGAAATCGTTTTCATTGCGTAAAGAATAAAAATAAGACTCGAAATAAATGAAGTATCAGAGATGAAATTCCATAAAAAAAAATTTTTTTTGAAGAATAATTACTTTTTCAGCAGTACTGGTAAAGCAATCGAAGTAATCGTAATATTCAATAGACATTCCAATTTTTCCAAAACTACCAAATTGTGGTTGATTTAAGTATACTTACTCAGGTGTTTTAGCATGAAACTCAACTAAATATAGCAATAAAGAAATGTTTAATATTGCATTCACTAAACTAATAGATAATGTATAAAATAAAATACAATGCAATCAAATATCTGGAATACAATTCATGTGATGTCTACACAAACACACAAATACAAAATCGAGCATAGAACAGAAAGACGGACAGATAGACTATCGCAACCAATGCCACTCACTAAATGAAGATAAGTACTCACTGTATGCAAATTTTCATGAAAATATCTTAAACCGCGTGGACGTGTATGGGGCACAACATACAGACAGACAGACAGACGGACAGACACCAAACGAGAAAAAGGCGGATTCGGCATCAGAAGGGTCCAAAACGGATAGAAAACTTGAAATGGGTCGAAAATATTGAATGTACAAACAAACACTCCATTCTTATTTATATAGATTATGATTACTTTGTTCATGAAATACACACATTTAAGGATGTAAGGTAAACTAAGGATTAATCCAAGTTTTGTAATATTAAAGATATATTTGTTAGCACAGTTTGTGAAAGAAAATGAAAAAGAAAAAATTGTATTTAAGAAGTTTATTTTATTTTGTGAATGTGCGAGTCAATAAACAACCATAACGCAAAAATCATTGTAAAATCTATGCATTAAATTCAAAAATCATTAAAAGTTATTATTAAATCATTAATATTTCTCTTTTTCTTTTTGAATTAAATATTCATAGAAATATCGAAACTCATTTCTAATGTAAGGAAGCTGTCGTTGTAAGTTATCAAACTTTTCTAATGTTAGCTTTCCTCTATTTTCCGATGTCCTTTCCAATTCTATATTATCTTCATCGACATATGTTCTACCATTCCCATTTTTTTTTCAGCAATTCAACTTTTTTGAACGGTGTATTTGCTTTATGGCAGTCCTTGTACAGGTACGAACCGAACTCTTCCACCCGAATCCATTTCACTTGGTCTCTGAATGCCAGTTTTTCGTTGATGACGTTCTTTTTCCTATTTATCAGCTTGAGCTTAATTTGGATATCATGGAAATTTTTTAAGTGAGATGTCATATCGGTGACGCAATGGTTTCTGCCACTTTTCCATATGATATCACGGTAGTGGTCAGAAAGAAATACGGTTTCATGTTTCCTTAAATTCTTTTCGATTCTTCCAAAATCTCGATCGCTATCAAGATATGAATGACCCACTTCCGGAAATTTGTGTTCAATCACTTTGAAATATCCTTTAAGAATCAGATATTGGTAAAGTAATAGCATGGTGGAATTCTTGTTTTGGCCCGAACAAGAGTATATCCAAATAATAAGGTGATATTTACTCTTCAAAGAATCGTCGAATTATAGGAGGTTCAAAAGGAAACTAGCCACATCATTACTTCCTCGACATGCAACGTCATCAGTCCAAGTTAAAGAAATGAGGAGCTTCTTTTGACTCAGTAACGATGTGCACTCCGAGATTGTAAAAGCACATTTGCCTGAGATAGAAAGCCTTACTCACGCTACGTTTTGGGAGCGACATGGTTTGCTGTAAGTCAAGTGTGATATATGCGACGTCGCTTGAAGTCTGTTTCGCCAACTGCTTGTCTAATTTCTGCATTTTGAACACTAGTTCACAACTTTCAACATGACTAGCGTTAACCTCTCCAAGTTCACAAGTACTACATGTATCACTTCGAGGATGACCAAAAGCTAAATTAAACTAGGAAGAAAATATTTTCTCATAAGTACACTCAGCAACTTTAAACTGTTGAGTCTTATCATTTGCACTAACTAACTCCAAATACACGTAAAAAGCACTATTACACTTGAGGAGCTATGCTTAGCTCTCTCTATTTTTTTAGTACACAATATGTAAACTATACTATGCAAGTAAAATAAAAAAGGTGTTCCATAGAGATTTTAACAATTACAGATGTTGCCACTCCTCTGAATAGAAATAAAATATCTGAAAACTGGGTACAACTTCCCAAAACAAAAATAATTGGTAATTTTTTAATTAACGTCGTTCTCGAGAAGCACAACAGGCTATTGACGACGGTCCGGAATCAATCTCTTAAGGGATAGATCCGAGGACAACACCTCGTAATTTTGAACCACGGTCGGATGACGAGGCAACACCTGAGCTGGCACCCCACTTTCCAAACTTCCACACTAAGCCAACGTGAGGACTTTCGGACACAACCGATTTAAGGTGCACCAGCCGCCTCTACACCATACTCTTACAAACATCTATGTCCGGACCCGGATTCGAACCAGAAACCTTCTGATCTAGAGGCTAATACCTAACCACTATACCGGTTGATTGGCTCCCGAAAGAGGAAGTGGACCAACAAAGTTACAATATTACCCTGGCGGAGCTAATTCCCGCGCGCCAATTCGTCCCACGTTTGTCGGAGCACCCTTTTGGCGAGTCGCTACACACTCTTGCTACAGACGTAGACGTTCTCGCCCTTTTTAAGACTAACACTTTGAGCTAAATTGCTGAAGGAACTTTATGGCTGAGCAAACTCCAGCATGTCGGAAACCGATGTAGTGGAAGGAGATGTTATGTTACTCAAGGTCAACGCATTTCTTGTGGAAGAATAGGTAAATGCCCTTGACATGTTCTTCGCCCTTGCCCTTGACATGATTTCGAAATGTCTACGATTAATTCAAGTATAAAATAAGAGATAGTTACTATATAATTACAAAATAAACCAAAAACAAACACCAATACAAAATAGCAAGAACAAAATTTTTAAATTGATTGTTTAAAAATTAAGAGCGAGCAAAAAGAAATTTCAACGCGCTAGACAAACGTAAACGTTACATCGTGGGGCATAATGACGTCAAACCAATCACGTAGCGTTTTAAGGTCGTGTTCTTTTACCGCAATTTTCGGAAATTTAAAACTTAAAATTTTAATTACTTAAGTCCATTGGATGAGTTTAATCATCGTTTTCGAAAATTTTGACGATCAATCTATTAATACAGAGGCTGTTCGCACATTTTTTAGACGATTTTGGTTAGCGGTAATAAAAAATCGTTTGCTGCAAAAGAAATAATTGCAGTTGTACTATGTTTTTAAAAATCAAAATTATCGTTTGCGGCTTGAGAGGTTTGTTTTTATTCAAAACGGCGTTTTTAAAGAAGCAGAGGTTCGAAGGCTATATTTATGCTCTTTCCGAAGAGAAATATTCATATTCCGTTATCCAAAAACGACGTGAGAGTCATGGTTTTGTGATATCTAAGGCGTCGATAGGTAATATCGTCAACAAGAAAGGAAATAAACGTCAAATTGGATCCTCAAGTGGGACAAAAATTCCAAACAAGTATCCAAGGAAGAAACGGACATCTTAAAAGAATATTAAACCCCCTAGTCAAAGGACAGTTGCAAAATCATTAAAATGTTCGGTGTCCACTGTAAACAAACTGATAAACGTTGATTTAAATATTAAGAAAGCGAAAAAACGCAATGTGCATCGTCTCTTTCCACAGGATATCGCTGAACGCAGGACACGCTGCCGAGTTCTATATGAGAAACACTTATCCAAAGAAAAATGGAAAAAAATTGTCACAATTGATGAATCATGGGTGTATTTAAATGATTGCAGCAAAAAAAGAGCCTTTTATTATCATAAACGGGGAGAAAAAAATTTAAGTACATGGTTCACAGGATCGAAAGAAAGTTTTTCTAAGGGATTCTTAATTGTTGCTGTTTTTTCATATAATAGCAAGTTAAAAATAGAGAGTGGAAAAAATGTCAATATTAACTCCAAATACTATCAGGAACATATTTTATCGCCAATTTTTCTGAATGAAATACCATCGCTTTACCCACAGTGCCATCAATCTGTGGAACTCCATCAAGACAAAGGTAGCAGTCACACATCAAAATCCACTGTAAGTTTCCTAAAAGAAATGGAACAAAAAACCGGTATCAAGGCCATACGCTTCACTGATATCTCTACTAAATCTCCCGATGTATCACCTATGGATTTTTGCGCTTTCGGACTTTTAAAATCTGCATTATCCAAACGTCGTCCCACAACCCTTACAGGACTCTGGAAAGCTGTTCAGGAGGAATAGGATAGAATACATCTTCTGACACTTCAAAAGGCATTATTATCCTGGAAATTACGGTGTCGAAAGATAGTTCAGAATAAGGGCTATGAAATAGAACATTTAAAACACAAGACTTTTATGTAATTTAATTTTGTGAATACAATATACATTGTCTAAAAAAATGTGTGAACAGCCTCTGTAGAACACAGAAATTAGCATTTTCTTCATGGGTGCAAGTTCCTCAATATATAGAACTACCCACTGCGTGACTTGCCCAGCGTTGCCCATGACAGTTGCTCTTGTGGTGTTAGTGGTTTGCATCGCAAACTAAATAGGAGTTCGTAGCCTATTGGATAACAGCCATAACGGAGTTTCCCGTTAAAGTTCTTTTCGTGGGTGTCACATTGCCAGTGACAGTTCTTTTTGTCACATTGCCTGTGTAATGGTTTGCTGCGCAAACTAAAAAATATAAATATTTAATTGAAAAATTATTTTTTAAAAGAAAATCAAATGTATAAGGTATCTATCTGGTGTCAAATTTTTCGCAGATTTCAAATCCGTTGAAATTTTTAATATATCTTTAACGATACCGATGTTACAAAAAAGAACTTAATAATGCCAGCCAAAATGTTTTTTATTTTCATTGCTTTCTTCAGTCGACAGAGGGCTGTAAATGTAATGTGTTTATTTTTTGAACACAAATGTTAGCGTGACGTCACATTCTCTTTAAAAAATATAAAATATATTCATTTAAAATTTTTTATTTATTTAAAGAAAATCATATTCTTAGGTATGGATCTAAAGTGAAATTTTCCGCATATTTCAAAGCCGTTGAAATTTGTACTCTATCTTTAACGGACGAGGAGATGGAAAAAAAGAACTACTTAACTAAAGTTAAAAATTTATTTTTTATCGTTTGCATGAAAATCATTCCTCCGCGTAAAATGAAAACGGAAAAAATAAATTTAGAATCTGAGATATCTTTATAATGTTACCATTCCAAAAAAAACAATAATAATTAAATTTCATTAAATTCATTTTAAAATGTTCCATATTAAATTTTAAAATTCGGGCTGTACTATATCTGGCTGGTGTGTCAATTGCAAAAAATTCGTACTAACTATGTTCCAAATTTCATTAGTGTAAGTGCAAAAAAATCGTCAGGACACGGCGAACACCCAAAATACGAACTTTATTTTGTAATACAGGGTGTCCATAAAAGATTGTCCCAGTTTCAATGCTATATTATATCGTTTTAATTTAGACTATTTACAACAAATCATATATCAAATTGAAGGTAAACTCACCTAGTCTTTCTTACAAATGTTCAATATGCGCACCTTTAGTTACAATTCTTACCGTAATAAGGGTGGCTTATCTGGATATGTTTGAAAGAATGGCTCTTTCCCCATTTAGTAGAGGGCGAACCCGTAAACTTTATTTGGCAACAGGATGGAGCCCATCCCCATTGGAATCTTTTTGTACGAGAGTGGTTGAACGTCGAAGTCCCTGACCGCTGGATTAGTCGTAATGTTCGAGACGACAGAGCTCTTTTCCGTAATGTTCGAGACGACAGAGCTCTTTTCCGCTGGCCTCCACGTGCACCTGACATAATGCCATGCGATTTTTTTTCCTTTGAGAACTTATGAAGGATCGTGTCTACGTTCCACCGCTACCTAATGATTTGCTATAGTTGAGATGCAGAATTGAAGAGGCTATTGCTCCGGACTTGTTAACCAAAGTTTGGGAACAATTGGACTTTAGGTTGGATGCGTGCCATATAACTTAAGATGCACATATTGAACATTTGTAAGAAAAACTAGGTGAGTTTACCTTCAATTTGATATATGATTTGCTGTATATAGTGTAAATTAAACTGTTATAATATACCATTGAAATTAGGACATTCTTTTATGGACACCTTGTAGTAAGATATAGATGTAATACAAAAATACGTAAAATACGAATTGAGAAAGCTACAAAACTGTAATAAGTCAAAAAATTAGGAGCAAATGATGGAATGTATTAAATACTCAATCACAACGTGTTGCTATATGGTAATATATATTTGAACTTTGGTAATTCATAGTGAAAGAACAAGAACATTAATTCCCGGTGCACACACCCGGTTTTTCAACATGCGACGCCGCTGCCGCAACGCAAGTGCGGTCTGAGGTACATTAGATCCAATGAAGTAGCACACACATGCCTTCGGCGCCGCACGTCCAACTTGCGTGCAATTTGTACCGCAGTTTCCGTCGCCGCACACACTTCTCCGCTCTAAAGTACTTTGTTTTCATAAATAAATGAAATATAAACAATAATTAATGAATGGTTGTATCCAGTAACGTCTATTTTGTTTTAAAATATACTTTTTTTACACCAAGTAAGAGAGCGAAATAATAAACACGTTTTCTTTCCATCGAATATTTATCGCAAATGGCGCGAAATGAGTATTTGCGTCATTTCACGATTATGTGTGCACAGTTCAGAAATCGTTTACATTGCTCTAAGAACAAAAATAAGATTCAAAATAAAGAAAGAATTAAAGCTTAAATTCGATCCAAAAAAAAAAAATTTTGAAAGATAATTGCTTTTTTAGCAGTACTGGTAAAGCAATACAAGTAATCGTAATGCTCAACAAAGATTCCAGACTTTCCAAAACAACCAAATTACGGTCGATTTAAGTATACTTACTCCAATTTTTAAGCATGTAACTTATTTACACAGGTTAACAAATAAAAGTTTAATAATGAAACACAAGTGCGGTCTGAAGTACATTAGATCCAACGAAGTAGGACACACATACCTTCGCCGCCGCTTCGGCGCCGCACGTCCAACTTGCGTGCAATTTGTACCATAGTTCCCGACGCCGCACACACTTCTCCGCTCTAAAGTACCTTGTTTTCATAAATAAATGAAATTTTAAACAATAATTAATGAATGGTTGTATCCAGTAACGTTTATTTTGTTTTGAAATATACTTTTTTTACACCAAGTAAGAGCGAAATAAACACGTTTCACGACAATGGTAACAAAACAAATAATGCATTCACTAAACTAAAGTACGTTTCACAAAATAAAGAATTGTGTTTAAATATATGAGGCATAAAATGTATGTAATACCTGTACAAATACACAGTTAGAAAATCGAACATAGAACCGGAAGACGAACAGACTTACTAGAGCAAATTCCGTCACTGAATGAAAGCAAGTACTCACAGTATACCGTTTAATGAAAATAAATTAAACCGTTTAGACGTAGCAAGAGCACACACGTAAATACACCAATCGTTTAAGCGACATATTGTTTTTCAGAAAGAACCACAAAGGATATACATTGCCCAAAAATATGTTACTTAAAAATACTAATTATCAGATGTAATTAAATTTTCTTAAGGGGTCCGCCTACCTTAAAATAGCGAATTTCGACGAAATTTCAAATTTTTTTTTTATTACGTACTATTATTGCCTGCATTTTAACGTTTCCAAAACTGTTTCATTTTTAATTATACGACATTTAGAACCAAAGATATCGTTATTTAAACGCAAAGTGATAGCAGTCGAATAAAACCGGAAGTGTCAATTCGAAACCGGACGTTAAAGGAAAAATCGAGTTTCGTTCTTCTGTATTATATCACAATATATATCACAATGGGATATTATATCACAATGGCAGAAATTACCCGAGCTACTTTTAACCGTTTATAAGGATACCTATGTAATTACCCTGTATATTACTTTGTAAAAATATAATTTCTTTTGTAGCAAAAACTTTAAATGCATTTTCTCGCAAATGATAATTTTACAAAATAGTTACCACCGTTTTTTCAATAACTTCCACAATTTTTAATATTTTTACTAGAAATTTTGTACATGCATTTTAAATACTATTAACTATGATATCAACTAAAATTTTTAAATAATATAGTATATTATTTGATTTATAGCTGCTTTTGTGAATAATCTGCAACAAATTTTGAAATTTTTCATGAATATGTGCGTTACATGGCATATCTTCTTATGTTTACAAAATATTTCTTAGATTTTAGTCCATTTTGAAGATTGTGGTTACATTTATATTGTAAACAAAGGAAATTGATTTTAAGATATTATTTTTTTTTCTACAGCTCTAACCGTTTTCATAAAATTTTATTAAAATTTACCTTGAATAACCAATTTTTTCAAATGGCAACAAATAATAATTTTTTTTTGGTACCATTTCTTTGTTTTACATCTGTTTTAACTATATAAAAACATAAAAAGCAAAAAGCTAAAACAATTTGTTTTAAAAAAAGTTGTCGACGGTAGGCGGATCCTTAAGACATAAAAAGTAGGTATGATTTGCATAACTATAATTAAATTGAAGTAAAATCACAATTTGAAACACTACATCTTATAGATCAGACTAATAGCAAATGCGTAATTTATTATACCTCCCCCCATAAAATCCATTAATTTAAAAAACATTGGAAATAGGGATGTTTTATTTTCATTGGTTAATAAAAGAACAAAGCATGATGATAAACAAGTACTCGCTAACTCATACGTGTACCAGGAGAGTCGTTGCTAAGGTTACCAATTTGACGTCACGTGATCGCACTAAACGATCGCTGAGTCGGGAATAAAATTTTTGAAAAGATTAGAATTTTCCTCTCTCTTTGTCCCTCAAACTTATTAAGGTGTCAAAGTTCTTCCAAGAATGATTAACGCAAGTAAACGAGGTCGCACTGCTTTCTTAATCAGCTTTTCGCAATTAAAGTTTTCTCATTTAGTATTTAAGGTCGGTGGGTCACTATGTGTGTGTGCTGAACATTGTATTTATTTTTTCAATCCTCAATTTAATCTAGCTTATAGCGTAATCTCATGTTACCTACATAATTTTTAAGTTACATTTTGCTGATGTTTGATTTGAAACCGGCAAATGAGAAACGTTTTGTATAGATGTTGTTTGTATAAATGTCGAAATCAAATACTATTTTATTCTTATAAGAACAGCGTGGCTTGCTGTCATACGATATCTGTATGAGTCAACATTTTTATACAATTTTATATTATTATACGTAATGAAATCTATAATTGAGTTCCGCATTACCTTACATTCAATCTTCCGAAAGACAAGGCTCATGGATTTAAAGGAATATACAGTTATCCTTTAAAACACACAAATAAATAAATACCACAATCATTCTATATACTTTTCAACCAATACCTTAAACTTGGAGTATTTCAACATCACTTAAATATGACCCTATTTTGATATTCCTGAAAGAAGGAGGATTTATTTTGGAAACATTATGATAGAAACCTATGTCTCCTCTCCCAGTTATTTCAAAATTGTCGAAGAAAAATTGTTTAGAGACCCCTATACACATTCAAACGCATGGCTATATGTATTTATTCCAATTCATTCTTCATGGAAATTCGTCCACAGTACATACCTTACATAACTTCCTAGAAATAAACCACAAAAACATCAGAAATCACAAATATTCTTTTTGATATCTCTAAACATTTCAAAAGCATTTGATTCCATTTGAAAAGCATTTGAAGGTCCAGCAAAGCTGCTCAAACTTTTGTCCAGAATCTTCTCTGAGAGGACTGAGCATTGCAGAAGTAACAACTTTAATTCAAGTCGACTAGACCTTTGCTTTCCTGGAAAAAATTCATTTCCAGTACACACCTTATACAACTTCCTAGAAACAATCCACACAAACATCATCAATGACAAATTCTCATTTTGATAGCCATAACATTTCAAAAGCACTCCATTCCCTCAGATGGGACTATCCTAACACACATAAGAGCAATAAATTGCATACATATCTCTTCAAACTTTTGTCCAGCTTCTTCACGGAGAGCACCCCGTTAGCTTAACAGCAGAAAGAGCTATAATACAAATCGACAAAATTAGAGTTTGCACACCAGGATCATGTAGAGGCTCCGTCCTTTAGAACCAGTTGGCTGATGATCTTAGAACTAAACCATTGCCACCTGTAGTACACATCCGAGCCTTCGCTGATATGGTCCTAGTGGTGACCGAAAGAACCGAAGACATACTAAAAATGCACGTTCCAAGATGGACTTTTACCAAGGAAATATCACATCATAAATCCGAAACCATACTTCTCGATGGTCACAAGAATGAAGTATCCATACCTAAAACAGCCTTAGATACAAAATCCATTAGATACACAGATCAACTATAAACTGCCTTGTAATGACGTTGGATTCAAACTACGACGTCTATTTGAGTACCATAAAATTAAAAGGAGCTATTAACTATAGGGTTTCCGAAGTATATCAGGCCGCAAATGAAGTTTCAAACAAAAAACCAATCTATATATCGGCACTCAAAGTGCTCAAGGTCGAAAGTCTAAAATCTGCATATTTTAAGAGAGCAAAAAAAGTGACTTACATAACTGTACCTTTAATCCGTCCATATATCTGTGTTCCGATAGCAAAATGTTATAAGTCACTTTTCCCAAAAAATTGAGTAAGTCCCATCCTGGAGTCTGGTTTGTTAATGTTTAGAAAGTGGCAAAATGTCGTACGTCTTTATCCTTCAATTTATTAGTTGTAATTGTCTAATAAATTGTAATAAGTCGAAAACCGCAGAACCACATGTTAAATCTTGAATCTTAAAATTGCTGCCACGAAAAATAAAAAAAAATGACATAACATTTTGACACGTCAGCACAGATACAAAACAGAGTTGACATCTGTCTTTCCGTATTTCTGTCTGTTCTTTATACAAATCTACACCGTTTGACTAATCCCCGCCAATTTTGTTACACATACTTTGGAACACTGCAGGAACGATAGACTGACTCTTTACACCCGTTCTATTTGTCCAAGGTGTTCCAGAAGGGGCCATACACATTAAAAATCGACATAGAAATAACATTGCTTGAAAAAAATATTTATGTACGCAGCTCAGATTGTTTTACCAGTGTAGATCGAAAATCAAGTTTTGCAATAATATTGTTTTAATCAGATTGTAATGTTTTGCAATAATATTGTTTGTCAGATTGCAATGTTTTGCAATAATATTGTTTTAATAATATTGTATTGTTCTGCAATAATATTTTTTATCACATTGTAAATAAGTAGTATCGCTCGAAAAACTATTTTCTCCAAAACATATTAAACTATAATATTTATGTCGAACATACTTTTTATTTCTTTCCATGATGTGAGTAATTAGTAAATATTTGATTGATGAAGAAAGAATGTATTTAAAATATTTAATTTTACATAACTTTCATTCTGCAATGGAATTTGCAAAGCCCATACGAAAACATCATTGATCATAAAAGCATAATTTTGCTACTTGGTATATACGGTAACGCCAGAATTAATGTTTAATTTTTTTTAAAGTTTGATTTGTCTGGCGTATTTGAGTTGACAGCGAGATGTTGCGTTCATATTTGAGTTTTCTCAAGTATCATTAATATGTGTTCTTTTTGTAAATAAATCATTATTGTGTCTTTGTCAATAATGGGTAAAAGAATTTTGACGAATCGTTCATTTTCAGAATAAATTCAGGAAGTCAAAATTCGATATGTTTGCACAGATATATTTTTCAGAATTCTGCCTTTTTTTCAAGGATTGGAATTTAGTTTCTCTTAATAAGTTCCTGTATATTACCTATTACAGATATATTATTTAGGAGTTAGATTTTACTGATTTATTTAATTCCTGCAAAATATCACACATAGGTTTATGTTAATTTCGACCAACTTTCTTTAAATATTTGATTGAATACGTAATGATTTGCAGCATTCTGTTTCATATAAATAAATATAATATACAAATAAGCTTTTAACTTAAGATGTATAACTTCTTATTTTGAAATGACCGGAATTTCAATTTCGATCTGTATTTATGTGTTCCAGTATTTTAAATATTTTAGATATATATTTTAGGAGCTAAATCTTAATTAATTATTTACTTTCTGCATAATATCACTAGTCATGGGTTCATAGGTAATTTCTTGGAGGTATCTATATATATAATTCTCTTACGTGGCACGCAAAAAAGACGTTATTAGTTATTGCCTTTTGGCAACATTGTACGATTGTTTGCTTATCACGAAGCCTCGCGCTTCAATTGAATTTATAGCGTTATCGGATGAAATTTTATTGAAAAAAAAAATGAATTTTAGTCGAGCTGTGCAGTTAATAATAGAAATCAAATAAAGCGAAGGATCTTTTCAGGGACATTTAAAAAAAGGTCCTTTTCAGGGTCAACAATTATAGTTCAACAAGACGCTTGCACTACAACTTTCGACTACAAACTCAATGAAAAAGCGTGGTTGGCTCAAGTGCAGGGTAAATGTACATACAAACAACATGCTGGGTATTCAATATCCAAATAAGCGCTCACATTTAGAGTCAAAATTTACTCAAAGTATTCATTTGAATTCTGATTTCAGAGGTACTGTATATATCTTTTCTGGGTGGAGTGGTAGCAAACGGGACATTTTTTTTTCTCGCCAAAGTGGTAACCTTTTCTTTGGCTGTTTTTATGGCAACCCTATTAAGAAGATTAGGTTTAAAGACGTTAACTGATTGGAATTAAACCGTGTTTTGAAGTGAAATTAAACGTGCTCTGATTGGTTTAGCTTTTTTTTCCTCGCCTCCACCCTTTTCTGAAAAACAGCAAAAAATTTAGATCAGAAAAATATTTTTTTGGAAAATCATATTTTGTAAACAATTCCTTCTGCTAGGACACATGTCTTCACTGATGCGAGCGAAGCGAGCTTAGGTTCGCAGCGATCCAATGCGGATTGCGAAGCAATCCTCCGGGGGTTGGCGAGCGTTAGCGAGCAGGGGGCTGGCCCCCTAGTATATATATATATATATATATATATATATATATATATATATATATATATATTCCGACCTACTTTCTTTAATCTTTGGTTGAATACGTAATGGTGTGTAGATTGCCGTTTCATAAAAATATACGAATAAAAACAATTTTAAGTAAAGTGTAAAATTTCTCATTTAAAATGACCAGTATAGTTAAAAAAATTACAATAAAATAAGATGATTTACGTAAATTAAAACGGGTAGTCATTTGTTGTGTTTCAAATACACTCTATAACAAAAAAAATCGGCACCAAGAAGGAATCATCCGATTGCTTTGAAATTTAGTATGCAAAAATGTTTTCACCAAATATGCAAATGATTAAAATTTGGTGTCCAAAGAATGAATAGTGCGATCTCCAGCGCATCGGAACTGCGCATCCAGCAGATGTATATAAGGAGTTGTTCTTGAACTGCTGCTAAAAATTTCTGCTGCATTGCGATTTTGGATACCTTTCAACGACTGAAAAAATGCCTCGCCGCAGGATTCGAGCTAATTACGAGCAACTTTCAGAGTTTGAAAGAGGTCGTATCATTGGATTGAAAGAGGCAGGTTGGGCAAATCGGAGAATTGCTCGTCATGTGAGTCGAAGCGATGCGGCGATTAGAAGATGCTGGCAAGAGTGGGTGGACAATGGCAGATTTCAGCGTCATGATGCTAGCGGTCGACGTAGGGCCACAACAGATCGCGAGGACAGAGTGATTGTCAGATCAGCTGTCACAGCGCCTGATTCATCGCTATCAACCATCAGTCGTGCGACCCACACACGAGTGTCCACTATGACCATTCATAGACGGCTGAGAAAGCGAAATCTACGCTCGTACCGACCGTTACGCCACTTGCCACTCACGCCTGCACACTGTCGAGCCAGATTACAGTGGTGCTTGGCTCGATCAGACTGGAATGATGCTGACTGAGGACGTATAGTCTTTAGCGACGAATCCCGCTTCCAACTGTGTCCTGACGATCATCGAAGACGTGTCTGGAGACGCCCAGGGCAGCGTGCCGATCTTGCTTTCACTATTGCACGCCACACGGGCCCTCAACAAGGAGGTCTGGGGTGCCATTTTCCTTGGTAGCCGGCCCCCTTTGGTCGTCATTAGAGGTACACTTACTGCACAGCGGTAATTCTGCTAGTACTAAATAAAACAGTACCCAAGGTATCAATAGCTTTCAAAGCCTTAATTTGGAAGAAAATTCTCACTTGTCACAACATCAGAAAACTCAAATCCCTCAAAAACTTAAAATCAAATCATTCGGTATATTAAACTTCCCCGTCATCAGCTTTCGGTATCACTATTGGAGTCCAAACTCTACATCTTCTACCACATGAAGCAAACATAACATTAATAATTCTTCATAAACTAGTTCAAACGAACTCTGCACTTGGAAGAGCACCGGATTACTATCCCGAGAGTTGCGAGTTCGAAACTAAGTCCAGCCAAAAGTGATCATGTACATGGGATATGGAGAACGTTAAATCTGTCATGGCCTCAAATGTCGTCACTTTGGCGTGGTGTGGATTGTTAGAGAGTGGGGTACTAGATAATGTGTCGTTCTCGCCATCTGATTGTGGTTTAAAATTACGAGGCGCTATTCTTGAATCTTCCCCATTGGAATTGAAACTGAACCATCGTCAATAGCCGTAATTTTGCTCCAGTGCGAAGTTAATTAACTACCAAACAACCCAACGAACTCTGCAACATTTAATTTATAGGATTTTGAAAGAATAACTACAAGATGGTACTCCCTCTCATCTGTACAAACAAAGCAGCAGAAGTCTTCATTGACGCTCCTTCCATCCGAACTTCATCTGCATGGATGGTTCCAAGACTTAAGGGCTAGGGGTCTGTTTACTTCCTATACAAAGAAGGAATACTAACAAAAATCTGATCAACTAGACTCCAAATCACAACAACAATACAGTGCAACCAATAAGAGGAACAATTAGATTAACCCTAGAAGAAGCAAAAATCTTCTAAGTGAGCCAAGCCAGCGCCCTTAAATCCATCATCAAAGAAATTTTGGTTATCCTCTACAAAATGCTAGCATTGAAACTTCAATGTATTAAAGCTAACTTTGGACACGATTTTAATGAAAATTTTGCCACGGAAGTGGTGTAAACAAATTTGTCCCGATGGACAATCAAATGATACTCCAAGCCTCACACATCAAGTGACTCAGTATAGGCTACATTATCCAACTGTGGCAGCTAGAGTGAAAAACTGGTGACACAAACAGCTATATATCCGATCTATCCCCAAACATTTTTACGAATACCCAATTTAAAGATAGATGTTTAGTAGAGTTTGCAACGGCCATAGCCCATTTCTCGGCTATCTACTATATTATCCAACTGTGGCAGCTAGAAAGGAACACGTGTGACACTGGCCGCTCTACATCCGATCTAGTCCCAAACATTTATACGGATACCTAATTTAACGAAAGATGTATAGTAGAGATTGCAACGGGCCATAGCCCATTTCTCAGCTACCTCCACAGATTCGGATTAACTCACATCAACCAATGCTTCTGTCGATTGCAGTATGGCTTAGAAGAAAGGCCAGAAATACCTCATGATATCTGAATCTAGCATTAGACATAAGAGCTGCAGATAGAATATATGTAATTTTATCGACACTCTAGTGCCCTGTGATTTGGATTTAGCAATAGCATAAACACATTTACCAAATAACTATCACATGTCCAACACGAAAATAAATTCAGAAATGATTCTATGAGCTTAAGTAACTGATCAACTCCGAAGGGAGACCAAGTATCTATTAAATCCTCACAAAGATAAGCACGGTGTTTCCTCTGGCGGAATGTCCATATTATATTAATGCTATATCCAGAAATACTGTCATAGCAAAATGTTAAACTAAAGGCCGTTTTAGTACTGTTTTGGAATAAACATTTAATAAAAAGTGTTTAAATTTTCTGAAGAAAACTTTTCGATTCATATTATGACTAATAATAAAATTAATAATTTTATAAATATTACGAAAAACATCCATTCTTCTTTGTGCTTTAACTTTCTAAAAAATGTCACCATAAGAAAATACTTTTTGAGTTGCAGATAAAGTTTGTAGTCTTGTTAAAGACACTTGAACTTTAACCTACCATAATGTAAACTCCTTTCGCTTTTTCAATCCAATTGCTCTGAATTTGATAGTGAATCCTGGATGCTTCTCAAAATATGTCCATTTAAAAAATGCTTTATTCTGGTATGTGAGAAGAGTATAAAAATTAGATATAAACATAGTATTTATTATAATAGGAAAGGAATAAAAATAAATAATAAAAAATTTCGGAAAACAAGTTATTTTACTATAAATAGATTATAAAGAAACATATCAACACTCACAAAAAGTGCAAAAGGACATATCGTACCCCGGCAAGAAAAGTGACACAACTCAGAAAAATAAAATTTTTGATGTTATGTCCTTTAAAAACAGGTATGCGGCCCCAGCGTGTTATATTAATATTCTATAGAATATAATAGAAGTTAACACCATAAATACTTATCTAAAATTTAAAAGAAGCTTATACTATTTCAATTTGCGTTTTGTTGTATCCTTTAAGTTGATGTTTCTCAAATTCTGCAATTTTGAGTTACGTCACTTTTCTTGCTGGGGTGCGATAAGTCAAAAATTCCATTTTTTTCTTTTATTATTGCTACTTGTGGCAGTTTCTTATTTCCACCAGCTGATCCAAAAAAGTTACACCAAATGTATATAACAATAATGTATGAAAATCATAAGTAAAACTAAAAATTTTTTTGCTTTCCTGAAAAATGAAATTTTTAAGCATACGACCTTTAGCACTTTGAGCGGCGATATGATGATTGACGTTTTTAAAACTTTTTAATTTCTCTTACGTATTTTCTAAATACAAAACACTTCATTTGTTGCATACATCTAATATTAATCTAGCATGTTAACACGATTTATGACCTCCCTGGACATACACTCTTATAATGCATATTTTTTTTGCATCGGTTAAGTATTTAAAACAGATACATTTGTACTGTACCCATTTCAAAATTTAAAACTTTTGAGGTGTATTTGAATTAACTTCGTACTGGAGTTAAACAACAGACTATTAGCTGCGGTTAGGGATCAATCCTGAAAGGAGAGATCCTAGGACAGCGCCTCGTAACTTTAAACAGCAGTCAAATGACGAGAACAACGCCTGAGCTATCACCCCACTCTGCAAACTTCCATTCCACACAAACGCGAGAACATTCGAGTAACGTACACGACGGCTTTTCGTTGGATCGAGTTTCGAACTTGCAACCCTCGGGTTTATAATCTGTTACTTTTCGAACTAGGTTACTATGGACCATTAAACTTTTGAGGATAATTTGCATTACAAATATTTTAATATCATTAATATGTTTAACCCCTAGGGTATAGATTTATTTGAAAAGTAGTTCGGATTATCGTTTGTACATTAGTTACTGTTATATTTTCGTATCATCGTCTATACACTAATTACTGTTATATTTTAATATTATCGTTTGCACATTAGTTACTGTTATATTTTCGTATTATCGTCTGTACACTAATTACTGTTGTATTTTCGTATTATCTTTTGCACACTGGTTACTGTTATATTTTGTATAATTTCGTTTAATAAGAATGGCAACCGTATGAGAGAGATCGCACAGCTTCTTATATCCGCGTTCATTCCAAAAAAGAATGTCTGATAACGTAGCGGTGTAAATATTTCTATATATGGAGTCAGATTAAATAAAGTGCATTTTTATAGAGAACGATTGAATAATTTGATTCAAGGAGAGTCCCGTAACATCAATCGCTCTTGCCATGAACAAGAATGTACACGTGTTTAATTTTGTTCTAGTATGAATGACGTATTAGAGTCGTCATTCGTAACTTAGGCAAAACAAGTGCATGACGAGTCTCAGTCGTCAAATGTACCCAAGGGGTTAATTTGGTGATGAATCAATCTAATGATTCAGGGTACTGGTATCTGAAATGAAAAATTTCTTTTTCGAAACCGATGTAAGGCGTGGATGTACTACTGTGATCACAAATTATCAGGATTGCTTCCTTTAAAATACATATAGTAGTAGATATCGTCTGCAAACTTTTATCAAATATTTTTACGACTTATATAAACAAATGGCAACAATCAGGGATTTATTTAATTGTATTGTCTAAGGCCCGGACCGCACTTCCGGTTTTTCAACGTACGGCGCCGCTGAAGCAACGCAAGTGCAGTCTCATATAAATTAGATATAATGGATTAATGCACACATGACTCCGGTGCCGCTGCGGCGTCGCACGTCCAACTTCCGTGCAATTTGTACCACTGTTGGAGACTCAGTTCGCCGCACACGCTTCTCCTGTCTGAAATAAAATGTTTTCATAAATAAATGGAGTATAAATAATAATTAATAAATGGTTGTATCCAGTAACGTCTCTATTTTGCGTTTCAAAATATACTCTTTTTACACCAAGTAAGCGAAATAAAAACGTTTTCTTCGAAAGAATATTTATCGCAAATTGCGCGAAATGAGTACTTGCGTCATTTCACGATTATGTGTGCATAGTTGGGTTTCGGTGCCGCAGCGGCGCCGTACGTTGAAAAATCGTTTAAACTTATCGCAAAATCGTTAAAAAACTTAAGAGAAGAAATTCCATTTCGTTTATTTTCCAAAATGTCGAATGTAATTGAGCAAAGGTCATTCATTGAATTTTGTTTCGACAGTTAAATTTCTGCTACAAACACTTTTGAAATATTACAAAAAGTTTTTAAAGACGACTGTCAAACACATCAATATTTATTGGTATAAAACGTTTAAAGAAAGTAGAGAATCCGTCGTAGATGATTCGCGATCTGGTAGACCTTCCACTTCAACTAATGATCAACATGTCAATCAGGTGAGAGAATTGGTGCTTAGTGATTATTATTTGAGATTTCTGCACCGTTGGCGTGAAGCAATTAGTCGAAACAACCTGAATTATGGCGAGATAATTCATGGATTTTGCATCACGATAATACGCCTTCTCACAATGGCGCCGTGAATTATTCGTGATTTTTTGACAAAGCATTCAACAAATACGACTCCACAAGCTCCGTACTCACCTGATATGGTACCATGGAACTTTTTCTTATTTCCACAGGTAAAATTCCTTTTTCGTGGTCACCGGTTTGACCATTGGTTCAATCAAAGAAAATTCGATACAAACCCTGAAGGGGTTTCACAAAAATGACTTTAAGGCATGTTTTGAATGCTGCAAACGTTGAGGCATGCAAAAAACGTTGGCAGAAGTGCATTGAAGTAGGAGGAGATAAATTTGAAGGAGATGATGTTTCGACCAATAAATTGATACCTTTCGTTTAATGACAGCATTCCGGGAACTTTTTGATCACTATAGTATGTCCATCTAAAATAAAATTGTGGCCTCTATAAGCCTAGGGTTGTTCCTCGGATGTGGGAAATTATGTGAGGTGTAACATGAACCCATCCCTCATGGAGCACGGGGTTAATGCTACTTAAAGATCAGTGGTTCACAAATGTAGGGTCTAAATTCAATTGTCCGGACATTAACGAAAAAATGTATCATTCGGTGTAACACACGTCTATCACAAACGGGATAGCTCATACAGTCACATTACCTCGTAGCTGTAAACTTCATCCATGCATCCTAAAACTCGCATAATATTCGAATGTTACATTTCATTTAAAATGAATTCAGACGAAATCGATTCATGATCTCGCTTAACATTTGAATGCTTAGACAATCTCATCTGACCGTGGTTCAAAATTACAAGATATTCTCGGATCTTTCACTTCGGAATTTATCGCGAACCGTCGTCAATATCCCGTTGTGTTGCTCCAGTGCTATGTAAATTCAACTTCTTCCACCCCAGAGAAACATTCATCAGTACTTCGAATATAAATTCCTTCGCATCCCAATCCATTACAATCATCTGTGATCCCAAACAAAGAAATATGATTGTCACATTTCCTTACACAGCAGAATTGTCAACGACACCCATTTCGACCTGCTTCTGTTGAACTCTCCCCAGGCTTCTGTCGTAGAAAAAGACATCTCGAAGTCTTCCTAACGCATGCAAAAGAGATTTTCGGAGCCATTGTGCACTCTGCCATCTTTTATTCATCCGATGGAACGTAAACTGGCGATACCGAATCGAAGGGGAATAGGATAGGTTCAGTTCTGTAGCATAAACGGAGGATGGCTTCTGTATTTTTAAAACCGTATCGTCCATTCTCGTTTCTTATGATCAGCTGTTAAAACTTAATGCTTTTTGAAGCAAAACTTGAAAGCAGCCGTATCAGTAAAACAGCTCAGAGAATTGTTGTTGTGCCATAAATATTTATTATTTATAAACTGGGACGATGTGGTTTCAAATCTCAATAGAGGTTTCTGGGATTCTTTTAGAAACTTTGATTTGCATATCTCATTAATAGTTAGAAGTAGAACGAACTGGTTATCTCCGTGAGAAATTTCTACTTCGATCGTTGGCTGTATTTTAAATGGTAGCTTAAATTTTGCTTCTAACAAGACATATTTTGTGCATATTCATTCAATTGTAATCATGTAGGAAGAGTTCCTAAATTTGGTTTTTTAGGTTAAAGTTTTTTCAAATACTTCGTATAAGAATATAACACCTCCAATAAGCAATTATAACATCAATCAATAGCTGGTAGAGTTATACTCTCATTTAGCAATTTTAAGTATTACACATTTTTAACAAAAATTCTTATATTCTTATATAGCTTTTTAATAAACATTAACTCTAAAGTCTAAACATGGACATATATATTCTTGACATTAAAGACAGTGTTAGGAACATAGGGTTAATATTAGACTACCCATTACTTCAAATTACTTCACCACATAAATTTATCCACAATCTCATTATTTGTATTAAGACACGGTGTGAAGCCTGTATCAGTGTTCAGGGTGGTTATATAGTCTACAAAGTACCACATCTTCTCTTTTCTGAAGTTTTCATAGTTACTCTTTTGTTTCATGGAATCCAGCGCAGTGTCACCACTTCATTTGAAGGACTTTTTTTTATGTTCGCATCTGATCTTGTTGTCGCTTAGATTTTATTCGTCAGTTCAGTAACTTTCAACGTACCTTTGAATTATTTTCCCACATATAAGTCACTTCCCTGCAAAGTAGCAGCTTAAAACCTTACTGCTCCTCTGTATATCAAAATGTGTATGTTCTTATTGATTTTATGTGTGCTAAAAGTTATTCAAATTATAACTTGTAAATATGTGGGTTTGAACGTGAGGAATTCTTATGGAAAACAGAATTCATTGTAGTTTATATATCATCTGAAATGATTCCGCATGGATGCTATAAATGAGACACACCCAATTTTCAATATAATTTTTCATGCAATAGCTTCTCATATGAGGAACGAAATCGCATGCCGATCCATTATTCAAATTTTTATGTTCTTCAAAGAACAAGTGAGTTTTTTATTTTCTCTTTGGACAAATTCGTAAAGACTTTTCGTCAAAATCTTCTGATAGCTATTAATGCATTTTAAAATTGATCAATTTACTAATAGCATATTAATTTATATTGCAAGTGTAGCAAAGAACTGAATAGAGTTTATTAAAGAAATCACTGTCTTATAATTTACCCATGCAGATAATATATTCTACACAGTATTTCGATATTGACTTTCGTATGCAAAGTCGTCTAACTAACTCAAACTCTCTCTCACTTTCTGACCATAATTGATAATGTTGTAGTTTGAACAATTTGAAAACAGCATTTTCATTTAGCTGCGAAGAAATTAAAAATATCTGTCACTAATTGTCTTGGCCTGATAGATTCTTGTCTTCTAATTTGTTGTCTCATACAACTTCACTGTAGCAACCTATCCTAATTATTGCTTGTTTCTGATCATTTTGCTATTGGCTCTAAAGAACAGGTTAAATAAAATTATTCTTAATTCAAAACCACAGATTCTTGTCTTCTAATTTGTTGTCTCACACAACTTCACTGTAGCAACCTATCCTAATTATTGCTTGTTTCTGATCATTTTGCTATTGGCTCTAAAGACAGGTTAAATAAAATTATGCTTAATTCAAAACCACATATTCTTGTCTTCTAATTTGTTGTCTCACACAACTTCACTGTAGCAACCTATCCTAATTATTGCTTCTTTCTGATCATTTTGCTATTGGCTCTAAAGAACAGGTTAAATAAAATTATGCTTAATTCAAAACCACAGATTCTTGTCTTCTAATTTGTTCTCACACAACTTCACTGTAGCAACCTATCCTAATTATTGCTTGTTTCTGATCATTTTGCAATTGGCTCTAAAGAACAGGTTAAATAAAATTATGCTTAATTCAAAACCACAAGTTGTAAATACCAAGTTCAGAGAGATCTCTAGCAAACTATAATCCATTTTGATAGATTTTTCTTGATTATATCGTGTTATTCTACTGTTGTGAATTTAGCGTACTTTTCATCTGAAATAATAAATTTAAAGTTCCATTTTTAGTTAATTAGATACAACTTTCATAATTTGCTTTCGGATTAACAATAAAATAGCATCACATTTCTCGAAATATTAAAACATCGTTAAAAAGTTAAGAAAAATTTTAAAAAGGATACACAGGCCCATATTATAACAGCTTACAAATTTCACTGAACTCCTTACATTTCGTACCAAATACTTCTCACTTAAGACTCCAAACACGTACACTTTGATGACCATGAGTTTCTCAAAACTACTTTCAACTCTAAAAATAACTTTCTTGCAGTCTTGACTTCACAAATCTGTTTACACCATAGCAGTCTAGCAACTTTTTGCTAGGAAGACGTAAACGACTTTGCCCTTAGGCACATATGATTTGAAAACCGATTTGTGAAGACATTTTTAACGTCCTAGATTTGAGCACATTCGCGCTGCATTTCTTCATCTCTTATAAAACGTGTACCATTTTCTTTTGGACTTATGGAGTCTGAACGGAATCCTCCGTATATTTTTCCTACGTATTACGTACATAGATACAACATCTACACCTCATCTCTAAGAGAGGTCGAGCCTCATTTTTAAGAATAATTTGGCGGAAGGGAAGGTGTTAGCTACCTCAAAATTAACTTATTTGACAAAATTATTAATTTTGACTACTATTGAGGGTGAATACTTTTGTTTTAAAATTCCTGGGTTTTGGAATAACCATACAATCCTGAGCGAATATTTCAGTTTCTTAGCTATAAACCGTTGTTTAACTACATTATGTAATCGCACAAAAAATTTCATATTTTGTAATACGTAATTCGATTCCATTGACCTCCTAATGAAATAGCGGAGGATCTGGGCGGTAGGTATGTAGGTATTTTAATTAACGTCGTACTGGATCAGCTGAACGGGCTATTGACGACGGTACGGGATCAATCCCCAGAGAGTCTGAGCGGTGTAGCTGTCGTAAGATTTCAGAAGATTATGTCACTAGGGATTGGAAATCGACTTGGTCTGATTGGTATCAGCGCAACCTTTCTTGTACAAGACTATCGCGTCCTGTATAATTTTAAATTTTAATTGAAATTGTAATATAAATTACTATGCCACATTTAGAATTTTTTTTCACAAGTAATGCAGAATTATTTTCTTTAAGAAGTTATAGTTTTCTTTGATTTTTTTGTTGCTTAAAAAATGAAAAACAATTGAAAAGTATCAGCTTCATCTCTACCACGTCAGACACGAATCTGTATTTTTTGCTGTAGTCCTTTCTAAGTCCTATTATAAACGATTATTATTTTTATTCTGTGATCCAGATGTAATATAGACACAATACTCATACCTCAACAATAGAATAAATTGGTTTTGATACTCTACAGATTATTAAACGCGTTTATCTGCGTTTTTGAAGCTTTTATTTACAAAATTAATCAACCCTCTAACGGCCGTATTCACAAGTCCGAGTTAACTCGAGGATCAACGATAATCCGCGAGTTATCGAAAAAACCGTATTCACAAGTCCTGATCCGTGGTTAAAACTGCCGTTTCGGTGTTACATTTTGATCCTCCGAAATCGGCGAGTTAACTCGCGGGTTACATTTAATGCATGCGCAGTACCATCTTTTTGGAAAAGCAAAATGGAGGACACATTTCATTCTATGCTCAATTACAGTATTCTTTCGACGACTGGACTGGATCTGTCATTACGGAGCACCTGCTACATAGCAGCTCATCTCATCATCATAATATTGCTTAAATAGAAAAATTTATACATATTTTTATTGAAATTCAAAAGAAAAATGAAAATAAAGGTAGCTGCGTAAATCTTAAACAAGCAGCTTAGAGAAAAGATAGATGGCGCCACCTCTGTCCTATAAGTCGTAGAGAGCGAACGGTAGAAAACGACCATGGCAGATACAAAAATTCGTCGTAGAATAAAAATTATTCTGTTGATTTATTACGAATGAAAGAAAATTGACAATGCAAGTTACTTTTCACGACACCAACACACACCCATACTGACAAGTATAAAGATAATCAGATTACATACATCAGTCAAGACATTGTGTACAATTCTTTCTTGCCAAATTTAGGTTTCCATAAAAATCCAATTTGAAATTAAATACCTTTGCATTTCTTTTCCCAAACCCATATTAAAATGCTGTGCGAGTCCTATTTATTCACAATTTGGAATCAATTCTACGGTGAAGTACGTGCTTGATCAGTATGAATGCATATTGGGGCGTCGTAACTAATGTAAACAATACCACGTGATCGTGAGGTAGCCAATCACAGCGAGCGTCTCGTTTTAATCCCCGGATCACTTAACACGCCGTTTGAGAATACCGTTTTTGATAATCCTCGAGTTAACTCTTACTCGCGGATCAACTGATTCTCGAGTTAACTCGAGACTTGTGAATATGGCCGTAAGAGTATTCGACGAAATATCTCTACCATCAACACCACCAATTTTGTTAATGACGAGATATCTTGGGATAAAGATATTGCCATTTTTTTTATGATGACAATATCAAGATGTAGTCAATTTCCTTCTAATGACGAGATGTCTCATCGAGAGGAGGATTAATGCTTATAAATATAATATTATTTTATGACATTAAAATGACATTTACTATAATTTCCTTCTTTGCTGCAATTTACAAATATATATTCGACATGAGAAAGATTTTAAATGTACGAAGGATGTGGGAAGATTTTACTTCTGCTGTCCAAATGCTTTCGCATGATACATGTGTGGATTACCTTTAAATGTAGTTTATCACCATTTTGGGTGAGGTTTGGCGTTTGATCTAATTGGTTTTGACCATTCAAGTATCATAAATCGATTAAAAATTCCTTCTATGGACTTTTTATTATTTAAGCGCTGTATGAAAAACGTTACAACTGACGTCATTTTCATAATATGAAATTACGAATCTTCGCAAATACACTACCGCCATCTATTTTAAGTTTGATGGAATATGATTCTTTTTTCGAGATATCATCTGAGATTGAAGTATCAGCACTTCAATGGTATATCGGCTTCGTGTTTCATAACATGATACATATGTGGATTATCTTAAAATGTTGTTTATCACAATTACATCTTTGGAATTAATTCTTTCGAATTTTTATTATTGAAGTGCTGTATGAAAAACTTTACAACTGACGGCTATTTCAGTATAGGAAAATACGTATCTTCGCAAAATTCACTACCGCCCCCGTTTGATAGAATATGGTTATTTTTTTCGAGATACCATCTGAAATTGAAGTATTCGCACTCCAATGGTATCTCCAGTTCGTGTTTCATAACATGATACATATGTGGATTATCTTAAAATGTAGGTTATCACCATTTCATCTTTGTAATTCATTCTTTGGAATTTTTATTATTGAAGTGCTGTATGGAAAACGTTACAATAGACGTCATTTTCAGAAATCGAAAATACGTATCTTCGTAAAAACCTTACCGCCACCTATTTTTAGTTTGATATAATATGGTGCAATTTTCGGAAATAACTTGAGATCGAAGTATCCGCACTCCAATAGTATCTAGAGTTTGGGTTTCATAACATATTTTCGTACTTAAAATAAAATTCAATTCATTGAAATCCCATCAGATGAATATAAGTTTGGTTTATTTTTAACATGGTCATTCGCAGACAGAAGATCCGTACTTACATTCTCCAAACAATTGACAGTGAAAAGAAATCCTTCAAGGATTTGTGTAATTTTAAGAGCAAACGTAGACTTTCTTCAATCTGCAAGTCATTTTCTTCATCTTAGAATCCTGCTCTTCTCCCGAACTTATATGGAGAATAAAAAAGCCCCGCGGTACATTATTCTGAGTGATAAGAGGATGGAGCATAATCCTCTGGAATTAGTTTTGTTTTTGAAAGAGGGAACTAAGCGCAACAAAGATTAAGGAGTCGAAAGGGTATGGGTACAAGTATAGAAGCTTTTTTTTTTATCTCAATTAACATTGACTCGACCTTTTATATCATGTCTTTTGTATCTCTTGACCTTTTATATACCATGTATTATATACATCACTCAACCTTTTATATCAATAACAAATAATAAACAAATTTTATCATGTAGTCAATTAACTGCCAATAAGAAGTTTTCTATCAGCAAGAAATATCTCGTTGATAAAATTTCTTCAGTATCCTAAAGCATACATCACAAATACCATTTTGATTAGAATTAAGCCAAAACAGTTGTTTTATGATAACAGTTATTGCCTGTTTGCGATGATAATTGTTATTAACTAATATAATTATAGTTTCATTAAGCTACCAAATAACACACGTAATTTATGTGTTCGTAGTTTATATTTAAGAATAATCAATATTTTTCACAGCAATCGCTTAATTATTTTGCTCGTCGGCTGTAACAGTGACACAACTCAAAAAACCACTTTATGAAACAAAACGAAAATTATTTTTTAATTTCTACAGCATGCTGTAAAATACTTTAGCTATCTATTGGTTCAACATTGGTTCTCTAATTTGCTAGATTCCTGCTGGAAAGCATGTAGTTTTCCCCAATGATGCAAGTTCTTACTCCAAAAATCATATTGTTTTGATTTGTGACACTATTGTAGAATCCATTAACGATTAATAAGTAGCTATTTATACTGCTAACATGATACACACATATGTGCTGCTGCTCATAACAGCTACATATGTACTGCTGCTCATAACAGGATGTTCGCGTGGATTATCTTAAAATGTAGTTTATCACCATTTCATCTTTGGAATTTTATTATTAAAGTGATTTATGAAAAACGTTACAACTGACGGTCTTTTCAGTATAAGATAATATGCATCTTCTCAGAAACACTACCGCCACCGTTTCTTAGAATATGGTTATCTTTTCGAGATACCATCTGAGATTGAAGCATCCGCACTCCAATGGTAACTCGAGTATTCGTGTTAACATGATACATATGTGTATTATCTTAAAATGTAGTTTATTTCACCGTTTCATCTTTGGAATTCATTCTTTGGAATTTTTACTATAACAAGGCTGTTATTTTAGCTTCTATCGAAAACAGACTATATCTAATTGCGATTAGTTCCCGAGTAACACACATACTAACATTAAATAATCCTAGTATGTGTGTGTGTAATCCTAGTATATGTGTGTAATCCTAGTATGTGTGAGCCGGGTTGGAAGATTAGTATGCATGGATTAATAACCGGAGAGTTGCGAGCACGAATCTCGGTCCAACCAAAGACTGTCGTGAACGTGGGAAAATCTAAATTTATCGTGGCCCTAAATATTCTCATATTAGTGTGGCGTTTGGAAAATAGCTTGCCAGATTAAGCGTTGACTGTGGTTCAAAACTACGAGATGTCCTTGGATCTTTCAACAGAACCGTCGCTAATAGCCTATTGTATTGCTTCAGTGCGAAGTGCGACGTTAGTTCAAATATCTTCCTACATACCAACCTAGTATGACTATAAATATTACAATTATATGATATAATTAACATAGTATGAACATCTTTTCATAATGTTATATTTATATTTCAGTCTAATGTACCTAAACATGTTTAGAATGTAAAATATAAGTAATAGTTATAAAACAAAATAATACCTTAAATTGGACATAATAGTATAGGATTGACCTTTTGGAAGTTTAAATTATGGTTTTTCAATAACATGAAAAAAGGATCTACAGAACAAATTATTATGTTCCCAGGTAATATCAGTGATTGGGCAGGAAAACCAAGACCTGAATCTACTAGCCTAATATCACAAGTTTCGCAAAACACGATTATAATGAAAACTTGAAGATTACAAATGTTGCAAATCTTTTTTGATGCAACAATTATCATCTGGCCGAAAGTAAACAATTAGAGTAAAACTCATGTTTAAATATGTTATTTTTGAATTAGATTTCAATAGTCGTTTTACTTAATCAAGCCATTCCGTGCCGTGTGAAGGCGATTGAAGTACATATTATCATCCACATAGTGTTAAATAGGATAAAAATAGATAAAGGAGCTTCATTTTCAATCTGTTGGAGCTCCTATTTAAACCACCAAAACAGGTGGGGAATATCCCACATGTCCTGCTAATGGGATGTGGTTTGTGAGGGTCTAACTAAATTGGAATTTCCCCTTAGACGAACACGCACGATGTGTCGAAGGTAAGAGAATCCAAAAATCTGATTCGTTCAACTGTTGTAAATTTTCTCACCGTTGGACTTTAAAAGTAAATGGTCCAATATTCTCTAAGATCTAATCTAGACTCTAAGGGACAGAGGAGTTTCAAAATAAACGTTTGCACTTGTTATTCAAATCCAATACTTAAAATATCAAGTCATTCGGAAGTTAATACATAAAGCATGACGCTAGAGAGTTTGATAAATGTTCAAAACTTCACAGTTCTCATGCCCAATAACTCTTTCAGGCACATTCCTGTTCAATCAATTTGGTGTTACCGCTAAACTTTCTATTCTATAAGCTGTTGAAAATAATTGAACATTGTTCACGCTATTTACCAACAGATGGCGGTTCTGTAGAACACTTTCACGTGATTACTTGAAAAAAACCTCTATACAATCTGCCTATGTGTTATTAAAGTGGAGTTAGGCGGAAGGATACTAGTGCATATTTACCTTTGTTTATGGGCTGGAATGGCTTAGTTAAAAAGTTAGTGTAGCAATATTATTCAAAAATGACATATTTAAGTTAGAATTTTCTTCTTGTTTACTTTTATTTTAATGATGGTGGACGTCATGTTCCTCTAAAATTACTCTGCTATTTTTGATCATCTCTTGCATCTTCATTGGTATTTCCTCTTGAAATGCTTAATATCTGAGTACCAGTTTGATTAAGGTTTTAAATGTGCACCTATTGTGAATCTTACTGTTGAATCTTGGTCATCACATAACTGAACTTATCTTGCATAAAAAAAATGCAAGGCATTACGTCATTCTTCATCTGGCTTCCGAATGATTCTGTATTCTATTACTAAAGCTATTGAGTTCACGTGTCCAAGTGTTCAGCAGTCATACTTGTTTATCAGCTGTTGCATAAAATATAGTCAGAAGAGTCAGCAATATTATCATCAAATAAGTGTGCACGCAGACAGACAAGTCCACTCAGAAAACAAAACTCAGCAACTGAAGCTTTCTTTGGAGAGTCTGGGACGACGTTACAGAAGGAAAGAATACATTCCCGAGATTTATCTTTCGCAACATTGACAAGTCTTTCTTTTAGGCGGTGTTTGAACTATTCTTTTATTCAAGGTTTCGAAGAGCGAAAAGTCGGGGTTTTACGATTAATCGAGGTGCATCTTGAATTAGGCTAAATATACCACGATCCTCCTACTGCAAGTTATTGCAACATAAATATGTGAATGGGTGAAAATTAGATAACCAAGCGAATAAGATTGCACTAAATCCTCTTTAGAAAGAAAACGTTTATTTTCTATAATAGCATTCAAAAACACAGTAAAAATAAACGTTATTCTTCATTTTCTCTATAGAGGAAACTTAATGCACCTTTCATAAAATATATTTGTTATAAAACTTAAGGAGAGATAATACAAGGAAAATATTTTTTTATGTATTCATGAGTTTTCTAAATTTGAAAAGAAGGATGTGGGTAAGTAAAGCAATATGATAAATAAAATAACTTTTTCAAAAATGTTTTTCTAAAAATCTGAATACTTTTCCTAGTGACTTCATAACTTTATTATTATCCTACACCTAAGGCCTTTGTCCTTTTAAGTCCCCTTTAGTTCTTGAAAACAATTTTAAATTGAACTCAACTTAGTAGATTCTTTCAAATTAAAACACAACCTCATGCCTAAAATTTAAACAAGATTGGTAGATTCCCTTTAAACAATTTTTGATTTGTTATGAATCTGCATGACAAGTTAGCTATGTATGGTTTGTTGATCACTGACTTAAGAAGTTAAGCCGTCTTAGCAGATTTTGAACTTCAAATGCATCTCTTATTTGCATATTTTTAAAAGCGCTGAAAAGTTCATTTACGATTTACTAAGATTTATTAGCTTCATTAGCTAACCCCAATTAATTTCTTTCATAATTATTGCTTGGGGACTTGAATACTGAGTATAATTATGTCGATTTGAAACGAAATATTTCACATTTTCCTATTTCTTGAAGTTATTTTATAGAATGCCTCTAATGTATAAAAGTCTTTCGTATCCTTGTAAGATGTATTTTAATTTAAGAACATCGAATAACATAATGTATAGTAATATGGGATAATAATACTAAGCCGCCTTTTCGTATTTTTCAGACGAATAATTTTCTAGTTTCCAAACAGTTCCAAAATCATAATGGTTCATCCATTATTCAAGATATCATATTATCTTAACTTTTCAAGTATAACGAACTCTTTCAAAAATATCTGGTAAGTAGGTAGTTAATTAAGGTCAGACTAGAGTCAACATAACGTGCTATTGGCAATAGTTCGGGATCAATCCCTAAGGAAAAGATCCGAGGACAAAACCTCCTAATTTTGAACCACAGTCAGATGACGAAGTCAACACCTGAGCTGTCACCCCACCACTCTAATTTCGGCAGATAACCTAAAATGGCAACAAACTTTACGAAAAAATGACCTGGGTATCTTACACCAAAAGAAATTCAGGATACTGTTGATAGTTGGTAAAAAATAGAGTACTGGGCCAATGAAATTTCTTATAATATTATTGACAGCGAACACGAAACAGATTCGGAAATTTATGCAGATGAAGATGAAGACGTTTCAAGTGCGTCTTCGCAATAAGAATATTTCTACAGAAAAAATAATAACCTAATAAAGCCGTTAGAATACCAAAATACAACATAGTTTTATAGTTTCCAGGGTTGAAACGTCCTGCATAATTAGGTCCAAAAGCTGTGCCTGAAGAGACATGGAATCTACTTAACTTATATAGTAATATAAAATATATTTCATATTAAGAATTGAATTATCCAAATTTAAAATGCGTAAATAATAATTATCTAAAGAATCTTTCATTAATATAATACATTAATCAACTTTATACGCACTTAATTGAGCGAGGTCTGAGAGACCCTTCCACACTAGTTACGAGACGGTTTGTGACACAGCAGTTAAGGGTTAACGAAGACCCGGGATCAACCCCCGAAGAGATCGAGGACGACTAGAGTCCTAGTTGGGACAACACCACGTATTTCTGAACCTCATGCCATTCCTCATCCCTGTAACTCTTCCGTGAGGCGAACTATACTGCATAACTGCACTGGTGGAACAGTGTCCGCCTACAGCATCCATTCTAATTTAGTTCACCTATTTAACGACGGGTGCCTAAAATTTATTTTAGAGTAAGTAAAAAGAAGTTTATTGAACAAAACTATTGTGATTTCTTCATCATATTGATCAATTAGTTAATAATTATGCTTCATAAAATTAGCAACTTTTTTTGGCAGACGGAGCCACCTGGAGAAAATCCCAAGCAAGAAAAAACCTCCGCTACTTCGTGCTAGAACACTTCCGGCCATCATATGTCCAAGTCTCAATATAATCCAGGCTCAGTTGGAAGCAGACGCTACAGGAAGGAGTGAGTATCTTTCTTGGTGGACTTCCTACCATTTTAAACATAAATAATTCTATAGACATTAACTAAAAGAAAGGTTAACTACCGGTTTCACCCGACAGTGTTCAGTTGACGAACAGCTCTCTGAGCTTTGTCGGTCCAAATGCTTGTGTTTTTCTTTTGTCTTCTGATAACTCGCCTTGTGACATCTTTCGTTGCTTTTGTTGATTGAACTCTTCTTGCGTAATGTTCTAAATTAAACTCTATTTCAATGTTTTAAACTGAAATGACTTACCGAATAGAAAATAGAGTTGATCCAGAATATTCAGACATAATATTTGTATATATATATATATCTACAGTCCAGTCGCATTAATGTGACTACCACCTACTTTCGACGTCAACGTGTAAAAACCAATCACAAAAGGCAGGTGGCAGCACATTGTAGTGGAGTGTATATAAAGGATGTCCTAGGGAAAGCATTTCAATCGTTGGCGTAATGCAGAAACGTAGCGATTTATACGACGTCCAAAAGGGATTGATTATTGGCTTTCTGGCCAAGTGTGGAAGCATTTCGGAAACGGCTAATTTTGTGAACTGTTCGCGTGCCGCCGTGGTAAAAGTATACCGTGCGTGACAAAATGGCACTATCTAAAATCAGCGGCGTGTCACATGTGGTGCACTACGGGCTATAGATGACAGAGGCGAACAAAGGCTACGGAGATGCGTTCGGGCGAATAGACGTGCGACTGACCGCCCAGATGAACCAAGGGGCTACCAAGAGTATATCCTCAACAACGGTTCAGCGAACGTTGCTGCGCTGGGGCCTCCGCAGCAGACGCCTGGTTAATGCACCTATGCTGACTCGGGGCTTTTTCCGATGAATCTTGTTTATGCTCCATCGGACAGATGGACGTTGGCGTATACGGCGTGAAACGTCTAAAAGCAAACACCCTGCAACAATTGCCGGAAGGATCCAGGCTGGAGGAGGGAGCATTATGGTTTGGGGAATGTTTTCCTGGCATTCACTAGGTGCACTCATCATTGTGGAAGGCACGATGGATCAGCACAAGTATGTATATGTCTTTTCGGACCATGTCCACCCCTACATGCGAATTATTTTTCCTCAGAATGATGGCATCTACCAGCAGGACGATGCGAGGTGTCATACAGTTAATATCCCATTCCCTTACAAATATATAGAAAGATCTGCTTGTTGTGTTGGTATCCCATAGAAATATATATAGAAAGATCTGCTTGTTGTGTTGATATCCCATAGAAATATATATAGAAATATCTGCTTGTTGTGTTGATATCCCATAGAAATATATATAGAAAGGTCTGTTAATCAATGTATCCCAAACACAAATATACAAAAGTACACTCCCCTACAATAATGGACCAGACAACAAGAAGTGATGGTATAAAGGAAATAATACATGCTTTAATGGGGGGGGTCCCCCCAGGTGCTGCAATTGTACTATCAACCCTTCTGGGCATACTTTCAACAAGGGTTTGATACACAGCTTTGGGTACATGTGTCCATTCCTGCTGCAAGAATGTCGCCAGCTCAGCTGTAGATTTCGGACTTGGTTTCCTGGTCCTTAATCGTCGCTCTAACTCGCTCCACAATTGTTTTATGAGGTTCAGGTCACGACGGGAAAGGGAAGACGTTTTACATCCATATCTTAATACCACTGCTTGAAAGAGGCTGCAACATGATATGGAGCGTTGTCGTAGTGGAAGTAACGTTCGTCCATTCCATAAAATTGCCAGACCGTAGGACAAACCTCATTGTCCAAAATGTTCATGTAGGCGTCGGCGTTCAATTTATCAGGAACAACAAGCAAAGGTACCAGGCCATACCACGAAAAACACCCCCAACAAGTAGTCGGATTTTATGCAAATCCACTGGCGTTCGGTTCATTATTGTAGGGTAGTGTATGTTAGTCAATAATCCATACAAATGCATACAATGGTTTGTTGGTCTAATATCTCGTACAAATATATAAAAAGATCTGTTAGTCGATAACCTATACAAATTCATAAAAAAGTCTATTTGTCAATACCACTTTAAATGTGATAATTTTACATCTTACTTTTGCATGAAATAATATTAAAATGATGTATTGATATATCTCCTGCTGACACTTAAGCCATCACCATCTGAGATTTATATTTCTTCTTTCTTTCCGAGAAGAGAAAGGAAAAACTTCCAACGGAATATTTCAGGCAGAAAGGCCATCAATTATTTTTCACACCAGTCAAAACAAATGATTTATTGCCAATTTGAGCTCTTCGGAGTGACACTGGCTGTAGTCAGAGGACTTAAACCACACCCTGACGCAGGAACGCTGAAAATAACGAAATGTGAGGTCACAGAGATCGGACCTTTAAAACTCATTTGCCACTTCCTCTGTCATCGACAGTTAAATCGATAATCTGCTCGTATTGTCATCGTTATCTTTGAAAATAAAAGGAGAAAGGGAAGTCCTGAAGTGATGTTAATCTTGGGTGAGTAAAAATAATCACACAGAAGCAATCCTGGACTTTCATAACAGTAATATTTCATTTCCATGGAGATATTATTTGACTTCGAATTCATTGTTCTATTCAATTCTACATGAAATAAAAGTGATTTTTAAGTTATAAAGTGAAATCCAGCTTGCCGGAAATAGTCTAGCTTATTGTAAATAACTGAGATTTCTTATACAGGATGAAGTTATTAAGCAAGGAACTAGTGATTGTTTTTCCAATAACCTTTTTTGGGTCAACATTTTCATACAACATTCAGTTTCATCACATCTAAGTCTCAAAAAATAAAAAAATTTCTTCTAATGTTAAAGTAAATGTTCGTGAAAAGAAGAAAAGTATATAAAATATAATAATCTCTCTTCTATGACGAAGATTGATTAGATCCCGTCATGTGCCTTTTGTCTTATGTGTTCTCAGACTTCCTATCTTTGATCTTATGAAGGTACTCTTTCATTGAGCTGGCATTTTTTCTTTAAATCTAAAAGGGAAGGAAAACTGTAATGTACTACATTTAACCATCTTAATGGTTTATCTTCTCGTCGAAAACCACCTTGTAGTGGCCAGCCTCAGATACCAAAACCAGTTCCAAGCTGTCACCAATTCTAGGGAAAGGACAGTATTTATTTTACTTGAATTTTAATTTCCCCTCTAAATAATAATAGGGCAGTATGTTTCTACGATGTATTAGTCCTTAGCAAAACTCACCAGATCTTAATGGACGAGATATCTCATCCTTAGAAAATCAGACCAGCTCTAAGACGAGATATCTCGTCGAAATCATTTGGAGGATTAACGTAAAGCTTTTACACTTTATTCAGTTATGGGATTCGGCTATTTGAATCTAAGTATAGGTGAACACTTTCTCAAGACACCAAAATATGACAGTGTTTTTATCCTACAAAAAAGTTTAAAATCATTAATATTTCACAAATTCAGTTAGTATAAATATCATCAATCTGAAAATATGAGATTGCAGGATAGGGAATAATCAATTTCTTAGTATAAGATATAAGTAATAAATTTATTAAGTATTTATGGTTGTGATAGAACGTATTTCTCTTGAATCTAACTATTTGTACTTTTCTAAATGTATATTGAAATTGTATAATTTACATTGAAATGAAACCAGATTAACATAATTTCGCAACTCAAAATTTGTTGTTTACTTGAAAAACTTCATAAAATATGTACGGTATACAAGTTTCTTTCTCTGTGTGTGAGAACATAATGTGGTAATTCCGCCCTTTTGTGATGGTACTGCTTGTCCTATACGACTTATCTCCGTAAATCTCAAAATCGAATTCAATACGATTCACCATCTTGTAATACATATCATACGTATAGTGGTATATAATTGTGCTTAAATGGTAATATAACCTTTTATTGGTAAAAAGGAACATACAATTTTCGTACACACTGCATACATTCAAAACAATTACCAATCTAGTGGTAATCTCATAACATTACTAATCTAGGAGTACTCTCCCAAAGCTACCAATCTTCAGTTATGTCACAAGAGATTTAGCTGTTACGATATGCATTGAAAAAAAATTTTACATAAATAAAAATAAACCCTTTATTTATGTGCGCTGATAAAATAATTCCATTTTGAAAACACAGGCGAACTTTTCCTTCTAAAGATCGACACATTCTATCGAAACAAGGCTTTGTACTTCACTTATGCTTTATATGAAACTTTATAGATTACACAAATAATTAGTTTAAACTAGACAAGCATACAAGAAGATATCTGCATATTTACCATGAATTATAGGTCATCTATCATCGTCAGAAAAGCCGAAGGTCACACATCGTCGAATCAAGAAGTACTAACTTGCGTGACTGTGACTTTGTTACATGTTAATATTCGCGAGAAATGCCACGCGTTAATGTGCTAAATATCCGGGATTAGTTGTTGAATGAGGCATTTCATAATGACGTTAAGCTTTTTATTGTATACGTACCTGTGATAAATCCATCATCATCCATAATTCTTGAGAAAATGACTTTAGGAAGGCAAGGCATTTCAAGTCATAGCATTAGGGGATTGATCTTTAAAGCTGATCTTTTAACTTAAAAGTATGTAAATATAAAAGTAAAATAGAATTTTAAGGATCATAGTGTATGATTTCAATCACACAATGTTTGATATTGTTGCTTGTAGTTTCGATTCAGTGTTGCAAGGATTTTACCTGTCCAATGTGTGTTATAACTCTAGCCCCTTCCTCAAATACACTTAATTTAACTTTTGCATATCTCTATGCATTTAAATGAACGTTAACATGCCCTAATCGTATTGACTCTCGGAAAAAAATTCGTGTTAGGTACTTCGCTTAAACTTTCGTAGCATAATGTTTTAGTAGAACAAATGAGTAATGTTTTCAACAATAACTGAATCACACACAGTGCTATTTGTTTCTTTTTAAATTAGAATGGAGTGTTTGTTTGTACATTGAATATTTTCGACCCATTTCAAGTTTTCTATCCGTTTTGGACCCTTCTGATGCCAAATCCGCCTCTTGCGAGTTTGGTGTCTGTCTGTCTGTCTGTCTGTCTGTCTGTCTGTCTGTCTGTCTGTCTGTCTGTCTGTCTGTCTGTCTGTCTGTCTGTCTGTCTGTATGTATGTATGTATGTATGTATGCATGCATGCATGCATGTATGTATGTATGTATGTGTGTATGTATGTATGTATGTATGTATGTATGTATGTATGTATGTATGTATGTATGTATGTATGTATGTATGTATGTATGTAGGTAGGTATGTATGTATGTACCCTATACACGTCCACACGGTTTAATATATTTTCACGATACTTTGCATACAGTGAATACTTATCTTCATTTAGTGACTGAACTTGGTTGAGTAAGTCTGTCTGTCCATCTTACTGTTCTTGTTCGATTTTTATTTGTGTGTTTGTACAGACATCACATTAACTTTATATCAGATGCAATGTACTTTATTTTATACATTCTATATTAGTTTAGTGAATGCAATATTAAATTTTTCTTTATTTTTATACTTAGATAAGTTTTATGATTAAACACCTAAGTAGATATACATATATCAACCATAATTTAGTAGTTTTAAAAAAACTGGAATGTACTCGTATATTGAGTATTGTGATTACTTGGATTGCTTTACCGGTATTGCTAAAATTAATTATTTTTCAAAAAAACTATTTTTTTTATGGTATTTCAGCTCTGATACTTCATTTATTTCAAGTCTTATTTTTGTTCTTTACGAAATGTAAATGATTTCCAAATATTTGGGACAGATTGTATTTTTCAACGAACGGGAATGAACGGAAACTCGTGTTGGTTGATCGCGTGCATTGATATTTTCTGTTTCGCTCTGAATTAATTTAACATTTCTAAATTTTGTGCACTTTTTAGTTGTATGTGGCAACTGTGTTCGATCAAGAGAAAAAATAATCCGAATCAATATCATTGAAACAACATTTTTCCCGACAACTTTTATTTCGTTTTCTGTTTTACTTATTTATTATTTTAATAAATTGTATTTCCTTTTCATCGCACGCAATACAATCACAAAGTATTCTACTTAAAGTGGCAGGAAAATCAGAATAAAGCAATTTTTAAGTGTATTATGCCGTTAATTGAAAGAATAATAATGTTTAAAAGATCCTAACTAAAACTTTTCAAACATTAAAAAATTATTTGTCTTAATGACAGGAGAAGATGGCGAAATTCGTCAAATGTCGCATGCCTAATGCAAGATTTCCACAAGTAAAAAAAATATTGTTTTGTTGACTAAGTGCGAGAGCACTCGCCGTATACTGTCATTTTTAGAATTGAGTTGAACATGAAAAGAACTTAAGAAAGGGAATTGCAAATCTCCCACAAAATCGTCTTTTGTAGTAGTAACCTTAGTGTCATTTTTTATCTTTGTCATACCTCAAGGGTGTGATGTAAGTGAAAGGTATTACATCAATGGATATGCATGTGTAGGATTTGTGTCCAAAGAAAGTTGTAGAAATTATAAAGAGATGGCAAAAGGTGTTAAAATATTATTTTATTCTACTAAAGACATAAGTGATTATATATTTTGATCGCCTCTTCAATCTAGAGTAAACCAATTCAAACCGAGTAAGGTCGGGTATTTTGCAAGTGTAAAAATAAATGTGTTCAAATTTTATGTATATGTTTGCTGGTTCTCAAATAGTCCTATATATCCTGTCCTACAATGCTAATTGTCATTGAATCCAACTTCAATTTGTAGTACTCACAAAATAACATCAAAATGATCACTTCCTGAAAACGTAATGGTTCCTTTTCCTAAAAATTAACAGTAGTCAGTATTTAATCCCGCGTTATAAAGTGAGTTTGATTTTTGTTTTAATTTGAAAGCATTCAAACTTTTAAAGAATATACAAATATGTTTTTAATGATTTATTGATTAAATATTTAATTTTTATTATAATTTAGCTAGTCATCATAGAAACTTTAAATTGCTATAATTTTTCATTTAGATTTTAGAATTACTTTGCATTCAAAAATACCTTATCTGGATCCGAGATGAAATATTTTACCCGAGAGATATTAATAAATAGGGGGAAAAATATATCCTGAAACAACAATACAGTTTCTTATGCACTTGAAAACAGAATTTCCTGAAATCTGTGAAATACTCTTTAAACAATTATACTATTAGCTTTTATACAATTTCTTTCAATTATAAATGGTCAAAGTATGTTTTCATTGCAAAAGGAAAAACGAAAGTGAATGTTTTCCATCTTTTCAAAAGTCGAAATAGTTTCTGACCGGATCCTTAACATAATGTCTGAGGTTTCGAGATCAAGATCACTTTATGTTTACTAGTCCCAAGTATTTAACCCCCATGACTTTTTTACTTAACCCCACTAAATTGATTTGCCTTGTTATGGAATACAATGAACACATATACCGTATACACTGTAAGGATCGTACCACATGAAAGTGAACAGTATTATATTAATCAAAGGAGATGCTACAATAAATTTCCATATTTTTTTGCCTGAATAGGACAGTATAGCAAGGAATAAAACTGGACAGTTGGATCATCCGGTCCAATAACGATCTGTGTTACCTATCACTAATTTTAAGGGATTTAAAGGGTTTTTTCTGATATCAATGTAAAATGGGTAAATCCACATAAACCCTAATGCCATTCACCATTTTGTAAATCTGGCACACTTTTTAAAGGCGATTGATGTGAGTTAGAGAGAAGCATCGACCTTCTAATAAAATATGTGGTTAATATGGCCCTTGCACCATAATCAAATCAAGGGCCCTTGCCCAATCAAATCAACCATCTAATGAAATAGGCAGAATATGTTGTAAGAACTCAGAAGAGTAAGTCAGGTGGGTTTACGAATTGACCTGGGTCAGTTCGCTACCAAAGCGCGGGCAAGCGCTTATTACCTCGCTGGATAATACCTTTAGCTAATAAATAATTTGTCTCACACTAGGATTCATGCTTTTTTCCACAACTATGTGACATATCTTCAAACCGTTAAAAACGACACGAAGCTGCAGGCACATACTCAGTCTATTTCATTTGAAGGTCGATGGAGAGATAAGCTCACATTTCACCTTCTTTCAGAGGTCATGAAATGTATCTTAAAAGTGTACGTATATCCAATAAGATTCTTAAAATGATGACTCTAAAAATCCAGTTTTTTACCACACGTAATTTAACACGTAAATTTATTCCTAAAATTATTTCAGCGAGAAAAAATTAGATTGTTCAAATAATTAATTATCTAATTAAGATATAATTAACTAATTAGCATGTTTTTTTTTAAACATGATACCTCAAATTCTAGTTCATTCAGAAAGACGATCCCTGTTGGAAATTATTCCAAACATTATTCTTCATGTTTTGAACCACCATCAAGTTTCTAGAGGAAATAGTTTTTTCACAATTTTTTAATGAAGGAAGCGTAAAAAAATCAGCATTTTTTTTCAGGTGTTTCAACATTTAAAAATCCATTAAAAAAGCAGACTAAATACTCTGAGGTTCAAAACATTCACTGTATAACATAAATCATAATGATGCAAAAATTGTTATAATAGGTTATGTGGAGTTTGAACAAAGCACGCTATTGCAAAAACACAGTTCCACAAAAATCGAGTATAAAGTTTACCAAACATGTCTCTTCCTGGTGACAGTATCTAACGAAAATATTTGTAACTGGAAAACTATTTCGAATATTTGCAAGATTTTGGCTTCGTTTGAAAGCTAAGAGATTGGGAAATATTTGGAAATAATAAAACAAATATTGATATTCTGGTCGATTTTCGTTATTGCTGGTGTATACATACACCTTAATGTAAACAAAATTCGAGACGAAACAACAAGCGTTGAGATTTTAGAGATTCCGCACCTTTTCAACAAAGCAAATACGAGTTCTGCAGTAGCAAGATGCAAGTGTTTCAACATACACTGGTGAAATAAATTAAGAGAAATTGCATATTTTATCGAATTTTATGAAAAGAGCTGAACTGAATGTAAAACCACTGCTACTAGACAAAAATGCAAATCTTTTACGTCAAATACGTAAGCGTACAAGTGTGTGTAGACGGAGCCAGTAGAGAAACAGGCCTTATAAGCGCGCGTAAGTTAAGACGCATTTCGTTCGCTAGCACACCTCGACGAATTTCTTGGTGTTATTTTGCAGCAATCGGTTAATTTCAAATTGAACAGTAAAAATGAGTAACCACCAACGTTTAGATGATGGAATGAGGTGGCGAATTATGGGGAGGCTAGAAGCAGGCCAATCTCAAGTCCAAATTTGTAGAGAGTTCAAATTAACTTATGGAAACAGTTCCAGGATACAGGATCCATCGAGAGAAAGCCTGGGCAATATCGTCCAAGACCCACGACGGCCAGAGAAGATCGCCATTTGTCGATTATAGCGAGGCGTAACAGGAGTGCTACTGCTTCTCAACTCTCTCGTGACTTGTATGCAGCCACAGGAACCCGTGTATCAAGGGTGACTGTTTCCAAAAGACGTCATGAGAGAGGGTTGTTCGCAAGAAGACCTGCTGTTTGCATCCCGCTCACATCTACGAACAGGAGAATCCGTTTATCATGGTGCAGAGAGCATAGAGATTGGAGTATGGATCAATGGGCGACCGTTCTCTTCACTAATGAGTCCCGGTTCAGTCTAAACACCGATTCTCGCCGTACATTCATATGGAGAGAACCAGGGACCCGCTACCTACCCTCCAATGTCCGCGAAATCGACCATTATGGCGGAGGATGTTTAATGGTCTGGGCAAGCATCATGTTGGATGGCCGCACACCTCTCCGTGTCTTTGAAAGAGGCAGTGTGACTGGTGTGAGGTATAGGGATGAGGTCTTGGAGCCCTATGTTCGCCTTTTCAGGGGTGCAGCTGGCGCTGAGTTAATTTTAATAGACGATAACGCCAAATAGAGATCTTCTGGTAGACGAATTTCTAGAGAGTGAGGATATTCGCCGGATGGATTGGCCATCCAGATCTCCAGACCTTAACCCTATAGAGCATGTCTGAGACGCTCTGAGGAGGGCAATTGCAACTCGCAACCCACCTCCGAGAACCATCCAGGGAATGAAAACAGCGGTTCTGAACGCGTGGGACCAATTGCCACTGGAAATGATAAACAGCCTTATTTCAAGTATGAAATCACGCTGCGAGACCTGTATATATGTAAGAGGGGACCATACTCCCTATTAACCCTTCTATTAACCCATTTGTTTGTTTATTCTGCAACCGCTGTTTCATACCTTCCGACTCCAACGAGTGTTACGCACGATCATGCGTGTGTATTACAATTATTGAATGGTTATTTGTTTTGTATTGTATCAATGTATGTACATATCAAATTTCATTTAAATCGGTACAGTAGTTCTAGAGATAATCGACCAAGTCTGGAAATTCTCTTAATTTCTTACACCAGTGTAGATCGTATTCCATATCTGAGCAGACGATTTCAAGATGTATTGGGGATACCAGGGGCGGTAGAAACATTACCTACAAAATCGCTCTCTGTGACAACATTTTGACCTCAGCGTATTTGACAGTATGCCTTAATTGAACCTTGGTTATCACTCTACAAATGAATGAGGTTATAATGTCATTATCTGGATTACAAAAAAATCTGGAAGCATTTAAAAAATATCAGGGAAAATATTTCAACCAACCACATACATGGGGTGGTTGTGAACTGACTAAACGTTATGAAGAACTGACTAAACGTAAAATACTTTCAGAGATTGCAAGAATATTTGATCCCATAGGATGGCTTGCACCCACTGTCATCCTTGCTAAGATTTTTCTACACGAGCTTTGGAAATGCACTTAATGATGGGATGATAAAATCAGTGAACCCATTGCAACCCACTGGAACAATGTCCAGTCCCAGTTACCCTTACTTGCAAATTTTAAAATTCCTCGGTACGTTCTCTCTGCACATCATGTATATATCCAATTGTATGCCTTCTGTGATACTTCTGAGAAAGCATACTGTGGTGTAGTCTATATTCACACAGTTGATCCTGATCATTCAATTAATGTGTCACTTTTAACATCAAAAACCATAGTTGATCCAGTTAAACCTCAATCTCTCTCAAGACTTGAATTGTGCTCAGCACTATTCTTTATGCGCTATATCTTTCTATAATGTTTTGTAACACTATATCTTTGTTAGAAACAGTTCTCTCAACTTTAGAGATGCCAGTAAATAAATCCTTCACCTGTCTGATTCAAAGGTTGGACTTGCATGAATTGCTTATGAGCCTTGTCGTTGGCTTCAATTTGTAACCAACAGAGTTGCAAAAATCTAGGAGGCTCTCTACGGTATCAAGTGGAATCATGATCATAGGATTGAAAACCCAATTGATTGTGCTACTAAAGGTCTTCTCCCATCTGAATATAAAATTTTGAACTATGGACACGTAGTCCTAACTTTTTATGGCAATAATTTGAACAACAACCTGATGATCAAGCATCTTTGAACTTTCCTTTTGATGAGTCACATTTAAAAGAGTTAAAGAAGAGTTACATTTCAGCTGCTGTTAAGGTTCAGATTGATCCAATCATTTTTAAATTTTCATCTTTCTCAAAATTGTGTCGTGGTTTGGCTTGGTGTCAACAGTTTCTGAGGAATTGCTCTAAACCGCTTGAAAAAAGATGCTTGTGTCATCTGACATGTGATTAACTGTCAACAGCTGTATCTGTGTATATTGCATATTTTCTCTTTGTTTTTCCTTATTTACCACCTTCAGTCTGGGTGGTGCTTTGGAGTAAGATCTCACAATTTTGAGGTGAAAAGACATTTGTGCTTGTAGATGGTTTCGATGAATCTGCTAGACTATTTGCATTACTTTCACTTTCATGTGTTGGAGGATTTATTGGTGGAACTAGAGAAGATTGAACAGATTCTAGTGTTGAAATTGCTTGAGCGACTTCTTCAGTCTAAATAGAACATGTTTCATTGTTACTTTTATACCTTACATCATTCAGATTTGGCGTGTGTTCATCAACTTCTACATAGTTTAGACGTTCATTCAAATTGGAATGACTAATAACCAGCGAAGGTTTGTCATCTTTCGGATTCGCTTCATTCGGATTTGGCCGGTAAGTCGCATAAGGTGACACAGTATCATGGTGAGTAAATATGTTGCGGTTAAATGGATAAAGGACAGTTTTCTTAAAACCGGCATGAATATTGGTCGGAGTGAGACCTAGTGGCATAGTAGTAACCACAATATCAGTTATGTTATAGATACTCATTGTTTTGCCAGGGCGGTTCCGCATCCAAACATCACGCTGTGAATTTAGACTTTTTCAATGGCCCATACACCGATCGATCAAGTGGTTGCAACTTATGCGAACAGTGTCAGGGAAACGTGACATACCATTCCGTTTTTCCTTACAGAAATCCAGAGCATTAATATTAACGTGAGATTAATGATTGTCTAACACAAATGATACTTTATGGGCCATTGTGTGTTTTTGAGAGTGTGTTTTTGAAAATGTTTCAAAACTATTACAAAACCTTCGTAAAACCTTCGTCTTGCATATAACTTGATAGGTTTGCTGTTTTTCTCGGGGTTGGTTCAAATGTTTCATCCTACCCTGAATAAATTGTTACAAGCGTACCCGGAACATCTTTTAGAAAATTTGTCGTCATAACTTCCAAAATAAACAATTTAGATGAAAAAAGAATTACACGAATTTGAACTCCGATAGCCAAAGTTCTTTCGTAAAAAACAATACAAACCATAACTTGTGTATAGTTTTATATTAAAAATCTAAATAACAGCAACAAAAATAGTTACTTTTGCCCGCAAAAATACAATAACCCCCTCTCACACACAAGTGTGATGCATTCGAAGAACACCGAACAATAACGGACAGATTCAGACAGGAAAGCCACGTCCCTTGCACTTTCCCCACTATTGCTAATTTCCCGCCTACTATTAGCATAGTTTCAACCGACCCCGATCTCCCCTATAGAATTAATGAATATAGTGAGTTTTATAGTGCCATCTATTGGTCACTACCAAACTCTCTATAAGAGGTGTAACAGCTATGTTGGTAACCCACTCTTTATAACACTAGTATCATTTGCGCGCTAGGTTACTAGCCTCACCTTTTTTCACATTTCACTTTTTGATCTTACGTGCACGAACAAGACGTTCGTGCTCCTATTCCGTTAAGGGTGGAGTGGTCGTTCACGGTAAGAAGGCGATTTGTCGCCAAATATGGTAAACTTCGCATTTTGCGAATTTTCTTCACGTCTGCCGTTTTTGTTATGGCAACCCTATCTGCTGTTACGGAATTCGGCTGCCATCTTGATTTGGCGACAAAAATTAGTTGGCGACAAACGTCTTACCGTGAACGACCACTCCACCCCGTTAAGAATCAGCTCGTGTTCTTGTTCCGTTTTAAATCGTAATGCAACCATTTTTTTTATACATAACACTTTGTAAACATTCATTGTTTAAGAGAGATTGAAGTGAATAGTTAGGTCAAAATGGATTGATCTGAACCTGACTTTCTTTGTGTGTAAATTTACTATTGTGCGTTTATCAAACATAGGTCAGCGCGATCAAAGTGTCTTTGTAATATTCGTTGCAAAGAACAAATATGCTGATTCACAAGTATCTTTTATTGGAATCGCAAACAGAATCTGTAAACGAATGCGTATAAAATTAATGAAATCGGAAAATTGATTGCTGAAGGCTTACCAAGCCTGTCTCTTTCCCTATATTTTGAGACAATTTTCAAGTGCCAAGTGCACCACTCTGAAACAGCCCTCTGGAATTATTCAAGGATGTCATCAATAAATTTCTGGGTGACGTTATTAAAGATTTTCTACCTTCGAGTTCTAAAACCATACTCGATACGGTTTGCCCATGGGTGCAAAATGAGATTAAAGTTATTTCTGAGCTCTTCACTCTCGACAGTTATCCAGTGGCACTAAGTGGAGATCTGGGTAAAGATTCAATCGAAGCTAAAGCGATACAGGATCAATGGAACGCTTCTATTAAGATGGTAATTAGAAGCAAACTTTGTTGGGACCACAAAAGTAGTTATTAAACATTATTCAGTAACATATTAACATATAGCATTATTCAGTTACATTATTCACAACAGACCCAAGTGGAACTAGCTCGTTTATTGGGTGCTTAAAACTTTATATGGTATTTCAAACTTATTTTTTTAATAACTGTATCATATCTATGACTTTAACTTGTATGAATTTCCTTTATAAATGCCTTTAAAACATTTTTAGCCCATTAAAACATTTTTCAATTCTGTCAAAATTCAAGATTTTTTGGTGGAGTGGTCGTTTACGGTAAGACGTTTGTCGCCAACTAATTTTTGTCGCCAAATCAAGATGGCGGCCGAATTCCGTAACAGCAGATAGGGTTGCCATAACAAAAACGGCAGATGTGCAGAAACTCAGCAAAATGTGAAGGTTACCATATTTGGCGACAAATCGCCTTCTTACCGTGAACGACCACTCCACCGAAAATTTTTTATCATACTGAAAATGTAAAATATTTAGTTATAGATTTCTTAACGTTTGAGAAACAAATTCTCAAACATGCAAAAATTTACTGATTTTAAGTTATAAGATAATGATAAGTTTATAAGAAATGCCTGAAACTCTTTTTTGAACAAAAATATTTAAGATATCGGTGTGTATATATAAATTAAACTCCTGTACCCATTTGCATGAAAATCCATCACCACATGGCAACATATTTTTTCTTGTTTGCTCATTTCACATAGAATGACCTATAGATATTTGTCGTTGCTCTCAAAAGATATTTGTTAGTCGTTCCACCAAGTGGTAGAATAAAGTACGAAAGTTACTACTAAAATATACGAAGCTTTGGATTTAGAATGATACGTAATTTTCAATTTTAATTGCTGAAAATTTGGTTGTAGAACATTTCATTTCTACGAACTATAGAAAAAGCTGAAGCATTATTAACTATCGCAGAAGGAACAATTGCACTGAATAATCAATTAAGAATTACTCTTTTATGTTAGTGTAGGTTATTATTAGTTTACCTACTTAAAGTGGTGTAGTTAATTTATTTGATTTAAAGAAATCAAATACTTGGCTACTACCGAAAAAAGAAATAAATTTACTGCCGGAAAACAATGAAACCAAACTAAAATTTCGCCTTTATCAAAAACAATGAATTTAATCAGACCATTTATTTTGTATGATAATTTTAAGTTATAACAGTGAAACTTCGATTAACCGTCAGGGTCAGGTAATCGAAAAGACGGATAACAGAAAAACTTAAGAAACAACCCAACACCATCCATTCCATATTAAAGAATGATAAAAAATGCGCGTTTGGAAACTGAAAATACACTGTACATATATGAATTTTATTTTACAGAAACAAGCGATATACAATTTACATTAAGTACAGTAGAGTACATTTTGTTACACGAACATACGATCTAGACGTACATACATATTCAAATTTTAAAATAGTCTAATTTTCTTTTGTTTCTTCAAGACTCGTGCATATTCCGTATTAACGGACTGACGGTTAACAGAAACTGACTGTTAAAAGATAAACGGTTTTTCAAAGTTTTACTGTACCCTTTGTGTTTCAGTTTGTGTTCCATCCTTTGAATAAAAGTTTACTAAAGTTCAAATTCATCCCATTCTTTCCTACAGCACCCTCTTTCCATTTTAATGCACATTTCACAATTCTGCTCGAGGGTTAACCGCAAAAAGCTTTTTCGAGTAGGACAAGAATCCTCTTCTAAATCATATCTTTATGATGCTATCAAAAAGATTTCCTGTCAATCCAAGCACTATAAGCACCCTTAGTATTTCAAGATGCTTTTTTTTGTTGACAGAATGAGATAGCACGATTCATGAACATGATTTGAGTATTTCTTCAAGTAACATCATGATTTCAAAAGTAGATACTTGTATAAAAATGTACTTGCTCAAGAATAACGTTTTAAATTTTTAAAAATGCATATATATATATATATATATATATATATATATATATATATATATCTTTCTCCTGTCTTCAGAACAATCTGTAACACTTAAACACTTATAACCATAAAAATTTGTACACAGGTAGTCTGAAATGTGCTACTCGAAGCTCCAATTTTAAAATAAAATAAAATTTTCCAATATTTAAATTATAGAATAAATAGTTTGTTTTCCTGCAATAAATGGACATGGATGACGCAGAATGGCGGGATTTCTGATATCAAATAGGTTCAGTGGTATTTTTTGGTCTGTAAAAAAATGACGATTAGACAGATTCTTTCAGTTAAATAAAAGTTCAATTACTTCTTTACACTATTTACATATATAGATAAAGATTACATATTAATTCAAATGGAATCATTAATCAAATCAATCAAGTAAAAAAACATTTAGATTCTTTCGAAATCGAATCAAGAGTCGAACTTCAACTGACAACAGCTGCAAGTGTGAGAGAGCAGGAAAGGCGCATGACGTAAACGACGCCAGCGCCGTCTAAGATTCAAATATTTTCCACAATGGACAAGGAAACACGTTCTACAGGGAACTGAAAGGATGCAATGGTAGTTATTTGGAACACGCGCTTTTCTCTATAAGCATAACATTGTTACAAGGAACGAGTATTGCAAGTAACGTGCGAGTAATAATTGAAATATTTATTTTTTTATAACTTACATTTTGTAGTGGGACACGAAAAGCCCAAACAAAACACTAATTTATCATAAAAGCGTAATTTTGCTATTTGAGATCTGGCCAAACTGAATTATTGTTTTTTTTTATAAATTGGATTTAGAATCCCGTGTTTGTGTAGTTGAGTTAACACAGGGAAATGTCAAATTGAGCGTTACTAAATTTCTTAAATCATTATCGTCTTTATCAATATTTTTCTAATATCTTTTTTCGAATTGCTCTATTTTAGCCAAGAAAGTCAAAATTCGACGCTTTTAAGTATCTAAAATAAGTTAAATTTATAAAATCAATACCATTTTAAATAAAATCACTGATTTCATACAACAAAAATCAATTAGCAATGCGGTACTTGTTTTACAAAAATGTTACTTGTTACAAAATATGTTTATTTAAAAACCTTTGAATGGAAAGAGGGAAATACTTTTTGGTTTATAATTAACACAATTTTCTAGTTTTAGCCCCAGTGACCCCCAGGGCGTCGGCATTAGCCATTTGTTGATCCAGTAACTCTTACTACCAGGCATAAATTCATCTGCTTACTTACCTTTTATTGAGTTACATTTCATCTATACCTGTATACAGCAATATATACAGGGTGGTCCCGAATTCATGGTACAAACTTTAATGGTAGGTACAGGACATTGTAACAATGATTTATTGTATAGGAATGTATAGTCGCAAGTGACGCGGTGAGGCGTAAACAGGGGAAATAAAAGGAAAGAGAAATGGAGTGATCGGTTGGTATCATTGCCGGTAGAGGGCAGTAGATGTCTAGCCGCTGTTGAACATGATGCATCGCAGTAGGGAAAAGCGCCATTCACAATTGTGCTGCCGTAGACGATGGGTGACTTTACGTATGCAGAAAAAGCAGACATGCATTACATGTACGGCCGTGCAAATGGTAACGGCAGAGCTGCGTTACGAATGTATCGCGCGGAGTATCCTGATCGACGAATGCCGGATCATAGAATTTTTCAACGGTTACATCGTCAACTTTGTGAAACAGGTGCGTTCGACGTCAACAGACATGGCGCTGGTCGAGTAAGAGCTGTACGCACTCCAAGGCTGGAAGAAAGCATCTTGAACATTGTGGCTGATAGACCCGAGTCAAGCACAAGAACTGTTGCGCGTGACGTAGGTGTGAGTCATCAGACTGTATGCAGAGTGTTAAACGAAAATCGCTTACACCCCTTCCATTTTCAGAAAGTACAAGCATTGAATCCGGCAGATTATCCTCGCCGCGTGAACTTCTGCCTGTGGGTGATGCAGCAATGTGCGTTGCAGCCGAATTTCGTAGATTATGTGCTATTTACAGATGAAGCGACATTTTCACGCGAGGGTGTCTTTAATGCGCACAATTCCCATGTGTGGGCAACCGATAATCCACATGCAACGCGTCGACATGCGTTTCAACAACGTTTCAGTATTAATGTGTGGGCTGGTATTGTGAACGACTTTTTGATTGGCCCATACTTACTACCCACGCGGCTCACTGGCGGAAGCTATCTTATTTTTCTGAAAGAAGTGTTACCACAACTGCTGCATGATGTTCCGATCGCCATTCGTAACCGCATGTGGTTTCAGCACGATGGGGCGCCAGCACACTTCAGCATTGATGTACGGAATTACCTGAATGCCACGTTTGGTACTCGATGGATTGGGCGTGGTGGACCAGTCCCTTGGCCACCCCGATCTCCCGATTTATCGAGCCTCGATTACTTTTTATGGGGACATCTAAAGCATCTTGTTTATGAGACTCCAGTTGACTCAGATGAGGATCTCGTCGCTCGCTTATCTGTAGCTGCTGCAGGTGTGCGTGAAATACCAGGCATCTTTGAACGTGTACGCCAATCGCTCCACCGACGCTGTCAAGCATGTATCGATACTGGTGGACGCAATTTTGAACAATTGCTGTAAACATGACACTTGTCAACAACGCTTTCAATAAAATCTTTGTTTTTTCTTTCGGCCGTTATTTCCCCTGTTTTCGCCTCACCGCGTCACTTGCGACTATACATTCCTATACAATAAATCATTGTTACAATGTCCTGTACCTACCATTAAAGTTTGTACCATGAATTCGGGACCACCCTGTATGTATATAGCTAAAGGAAAATATCGGGCCATCTCCTTTATTCGAGCGTTGTTCATAGTACAGAACTTTCAAACAGTACTATTCAACAGAGAATAAACTTCATAAAACTGAATTGAATAAAATGTGTATGTTGTAACTTAGAAAAGAAAAGATTTCTTTGGATTTAAAGAAACATTAAATCTTTCCGAGTGGTAAGGTTATTTCATAAGGCAATGGATAAAAGTCTAGTATGAGCGTATTTAAGATAAGGGGATATAAATTTTACATAACATAATTCAGAAATAGTTGAAGTCCTTTGAAACTTGGCATCCGAAGTGAAATTTACATTTAATGGACTAGTTTATTCTTATCTTTGAGCATTAAAAACCCCGACCAATTGAACTTGAATTTAGATATGGATTAGAAATGAAATTAAATGTCAAAATTGGATACTAATTGGAAATTATAAAGCTTATGCTCAATTTTGAATGAAGATGGTCTCAATTGCAAATTTTGTGTACGTAAATGTATAGAAGACGTTATCCCCATTGAATTTGTTTTTCTATGAATGACGCCCAAAGAAGGTATTGGTCCTATTCCCTTGCATCTTTAAATATGTTAGAGAATTACTTCATTCGTTTATCTCACTTTGATTTGGAATGGAAATTTGCTGAGTGGGATACCAGCTAAGGCATAGACGTCATTTGGCCATGATTTAAAAATACGAGGTGTTGTCCTCGGTTCTAATCCGGTATAAATCCTGGACCGTCACCAATAGCCCATTGTGTTGCTCCAGTGATATCATAGTTCAACCACCTACCTGCCTCACTGATTGATAAAATGCAAGTTATGCGGTTTTTAAATAAAACTGTACCTTCTAATATACTCCTCCCACATCTATATATTTATATTTGTATGAGCCTGGACAGACAGTTGATGGTAATGCATATGTTACCGCTAAAGTGCAGTAATCAGTTGTTCTACAGATTATATAGGTAATGTGCAGATTAACTAGGGTGATCCGTTAAAGCGCCAAAAATTGTTTCATTTCTCAAATTACCTAGGTAATCTGCACATTGCCTAGATAATCTGCACATCACCTACTAGGTACTCGTTAAAGTGAAAATAATATCTTTGCTGGAACAGCAACGTTTCTATACGCTTAATTTAACATAATGTTATTTATATATTTTTCGATATCTAAAGAATCAAGTTAATACAATCAAACAATCAACAAATTAATTGATAGAATCCATCACCAATCAATTAAAAAACTATAATAGAAAAAATCAAACGATTTAAAATATTAGGAGAGGGAAGGTGTAGGGAAAGGAAATGAGAGAAACAAACTTTTGAACTTTAACTATACGGAAGCCGTTAATGTGCACATTACCTAGGTTAAATACGAAAACTCTTGATTCCGCACGTTAACGGAGCAAATCAGTTAATCTGCAGATTAACTATTTAATGTGTACATTAACGGATTTCGATCTTTAGCTGTAACATATACAAGTATGCGAAAGATATGCAAGCATTCAGTATGTAAAAAGATAACAGTTGGGAATAAATTGTCTTTTCAGCTATCGATTCCGAGGGACAAGGATGTTCCGACCCCAAGCCAAGAAGACATTTCTCAGGTTCCGCAGCAACCAAGAGAAAAAGTGCAGCTCAAGAGAGAGAAAGTAAGCATAGCAGAATGAACATACACGTTTCAAAGCACATCCTAATCTACCGATTTTCTCTTACAGATGATTCCGATTCATTTACTGCACACTGCACAACATGCATCATATTACCTGGTACCCATTGAATGACAAAAGATCAAATGGGGGATTAACCTAAACGCCTTCTCTGCCTGATACACCATTCCTTTTTTAAACTTAATGGCCCTCCCCACTTTTTGCATAAGAAGTATTGCACCCTATTCAATTTCCAAAACAGTCTGAATTCATTATTTTAATCGAGATTTTTCATTAAGCTCAAACAAAAATACCTGGAAATTATTTGAAAATGCGAATATATTCTATAGACAAGTAAATTTATTAATAGGACCGAGAATTATTCGTCTTCAGGACAAGGGTTTTAGAATTTACTAGGGAGCGCGCCCCCTGCTCGCTAATGCTCGTGTAATTAAAAACAACGTGTATTCAAATACATATTGTACTCGAAAGCACATATATGCAGGTGTTTGGGGAAATATTGTAGCTTAGCTTTCTACGTAAATAATACTTTCTAGTATAATTAAGCTCATTTGTGTAAACAGCTGAAGTCATTTATTTATTCTTCAAAATAAAAGTAATTAATCAGAATGCTTTTCAGTGGCATTCCACTGTTAAATATAGTACAATATGTGGTTATATTGAGATTCCCTCATGTGTTACGTCGATATTAGCTCTCGATGAAATCATAATCATCTTGACATAATGCTCACGGAAAAAATGTCAAATGTACCCAAAATTTTAGGATATGCTTACTTGAAAAAAAGATAATTTTAAGCTAAATATTTTTTTGTTTAATAAATTGTAGTAAAATATACTGCTATTTACATGACTAGATCATATGTATGATTGCTTCATAAGCAACAGTAAAAATGCTAAATGTTCTTTTGTTTAATAAATAGTAGTTAAAGATACAGTATCCTATGTATGATTGTCTCATACGTAAAAGCGAAAAATGCCCTCTATTTACTTTATATATAAACTATATTGCACAGCCTTCACTGAAATGGTATACAAGAAATAATTCATCTATGATAACAAATGTTACTTGTTTGTAAACATTTGTTTGGTATTGAAATAAAATCGTGTAAAAGTAATTAAAATCCGTAAATATTCGTTTATAAAGAACATGGCTCTAGTGTGAAATAGTGTACACGAATAACGAATACCTGTATATTTAAGACTCTTGTTTTAAATTCCCTAATGTGTCAGACGTGTTCCATTAGTACACGTTCTCAAAACGCTATCTCTAACATTAACTATTGAAACTAAAAATGCTACTCCAAAGAATTGTAAATTTAACCTAGAAAAATGGAGGTACAAGTCTTTGATTGAACTAATTTCCATGTTAACAATAGTCTATTTTAATGAGTAGAAAGTTCTTTCATTCAACAAAAAGATGTGAGTGCTTTAATGCAACTGCAACAAATGGTCGTCATTCATCTTGCAAAGACTTGGTCTTCATTTGTTGCAATATTAAAAGAGAAGCACAGTTGAAAAACATCTAATCGTTAAGGGAACGCTTTGAGGCTCAATTATTTGTATTCGACTTCGTGTTTCTTCAGTTATTACAGTAGAAAGGTTTAGAAGTATTGACTTATAACTTAAAAAAACATTTTACTCCTAATAACTGTTTTAATTGGAACAGCGTCAGGTAAAAATTTCGTTGGGAGCTTAAATTATTATCTGTGTTTCTGAGAATACAGCTGATTTTAATCTTACTAAGCATCGATAAAAATTATTTTTCTTTATGTTATATAAATCTGAAGGTTAATTAAGTTGTTCGCAGAATAAAGGGAAATGCCTTAAATAAGTGAAGGACTTGGTTAAATTAAAATTTTTAATGTACGACAGATTATCTGTTTGGATTGTGTAAGATTTGATTCGTTTGATGAGGTGCCATCTGATTAAAAATACTGATCTTTGAGTACAGGACGCTTATTTCTAGACTAGATGAAGACATTATAGTTCAATAAAAACAGCATGTACGACATACTATCTGTTAGGATTGTGTAAGATTTGATTCGTCTGATGAGGTGGCATCTGATTAAAAATACTGATCTTTGAGTACAGGACGCTTATTTCTAGACTAGATGAAGACATTATAGTTCAATAAAAACAGCATGTACGACATACTATCTGTTAGGATTGTGTAAGATTTGATTCGTTTGATGAGGTGCCATCTGATTAAAAATACTGATCTTTGAGTACAGGACGCTTATTTCTAGACTAGATGAAGACATTATAGTTCAATAAAAACAGCATGTACGACATACTATCTGTTAGGATTGTGTAAGATTTGATTCGTTTGATGAGGTGTGCCATCTGATTAAAAATACTGATCTTTGAGTACAGGACGCTTATTTCTAGACTAGATGAAGACATTACAGTTCAATAAAAACAGCATGTACGACATACTATCTGTTAGGATTGTGTAAGATATGATTCGTTTGATGAAGTGGCATCTGATTAAAAATACTGATCTTTGAGTACAGGACGCTTATTTCTAGACTAGATGAAGACATTACAGTTCAATAAAAACAGCATGTACGACATACTATCTGTTAGGATTGTGTAAGATTTGATTCGTTTGATGAGGTGCCATCTGATTAAAAATACTGATCTTTGAGTACAGGACGCTTATTTCTAGACTAGATGAAGACATTACAGTTCAATAAAAACAGCATGTACGACATACTATCTGTTAGGATTGTGTAAGATTTGATTCGTTTGATGAGGTGTGCCATCTGATTAAAAATACTGATCTTTGAGTACAGGACGCTTATTTCTAGACTAGATGAAGACATTATAGTTCAATAAAAACAGCATGTACGACATACTATCTGTTAGGATTGTGTAAGATTTGATTCGTTTGATGAGGTGCCATCTGATTAAAAATACTGATCTTTGAGTACAGGACGCTTATTTCTAAACTAGATGAAGACATTATAGTTCAATAAAAACAGCATGTACGACATACTATCTGTTAGGATTGTGTAAGATTTGATTCGTTTGATGAAGTGGCATCTGATTAAAAATACTGATCTTTGAGTACAGGACGCTTATTTCTAGACTAGATGAAGACATTACAGTTCAATAAAAACAGCATGTACGACATACTATCTGTTAGGATTGTGTAAGATTTGATTCGTTTGATGAGGTGCCATCTGATTAAAAATTCTGATCTTTGAGTACAGGACGCTTATTTCTAGACTAGATGAAGACATTATAGTTCAATAAAAACAGCATGTACGACATACTATCTGTTAGGATTGTGTAAGATTTGATTCGTTTGATGAGGTGTGCCATCTGATTAAAAATACTGATCTTTGAGTACAGGACGCTTATTTCTAGACTAGATGAATACATTACAGTTCAATAAAAACAGCATGTACGACATACTATCTGTTATTATTGTGTAAGATTTGATTCGTTTGATGAGGTGCCATCTGATTAAAAATACTGATCTTTGAGTACAGGACGCTTATTTCTAGACTAGATGAAGACATTACAGTTCAATAAAAACAGCATGTACGACATACTATCTGTTAGGATTGTGTAAGATTTGATTCGTTTGATGAAGTGGCATCTGATTAAAAATACTGATCTTTGAGTACAGGACGCTTATTTCTAGACTAGATGAAGACATTACAGTTCAATAAAAACAGCATGTACGACATACTATCTGTTAGGATTGTGTAAGATTTGATTCGTTTGATGAGGTGCCATCTGATTAAAAATACTGATCTTTGAGTACAGGACGCTTATTTCTAGACTAGATGAATACATTACAGTTCAATAAAAACAGCATGTACGACATACTATCTGTTAGGATTGTGTAAGATTTGATTCGTTTGATGAGGTGCCATCTGATTAAAAATACTGATCTTTGAGTACAGGACGCTTATTTCTAGACTAGATGAAGACATTATAGTTCAATAAAAACAGCATGTACGACATACTATCTGTTAGGATTGTGTAAGATTTGATTCGTTTGATGAAGTGGCATCTGATTAAAAATACTGAGCTTTGAGGACAGGACGCTTATTTCTAGACTAGATGAAGACATTACAGTTCAATAAAAACAGCATATACAACAAAAACACGAACTTAACATAGCCGGAGCAGAGGACAACACTTCTACTCTGCTTTGAGCACAAATAGGAAGTCACTTTTCTCTCCACACCCCAATGTAGGCTTCCGGTAGCAGTTAGGGGTGTTGATGTTACACTGTCTACTTAAATATAATAGGTTAAATTGTTAAGTAATTTCTTTTAAAAGTTTTGAAATTTAAAAATTTAAAAAGCAGTTATGATTTATTAATACATTTATCCCTTTTATCATAAATTTTTAAGTACCCTTTTTCAATTTATTTTCCTATTGGATAGTAAAATCGAAATTCATTCATAATAATATATTTAAATATAATAATAGATATAAATGTATTAAACAATTAAAATTTCGATATGAAATAATGGAATAAAATTTAAATAATAAAATACTTGACCTGAATAAAAAACCTGAATAAAAATTAAATCTGTTAAATATTTTCATTTAATATCATATTTTGAAATTTCAATGAACATTAGTTATAATTATTTTATATTATAATTATATTATACTACAATTTTTGTATCGTAATTTTATTTCGTTATTTGCAATTTAGATCCATACTTTAAATTTCGTTACAGACTTATGTCCTAGTTTTTATGTTTTCTAATTTATGATTTGTAATTCTAATAGATAGATTTATTGAAGTTCTAATAAGTATTTTTTAAATTTTAATGCTTGCTAGAAGTTTTGATAAATAAATTTATGTTTGTAAATGAACTAGTAATGCAAATTAACTCATGCAATGAATCAATCAACTTAAATAGAGAATATACATTTCAAACTTATAAAATAACCACGTGTAATACTTTGTGGAACTCGTGGAGCTAATAAACTTTGTCTGAATAAAAGAAAATGTAGTTTCATGCCAAAGAAATATACGATTTTTGACTTAGGGTGTAAGCCTTAGTAAAATAATGAAGGAATACAAGAAGCTACTTGACAAGTGCCCCACTTGTTTAAATGAATTAAATTAATATGTTCCACATTTAAACATACTGAATGTTTTCCATGAAAAGGGCTGGAATACAATTCTTCTAGCATCTCCTGAAGAAAATAGAATAGTTTCCAACTCCACGGCAGCAGTCAAGTGCAGACTTTGTGGTGGGAAGAATTATCGTGGAAGAGATAGTATTAGTATGTTTTCTTAGGATGTTTTCATCAAGTTTGAAATCAGCACAACTAAAACACTTTTTCTTGATCAACGGTTGAACACTACGATAGATCTTAGTTTCGAATTCATGGCTGTTTCGCGTCCTGAATCATCCTCTTGCATAGGTCGGATGACTGTTTTGTAATTCTTTAGGTTAGTATGTGAGGGAAGGTGCGGGAATACAAATCCTCTGTGCTACGGCTGTGATCATCCATTGAAATCGGGTAGCAATTAGTTGTTGCTAACATTACCGACCTAAATTCTCAACACCGGTTTTACAGTAATTAATTTCTTGCTTTCCCTTAACAAGCTGTTTTATACATATTTCTAGAAGGACAATCACCGTTGTGGTGAAGGTAAACACATGCAATTATTTGGTAACGAGCAAGTACTTAAGACACTTACTACGAATCTATTTTCTTCCAAACTTTCGTTTGAAATATGGAGCCAATCAGTTTCTATTTCTAGCAGAAGATTCCCAAGAGAAGAATTAAACCAGACGTTCCTAATCTTATTCAGCGAATGACCAATTTGGATACTGAAAAATATGTCACCATAAAAATTTACAACTACTGATATACGATGGCATTCAAAATTACTGTCGTTGTACAAGTATCAATCTCTATATCCATAGTATGGTCTTAAATCTAAAGCTGAAGCTAATAAAACAGATATAAAGCCGGTAATGATGTCTCAATGACGGTAATCACGTCAATCTACAAAATTGGAACAAATCAATAATTTATCACCGGTTTGAAACGCTAGTAGCAATTCTCTTGGTTAAAGGAACGCAGAAGGATTATAATTTTATGCGATAAACGAATGGGTGTATTCAGCACTTTACCAGAAATAAAAAAGATACTTAACATACATATTGTGAAAAACATAACTAATACCAATTAATGCTTTTAAACATTTTTAATACTTTAGAAGCAATTCTTTTTAATGCTGATATACTAAAATAAAATCAACGTTACTTATAATACTATGCTTACAATTTCGTTATTACTTTTTCTAATGCAATATTATGCTCTTTTCCGATAGCCACAATCATAAAACTTTAAAGCAAACTCATATGTTTTAATTCCGTTGTAATATATATGTGCACATTATAAAATCTTTATTACATGCATTGTATCAAAGTGTAACATAAAACAACTATGAGCAATTTTTTATTGATTACAATTACACTGTTTGGAATGTTTACTAGGGTGCTATCTCGATCCCGACTTCGAACCAATCAAGTCCCCTCTAGGTTCTCCAAGAGCAAGTGTTACCTCAGTCACATCTTGTGCGTCCACCCAATCCACTCAATCTGGTGGCAAAGAATCTTCAAGGCAAAAGTTGGTATTACTTTTCTTTCTTTTGTTATAAATCAAAAATGTATACCTTTCATTACATATTTCATCAAGGTGATGCATAAATTCAATGATCTAGAGTTTTAAAAGTAAGTTCTATAATGTATCTAGACTGAAATACTAAAGCAACAGCAATTCCAACTATTTATAGTTAAACTATGTGTAACCCGCCCCCCCCCCCACCGATTAAGTATTTTCTCGCGTTATTAGTAGTTTCCAATCTGATTTTTGCAAAACAAAATATTATGTTAAGAGCAAGTTGTTGCGAGGCATAATTATACAAGTGTCACAAATTTTATACATCTTAAGGGATTTAAATTGAACCGTATTCTTGGCAGAGTGATGTATATCTGCAATCCCCTGAAAAGTATATGCATGTCTGCAATCGCCACTTGTATGTACAGGGGTTACAATGAACTTCAGAAATGAAAGACAGCAAGTATACATACAATATTTTAACTAGTCCAAACTTTTGAGTTCGAAAAAAAAGTTTTGGTTCTCTCTCGCAGCTCAAACTTACTTTCCTGCAGGCTTCGACCCATAGATTGTCGTACAATCTACTGAACAGTGCACCATCTAGCATAAGAGTTAGCTTCTATATTGAAAGATTGCTGCTGTCTGATACACGTCGTAGTAGTAGAAAACAAAAATGTAAAGACAATTATGTCTTAATCACGTATTTTTTGCACCGTGCTGCATTCGCATCACGTCATTGTGAAAACACCCCTGAAGACATCGGAAATACATTGTTTATCTTTCTATCTTAAGGCGAAATTATTAAGTTAGCAGCGTCTCGAAGTAACTACCTTCAAACACACCATATCCCTGAAGAGTTTTATTCATGACAGAGGAAGAGATCCACCATCTAGTTTCCGACCCTAGCGAAACAACTTGTAGCGTTTAAGAACCATGAAACGAAAACCGTAAACCCTCTAGTCGAATGCGAGGAAAAACGTAATCTTTCCTCACCTTTGTCTTGCTCCAGGGCAGTTTTTTTTCACTACACAACGCACCACATCTTCTCTACTGTTCACTAATTGAGTACCACTGTTCACTAATTGAGTACCAGTATTCACAAATTAAGTACCACTGTTCACTAATTGAATACCATTGTTCACTAATTGAGTGCAATTGTTCACTAATTTAGTATCATTATTCACAAATTCAGTGCTTTTGTTCACTAATTATAATCGCTACTGTTCACTAATTGAGTACCATTGTTTTCTAATTGAGTACCATTATTCACTAATTAAGTACCACTGTTCACTAATTGATTATCATTATTCACTAATTAAGCACCACTGTTCACTAATTGATTACCATTGTTCACTAATTAAGTGTCATTGTTCACTAACTGAGCTGTTTGTCTCATCCACGCGGCAAACAGTGTAAATATGATAGATATAAACAGATAGTTTGCCACTGACAGTCTGAGCGTCATATTCGTGTACCTATGTGATACCTATCGATTATCGTCAACACATCTTGAATACGTGGCTGTGCTACTTGGGGCTCTAGAAAAAGCAGGTTAAACTTGCAGAAAACATTCTTATGTGAATACAGTTAAATTTTGTTTTCTATACTTCCCTTCAAGATTGTATAGGAAGTTTTTAAAACACCGTGTATTAGCAGTTATACTGTTTCATTCGGACATGGAAAGGAGTTAAATAATAATTTTAAGTCAATAATATTCTAGGCTAACGATTATCAACTTAGAAACTTTTGTCTTGAGTATGTAAGAATATAAAGCAGTTTGCGAGTTCATATTATTATGTAGTTAGTTTTAAAATTATGTAAACAAAAGGTTTAAACAAATGCCACAGAATAATAGAAAACAACAGACATAGGATGTAAGGAACACAAATAAATGTTTCTTAAAACATTATTGCAACCGTGTATCTCTTGCAATATGTTGCAAAGAAAACTTTTACCCTTTGTTTTAAAAGTGCAGTATTCATGAAAAGTAATGCTTGTAAATTGAACTTATAATCAAAGTGGCAAACACATGATAGGTAAATATTTCTTTTAGAATTCTTCAGGTTTTCAAATTCGAAGTAACGGATTTTTTCTTCTGCTATAAGCAAGTAAAATTATTTTAAATCTACATGCAGGAATGATGTGTTCAGTCGAACCAACACATAATAAAAATAACGTTTTGTAAAATAATGTAGTTTCGTGTTAACAATGCACTATACTTATAAAAATGAAACTTCGTTGCTACTACCATGTACAAAGTTCCTTTAAAGGAAATTTTCCGTTATTAATTGCACGAATTATCTCTTTCCTTAACTTAGGTAAACTAAATTAAACACGCTAATTTTCTCGTAGTACTAGAATAAATTATCGATTAAATGCTCATTAATCTTCCATTTCGTTGTAGCTTGAATCTAATGAATTTTAGTTGCAAATCCGGAACAATTAATTTCCAAGCATTAAAATCGGAAAAGTTCTAAAGTTAAATCTCGAGTTAAAGCATTCTAAGTCATAAATTTTTCATAAAACTCATCATTGTAATGTGTCTAATCAAATATTAATGAACTTTCTAACAGAGAGAGTTGTACATGTGTTTCATAAACAGTGCTGATCTATAATGGTTTTTAAATGTTAATAATTGATTCTCATACAGGTATGAAATTACTAAGGCTGGCTTGGCGAGGTTCGCCAAACGTTTGACATCGAAGGACAAATCCTCTAATAACAAAGTAATGCAGCAATTTCCATCAGCTATTCCAAACATGTAAGATATACTTTAAATTGTTTTTTTTCTGTGCACCTTTTCTTGGACTAAAGAATAAATATATTTACTCGTTAGCAATATTTTTTTAATTAACTATTCCTTGTACGATGTAATTTAAATTAAGTTCTACCTTTGTGCATGGTTTTTTGACTAGAAATAAATCTATATATTTTGAACCAATTTAAAAAAAAAATAACGTTTCCAACGTGGTATGATACAGTTTAAATTAATTAATATTTTTGTGTATTTCTTTTCTAGACTAATGAATGAAATACACCGTTATAATAGATAAGATTCATAAAAAACAGAAAGCTGAGAAAAATACTTTTTTTTTCACGCTAGTTGTTATCACTGTTGATATTTCATGGAAAATCTTTAATCACTCTTGAAATAATATATCTACACTTACGCAGTTGTGCACACATATTCTTTAAAGCGTATTACTTCTTACTGTTAATACAATAAAGCACTGACCCATATGATCATATTTAGGGTAATGTATATCCTTAATAAATTCCATCTTTAATAATCATCTTGTAGCCACCTTTTAATGCAACACAAGAACTTCTTCCTTAAGACAGCTATTGTTTTCTCCGATAACGATTAAATTTTTGAAAAATTTTAAATGCAAAATTTTCGAATAGAGTCATATATGGCTCCTCCAGACTTAGTTGGAAATTTCTGTATGATCTGCGCAAAACTTTTACTCAAGTAACTTCTTGAATTAAAAATAAACTGTGCTGGAAACATAAGCTTTAGGAACATACTCTTTTCAACTTAATCTTGACATTAAATTTAATGGTTTGAGGGGGCTGTCTGACTTATCTTAAAAGCTGGTCATTAAAGGTTCTCAAGAGTAATAGTGGAAAATATATTTTACCAAAGGGGATTACCTAGTTACGTTTCATTTTGCAACCCCTCTTGCAACTCTAAATGTACTCATATTAAAAACTCAATTAACGTTTACCTTAAAAACTATTTCATACGTCTCCACAGTTTCTTTTGCTTTAAAAGTTTCTAAATATTTTAACATCTTAATTTTAACCCCTTTTGTGGTTGTCTCGACGAATTATCTTGTCATTAGAAAACGATTGACCAGATCTTAAAAGTAAAAAAGTCAAATCTCTTCATGAAAATGTTGTCAATATCTTGATGACGAGATGTTTCTCCAGTAGCAAACTTGGTCAAATCTTGATGGACGAGACATTTCTTTGGGAGCAATTGAAGGACCAAAACACTTTCTAACCTTGGAGGACCAAAGTTCACGTTACTACTGATCAACATGATCCTAGGCACATAAAAACGTTACCATTTCTACTTTTATGTTGCCTCTATGATCCAACTGCACTAACATGCAGTCGTCTGTTTTGAAAATTTTTGTGTTACAAAATTCACCTTTTTAAGACTTTATATGTTCTATTGTTTATTCACGAATTTGCTTGAGGTAGGTAGTTGAACTTATCGTACTGGTGGTACACAATGGGCTATTTGCGATGGTCAGGTGTAAATTTCGATGGTAAAGACCCAAGGACATCTCATAATTTTTAACTAACTTTGAAGACAAACGAGTTCAACATCCCGAAACTGCACGAAGTTTTGTTGAGAATTACTACCTTTATTTAATTCATTTTTATTCGGATGAATCAAAAATTCCTATCTGCACATTTCCTCTCGGGGAGAAATATCTTGCATCAAAACATTCTTCGATTCGGCAACCTCAGCTCCATGCCCTTTCCTTATATGTTCTAATTTTATGCCGTTTAAACTAGATTTGAGCAATACTAAGCTTATGATAAAGGTGAGAGGCATTCTATGTATTTTAAATGGATGGCTCGAAAGCAATCATGCGTGTCACAATAAATTCGTATTGCGTCCAAACATCCTTCCATCTCCTTGCGAATGAAAAGATTTGTAAACCCGCCTTTGCCACTTTTATATTATTCCGTCAGAAATATTGAAATCGCATTTCCGTGAAAATTACTAAGTCGATAAAAATCGTCATCGTTAATATCCATTCGACAAGTCAGACAAGTACGTACACATAATTTCCATTCAAGTTCACAGTAGTAATACCTAACTTCGATAGTGTCAAAGTACCAAATCTATGCGTTGTCTAAAATAGTTTATCTAAGAACTCATTTAATTTTCTTCGACATGTCAACCATTAAATGAATCATTTTAAAAATTATTCATTCAATGCATGTATTTGTCACACAAAAACGCAAAGCAATTTCTACTATTAAACAATAATATATTTTTATTTATGCAGTCATAGATATAGCTATCGAATCTCAAACTGAAACAAGTGAAATTTAATATTGTAAGACAATGCCTACATGATTTTCTTGGAAGCATTGGGAAAATAAATATTTTACATTCAGAAATATTATTCTTCAATTGTGGGAGCAATATTTTAAAACTATTTTAGATCTTAGGAACTGTTAACAGCGTAAGTCGCATTGATACGAAAATATGATGATAAATATTTAATTACATTAATTCAGTCAGTCGGAACACACCGAGAAATATAAGACTAATTGGTTGGTCTGGGTTTTCTGCTGACAGTCCTTTTGGATAAGTATTCAATAACTCACAAATAGATTACCAGTTTAATCTTTATTTCTCATAAAAACTCTAGCGCTGGTGTGGGACACTCAACCACCCGACGCTCTCAAGGGACGCTAACACCCACAAAAGTAAACAATAACAAAATCCCCCGTACAGGGATGGGTACTGCCATCTGGTGGGCCACAACATACCGCCCGGCGATGAATGTACCGATTCACACACAATGATCTCTTAATACAATTAAACAATATTAAATTATATTCCAACATAATATTCTCAAAGTAAAAACTCATGAATCACACATTAATGTAATAATCACTAAATAATTAAAATGGACTGTAAATACACTTGAATATCAACAATTACTCACATACATATCACAATCAATAATGGATTAATATTAGAAATTAACTCACAACAATTGCCTTTACTCAACATTTATAGGCAATAAGCAAAGTTTAGATATTGGTCTTTTAAAGAAGCCCAATTTAGTTTTTACATTGCAAACACGTACTTTTCGATCCTTACCATAAAATACCTCAGATATTCTACCAAGTATCCAATTTGCAGTGGGCACGTTATCTTCTTTGATCAAGACCATTTCTCCAATCTTTAGATTATCCTTAACAACTATCCATTTTGACCTATTTTGTAGGTGGCTCAAATAAGTGTTGCTCCACCGTTTCCAAATCAGCTGTACGAATTTGGTCACTCTTTGCCATAATTTTAATCTATTGTCATTCATATCAGTTTGATTCGGCTCTATTAAAGAATTGATTGGCCTACCAATCAAAAAATGACCTGGGGTCAAAACTTCTAAGTCGTCAATGTCAGACGTTAAGGGTGTCAATGGGCGGGAATTTAAAATTCCTTCAATTTGGGTAGTTACTGTTAGGAACTGCTCAAATGTCAATTGAGTTTTGCCTACAACACGCTTAAAATGAAATTTAAAGCTTTTAACACCGCTTTCCCAAATTCCTCCGAAATTGGGAGCTCTGGGCGGAAGAAATTTCCATTCAATTGTTTCGGAAGTAAGGTATCCTGCCAAATCCTTACTTGGTTCAGTTACCAACTTCATCAGCTTTTTTAACTCAGAGTTTGCACCTGTAAAGTTTGTGGCATTGTCACTAAAGAGTTTTGAACTTTTACCTCTTCGTGCAAAGAATCGTTTCAATGTAGCAATAAAAGCTGCAGACGTTAAGTCTGTTACCAGGTCCAAATGAACCGCCTTTGTAACCATACATACAAATATGCATACATAAATTTTTTGTAAGGTACCTTTCCTTTGGTTTTTATATTTAATCCAGAAGGGTCCACAAAAATCAACACCAGTAGAATTAAATGTAAAATCTACAGTGATTCTTTCTTTCGGAAGATCACCCATTATTTGTTGTGCTGGAATTGGTTTGCTTTTAAAACAAGTAACACACTCGTGGACAATTTTCTTACAAATATTTCGACCATTTAATGGCCAAAACTTGTTACGAACATTATATAGTAATGACTGTGGACCACAATGGAAATTAACCTTATGATAATGATTTACAATTATACATGCTAGCTTATTATTTGAGGGTAACAACAAGGGAAACTTTTTATCAAATTTTAAATTTGAATGACCGAGTCTACCACCAACTCGTAATAAACCATGTTTATCAATAAATGGGTGGAGTTGCTTTATCTTACTACCTTTCTCCACCTCACCTTTAATCTTAATGTCCCTTATTTCCTTTGAGAAATACTGGCCTTGACACTCCTTGACCAGTAATGCCTCTGCATGCTGGATTTCTTCCACATTTAGAGGACCTGTCCTCTTCTGATCTGGATGCCTTGCATTAGAAGTGAATCTGAAAACATAGCTTAATACTCGAACTATATCACTATATCTGCTACTAACATTTAACAAGTGATCAAAAACTGTACTAGAAATCGTTGTATTAATTAAACAATTCTCAATAACCCTATCAGTTTTTAGTTCAGATGTATAGTGTTCGCTGCAATCACCAGGAATTGTTTTGTAATCACAAGGAATTGTGTCACTTTGTAAATACCTAGGACCACTCCACCAGAGGTCATTATGAATAATTTTTTCCGGTTCCAAGCCTCGGGAAATCAGGTCCGCTGGATTGTCAGCTGAAGAAACGTGATGCCACTGATCAGCTGACGACATCTCCTGGATAGCTGCTACCCGATTTGCAACGAAAGTCTTGAGGCTTAGCGTCTCTGAACGAATCCAAGCCAAGACTATAGTTGAATCAGACCACAAATATATGTTCTTTACTTCTAGCTTCATTGAAGTAAGAATACGTGTCACTAACTTGGCGAGCAACACTGCACCACACAATTCAAGGCGAGGAATTGTTGTACGCCTGATGGGGGCAACACGTGACTTGCTGGCAATCAATCTAACTGTGATTTCTCCAGATGAACTGATGGTTTTAAGATATACCACGCATCCATAACAGTTCTCTGAGGCATCAGAGAACCCATGAAGTTCTATAGTTACCGCATCTTTCAGAAGTATACACCTGCTAACTTCTAAATTGTTGACTAATGATAGCGACTGGACTAATTTCCTCCAGATCTTCTCTTCTTTCTCGGGAAGAACATCGTCCCAACCTATTTTTAGAAGCCACAATTTCTGTACAAAAATCTTGGCTTTTGATATTACAGGTCCAAGAAGTCCCAGGGGGTCAAAAATACGAGCTATCGTAGCCAGTACTGAACGCTTGGTACAAATGTCATCACTTATTTTGACTTTAAAAAAGAATGAATCAGTTCTCGGGTTCCATGAAACGCCTAAAGTCTTAACTTCGTCAGGTAAGTTGAAGGAAAACTCTCCATCTTCATGGAACAAAAGATCTCGATCGCTGGCACACCATTTGTGGAGTTTCATGCCAGCTTTTCCTAAAATCTCGGAAAGTTGATGCTGAATATCCTTAGCAGCACTCAGTGTCTCTGCGCCTGACAGGACATCATCCATGTAGAAGTCGTTCATGAGTATAGGCACTGCTAGGGGGAAATTCTCTGCTTCGTCTAAAGCTAATTGCTGCAATGTTTGTGTTGCCAGGTTTGGAGAACTAACCGCGCCATAAGTGACTGTATTCAATTCGTAAGTTCTGATTGGGGCATTGTAATCATTCTTCCACAAAATTCGTTGGAGTTTTCTTTGGCTAGGGTGTATCCAAATCATACGGAACATCTTCTCAATATCAGCTGTGAACGCAAAGGGATGTTTTCGAAACCTAACCATTATTGAGAAGAGATCGTCCTGAATGACACCTCCGCTGTATTGGAGAGAGTTCAACGAATTTCCCTTCGTCGTCAAGCTACTTGCATTGAAAACGACACGAAGGCAACTGGTAGTTTTCTCTGGCCTATAGACCCCAAGATGAGGAATGTAATACGTCCCCTCTTGCTCCTCAAAATCGCCTATCTCTTTCATGTGCCCCATTTCCTCGTATTCATTTAAAAAATCTCTATATAATTTTAGATAATCGTTATCCCTCTCAAGGCGATTCCATAATGAATTTAACCTTTTAATTGCAATATCTTTAGATTTTCCCAAAATTATTGGATCATCTTTTAACGGCATTTTAACGATATATCGTCCCGTTTCATCTCTCAAATGGTTTTGCTTGAAATGATCATTGCAAATTAAAGTTTCCTTACTTTTAGGAATTTCATTTTCAACATTCTCTATCGCCCAAAATTTTGACATAACCTCATCTAAGTTACTTTTATCCCTTATTAGACCACAATGTAAACCACTAGCATGTGCAACTGAAACACTACCTCCAATCACATACCCAAAAACAGTATTTTGAAGTACCAATTTAGAATCTGGGGGATATATTTGTCCCGGTTTCAATAACTCGTAATAAATCTCTGCTCCAAGTAATAAGTCAATTCGACCTGGTACATTGAATCTCTCATCTGCTAACTCTACATTATTCAGACCTATACAATTAATTTTAAGGAGTTTAGCAGGCGTTATATTTGTAATTTTCTTAACAACCAGAAAATCCAAATCTCGTTTATAACTTTCCGACTCATTTAATAACTGAGCAGACATTTTAGAATTAATAGTCATATTTGTATCACTTAATCCAGATACCACAATGTTGATCTTATCCTTTTTCAAACCTAATCTTTCCACACAGCTTGAAGTGACAAAATGACTCATTGATCCCACATCTAAAAGCGCCCTAACTGGAAATTTATTTCCATATTCATCTTTCAAATAACAAAGTGCAGTGGATAACAGCACTGTCTGACTGATGTCTCCAACGTAACTAGTACCTGCAAATATCTTTTCCTCACTATTTTGACTTGGGACAAACTCTGCAGCTGCTACAGATGGGAATTGAGTCGTGTTATCACTTCTCTGATTGCGATTTGAAATATGAGAATTTTTATAGTCGGACTCCACTTGAGTTTGTTCAGAGTTAAAGTGTAATGATATGTGGTGATTTTTCTTACATTTATAGCAAGAATAATTAGACCTACAATTTTGAACCTTGTGGTGTTGAAGACACTTAAAACAAAGGTTATTCTTTTTTACAAACTCTAATCTCTCTCTTATAGATAATTCTAAATAACCAGAGCATTTAAAGATAGCATGATTATTTTGATTACAAAATGCACATTTGGAACTCTTTAAATCAGATAAAAACACTTTTGACACACTTTTAGAATGATTATTTCTATTATTAACATTTGAATAGTCGAGGGGTTTCCCGCGCGATGTAAAATATAAATCTACTTCTCTGCCCAACTCCGTAGGAGTAAACCAATTGCCCATTTGTCTCACACTGATGTGAGACGCTGTCTCTTTATCTAAATTTTGAAAAATCCTATCAGAAACAATGAGCTGGTTTAAAGTTTCCAATGTATCAACCTTTCTCAGTTTTAGGTAGTAATCCCAACTACTAGTTAACCTTGACGCGAATTGAATGTAAGTTTCATTTGAAAGACGGTTTGCCTTCCTAAAATTTTCCAAACACGCCTGAGGGGTGGGTTCAAATTCCCTTAGCACTATGGATTTGATTTTAGAATAGTCATTCAACTCATTATCCGAAATGTAAATAATTACATTAGAGGCTTTTTCTCCTAACAAGTTTAAAAGAATTTCAGCCTTAAATTTCTCAGGAACATTCTTTGTATTAAAGGCTCGCTCTAAAGAATTAAAAAAGAACCCCCATCCTTCAGGTCTACTTGGGATTTTAATTGTAAGGGTGCGAATACTTTTAATCAAACTATCGAGGGAATCGCATTTATCCACATCCTGGGATCCATTACTAACACTGTTTTTTGCATCTGCTCGCATTCGGGCTAGCTCTAATTCCGCATTTACTCTTGCTAATTTTAATTGTTCCAATTCATGTTGACTTTTCTCTTCCGACTTCCTGCCTTCTATGATCGAGTTTGCAATACCTTCGACCATATCAGGATTTTCAATGTAAGCCGAATGGTTGGAAATCAATTTATTTAAAGTCAGCATTGTCATAGAGTCATTAATTGATTCACCTAATTCAATGGCGATCAATCGCAAATCTTCTTTCTTCGCCCCTTTAAACATGTTTCACTCTTTACTTCAATCCAAAAAAAAATGGCACATACCTCTGACTTCAATGTTGCACAACAAGCTATCTCCGGCTGCTAGGACCAAATGGTTGGTCTGGGTTTTCTGCTGACAGTCCTTTTGGATAAGTATTCAATAACTCACAAATAGATTACCAGTTTAATCTTTATTTCTCATAAAAACTCTAGCGCTGGTGTGGGACACTCAACCACCCGACGCTCTCAAGGGACGCTATAACACCCACAAAAGTAAACAATAACAAAATCCCCCGTACAGGGATGGGTACTGCCATCTGGTGGGCCACAACACTAATTACTTTACATTTTTACAATAGTCAGTTCAAAACTCAATGATTTAAGATATTTTCACAATGACTTTCAAAGGCTTATGACTGACATTGTAAGTATTCAAGACATCAATTTGAAATTCGATACCTAGAAATACATACAGTTGACACAATCTCCAAAATGCCTGTTATTTCTTCCATCCCCACTTGTGCTAGTTTCTAACCGGGTAGGTAGAGCATTACCAAGATGTTAAGAAAATTACATTGCTGCATGCTACAGTCATCTCTAAGCTTTCCAACATGTACGGAACAGGTCAATAATGGATAGTTGTCACAATGATATTTTATTTCAGAGAAGTGACTCCACTTCGTCGATCCGGCAGTGTAGACAGCCTGCTGGAAACCAACTTCTACTCCATAGATGCTTCTGACATATCCAATTGCAGTTCCATGGCGTGCTTGGTACCATCCTGTTCCTCCAACAACCTCACTCCTACCAATCTTTCGCCCACCAACAGCCTGTGCGTCCCTATAGACGGCAGGACCATTCCCACCTCCCCTAGTGTACCGGCCAAGCTCGAGGCACACCGGCGTGGCGACATCCCGTCGTCCCCCAGTGTGCCGAACAAGTTGACCAAGGGCTTATCTGGTAAGGAATGTTTTCAACTTACGTTTTTCTTAAATGACAAATATGTTACTTAGTTCTGTGATTGTCTCCACGAGTTATCTTGTCATTAGCCAAACTCACCAGTTCTTGGTGGACGAGATGTCTTGTCATCAAAAGTAAAGTGACCAGATCTTGGTGGACGAGATGTCTCGTAATTGAAATTAAACTGACCATATCTTGGGAGACGAGATTTCTCGTCATTAAAAGTAAACTGTCCAGATCTTGGTGGACGAGAGGTCTCGTCATTAAAATTAAATTGACCAGATCTTGGTAGACGAGATGTCTTGTAGATATAGTTATTTACCTATTTATAATTTCGTTTAAACTTTTAGGTCAGTGTTTAGAAAATCCTGAGGTACTCTTAGAAGGTTTACCATTGAGTAAAACAGAAAGAAAACGATTAGAAAAACTGAACAAAATCAACATCGATTTACAAGGTAAATTTCTATTGGAACTGAATTTTAAAATACTAAAATTATTGAGAAATTTTTTACAGATTTTCTTTAACTATTTCCTTAAACAAGTTCCATTCTACAGAGAGATTAAAAGAACTATTAAATGGTAACCTAATTTTAGAATGTTATCTCATTTAGGTTATATTAGTTGATGTAAAACACTTAGTAATAGGAAATGACTGGGATATAAAAATATACCCAGAAACTTGAAGCATGGACGAACTTTCATGCTTGACCAGAAATTTTGATTGTTTTTTTTTAATTTCAATAACGTATTAAGTTAACTTTTTAAACGTTTTGGAATTTAAATGTTCTGCACATCCATTGTTAAAGTGTCGTACTTTATAGAACCACAGCTATAAAATCTGTGCCTCTGACGAAATTCGCGAACTATCATTCGTGAAGACATTTATAGTGAGTGTGTGGAAAATATTCCAATGAAATATTCGTTTATATTATCAAATACTAAGTACGTTCGTTCAGTAAGTTTATTTGGACAAGATATCTTGAAGCAATGGAAAATAATAACGCATTCTGTTTAAATTTTTTAGTTTTTACGTAAGAAATATGTATGTATATAGAGGAGGGTATTATGGAATAGTCGGGAAATGTGGAATACCAAGGTTTCGGCTCTGATTGGTGCTGTTATCACCTGGGAATACCATGAACTACTCAAGAAAGACCCCGTGATGCAGTGCAGTGAGAGTTGACCACATGTTGTTGTCTTACTACTCGTTACAGAACAAAGTGTGTTTTATGATTTTCAAGAGTTTTTGTAGGTAAATTTTCAAACATTTGAACCTACTAGTACACATGTGACTTGAACATTGATGTTAAGCATAATGTACACAAAAAGAATTGTAGTTTGAAATACTGTGGTCGACTTTTATCTCAGAATGTTTTGTCCATCAGTTTAAAGGTTCATTTTCCAAGATGGCGTGTCAGGTATTATGGAATACTAGATATTCCATAATACCCGACACACCAATTCCGGTTTGCAATAACGTACTCCATCCATTTAAGGACGAAACTGCTGGCAAAGACTGGTTCTACGCTTTTATGAAAAGAAAACCGAAACTTTCAGTCCGTAAACCCATGGGTACATCTTATGCCAGAGCCAGGGGATTTAATAAAGTAGACAAATTTTTTGACCTGATCGATGTTGTTTTCAAAAAACAACTATCCTCCTAACATGATATTTAATGTAGACGAAACTGGTTTGTCTGTGGTTGAAAGTAAAGTTCCTCATGCAGTAGGCCTAAAAGGAAAGAGACAAACTGAGTCCCTTACTACAGCTATTTATCAATGGTTTTTATCTATTCCATATTACCCGACTATTTCATACTAACGTCCATTTTTTTAAATAAATGTTTTTTTATAACAACAAAATAAATAGTATTTTTTTACAAGTGACAATTCATACCAATTAGTTACAGTATGTACTCATGATGACTTTGGAGATTTTTATTCCAAACCAGTAAAGTTATTTTTAGAAATGTAAATGGTATTCCATAATACCCTCCTCAACTCTATATATCCGATTATTAGGGTAAAAATTATGGAAAGCCCAAGAGAGATGTATTTTTAGTGCTCAAAAGGTATTCGTAAACCCTAGAAAACATACATTCGCTTCAGTAAATAATAAATTGTTTTTAAGTAAACCCTTCTTTGCATGATTTTTTTCTTTATTGGTGAAATAAATCAAGGTGATACAATTCATGTTCAAAATTAAAGGAAAAATGGTTAAAAAAATCTTAGTATATATATATATATATATATATATATATATAGTATAAATTTAGCAAAAAACAATATGATGGTATCATGTGGTATTTTTTAAATTAAACGCAAACTTTTTCAGAAATTGCTCTAAAAATAACAGAAACACATGTTACAAACCTTTCTTCCACTCATTTTCACTTTTTTAGCAATAGAAACTCAAATATAATAAAACAGAATTAAAAACGAAATCATACGTTTATTGCAACTACAACAAACAGCGGAATGACAACTTCAAGCTCGTTTTACTGATAGTGACACTTGCTTATTTTTGACAGCTATGTTTTTTTTATGCAATGGACATTAAAAAGGTATCCAGACACGATCAACTTAAAGTAAACTTGTTCTTTTATATAATTTTTGGGCATTCAATGTTATGATGGAAATTTCCACCATTATGCAAAGAAGGGTTAAGATATTGAAGAAATATATCTTACAGAAAAAATACCAAATAAAGGCTAAAGTTTAAACCATCATAAATGATAAAAGTTGTTGGAAAATGTTCAGCAAGCAAGAGAAATTTCTATGAATAGGAACTAATTGTAAAGCTTTGGAAGGACGCTACAATTAATAAAATTTAACATAGTGTGGAGAAAGTATTTTACTCTCTTATCTATTATTGGGAGATATAAAACCTATCAAACTGAATAATCGTTAGCTGAATTGAGGCTAAAGTTTAAACTATCTTAAATGGTAAAAGTTGTTGGAAAATATTCAGCAAGAAAGAGAAATTTCTATGAATAGGAACTAGTTGTAAAGCTTTTAAGGACGCTACAATTAATAAAATTTACCATAGTGTGGAGAAAGTATTTTACTCTCTTATCTATTATTGGGAGATTTAAAACCTATCCAACTGAATAATCGTTCTTGATCAGGCCCGTATCTTTTCCTGTGACAAGCGGTTTCTCCTAAGACAAGTAAAGAGCGATCCAAATATCCAAAAGCTCTTTGCAACCAACTGAAAAGTAGAGGAATATCCTCATAAGTAACTACTGTAAAAAATGCATGTAAGTAAGGAGGATTACGTTTAGAAAGCTCATGTGAGGAATCGGAATTTGCGCTTAGCCTTCTCTAAAAAATACCTGATTAAGAATTCTAAGATCTATAAAATAGTTTTCTTTCAGGAGAAATAAATTCAACACATTACCGTGAAAACAAAATCCTTGAGTTACGTAGGATATTAGAGTACTTCCAACACCATTAAAAAGCGGAATTCGAATTACCATATATTGTATAAATTATCCTTATTTCATATAAATTTTTTTTAATTCATTCCATTCCTGATTACTTCTGTTCTTATTTTTTTATTTTCACTACTTATTTTTCGAAAAACTGACATATTGTTTTGTATTATTAGAGGGAAAACGAATTTTTTTTTCCATGCTGTATATTGCTTGTAACAAAAATGTGGATTCTTTACTTAACTCTTATTCTCAAGTATAGGAAGAACGTATTCTTGTTATTTTTATCATTTTATTTAAAGCATCCAAAATCGTACTCCACCCAAGTTATTAGAAAACATTTCAAGATCCTTGGTCATAAAAGTGAGTTGTTTACCAAAACTAGACTTGTGAAATACTCTACGACTTTATCCAAAACTATCCTCTATATTGATAGAAACACTAAAAATTCTTCTGCCTTCAAGAGATTTTCTTAAATGTATTTCCCCTTTCAGCCCTCTTCGTAGCAGTAGAGCATGAACACTTGGAAAGAGCAAGAAGTATCCTGTCGACCACAGACGTCAACGTCAACTGGTGAGACATTTTGACAGTTAAATCTTCGCCGAAAAAATAAATCCCTCGTCTTTCGAAAGTTCTAAAGCCCTCCATTCTTAACTAGTCACTTCCACTGTTTAAGGAGTGTTCTTTTGAGTCTTGAGTCAACGGAAAAGGGAGAATATTTGGGTTCGAAAATTCTTTAACGAGATCTCAATGGATAGGCACTTGACGGGATATTTAAAATGAAACTATTGAGTTTTGACTGATAGGAACATAAACGCATAGAGATTATTTTAATCAACCTAGTGGTAGTATGTTTAATTACGAGGGCTGTTCAATAAAGAATGATCATAAATTTTTAAATGTGATTAAAAAAATCAAGAAAAATAAAATTCATATTGAATGTGTAGCGGGATAGGTAGAAAATAGATAGCGCAAATTTCACGGTCATGTCGTCATTGTTGTGGCCTTGGCAACCGGCCAAGAACGCTTAGTTATACTTTCGCCTACATCAAAAATGGATGTGACACGGGAAGTGCCATACACTGCACTGAAATTTTGTTTTCGCCTTATAAAATAGTCAGATCGTCAGATTTTGCAAAAAAACAATGTGTGTTCCCCATTCTCCATATAGTCCTGATGTACACTATGCGATTTTTTTCTTTTCCCGAATTTGAAGATACACCTCCGGGAAAAGTGGTTTTCATCATCACAGGCAGTAGTAAAAGTTGCGTAGACGATTTTGAAGGACCTGTTAAAAAATAGCTTCCAGTATGTGTTTGAAGATTGGAAAAGAGGTGGGATAAGTGTATTGCATGTAATGCGGAGTATTTTGAGAAAGACCATAAAAATTTGGAGGATCATTGGAAGTGCTTAGAGCTGAGTCAACACTAATATCGCTCCAAATTCAACCCAATTTGATGCGTGCTCTTTTGAACTTTAGCTTTTGAGAAACATTATAATTTCCTTGAATACGTACATCATTGTAATAAATAAATATGTACATCAAATTTGGTTTTATTATAGATTCAATGATTACTCCAAGGCAGAAATCAAAGTATCACTTTAATAGTAACCATCTAAATTTTACTTTATAAGTTTTTTGAAGAAATTTTTAAAAACATAATTTTATGTAAAATTATGAGTAGTTATTTAAAAAAAGTTCAGTTTATGGAAGGTATTGTAGGTGTTTGCACTTTTCTATAAACAGAATCACAAAGAATCGGTACCTTGAAATTTTTCACTTCGTACAAGTGAAAACATGTCAATATGTAAGCTTTTAATTTAAGCTTCTTCTAAAGCTTACTCGAGGTTATAAACCCCCCTTAAAGAATTTAAATACTTAATTATCATTTTACTATTTTTTATATAAAGTATTAAAACTTACATAGAATAGATAATTAAAAAACATAATGTCTTAAACATTCAATACAAATCATTGTGAAATTAACAACGGGATTACTGACCTTTTTCAAGATCAATGCTAGATTAAAGAGCGTCTGTTTATTGTTTTGCTCTGCATTCATATAACCAGCTGCGAGAAATATCGAATGGCCATAACAAACAAAAAATTAGCCTATCTTGGAAATGAAACTATATCTTCTATCTGTTTCAACAAAGAGTTGTTTTGTACCATACATGTGTCGTTGGCTTAGATTACTGTGATAAGTTAAGCAAGCTTACTGTATCACTTTCCAAGGGTGGTACCATATTTATCTGTATCTTAAAACCTTTATCTATTTATTACTTTTATGGCTTTTCAGTTATTTTCTAATTTTCATAATTGCTTTCTTTGGGCTACAAAATACATTAAATTCCAAGGTAATAATAATTTTAACAAATGCATTCCATTCCAAGTCAAACAACATAAAATGAAATCATGCTGACAAAATGTCCTGTCCTAAAAATTGAAACTGGTTTCTGAATGCAATACGCTGTCGATTTAATGGGTACGCAGAGTAAATTAGAATGTTTACTTATCGGCAATGAAATTAATAGTATTATTTTAATGTGTCGAATTAATTGTTATGATAAAGCTATATTAAAATGTTACCAAATAATTACAATGTTCTAATGTCCAATGAAATATTTGCAGAAAAACTCTTTCAACTCTAATTTTCTACTAACTGGCACTTATCAATTTTATTAAAATTTAAATTTTGGAATTCATTAATTTATGAATTCTTAACATGAATGAAAATTGAATTATTTACATTTACGTAAATATTTAAAACATTCTTCAGAGAAGCATTCCCAAGGAATTGAAAAACATTATTTTTCACTGAATAACTACAACGATGGAAGATTGGTGTAACACTCATATAGGCGTTCGATAAAATATTAATTCCATTTTATACAAAGGCATCAATAAGGAACGCGCAAAATTATCTTAAGAAGATAATTAATATTTATAAATTTAAAACTTCTAAGCATATATTAATCTATTAACTGAATTTTATACAAAGGCATCAATAAGGAACGCGCAAAATTATCTTAAGAAGATAATTAATATTTATAAATTTAAAACTTCTAAGCATATATTAATCTATTAACTGAATTTTATACAAAGGCATCAATAAGGAACGCGCAAAATTATCTTAAGAAGATAATTAATATTTATAAATTTAAAACTTCTAAGCATATATTAATCTATTAACTGAATTTTATACAAAGGCATCAATAAGGAACGCGCAAAATTATCTTAAGAAGATAATTAATATTTATAAATTTAAAACTTCTAAGCATATATTAATCTATTAACTGAATTTTATACAAAGGCATCAATAAGGAACGCGCAAAATTATCTTAAGAAGATAATTAATATTTATAAATTTAAAACTTCTAAGCATATATTAATCTATTAACTGAATTTTATACAAAGGCATCAATAAGGAACGCGCAAAATTATCTTAAGAAGATAATTAATATTTATAAATTTAAAACTTCTAAGCATATATTAATCTATTAACTGAATTTTATACAAAGGCATCAATAAGGAACGCGCAAAATTATCTTAAGAAGATAATTAATATTTATAAATTTAAAACTTCTAAGCATATATTAATCTATTAACTGAATTTTATACAAAGGCATCAATAAGGAACGCGCAAAATTATCTTAAGAAGATAATTAATATTTATAAATTTAAAACTTCTAAGCATATATTAATCTATTAACTGAATTTTATGCAAAGGCATCAATAAGGAACGCGCAAAATTATCTTAAGAAGATAATTAATATTTATAAATTTAAAACTTCTAAGCATATATTAATCTATTAACTGAATTTTATACAAAGGCATCAATAAGGAACGCGCAAAATTATCTTAAGAAGATAATTAATATTTATAAATTTAAAACTTCTAAGCATATATTAATCTATTAACTGAATTTTAAAGTGACGCAGACTCATATAAACTGCGTAATTCAAAATTACTTTTCTCTTTTACGTACTAATAAAATAATTAGGTCAACGAATAAGTATTTGGATTATAATTCGGGAACATACAAGCATTGAGTAACATACAATTTTTTTTTAATTTAATGTTACATAATTCACTTAACTCATATATTGCCTTTATTAACATTTTCTTTCTTTTTTATTCGGATATGTATATAGTTTTGGGTCTATTTCTCTATGGAACTCTTATGGGATCGGGAAATGGATGTCAATCGGATGAATAAGCAAAACTATTTATTAAACTTTCCATCTCTAGAAGAAATTTAGTGGTTTTTTTGACAAAAATTAGAGAAATAATTTTATTTACTAAAAATTACATTTAATCAATATGGTATGTGTAGTTCTGTTCAAAGGTCATCGACCTTTCTCCATCTATCCGGTAGCTGCATAGTGATAAAATCCTGCTCATAGAATTTCTGAGGCTTCTGGTCAAAGAACGGATCCAGGTGATAAAATTTTCTGAACCATTAATGGCAAGAGCAATCGGTAACGGCACGCTCACCATGCAAAACACGTATCTTCTTTTGGGTCTGGAAAGCATTTTATTGCCTTTTCGTAAATAAAATACACTGATACCCAAAATTATCTTTACATGCATAGAATCACGGATTTATCAGAAACATTGAACTATAATTTTATGAATTTGTGTAGAATGAGACATAACATCACAACACATAAATACAAAGGTAAATTTAAGAACGCTAAATATATATGATATAAAACAGCGAGTCATAGGTTCGCCATCCTATACTATATACTATACTATATACTATACTATATACTGTACTATATACTATACTATATATTATACTATATACTGTACTATATACTATATACTATACTATATACTGTACTATATACTGTACTATATACTATATACTATACCATATACTGTACTATATACTATATACTATACTATATACTATACAATATACTGTACTATATACTATACTATATACTGTACTATATACTATACTATATACTGTACTATATACTATATACTATACTATATACTGTACTATATACTATATACTATACTATATACTATACTATATACTGTACTATATACTATATACTATACTATATACTATACTATATACTGTACTATATACTGTACTATATACTGTACTATATACTGTACTATATACTGTACTATATACTATACTATATACTGTACTATATACTGTACTATATACTGTACTATATACTGTACTATATACTGTACTATATACTATACTATATACTATACTATATACTATACTATATACTATACTATATACTATACTATATACTATGCCGCCCATTGGGAGCTACTTCACAAATGGTCATCGCTTCCGACCATTGCGCAATTTATGGATTGAATTCCAATTATATACGATCATATGTAAGAAAAATATAATATGCAATATACTATGCTATATATATATATATATATATATATATATATATATATATATATATATATATATATATATATATATATATATATATATATATATAAATATATATATATATATATATATATATATATATATATATATATATATATATATATAAAGTTGAACACAATTTAGCAATGATAATTTTGGGCTCTAGATTTAACTGAGTGGGCAATTCATATACAATCTCTCTATATTAAAAAAAGTTACCGCCGCCGCCGCCGCCGAAGAATTGAAATTTTTGTTGTTTAGCTCCATTCTTAGACGGTTTCCCGAGAAAGTACTGATCGGAAAAATATGAAATTAACATGCTTTGTTCTTCATCGTATTCCCTGGATAATTATTAAGATTTTTTTCCGATGCGGCTATTAGTTTAGGTTTTATTAAGTGTTAAAGTTGAAGAAGTGAAATTTCTTCCGCGAGTGAGCAATACACATTCAAAATTTCAGTCTTTAGTCGTGAGTTTTTTTTTAAGAGTACCTCTCAACGTAAATTTTTGCAGCTCGTCGAGTTTTTTTTGAAATTTAAATGTGGTTCTTGATAATATTTTTTTGAAATTCGGGAAAAATCGGGACATTTTTGTTACTTTTTTTTAAAACTGCCGTATCTGTATCTAATTACTATTAGTTTTTAATTTTTAAAATATCGCAGTATACCTCAGAATATACTCTTTCTTACGGTACTATTATTTTTGAAATCGGTTAATAATTAAATTGGATGCGATCAAAAGTTCGTGATACAAAATTCGGAATCTTCGGATATTTTCGCTACGTTTTGTTAAAACCGTTATGTCTACGGCAAAAACCATTATTTTTTAAATTTGAGAACATCACTGAATACACTACATTACACTCTTTCTTATGGTACAATTATTTTTCAAATTGGTTAATAAACAAAATCGATGCAATTAAAAGTAGGTCATACAATTTTCGGAACTTTCAGATCGTAACTTCCGATACAAAACTAAAATGGTCATATCTATATAGTATTACTGTTAGTTTTTAATTTTAAAAATATTGCAGTATACCTCACAATGTACTCTTTCTTACGGTACAATTATTTTTAAAATTGGTTCATAAATAAATTCGATGCAATCAAAAGTTGGTGACACAAATTTCGTATTTTTCAGTTCGCATAGCTGGTTCGGCAAACAGCAGTGGGTTGCATTTTCTACTATCGGGTTTGCCAGATATCAAATTTATCGTAGCAACAATTGCCATAAAAACGATTTCTTTTTATTTGGCGAGGAAAAAGGCTCGCTTTTTTCCCTCTGTTCTCAAGACAGTTTACCGACAAAGTACAATGTATTGATATTAACACTGTTTACTTAAAATTGTACAGGGAACAAGATACAGAAGATTTTTTACTGATGCGGCTATTAGTTTAGGGTGCATTAAGTGTTAAAGCAAAAAAAAGTGAAATCAATTGCGAAAGAAGTATTGGTTTGAGAAAGCAAACCAAACGGGATTGCGTAGCAATCCCCGGGGTCGGCGAGCGTAAGCGAGCAGGGCGCGAAGCCCTCGCTGTGACGTCATGTACCGGAAAGTGAAATCAGCATAATACGAATTATTCAGATAGTTTCACTCTGTGAAAGGAATGTTGGTTTGCGAAGCAAACCAAATGACATCTGTGAAAGGAGTGTTGGTTTGCGAAGCAAACCAAATGGGATTGCGCAGCAATCCCCGGGGGTTGGCGAGCGTAAGCGAGCAGGGGGCGGAGCCCCCTAGTATAATAAATTTTACTGTCTACCGTTAAGCAATAATAATTTAAACTAAATAGGCCTAATTCAAACTGGAATAAGTATGATAGTCTATGTCGGAGTACGACCACAACGTGATATGTGAATACGTCTCTTTAGAGCATAGTTTTTATTCGGGTGTTGCAAATGAAAAAAAGACAAATTCAGCAATCAATCCAGTGTTTATCGAAAGCTGACGATTTGCTCTTCCACGTTCGATGTTTTTCTATTTGACTTTTCGATGAGTAGGTGGCAACATGATGAAATGTTAAAAATATTCCAATTGAAATCCGAAGTTTCGCAAACAACACTGTATTTAATTTCACTTTTAATGTATTAACTTTACAGATATCGATGTTAGCTTTTGTTTGAGACCTATTTCGATGTCACGGCTATTTGCAGATCGGAGTTATACTGAATGGAAGTTTACGCGGCGCAGTGGAAAGTCTCTAAAACCACCGTCCCTTCCCCCTCCTTCCACTCTTACCACGGCGTGCAAACTCAAGGTCATTAACAACTCTTTGTTCCTCCGCTATAGAATGATACAAAGTTGATTTGGTTTGCGTTGATAATAACGAATTTTTAGACAGAACGTGATGCCCATTTTTCAGTAATTTTACTTTCCATACTGGTACTGGTCTGACTATAAAGACGTATTCAAAAAACGTTCCTTTCAAAAAATAAATCTTTCAGATCTAACCCCTGCAGAACTTATCATTAATTAACACAAACTGAAATTGTATTAATACTTTCAAATACTAAAGTTTTGGAAATTATACCTACAGAGCCTATCAATAACACACACAAAAAAAAATGGAGTTGTGTCACGGACTTTAAAAAATAAAGCTTTCATTTCCTACCCCTTTCATCAACAAATACAATTTATGATTCATTTTACCTTGCTACTATACTAACGAGAGCGGCAACTTATAACTCTCTCTACAGAGCCTATCACTAACACAAAAAACTCAAGTTGTATCATAACTTTACAAAAATAAAGCTTTAATATCTTACCAGTTGCGTCGAAACAATACAACTTATGATTCATCTTACGTTGGTACTATATTAACGAAAGCGGCAACTTATACCTACAGAGCCTATCATTAACAAAAAAAACTGGAGTTGTATCGTAACTTTACAAAAATAAAACTTAAATATCTTACCAATTACATTAACTAATACAACTTATGATTCATCTTACGTTGGTACTATATTAACGAAAGCAGCAACTTATAACTACAGAGCCTATGACTAACAAAAAAATACTGGAATTGTATCATAACTTTACAAAAATAAAGCTTTAATATCTTACCCCTTACATTAACTAATAGAACTTATGATTCGTCTTACGTTTCTACTCTTTTAACGAAAGAGGCAACTTATACCTCTCTCTCTCTACAGCTTTCATATATTACCAATTACATAAACTAATACAACTTATGATTCATCTTACGTTGCTACTATATTACCGAAAGCGAATGATATCTTACCCCTTACATTATCTAATAGAACTTATGATTCATCTTACGTTGCTACTATATTACCGAAAACCGACAACTTATATCTGTACCTCTGTCTCTACAGAGCCTATCACTAACACAAAAAAAGCTGGAGTTGCTTTAAAAAAATAAAGCTTTCATATCTTACCAATTACATTAACTAATACAACTTATGATTCATCTTACGTTGCTACTATATTAACGAAAGCGGTCAATGCTCACTCTATTTCCGCACAAGTCCTGGAGTTGGAAGCCAGCAGCTGTCGCGATAACGTATCAAATTCCGTTTTGCGGACGAGTTTTGGTCTCGACGCTGCGGCGTATGACAACGTCCTGTCTTTAATTTCACGACTGCTTTCATTTTAGTTAAGTCATTAGGACGCTTTTTTTCCCTTTCAATTTCCTATCGCACCGCTCCACGCGCTAGAAGCGGCCATCCGGTGTTCTTCAAATTCGGAGCAAGGTTTCAGCAGACTGCGCGTCGCTCTGTCCACGTCGTAGTCTACAATTGTAGTGCGATGCCTTTACATGTGATTAAGTAAGGTTTTGTGACTAAGATGGACTTAGTAGTGTTTGGAGAAAGTAGTTGGAAACTGAATCTGCATCACTCCGGGAAACTAGAAGTAAGTTCCGCTTTAGAGGTTAACTGGAAATCTGTTGTTGATAAGATTTGATTCCTGTAAACATTGCAGATATCCATCTGACTTTGTTTACTGATGCTCATAGCGATTCTGACAATGGCTTTCAAATGCTATATTAATAAGTACGTACACTTATCTTAGAAAATGTGATTCGATATTTTTTGTTAGACTACTTCTGATAATAGCTTTTATTGGTTTATTGTCACTTTCAACCTTATTCCTCTCTCCGTACTCTACGGCAAACCACATAGGGTATTATATTTTTTGCCCAATCTAAAAAAAATAGCTGCAATTTTGATTGATATTCAAATAACCACTTACTTATGTTTCGAAGTGGTTTTTCAAAAAGTCTTTTGAAGCAATTTATTTTTGATACTTGGTAATAAGAAATACTACTCAACATTTTATACGCCTATTAAAAATACAATACCTGTAATTGTTTGTGAACACACTTGCAAAGAGTTTAAAAATAAACTTAACTAATGAAATAGACCTTACACGAAAAGTGTAAACCGTTTCAGAATCCATAAGACCTACCAGTGAAACGGCAAACCGGTTCAAATTCGCTGGATTACACGCATGCGAGTCACCTCTCCAATAAAGTTGATAAAATATTTCAAACACATGGACTTTAATGATAATGACTTGAATAGATATATTTAAAAGGCATACAAAATCGACATTTTAATGTTTTATCATAAGGCACACTGATGAAATAGCAAACCAGTTGAAAATCGCAAGATTAGATACACATAGAACCACTGTAACCAATACAGAAAATATTTAAATTACATGTATTATGATGACATTGACTTTTGTATAGATATATTTAAAAGGCATACAAAAATTAACATTTTAATATTTTATCATAAAGCACACCGATGAAATAGCAAACCAGTTTAAAATTTGCTGGATTAGACGCATATGAACGACTGTAACCAATCGAGAAAATATTTGAAATACATGGAATTTGATTATATTGATTTTTATATAGATATATTATATTTTAAAAACATGTAAACATTGACATTTTAATATTTTATCATAAGCCACACCATTCAAATAGCAAACCAGTTGAAATTCGCTGAATTAGATATATGTCACCAATAGACAAAATGTTTGAAATCCATGAATTTTGATATTTACTTTGTATAGTTATATTTAAAAGGCATACACAAATGGACATTTTAATATTTTATCGTTATCATTTCCTCTTCCAAAGTATTTTCGACTTGTTGTCTACATCTCTTTGGAACAAGCTTTGAGCAGCCATCACAATAGAATGTATAAATTATGTATAGAAATAAACATTTTGATATTAGGAACACACAGATTACTCTGTACCTGTATGACAAATAGAATGTAATGACACGCATTGCGTAATATTGGGATATGTTTCCAATTTAGACGTAAATGCTAAAATTATTCATAATCATTCCACATTCAAACGCAACTGATAAAGTTAGTACTAAATTTCCGAACCTTCGGCAATGTATTGAGCAAATTAAGAAGTCGATGACCCCATTATTCTTCTTAATCCTAAGTATTCGAGACCGACGTAAAGTGAAACAATTATTTTTTACAATAACCGACGTCATAATATGACGTATTATCTACCTCAGAAACCTCGTAACATGAAACGCGATTACAAAAAAGTTTTTAGTTTATTTACAAACACTGTTCTGTTCACTGCGTTTTCTAACTTTAAAATTCAATTATTTTCCAAAGAAATCGACTTATTTATATCTGTGTGTATGAAAAACATTTTATTCAATTATTATTTATTGTTTAATAATTAGTTTGGTTATTCCTCATTCATAGCCACAACAAATATCAGTAAAAACTGTTTTCGTTGCTCAAAAGTTTTTTTTTTTAACTGATTTTGATTTTACGTTTTTGAAAAAAAATTATTTTGTTGTTATCGGTTATCAGATGTTACAACTAAAAATGAATTATTCGAGAAAATATTTTTTTAATTGTAAAGTATATCCATCAGCATTTTGGTTTCCTTAAAACGTTGGTTAAAAGCAAATTTTTCTTCGATAATTTGATTGTTTCTGTGCAATTAACAATGTAATGTTGTTTTTTTTTTTTTGTAATTTATAAAATTTTATCTTATGTACTATTAGTACTTTTTACTATTTAATGCATTTCATTTTCAAACTATATAAATATTAGGATAGTAGTTCATTACTTATTACAGTCTTCATTTAATTTGGGATCTAAAATGGTCCTTTAAAATGTTTTCTATGTGAAGATACTCAATAATGCTAAAATCTTTTCCTATTTTAGAGCGAGTAATGGTGGCACACTTAGACTTAGTTATGATGATTTTAGACATATCAATGTAGTTTATAAAATTTTATTTTATATTTTGTAGATATTTTATAATATTTATAATACCATTTTATTTTCAAGCTATATGAATATTGGTTTAGTAGTTGAATTTTAATTCTAGCCTTTATAGTTAATTTGGGATCTAAAATGGTCTTTTAAATGTTTTCTATGTGAAGATATTCAATAATGCTGAATTTTATTTCTTATTTTTAGTGTGAATAATGATGGCTTCACACCCTTAGACATAGCTGTGATGATTTTAGACATATCAATGGCAAAGTTACTCCAATCTTATGGAGCAAGGGAGTCCACACGATGTACGTATATAAAATCGAAATTTGCATCAGTTACCATTAAATCTTAACACTCAGAGAATTTTAACGATTTTGGAAAGCCGACTCAAGCAGCCCGTCTTGTAACAGCTAATATTTAAAATATTCATGCAAATCATGCTGGGATACGTTATGACGTCATCAGACGTACTAGTGAAACCCATGATTCTGACACCGGCTTTGTCCTTCCGGCAACTAGTGAATAAACAAATTAAATATTTAAAAGATAAACATAGTTTTTGCTCGCTTAGAGCGATATATTTTAAACTCTTTTTCTAATTAACCTTTAGACTACGGCCGGAACAGCAGTTGTACCTTGATCGTGCCAAGAAGGAACTTAGACTACGGCCAGTACAGCCGTTGTATCTCGTAAGTTATAAGAATCGCTTCAAGAAAGAATCGCGCCTATTATATCTACAGCCGTAGTCAAAAGGTTGAAAGGTCTTCAATTTTTTATATACGGTGGCGCGTGTTTGGTAGTGCCTGTGTTTAAACTCTTTTTTTTTCTAATTAACCTTTAGAGTACGGCCGGTACAGCAGTTGTACCTTAATCGCGCTAAGAAGGAATTTAGACTACGGCCAGTGCAGTAGTTGTACTTCGTAAGTTATAACAATCGCTCCAAGAAATAATCGCGCCTGTGTTATCTATAGCCGTAGTCATAGGGTTAAAATGCCTCAAATTTTTTTGTATAGGGTTGCTCGTGTTTGATAGTTCCCGCGTGGTAGTGCACTCACAAAATTGTACATATTTCTCTCTAAAATTATACGGTATCTTAACACCTATGTTGTCTATTTCTGTTCTTTAAACTTCTCTAAGGTAATTGGTATGCTTATTCAAGTAAGTTCTTTATTACTCATGAATAATAACTTTTACTGGGTGAGACAAAAGCTCATTTTTGTCCTTTTAGTAACTCTTTTTTCCCCTGAGGATAAACAGTTTTCGATTGCTGATGTTCTTTGTTTGAAACATAAGCGACTTACTTTCTTCGTTGAATCTGGAAAAATAAAAGTAAATATAAACCGCAACCAAAATGAATAAAATAAATATTTATAAAAATATTTAAAACTTAAAAATTCTACAGAAACCCATATGAAAGCTGTAACAAAATGTAATAATGTTTATAATCGAGATAATAAAACATTATTACCGACAAGTATCTTTTGGTCCCCACTTTTACATTGAAATCTACACTTTGTTTCCTCTTCCAATCGCCTTGGCACGCAATTATCATTTGTTCTATACTACAACTATGAAGTTTTAATCTTACAAAAATTTATTCCAACTAGGAACAATGGGTTTCTTAAATGTCTTAGGTTTACAATGTAAAACGTAGTGCTTTAGAATGGAAACGAACATTATTTTTAGAACTGCTGACAATTCTTTTAATTCTTAAATTCGTATAAACACGGCATTGGATTAATTTGTTTAAAAAGTCCGACTAGCACTTTTAATGTTACTCTTCCAACGTCCGTCAAAATATTTCACTCTCAGAGAACTAAGATAAGAAGAAACGTCTTATTTAAATCAATGTAGAAAATACTTTAATTTGCTATAATCTGATTCATCCCTTAAATTCTAAGCTTTACTGCGAGTATTTTGTTTTAGGTCCTGTTGGAACCAATTTAAAACTGTATTCTTGAGGGAAATGAATTTTAGTTTGCTTCTTAGTTTCCATTTACTTTATCCTGAGATGACTCAAATCGATAAATTCAATCAAGTTATTCTCATCGTTATTTTCCTTTTCAATATCTTAGAAAAATATCCTTCTAGTATTATTTTCTAATAATTTTATTTTCACTGAATTTCACTTCCTTAAGGATTTTTTTATAACTGCTTAAAAAAACTTTTTTACGTATATGAGAGAGCACTTTGATTTAACTTTTTTTTTTCATAATTAACTAACTCTTATTTGTTATAAAGTCCTTTTGTAGTATAAATCTTTGTAAGATTTGATAAATGAAGATTAAATACATAACAAATGTAAATGTTCCTAGAAAGTTGGAAAAAATAAAATCATGGAACAAGTGTTAAGTGAAAGCCATTAGCTTTTAATTTTCAAAATGTCCACAAAATCTCTTTTCTTTAATTGTATAGGCAACTTGATTTATGTATAAAAATACAGAGCACTTTAGGCATTTTATTTATTTAGCAAGTTATTTTCATTAGAGTAATAAATATTTTTTGAATTTAAAATGTCTAAGTAGTTTTTATTCGAGTCTAATTCGACCAAATACACACCAAATGCATCCAGGATTTCCAAACCTCTATTAGATATAATAACTTTATATTTAAGAAATATAAAATTACTAACTCATTTATTCAATTTTCATAAATTGTCAAAGCAATAGTGTAAAACATTATATCTACTGTACTTATTTTGTGAGAAACTTGTAGTGTCAGATAATAATGCATCGTGCTGCTGAAGCTCAAAATGTACTTACCGCATTTGTATAATTTCAACTCCAAATTTATGACTATTAAATAACTATTTATCATGAATGTTTACATAATTGTATACTAATTTAATAATTTCGGTTTCGAATAAAATCTTCCAACGGCTATAAATCGTTTAATTTCTCTAATTTAAATCTTTAAAGTCATTTCGTGATTGCTTTATAAATTATCATTTTTATCTCTTTTATATTTAATAGGTCAAATATAAGTTATTGTAATATGTGTTTTCGTAACATTCTGAAAAAAAAAATAGTTTTTGGAATATTGAGAAGTTTCTTTATGTATCATACCCCCATACACATGATGTTTCAAGGGAAATGGAAGAAAGTATTTTGTTTGTTTTAAGCACAATTCTCTATTTTAAATTTATATTTTTATTCATTTTTATTTACTTAATTTTACAATTTTTTATGATAATAATGGTAGGTAAGTAATAAAATAAATTTCTTTGATACACATTACTGACTTTGACCACTTTCAAATTCTTAACACAATTATTCTAATTCTAATTCACACAATTCTAATTTATTTATAAGAAATGTGTGTGTGTGGTTAAATATATGCAGGAGGAAATCTTGTCAATTTCCAGCAAATTGAAAAATAACCTTACATATTACAAGCCAAACATATTTCATAAGTTCTAAACTGGAACATTCATTTGGAAAACATACCTCATGGTATATTTTATAGTGATTACTTCCGATTCACCAATACATTTGAAATGTTATATTTTGGGAGTACCTCATCAAATTATCACATTACAATAGACGTGTTTTAACAAAATGACACATTTATTTAATAGCAACAGACAAGCACTTAAAAATAACGATTAGAATCTATTTAGAAACAGGCTAATGCGAAGACAAAAGAAAAATAGAGATTTCTAGTTCCTCACATTTTATTTCTTCAGTCTGTGACGTCCCATAGGTTACGATGGTATAATAGTTTGCCACAAATCTGCTTATTTTCGAATTAAATATCAAGGATATTAAGGATCAGTGCATACACTGGTGCCCAAGATGAACAGAAACTAATATTTAATTTTTTTTCGGGGTTCAACTCAATATTTAAATAAACTTCAACTGCATTTTAGCAGATAGTGATTTACATGTTTGTTTTCAGTCCGTTTGAAGGAGAGTAAGATGAGTCAACTGCTCAGCCTAGTAAAGGAAGCCGAGAGATGCGTTGACGATCTGACAACCTGTGTTCTAAGTGCTGCAACCAGTGGAAGTCTCTCAATGGCGCTGCTTAAGGTTCGAATTCGTTACTTTTTATCTAAACTTTTGCTTTTAAGATGAGTAGGATTACAGGTATATCAGTCTGATTTACATCAATCGTTGCAGTCCCAAAAATATGCATGTACGATATGAATAGGGTCGCAGAGATTTGGAAAAGGCATCTAATTTCTAATGAAATAGATGGAGCGTGTGCACGCAGCTTTAGGATATTTCTCCCGATCTCCCTGTTTTACTATCTCAGAGTGAAGGTCACGTAGTATTGAAGCAATCACAAATATTAATATGGGGCTAATTGACGAGCATAATGAAGGACACTGGGGCTTGCGCTTCGATAATCGATCTCCCCAGGTCGATTCCTAAGCCTTCGTGACCTATCCTTCTGAGATCCTACGACAGCGACTCCGACCACATGATCTATCTACTGCGTTAGCTCAAGTCTGTTCCTAAGCCCTGGTGATCTACCCTTCTGATATCCTACAACAGCGAAATGATCTGTCTACTTCATTAGCCCGTCTGTTCTTAAGCCCTCGTGACCGACCCGCTTGAGATCCTTCGACAGCAAGTCTGTTCCTAAGCCCTCGTGACTTACTCTTCTGAGATCCTGCTACAGTGACTCCAACCACATGATGTGTCTACTTCATTAGCCCATGTCTGTTCCTAAGCCCTCGTGACTTACTCTTATGAGATACTGCTACAGCGACTCCAACCACATGATGTGTCTACTTCATTAGCCCAAGTCTATTCCTAAGCCCTTGTGACTTACTCTTCTGAGATCCTACGACAGCGACTCCAACCACATGATGTGATGTATCTACTTCATTAGCCCATGTCTGTTCCTAAGCCCTCGTGACTTACTCTTCTGAGATCCTGCTACAGCGACTCCAACCAAATGATGTGTCTACTTCATTAGCCCAAGTCTGTTCCTAAGCCCTCGTGACCTACCCTTCTGAGATCCTACAACAGCGACTCCGACCACATGATCTGTCTACTAAAACTTTATTTGAAAAGATTAACAATACATGTGTGAATATATATATATATATATATATATATATATATATATATATATATATATATAATTTCTCAAACTTACGAGTAATTCAGTCGATATTTAATACATAAATCATAAATTCATAAAGAACTTTTATAAAATTTTCTATTCATTATTAAATGTAATGATTTTATGTAATTTATTGTAAGCAATTTAATTTTCTAATATGCATGCTACAAGTCAATTTAATAATAAATTAATCTATAACAACTTTATATGAAGTAGCAGTAGATAAAAAAACTTTGAGCCCATTTTCTTAGAATCTAATGGGGAAAATAAGCAATTTGTGATTGTTTTGCAAGAAATACTGTTATGGGATGACAGTGTGTGATAATAAAGAATTATCTTTCGATATTTCATCTTTTTGAACTACTTTTTGTATTAAGAAAAGGTTTGGTCCCAACGAAATTTTGTACCATTTTTGCTAGAATTTTCAGTTATTTCTTTAGCTACACTCTGAAACCCCTTTCAATTTATAGAAGTAACGTCCTATTTTTTAATATACGATACAAGTAATATTAAAGTAGATAATTCTTACAGACGTCTGATTTTCACCCCAGAGATATATATTTTTGCATCTTAATTTCAGGAAAAAGAAAAACAGCTAACCCTATGGAGGAGAAGACAACAACTCTTGCGGAGGATGAAATCAGGTTTCGAAAAATTAAGTATGAATATATTTTGATGTAACTATATTTTACAATATTTTTCATTTACATAACTTTAAAAGCCATTTATGTAACAGAAATCCTAAATATTTTTTTTAATTAAGTAAATACACATCTTTATCAAAATGATAAAAAAAATTTTTAGTTCAGATGTTTGGTTGACGGGGTTAATTGGGGATGGAAGAAGAGTTTAAAAAATCCATACTTTTTAAATAGCTATGCAGCAACAGCTTTAGATCATATCTATAAGATTTTTCTTTCATGATTTGGAATTTTCTGATCCATTTGCAGTACTCATACCGAACGCAATCGTTTTTCCCATATCAAAAACCGATCATCAACGATGCAGGCGGAATAAAATGTGTCATGTGAACAATTTTTGAAATTAATTCTGTACGAAAATTGAAAAATGCATAGATTAATATATAATCAAGATAAAATTACGTAGGTTCAGTAAAACGCTACATTGCTTTTTTATTCGTTGAACCTAGCAGAAATTTTAATTTAAAACATACATGTGTGTGTGTAATATATAAGCGCAGGGAAGATTAAAACACAGTTGGTTTCGCATTTCTTGTAAAATTATTCTTTATTGCATAGTTTAATTAGTCATAAAAGCATACGCATGATACGACTAACACCATAAGGTTCCCATTTGAATCACCCAATCTAAACCTATCTTGACTTGAGTCAAGTTAATCTTATCAGGAGCAAGCCTTTCCATAAAATTGTTGAATAAATAGTCTTTTAAAGTATCTCTTATCCTTTTCTCGGTCTATTAAATGCGGTTTTTATTCATAAAAAACCCACAGCTATTAATGTAACTAAACATTAACTGTCAATAAATAACTAATGTTGATAAATATGGATGTACTACTTGAAGTCACCAAATCAAATATAATTTATCGGCATGATTTTTACGCTAGGAACTAATCTGTCAATAAAATAGGTCTTGGTAGCCTGGTTGGAAGAGTAACAGATAATCAACCGGAGGGTTGCGAGTTCTACTCCAACCAAATACCGTCGTGAACGAAGGGGTATGGTGTATGGTGAATCTATAGGTTGCCTCAAATGTCCTCATGTTGGAGCGTTGTTGAAGTTTAAAGAGTGGGGTGCCAGTTCAGGTGTGACCTCGTCATCTAACCGTGAATCAAAATTAAGTGAATGTTTTGTTGATAATTTGGTAATTTTGGTAATTTTTAATTAACGTCGTACTAGAGCAACACGACGGGCTATTGACGACGGTCTTGGATCAATCCCTTACAGGAAAGATCCGAGGACAACAACTCATAATTGGATGTTTTGTTGAAGCATCACTTCTCCAGTATTGGATCTTTCGCTACAAGATTGATCCCAGGCCATCGTCATTAGACCATTGTGTTTCAACTGTGCGACGTAGATTCAACTACTAATCAACAACTACTCCATTAATTTGCAGGCAGTTTTTGTGGATCAAACCCACAACTATTATCGTAGTGAAACGAGTCATATCGTCGCTCAAAGTGCAAAAAGGCGTATGTCAAAAATTCCATTTTTTATTTTATTTTTGCTATTTGTGGCATTTTGTGATTTCTACCTGGTGACAAAATCTCTTATATCATCAGCTGATCCGATAAAAGTTACAACCAAATGTATATAATAATAATAAATTCATATCATAAGGTAATGGTAATGGTAAAGGTCATTTTAGTTAACGTCGTACTAGAGCAACACAACGGGCTATTGACGACGGTCTTGGACCAATCCCTTACAGGAAAGATCCCAGGACAACAACTCGTAATTGGATATTTTGTTGAAGCATCACTTCTTCAGTATTGGATCTTTCACTACAAGATTGATCCCAGGCCATCGTCATAAGACCATTGTGTTTCAACTGTGCGACGTAGATTCAACTACTAATCAACAACTACTCCATTAATTTGCAGGCAGTTTTTGTGGATCAAACCCACAACTGTTATCGTAGTGAAACGAGTCATATCGTCGCTCAAAGTGCAAAAAGGCGTATGTCAAAAATTCCATTTTTTATTTTATTTTTGCTATTTGTGGCATTTTGTGATTTCTACCTGGTGACAAAATCTCTTATATCATCAGCTGATCCGATAAAAGTTACAACCAAATGTATATAATAATAATAAATTCATATCATAAGGTAATGGTAAAGGTCATTTTAGTTAACGTCGTACTAGAGCAACACAGCGGGCTATTGACGACGGTCCGGGATCAATCCCTTAAGGAAAAGATCCGAGGACAACACCTCGTAATTTTGAACCACGGTCAGATGACGAAGCAACACCTGAGCTGGCACCCCACTCTCCAAACTTCCACACCAACCCAACGGGAGGACTTTCGGCCACGACAGATTTAAGGTGCACCAGCCTCCTCTACACTATACGCTTACAAACATCCATGCCCGGACCCGGATTTGAACCAGGAACCTTCCAATCTAGAGGCTAACACCTTAACCACTATACCGGTTGGTCGGCATATCATGAGGAAAACGATTAGTTTTTTGCTCTCCTGAAAATTGCAGTTTTTAGACATACGATATTTTGCACTTTGATCGACGATATTAATAATTGTTTGTTAAGTTTAATTATAGAAATACTGTTTTCAAATTCAAATATTTTATTTTCAGGGTCCCCTTGTGCTCCAGCCTCCGTCTCATTGGAAGTCGTCGGTACCAAAGCAGTGAGGGTGAAGTTCACAGAGAGCGAATCTGCCCGGGAACCCGAAACCATCGTCACCAAGTACAAGGGTCAGTTTTCTGCACTGATTAATCGATCTTTGAGCTTTCAAACTTAGTCAGCAATTACTTACTCTTACTAATGACAGACGGTTTCCGTTTACAGTGGAATGGAGCGTGAGACCAGATTTCCACCCTCTGTCGGGATCCAGGGAGATGATGAACCTACAGAAGCTGGAAATGGTGCTGTCCGATCTCATTCACGGAGTCCCCTACTACGTGCGGGTTGCTGCGGGGAATTCCAAAGGTTACAGCCTCTATACGGCTGGAACGCCCCCCAGTGCCGCTCCATCAAGTTAGTTCACTTCACTTTAACAAACTCAAAGCGTACTAAGATAATTTGGCGAAACAGGAGATGGTCTCTTATGTGACGACATAGAGAAACGGTAACGATGCAGAATCTGATCATGCAGCGATTTGATGCCAGTGTGACGTACGCGAGGCGTTTATCGACTCGCGACTTGGGTCATGTGTTCTGGTGGATGACTAGATTTCTGCTGCGCCTGTCACAGGGGGTGCGCTGTTTATCCGATTAGTCAAGACGCTTGACCATAGACGTGATCCATCAAAGTCGCGTCACCACCTCATTAACCCATTGTTTGCTTATGTACAATACCCTGCAATAATGGACCGGACGGCAAAATGTGATGGTATAAGGGAAAGAATACATGCTTTAATAGGGGGATGGTCCCCCACCTGCTGCAATTACACTAGCAACCCTTCTGGGCATACTTTCAACAAGGTTTCAATACACAGCTATGGGTATTTGTGTCCATTCCTGCTGCAAGAATGTCGCCAGCTCAGCTGTAGATTTTGGACGCGATTCCCTAGTCCGTAAGCGTCCCTCTAACTTGTTCCGCAAGTTTTCTAATGGGTTTAGGTCGGGATTCTGAGCAGACCAGGGAAGACGTTTTACATCCATATATTGATACCACTGCTTGACAGATGCTGCAACATGACATGGTGCGTTGTCTTCCTGGAAGTAACATCCGTCCATTCCATAAAATTGCCAGAAAAGAATCAGGAAGAACCTGACTGTCCAAAATGTTCTTGGTGGCGTCGGCGATTAATTGACCAGGAACAACATCCAAAGGTCCCAGGCCATACCACGAAAATCAGACCCAAACAAGTAGTCGTTTTTTATGCAAATTCGCCGGAGTCCGGTTCATTATTGTAGGGTAGTGTAGGTGACACACGAGGTGACTTTTGAAGCGTGCTTCCCGCCTCCAAGATTGCGAGTCACATTGACACGAAAAGAGGATTCGCAACTAGGTCAAACTACAATGTCCCCTCGAGTGTCACCATCCTTATGGTGGGAATCGTGTATTTCCCGTACATTTGTAGGCGACGTAGTTACATACGCAGTTATATGTAGTTTCTATGGTATTAGGTAAATGACAGACAAGGTGACCTGGTGGGTTTGTATTACCCTGGTACATTTCTATTGTTCATGTCACAAGGGTAGAGCTGCTCACCAAATCGCGCACAATGTTCAACCATCTGCGGCTTACAAGTCGCGCACAATGTTCAACCATCTGCGGCTTACAAGTCGCTCCACCTTGTCAATCTAGTGTTTCTGAGGTAGGTGACAGAAAGAGTGACATGGTCAGCGCGACACCGGGTGCTCTTGTCACAAGGGGTAGCTCTGCTCACTAAATCAAGCGCGACCTTTGACCATATGCGACTTACAATTCGCGCCTTGGTCGTCACCGGTTGATCCGTCTGTCATCGGCATTAGCTGAATAAGTGCAAGTCTGCTTTAAAACATTTGATTTTTTTTTTAAATCTGTCGAGTATTCAGAAAATGAAATTATAAAACAAAGTATCTTTTTCCCGTTTCCCTAAATACCGTAATGTTTAATCGGCATTACATGAAACCACTTTCTTTATTCTATTCAGACTACTGACTTATATTTTATCTGTGTGATTTTTTTTAGCTTCGATTTTCTTTGATGTAATTAGCTTCAATATGTCTTTGATAGCTTTTTAATTTGAAACTTATTTTGTGAATAATTTGAGTCTCATTAGTTAGCCCCATATATACATCGGTGCCCTTGATTGAAGCTCAACTGCACATTACTCAACTTTTTGAATGCTCAACTGTAAATTAAGAACATATCATACAGATTCATATGAGTACCTTCTATTACAATCATAGGAACCTACAAAGAACGAATAAGTATGAAACTAATAACGTAGGGAAAATCATTGCTGAACAGATGCATTTAAAGTTGGAGGGGTTTTCTACGCTTTCAATATTCGGAAAATATTCTTTCTGACTTGAGCAATATCATTTCAAGCATGCTTCACAGGACTGGTTCAGTCGCCATTTTGAGTAGGTTGAGATACCGCTGGGCGACTTAGACGTCCTTTAGAGAGGACTTATCATAACAAATGTCCTTCTGACAGCTTCACTTGGCGAATTCAACTTACCAGATTCTGCATATACACCATGACATTAGATATTTTATTGTAGAAGATGTTGTGTATAGTTACATAATAAGAAAAGTATCTGACATGACTACAAGACATTATTTCTCTTAAAAGCAAGTTTCACATATGGAAGGTTTTTCAATTAAGCTAAATGTAGGTTACGGAATATTTTTTCCGTGGCACACGTTTCTTGCACGCGTTCTGAACGTTATGTCATTTGGGTTATTTTTCGAATACGGTACCAATAAAATTCCAAAAAAGGAATTCCAAATTCTTGTATGACTGTTAATTGGTCAACACAAATCAGATTAAAGGCCGAATAATTCCACAACGGTTTAAAACTACATTTTAACCAATATGTGTTATGGGTAACAGAGTAAAAATTTCTCATTCATGTGGTTCAATTGTTTGCACTGAAAATACCTCTAATTTAAGACCCATGACCAGCTGTAGACAAAGGATGAAGTGATAAAACTGCACAACAACTTTTATATTATTTGCGCATATCATACTTTTATTGGTTGTTCTGTTCTTGTTCACAGCTCCCTTTACATCAGTCTTTGTAGGTTGACCGAAAATTTTTTTAATTGTCTTCTCGACTTGTAAACGTACATTTCTTTTCAATAACTGCTGTCTATAAATCTTTATGTTAGTGTCGTTTACTTGAGTTTATTTCCATTTTTCCTATACGGAAGTACTTACTCAAAGAAGTGCGAATCTTCCAATATATAAATAAAAAACTTTTCAAACTAGTATTTCAACACTGGTGTTCTAATACTGAACTATGATCTGTCTTACTTATTGATAAACAACATAAATTTAAATTACCTCAATTTATTTTCAGTGAGCAATGCTTTAAAAGAAATAAAAGTATTTAAAATTTTCTTGTATTGTTTTTCAAAACTATCAAATAAGAGCTATACACATTAAACGAATAGCAAGTGAGTTCATAATTTATGGGCATATTATTGCATAGTAATAGATTTATTATTATTCTCCATTTTATTTTTCCCCAAGCGAAATAAGCATACACACACGCAATTTTTCCGTTTTGTTTGTAAAGAATGTTCTTGGAAGACTTTTATTTAAGTACCCTATTTATTAAAACTTCTTGAAACTAGATTGTGTCTTTTGTAGGTTGGATGGACATAAACGGTAAAAAATCACGATCTCAAGGTCGTGTCTGTCAGCTTGATTGTTTGTTTCACCAGATCATATTTACTAGACCACCGTGCTCTTCTGAAATCAAAGGTAAGAAAAACAAATAAAATAGATAACTTCTTTGGAAGAATTTTTAGGGAGTAATCCCATTTAATCACCAGTTACTCTATCTTTCCATTGGACGCTTCTATAAAGGTATTTCAAATTTTGTTTTTAATGAGAAAAGCAATTTAAAAAAGAGGGATAAATTGAAGGGTCGAGATACTGTTTATAAGCTTCAATATAACTTACATTTTCTATGGAAATGCATTGAATTTTTTAACTATAATTGTCAATCAGTTTGGATTTTATAAGTCAAAGTACAATAGGGATACCTGTATGAAATTATATACTACATGACGAATATCAGTCATACCACTTATAGTTCGTATAGTAATATCCAAAATATAATACTATAACACTTGTAAAATTTGATCATGTCAAATGTGATTCATCTATCATTATGAAGCCAACGATATGAAAACATTTCTAATCCATGAACTTTCACGATTCAAAAGTGGGTTAAAATAAATCGCAATAATTTCAGTCTTTAATTCTCGTTCGGAGACCTTGTTTCCTCTTGCGTTACATTGTCTGATCAGAGGTTGCGTTTACTTTTGTTAAAAATAAATAAAGGAAAAACTACTGCAACACTGACTACATGGCCCTAGTAAATGAAGAGGCATATGAGGATAAGCGATTATCATAGGAAGACATTAGAGCAACTCAGGATTAGTTCAGCCAACTAATCCTGACTAATTCTTGTTACATTATCACTATACACAATCCTTGTCATACAATCATGACAATGTTTATGCGTTGCTTATCTCATAAACTGTACGTAATTATTCTAAATTCATTTTACTGTGTATAGCCAGAAAACAGAAACTTGGAAACTTAAAAACTAAATATTGACAATATTTTGAACACTTGCTTTTGCTTTCAGACATTATCTTTGGGAGCACGTTGGAAACTCCACAGCAGCAACGAAGACAAGTGAGGAAAAGCATCAAAAACCTCTTCGCCCCCACACCTAAATTTCAGAAAAATATGAAACGGTATGTAATAGAAACTAAAAATTCAGTTCTGCATTCCTGATTCAGTTTAACTGTTTCTTCGTACTTTACAGTTTTATATTCCAACTTTCAGGGCTGTTTCAGTCAAAGCCTCTTGAAATATTAGCTTTAGTGTGTAGCAGGGCTTGAAATAAATCGCGGCTACCACGGCAAATGCCGTGAGCTTAGCTTAAATCACTGCGACGATCAACAGTTCTCACGGCAAGTTTTGCTGCGAGTACTTGAAATCGAATGTTACTTTATTTCTCTTTCCAAATGCCAGCTATTAAAAAAATTAAAGAAAACTATGTTTCTTAATAAAGTTTAAGTGCGGATGGTCCTTTGCTTTCAGATTTTAGGGCTGAATAAGCAGTTTAGATATGGTTCCGTGCATGTGATCGCAGACCCTACTTTTCGCTATGTAGTTATGAAAGAACTGCAATTTTTGATATCCTAATTATTGACTGATGTGTTCGTAAACTTGATAATAAGAAAATAAACGTGTGTTTACAATATAATATTTGAGGATTTTTTTTTTATGCAAATGTATTTTAGGGTTTCATACGAAATTGCAGAAAGCTTACAAGAAAAGTGAAGTATTTTTTTCTTCTCATTGCATTATTAATTCAATTGTTATATATATAATACGTATAAATATAAAACTTTTTACAGACAGACTGACCAGATATTAATGTACGACATATATCGTTATTAGAAGAAAAAGTGACCAGATATTGATAAACGAGACTTCTCTTCATTAGTAGAAAAATTGACCAGATATTGATGTACGAGACCCTTGTCATTAGAAGAAAAATTGACCAGATATTGATGTACGAAACTTCTCGTCATTAGAAGAAAAATTGACCAGATATTGATGTACGAGACATCTCTTCATTAGAAGAAAAATTAACCAGATATTGAGGTACGGGACTTCTCGTCATTAGAAAAAAAACTGACCATATTGATGTACGAGACTTCTCGTCATTAGAAGAAAAATTGACCAGATAGTGATGTAGGAGACTTCTCGTAATTAGAAGAAAAATTGACCACATATTGATGTACGAGACTTCTCGTCATTAGAAGAAAAACTGACCATATATTGATGTACGAGACCCTTGTCATTAGAAGAAAAATTGACCAGTATTGATGTACGAGACTTCTCGTCATTAGAAGAAAAATTGATCAGATAGTGATGTAAGAGACATCTCTTCATCAGAAGAAAAATTGACCAGATAGTGATGTACGAGACATCTCTTCATTAGAAGAAAAATTAACCAGATATTGAGGTACGGGACTTCTCGTCATTAGAAGAAAAATTGATCAGATAGTGATGTACGAGACATCTCTTCATCAGAAGAAAAATTGACCAGATAGTGATGTACGAGACATCTCTTCATTAGAAGAAAAATTAACCAGATATTGAGGTACGGGACTTCTCGTCATTAGAAGAAAAACTGACCATATTGATGTACGAGACTTCTCGTCATTAGAAGAAAAATTGACCAGATAGTGATGTAGGAGACTTCTCGTAATTAGAAGAAAAATTGACCACATATTGATGTACGAGACTTCTCGTCATTAGAAGAAAAACTGACCATATATTGATGTACGAGACATCACGTCATCTCGAAAAATTGACCAAATCTTGATTTCGTCGTCATCCAAAAAATCTGCAATATCTTGAATACAAGATGCATTAGTCGTTAACAAAATTGGTCAGATTTTGATGGAAGAGGTATCGTGTTGAAACCACTTCGTGGGTTAAGAACAGAATAGAAAGTTTCAGGAATGTAACCTAAATAAACCGGAGTGACTATAGACATTTTACAACTATTCTCACATGAGACACATATCAGGTTACCTTAAAATATATCTTACCGTCGTTTTGGCAAAGTTTGGCGTTAACTAACTAGTGTTAACCAATCAACAAATATATCAAATTTTGGAATTTATTCTTTGAAATTATTAACAGCAAACAAATCAAATATCGCATTCACAAAACAAGCCAACTGACGTCACATTCAGAATAAGTACAGAAAACACGTACCACCGCAGAAACTTTACTGCCTCCTATATTTAGCTTGACAGAAAATGGATCTCATAGCCTAGACATATTTCTTACGGAAGTACGTAAACCCGAAAACTGTACTACTCTTTTCTTCTCTGGAATATAATTTTTTATTTTTTTAAATCACATCTCTTTTTTTGTCGTAAAATCGAAATATATGATCCCCCCCCCCCTGTCGCCTCAAGTCATCTTTAATTCATCTCAACCTACTATATAAATTTCATACAAAAGACTCAATTTTTTAAAATAATCCCAACAGCAAAGATTTAAAGGATTTTTTTTCATGAATTTACAGCTTAAAACATATGATATACCATTTCATGGAATACTGGTTATCAGAGAACAGTTAAGCATTTGTGGCTCCCCGAAAGAAAGGATGCGTCTCTCTCTCTCTCTCTCTCTGTCTCTCTCTCTCTCTCTCTCCTCTCTCTCTCTCTCCTCTCTCTCTCTCTCGGGAGCCGTTTCCTATTAAAAACTTCTTCCTTGGAATAATGTAGGGAACAGTTTGTAAAAATATAAATGCCTCAATTTTTAAAAGATCGTGAAATAATTTTTTGCATTTATTACACATTTATAATAATCATTAATATATGGTTTTACTTCTGAAACGCGTTAGATTTTAAAAAAATTTATAATTTTTTACTAAAACGAGAAAACATTTTTTATCTTTATTGAAAAATTGTTTTTAAAGGCATGTGTTAATTTCAGGGGCGTCTACCTTGCCTGCCTTATGTATACGGATCACAGGGTTCTAGTGACGACAGAAGATACTCTTCCTATCATGGAAGTGGATGAAAACTGTCCAAGCTGCTTGCACAATGATTTCCATTGGTTGATGAAGGTAAAATATCTACATTTTGCATAATTAGCATTTACATTTGCAGAAGAGCTAAACCTTATGCTCCTGTCGAATTTGCAATCGTTCAACAAGAAATAACTGTTGTGTCAAAGCCAAATTGTTGGGTGTCATGTTGTTGTATTCATCTGTCATGTTCATATGTTGTAGCCATAGTGTTGTACGTCTGTTCTGTTGCTCCAGTGGAATTTTTTTTAAATAAGTCATAAGACGTTTACTCAATAAATCTAACGCGTAAAATAAAACAGTTCGAGTATATTTGTAAGTGATAATCGTAATGGTAACTATTTAACGTCGCACTGGAGCAACACAACGGGCTATTGGCGACAGTCTTGGATCAATCCTTAAGGGGAAAATCCGAGGAAAAAACCACGTGATTTTGAACCACGGTCAGATGACGAGGTTAGTGCATGTGCTGGCACCCACACTTCAAATTTTAAAACAGTCAATGTGAAAACATTTGAGGCCACGAACAGGTTTAACGTACACCAACACCGTGTACACAACGGTCTTTGGTTGGTCATTTTTCTGCGTTGCCAAATACTGAAAATTACAAGCTAATTAAGAATTCAATTATACTATCGCATGCACGTTTTCACTACTTCTCTGCAATATATCGCCTGCGCTTTCTACTATTTCACAAAAAAGTTATCGTTTGCGTCACCCGTTTCCTTCATCGTCCTTAAAATGAAATAGAACGAGCGTGTGTCCGAGGCTTTAAATTATTTCTTCCACTCGCTCGGCTTGTTTCACGTGGTTGTGGATAAAAACATGAATCCATAATTATTAATTGGTTAAAATGATTATCTCCACCGTGATCAAAAACATTAATCTGAGCTTCCATAGCCAATCGGATGTCAATTTGTTATTTACCCTTCAGAGTTCTTACTACGCCGACTCCGCCCACATTATATCCGTCTATTTCATTTAAAGGTTTATAGTTTCCTCTCACATCTACGTCCAGCATTTTTTAATTATATTTTTAACAATTCGTGAGAGCCGCGGTAGCTCAGTCAGTAGAGCGTCGGGCTCGCATCGGAAGGGTTGTGGGTTCTGTCCTCGGCGGAGCCTACAATTCTGATGGTTGCGAGATTGGTTCTTGGACCTGGCTAAAGACCGTCGTGTTCGCTAATGGTGGCTGGGGCACGTTAAATAGGTCGTGGTCACAAAGTCCTCCATGTTCCCATACCAAATCAACACCTCTGGGGGTACCTGATCAGGGGGTTATCGGCTTCTGATTGGGATCTAAATTACGATATGTGTGAGTGAATAGATGTGTGAAAAGGGACCTTCCTGTAAAACGGATGTGTCATGTATGAAGAAGTCCAACCCTCTGGGGCAATGGCACCCCCAATTGGGCCATATATGGCCCGCACGACAACAATTCGTGAAAGTATTTTATCAATTAGAGGGTTAGGATTAATTTAATATAACATTAATTAGTGAGAGGGCGAAGATAGTTTTTAAATATAAAATTAGCCAATGAGAGAACAAGGATTCTTTAAATATAACTTAACCAATGAGATGACGGGGATAGCTTAAATATTAATTTAACCAAAAAGAGGGCGGGAGGATAATTTGAAATCATCCTCGTTATTAATGAATTAAAACCAATTTTTGTTGTGGATATACCTGGAGGTTTTCCTTCACTCTCTAATAAAACGACGTCTGCTATCCAACTTGAAAATAATCGATATTTAAAGGAGGATATCGTAAATTTCTGACCCATTTCTACTGGTTTCAAACGACATCGCATAGCTTTCCCGGTTAATAGGGGTGGGGAGTTATTTAAGCTGTTTAATCGAGTATGGAAGCAAGAGTCGCGAACATCTGGATAAAATACACGAGTTTAACAAACCCCGAACGATTTGCAATAGTGAAATTTCCGAAGAACGGTTCTGTAGATTACATCCTTTCTAAGCCCATCTTTTTGAAAGTTTCCCGAATCCTTCCACTTATTTTCCAATTCCTTTCTCCTCCGCAGGTGGCGTGCACGTGGGAAGACACCAAAGTCTTGAGGACGGAAATGGAAAAGACGCAGAGTTCCTCCGCCATCCATTTCAGAAGCAAGCTACTGCAAGCTGCGGAAATGATGCAGGTGAGACGATTCCGAAACCACTGCGCAGGATATTTTGACACTCCTCCTCGAAACTACTGATTTCCATTAAGCCGAAGGGAATGCAAATTCTCATTAGGAGCGTCAATGAACTGTTAAACAAGCGGCGGTGACTAACGCTTATAATTGCGCATTGCCACAAACAAGATCTTTTGACAAAGCAGCGGGAAAGTATAATTGCGGAATACGATTACTTAAAAAAAAGCCTTTGTTTGAATAGGGCACGGGGTTAACCTTTATAACTGTCGGTGGAATATTATGGTTCTTCGTTACAATGTACAAGGTTAAATTGGTGCATAACAAAATTTATTTATTTTGGTCAAACTTCATTAATATATTTTTTTAACCTGACGGTGCGTCATCACTGTCTATGTATAAACCTTTCCTTTCCACTATATGTCTACTTTGTTGATTACTGGCTATGCATAAAACTTTTCCATCACTATTTGTCAACTTGCCTTGCTTTCGCATGGTGTTGTTTTTCAACAATATACTGGTAAAACAATAATATTGTCTAAAAAGACAATTCTAGTGGAAAATTATTTCCAATATTATTCTTCATGTTTTGACCCTCAATCAAGTTTCTAGAGAGAAATTTTTTTGTTACAACTTTTTTCGCCAAGGATGCATAAAAAGAGATTTTTTCTGGAAATTTAGGGTTTAAAAATCCATTTAAAATGTATTTCTTAACTAATAACTCTGATTGAGGCTCAAAACATCCGCTGTATTATATAGATTATAATGATATAAAAACAATTATAATAAAATAATTTATTGTTGAGTTATCACTGTTTGAACAAAGCATCTATTGCAAAAACCTCTTTCTTCGGAAATCGAGTTCAAAGTTTTGGAAACATGTCTGTTCATGGTGACAGTATCTAACAAAAACCCTTATAATTAGAAAACTATTTCGAATATTTTCAAGATCATGGCATCGTTTGAAAACTAAGGGACTGAAGAATATTTTGAAGCGATAAAAAAAATTTAGAGTTTCTGTTCTATTTTCAGGATTTCTAGCGTGTACATACGCTTTAAGAATTTTCGTCTAATCGTTGTTGGGAAGCCAGGGACCATTTGGTTTGATAGACTATCCTGCAGTTGCTCTTTTATTATTTATTCCTTGTGTTATTATACTTTATTAATTGGCAGCAGTAGCCATTCTAATCCTGCCATTAGAAATTAACTTTTATTTACTATGTGAATAAAGCCTTAATGTACGATTCTAGAATGCACTCGGTGTCCAAGATTTGGGGCAGTTCTATTACAAGCCTATTAAAGACTTGGATGACACAACGGTATTATGTACCGTCAAGCATGTTCCTGATTCCAAGAGCTTGAACAACTTGTCCTTGCGGTGGGTCCCTTTGGCGAAGCTGCAAAGGAAGCTGAGTATCAATAACGATTCAACTCAAGACGTCTTCACTGTGAATAGTTTGCTGCTCTCAGCCACACAGGTATTTTTCCACTTTTTTCTACTCAAAGTATACATATACAACAGAAGATTATTTTTTCATTTTGACTTTAAAATCCAGTTTTTCTTACAGTATGGCATTAGTTTATGCTTAAAATCCTTTCAGGGTGAAAAATCAATTTATCTAATTTTGGTATAATTAGCTACTCGGCACTATATTTCATGTTTCTACCCTCAATCAAGTTGCTAGAGGTAAAAATATTTGTACAGTATTTTTCACCAAGGAAGCATAATGAAATTCAGGATTTTTTCTTGAATTATTAACATTTAAAAATGAAAAGAAATTCATTAACTAGTAACTCTGAGAGTCAAATCATCCACTGTATTATATAGATTACAGTGATACCAAAATTATTATTATCGATCAATTCATTGGCGAGGTATTGCCATTTAAACAAATGATAATTTTGAAAAAAAGCAGGTTCGATGTGAATGCTTCAGAAAGTGAATTTGAAATTTTGGAAACATGTTTGTACATGTTTCCCAAAACGAACTAAAAGTGTTTACAACTAGAAAAATATAACGAATATTAGAAAATCTTGGTATCCTTTAAAAGCTAAGGAATAAAGGAAAACATTTTGAAGCAATAAAAAGTTTTCTTGTCGATTTTTGTGATTTCAAGGATATACATACACCTTAGTTACCTTTAATTTTTGGAAGAAACGTTATCCATGTTTAACAATTTAAAATTATTCTACGATTCCCATATCAATTTTACGGAAACTTCATATATTCCTAATGAAGATGATATGATTATATTCAGAATGAAGAATGATTATATTCATAATGAAGAATGATTATATTCATAATAAAAAATGATTATATTCATAATGAAGAATGATTATATTCATAATGAAGAATGATTATATTCATAATGAAGAATGATTATATTCATAATAAAAAATGATTATATTCATAATGAAGAATGATTATATTCATAATGAAGAATGATTATATTCATAATGAAGAATGGTTATATTCATATGATTAGATTCATAATGAAGAATGATTATATTCATAATGAAGAATGATTATATTCATAATGAAGAATGATTATATTCATAATGAAGAATGATTATATTCATATGATTAGATTCATAATGAAGAATGATTATATTCATATCATTAGATTCATAATGAAGAATGATTATATTCATAATGAAGAATGATTATATTCATATGATTAGATTCATAATCAAGAATGATTATAATCATAATGAAGAATGATTATATTCATAATGAAGAATGATTATATTCATATGATTAGATTCATAATGAAGAATGATTATATTCATAATGAAGAATGATTAGATTCATATGATTAGATTCATAATGAAGAATGATTATATTCATAATGAAGAATGATTATATTCATAATGAAGAATGATTATATTCATAATGAAGAATGATTATATTCATATGATTAGATTCATAATGAAGAATGATTATATTCATAATGAAGAATGATTATATTCATAATGAAGAATGATTATATTCATAATGAAGAATGATTATATTCATAATGAAGAATGATTATATTCATAATGAAGAATGATTATATTCATATGATTAGATTCATAATGAAGAATGATTATATTCATATGATTAGATTCATAATGAAGAATGATATTTTTATATTCATAATGCATATTAAAAATTTCAAAATAAAGAAACAACAGCTCAATAACCATAATTATTTTGAAACTATGTACATACGTCAATTATGTTGGATATTTATTTGCTAAAAAGGTTGGTTAGTTCATTGGGTTTATCTAGCTACATTATGTTTCAAGTATCATTTTCGGTACAAAATATATTCATTTTCAATACGATCGATACAGCACTTGTTTTCAAACAGTGTTTATAAAATAAACTGATCAATGAAACGTTTATTTTAGGCAATGATGGCGTACAATCACATGAGTCGAATACCTCTACCAAAAGGCTTGTATGTGGCGTACGTCAAGATCAGTAGCTCAGTGGATCTCATTCGTGTCCTAGTTCCCAAGAAAGCTCCGAACGTTCTGCCTTATTATAAGGTTAGAGAAAACCCACACGTATCAGCGTAAGTGTCTTGTCTTCTCCATTACAGTATTATATCATTAAACGTTTTCAAATTAGTATGAGGAAGCGATAAGAATTTATTACCAGGATAAATGTAGGTGGTGGTAGATTTCTGCAGAGGAACGTGTTTCCTGTATGTATTGCCAATTGATGTAATTTCGAACACGATTTTCAACATTTCGTCAATAAGAGTTCCACAGAAAATGAATTTCGAATTGATGCGTGATAGTTGATTCGTCAACGATAATACGATTAAAAACAGATAAACTTCACCAAAACGGTGGAAAGATAGATTTTAAGGTAATCTTGATATGTGTGTTATAAAAGAACAAAAGTAAAATCTTATTTGGTCCGTCTGGATGGAAGGGGAGTGTAAACTGAAAATCTTTCTCTTATTGTATTTAAGGCCTAAGGAAAAACTACTAATTTAGTAGGATAATAGACAAATGGAACGCGTTGCCAGAAAATATAGTTAATTCAAAGGGAGTGTACGAATTTAAGATACAATTGGATAGTCAGTGGGAATTGGGGAATTCATAAACAAAGGACCAGTCTTGTTGGGCTTAAGCCTGTAGTTGGTCGTCAATATTTGTATTTGTATCCGTTAAACAATATTTAACGGCAACTTTTAAAGCGAATTGATATTTTATTTGTTCTTAACTTTAAAATATCTCTAGGAGAATTTTGGAAAAGGGTCGGTTCAATTTACCATTGTTGAAATAATAATCTTTGACAGTGTTTGTATATTATCAATTTTATAGAGAAGTTGATGATGATCATCCATTTTTAATCTTCCAAAGGTGCGAGGTGACTTTGTTTTCAATGTGTTTCGTTGTTATGCATTCTAGAGAAGGACTAATAAAATCAATATTTATAAATTTAAAAAATTATACTGGTTTGTGTTTAGCATGTGTTTTAAAATATGCTACTTTATTTGAATGAATAAATAGGGGGTACGTAAGTTCGAAAGTATCTGTGTCTAGCACATGACAGATGCCCCGGCATCTTACTTGTTAAAAATATCTGGGACAAATGGCGAATTAAATTTCTCTAAAATAAAAACCTTTAGCCACACAGCTTCCAAATATGGATGGATAGAAATGTAGACCACTAAAATTTAATCTATGTAATCAAAATAGTTACTTCGTTAAATCATTACCAGGCGATAATATAGACATTTATATTCTTAATATAGCCGACCAACCGGTATAGTGGTTAAGGTGTTAGCCTCTAGATCGGAAGGTCCCCGGTTCGAATCCGGGTTCGGGCATGGATGTTTGTAAGCGTATACCAGCTTAGGTGTTGCTTCGTCATCTGAATATGGTTCAAAATTACGATGTAATTGTTAGGGGCAATGATGGCCCTCCCACTGGGTGCTCCTTCACAAGTGGCCATCACTTCCGGCCTTGTAGTGGCCAATGACTTCGGTCAAAATGTGCCCGCCATTAGAAAAAAAAATATTCTTAATATTCTTATTATAACGCTTATTATAATAGCTTTATAAATAACGTTTGAGTTAAGAAATGTTGAAATTGGTATTCTGTTCTCCATTTTTTGTGACATGCTAAAAGCAAATTAGCAATTTTTAAATATTTTTTATTAAGTGAAGAACAATTCGCCTGATAACCAGCTGCTGTAGTTAAATAATATTTTGAAGGTAGTCACAAGTCAATAGTAGCATGGATTCAGTTCTGAAATCGAAATTACCATTATGTCGGAAACTGCCGAGCAATATATATTTAACCTTAAAATGTCACTCCATAAATGTTGACATAGAATACAATATCCTTTAGCGCACAAATATCCATTATTGATTACCATTTGTCTCTCTATTGTCAGTTTCTGATCACGAAGGCTAATTAAACACCGTCATCCATGACTAAGATATAATTTCCAATACTTGAGGATTTTTCCATTGTTAAAAATTTTTTAATTACGTTATCTATTATACCACAGTATCGATTCTTTCTCTTCCAATTCCTTTCAAAGCTATTTAGGATTTTACTAGTGTACAAAACTCTACAGGAAAGTGTTAAATAAATATTTATCTTCAGTAAAAGTCATAAATGTTGTTTTTGCTTTCTTTAGAGACGAGTGGGATTGGATAAAGTCTCTGTCTTATGAGACAAGAGGGGCACCTTCTGCAGCTCAGATGAAATTCCAAAAATCCCTATCATCAGCCACGAGAAATCTTTTAACGCTTTTAGAAGTCATGTCAGATCATGTTGGTGATCACAGGTGAGTAATTTATAACAGTAAAAACGTTTTTACTGCAGTTGGGATTTGATGAAATACGCACATACAAGAAAAAGAGGTGTTTCCGACAGGGTTTACTATTACTCATTAGTCTTGCTCGGTGCTTTTCTTGATTTGAGGAGGATAGATTTTTAAAGGCTCGTCGAAATATGTTCCTCTGGCACGTTTTGTAACTTCCTCCAGAATACCGATGGTATATTTATGCATAGTTCTTGGACTCATAAAGCCTAGAATTGGTAAGGTATTATGGAACGAAAACATTTCATAATTCCATTTTGCAAAAAAAGCATTGGTCGAGTAGTATGCACAGAAACTGTTTTAACATTATTTCATAGTCCACTAAAATAGTAGTCGTGATCACCATATTTAAAATAATTCTCTGGCATACCGATATTTGCTAAAAACTTGGTAGTTTTGACTGTTGCAATCTTAGATGCGTATAGGAAAAATGCAGCCCGTATCATATTTTTTCAAACAACTTTTGGCTCTGCTAATGATTCCATGAAAAATCTCTCCCATGTTCCGATCTTTTTTTAACTATATTTTAAACTTCTGCCGATTTACAATTGAACCAGGGACTAACTATTTTCATAAATACAAAATATATACCCGAAACATGGTTCAACATTAAGAGGCTCTATCCTGTATCTTACCACCGGGATTGATCCTGGACCGTCGTCAATAGTCTGTTGTGTTGCTTCAGTACGACGTACATTTTACTACTGCCTAACCTAACTGCAATGAAAAAAAGTAATTCAATAGAAAAAAGGCGAGGTTTCAAAAAAATAATTGAAATTTTGAGTTGATATGACCAGATTTTTAAGTACTTATGACAAGAACACCAAATGACTTAGGCTGGGACGGTGGTAACTAGTTGAATACTTATGAAAAGCATGTATTTATTGACTGATGAAAACATTTTAAGTGTGCTTGCAGTAGAATATTCAATCCCGAAGTGAATGCTTAACCCCCTAGAGGTTGTCGCGACGATATATCTCGTCATTAGAAGAAAACGGAAAAGATCTTGACCTCATCATCATCAAAAATCGGCAATATCTTGTTGGCGAGTTATCTCGTCATTAGCAAAGTAGGTTGAATCTTGATGGACGAGATATCCCGTAGAAACCACTTGGAGTGTTAAAATATGTTTTTCTCCTCCCCATTTACATAACGCACTGACCAATGCGCAAATGTAGCTAAACTCTGACCATTCCGATACTTGGTTCTTCAAGTCACCAGTTCGTGAAACTTGCATAATTTAGTCTTTTATTTGCTGAATATTATGTGTATGTCTTGTTTGCTTGCTACAAAAATGAAAATGAAGGTATGGGTTTAATTTTATACAGGCTATATGACAACGAGGTGATTGAACTAAATTCTGAAGTTTCTCTGGTACTTTTGCTGCCTCCTGTAGATTCCGTGTGTTCTGCGCCTGGACAAAAAGACGATGTCACGGAGAGGACGGATTGCGTGCTTCTTCCCCTACAAATATTTGAAATGAGTAAGACTTTTTTCCAAAACAATTTTTTGTAAGTCCATAATCATAGTTAGTAACCAGTATAGACCAAATATAAGTTGTAGATTTCGAAACGACACTTCTGCAAAAATTAATGCCGTTTACATCTAGTGTGGAATTCTTAACTTTTCAGCAGATTAATTCTAATGTATAATCCATTGCACTAGCGTGGGGATTGATCCCAGACCGTCATCCTTAGCCCGTTGTGTTGCTCCAGTACAACGTTAATTAAAATACCAACCTACTTACCATTGCACAAGCGAACTTCATTTCAAGGTTCTTATGCAAACGATTATCTTGAGTCTTAATAATATAAAACATCTTATTAAATGAAATATAATTAGTTTTTATTTAATTATTTGAAAATATAATTGATATGGAAATTGGAATGTGTTATTGTTTTGGTAATTCACTCCTAAATAGCTTTATGGTTAATGTAATTATATATATTTCTTTTAATCGTGGACGAATATCAATTGTTTAGTATATTCTTGGAGAATATTGTATAATTTTTAATGCAGATAAAACTTACTGAAACCCCGATAGAGTTATCAGTCATGGTTATAGTTAGAAAATGTTACGTAGTGTTCGTGAGTGATATTACACTCAGACATGTTTGCGATTCTTACTAAAAATTCTTTTGAACTTGGAAGAAATATGACATGAAATAAAAGGGCAGATAAAAGGGTTTATATACAACTCCTAATTGGTTTTAATAATTCGGAATATTTTATTGTACAAATGTTCATTGTTTTTCTCATAAATCATTTATTTTCTTTGATTTTACAGTACACATGAGCACCTACCAGCTGTCATTCATATCAAAATACTCTCGAATATCATCAATCTTAGAAATGGATACAATAGTTGCACAACATGTTCATCGGCTGGTAATTATTATATTCATCATTTATCCATAGTAGATCATATTGTAAAATGTATAGATTCTTTCAAAGGCTCGTTCTATGAATTTTTCAGTTTACATTTTTTACTCAGTACCACAACGTTATAAAATATAAGAGAAGTGTAATATTAGTGAATACTTTTACTGAATAAAATATTACTGAAAAGTTTTACATAACTTTGAATAATATTTACTGAAAGTTGCCTTCACTAAAATGTCGAAGACCAATTTTTTAGAACTTGTTTTTTAATCATGTACAAAATAAAATGTGGAAAATATTTCCTGGTGACTTAACCTCCAAATAATTTTTAAAGTTTAATTATATTTTAAACAATTTTGAAATACAAAGATTCGGTATAAGATACCATGAGAATGTCCATAGTACATATATCACAAGCTAATTGTACAAATGCACGTAGTGACAGTTAATCCGAGGCTGCAGATTGCCTACTACCTAGTTTCTACAGCGATTGTGATAAGTTGTTCAATGTTATTCCTACGGGGATTGGAATTCTTATAACTCCGTCTTGGACCCAGGATCAATCCAACAAAGTTCTAATGAATATTGTATTGTCATCACGAATACTAAGGTATGAAAAGTTTGAAGTGGATTGAACGTCGAAAATTGGTTTAAAAATCGCAAGATTTGAAGCTAAATAAAAACCTGTAAATCGCAATACATTATACTTTATATACGTAAATGAGCCAATAGGTAATCAAAAGTATTCTTGTGTTTTTAATATATTTTAGTCTAAAAGAAATACATAGTGATAAAATTGCATTCATTCTTAAAGTACTTCAATGTTACAGGCATTTTCAACGACAGAACTAACATCCGCGAAATCCCGTCTGCGGCAGCTACAACAATTCCAGACTCAAGTAGACAACACATGGAGATCAATGCGCTGGCTGATGGACGTTTTGAACTTCGCCAGGGAGAAACATTCCCCTGGAGGCATCTTACTGAACTTCATCCTCATCGACAGACCCGACTCCCCGTCTTCGAGTCCTCCACATTCGCCTCAACATTCCCAGTCCCTTCACACACTCCAAGTCCCCTGTGAAGTGACAGGTATGAAAAGCTTCCCTTGTCCCGAACCGTCGATCTCCATTTGCATCACCAATTCCACATCCAGTTTCTCTCTGACCGAGAGCAAACATCAACAAGCAGACACTCTGAAACCGAACTCCGAAATGCGTCGATGTGCTTCGACGTCCGGCCTGGTGTCCGTTTCCGGTTCGACGGACGACAGTGACCAGGACAGTTACTCCAGACAGAAGCCACCGAGCAGTCTCCAACTGACGGGCGACCGATCGAGCGCCTACAGCACAGAAACCTTGAGCGTGACTTACAAAATGGGATCTTGCCACAGTGGACAGTACGACGATACTTCTGCCGCTGAGACCGCGATGAACGACGAAGACTGCTCGGATAAAGGCCACGGGGACGACACGCTGTCACACGAAGGGATCGTCATTGACGTCACACCTGGATGCGCCGACAACCACTCACTGTCGTCGAACGAAGGGGCCACCAATCCGGATATCGATGACCTGGAGGACGACATCAGCGATTACAAAGAACAGCAGATGGAAGATCTGCTTCAGTTGCCGCATGACGACAGCAAGGACCATCCCAGCGACGACGAGGACAGCCTGACGGACTGCGGGCTGCAGTTCAAATCCATTCCGAAGAACGAGGACGAGGAGATTTGTGCACATGACGATGACGACGACATCGCTTTCGTCACGTCCATTCTGGACTCTGAGGCTTCGTGCCCGGATGCGGAGGACGAGAGTGGAGTGGACGAACTCAGAGTGTCAGTGGCGTACTGTGAGCTGGAATCGAATGCTAGTGTCCGGCTTCGAGTTCATCCCGATGTCACAGCGAGGGAAATTGTGGAAGCCGTCATCAGCCAAGTCAACGAGGCGTCTATCGAAGGTGAGCAGAGCAGCGAACTTTACGTGAGTGATCAAAATATGGGTAGTATTTGCTTGGTGGTTTCGTTTGACACGTCCGAGCGCTTTCTAAGTGATTCCTTCCAGCCTCTCAAAGTACAGAATCCGTGGACCAAGGGCAGACTGCTGGTGAAATACAGAACTGATGCGTGTACGCCCCAGAGTGAACAGTAACTGAGATGAGCTTTATTTATTTGTTTGTTTATAGTTTGTTTCGGTATTCCACTTCTAACAAAGTACTAAACGTTTCATTGATACCAGTGATCACAATACCCAAGTCGCGCAATGCTTTTATAAATTCCCACTGTAGTCCCGGTTGTTTTTCTAAAGTAGATAGCATAGGTCAATTTGAATGCATACCCTTTTTATTTTAACCTTTAACTGCTGTCATGGGTCTCACAGACCCCGAGTCATTTTTGACGGGTCGTTTCCACCTCTTAAATTGAATATTGGTCCTTGTCCTATTCAGTACCTTCCTATTACGTCCAACAGAAGCCACATTCAAAAACTGGTTTGGCTGCCCCAACTATTTCGTATTTCACACTATTTGCATTTCCCGCATCACAATACACAAGTCATTCAATGCTTTTATAAATTCCCACTGTAGTCCCGGTTGTTTTTCTAAAGTAGATAGCATAGGTCAATTTGAATGCATACCCTTTTTATTTTAACCTTTAACTGCTGTCATGGGTCTCACAGACCCCGAGTCATTTGGACGGGTCGTTTCCACCCCTTAAATTGAATATTGGTCCTTGTCCTATTCAGTACTTTCCTACTACGTCCAACAGAAGCCACATTACAAGACTGGTTTGGCTGCCCCAACTATTTCGTATTTCCCGCTTGGTCTCCTAGACACCCCCCCCCCTTCACAGCATTTGCGTTAATGCATTTCTTGTTGAATGAAATCGTGTAAGTTTTAGTAGGGAATTTCGGCAGAGAGCCTAAAATGGCAAGAAAATTTACTAAGAAACGACCTGTGTATCTTACACAAAAAGAAATTCAGGATTTTGTTGATAATTGGTCGGAAATAGAGTACTGAGAAAGTGAAATTTCGGATAATATTATTGAAAGCGAACACGAAGCGGATTCGGAAATTTATGCAGATGAAGATGAAGACATTTCAAGTGTGTCTTCACAAGAATATTTCAACGGAAAAAAACAACTTTAAATCGGATGCCTGGAGGGTACCTAATCGTGCCATTAGAACACCAAAACACAACATAGTTTTACAGTTTCCAGGGTTGAAATGTCCTGCAAAATTAGGTCCGATAGCTGAGTCTGAAGAGACATGGAATCTACTTACCTTATATAGTAATATAAGTATATTTCATGTTAAGAATTTTATCATCTAAAATTAAAATGTATAAATAATAATTATCTAAGGAATCTTTCATTAATATGTTATATTAATCAACTTTATACGCACTTTAGTGAGCGAGGTCTGAGAGACCCCTTCAGACTGGTTACGAGACGGTTTGTGACACAGCAGTTAAGGGTTAAGTAGAGAAATTTTGTTAGTAATATTTTCATTCAACAAATAAGCTTCAAAAACTAACATGCATTCAGAGTGTTTAGAGCTTAAAAATTGCAAAAAAATCGGTGGTAATCTAGAAAAAATTTAAACAAAAATTTGCCTATTCAGAATTTTTTTTTGTAAAACTGATAGATATTGAAAAGAGGAACTGAAGCGATTTTAAGGAATTTCGAAAGACGATAATTTAAATATGTGTAATCGTGCTTTGGAATTCTAAATTTGATACATATTTTTAGAATTACTTGAAATCATTCCAGTTCCTTTTCCTCCTACCTACAAATTAACTAACAAATGAAAACGAAGAATTAATCTTTAAGTTTACTCTTTTGACTAATTTGTCTTAAAACTATCTAACTAATCTATATGTTCTTACCTATCCAAAAATAGGGACACATACTCAATTGCAACAAACAATTACCAAATTATTAAGATCAGATTGTAGTAAAATTTCTCCCCATTTATGTTTTTATATTTATACCTATTGCAGCTGTATTCAAGTAATTAAAACGTATTAATTTTTAAGACTTAAAATGTTTGTATAATACACGAAGAAAATAAAAAAAGGACAAAATAAACGGATTTTACATGTAATCTATATATGCGAACATTTAAAGCATAAACGGAAGGTGCTTTTAAAGTATCACTGTTTGTAATATCATATATATAAGTAAACTATCTTATGTTTGTATGTGAATAAGTCAGAAATCTGCAGAAAGTACTCTTTATTTTCTTTGCATGTCCAATTTCATTACTAATTTTGTAAATATATCCTGTGCCATATATATAGACTTTGAATGTGTGTTCATTTTTAATTGTTCTTAACACGTGAGTGGTATTAGTTTGAAAAAACTCGCAAGATTCCTCAGATATACATAACAGTACAATTTGTTATGATTCATACATGCGCGAATAATATAGTTATGAGAACTCTATGCGATGTTTGCAAAGGATTGGCGTAGAAAGGAATTAAATACTGTAGAACTGTATATATACTTTACCTTAAAATTGTATACGTGCAACATCATTATTTTCATCAACATTTAATTCATGGAGTTGGGAAAGCAGCTAGAACAACATTTTCAGAGATAAATTTTAGGAAACTGAAGTGTATCAGATAAATGTAATCTGGACAGAGTTCTCTAAATTTAAAAAGTGGGGAACTATCGAAATTCGACGAATATATGTAGATGAAAAAGAGTATTTTTATAAAAGAAACTTATATAAACGGCTCTATGCGCCGTATTGAAAATTGTAATGATCGAGTGAATTATTTCTTATTTTTCTCTATGAAAGACATATTTAATGTGGTAAGACAGTCCCAAAAGATGAAGGTTACTCAATTTTTTACCGAAATCTAAACACAACGGGTTTGAAATCTAGAAATTAAAAACATATTGTAGTAGAGCTGAAATTTTTAAAGCGTTAAATTACTCGTTAACCAGTACTTCAGGTATGAACCAATTGTTCTTAATGCTTTATAATTAAACTATTGCTGAATTTCAGAGCTACAGGCAGTTACTTAGCTTCGAGTTTAAAATGTAGGCCTGATGTCATTTCAAATCAAGTACCATGATTTGAGCGCGTAAATCTGAATTTTCTTACATGTAAGTACAATGTACAATATTGAACGTTCTTTCAGAACAGTAAGATGTTCGAAAGATGCTTGTATAAGTACATATAGTGTTGCAGAAGAAATAACATGTGATTAAAAATTCAATAAGAATCATCGTAAGTGTACATGTTAAGTGTGAGAAACATGTGTATATTCTTCATTAGTCTTAAGTTAATTCAATTAATGTATTTCTTGTGTCATGGATCATTAGTTAGAGGGTCAAGGGTTCCATAATATGTCAAGACCAAATGGAATAGGATTCTTGGGAAGGTTTGTGTACTGTAATGAGCAGTACCATACCTGGCAACTTCTCCGGACTTTACGGAAGTCTTCAGGAAAAACATTTCGTTCTCCGGGCAAAAAATATTTTCCAGATTTTCCCTTCTTGGGGGAAATTTTCAAATGTGGTTAATTTTGAAGATTTGGCGACAAGCCTTGCAGCCAAAATAAAAAACATCGTTATCAATGATTGAAAGATTGTCTTAAAATCCTTCTTTGGCACTAAATTTCAAGAAAGCCCTGAAAATGTTCCACAAAACCACTGAAGATTTTTTTATTGCTCCTATTTTGCGTATATTAGGCACCATTTTGTATTATATACCTCCTAATCGGTTTCAATGAGTTCGAACTGCAGCCAAGCATCTAACGGTACTGTTTGTCCATCATGAGAACTACTCCACATAGACTACTCCTGGCGATTGCTATAGAAACACATCTCGTACACTCTGAGTGGAGATGAATCTGGAGAGCTTTTGGTGGCTGTGGGTGGTATCCTTTTATGTCACAAACGTCTGGTGAGCCAACTGTCGCTAAGTGTATCAATGTGACAAACTCAAATGCTTCAAGAATCACCAATAGAAAATGGGCTGTCTCGTTTCAAATGCAACAAACTTGTACAGACTTTCTATATGGAGCAGTTCTGGTGGCAGACAGAGAGTAGAGTTACTTTTCTGTTTTGAATTTGCTTTCATGAAACCCAATTTGGCGCAATCGTCCTATTTGGCGCTATTGATGCTTTTTAAGGAACCATTTTTCTTATCTGACTTAAATGCGTTACATTTAACGTCTAAAAAATAATCCGGGGATTTTTTTTAGGAGAGGCTGACAGGTATGCAGTATATTTGAAGGACGACACATAAGTTTCAACTTGTGTCCTTCCATTGCATTTACAACTTTAAAATTTTACAGTAAATGTACAAAGGAAAGAGATCCTTTATGTTTATACATGTTAGACACTATTTGCAGTAAATTGTGTACTTTATGAAAGGGACATCATCAGGCAACTGATGCTAAGGTGTGGAGTGAAGATTGAGGAACCGGCCATCTGTGTACTTTTCATATGCACTTGAATCATATCTGAGAAGTATTTTTCAAGCAAAGATTTGAACTCGAAAATATACGCATAGTAAAAATTTAATTTTAAATAAAAATTTTAGGCCTCATTTTTAACAGATAGGTGGTCTTATATTATGAACTCGTGACCCTATTATTCACATTCATCCCAGAATCATTGTAAGCTACATCTTGGCCAATAAGGCTCTTTGCGTCATCCACCTCAACCAACCTTTCGAGCTACTACCATGTATATCACACACGCGTTGTGACGTTATCAATATTTGGGACATAAACTCGATCAAGCGCTTGATACATTCATGTAATTATTGTATTGATTACTATGTAATCACGACAGTTTATAGATCGTTTTCCAGAGTTTCTTTTTTAAAAATACAAAAAAAACATCCCCGTCCGGTATGTTTAATGTAGAAACAGATTGATTGCTATTATTTTCTGTAAAAAATGTAATTGACTTCATGGTAAAAACCACATAGCTGGTCATTCTGAAGGAAAACATATCTGTGATTAGAATACAAATCAAAGTTTTGCGATGACTGTGTTGTCGGCAGAAATATACTTTTAGAAATTGTATAAAATTTATTCAAAGAAAGTGCTTAACATCTGAGTGAGCTAAAAATTTTAATATGTAGCTACTGCAGAAGTCTGCTATGATTATAGAAATATAGCTGTTGTGAAATGATGATATCTTGTGAATCATTTGGAGAAGTTGAAATTAGACATAGAACTACTCTTATAGTGGTGCCATCTAGAGCTGAAAATGTACGCAAAAGTAATAAACTCTAATAATCAGAAAAGAAAATTCTGATCAGAATATTTTAGAAGGATACATTTTTTATTTATACTAATTACTTAATTGAGTGATTTTACAACACGCGTGTTTTATAGATGCATAACTGTATTGATATACAGCTTAAATTGACAGTTTAACATTGGATTTCCTAATTTATAGAAGAAAAAAAAAGTCTATATTAAAGCCATTTGTATTTTTATAAATTATTTCTATGTTACTAAGGATTCAAATAAAATAGTTGCAATGAATATTTGTCAGTATTCATTCCTTTTTTAAAATATTAGCTATTGATGTTTTTCTGAGGTGTACGGCAAATTCTCGTACATGTATAAATTGAAGCATTATTTATGTATGATTTTGTTGTTCTGATAAGTATTTTCACTATTTGTACTCAAGAGACAGTGTATTCTAAATTCTGTTTTTGATAAGAGGTATCTATTCATCGGTTCATAGTTTTGTTGTTTAAACTACAAAATGGATACGTGTTCTTGAAGTTTTTGCGATTTGAATGTAACAAAACGTTTTGTGTTAAAGATTTACTTCATTGCAATACATTATTTTAAAATGTTAGTATTTAGCACTTCAGTGTGTTTACTTTCATGATTTTCTGGTTACTAGTCTTTAAGCAAAATAAAATTACTTGATTACTTAATTACTATTATGTTTATCTCATAAAGTTCATACATCATTACTGTGTTTCTCCTTGCTAACAAGATTGACTGGTTAAATCTCAAATGCTTTGAGAAACAATGAAAAATATATTCTTGCGAGAAGCAATGAATGATGAGTTTGATTCAAATAGATCAGATAGACTTTTAACATCGTACTAAATTTGAATCATGGGTTTCAAATGCTTAGCTAACTATGGTCCTTATGTCATGAAATCCATGGATTTTCAATAGGACTTTTACTTATCCATTAACAAATTCAAGCATTCCAATGGCACAGAAACCACACAGATTTAATTATATTTTCTGCATAAATAAATTAAAATTTTCGTTTAATTAATTAAAGGAATTTATAAGTTGTTGTGTAACAATTACTTCAAGAAACTTTCGAGGGTAATTTCGCTTTGGAGATGTATCGCAATCAGCGTGTTTTGTTTACCAAGAGAAAGTGACCACTGGCTAGAGTCTAAGCCAGCAGACATTCCGAATATAAAACTTTGTGTTGAAACTACACGCAATTTTAAAATTAAAAGTTTGATTTGGGCTTAGTTTTAGTCAGAAATGTCACATAGTTTGTACAAGAAAATACGGATTGAAAGATGTTAAGTAGTTTTATAAATCAAACAAATGCAGGCTGGGGATTTGTATGGAAAGTAACTAAAAATACATTTTCCACGAAATGGTACATTTTCATAGAAATATACGTTGTAACAAGCGTGAACAAACCATTGTTCTACCCTAACACTCACCGAGCTTTGCTTTTTTGATTGTTGAATTTCTGTTGAAAAAGTGACTAAATACATACGATTTATAACAAGGTATTTGGTTCATGTGTTGTATAGATCATATAGAAACTAATAAAATATTTTGAAATGACTTCAATTGCATTTGTTGACATGAACTTTTGCACACTTATTAGTATTTTCATGTATACTCATATCAGGTACATTCTTTAAAAAAAATGTACACTGTGGTTTAAAATTTTGTAACATCTATTTGAAGTGAATTGTTTTTTAAAAATAATAGAGAAAAGTTGATAGTGCCTCAATTGGTAACGGCCATATTTTTAAAGAACAGGTATTCATTTTAAAATCTGAATGTCTAAGGAACCTAAGTTTGTTAATAAAATGTTATTTAAGATTGGCTCTAACTGGAAATCGGTATTCAAACATCTTTAATTTTCCTTTATAGAATTACTACTGTGCTTTTTTATTGAACTTTTTAAAACTAAAATAACTAGCTAACAAACTAAGGCAATGCTTGTAATTATATCATGACGATGCTAAAGACTACATTTTAGTATATCGCTTACACTTTTCAACAACGTCATATCTGAAACAACGTGATTTTTTCGGAGAGGGGTTTAAAGTAGAATAAAATGTATTACAAATAAATACTACTTCTGCTCTCCAGCGGTAAAATATTGAGCTGTGATATATGACGATCTTGCAGGGATATATTACTCTTTCAGAGCATTCTGAAAACAGGCATAACTAAAAATCACCGATTTTTGAGATAGGACGTTCTTGAAAGGAGAGAGCGATATCAATACCTTAGTAGCTGAGGAAATTAGGGGTGGTATGTAGTATACGGTGCAATGGCGATTTTTCACCAAACATGGTAACCTTGATACTACGTATAGATTTATGGCAACCTTTTCACTTCTATTTGTAACCAATCGAATTGCCAAGATGGCTGCAATACTGACTTCGGCCATCTTGTTTTGGCGTGAAAAATTGCCGTATACTACATATTTACCGAAATTAGTGTCAATTTACTTCTCCATCACAGTGTGTAGTTAATTAAACTGGAGCAATACAGCAGGCTGTTAGCGACGGTCCTGTATCCATACTGATTAGGGATGCGACATCGATGTCGATGTTTTCAGAATCATCGATGTTTTAAAAAAACATCGATGAATTGGAGTCGATGTTTTTGTAACATCGATGTTTATTTTTGCCGATGTTTTTACGTTGTCGATGTTTTATTTTTAAATGAAAAAAGTATCGTTATAAAAATTTTAAAATTAACAAAGTAGCATAATTTTTATAATCAGCAAATTGAACATACTTATAGACCAAAGTGGCCAAGAGTGAAGGGCCTGAAAAGTAGAGATACGACATCGATGTCTATGTTTTCAAAACATTGATGTTTTATAAAAACATCGATGTCTATGTTTTCAAAACATTGATGTTTTATAAAAACATCGATGTCTATGTTTTCAAAACATTGATGTTTTATAAAAACATCGATGTATTGGAGCCGATGTCGAATCACTAGTTAAACTAGCTAAACCAGTTTTAAGTAATGGGGAAAAAATTTTAAACACATTGAATTTTAAAACCATCGATGGTTTTGGTGCGATGTATGTATTATCAACATCGATGTTTTAATTTTGAACATTGAAGTTTTAATTTTGAACATTGAAGTTTTAATTTTCAACATCGAAGTTTCAAAACATCGATGTTTTGCTGTCAATGTAGCATCACTAGTTGCTAAACCAGTTTTAAGAAATAGGTGGAAAAAGTTTAAATACACAGAATTTTAAAAACATCGATGTTTTTGGGTCGATGTATTATCAACGTCGATGTTTTAATTTTGAACATCGATGTTTCAAAACATTGATGTTTTGCTGTCGATGAAAGAGTCGAGGACAACATCTCGTAATTTCGAACCGCATCAAATGACGAGATCACTCTACAAACTCCCACACCACTCAGGACATTTTAGGTCGCGTTAGAACCAACTCGCATCAGCCCCCATGAACACAAGAGTTTTTAGTTGGATCGAGTTTTGAACTCCGGTTGCTAATTCACTATTCTACCAACCACAGTATTAAGACCCTTTCCATCAAATGAGATGTGTTTTAAACTGAGACAAGTTTCATAACCGAACGTATTTTACTACTCAAATTCACATGCAAACTACTCAGTTTCATATCGTATTGTCCTCTTGTGGAACACAGTCCAACAAAACATCCTTGACTCTCTTGGAAACCACGAAAACAATTGTGATTAAGCTGAACCCACATTTTGGATCACCATCGATATAAAGACACAAACATGAAATAATTAAGTAGAATTCATTGAATCAAAATATCTGTTCACCATTTCGAAAGAGTCCTCTGAAGAAATGGAAATTTTATAAATGAAACGTCGACCTAATATCGATCTATATGCATATTTTACGGAAACAAAATTTCAATGGAATAATGTCCTCCAAAGACATCGATTCCTACAGTTCATTCCGAAGAAAGTCACTAGATGATGTAGTGAATCAGCAACTAATATGATTTATCACTCTCGGTTATAAAACAACGGCCTATGTTGAAACGCATGCCTTCCGACGGTATTTAGATTATATCCACTGCAATATTCTTACATTTCATTGCATGATTTGTAAGTTAGCCGAAACTAAAAAAGCTATATATTTTTGCATTACATTTTTCTATTTAATTAATCTTAATTTTCTGTTAATGCCTAAATGAAAACATATTTCAAATTACCTAATTACAAAACCAATACTCTATATAAGTTTTCTATAAATGCTATATTTATTACATTCCGCTTTTACTAAACGTAAACTCTTTCGTTGCTAAAGAGCAATTTCGAAGAGAAATTTGAGGAACGTTATTAAAATTCATGTTTCTATCTCACACAGAAGATATCAATTACGTTTTTGTCGAAACGAAATGACAGATTTTTATGTATGAATTATTTATTTTTCAATCCGTGAAATTCGGATTTACATTTTCTCTGAAAATTAATTCACTTTTCTTGTAACATTCTCAGTATCACCATATTTCATTATTCATCGGGCAAATCAAAACTAGTTATCACTGTTTCTTAGCTGTAGGTAACAATTGGATAGATAGCATAGGAAAGAAGGCATTAGTCATTGATGCATTCTGTTTAATTTTGGAATAGGTTTCAGTTCACTTTAAATGAATTATAATACAGCTCTTTTGAACTGTGTGACGATTTCGTTAAACTGCTTAATTATTGAAAATCTTATCACCAATCTACTCCTATCTTTATAGTACTGTAATATATTTTCTCTCATTTAAGCAGTAAAGGTTAATGCAACAAAAATTAACTAGGCTTAACGAAATTTCGAAGTGTAAAAATTGAATTTCGATTTAAAATTCATTTTACATTTGCGTAACTGCAACAGAAATAAATTTTAAATACAAGAATGACATTTATAATTTTGGTAATCATACTCAGATGGATATCGAAAATGCAACACCGTGGAGGACCAGTGATTTCAAAGCTATGTTTATATCGCAAATAACATTAGGAACAGAGGTGAAATGATTGAAATTACAGTTCCGTTCGACTTGCGTGAACGTGAAGAAATCAGTACTTCGTATAGCCGCTGACACGTGACTGCTGCTATGACTGTTGCTACACGTCTCAGGACTGAAAGACACGACTAATGACTGCTGCTACACGTCTCATCATTGAAAGAAAGAGGCTTTGGATGTGAGTTTGCGATATCCCAGTCCATGTTGCTTCCGCACGTTTCCAAAGTTCCACGAGTGGTCTGTGGACTATCATCGACCAGACGTGTTCGATAGGCGACAGATCTGGTGAGCTGACCGGCAATGAAGGAAGTGAAACTTGGTGGGACAGTAAGTAAGGAATTGTTGTTCGGTCGCACATTGTCCTGTTGAAAACTAGATGTAGTCAAGCCTTGAAGATAAGTAAGTACGACAGGCTCAATTCTTCAAAGAGGTGATCGAGGCGGATGAGTGTACCAGCAGGCGTACTAGGCGAGTTCGGGAGTAGAAGATATATTAGGGCGACTGGAATAGTAGACTTAGGAATGAAGAATGGGATAGAAGACTAGAATAGTAGACAGGAATAATCTAGACTGTAGCTGACCGACAATGAAGGAAGTGAAACTTGGTGGGACAGCAAGGAATTGTTGTTCGGTCGTACACTGTCCTGTTGAAAAATAGATGTAGTCAAGCCTTGAAGATAAGTGAGTACTACAGGCTCAAATTCTTCAGAGAGGTGATCGTGGCGGATGAGTGTACCAGCAGGCGTACTAGGCGAGTTCGGGAGTATAAGTGCGGTAGTTGAAGATACCATCACACCAGATGACGGAAGACTATGGTGATGATGATGCATGATGCAAGAGTTATGGTCTATCGGCCCGGTACCATAAGACTTGGATGCGAATTCCGCGGTGCTGCAGACAAAATCCAGATTCGTCTGAAAAGACGATGTCAGACCGTTTTTTTTTTATCTGTGCACGACATTCTATGCACCATTGCACCCACAGACGTTTGCTGTGTCGAGTCGAAATTAGTCACAAAGAAATAGACGTCTTAAAAAATTCCCTGCTGCTACATACAACATCACATTACACTTACTGCACAACTTGTTATGTAACAACACATCCTAACTCTTCAGCTAGAGTTCTTGATGATGCACAACAAACCATAATACCCATGCACAAAAGATGTATTTTCTCTTGTTTCGTGGTGTAACGAGGCTGTAGGAATCGTTCGCGTCTGTCAGTTAATCCCTCCTGCACCCACAGATTCCATATTCCTATCACTGTGGTTTGATTTCACCCAACATTTCATAGAAGGATCCAAAGTCTCCCTCTCTCTCTCTCTATCTATCTATCTCTTGGCTGTCGTATTTTTCGACAATGCATAATTAAGTTTCCTATGCGTAGGATAAAGCGAGGGAATACAAATCTAAAACTTTTAACAGGCTCTTTTCCCACTTTCCATATTGCTGACATGGAGCTTTACTGACCCACGAGCCAGTAACGCCCCATGTCAGCATGTGCTAAGTACGCTTTAGTGCTAATCATTTGCATATTCTTTGGTGAACTACGCATTGTTCAAAGTTCAATGCTAGTGGTTTATTTCGTATATTATTACTCTGTGCTCCTCTTTTATGATGGATATAACAACGGGGCAGAGAGTGTTACCAAAGGGAGCCAATGATATTATTTCTGGTATGGATTTAATATCGTGATATGTCCTTATTTGGTGATAGTTGTGATTGCAACTCAGAGAGTAATATTTAAACGAGATGGTTGAGAGAGGATACGAAAAGGAAAAATGGTTATAAAACAAAAGATTTTAAACTGAATGAAATGTGAATTTGTTTCACGCGTCTACATACATTCATTTATCTAACAAAATTAATTGACGACATAAAAGTGCAAATTATTTAAGAATAATAGTATATCAAACCAAATTAAGTTTTTAGAACATACTTAAAGAGAGAAAGAAACCTCTTCAGAGTAGCAACGAAATTGAAATAATTTAGCAAGAAAGCTAACAAATCACCAACAAAGAGAACGTAAAATTTGATTTATGCAACGCTATCGATAACATTAGACTGAGAGCTGAGTTGAACCTTCCGTTTGAAGTCTCAAAAATTACAATCATTTATAGCTAGAGGAAAATAATATTTGCATATATTAAGGTTACAGAGTCATTTGTAACTTTCAATTCATATTGTAATTTAATTATGGGAAACAATAAACAAACAATGCAAAGAACAAAGGGATACTTCTAATTGAGATCCCATTTAACATACTAAGAGTCAGTCCCCAGACAGTGTAATTCTGAAAACGAAACACACATCCATTAACTAATCGAGTTAACATCTGAAATGCACTCTTCTAATGAAACAATGATGAAATAAACTTTAGGTGCTACTCAATTATTAGCTTTGAGTAATTATCTGTACTACTGCTGGGTTAATTTGTAAACAAAACCATTTAGTATCTCACATACCGTGCGAACAATGTTGTGAACTACTACTTAGAAATTAGCTCGATTTATTAGGTTCCCTAAAACAAAATTATATTTACATGTTCCATTACTTGGCATAATAATTTTGATGCATTGTTGGATTAATTTTGAGAATGAAACTGAAGATGTGTAACGAAGAGAAACTAGGATTTTAATGCATTGATGTTGTTCAAATATCAGCAACTCTGACCCACATCCTAAAAACGCTATGCTGCTTATTCAAAACATGTCCAAGTTAGAGACGTTAATGCTGTTCCAGTTTCTACGTCATTTCTAGTAAGGTGGGCACGAGAAATCAAGGTCAGTAGAAGACAATGTCAAATGGTGTTGTAGCTCCAAATCAGAGTTCAGAGATCAAGTTAGTAAAAAATAAGTGCGTTTGTGTATTGAGAAAAGAAGTGGCATGAGTTCATAGCAGCGTATTTCGCGGATTGCAATTTGATTTCTCACGATTGTGTACTTGGAAGATAGAAAATAACCATGATGTTTTGGTTAATGATTTGGAAAATAGACTGCTACATAAGAATTACATTGTAATTTAAAAATAAAAATAGATTTAATGATAGTTAAGGCCATTTATACTCTATTGCCAGCGCTGTTCTTTAAACTCACAAACTTTTAATTTAATCTGAGTATCACCTTATCACGATTTTGTCCTTACAATCTAACGATTACTGATATTGCGATGAAGAGTAAATACAAATTATCATGGTAAACTCTGCATAATGATTACATAATGCCAGCAGTTAAAACCATATATTAAAGCATATACATCAGAAATACGAATGAAAATTCATTTCTAGAAGTAGGTAGAACGAAAAATCGTAAGGATTGAAAAACATATATGAATTACAAATTATCGCTGCATTCAATATATTTGAGAGCCATAGTTGTCAAAGTCTTTAATTTTAGGCAAAAAATAAGAATACATAAAGGTACAAAACATAAAGATAGCAGTTACAGACATTTCAGGTTTGTCTTAAATGCTAAAAAACGTAATCACGTTGGCGTGGTGTGGAAATTTAAAGAGGTGCTGGTGCCAGCTCAAGTGTTGACCTCGTCATCTGACTGTGGTTCCAAATTACGGTTCTCAGATCCTTCTTTTTTGGGTTGATCTTAGACCGTCACCAATAGCCGTTGTATTGCTGCAGTGGGACATTAATTAATCTAACTGTTCAAAGGTGTAAAATACATGAAAACATTTTGCAATCCTTCTATAGATAATTTCCCTTAATTACAAAACCGAATTACTTGTGTGTCCGTGAAGTTATTCTAGATAAAATAGCTAAACTAACTGTTCAGCAGGTACGTTTACTTTAATTCATAATTTATACTAAATAATCTGGCTTTGTGAACGAACTTTAATGCCTTCTCCCGTAAAGTTTTACGTGATGACATTTATCCTATCCTTTCCATGTGGTGCTCTTGACCTTTCTGGCGAGGCATGTATGTATGTGATATAATAACTTTCGAACTTAAACTATTTGCTAATGCACTAAAAGATACTTTCAACACCTTCAATGAGTCATGTTATTGGTCCATTCGCTTGAGTTTATAATGAAAGAGCTCGTATAGTTAACTTACTTGTATAAATCCCATACAGTACACTCATCTTGTAACGACCATCAGTTAAACAACTCCATGTGATATAATGATTGATAGTAAAGGCCGTAGATATCTCTGCTATGGATAAGCTATTTTACTGTTACTATAACAACCACGTTAAGGATAAATTTCTCACAACTCGAATGAAGCATAGAAAGCTTGAATGGCAAAAATTAACTGTTGTCTGCAGCTCCCTAGCAACATATGTGTGTTATGCCCTCATTTAATAAAAGTCAGGCATTGACAAGTTAGATAAAAAAAAGTTTAGAGTATGAACCCATCACGATATAAAAATAAGCATCTCAAGTACTCAGTGCATGATTTGCTACAACCATAAATACATATCTGACAGCCTCGGCATATGGCCAACTGTCACCTATCGAACAGCGCCCTCTAGCAGATCTATATGGCATTAAAACCTCGCGAATATGGTTTGAAAAATTATGTTCCAACCTGCTTTTAAAGTTTACTACAGAAAGTTTTGAAACCCCCTGCATATTTTAAACACTCTATGTGGAAAATATCTCTCGTTCGATTCCTTCCTAGATGGATTTCTCTCTTCTGAGTCAGCAAGAATATCCTGGTGGTGAATGTTTATTTACTTGCTGTTTTCTGCCATTTTTGACCTAATATGGCTCTTACGCCATTTACCCCCCCCCCTCCAAAAAAAAAATTACGTATCTCTTGGATGAAATAATTTGAGGCCAACTCATTAAATTGACTGTTAAAATATAATTGGTACCGTAGACATTTCTCTGGAAGAATAGCAGTGATTCAAATGGAGAGTATTTTTTCAAAAAACGAATATATATTTCTAGAAAAACCGTTTATCACATGATTGAATGCTTACAGACTTATTTCACTGCTGCTCTGATCATCCCTTTACCTAAGTCTGAATATAGTGATTTGCGCGACGGCTTTTTCTTTTATCCGTACCAACACAAAGCTTCAGGGTTAAGTACTCGGTTTGAGTGAAAGTAGGTCAATTGCGTCTTAATTCAGAAAGGGGTAGTGTTTTTCACAAATTGTCTCGACCTTTCTGCTGCACATTTAAATGATCAGAATTAAAGCTAACACGGATTAGGCGAAAATTGGACATAACATTATTGTGAGGACGCGATCTTTTCTAGTTTGATAGTATGAATCGATTGTATTCTCGTGAATTTCACTCTGTTATCTGCAATGAGTTTAACGTTAGATCATAATTACTGTTTGCCAACAGGATTGAATCAATATGGTATTTGTTTCTGAAACAAAAATTAGGTTAAGTATTCGTTTGCTTGATTCAGTATTATTGAGGGAATGTATTAGAAATTGGGTTCTAAAAAACTATTGTATCTCGTTTTGTTTCATTAAAGTCAAATTCAATGATTCAAATTCAATGTTGCACAAATAAACACATTCAGCACTAAACTGATAACTGCTTCTTACGCGATTGGGAAGCATCCAAAAATATTGCACTGGGAACTTTACATACGAGGAGGGGCCCAAAATAAACCGGAAGGAATTTATAAAAATAAAGTATTTATTTTTACAAGTTCATACTTTAGTTACCCTCAAAACACTCTCCGTTTGCCTCATACGAGTTCTATAAGGCCCGGTGCACACATCCGGTTTTTCAACGTGCGGCGCCGCTGCCCGCATGTGCGGACTGCGAATACATTAGATCCAGTGGAGCAGTGCACACATGCCTCCAGCGCTGCTGGGGCGACGCACGTCCAACTTGCGTGCAATTTTTACCGTAGTTCTCCACGGCGCCTCACATGAGTCTCCGTTCTGAAGTATCTTGTTTTTATATATAAATGGATTGTAAATAATAATTAATAAATGGTTGTATCCAGTAACGTCTATTCTGTTACAAAATATACTTTTTTACACCAAGAAAGCGAAATAAACACGTTTTCTTCGATAGAATACTTATCGCAAATGGCGGCGAAATGGGTTCGTGCGTCAATTCACGGTTATGTGTGTATAGTTGGGCTTCAGTGCCACAGTGGCGCGGCACGCTGAAAAACCGAATGTGTGCACCGGGCCTTAATTTCTTTCACTTCTGGAAGCAGTTCGTAAACTCCGTAAAAGAGATGCGTATTCAAGCTTGTGTCGTTTTTGATTTAACCTCATCCACATCACTTTTTTCTTTTAAGGTCCGTTTTCTGTCCTCGGGAACAAGAAATAGTCGCACAGAGCAAGATTGGGTAAATAAGGAGCGTGTGAAAGTAGGATCATGCCATTTTAGGTCAAAAACTGCTTGACGAGGAAAGAGGTGCGTTGTCATGGTGGAATCACCACTCCCCACTTTGCCACACTTCAGGCCGTTTTCTTTGAATGGCATCTCTTCTCATTTTCGATTCATCACTCAAAATGCGCTGGCAAAAATCGTAAAAACTCAAGAACACCCCAGACAAATCCGATAATTCGTCTATGATTCTCCGTCGGTCTTTCATCACAAATTTTCAAATGTTCTGGATGTTTTCGTTCGTGTCTGAGGTTGAAGGACGACTTGACCGAGGTTAATCTTTAATCGACATTTCACTCGTTTTGAAACGGGCAAATCACTCAAAAACTTGCGATTTCTTCAGTCTGTATCATTTTAACCGTTTCAGTACCGGATTTTCCCAACACAAAACAGAATTTAATGGCAACGCGCTGTTCCCGTGGTCCACCATCAGCAAAATCGACGAACGCCCAAAATATGATTCAGATAAAAATTCACTCACTTGCTCAAGGTCAACACCTGATAAGGCCGCTTGGCAGACTGATAGTTCCACCCGCACGTCCACCAAGCGGTAGAACCCCGCACTACATAAACCCTGCCCACCAGAGCATCTGTTCGGTTTCTTTTGGGTCTCCCCTCAAGTAACATACAGTTTCCCAAGTTGCACTTTTAAGAACCTGTGTAAGTTGGGTGGTAAAGGTAATTTTAGTTAACTTCGTACTAGAGCAACACAACGGGCTATTGACGACGGTCCGGGATCAGTCCCTTAAGGGAAAGATAGAGGACAACACCTCGTAATTTTGAACCACGGTCAGATGACGAAGCAACACCTGAACTGGCACCCCACTCTCCAAACTTCCACACCAACCCAACGTGAGGACTTTTGGCCACGACATATTTAAGGTGCACCAGTCGCCTCTACACCATACGCTTAGAAACCTCCATGCCCGGAAGAGGGATTCAAACCAGGAACCTTCCGATCTAGAGGCTACCTTAACCACTATACCGGTTGGTCGGCGTAAGTTGGCCGGACAAATATGTACACGCTGGCACTCGCGGGAAGTAGTAACCCTGTTGGAAGAGTGACGGATTAGAAACTGGTCGGTTGTGGGTTCGATACTTCGTCCAACCAAAGACTGTCGCGTACACGGAGGCTAGTACAAGTTAGTCACCAGCCCCCTTGTTGTGGGCTCGTGACTATAAGTAGTCGTGGCCTCAAATTTCCTCACGTTGGCATGGTGTGGAAGTTTGATCGGGGAAGAGTAGGGTGCCATTTCAGGCGTTGACCTCATCATCTGATGATGTTTCAAAACCACGTGATGTCATATCCGCATTTTTCCCTTCGGGATTGATCCCGGACTGTCACCAATAACCCGTTATGTTTCCTCAGTGAGACGTTAATTAACTACCTACCTGACACTCTTGTTACAATCTGTCTTGTTTTTCCATCGATCAGTTGCAACTTGTATTTGCAACGCATAATTCTTGCAGCAATGTATCACTGTGATCTGTGATTAGTGTGTGCCGAATCAAATTTATAAATGTTTGCTTAAATCACATATTCGTACTGGCCATTCTTGAACTTCCTCCGATTTGACCTCGTCATCGTATCGTGGTTCAAAATACCGTAGTGTTGTCCTCGTATACAGGGTGGTCCCTAATTCATGGTACAAACTTTAATGGTAGGTACAGGACATTGTAACAATGATTTATTGTATAGGAATGTATAGTCGCAAGTGACGCGGTGAGGCGAAAACAGGGGAAATAACGGCCGAAAGGAAAAACAAAGATTTTATTGAAAGCGTTGTTGACAAGTGTCATGTTTACAGTAATTGTTCAAAATTGCGTCCACCAGTATCGATACATGCTTGACAGCGTCGGTGGAGCGATTGGCGTACACGTTCAAAGATGCCTGGTATTTCACGCACACCTGCAGCAGCTACAGATAAGCGAGCGACGAGATCCTCATCTGAGTCAACTGGAGTCTCATAAACAAGATGCTTTAGATGTCCCCATAAAAAGTAATCGAGGCTCGATAAATCGGGAGATCGGGGTGGCCAAGGGACTGGTCCACCACGCCCAATCCATCGAGTACCAAACGTGGCATTCAGGTAATTCCGTACATCAATGCTGAAGTGTGCTGGCGCCCCATCGTGCTGAAACCACATGCGGTTACGAATGGCGATCGGAACATCATGCAGCAGTTGTGGTAACACTTCTTTCAGAAAAATAAGATAGCTTCCGCCAGTGAGCCGCGTGGGTAGTAAGTATGGGCCAATCAAAAAGTCGTTCACAATACCAGCCCACACATTAATACTGAAACGTTGTTGAAACGCATGTCGACGCGTTGCATGTGGATTATCGGTTGCCCACACATGGGAATTGTGCGCATTAAAGACACCCTCGCGTGAAAATGTCGCTTCATCTGTAAATAGCACATAATCTACGAAATCCGGCTGCAACGCACATTGCTGCATCACCCACAGGCAGAAGTTCACGCGGCGAGGATAATCTGCCGGATTCAATGCTTGTACTTTCTGAAAATGGAAGGGGTGTAAGCGATTTTCGTTTAACACTCTGCATACAGTCTGATGACTCACACCTACGTCACGCGCAACAGTTCTTGTGCTTGACTCGGGTCTATCAGCCACAATGTTCAAGATGCTTTCTTCCAGCCTTGGAGTGCGTACAGCTCTTACTCGACCAGCGCCATGTCTGTTGACGTCGAACGCACCTGTTTCACAAAGTTGACGATGTAACCGTTGAAAAATTCTATGATCCGGCATTCGTCGATCAGGATACTCCGCGCGATACATTCGTAACGCAGCTCTGCCGTTACCATTTGCACGGCCGTACATGTAATGCATGTCTGCTTTTTCTGCATACGTAAAGTCACCCATCGTCTACGGCAGCACAATTGTGAATGGCGCTTTTCCCTACTGCGATGCATCATGTTCAACAGCGGCTAGACATCTACTGCCCTCTACCGGCAATGATACCAACCGATCACTCCATTTCTCTTTCCTTTTATTTCCCCTGTTTACGCCTCACCGCGTCACTTGCGACTATACATTCCTATACAATAAATCATTGTTACAATGTCCTGTACCTACCATTAAAGTTTGTACCATGAATTCGGGACCACCCTGTATATAATAACGTAGTGTTGGCCTGGTACCCCTTCGGGGGTAGATCCCGGACCGTCACTGCCGACCAACCGGTCTGGTGGTTAAGGGCCTCAGATCGGAAGATTCATGTTTCGAATCCAGATCAGTGCATGGACATTTGTAAGCGTATGGTGTAGAGGCGGTTGCTGCACATTAAATCCCATTGTTTTGCTCCAGTGTGACGTTAATTAAAAATACCAATACCATTCTTGGATCTTCTTCTGGAGAAAGCATTGCCCCAAGATTCCTCCAATGTCCATAGCGAAGGCAGCGTCTAGTTCTATCAAATCATACTAGCACCGTTGTCACGCTTCGTGATAACCCCTGTGTCATGTCTATTGTTGAAATTGGCCACACAAGCATGTCGCATCCACCGTTTATCTGCATCGTACCATAAGACGTCTTTTTTCGTCAAAATAACAATATATGTTATCAAACCAAGAAAGTTTAGATAACTGCTTTATGGTTCATGTTCACCATTTCCCTTTAATTCTATTTGTGTTTATTTAGTTTTGCGTAATTTCCTTGTTTGATGGAATGTATCTTGCATCCCACTCTTCTAAACAAGGAAACACGCAATGCAGAATTGAATCTAAACTATGCTAACCACTATCATTTCAAGATTATCATTCGAATTCGATTTCCGGATTGAGATCGTGACGAAAAGAATCCCGTCGGATTTCAAATGACAGATCTCGTCTTCTCGATATCTGGAAAGTGGACCACTATCATAAAAAAAAGCGTGTTCGTGAGAATACTCATAATAAAACATTAAATAATTGTATAAGCTTCTAGAAAATCGCAAGTTCCTTTGGATAATTTATAACTCAATGTTTTAAGAACTGCTTTTAAACAGTCATATTTCATAAAGAATAATTTAACTTTCTTTCAAATACTAACCTATGTATCGTATGATCCTTCACGCATAAATTAAGAACATGGAAGTTTCCAGTGCTGCCAGATAAGGTACAATTACGGGGCTACTTTTCACCTTCTTGGGCGGAGAAATTTTGTATTGAGTTCTTTGGTACATTTTTCGTCTAAAATGATATGCTAAGCGGCAATACTTTGGTACTAGCAGAATGAACTTCTCAAGGGTGATTTGCATACAAATATTTTGCCTATAATATCCTTCATTAATATATATTTACACAGTTGCTATCAATAAACAAATTGCACAACACTCTTTTGTTGGATATAGGTAGGTAGGTAGTTAATTAACATGGCACTGGAGCAATGTAACGAGCAATTTACGACAGTCCGGGATCAATCGCGAAGGGAAAGAGCCAAAGACAACGCCTCATAATTTTTAATTACTTGGAGATGACAAGAGCATCACATGAGATGACACCCCACTCTACAAACTTCCACGCCACGAGGGCATTTGAGGTCATGAAAGATTTAACATGCACCAGCAGGTCTTGTACGTGACAGTCTAGAAGGTATTTTCTTCCCGTAAAGCTAAATGTTGAGGGCGCTAGTGTATTTATGACGATTCGTAATTCCGGAGGTGATGCTACTTTGTTTTTCGAGTGCGCTTTCAGCATGTCCTTTATAGAAGTGATCCTAATTTCTGATTGTTTTTAACTTTTTAAACTAAATACATGACTAACGCGTGTGTTGAAAATTGCTTCTCCTTATGTCTAGCTCTAATAATTTCCCATGAATAACTTAGAATTGGGGAAACTGAACGTTAAACATCATCAAATTGAAATAAACTAAATTAGTTACCAACCGGAAGGATTAAGTTCGCCTTCCAGTGGTTACACTGAAAATATCTCTCAAAAGTATAACATTTCGTGACAAAATGCTAAAAAGCAAAATTATATGTGTTTTCTTTTTTAAATCTGGTGGAACCAGGCAATGTCTACACATTTCTCCGGGTGTTACTGCCACGTCGCATCCACCATAAACTGGAGGAACATTTGAAGGAAAAACTGGCATATATTTACTTATCACTTACTTATCAGGGAAACTTGAGCCGCGGTAGCTCAGTCAGTAGAGCGTCGGGCTCGCATCAGAAGGGTTGTGGGTTCTGTCCTCGGCGAAGCCTGCAATTCTGATGATTGCGAGATCGGCGTTTCGACCTGGATAAAGACCGTCGTGTTCACTAATGGTGACTGGAGCACGTTAAATAGGTCGTGGTCAAAAAGTCTATGTTCCCATACCAAATCAATACCTGTGGGGGGTACCTGATCAGGGGGTTATCGGCCTCTGATTGGCATCTAAATTACAGGTGTGAGTGAATGGATGTATGAAAGGGACCTTCCTGTAAAACGGATGTGTCATGTATGTCTAGCAAAGTCAGACTTCCTCCTAATGGGGCTCAATAACATGGAAGGCGCACCTCCCTTATTCAGTCCAGCCAGTTTTTTAAGAGTGATACCTTTAATCGCTTGGCTACTGTGGCTCTAAATCCTTGAACTTAAATTGTGTTCTGTTCAAGTACTTTGATACAACGTGAGAAAGGTATTCGTTGAAGAAATAAATGAAGAATGTGTATGACTTATTTACTTTTATTCAACTGCGCTATGATAATTTATCAAACCCATCTTAATTCATAACGCTTGATTTCAATTGATTATGTATTCGTTTTGTGCAAAAGTAGTGATAAAAATGTTTTCATGCCTCCATTTCAGTGGATATAGGTCAAACTTAAGTTTAAGGATGATGAATGGTTATTGATGAGCTTTACCCACGGATAATTACAAACTGCGGTATTTAATTACGTTAGATATAAATATAAGTATTGTTTTTTAAATATTTCTTCGTTTGTAAGCAGGTAAAGAAGATTACGAGTAGCCTAATGAAATATTATGATGGATGGTATTTTTTTTTTGCCTGGAAGACTTCTAAGAAATACTCTGTCTCCCAGATAAGGAAGATCACAGTTTCGATAGATTGACTGTGTAGTCAAGGACTGTGTGTAATTTTCAAAAATGAGAACTGGAGAACTATTGCCCATAACAGGTCAATATGAAACATATTCATCGAGAAGACCAAGGCCGAGACTGGACTGAAGAGCTGTTGAATAAGTCCAAAAATAAGTCTCACATTTGACACTGGATTTTTTTTTTTCAAAATAGCTGTCACATTTGTAAAAAAATGAAAAGGAATGGTTTAATCTAAATTAAAAGCTTTATTTTTCTACTATGGTTAACTATCACACATTAAAAATTGTTTAGCTTTTGATATAACTTCAGGATTGTAATTAATAATTCTTTGAAGAAGATTTTAACGCGCCTTACTTTCTTAACTCGATGATGGATTCACATTTAGCTACCTGCAGACCTTTTTGATTAATTGAATATTGCGTAGGAATTTTTCAATCAATAGACATAGTTATTAAGTCATTGTGTGTGTTGTGGGTAACAGCACAATACTACACTATTCTCAAATCGTATGGCGCTCAGTATACGATTTTACAAGCATTACATCCATATGACGTAATTATTTATTTCACACATATTAAAATGTTAAGAAACATCACATATTGTACATGTTCCTACTAGTTTATAGAAATATTATTGAACACTGTTATTAAGCCCGTGTATATCTATTTTCTTTCAGACACGCAATTCTCCATAAAGAACCATAACTTGGAGTTACTTATCAAAAATTTTGAAATTAAAAAAAATTTAATATTTTTACATTTAAAATATTTATTTTATTGATATGTTATAGAATTATATAGCAGTTAAACATGCGTTTTGCCAAATTCTGAATTGAATTTCTCTATCGATCTAACGACTATTTATATCGGCAGAAATAAATATTCGTTTATCAAAATAATTCAGAAAACATAACAAAATCGCATAATGCAGCTTCTTAATGTAAATAATATCGAGCCTGTGTGTTTTTAAGCCTATAAAAACCCATAGTTTTGCAGGAACGGATTTTTTTAAAGCAGCGTCACAACCTAGATAACTGTAGAGTAATAAAAAACAGTTTTGCCTTTTTAAATTTGATTTAATGAAGTATAGGAACAAAATTTTTCATACGTCTAGCTACTATTACTACACGTCACGATATCTCCACGAAATCACGAAAATAAATCACGAAGATAAATTATTTTATCTCGCTATACAATTTTAATGAAGTATTAATTTATTCCACAACCTTCTAATGCAGTAACCTCATAGTGTCTTTATCCTATGATTTCATAGGTGTAATTACTATCAGCTACATGGTATATAGGTTAGTTACAACTCTAAATAGCTTTTGTACTAACTAATTACATGGTAGCTACTACTCTAAATCCAACTTTTAGAAGTGCCATAAATATGAAATTATTGATAAAACATTCCTTAAGTAAAATTGTATTGAAATATAAAATATCAATAAAGAACCAAAAGAATACTTTTAAATTAACCTTCTCCGACTTTCGCCATGCAAAAGCTAAGATTTTACCTCCACTACCCAAGGGATTTTGCATTATACATATCGGAGTTACTTTAAAATGCACTTGATCCTTTAGTATAAGTTTGGAGTTTAATGTAAACTGCGTTTGCCGATCAATTATTTTTTGTCAGTATGGAACCTTTTCTATGGAGTCTTTACTGGAGACGTGCTGGAATCATATTCGAAAAAAAAGCCGAATGACGTCACCGAAGACGTACACGAAAAGCTTTCGTTACAGAATTACTAGAAACACCTACATTTGGCTTGACAGAAAAGCTTCTCTAGTTTTTTTTAAATACCTATTACCTACCTACGTTTGAAATTTCGCGACATTCCTTCAATCGGTGCACGGTTACGTAACAAACACACAGACTACAATTCACTATAAGGATTAGGATCTTGGAGTTCATTCACACCACAATAACTACGGACATAAGTAATTTAGAAGCCGTTGACATTTGATAACCTTTCGTTGCTGCAAATGCTCTATACTGATCTAAATCTATCAGCTCTGAGGCTTCTGATTCAGAACTGCCATAACTAGTTTCTTGAATATCCCATTACTTATGCACATTACAAACCTACCCCTGTAGTAGTCATGACTTGGATTTCTTGATTTCCCAGACCATAAGAAATAAATCAACAGAACAATCGCTCTCGTGTTTTATATCTCGATGCCCGTAATTTGTTTTGAACTTAATTTTAACCGAATTAGAAATGGAATGTCCACTGCCTCAGATTCGATCCAGATAGTCCATCAACACGATGAAGAGGAAATTCGGATTGAATTATCTATAGCAAAGTCTATGCTGGAGGGTCCGACGTATGTTAGATATTCCCATTTCAAAACGATGCACTCAATCATTATCGCGAGCATTAAGTCAAGTCAACGAACCCGGGACAGTTCCGAAACCAACAAAACAGCCGAATCTCGTTCGTCTTATATTTTGCACGAGACGGGAATTATTTTTCTTCCACAAATGAATACGCAAATAATGGAATTGCGCATTTGTAGAATAATTGGGTTGAAAAATAACAACGCCCATTGTCCTCCGAAAAGGAAATGTTAACTTTCCAACCCAGTTCAAATGCATAATTGTATGAATACACGCCGGAAGGAAAGTCTGTGTCCCAATGTGTCCGGTACAGAGCTTGCACCTCATTTTCGTCTGTTTAAGAATAACGGAAGACTTACTTATCATTCCCACAAAGGTTTCTTTCAAAGCAACGAATTCCTTTTAACCCTTTCTTACTGATGCCTGCCGTCCAACCTCCTATCAAATGGCTAAGACTGTATATTAAGGCTCTACTAAGATACACAAGTATCCTTCTCGTTTAATTCTAAGAGTGCTCAGATGCACCCTTTGAACCACCTCTTGAAAACGTGCTTTTTGTTACGTGCATTGGCATAAGGTGGCAGCTTTCATACCGGTTTTTATTTTTTTAAGTACTTTTGGGCCATATAAAAGAAATAAAGTAATAATTTAGTAAAATTAAATATTCTTTAGGCATCTAAAGGGTTTAATTCCAGGCGCGATTAATTCTTTCAGTAATGCTAAAACGCGTGCGATATCTAAAATCCTTGAATTGTTTAAGTTTTGAAACATCAAGTATCCTGAGTCTAGTTAAAAAAAAGTATATAAATATTCCCTCTTTTTATACTCTGATATCCAGGATGTGTTATCAAAAGTATGATGTAAGAAATTCATATAAGTGGAAAGTTTTCCTTTCAGAAAAGGAATTTACTATAGTGCCTTATAAATGAATAAATGTAGAAATTTCATAAGAGCAGGGTTAAACTTTTTTAAGCATCTAAAGGATGAAAAGCAAGTTGGTTCTTCCATTGACACTGAGACGTCTGGCGTCTAATCTTCTTGAATTATAAATTTCGGTGGATCACGTATTTTAGGTCCAGTAAAAAAAGCACATAAATATGCTCTCATTTTATTTTCTGATATCAAGAAGTGCTCAAAATGGACGATGATATACAGGTCTAATCACCCTATAAAAACTTAATTTTTGCTACTCGCAAAAAAATACTAACGTAGGAGGAAAAGTTTTCATTAGTTTTTTAAAAATTACTATAGTGCCCTTTAAAGAGATCAATGCAAGAATTTTATAAATTAAACAGTTTTTAGAGATATACGGCACGCAAAACGAGTTCACTCTTCTAGTGACACTGAGTCCTTGAACTAAGTTTCGATTCATATATTCTAAGCTCAGCTAAGGTATATAAAAATATTCTCTCACTTCGTATTCAGATATTAGAGGGTGCTCTAGAATGATATTGAGACACCACTCGACACCACAGGTGGTTATCTAGACGAGGTAATCTTGTCATTTGTAAAAATTATCATATCTTGATGCACGAAAAATTTCGTCGAAGCTACTTGGAAAGTTAAGGATGCCACACTACATAAAAACGTAATTTTCGATTTGTACGAAAAACTTTTATATAAGATGGCAGGACAAACTTTTTCCAGAAAACCTTTTTCTAATATTTACTTTTCGAAAGGTTTACACAAAACAAGAAGTGGATTATAAACGTTGACAAAATAATATGATATATCTTGGAAATCTTTTTATCTTATTAGTTATTAGCCCCCTGAGTGATTCCCACGCACGTATTAGTTCTGAGACCTTCATTTTTCTCTGCTTGACTTCTAATCAGTTTTGACGGTCCTCCCTGTTAGATTATTTCTTGTTTCTTTCAACCAAATAAATGTGGTTTTTTATTTGCGTATCTTATTATATGATGTGTGTTTTTGAGCCATAAAAGTTTTGATTGGTTGTGTGATGTTGCGAGTATATGGATATTCTAATTGTTTTAACTGGTTGTGATGTCACGAGCGAAACGAGATACAAAATAGCAAAAATCACAACATTCGAAATCGCAATGGAAATAACATTGAGTATAAAAAGATTACAGAAACGCATCTCATTGTTTTACCAGTGTTGTCGGATCTTTCCCTTAAGGGACTGGTCCCGGACCGTCGTCAATAGCCCGTTGTGTTGCTCTAGTACGACGTTAACTAAAAATTACCAAATTTTTACCAGTGTTGATAAAAAATTAAGTTATCCAATAATATTGTTTCACCAGTCTTGCTCAAAAAACTACACCATGCGAAAGAAAGGCAAGTTGACAGAGAACGGTGGGAAAAGGTTTATACATACCATACCATTTCATATGTTCACGCACAATCGGGTTTAAAAATATATCTAAAGGAAGTTTGACAAAATAAACAAATATTTGAAGGTAATTGGTAATTTTTAGTTAACGTCGTACTGGAGCAACACAACGGACTATTGACGACGGTCCGGGATCAATCCCTTAAGGGAAAGATCCGAAAATATTTGAAGGAGTTGTTAAACTAATCGCTTTTCTTTCATTCAACTACCTTTTAACCGTTTAAATAAATAAAGATTAGGTAACTTAATAATAGGAAGAAAAAGAACAACATTTATTTTCTTTCATACTTTCAAGATCTGAAAAATTAAAGAGTTGCCACTCCACAACAGATAAATAATTTTCAGAAACAATTTAGTAGGCGCTATATATTGTTATGCACCAGTCGTACGACGGGCCATTTATCCTAGTCTTATTATATAAAACTAGCCGGGCTGTGCCGGCTAGCGTTCGGCGGTGTGTGATAGTGCTTTTTTAAAACTTTTTTACACACCGTAATTAAACATCTTTGATTTGTATATTTTATTTATTTTAATGAAGCATAATTCTTCAAAACATTGCGTATTCAATCAAATATTTAAGGAAAGTTCATAAAAATATACATATACCGCTACAAAACTACCCATGTTTAGTGATATTTTGCAGGAAATAGACGTATCATTAAAATCTAACGCCTAAATAATATTTCTGCAATAGGTAATATACCGGAACACATAATGGAAACAAAAATAAAATTCCAAACCTTGAAAAAATGCAGAATTCTGCACAAAAAAAAAAAACATACGTATCTATTCAAACGTGTTGAATTTCGACTTCCTGAATATATTGTGAAAGAGAATAATACGACAAAAGACTTTTCAACAATATTGACAAAGACAATAATGATTTATTAACAAAAAGGACACATATTTATATTACTTGGGAATCCTCAAATATGACCGCAACATCTCGCAGTCAACTCAAATACCCAAACATGGAATTCTAAATCAAATTTAAAAGGTAAATATTAATTCTGACGTGGCCAGATACCGGGGAGTAAAATTATGTTTAAATTATTTTTACATCAAAGAAAGAAATAAACAGTCAGTTCAAACATAAATATTACAATTTAATTCATTAATTTTGCATAGAAATTGACCTCAGCTATTTGAAAACAGCAAGAATTCTAAATATCTGGGTTATTTTATTTACGTTGATTGTTGCCATTCGACGATACACAAATAACGTCGATTTTGGGTCCACGTACGTTAGTGTTTTATATATATATACTAGCCGGGCTGCGCCGGCTAGCGCTCGGCGGTGTGTAATAGTGTTTTTATTTTTTATTTTTACACACCGTAATTAAACATGTTTTGATTTATTTATTTTATTTATTTTTATGAAACAATTCTTCAAATCATTGCGTATTCAATAAAATATTTGAGGAAAGTTGGTCGAAATATACTTATACCGCTACAAAATTACCCATGTCTAGTGATATTTTGCAGGAAATAGACGTATCATTAAAATCTAACTCCTAAATAATATTTCTGCAATAGGTAATATACCGGAACCCATAATGCAAACAAAAAAAATTCCATTCCTTGAAAAAATGCAAAATTCTGCGAAAGGAAAAAAAAACACGTACGTATCTATTCAAACATGTTGAATTTCGGTGGAGTGGTCGTTCACGGTAAGAAGGCGATTTGTCGCCAAATATGGTAACCTTCACCTTTGCCGGATTTTCTTCACATCTGCCGTTTTTGTTATGGCAACCCTATCTGCTGTTACGGAATTCGGCCGCCATCTTGATTTGGCGACAAAAATTTGTTGGCGACAAACGTCTTACCGTGAACGACCACTCCACCCAATACTGATTTATTAACAAAAAGAACACGTGTTTAAAAAAACTGGGAATCTTCAAATATGTCCGCAACGTCTCGCAGTCAACTCAAATACCCAAACACGGAATTCTAAATCAAATTAAAAAAGTAAACATTAATTCTGACGTGGCCAGATTCCGGGTAGCAAAATTATGTTTAAATTACTTTTACATCAAAGGAAGAAATAAAAAGTCAGTTCAAACATAAATATTACAATTTAATTCCCTATTTTGCATAGAAATTGACCTCGGCTATTTGAAAACAGCAAGAATTCAAAATATCTGGGTTATTTTATTTACGTTGATTGTTGCCATTCGACGATACACAAATAACGTCGATTTCGGGTCCACGTACGTTGGTGTTTTATATATATATAGATAGGTGCTAGATTCTGCTGTGTTTCCGTTGCTATTAAAGTTTTGATTGGTTGTTTGACGTCTAGAGTAGGTAGAGCTTTTAATGGTTTTGATTGGTTGTGTTATGTTACGAGCTAAACGGGATACGAAACATCAAAAATTATTACATTCGAAATCGCAATGAAAATAACATTGAGTATAAAATGATTGTCGAACGTAGTTCATTGTTTTACCAGTGTTGATCAAAAATTAAGTTTTCCAATAATATTGTTTTACCAGCATTGCTCAAAAAACAACATCATGCGAATCAAGGCAAGTTGACAGATAGTGGTTAAAAAAGGTTCATACACAGCCAGTGATCACACATTGTCGGATTAAAAATATATATAAATGAAGTTTGACAAAAATAAATAAATTTTGTTAAGCATCCGTCGTTTGACGGGCCATTTATCCTAGTTTAATTATAGAACACGCTAGATTATCCTGTGTTTTCCGTGGCTATTGAAGTTTTCATTGGTTTTGTAACGTCACGAGAAGGCGGAGTTTCTAATTGTTTTGATTGGTTGTGTGATGTCACGAGTGAAACGAGATACGAAATATCAAAAATCATTGCACTCGAAATCGCCATGGAAATAACATTGAGTATAAAATGATTCCCAAACGCAGCTCATTGTTTTACAAGTGTTGATCAAAAAATACATTTTTCAATAATACTAGTCGGGCTGCGCCAGCTAGCGCTCGGCCAATCCTTGAAAAAATGCTAAATTCTGAAAAAAAAAAAACACGAACGTATCTATTCAAACGTGTTGAATTTCGACTACCTGGTTATATTTATTGTGAAATAGAATAATGCGACAAAAGACTTTTCAACGATATTGCAAAGACAATAATGATTTATTAACAAAAATAACACATATTTATAATACTTGGGAATCCTCAAATATGTCCGCAACATCTCGCAGTGAACTCAAATACCCAAACACGGAATTCTAAATCAAATTAAAAAAGTAAACATTAATTCTGTCGCTTGGCCAGATACCGGGTAGTAAAATTACGTTTACATCAAAGGAAGAAAAAAAAGTAAGTTCAAGCATAAATATTATAATTTAATTCCTTATTTTTCATAGAAATTGACCTCAGCTATTTGAAAACAGCAAGAATTCAAACTATCTGGGTTATTTTATATATGTTGATTGTTGCCATTTGACGATACACAAATAACGTCGATTTCGGGTCCACGTACGTTAGTGTTTTATATATATAGATTGTTCTACGGGTATTGCAAAAAAACAACACCATGAGAAAGCAAGGCAAGTTGACAGATAGTGGAGAAAAAAGGTTTATACATGACCAGTGATGACGCAGCGTCAGGTTTTAAAAATTATGTAAATGAAGTTTCACCAAAATGAATTAATTTCGTCAGGCACACGTCGTATGACGAGCCATTTATCCTAGTTATGTTAGTAAAAGGGAAAAAGCAATAGTATACTACTCAGAAATCACGTGGCGCTCATAGGGTTAGTTGGGTTATGCTTATAACTTGGTGTACGATTAAAATGTTTTTAAAACAATTTTTATTTTTAACTTTAAAAGCCTATTTCAATTGTAATTGGTTTTCACACTTCAGAGGTCCTTTAGCACGTGAGAGAACTTACTAATCGAAATAATGCCAAAATAACCTGGTTTTCATTCATACTTGCTTTTGAATTTCAATTTATCTTTTAAAACGTCGAAACAGTTTCTGAAAAGGGCAAATTAATTATATTGTGGTTGAGAAATTTCCACTGTTAATGGCCATAGATAGTTGTGATTTCGAGTTGTTGCAAACTTTAAATTGAGAACGCACCGGAAACAATTTCTCCTGGAATTAGTGTAAGAAGTCCTTGGTGAGGCGGTCTAGTTGGGACATAATGATCTGGATAATAACTGTGTTCATGCATAAGTGAAGTTAAATTAATGCAAAGAAATCTTGTGCACTAAATATAAATTATTAATAAATATGCAAAGCACTAACGAACACGTTTTAGTGTGGTGTATGAAATGTCATTATCATATAAGAATATTGGAACAGACCTGATATTATTTTTTTTTTGGTAACTATTCCCTCATTTCCACCTCTTTCTTTCTCTCAGTTCTTTTTCTTTCAGATTTCTTCCAACATAATATATTCGTACTTTTATTCTTGGTGTTTTATCTGTATCGATTCTCGTTTTGGTGTTTTATCTGTAATTTTTCTTAAAAATCCGTGCTGGTTATACGTTTCAAAATTCGTGCTTTTTATTTAAAATAGGAAACCCTGTAGGTATAAATCTCACCCTATCAAGCTACAAAATAAAGGAAATTGGCCAAGGCCAATAAAAATTAAGTTAAACTGATTGATGCTCCATTGCGTAAAGAAATATTCTTGATCTTTAGGTCACTGTTTTTCAGTAGAAATTTCTTCTAACCTTGATAGTGGTAAGGAAATTAGTTCTTACAGAATAACAGAGAAAACACTTAAATGTTTATAAAAGTCTATAATAGAGCTAATAGTATTACCAGAGATGCAACCTTTGGTTGACCTAGTCAGGAATGATATGATTTACCTTTAGCGATATGTAATGAAATTCAGTAATGATTTCGTTTAAACGCAGTTAATATGTAATTGAGCATCAGCAGTCATTGTGGTACTCAGAAAGGAGACAAAATAATTGTACTCAATCAGAATGCATGCAATCTCTTCGTGACTATGAATATTACAAAATATTCAGTAAGAGCGTGATTTATATTTACTACTTTCACATAAACACACCATTATTTCAATCATCCATGCTTATATAAGCTATATTTCTTCCGATCATAATCAATAATCAAAGAGCATGATGCAGATATATGAACATCCTATTTGATTTCTTATGAATCCGTAATGTTATTTTCAGTTATGCTGAGGAGCTTTTTGATTATTATAGTTAGACCTTTTAATCAAGATTAAGACTAAGGTAGCTATGTTAATGGTGTACCTAAATATATTTTTTTAGTTTTATCGCGTTTATAGCTCGTTAGAGAACTATTCTCATAAATTATATGAACAGTTATCTACCAAACTTTTAATATTCATCTATTACTGTGAGCTTTTTTCAATGCATGTTTTACTTGGAGAGCATAAGTAACATAAAAAAACATTTTTGTTTCAATAAATGCCAATGAGAAATATCGAATTATAAAGTCAAAATATATTTTGAAATGTTAAAAAAATGCACGCTAGTTGCTTTGAATGCAAAAATTAGTCATCGAGCAATAGGATAAGGTACTTTTGACATCTTTACATTGTTGCGATTCATAAGTAATGAAAAATAAGGCGACGTTTTATTAATTAATACATTTGCTCTTGAAAAGAAATCTAGCATTTGGAAAAATGCTTACATTCACAAATATAGGTACAGAGGTAGTTGAATTTATGCTTCACTGGAGTAAAATAGTGCTATTGGGGGGGGGAGGGAGAGTTCGAAATCAATCATAAAGGAAAAGATTGGAGGAGAACACGTCGTGCTTTTAAACCACTGTCAAACAGTGAGCATAATATCTGATGTGGCACTACACTTCCAAACTTCCACACTCCGGTTGCCAATCAATGAATACAGCAAATGTAGTGACGCTGTCCTTATTTCCAAAAAGGATACATAAAAACGGCGAATGAAATGTTTTCATGTTAAAATTGTACTTTATACGAACTTTTTATCTGAATACTGATCTCCAGCTATCCGCTTTTGTGTATCTTTTTATTTAAGGATCTTTTTACTCAATCCCGCTTACCAAATATTTCCGTGTTTACATTTGAATTTTGGTAAAATCCTGTTAAGGCCTCTACTTGGTTTCAAGTTTTTTTTGTTGCCTTTCCACTGCCAAATAGACGGTCTAAAACCAACGTCACACTTTAATGTGGATAGAATTTGAATTAACATTTTCAGATTGATATTAACTGTCGAATTGGGGATCCATTTGGTAACAATGACGGTACGATTCCTAAATAAGAAGATGGTAATTGGTAATTTTTAATTAACGTCGTATTAGAGCAACACAACGGGCTATTGACGACTCCGTAATAAGAAGTAAAAATACGTAATGGTTGACCACTTCGGTATTTCCAAGTTTATTCCTTACTCTATAACGGTTGTTACACGAGGTATGTGATACTCAACAACACCCTCTAAGGAACAATATGATGGTAAGAATTGTTGACTGGTTGTTCATAACTCAGATGATGAGGTTATATGGCAACAGATACTCTTCTATCGGGATTACAATTGTTAGCCATATAGGAACACAAAATTTAGTGATACTGTCTCATGTACTAGCAATACAGTTCAGCTGTGTAACAATTCAAGTTTGGCCGTTGGTAAAAACTGATCTAAAATAGTACCGAGGTATTGAAATGGATTCACCTGGTATTAAATATAACTATACTTTCGTGTTTTACAGGTAGGCCCTACGTCCAGATTTTGCCTTCAGAATCGATCGTTAAAAGGATGCATATAAAAGCATCTGATGCCGTAAAACACTTGATGACAGTATACTCACCTTACGGCAGATTGAATGAATGTGGCAAACTTATAGAAAACACTGTAAAATGTTTACTTACAGTAAAGAAGCATGCATATGTGTGAGTGCAATCAATCTCAATCATAAAGTACTCTTAGGTACTTGTACTATCTAACCAGTCTCTGATACATTGGTGACTGGCGGATGTGATTACAAGAAATCGCTCTTTCAAATAGATGGCTTAGCTTCTGGTAAATTTCATACAGTGCTTGCTACAATGGGCCAACATTTTAAAGAGTGTCCTTTGTGAGTACTTGAAATGCCAATTCAATGCGCCTAACTTCCAACTGTCTGAAGCTCAGTGATAACAAACTTCTACCCTTATCACAGATTCAATCTTCGTTGCAGCTCAGCTTCATTTCAAAACTTCTTACATGCACTCACAATCGACTGCTAAAGGCAACGTAATCAAATAGTTGCAATAATCCACTGCATCCATCCAGGAGCGTACCTTTGATCTGATTACAACTCTTACGTAATTGGTAATCAATAAGTTAGGTGTATTATCTATCTAAATTAGCCCACAACCTCTAAAAAAATCGAGGCTGAAGAACTATGTAAAATTAAACATCATTGTAATGATTAACTTATAATATAGTGATGCAATCAATTACTACTTTATAGTAAACTGAAGTTCCACTCCTTTTCTACGAGTTGCTATATGGGCATAATGTCGTAGAGTTGTCACGAATCGAGATATTTATATACGTAGTGTGAGCGCCCGTAAATTTAACTTTTATTGCAAGCGTACGTTTTAAATGTTGCAGTGGTTTGATATTCTATTTATTATAAACGCGCAAACTATTATATAGTGAATATATTTTTAATTATGCATGTGCAAATGGATATGAAATGTGATAAATTTAATTTGGAATTTTAAACAATTGGAAGTGTAAAAAAAGTTAATTCGTGTTTGTTATAGTTTAGTACAGTCCTTAGCTTTTTAATAAATATTCTAAAAAATTTTAACATGCATTCGTCCTTATGTGAGGGATTTAAAAGCTATCTAAAACTGTATACAAACATATAATAACAATCTGATTATTCGAAAATTGACCATAAAGATCAGTGGTTCCCAAACTTACTATGCCTATGGACCCCTTATAAGACAAAAAGCATGACCATGAACCCCCAAGTGAAATAACTCTACATAAATGTATAATATATAAGCGACACATTTTACTTAGATGTCTTGAATGGTAAACTGACAACGTAAATATGAAATATAAATAAAGCATCTTGATATTTAAAATAGTATTTTTATTGAAATTATAACTTTTGTTTTGAAATAAAAACATTTTTTTTCAATGAGATGGATGAACCTGATGCGATGATATGATATTATTTACGTTCGGCTCTATGTTTGCGAGTAACATTCGTAAGTCTCAACGAGCACTAACTTTCTGTCGGTTGCTGTATTTAGTGATGAGGCTAATAACTCCACTAAATCCATGTTCTACTAAATACGAATACGGGAAGGGAATGGCAGTCATTAGCTTCTGTACAGTGATCCATAATGCAGGATATAAAATTGGTATATGTTCTTGTAACCAGTATTTGTGGTATCCTTGTTCAAATATTGGTTTCAGCTCCTCATTTGTTGATAATTCAATAAATTGCTCCTGCATTATAGTATGGAATCATCTGAGATTGTATGTCTACTTGCAAATGGGTCCAACACTCTATCGGGAATAAACCAAGTGAAGAAACTCTTCAAATCTTTGGCTGAGGTCAGAATAAAGAGCCGTTAAGTCTTAACAATAAGCAAGCATGTCTTCATCTCGTTTTTGCAATTTTGAAAGATTTGGAAACTGAGAGCATTCTTTTCTCCCCAAGCTTTGTTTGTATAGAAAAAGTTTAGTATACTTTTAGTTATTATTATTTATATTATACTTTTAGTTTATATTAAATTTAACTGATCACCTCGTAGCTTCAAATTGGTTTCGTTAAGTTTAGCAAAAAGCTATATGATTTTTCATATAAACAGTGTCATTTTTTAATTAATTAAATTGAGCTGCAAATTATTGTCTTTACTTTCCAGAAATTCCAACACTGAATCAAGGAAAGCATAAAATCGATCCAAACATGCACTTTTAGATAACCAACAAACTTCGTGTTAAGTAGCAAACGATTACAATCTTCACCATTTTCCAAAGTTCAGCAAATAATCTCTCATTTAAAGCATTCCTTTTGATTTTATTAATTGCTCTAATGACATAATCTAGTGAGCAATGCAAGCGTTCACAAATATTTTTGGCGACTAACTTTTGTCGATGAATGACACAATGTACAGATAATACATTCCGTATAGCTTGTTGCAAGTATGCCAAAAAGCCTCGATGTGGTCCTATTATAGGCCGGAGCATCATCAGTAGCAACGAAGAGCATATTACTCAAGAGTATAGCTTTTAAATAGAAAAATCTTTTTAATTCATTAAATATTGTTTCACTTTTCGTATCAGTTTCCAAACATTTGGTAAATAACAATTCCTGGGAAATTTTCTTTTACAAATCTCCCATAAGCTAAAAGTAAAGTTTTGTTTCCTGGCAAAATTGACTGGTCAAGCTGTATAGATAGAGAATTCAGATGTTTTTAAGTACTCGCATAAAGAATTTTCTACGCACTGAGCCATTTTGTCAATCCTTCTTTGTACTATATTATTATTCGGTGGAATTCTTATAATATCGAAGGCTAGTTTATACAGCACGGTGCGTATTACCTCACTTACAGCTGGTAGAATAAGTTCCGATATATGAGTATAATGAGGCACTGCAGTAAAGAAATATGATTCATTTGTCAAAACCTCACATATATTCGTGTAACGATTTTTTGTCTTAATTAACGAGAAATGTTGAATATATTCCTTTAACTAGCGGCGTGTAATTTCACTTAGAATCGAGCGTGTCAACCAATAAGAGCAATTAAGCAGTTCACGCGTTCTTGCCACCATTGACAAATTGTTTACTTATCCCTCGATTATTGTTTGTGCGATGATTGTCATTACTTGTATTTCTTGTACCTATTTATACTTATATTTTACTCAGGACGTTATTGGACTTAATTTTAAAACTTTCTCGCACACCTCGACGTTTTCCACGCACCCCCAAAATAATTTAATTTGCCGTAGACCCCCTCAAAGGTAACAAAGACACCCGGGGGTCTGTAGGGAACACTTTGGGATAAACTTATCTAGATGAATCAGGAGCCGAATCATACGAAGTATTTCGTTATTGAAGAAATTGGTCAGACCTTGAACGACATATCATCAAAACCACGTGGAGAGTTAATAGATTCGTTGGAACTAAACTTGGAATCGCTGCCGTTTTACTTGCACGCTAGCATGTGTTAAATAATCTATAAGATTTTTTTCTGTGCATCGGAGCATATATATATATATATATATATATATATATATATATATATATATATATATATATATATATATATATATATATATATATATATATATATATATATATATATATATATATATATATATATATATATATATATATATATATTAAAACCTCACACGCATGGCCCTAATTACCTATTCATAATACTCTATCTGTAATTGAATGCGGCCTCTGCTATTGCAAGCTAATTTATAATCCATTTACAAAGAGGAAGGAAGTTAGAATTAGACAGGGAATAATGAGTGATTCCGTTATTTTTCTTTCCATTTTCTTCCTTTCCTGCTTCCCAAAATTTGCCGAAGTAAACCTGTTCCCTTTGATTCTCTGCCGATGATTAGTTAAGTGAGCTACAGGTGGTGCCGGTCATTGTCTCGTCTCTCAGAAAAAGGACGTTGACTTGAAACCGGAGGAAGATTGGACTGTTTAAGCACAAAGCAATCAAAAAAAAGGATGAAACTATAACACGTTTTCATGCCCGTTCTTTGTTGACATAATTTACTGTATCATACGATAATGTGTGGAAATTATCACCATACAAGGAATGTACGAGATTATTATATCTATGATATTATACTACGAGATTATTATATACTAGGGGGCCTGCCCCCTGCTCGCTAACGCTCGTCAACCCCCGGAGGATTGCTTCGCAATCCTCATTGGTTCGCTGCGCGAACCTATGCTCGCTTCGCTCGCCCCAATGAAGACATGTGTCCTAGTAGAAGGGATTGTTAACAAAATATGTTACCAAAAAAATGTTTTTCAAATCTAAATTTGCTGTATTGCAGAAAAAATATATACAGTATCTCTAAAATCAGAATTCAAATGAAAACTTTGTGCAAATTTTGACTCGGAAATGTGAGCGTTGCTTTGGAAATTGAATACCCAGCATGTTGTTTGTGTGTACATTTTCCCAGCACTCAAACGACCCACACTTTTTCATTGAGTTTGTTGCCGAAAGTTGTAGTGTAAGCGTCTTGTTGAACTATAATTGTTGGTCCTGAAAAGGACCGTTTTTTAAATGGCCCTGAAAAGATCCTCCGCTTTCTTTGATTTCTATTATAAACTAACTGCAACAGCTCATTAAAATTTCTTTTTTTTTTCAATAAAATTTCATCCGATAACGCTTTAAATTCAATCGATGCGCGAGACTTCGCGATAAACAAACAATCGTACAGTGTTGCCAAAACGCGATTACAAATAACGTCTTTTTCGTGAGCCACGTAAGAGAATTTTTTTTTATAGATTATGAAATTTTATTATTTCATCGGAATTGTTTGGGATTACTTTTTTAGACGGTTTGAGTCATCACTTGGAGAATTTTTTTTGTTTCATTGAATACAAATGTTTTTTGTTTCTTCAACTTCTGATGGTTGCCTGCTGCGCGATTTCATTGCTTCAACTGACATTCTCATTTACAGTATAAATTTCTTAGTTACCAATTTCCTAGTTTTTTGGACTAATTAGCTTTGTTATGTCAAAAATACGACTGTAAAGAGACAAACCAGACCGTGTTCCATAAGATGTGCTTTGTAAAGGGAATAAGTATGTATTCAAAATTAACATTGTGTGTAGCAATCGTATATCGTACACCATCTGCAATATAACCACGGCATTAAAAGCTCATTCCTAGTTTTATGTTTAAAAAGACCATAAGTGAGTGCTTTGTTTGCTATTGAAAACCTACCACAAAATTTAGACTCCAGTAGAGCAATCAAAGCTCTAGATGGTAGGTAGATATTTCACTGGAGCAGCACGATAGGTCATTAGCGACGGTCCTGAATCAGCCTCCGAAGGAAAACGTCTGAAGAAAACACCTAAATTTGAACCACAGTCAGATGACGAGGCAACACCTGAGCTGGCACACCACTCTCCAAACTTCCGCACCACGCCAACGTAAGGACATTTGAGGCCATGACAGATTTAGCTTCCACCAACTCTTTTAGAACACGAAGGTCTTTGGCTGGATTCGAACTCGCAAACCTCCGGATGATAGTCCATTACTCATCGATCTTAGAGGCCCCAGAAAAGAGCAGCTAAGGCTCCAGTAGAAAGCAGCTGAGGCTCCAGTAGAAAGCAGTTGAGGCTCCAGTAGTAAGCAGTTGAAGCTCCAGTAGAAAGCAGTTTAGATTCCAGTAGAAAGTAATTGAGGCTCCAGTAGAAAGCAGTTGAAGCTCCAGTAGAAAGCAGTTGAGGCTCCAGTAGAAAAAAGTGGAGGCTCCAGTAGAAAGCAGTTGAGGCTCCAGTAGAGAGCAGTTTAGATTCCAGTAGAAAGTAGTTGAGGCTCCAGTAGAAAGCAGCTGAGGCTACAGTAGAAAGCAGATGAGGCTACAGTTGAAAGCAGTGGAGGCTCCAGTAGAAAGCAGTTTAGATTCCAGTAGAAAGTAGTTGAGGCTCCAGTAGAAAGCAGCTGAGGCTCCAGTAGAAAGCAGTGGAGGCTCCAGTAGAAAGCAGTGGAGGCTCCAGTAGAAAGCAGTTGAGGCTCCAGTAGAAAGCAGTTTAGATTCCAGTAGAAAGCAGTTTAGATTCCAGTAGAAAGTAGTTTAGATTCCAGTAGAAAGTAGTTGAGGCTCCAGTAAAAAGCAGTTGAGGCTCCAGTAGAAAGCAGTTGAGGCTCCAGTAGAAAGCAGTGGAGGCTACAGTAAAAAGCAGTAGAGATTACGGAAAAGGGCAGTTATGTACCATACAGAAGGAGGTATTTGCTGATATTCTGCACATAAAACTAGAAATTCATTTCTTTGGGCTGTGTTGGTATTACAGCTAGTGAGAGTTTTGGTAGGATAGAGTAAGGAAAGTTATAAGATGAGTACCTAAAGCCCGATGTACACATTAAGTTTTTCAATGTGCGACGCCGCTGCGGCATCGAAGCCCAAGTATGCACACATAACCGTGAAATGACACTAGCTTTCATTTCGCGCCATTTCCGATAAATATTCTAACGTATAAAAGTGTTTATTTCGCTTGGTGTAAAAAAGTATATTTTGTAACAAAATAGACATTACTGGATCCAACCATTTATTAATTATTATTTATATTCCATTTATATATGAAAACAAGGTACTTCAGAACGGAGAAGCGTTTGCGGCGAGCTGCGGCGCAGTAGGAAACTGCGGTACAAATTGCAGCGGCGCCGGAGGCATCTGTGCACTACTCCATTGGATCTAATGTATCTCAGACCGCGCTTGCGTTGCGGCAGCGGCGCCGCCACGTTGAAAAACCGGATGTGTACACCGGGACTAATAGCCGTGATTAATGAAGATTAATATGTGACAGTGTAGTGGAATACAAATTATCAGTTCAGTTTGGTTGAATCAAATTTATATTATTAAATAGTACTCAACAAATACATTTATAGTTTTGCTCATAATCTTAGGAGGGTTTTAATGGGGAATTCCTAATTAACACTAGAATAATCACACATGTGACGAAAATAAATATTTGAGTTGAAAGACTCACCTGAAACTGCGTACATCGTCAGTACCCCGTCAATCCCCTTCTGTCCCGCGTTTCGAAGTGAACCTCGTGCATCTCGTTTCCTCACTACTTTTTGATTCTCAAGTTTCGCGAGAGAAAATGGAAACCCTCATTCGAGGATAGGGTAACTGGATCTCATCCCACCGACTTCAAATGAGATGGAGGGTTATCTCAAAAGGCAAACTACTGAAGGATTGCTGCAATGAACTATATTCAAGGGATAATGAACATATCGTGAGGGTAGCAACAACACAGAAGTGATTTCATAAAATTAGCTTAATGACGCCAATGAATTATTAACACCATCTGCATTCCACTTCAAAAATCATATATTTTTTTGTTTTATGTGATTATTTGTTTCTTAGAATTTTACACTTAAATAGAAACGTACAGTTCAATGCAGATGGAAAATGACATCGGTACTCATATTAGCTTTTAATGACTCCAATGGATTATTATCCGTCGGAATTCTACTTTAAAAATCATATAGTAAATTAATTTGTTCGAAGTGATTAGAATTTTATCCTCAAATAGAAACGTACGCTACAACACAGATGAAAAATGTCATCGGTATTCACACTAATGAAAATAGAACAGTTGCATCAACATCTGATGAATTAAATCATTAATGCGTAATAGGTAAGTCACACAGAAGGGAGGTGTATTCTAAATCTGTCCGATACACTCCAAATACTACATGCTTCTAACCAGCTTTAACCCCTTTGTTCAATAACATATTTCCTAAGTTTTTTTCACTCAATAGACGCGGCTATTTAGTCATTATGTGTGTTGGGGGTAAAAGAAATACTACTCTACTTGGAAATGAAGCTCCGAGAGTTAAAGTCACTAAAAGTAATGCTTTTATCCTGAGTTGTTCTAGTGATGGATTAGTGAACTGGCCGAGTTCGTGGATGATTTAGAAAGACAGCAGGAAAAAGGAAGAAGCGCGTCTATTCAATTAAAGTAATGCAATCACTAACAGATCCCACAGTTTACGCCACGTATGAAAAATCCAGCTTCTCTAGAAATGATGAAGTACGTATTCTACTGCCTGATGGCATCATCGGTAAAGCGTTTCTTCAACAAAAAATTGTCCAAGTGCTCAGAAAAGGGTGAATTACTGAACGATCAGGAGGAAGCAGTATCGGTTTCTAATTCATTAATCTGCTGAATGATTGTGTGTGATTTGTAGTTTATTTTTATCTTGATGGGTATTTTTTTTGGCAGATTGATGCACAGTTTTGCGTGTATTTTCCCGAATATTTTCCCAGTACTGATCAGCTCCTAGGTATTTATAGGAGGAATTAGATTGGTGTGTGTACCTTTACCTTGTGTGTCGTCAAAAGACTGCATATTTTAACTGTTAATTTTTTCTATAGATATTTTGACTTTAAATTAATTTTTGAAAATAACTTAGACGATCCTCGTTTCATGTTCTAGACTCGAATCTTGGTCTATACATGGATATTCGTAGTGGTTCGGAAACCAATTTAAGCCGTAGCTTTCGGTCTAATCAGCCATCGTGTCGCAAAAAGGTAGAGGGTCAAATCAAACCAAGATAAATTCGTCAAAAGACTGCAGATTTTAACTGTTAATTTTTGCCATAAGTATTTTGAATTTAAATTAATTTGAAAATAACTTAGACGATCCTCGTTTCATGTTCAAGACTCGAATCTTGGTCTATCCATGGATGTTCGTAGTGGTTCGGAAACCAATTTAAGCAGTAGCTTTCAGTCATCGTGTAGCAAAAAGGTATAGTGTCATACCAAACCAAGATAAATTCGTCAAAGGACTGCAGATTTTAACTGTTAATTTTTGCCGTAAATATTTTGAATTTAAATTAATTTTAAAATAACTTAGACGAACCTCGTTTCATGTTCTAGACTCGAATCTTGGTCTATACATGGATGTTCGTAGTGGTTCGGAAATCAATTTAAGCCGTAGCTTTCGGTCTAATTAGCCATCGTGTAATAAAAAGGTAGAGGGTCAAATCAAACCAAGATAAATTCGTCAAAAGACTGCAGATTTTAACTGTTAATTTTTGCCATAAGTATTTTGAATTTAAATTAATTTGAAAATAACTTAGACTATCCTCGTTTCATGTTCAAGACTCGAATCTTGGTCTATCCATGGATGTTCGTAGCGGTTCGGAAACCAATTTAAGCCGTACCTTTCGGTCTAATCAGCCATCGTGTAGCAAAAAGGTAGAGGTTCGAATCAAACCAAGATAAATTTGTCAAAGGACTGCAGATTTTAACTGTTAATTTTTTCCATAGGTATTTTGAATTTAAATTAATTTGAAAATAACTTAGACGAACCTCGTTTCATGTTCTAGACTCGAATCTTGGTCTATACATGGATGTTCGTAGTGGTTCGGAAATCAATTTAAGCCGTAGCTTTCGGTCTAATCAGCCATCGTGTGGCAAAAAGGTAGAGGGTCAAATCAAACCGAGGTAAATTCGTCAAAATACTGCAGATTTTAACTGTTAATTTTGCCATAAATATCTTGAATTTAAATTAATTTGAAAATAACTTACAGGATCCTCGTTTCATGTTCTAGCCTCGAATCTTGGTCTATACATGGATGTTCTTAGTGGCTCGGAAACCAATTTAACCAGTATGTTTCGGTTTAATCAGCCATCGTGTAGCAAAAAAGTAGATGTTCAAATCAAACCAAGTTAAATTAAATCCTTTCAGGTAGATAGATGATTAACGTCACACTGGAGAAACACAACAGGTTTTTTTGGGATCCAACCCTCAGGTAAGGAGACGAGGAAAACACAGCGTAATTTTTAACCGTGGTTAGATGGCGTAAATCCTTTTGGACAAAATACGTGTAGAAAGTATTTCCACGTCGTTCTGAGGTAATGGAAAAGTCAAATTTAAGCGAAAGTTGTTTGACTGGAGGAGTTTCTATGATTGTATAAGTGTAATAAATATGTTTAGAATAAATCATAAATTTAAAAAACATTTCCTACAATACCAATTCTTTGAAATGCATCATTAGGATTATCAAAATCGTGTCCAAACAGTTTCTTTTCTGATACATCAAGTAGTTCGAGATGAAAAAAGGGCCTTCAACTATTTACATATGGCTACGAAGTGACAAAGAGAGAATATGTAATTAGCTTATCAGTATTCGAGATGATTCTGAAGTATAAATTTTCTGAATAGACACTACTAGGTCAAGGAAAATAATCAGCACAGGTAGATAATCACTCCTGCCATTTACTATCTTTTGAGAAGAAGATAAAAAAATGCAACCACATCAAGTATAAATAGAGTGATTATCTTCCACAATAATCGTCTGCGACGAAAGCATAAATTTAGAATCACGAAAATCAATAAAATTGCTCCGGATTATGAAATTAATTAATGTGACATATTGCTTTGGGGTACCTTATCGCATATGATGAAAGGTTTAAAAAGTAAGAACACGTTTTAAAAGACAGCATGCTATGTATGTTAGTTGATATTTAAAACTGTTTCGAAGTTCCGAAAAGCGGAGTGATTACTTTATGAGGAAGAGAAGGCTAATTTTAGTTGACAGGATAACATTGTCGCTGACACTTTATAACATTGAGATTGGTTTACGTAAATAAATATTCAAAAGGAAGGTAAGGTGAGGTAATTTTAATTAACGTCGTACTACGGCAACGCAACGTCAAAAGGAAGGAGACGAACGGCATTGTCTTCCATGAACTTCATAAATAAATCCATTAAACTGTCGTATTTCAGGTATTTCAAGTAAAAATTAAATTACGATTAGTTGAAAGTAGTAGCTATTGTATTGCTCTGAATACACACTCTATAACAAAAAAATTGACGCACCAAGCAGGTGTTGTCTGATTGAGATAAAGATTGGTAGATGGGGGTGAAGAACATACAAACAAACGACTGAAATTTCAGAACACTTGACTTATTTATTTCAGAGTTTAACAATTACAAAGGGAGGAAGTCAATAAGGCTTTGATCCACCTCTGACCTGGATGTAAGCTGTCACCCGGAGTAGCAAAAACTGAAAAAGTTCCCGGATGGTGTCCTGACGATTCATAGCAACACGTGCCGTGTGCAGCCGGGCATTATCTTGTTGAAAAGTATGTCCGGGGTGTCCCAAAAGGAACGATAACACAACCGGTCGTAGAATGTCGTCTACGTACCGCTGTGCTGTAAGTGTTCCAGAAAGGACAACCAAAGTGGCCCGGCTATCATATGAGATGACACCCCAAACCATAACACCCTGTTGTGGGTATGTTTGGCGTGCGATAGTAAGGACAGGACACCTACGCTGCCCTGCACGTCTCTAAACAAGAGTCTGCTGTTGTCGTCATGACACAGTTGGAAACGGGACACGTCACCAAAGACTATACGTTCCCCGTCAGCACGGTTCCAATTTGATTGAGCTCAGCACACCTACAATTCTGCACCTTATTGGTAACAGATCAGAAGACCAAGGTGCTCTATGGGAGACAGATATGGCCAAGGAAGTGTTGGAAAAGCTAGAAGACAATTAATAGCAACACGTGCCGTGTTCGGCCGAACATTATCTTGTTGGGGTGCCTTTGAACGGTAACACAACCAGTCGTAGAATGTTGTCTATATACCGCTGTGCTGTAAGTGTTCCAGAAATGACAACCAAAGTGGTCCGGCTATCATAGAAGATGACACCCCAAACCATAACACCCTGTTGTGGGCATGTGTGGCGTGCGATAGTAAGGACAGGACACCTACGCTGCCCTGCACGTCTCTAAACAAGAGTCTGCTGTTGTCGTCATGACACAGTTGGAAACGGGACACGTCACCAAAGACTATACGTTCCCCGTCAGCACGGTTCCAATTTGATTGAGCTCAGCACACCTACAATTCTGCACCTTATTGGTAACAGATCAGAAGACCAAGGTGCTCTATGGGAGACAGATATGGCCAAGGAAGTGTTGGAAAAGCTAGAAGACAATTAATAGCAACACGTGCCGTGTTCGGCCGAACATTATCTTGTTGGGGTGCCTTTGAACGGTAACACAACCAGTCGTAGAATGTTGTCTATATACCGCTGTGCTGTAAGTGTTCCAGAAATGACAACCAAAGTGGTCCGGCTATCATAGAAGATGACACCCCAAACCATAACACCCTGTTGTGGGCATGTGTGGCGTGCGATAGTAAGGACAGGACACCTACGCTGCCCTGCACGTCTCTAAACAAGAGTCTGCTGTTGTCGTCATGACACAGTTGGAAACGGGACACGTCACCAAAGACTATACGTTCCCCGTCAGCACGGTTCCAATTTGATTGAGCTCAGCACACCTACAATTCTGCACCTTATTGGTAACAGATCAGAAGACCAAGGTGCTCTATGGGAGACAGATATGGCCAAGGAAATGTTGGAAAAGCTAGAAGACAATTAATAGCAACACGTGCCGTGTTCGGCCGAACATTATCTTGTTGGGGTGCCTTTGAACGGTAACACAACCAGTCGTAGAATGTTGTCTATATACCGCTGTGCTGTAAGTGTTCCAGAAATGACAACCAAAGTGGTCCGGCTATCATAGAAGATGACACCCCAAACCATAACACCCTGTTGTGGGCATGTGTGGCGTGCGATAGTAAGGACAGGACACCTACGCTGCCCTGCACGTCTCTAAACAAGAGTCTGCTGTTGTCGTCATGACACAGTTGGAAACGGGACACGTCACCAAAGACTATACGTTCCCCGTCAGCACGGTTCCAATTTGATTGAGCTCAGCACACCTACAATTCTGCACCTTATTGGTAACAGATCAGAAGACCAAGGTGCTCTATGGGAGACAGATATGGCCAAGGAAGTGTTGGAAAAGCTAGAAGACAATTAATAGCAACACGTGCCGTGTTCGGCCGAACATTATCTTGTTGGGGTGCCTTTGAACGGTAACACAACCAGTCGTAGAATGTTGTCTATATACCGCTGTGCTGTAAGTGTTCCAGAAATGACAACCAAAGTGGTCCGGCTATCATAGAAGATGACACCCCAAACCATAACACCCTGTTGTGGGCATGTGTGGCGTGCGATAGTAAGGACAGGACACCTACGCTGCCCTGGACGTCTCTAAACAAGAGTCTGCTGTTGTCGTCATGACACAGTTGGAAACGGGACACGTCACCAAAGACTATACGTTCCCCGTCAGCACGGTTCCAACTTGATTGAGCTCAGCACAACTACAATTCTGCACCTTATTGGTAACAGATCAGAAGACCAAGGTGCTCTATGGGAGACAGATATGGCCAAGGAAGTGTTGGAAAAGCTAGAAGACAATTAATAGCAACACGTGCCGTGTTCGGCCGAACATTATCTTGTTGGGGTGCCTTTGAACGGTAACACAACCAGTCGTAGAATGTTGTCTATATACCGCTGTGCTGTAAGTGTTCCAGAAATGACAACCAAAGTGGTCCGGCTATCATAGAAGATGACACCCCAAACCATAACACCCTGTTGTGGGCATGTGTGGCGTGCGATAGTAAGGACAGGACACCTACGCTGCCCTGGACGTCTCTAAACAAGAGTCTGCTGTTGTCGTCATGACACAGTTGGAAACGGGACACGTCACCAAAGACTATACGTTCCCCGTCAGCACGGTTCCAACTTGATTGAGCTCAGCACAACTACAATTCTGCACCTTATTGGTAACAGATCAGAAGACCAAGGTGCTCTATGGGAGACAGATATGGCCAAGGAAGTGTTGGAAAAGCTAGAAGACAATTAATAGCAACACGTGCCGTGTTCGGCCGAACACTATCTTGTTGGGGTTCCTTTGAACGGTAACACAACCAGTCGTAGAATGTTGTCTACATACCGCTGTGCTGTAAGTGTGCCAGAAATGACTACCAAAGGGGTCCGGCTTTCAAAGGAGATGGCACCCCAGACCATAACGCCCTTTTGTGGGCATGTGGGGCGTGCGATAGTAAGGGCATGATCCCAACACTGCCAGGACACTGTCCAGAAACGTCTGTGGTTGTCGTCAGGACACAGTTGGAAACGGGACTCGTCTGTAAAGACTATACATCCACAGTCAGCGTCGTTCCAAGTTGATCGAGCCCTGCACCACTGTAATTCTGCACCTTCTTGGTGCGTCGATTTTTTTTTGTTATAGAGTATATTTGAGAATATGCGGTATATCATGAATGTTTTTAAGAAAAGCAGGAGTTCTTTGAATAGAAATTTCTTATTCTTATTCTTTTGTTTGGGATTGAATTAAATGTAAAAATTTGCACCAAATAGTTTTTTAAATTTTTTTTACGTTCACTTTATTAAAAACAATCTTAGAATACTTTTCAAATTTCGATAAGATGGGTACTATTTGTTTCTGAGTAAATATGAATTTATCCTAAGATATCAACTTTAAAGTAAACAAATATGAACAAGAATGATATTTTAGATATCATTTAAGTGTCGGAAAAATCTTATCGAGCACGGAATATAAGTACACTACACTCCTATAAGTCTCAGAGAAGTTTTTAAAAACGAAGGAAGATCATGAATGATCATAATATTAAATACTAAACGCACACCTACAACCTCCAAAGAAAAACATCTTGGAGATATTACAACACACCAATATGCCAACTTTCAAAAGTGCAAAATGCTTTAAAAAATTTTAAAAATAGTAATTAAATGGAAACAATTAAGGGACAGTTATTTAAAATCAGGACGTTAAGAAAGTAGTTCGAATTACTTTATTAAGCAGCACCTCTATCTACTAATGTTATATGCTTCACGCGTTAGTTCTAAGTCTCTGTATCGTCATCTAAGCGTGGTTCAAAATTACGAGAACTTCTTACTGGATGTTTTTTATGTATACTTGTAGGTTTTCCTTAACAATACGTTTCGAAGAAGGTTTTTACATTAATCTGAAGATTCAGATTCTTGTCTTTCATGGTTTCTATTACATGGCACCAAGACTTCGAAATTGGTATCATTTGATGATTTTCTCACTGTATAAAAATCCAAATAATATTTGCTTTTAGAGAACTTCAGAAAAAGTTGATAGGTACACAATATTGATCCTTTATGAATTGTTACCAAGAAAAATTTCTCACATTGAAAAGAAAACTCCGGAAAATGTTATTGTCGACCGGAAGACCGGAAAACATGGGATCCGGTAGATTTCCGGAAAATCCGGAAGAATTTAAGGCATGTTACTGAAATACATTTTAAAATAACTAAAGAAAAATTGTATGCATCTTGTACAAATAAAATCTTTTTGTCAAAAGAGAAATTGCTTGCAAGATCAATCTTTATTGATTCGTTCCGCATAGCATTTCGCAGTAAGCACTTGTATGAAAAAGTTTGACAAATTATCTTTTAAATAAAAAGCATCGATTTAAAAGATGAAAAAAATAAGTGTCGAAATATTATACAATCATAAATAGACTAAGTGCACAATTGATGTATAAAAAAAAGATAACATATCCTTACTACAGTGTGTATAAACTCAATCCCATGAGAAAATTATAGAAGTAAAAGTTATTATTGTATTTTATTCATTGATATATTGCATGTAAGTTTTAACAAGAGACAAACCGTCAGCTTTTTTAATAAATTTCATCCAAACATTTTCAAATTATTAATTTTATTAGATAGTCAAGTAAGTCGTTATTAATTTTATTCAGTTATTAATTATTTTCAAGTAAATAATTATTTTCAAGTTATTAATTTTATTCAGTAATTAATTATTTTCAAGTTATTAATTGTATTCAGTTATTAATTACTTTCAAATTATTAATTTTTTTTTAATTTTAAGCCAGAATGTGGTGATGTATTGTCTGGTGAATTCCAGACAATACATCACCACATCCTGTTTATTAAATGCACTCCTTCTCATGTTAACTTTAAGGGAAATGACACATGAAACATGTTATCTAATAAAGGTTCTTTGAAGACTAAAGTCATCAAACCAATTAACCGTCCCAGAAAATGTATACTAACTTCAAAGCCTGCAGTAATATTCTATAGAAGACTCCCTACTCGAAATTCAGAAGTGGCCGTACGAACTCTCAAATTTCAAAATGGACATACAATGCTTCCTGCTTGTCCTAAATTCATGAACTCGCAGGTTTCATCGACTCGCATGCTTTCACGTGTCAGTTTGGATTCCCACTACCGTTTTAAGAATCCTTTGATGGTTTTAGACTTTTTAAACGAATAGTTTGTGGAATGTGCTAGACCATGAGAAATTATAAACAAAAACTGTTATTTTTTTTCTTCACATGAAGGTAAGATTTCTTCTTAACAATTACCCTCAGTGGGTTACGCTTAGGAAAGAGAATTTTTTAGAGTTTCGGCTTTGTCAAAACCACGTGTTTTATCTCAGTGTGTTTCACTTGTGACCCGACGATAGATTGTGTCTATGACACAAGCTGGAGTTAGTTTTCATGTGCGAAGTTAAGTTTGTTGTTGTTTCTTATGCCCACACTGGCAGACCAGAGGAGTGCCAGGCCCGTCGAAGACGGCAAGAGGCGAGGAGGGTGCGCCTTCCATGCTATTGAGCCCCATTGGGAGGAAGTCCGACTTTGCTCTACATACATGACACATCCGTTTTACAGGAAGGTCCCTTTCATACATCCATTCACTCACACATATCGTAATTTAGATCCCAATCAGAGGCCGATAACCCCCTGATCAGGTACCCCCAGAGGTATTGATTTGGTATGGGAACATGGAGGACATTGTGACCACGACCTATTTAACGTGCCCCAGTCACCATTAGTGAACACGACGGTCTTTAGCCAGGTCGAAGCGCCGATCTCGCAATCATCAGAATTGGAGGCTCCGCCGAGGACAGAACCCACAACCCTTCTGATGCGAGCCCGACGCTCTACTGACTGAGCTACCGCGGCTCTGCGAAGTTAAGTGGTAACTACAAGTAAACCTTCAGTCTCATTCACAGCAAAAGTTAGCAGTAAGTGATCAAAAGTAATTCAAACTTGTGAAATTTCGTTGCTTTCGATGACTTCCTGTGGAAATCCTCAAATTCCAAAAATTTAAATTCATAAAATTCTTTACTAATTTTATCCTATGACAAAGGAAATGATCGCATTTTCTACAAATAAACCCACATTTCCCAGAATAGAATGTACAAGAAATACACCTGTAATAAAATTAATACATTAAATGCTAACACACAAAGACCATGAACTGTAAGTCAGAACCATGACTGGGATCTAAGGACATTCCCTACAGCTGGCTGGTGATCAGGAAGCATGAAGAATAGAGCGAATGAATATTTATTCTTTATTCATTTCGGACATATTTCGCCATTCCGGTATTTCTTGACGGCTTTCGATAACCAGGTGGAGCCGAACGAGTAAGTTCTGCAACCTTGAGGAACTTTTCACGACAATCTTGAGGACCGAATTCCTTGACTATATTCAATGCATGTATGTGGTGCATAACACTGGATCACTCTTTGAATATTATTTAAATGATTATAAATTTTTTATAAATATTTTCGTATCTAAAGCAAAAAAATATTCTCATGATAGATTCTTCAAGCTATATCTCAGTCTCATTACTATAAATATTTGACCCGTATAGTTTAAATGTTATTTTTATAACTATGATACATAAAAAGTTATTTTAATACAGTAAAATTAATTATACATTAATGATGAATATTAATTTTCGTTATAATATTAGTTACATATTAATATTTGCTAAAATATTAGTTATATATTAATAATTACTATTATAATATTAATTATACTTAATAAATAATACTAGTATTATGTTTAAATGACGTATATGTTATTTTAAAATAATATTTAAGGTTAACGGTATTCTTCAAGGTTAAAAAGCACTTCAGGTTGCTCAAAATTAATTTTGTTTTCTTTCCTTTGTAAAAGCATTCTTTCTGTTAGAAAATGGTTGCCAAGGATGGGGCATATCACGTTATAAGATGTAGTAAATGAATTGATAAAGCTGAAATTTTTATACGGAACCTCAATATTAGAAAATCTCAAGTTGTGGGCTAAATTTGCAAACTAAGAAATTGTGTGCAATTTTAATACTCTAATCATTAATATAGTTAGAAAAAGGTTATAAGTTATGGGTTTATATCACGCTATAATAGGCAGCAAATGAATAGATTGAACTTAAGTGTTTATACGGACCCTTAATATTTGATACGGAACTAAAGCAATCCCAGTTTATGGGCGAAATTCGAAAAATAAAAAAAGTCTAATCTCAATACTCTGAACATTTACCTTTTTAACACACACCCTTTGCGTAAATTACAAATGAACAGCATTAATATCTACACTCCGACTACATTAACAACTTAAGAGACTAATGATTCATTCCTACATGAACCTCAAATCCTTTTTTATATACTCTGTTGCTAGTCCATAAAAGACATTTAATAATGAACCTGTAACAAAGCGTGGACCGAATTTATTTTACGACCAAAATATGCAATGATACACGTTACAAACTCTTACTCATTTTTTTTAAACCTGGCTCACTCAGTTTTACATAAAAATCTTATCACGCACATTCGTAGAATGTCACATTTATCACTGTCCCTTCACCTATACAATATTTATTTCAAACGCGTTCTTAGAAATCTGTTTTCCCATGAATGTATCCCATAAATGTTTAGTGTACATATTACTTTTCATACAAGAACTTTCTTTTTCGAAAGTTCTGAATGTACTCCAGATACTTTTACCTGGTTCTTTTATTCAATGTTTTCATAAAGCTTGCTATCTTTTGTATAATTTGATTGTAAAGCTTGCTATCTTTTGTATAATTTGATTTGTAAAGATTGCTATTTTTAATGTATAAAAGTGTATGAAAGCGGGAGATTAAATAAGGGTTCTTGGTTCACTCTTTAAGGAATTAAAAGCATCAATACCAAAGCATTAATAAACAGAATATATACAGCTCAATATGTAAAAACTCATATCTAGCCTATTTAGATAGTACAATTGTAGCCGTATTCATTACACATCGTCCATAAGATAAAATTAGAGGAATAGGTATTTTTATTAACTTCAAACTGGTGCAACAAACGCCCTCTTAGCTAATATTAGAAACGGGCTGCTGACTTTAAGTAGTTTTGAAATAGCGGTAATAACTGATATAGTGGTCAAAGCGTTACTCCTCCACCCAGTAGGTCCTGGTTTCGAATTCCTCTTTGTAAGTTCATGAATGATGGTGTCCCAAAGAGGAAATATAAAAGTAGAGTAACAATGGTAAACCACACTACCGTATAATAAAGGACCGGACAGCAAGATGTGATGGTATAAGGGAAATAATACATGCTTTAAAAGGAGGATGGTCCCCCCACGTGCTGCAATAACACTAGCAACCCTTCTGATACACAGCTATGGTTATTGGTGTCCATAACCAAAGCTCTGCAAGAATATCTTCAGCTCAACTGTAGATTTCGGACGTTATTCCCTGGTTCGCAAGTGTCGCTCTAACTCGTCTCACAAATGTTCTATGGGTCTTAGGTCGGGAGCAGGCCAGGGAAGACGTTTTACATCCATATCTTGATACCACTGCTTGACAGAGGCTGCTACATGAAATGGAGCGTTGTTGTCCTGGAAGTAACATTCGTTCATTCAATAACATTGTCAGAGCGTAGGAAGAATCTGACTGTCCAAAATATTCATGTAGGCGTCGGCGTTCAATTGACCAGGAACAACATAGAAAGGTCTAAAGCCATACCACGAAAACCACCCCCAAAAAAAGTAGTAGGATTTTATGCAAATCCGCTGGCATCCGGTCCATTATTGTAGGGTAGTGTATCTATGTGTCCAGTATCATGTGACCAAAACTAGTAGTAATGTGCCCATAGGCTACTTTCGTCAGTTGAGTACAAATGAACATTTATAATCTTATTTGGTCACGAAAAGAGGCCCATCCATTGATTCAAAACTTGTTCGGTCCACGTAACATAGTGGTAGACTTTGGTAATGCTATCGCCACTCTATTTTAACTACGCATTCAAATTATGAACTTGTTAATAGATGCTATGTAAACATTCGAGGCGATAGGATACTAAATGGGCCAACCAAGACAGTTTTTTAGAGCAGTCATGTGACTACTAGTCTACAAGTTGTCAAACGTTTTGAAACTCCTCTCTATAGCAATGCATAGGCTACTTGCATCTCAGGCCTACAGCGGGCAGCCAAGATTACTACTGTACCAAATGGGCCAACCTAGTCACATTTTTATAGAGCAGTCATGTGATTACTAGTCTCCAAGTTGTCAAACGTTTTGAAACTCCTCTCTATAGCAATTCATAGTCTACTTGCATCTCAGGCCTACAGATGATCCAGCGGGCAGCCAAGATTACTCCTGTACCAAATGGGCCAACCAAGTCACATTTTTATAGAGCAGTCATGTGATTACTAGTCTACAAGTTCGTCAAACTTTTTGAAACTCCTCTCTATAGCAATGCATAGTCTACTTGCATCTCAGGCCTACAGCGGGTAGCCAAGATTACTCCTGTACCAAATGGGCCAACCAAGTCACATTTTTATAGAGCAGTCATGTGACTACTAGTCTACAAGTTGGTCGAATGTTTGGAAACTAATCTCTATAGCAATGCATAGTCTACTTGCATCTCAGGCGTACAGCGGGTAGCCAAGATTATTCCTGTACCAAATGGGCCAACCAAGTCACATTTTTATAGAGCAGTCATGTGACTACTAGTCTACAAGTTGTCAAACGTTTTGAAACTCCTCTCTATAGCAATGCGTACTCTACTTGCATCTCAGGCCTACGGATGAACCAGTGGGCAACCAAGGTTACTCCTGTACCAAATGGGCCAACCTAGTCACATTTTTATAGAACAGTCATGTGACTACTAGTCTACAAGTTGGTCAAACGTTTTGAAACTCCTCTCTATAGCAAAGCATAGTCTACTTGCATCTCAGGCCTACAGATGATCCAGCGGGCAACCAAGATTACTACTGTACCAAATGTGCAAACCTAGTCACATTTTTATAGATCAGTCATGTGATTACTGGTCTACAAGTTGATCAAATGTTTTGGAACTCCTATCTATAGCAATGCATAGTCTACTTGCATCTCAGGCCTACGAATGAACCAGTGGACAGCCAAGGTTACTCCTGTACCAAATGGGCCAACCTAGTCACATTGTAATAGAACAGTCATGTGACTACTAGTCTACAAGTTGGTCAAACGTTTTGAAACTCCTCTCTATAGCAAACCATAGTCTACTTGCATCTCAGGCCTACAGATGATCCAGCGGGCAACCAAGATTACTACTGTACCAAATGGGCAAACCTAGTCACATTTTTATAGAGCAGTCATGTGATTACTGGTCTACAAGTTGATCAAATGTTTTGGAACTCCTATCTATAGCAATGCATAGTCTACTTGCATCTCAGGCCTACGAATGAACCAGTGGACAGCCAAGGTTACTCCTGTACCAAATGGGCCAACCTAGTCACATTTTTATAGAACAGTCATGTGACTACTAGTCTACAAGTTGGTCAAACTTTTTGAAACTCCTCTCTATAGCAAAGCATAGTCTACTTGCATCTCAGGCCTACAGATGATCCAGCGGGCAACCAAGATTACTACTGTACCAAATGGGCAAACCTAGTCACATTTTTATAGAGCAGTCATGTGATTACTGGTCTACAAGTGGATCAAATGTTTTGGAACTCCTATCTATAGCAATGCATAGTCTACTTGCATCTCAGGCCTACGAATGAACCAGTGGACAGCCAAGGTTACTCCTGTACCAAATGGGCCAACCTAGTCACATTTTTATAGAACAGTCATGTGACTACTAGTCTACAAGTTGGTCAAACTTTTTGAAACTCCTCTCTATAGCAAAGCATAGTCTACTTGCATCTCAGGCCTACAGATGATCCAGCGGGCAACCAAGATTACTACTGTACCAAATGGGCAAACCTAGTCACATTTTTATAGAGCAGTCATGTGATTACTGGTCTACAAGTGGATCAAATGTTTTGGAACTCCTATCTATAGCAATGCATAGTCTACTTGCATCTCAGGCCTACGAATGAACCAGTGGACAGCCAAGGTTACTCCTGTACCAAATGGGCCAACCTAGTCACATTTTTAGAGAACAGTCATGTGACTACTAGTCTACAAGTTGGTCAAATGTTTTGAAAATCCTATCTCAGGCCTACAGATGATCCAGCGGGAAGCCAAAATTACTCCTGTACTAAATGGACCAACCTAGTCACATTTTTATAGAGCAGTCATGTGATTACTAGTCTACAAGTTGGTCAAATGTTTTAAAACTCCTATCTATAGCAATGCATAGTCTACTTGCATCTCAGGCCTACAGATGATCCAGCGGGCAACCAAGATTACTACTGTACCAAATGGTCCAACCTAGTCACAAATTTTATAGAGCAGTAATGTGATTACTAGTCTACAAGTTGATCAAATGTTTTGAAACTCCTATCTATAGCAATGCATAGTCTACTTGCATCTCAGGCCTACGAATTATCCAGTGGGCAGACAAAATTACTCCTGTAACGACGCCTACCCCCTGGGCACCTTTTCAAAAAACAGCCCTTGTTGCATCAAAAAAGGTCAGTGGTCGAGCTTTATTTAAACTTTTTGGGTCATGAATAATGAACAAGATGATTCAAAATGAGTTTGAAAGAATCAACTGCTGTCAAGCTGATGGGATTCACGTTTAGTTGGAGTGTGATGAGTTTTCCGAGGACAACACCTCGTAATTTTGAACCACGGTCAGATGACGAAGTAACACTTGAGCTGGCACCCAACTCTCCAAACTTCCACGCCAACCCAACGTGAGGACTTTCGGCCACGACAGATTTAAGGTGCACCAGCCACTTCTACACCATACGCTTACAAACATCCATGCCCGGACCCGTATTCGAACCAGGAACCTTCCGATCTAGAGGCTAACACCTTAACCACTATACCGGTTGGTCGGCCTTTTATTTATAAAGTAAGTATAATACAAAAACGTGATTTATTTAAGTGCTATTGATACCTACTTTATGATATTTATACTAGGTGCTAAAACACTTAAAGTGTGTACATTATAAAAACGTTATTTCTTTAAAAGCTCTTGAGAGTACTTTCAAATGTTTATACTAGGTGCTCTGAAACTTTAAAATACGTATATTAAAATGAATAAATGAGTATACTTGTTAAAATTTGCGTTGCACTAGAATAACACAACGGTTTATTGGTGATGGAAGGTAAAAAATCGGAGGTAATTGGTAATTTTAGTTAACGTCGTACAAGAGCAACACAACGGGCTATTGACGACTGTCCGGGATCAGTCCCTTAAGGGAAAGACCCGATGACGACACCTTGTAATTTTGAACCACGGTCAGATGACGAAGCAACACCTGAGCTGGCACCCCACTCTCCGAACTACCACGCCAACCCAACGTGAGGACTTTCGGCCACGACATATTTAAGGTGCACCAGCCGCCTCTACACCATACGTTTACAAACATCCCAGCCCGGACCCTGATTCGAACCAGGAACCTTCCGATTTAGAGGCTAACACCTTAACCACTATACCGGTTGCTCGGCGTAAATATAGGAGGACAGCACCACATAATTTTGCATCATGGTCAAATGACTATGTGAATACTTGTGAGCTAGCAACCCACTCTCCAAACTTCCACAAGACCCCAACGTGAGAATTTTGGGGGGCACAACAGATTAAACGTCAAACAGCCTCCACGGACACAATGATCTTTGATTAGATCAAGTTTTGAACTCGCAATCATCCGGTTGCTAAATCCATGAATCTACTAACTGCGCTACCATAGCCATGTATATTTGAAAAACTCGATTTATCCAAATACTCGGATAAGCTTTTGATAATTTGGTAATTTTTTTAGTTAACGTCGTACTAGAGCAACACAACGGGCTATTGACGACGGTCCGGGATCAGTCCCTTAATTGAAAGATCCGAGGACAACACCTCGTAATTTTGAACCACGGTCAGATGACGAAGCAACACCTGAGCTGGCACCCCACTCTCCAAACTTCCACGCCAATCCAACGTGAGGACTTTCGGCCACGACAGATATAAGGTGCACCAGCCACCTCTACACCATACGTTTACAAACATCCATGCCCGGGCCCGGATTCAAACCAGGAACCTTCCTATCTAGAGGCTAACACCTTAACCACTATACCAGTTGGTCGGCCGATAAGCTTTTGAAAGCTTATACTAGTTACTCAAGCACTTATATGAATTATGTATATCAGAATAATGTGATTTACTACTCGAGAAGATAGTTATTACTGTAAATACTCTTAAATGTACTTTTGAATGTTTATGCTAAGTGCTTAACTTATAAAACTTTTATAAACGTGATTTATTTAAGTTCTCTTGTGTGTTTTTATGTTTATTTACTATTTGAGTTCTTGAATGTTTTCACAACCAGTCGAATATCTCTCAAATATAACCTGAAATATCCCTTGAAACCCGTCTGAAAACTCGGAAGCAATGTCACACAGCATAAAATAACTGAAAATACGAATTTGAGATACCTAAAACTGCAAATTACTTCCCTTAGGAAATAGGCTCTTCCGTTTTCCTCGAATTTCCCAAAATATAAGTTTACCAGTAATTCTCAATAAATCACTTCATTCCAAAGACGTAAAACCTGTCCGAGATTGATTTTTATATTCATCGATGAAATAGCGCCGGTAAATAATTCCGTTCACGATTCACAGCAAAGTCTAAGCGATTTTTCCTTCAATCATTTTCTTTTCAAGGAGCTTTGTTTCAGGAAATTTTTCCACCGGTGTCGTTAGTCTTACCTTGTGAACTTTTCGAGGCGTATCTAGATGTGAGGTTTGTTCGACTTTGCCTTTGTTCAAATCCCACTCGTCTAAACTGCGGGGATTGTTGAAATTGTGATTGTGGCTCTGCTACATTCACATGAATCAATCAACTTCTAAAATAAAACGGTTATGAAAACATTCCTTGTTGTTTCTGAAATGGTAGTTTTACTGAGAAAGAAATTGCAAAAAAGATACTGAAATGCACAGATATTCGCGCTTCCATTACACTACAGAATCCAACTTCCAGGCGGTTACTCAAAAGTTATCTTATAAAATAAGTTTAATGAAATAGGTAATGGTAATGGTAATTTTAGTTAACGTCGTACTAGAGCAACACAACGGGCTAATGACGACGGTCCGGGATCAGTCCCTTAATTGAAAGATCCGAGGACAACACCTCGTAATTTTGAACCACGGTCAGATGACGAAGCAACACCTGAGCTGGCACCCCACTCTCCAAACTTCCACGCCAACCCAACGTGAGGACTTTCGGCCACGACAGATATAAGGTGCACCAGCCACCTCTACACCATACGTTTACAAACATCCATGCCCGGGCCGGGATTCAAACCAGGAACCTTCCTATCTAGAGGCGTATCTAGATGTGAGGTTTGTTCGACTTTGCCTTTGTTCAAATCCCACTCGTCTAAACTGCGGGGATTGTTGAAATTGTGATTGTGGCTCTGCTACATTCACATGAATCAATCAACTTCTAAAATAAAACGGTTATGAAAACATTCCTTGTTGTTTCTGAAATGGTAGTTTTACTGAGAAAGAAATTGCAAAAAAGATACTGAAATGCACAGATATTCGCGCTTCCATTACACTACAGAATCCAACTTCCAGGCGGTTACTCAAAAGTTATCTTATAAAATAAGTTTAATGAAATAGGTAATGGTAATGGTAATTTTAGTTAACGTCGTACTAGAGCAACACAACGGGCTAATGACGACGGTCCGGGATCAGTCCCTTACGGGAAAGATCCGAGGACGACACCTCGTAATTTTGAACCACGGTCAGATGACGAAGCAACACCTGAGCTGGCACCCCACTCTCCAAACTTCCACGCCAACCCAACGTGAGGACTTTCGGCCACGACAGATTTAAGGTGCACCAGCCGCCTCTACACCATACGCTTACAAACATCCATGCCCGGACCCGGATTCGAACCAGGAACCTTCCGTAATGAAATAGGTAATGGTAATGGTAATTTTAGTTAACGTCGTACTAGAGCAACACAGCGGGCTATTGACGACGGTCCGGGATCAGTCCCTTAATTGAAAGATCCGAGGACAACACCTCGTAATTTTGAACCACGGTCAGATGACGAAGCAACACCTGAGCTGGCACCCCACTCTCCAAACTTCCACGCCAACCCAACGTGAGAACTTTCGGCCACGACAGATATAAGGTGCACCAGCCACCTCTACACCATACGTTTACAAACATCCATGCCCGGGCCGGGATTCAAACCAGGAACCTTCCTATCTAGAGGCGTATCTAGATGTGAGGTTTGTTCGACTTTGCCTTTGTTCAAATCCCACTCGTCTAAACTGAGGGGATTGTTGAAATTGTGATTGTGGCTTATCTTATAAAATAAGTTTGTATCTTATAAAATAAGTTTAATGAAATAGGTAATGGTAATGGTAATTTTAGTTAACGTCGTACTAGAGCAACACAACGGGCTATCGACGACGGTCCGGGATCAGTCCCTTTAAGGGAAAGATCCGAGGACAACACCTCGTAATTTTGAACCACGGTCAGATGACGAAGCAACACCTGAGCTGGCACACCACTCTCCAAACTTCCACGCCAACCCAACGTGAGGACTTTCGGCCACGACAGATTTAAGGTGCACCAGCCGCCTCTACACCATACGTTTACAATTACCCGGATTCGAACCAGGAACCTTCCGATCTATTAATGAAATAGGAATTCCACAGTAACATGTTTTATAAGAGCAAAAAACTCAAATTTTACAAGAAAGGTATCAATGTAGAATTCTACTTTCATAACATGTATGTGTATAAACACGAGAATAAACACGTTAAATATTACAATAAACGTTCTCTTCTACGAAAAATCTGCAACTATGAACCTTGCAAGTAAATATTTGTTTACAAATTCTTCTCCCTACCTGTACTAAGACACATAAATTTCGCCTTATATATCTTATAAAATAATAAAAAATACGACAGCGACTACATACGTTATTAATGCGTAGTTAACGCTGAAGTGAAACCACACAACGAACTACTGGACCGGCGCCTCAATCCCATGATAGTACTTTACGCAAGTCCAACTTGATTGGCTAATCGGATCACATGACCTAGATACGTATGTCATGAGAATTTTTCTGTTGGCGATTTATCTCTTCCTTTCTGCTTTCTTCTTTTCTTTTCAGATCCATGGCTATGGGTGGGTAGAGGTGGGAGCCTAAAATTGTATCCTTTTATTATATAAGTTAATAATTATATAAGTTAGTGTTTTATGTATGCTTTTTGTTACATCAGAATGGTCCTAAGCCAGGGTTGGATACGACACCATCATCCTAAAGCAAAGGGGACGGCAGAGGGGCGGGAAAATATCAGCTGGTAGTGAGTTCAGGAGTGGTTCTTAGATTATATATGTAAAATCAACGGAAGCTTGGAAAAATATAAAAAGGGTATTAAAAATTAGGAAAAGTAATTTAGACTCAAAAGGAATTAAATTGGAATTTATTTTAAATAATTTGGAGGATCTAAAATTTTTTCCGCCTGCTGGATTCGAACTCGTAAAGTTATCCTCCGCTGCCGACGCCAATCTGAAAGTAGGTGACTTTAGCCATTAGGCCATCGGTGCTTCACGGATAAAGAGCTCTTTAAAAGTATAAGTACCCTTAGTATAAGTTGGTGAGAAATACTACTAACAACAACCATACAACATATATATGAGGAGCCAATCAGAGTCAACTTGTCGGACACTTACGCTGAGGTGCTAGTGTATGTATTGTATTTGTAATTCTACGAAACAAAGCGCATATTCAAAATCAAATGGTTACTGCAACAATCAGATTGGCGAGATATCCAAGTGAAGCCAAGCCCGTGAAACTAGCCAATCAAGTTGGACTTGCGTAAAGTACTATCATGGGATTGAGCCGCTTCTACTACTGGCAACTGTTCTGAATCAATCCCAAAAGGAGAGATCCGAGGACACCTTTAAAATATGAACCACTGGCCAGATGACGAATCAACACCTGAGCTGGCACCTCAGTTTCCGAGCAATAACGCGGGCCGCGGTGGCGTGGTTGGAAGAGTAAAGGATTAAAAACCAGAGGGTAAGTTCGAATCCAACAAACACCATCGTGTGCAATTTGAGCTGTTGAACGTTAAATCTATTGTGGCCTGCAATATCCTCATGTTGGCGTGGATGTTTGGAGAGTAGAGTGCCAGTTCAGGTGTTGCCTCGTCATCTGACCATGGTTCAAAATTACGTGTAGTCCTGGGATCTTTCCCTTGGTAGATTCATCCCGGACCGTCGTCAACAGCCCGTTGTGTTCCTCCAATACGACGCTAATTTAAATACCTACCTATTGAACAATAACGCAACGAGCTATTGACTGGATCAATCCCTAAGGGAAAGATGCGAAGTCATCGCGGAATTTGAAATACGATGAGGTGAACACCTGATCCGGCACTCCTGTTTCTATACAGGAGGATAGTTGAGTCCACGACAGATTTAACGTGCATTTGCTTCCACATGCACGACTGTTTTTGGTTTGGATCAAATTTCTAACTCTCTTTTCCCTTCCGGTTGCAATTAGGCAACTATTCGAACCGGCTACAACGTCCTTTTTACTGGAAACAAGTTTAGGTCTCGAAGTTTGGCACTATGAAGAGCGAACTGATGGATACTTGTGAAGGAACACCCAGTGACTCAGTCACATCTAATACTAACAAGTACAATCACCGACGATCAGGAAACGATATTCGAACCCACGACCCACTTGTTAGCAGACAAGCACGATGTTCACTACACCAGTTAGGTGGCAGAGACCTATCACCTTATATGAATGCCATTTTAATCGAAGGAAAAAAATCGACGAGAGTCACCAAATGTCACCCACATACCATATCTCTTGATTGCCATTTCCTAGAGCACTCCATAATATCGCAAAATCAATTGAAAGAAATTTAATATACCGGGTGATCGTAAATTAACCTGAGGTGTTCAGATGCCCTCTAGCGAGTAATGTATTGGACGACACGTAACAAAATGTTCTGGTCGCACACAGTGAAACATGGAATTTTGATTTCTAACAAAAAATTGTTCCAAATGTAGCCCCCAGGGGATGTTTTTGCGCTGCAGAGTATAGTAGTGTGAAGGATGAATGAGTAAACGGCAAATGAAACGGTGCATTTCAATTTTGTTAACAATGCATGACAATGTTTATTGTTAATTACAAATGAGGTTCAATATGACCACCATTCTGATGTTCTAAGAACTGTATGCGTTGCGCGACGTTTTCCACGGCGACTCTCGACATGTCAGAAGTGATTTGTATCACCTGTACTGTTATTCGACGTTGCGATATCGGGGACATATCCTTGATACACAACGCTTTTAAGAAATCCCCACAGCCAAAAGTCACAAGGATTGAGATCGGGTGATCTCAGTGGGCATGCATTGGGAAATGCACGACTAATGATTCTGCTGTCATAGAAATGTTCCCGCAACAAACGCTGTACCTTAAGTCCAATGTGGGGTGGAGAACCATCCTGCATGAAGTTCGTCGAATCAAGGCATCCTCGTTGCTACATTTGTGGAACCACGAAATTGCAGCTACTCTTAGCCTTTCCTTTTATCCAAATAATCACTACACTGAACGCGATTATGCAAATTACTACCTTTTACTCGGTAAACAGCGTCAAACGCCCATGGAGGCAACATTTTGAACTAGTTTTTTTTTAGAAATCGAAACCCATGTTCTACAGTGTATGCCCACCAAATTGTGTTATGTTTCGTCCAATACATTACTCGCTAGAGGGCTTTGAAAACCTCGCGTTAATTTATGATCACCCAATATAAAAGACCTGCGCTTCGATAGCCAATCGGCTAGGTCGATTCTTAAGGCCACGTGACTTATCATTCAAAAATCGTACGATAGCGACTCCGCCCATATACTCTGTATTTGGATCCCTTTTATAATACTCGATTTTCATTGGTTTAAGTTATATATATTCAAAATATCCTTGCTCTCTCTCTCATTGATTAACCTTTGACTACAGCTATAGATGTAATAGCAAGCACGATTATTTCTTGGCGCGATTTTTATAACTTTTAAGGTACAACAGCTGTAACGACCGTAGTCTAAATTCTTTCTTGGAGCGATTCTTTCAACTTTCAAGGTACAATTCCCGATAAACCTCAATACACAACGTCGATTTATGCAATGGAACGAAACTGATAGTTAAATAAAACTTAATTTAATCATTGCAGAAGTACTCTTAAGCTGCACATTTCACGAATTAACCTCGCTACTGATACAGATCTCCGATTCGATTGAAGACAACAACAAACTCCTGTCAAACACAAACTGATATGACACTTGACAAGTCTCACAGGCAAACACCGGGAGAAGTATTTACCTTCCTACCTGAACCAGTGTTTAGCGATGGACAATTAAGTCCACATGTCGCATTTAAAGTAGTTCATGAACCAGGACAAAAAAAAATGACTTACAGATTTTGAAAATATATTTACAAAAAATAACAGGCGCAAAGAAATTTTCCAACGTCGTTAACTTAATAGACAAATATAGTCAAAAAACAAAAATAAGAAAATAAATCTCCCTAAAAAAAAAACAAGGGGTAGCACGTGGAATATGGCCCATGTGCTGCTAGTGGTATCATCATCTGAAAAATGCTTCCGTATTTATTTGCTCAGTGAGGAATATCAAAAACATGTTTCAATATAGGTCCTAATTTACGATTATACCACAAAAAAAAGTTATTTGAATGTAAAGTAATTTCTAGAACCCTTTGTACTCTAATTTCAACGCGCCTTAAAGCTAGTATTTAAATTTGACTAAATACACTATATGGACAAAAGAATTTGGACACTGCAGAAATTTGGAGGTGGATTCATCTGAGTGTAGGGTTGTTTATCATTGGCCCATTGCTTTATGTACCTGGTACCATGAACGCTTACGTGTACCTCGACGTTCTGGATAATTCGTCCTTGCCTACACTATGGCGATGATGGTTATTCCTTCCAATAGGATCAAGCTCCATGTCATACTGCAAAACGTGTGCTGGATTGGTTTCCTGAAAATGAGGTGAATTTGCTTTACTGGCCTGTTAAGGGGACCGGGAAGACTCTATCTCCTCCATGTTAAATTCACGAAATTCATGACCCTTTTTCTCAATAACTATAATAGTAATCAACACAAAATTTTTATGGTGGTTAGACTGATATGTTATACAGACTTTAACAGCTCACTTTTTTTTATTTAAAAATTTTAATTTTATAGAAATTTTTAACTGAATATCACTTTTTAGATAGCATTTTTTAACACATTTAAATTTCTAAAAAATTCAATTTTCAAAAAATCAAAAAATGCCCGTGTTAAAATCTTTAGAGATATAACACAAATATGTCATAAAAATATTAAGTCATTATGTTCAGTAGACTCTGAGAAAATGGGGCATGAAACTTAAAAATCTAAGTTTTGAGAAAAATGGATTTAAACATTTCAAATGAATTTTTATAAATAATATAAACTATATAAAGAAGCAATAAAATAGAAATTGATTTTTTAGTCGAATTTTGCTTTCCCGGTCCCCTTAAGAACCCCAATCTCAATCCGATCGAGCACTTGAGGGGCAAACTGGAGCGACGAGTACGACAACGCCACGCACGCCAATCTTCACAAATTCTCTTCTCACAGCTTTTCAAGGGAAATGGCGAGCTATTCCTGCCCAGACTTACAGAGAACTTGTGGAAAGTATGCTTCGACGTGTTGAAGCTGTAATACAAGCAAACAGAGAGGGCCTATCCGTTATTAAATAGAATAATAAAGCACATTTTTTTAAAAAACATGCAGTGTCCAAATACTTTTGTCCATATAGTGTACATCTGGACCATTTATAGTTATTTGCCTTGACCCTTTCAGAAACTCTGACTTGACCCTTTCAGAAATGCTGTCTTTACAGTGACAAATACGTCTCAGGTGGTTACCAAGACGGATCCTTTTCATTTCCAGTAAATTTAACTGACGTGTCTCCGCGATACCGGTAATCAAGGTCAAGAGTGTTTTTTTCCGAAAAATAGATAAAGATCAGTTGATAAATACGCAGTCTAAGAATGATCTGGGAAAGAAATTGCTCTCGAATGGATAATACGTGCTGCGAATTTCATGGTCACCAAATTCATCTCAAAATAGAAGAAAGAAGTCCTCGTTCCACACCAGGTGGTCACACTAAACTGTTAAGTGAAAATGTCTGAAAATGGCCTGAGGTCAAGAGAATACCACAGAAAAGATTTGACAGTGTGCATCCGCATTGGAATCATTAAAACAAGATCGTTATAAAACTGATACATCAGTGGTATTAATCGATCGTTAACTTCAAAAAAAGGATTATACCAACTTTTATTGAAACAAAGATCATCAAGTTTTTTGTGTATTTTCAAGATTGAAATCACAAATAGTTCGACATACAGAATCAGGACATGAAACTTTTTCAAGGGAAGGGAAGTAGATTATATATCTATCAGATTGTTATTACCTATTATGTATAAGAATTATTACACTTTTTAGAGTTAATATGTGTAGCTATAGAAGAAATTACATAAATAATCATCTATGGCGATATCTATGTATGATTTTGTATGTGGCAGTCTCATCCACCTTTTCTGAGAACAGCTTGTACTGCATGGTCCTATCTAAAGCAGATATTTACTATGACCCCCTTATTGTGCATTGTGTTGATTTTCTGGGAATCAATGGGCTTATGGACCTTGTCCGTGTTTGTCAGACACTAGAGCATTAGCAACAACAACACCCACCTATGCCGAAAGAAACTTCTCAAGGTCATCTACCTTCTCATGGCAGTTATACTATATTTTCACATCCATTTCGAGAAAAGATAATATACAAAGAGCACTAACACCGGAGCGAGCGAGTTTATAAAGTATAAATTTGAGTTTCCATAAATCGTTGAAAATAGTTCTTAATCATCATAACGGTACTCTTGAAACCTAGTTAATTGTAGGATTCGAGTATCTTAACAAGCGTAGATAGTGGAATATATAGGAACAAGTTCACAAAGCCATAAATGTAAATAGATTTCTGTTTCTAGTGCACGTACTGTACTATATCGGAAACATTTCCATCGCAGAGTAATCACGAGAAATTATATGTACCTCCCCAGCAAAAAAAATCAGCATCTTTCCTTCAAAAAAATATCTATTTTGAAGGTTTTTTGCAGGTGAATGCAGGTTTTTTGAAGGCAGTTAGATAAGTGCAGATTTTACGCGGTGAAAATGCAGAGGTTTTGAATTAATAATGGTTTCCTTCATTAGTACTGCAGTTTTTCGGAAATTAAATTTATAATTTTTCCAAATTAATTTTTACCTTCATAAAATCTGCAGTTTTTATAAAGGAAAAATGCAGTAAAAATGCCTTCATAAAATTCCTTCATAAAAACTGCAGTTTTTATGAAGGAATTTTATAAAAGCATTTTTCCTTCATAAAAACTGCAGTTTTTATGAAGGAATTTTATAAAAGCATATTTCCTTCATAAAAACTGCAGTTTTTTTGAAGGAAAAATAAAGTTTGAAGTTAAAGTTTTGTTTCATAAAAAATGTAGTTTTTATGAAAACACTTATCAATTATTATGTTTTATTAAAATTAATATATATATATATATATATATATATATATATATATATATATATATATATATATATTAAATATATATTAAATATTTTCTTAAAAAAAAGTGAAAATTTTCCATAATAAAAAAATTGCATTTATTGTCGATTATTTCATCTTTCAGTCCAATCATAAAATGTAACCTTGTATTTGATACTGCTAGCCAACATTCGATTAAAATCTTTATTTAAACGCGTCTAATGTATTTCTCCAACATACCAAATATCTGAATTTGGTCTGTTATATATCACCTGGTTTCTTATTTTGTAAAAGTATTAAATCCCTCCAAACAAAATTTAAGTGGGTCTGGGACACATTGAAAAAAAAATTTTTATTAATTAATTTAGAATTTCGAATTTTTTTGTACTGATTACCCATCTAACTAATAAACGAAATCACAACACAAAATTTTTCCAAAAGTTTTTCTAAAATTTTAAATTAAAATTTCTTGAAAAAAAGAGTGGTCATTTAAAATTGTTAAAATTCAAATAATTCTTGTACAATTTTCAAAATTCTTGCAGTAAATTATTCACAAATTTATAAACTTTAATTTTGATTCAACAATTTAAAAAAATATTAATTTAATAAAAAATAAAAAATATTTGAATGAAAATTTTTAAAAATTTTAAGGTACTTTTTTTTAAAGTCATATTTTTAAAAGTAAATATTTGTTTCAAATTTGCAGAATCAAAATTAAAGTATAATGTTTGAAAAAGATATATTCCAAAATTCAACCCCTAAATTTGATCGGTTTTCGACTTATAGCAATTTGAATATAGGAAATCTTGAAAAAATGTAACATGGAGAAAAACGCATTTAAAGTTTTAAAGACAGATGTTGTTTCCATGACAACAACTGTCAAGAGTGTTAGATTTTCAGAACAAAAAGCACCACAAAAATTATTATATCTCTAGTTCTAATTAAGATAGAAATATGATTTAGACGTCTTTTTAAGCAGAAAAACACAGATAATTTCTTAAATTAATAAAAAGTGTTTCGAAAATTTGACGATCTTTGTGTCTCGGACCCCTTTAAACCATTTTCAATTTATTCATAGTGAAAAAAAGCAAAGTCCAAAACAGAGAAAAAACAAACACTACATTAATTCACCACGCATGGATATGACTGTTACGGCCTAATGGATAGCATGCTGAACTCCAGATCCTTGGTCCCGGGTTCGAGTCCAATCATCTGATCGTGATTCAATGTTATGAGGTGTTGTCCTCGGTTCGTTCCCTTGTTAATAGACCGTGGAACATTGTCAATAGCCCGTTGTGTTGCTCTAGGTCGACGTTAATCCCACTATTTTTTTTTTTATGAATTCAAAATAATGTGTTTACTTATCTCACCACCAGATGGCGCCACCAGTCATTTATGATCATGACAAACAGTCAAAAAACTGCAGGTTTCCTGCAGGAATTTTGTCCGACATTCATGCAGGAAACCTGCAGGTTTTTTGTCCGAAATTCATGCAGGAAACCTGCAGGTTTTTTTTAAAGTTTTTTTGCTGATTTTTTTTCCTGGGTCCTGAAAGGGAAAGAGCAGAACCTAGTTTTTAGGATACTATGTAAATAATAAAATTTCTGTAAAAGCTTATTACCCTTAGAATAATATAAACGTTTTTGCATCAGATGGACTTGGAATGGTGTCGTATAAGCCCCATGTCAAATTTGAGACAAAAAAATACTTGCACAACGATGAATCATGACGTAACATAGATACGTAATATTGAATAACGTGTTCATATACATTCAAGTTATGGAAATGTACACGCGTGACTGCCAGTATTGGGAATATATTGGGAATATTGGGGTAAATACTTATTTTAATTAACATTGCACTGGAACAAAACAACAGGCGGTCCGGTATCAATCCCAAAAGGAAAGATCCAATGACAAGCCACGTAATTTTGAACCACTGTCCGTTGATGAGATAACACCTGAGCTTGAGTATAAATTAGGATACATTGGATTCAATAGAAAAACAATCCAATTCACACTGCATTATACGGATTTGGTAGTTTTATGTTGCATGGAAATACCACTTATTCTTAATCACCTGACATTAATGACATTGAAAGGTTTTGGTTGATGATGGATTTGAAAGATCCGTAAACCTTATATTTCCAGAAGAAAAAAAAAGAAATACTTGAATAAAGAATACTCTTTTTGCTCTATGCATCAGATACTTCAGGCCATAATCACTGAGTGGCTATACGGAGCGAAATCTGAAAATCTTACTTATAACTTTCTCACAGATAATATGTTTATTTTTAAATCTGTGCCACAGTTGCATGCAAGATTAAACATTGTGAAATTGTTTATTTTTTAGAAAGATCTTACTACGAAAATATATGATTAACAAATTTGGTATACATATATTTTTCACAGCTGTATATTTTCCTCAAACTTTCCGATGAGAAATCTGATGGATAACAATTATACGAAATTCCAATTATTGAAGTACAATTTATAATGCAATTTTTTTTCAATACGTTATCTATACATTTTTTAAAATGTCACCTATATTGTAATGAACTCTTCATGAACTAGTTTAAAGGTCCGGTCTGAAAGCATGAAAAAAGTAAGCGAATTGAATTGCGTTGTAAGTATCAATGACATCATATTTATTGTTTCGTAATCAGTAACCGATGCATGAATAAAAATATATAAATTCCAATTAAACTAACACTTTCTTTCTCCTTTCATGGCAGTTCTTTGTTGAAGGAAACACGCTTTCGATCTGAGATAGAAGATAAAGGCATTTTTAACAACTTCGAAACAGTAACCTGAAAATGATTCCAAGCGTTTAAGATGTGTTTACTATCTCAGACATCCATCAATATACATGTCGTTTATTTCCTGATAAGGTCGCATGTTACCCTTAATAAGGTATTAGTTAACCTCGCATATTTTAATTATACGGGTGAATAGATTTCATTTATTCTCTTAAAGAGGATCTTTAGGTCAGTAAAAAACAAAACAAAGAGAATAGCGTTGGGTATTATTATCCAGAATTTCAAAATGAGGATATACCATCAATCAAAAAGTTATAAAGTGCAACCAAAACTTAAAAGGATACAAATATATATCTTAAATTGAGGTTTCCTTCCTTGCATAAAATATCTCAAGACTAAATAAAATCTGCTAAATATAAAAATTTAATAAAAGTAATGAAGAACTGCCCATTCTTGTTTACATATTGTATTATAATTGAAAGTAATGCTCAAATAGGTTTTGTGGCACTAAGGACTTAGTAAAACTTGTAAAACCTTTTAAGACTAATGTCTTGTTTACTAACTTCTCGTTATAAGTGTTTCTCTTAAACATGATTTGGTTCCAAACTCAGTTTATATTCGATGTTTTTAGGAATACAACAATTATTCCACATGAACCACCTTAAATTCTGTTCAACATCTTGTATTTAATAAGTTTTGGTTTGATTTCGGTTAGATTTATATCCATCTACTTGGAAATTGTATTGTATATAAATACTAGGTTTATTTGCAATCAACATTTCATTGATTTCTCTCCACATTTCTACTAGTTCAGTGGAAAATTATGGGTTTTTTAATGTAAGAAACTTACATTTTTATCACGCCAATACTTTTAAAATTTATTGTGAATGCTTGAAATGAAAAATCTTGTATTCCATTTGTTTTTAAAGTATATTTGAAAAATATAAAGTTATGGAATTCTGACTATTTATCGTACTTTTTCTAGAATGCATTCAACCATTTGAGCACAATTTGTGATTTTAACTTGCTTTTTAGTTTTATATTCAATTTATTGTAGTGAAATACTGTATAAGAAATCAATTAACATTTGTCATAAAAGTTAATTTTATTTAAGTGCTACAATATTTGATTGTGCCTCTATAATTCATTCATTTTTAATTTACGTATCAAAAATTTTGAAACGCGATTCCTGCACAGTTAGAAGTCTTTTATTTCTGATTCAAAAGTAAATCTATTTCATTTTACTGTACAGAAATTTAATTCAATACATTTATCCGTAAAGCTTTAGTGATTCAAACGTATGTTACATAATTTTTCAAATCATGTAAAATGTTTATCTCTTGTTTAAAGGTGTGTATTAAATTTTTATAAATTTTTCTTTAAGTATATTGTGACTAATTTTCTTCCTTTTTCCTTTACTTTGTAACAAAAAATGTTATTTTCCACAAATATCAAGAATGACTTCGAAATTAAGGAGACATACCTATGACTAATGTGTGGAGAAACACAATATGTTTCAAATACTTTAACTAACAGAGCTTAAGCACTTATAAGCATGCAAATATTACCTAAACTTGTCCAACTCAATAATTGTCAACACATATTATCCAATTTCACTAATTTCTGTCGAATTCTTTAACATATTTTCTCTCACAGCAATTTAGCTTAAATCTAACTTTACACGAACTGAAGCGTAGAAAGTGATTCAAATCCCACGGCGAATACCATCAAGTAATGAGAAAAATTACGAAACTTGTAAATTGTAAGCGGACGCCAGGCATCCGTGGGACAGACATTGACGAGAAAATTGTTTTAATTCTTCCGTCTATTTCGTTTCTGTGTTGGAACTAGGTTAATTTTCGTTCCGTTACTTCATCTTTTGTGGAAATTCGCCAGAGTGAATTGAACTCTGGGTGGAAAGTGAGTAGGTAGATACCATTAATTCTACTCGAAACCAGGGATTTTGAATAGTTCGGTGATTTCTCTCAATTAGAAAGATGAAGGCTTGGTTCAAGCTGTCGAACGTATCTGGATATTGGAATTTATTGCTTCATGTGTTCGCGTCGAATCAGATCCCATGTGTCTGTTACCCACATTAGATTATAATCATAATGAAGCTAAAATGTATTGAGAGGAAGCCCACATTACAAAATATCTCAAATACCATGCGCGTGCGGAAGCGAACAATTCATTAATATTGTTAAGTGCTACAACCAAGCAGACGATAAGTAACTGAACAAACACTAAAACAATTTTAAATTCCAAAAATTCCTTTTAGACTTTAGTTGCAGATAATATTTTGTCGTAATTATTTTCATTAACGTTTTTATGTTTGATAATCCCTCCCACCATTGGTATATGGGTGGTAAGCCATGATTGTTTCTAGCCCTTTCGTGCGATTGACAGTCCAAGACGAGTTTCAATCAATAGTTACACAATTTAAACCGTGTGAGGTCGGGTATTTTGCCAGTTAGTTATAAAATATCAAACTCTGTTTACTGTTTTACATAATGTTAACTATTGTTTATTTATCATTCCACTAATGTTATGCTTACTGAGATCCTCTTTTCTATACATAAATCTTTAAAGTTTCTTCCTTCGAATTTTTATTTATTTATGTGACTATACATCTTGCACACTGAGCTAGTTTGTATAGAACTTTTAAATCACATAGGTATTGTAAAAAACGCTCATGATAAATTTCTGTGGACATTGCAATTTATTTTATTAAACAATCCGTGAAATATAGGGTCCAAAATTCTAAATTATTTTTTAAATATGAAATCTTTTACGATAGTAAAAACGCTTTTAAGCAAAAGGAGAAATAAATTAGAAATTTTCTGGCTTGGATTATTCCGACAGAGATCTCAACGAACAATCTTCTAGGCAAACACATTTTCATTAATTTTTATGTATTTGACATCATGTCTGCAAGTCAGTAAACCCTATTACGAGGTTGAATACGGCCGAATACGGCCTAAGGACCATAATTTGGATAGGCCTTATTTCAATGAAAACGACAAAATACTCATGGTAAATGCTGGAAGACTTATTTTTAAGTACGGAAGGTAAGTTGCTTTATTCAATAAACGTATTACTAAGTTTCCGAGTGTTTGCCTCCCTTGACAACAAAGAACGACACTCAGATCACAACAGGGACAGTGGGGTAATTAAATTATTATTTTTATATATTATTACGAACGGTATTTATTTAACTGAATGCTAATTTCATACCGTAACGTTTAGAGGGATGAAAAAAAAAGGTTCTAATATGGCTCCTGGTATTAAAATGCTGACTAAACACAGGATAGAACAAATACTTCTATTGATGCAAAAGTTTCAAATCCACCAACTCAATCTCTCCATTGTGATGTTGTTCATCGTGATTTTTAAAAGTATTATAACCTATTCGTTACTAAAGCTACAATAAGACAAATATCGAACATCGGTTTTCAGTGTAATAAATCAATAAAATAAAACATTTTCAGATCAATTCCTCGCCTATAAAATCTATTATTTTCAACGTAACAAATGCAAACAAAGTAAATCAAGTTATAGGCATTCACACATGAATCCAGGAATGAAAATTAAGAATACGGAATATACGAAAACCAAATCCAATCGAATGTCTTTTTTAACCACATTTCCTCGTGCTAAGCGGGTTGACGGCCGAAGTCCTTGATTAACTTGGGAATGAGTCCATCATCACAGACCATTAATTTACCACGCGCTTGCAGAATGCATAGGATTTTGCTTGGGTCGCAGGGTTACGAACTATGCAAAGAGAAGATTCTCTGCTCGGTTGAAGCGGACGGATTAGTTTGTATTTTCATTGCACTTGTTGGTTGATAACATGTTTTTCCCAGAAACAACAATAAACTATAAATTTTTATGTGATGTTGATTTATCACGCTTGGTCAATCCTGCATTTAGTTCCATGTTGCATTTAACTTCACTTTTCTAGATGACATTGCTGCTGTTCCACGAAAAAATGGCGGTTGTTAAAGTTGGAAAATATGTAATTTCTTTTTAACTAAATGTAGGTGCTGTAAGTTCTTCTGCAGTTCTGAAGTACTTCTGCCGAGTTTTCTGTGAATGCTCTGAAGTCAGTTGGTTTGTTTTTCGAATACAATTTTCAGCGCTTTGTCAATAAAAATTCCAAAAATTGAATTTCAAATCATGCAAACGTTGATTGATCAACGCCAATTAGATTAGACAAATTGACACTGCACTGCATTTTAAGGTATTTTTCCAGATGACACTGAGGAACATAGTTCTGTTCTATGAAAAAAACAGCTGCTGTTGAAGTTGGTTAGATTAAAGGCATTTTCTGTCGGGCTAATTGCATGTGACCGGAGTGTTTCAGCGGTGAAACGTGCTCCCTGTTCATATTCCAACGTCAGTTGACTTGTTTAGCGAAAACAATTTCAGAATTTAGACAATAAAAATTCCAAAAAATGAATGCCGAGTTTACATGTGACAGTTAATTAAATAGCAGTTATATTAAACACCAAATTTGTGGTTAACAGTATTTTAAGGTACCCGATGTGTATCGAAGTACTCTATTCCACAGAATGAAGACAATATAAACGTTACAAGTTATTCCATTCTATCGATTCGTTAATAGAATCGCCCCCAAAGGATTCCAATCTAAGGAAACGATCAATGGAATCTTTCTAAAGGTTGAAGGAATCTATGGATTTTTTAATTACGTGTAATTTACTCATTCAGTGTATTGTAGGAATAAAAACAATACCACTACTCTGAAACCTCTCTATGCTCAGAGGATTAATTTTGAACCAGTGTAAATATGATAAAATTCGAACGCGTCCAGTCAAAAATCAAACAATAGTTTATTTGTAAGGAAAAGTTTAGTGTTTGAATTTTTATAAAGATTTCTGTCATGTGGTTAGCTGTGGCTGAATTCTAGTTGGTTTACCATTTAGAAAGGGGTTGTATTTTAATTCTGTCTGAAAACCAAAGGCGTATAAGGGAATACTCATTTTCACACCCGATTTCATGACTGACTTGGTGTCTCTATCTACAAAATTGACAATAAAGTTACTGTCGCAGATTCTGACCAAAACATTTCAAAGTAATGACATATTTTATCGAATTTAATTTGTACAATGATTTTATTCATTGGTTGAATGTTTATTAATACTATTATTAAAGTAAGTGTTTGTCTGTCTGTTTTAAACGCGCAAAGTCCTGACGAATCTAAGGCACTTACAGTAATGGGATTTGGCACACAGATAGTACGATTTTTTGCAATTTTTGAGTAACGCCTAACTTTAAAATTCAATCTAGATAATTTTTAAATGAATTTAATGGAATTTAATTTTTTTTGGAATGGCACAACACCACAAAGAGATGGCAGATTCTAAATTTATTTTCTCCGTGTTTCCTTTTGAACGTTTTCATCCGAAGAACAAAATAAATAAAAAGTTTAAACTGGATTTTTGTTGTTATTTTTTTCTAACTCCTAGATCGTTAAAGATAAAGTAAAAATTTCAACGGATTTGAAATCTGCGAGAAATTTTACATCAGATCGTTACCTAAAAATATGATTTTCTTTAAATAAATCATTTTTAAACTGTAACTTTTAAATTTTTTCCAATAGGAATTTGACCTTCGCTATAGATTCCATTCCCTGTTTTTTTAAATTGTGACGGTTTTTTTATTTTTGCACTACGAATACGGACGTTTTAGATAGTGACATGACGTTTGTTTTGGTAGGTATTTAATTAACGTCGCACCGGATCAACATAATGGGCTATTGCGATCGTTTTTGGAATTGCGTAGCAATCACCGGGGGTTGTTGTTTTTTATTTTTTATCTCAGCGATCGAATTTGGCAGCATTTCACAATGAGCGTTGCCCGTGGTAATGGCTGTTATCCAATAGGCTACGAATTCCTATTTGGTTTACGAATTCGTAGCAATCACAGGGGATTAGCGAGCAATGGTCCTGGTATCTAAATTCTAAAACAGTATTATTATACCTCTACCTCGTTTGCTTAATCTCAGAGCACTTATCTACGCAAAATATAATGATAAGGTCTACGTTTTCCGATTATTTAAACATATTTCGAAGAAGCTCTTTGTTTGATCACATCACATATTTTTGAAAATAACAATAACCTATACATTTGTATAATCACTTTTGAATAATTTTCTACTAACAGATTCTACTGCTTTTAATACCAGTATTCTTAAACAAAATATTCAAATTAAGTACTTAGAAGTAAGGATTACAAATTACCTAATACTTCCTTGAAGTCTTCCATGCAAATATCCCAAGGGATTTCAGATGTCTTGAGTCATGTTTCACTAAGTGTATTTTTTCTGGTACTCTTTCTTTTATTCCTGTTTTACTATTAGTAAAGAAGTTTAAAACATGTTGCCAGCTTAAAAAATTAAACTCGAAATTGTTTTAAAATAAAAAAACGGTGTAGCTAGGAATATTATGATTAATATCTAGAGGTGAAACACCTTCTATACAGAAAAAAATGTAGTAAAAATTTCTCATCTAGATATCTACATGTTCAATTAGCTACCACAATGGTCAGTTTAAATTTAGTTTTATTTATAATTTTTTTTCTCAGATTTCAATACGTACTTTAAATGTTTTAAATACAATAAATGTAGAGTAGCCTGCTTATTTTTGACCAATATTTGTCCAACTGAATATAATTTTATATTTTGTAGTAATAATCTACTTTTTATGTCAGAGAATACTCTTTCACTTATGATGGAAAATGCGGGAGTGATTATAAATGATTAAGATAAATTTTTCGAATATAATTTAGAATTTATTCAATGAAACGTGGTACAATAATTTCCCTCTGTTGTATCCGTCATTACTTAAGTATCGTCAAAAGTGTGAAATGACGTTCTCTTTATTGTGTGGTTCATCTTTCATAATAATATTATTTTGATTTTTCGTGTGTGTTTCGGCGAGTTCCAGAAGCATTAATTTTTAGACTCAAGGTTCTTGTGGTTTCATTTTCTTTTTCGTGTGTTGCATTTCCTATTTTTTTTCTAGGTTTAAACATTTACAAATAAAGTTTCTTTAAGCTGGGTTCTTTAAGTTGGAAGTGGTATGGGAAACATGATTATGGCAGATTAAGGTATCTAAACAAATGGTAAAGAATGATTTCCCATTTTTCTCAACATAGAAGTTTGAATCACTGACCAAGTATAAATAAGTGTGAGAATGCTTTATCTAATAAAAAAGATATGCCAAGTACTCTCTATACTTTTAGTTTAAAAGGCGTGTTTATGTTTCCAAATCAAAATTTAGGTCCAGATGTAATATAATTTTTCTTAATTTTTCTTCAAAACTAACTTCTAATAAAGCTTTGTCTCTGGTATGTGAAACCTAAATTACTCACCTCACAAACATTCACAAAACTTCGTGGTAGAATGAAACTAGCATTCGAGCAGGAAATTTTCGCATAAAATGGTCCTTTTTCCTCTATTACTATAATTTAGTTTGCAATGTCCACAACGTTTTGGTCTCTAAATTACCTTTATGAACATTATTATTAAATAATTTGTTTGTTTGAAGTACTGATACAGTTTTTAAACATTTATTTCCTTTTATTTATTTTTTTTGTGTTCTGTAACTCTATTGAACTCTAATAAATCGGAAAAGATATACAGGAGTGTGTTTTTGTAAAATCAGGTCTTCAAATTAAATATCAATTTACTGATTATCAGACACATATCAGTAATCGGAATTCTGTTGAAATTATAGGCTTCCAGACAAGATGAGTCTCATTATCCCTAGAGCAGCAAAACGAAACGTAAATTGACAAACTAATCAGTTTAATAGGCAAAATAAGGTTAAATAGAAAAAGTTCAATATTCCTGCAAGATAGCTTAGGATTATCTACCTTTAAGAAAATGAAAATCAGATAATGACGGCCAGATATATATTAGAGGAATTATTTGAATATTGTTTTCTTCTTTCTCAAAATATGTGCTAAGTATAAAATCAATAAACTATTCATTAATCACCTTCCCCTCAAAAAAAAAGATGACACAACGTGAAAAGTTAAATAAAACCAGAGCTAAAAGAATATAGAGCATGAATGTTTTTTTTTTCACTTTCAAATAGAAATTCGTTGAATTCATTTCTAGCTTTATTAATAACTAACTAGCTGTATAGTCCGTTGAGATACAATGGGCAATAAGAATACAATAGGCTCCTGAAATCATTTATTGCTATTCAAATGCTTATTATTGTCTTTTGCGGAGTGATCTTGAATAATGAGTTCGCATTGAAACACACCCATGGTATGCTTCATTGTTCGAGAATATTTACGTCGAAAAATACTCAGTCGGTTAAAAAAAATCTCACAAAGACTCACTAACACAAAACTCAATAAAACTAGCAGATCAAAACTACATCTTAACTAACAATTTGAGCCGTTATTTTTTAAAGTGGTACAAGTCCATTTTTTTCATAGAGATATTTAAGGGTTTGCATTTGAACTAATTTAAAAATATTGGCTAACGTTAATCAATTCGGATGATGTTTTTAACACTATAAACCTGTTAAATTTTACGATGCAATAATAATTATTAAAATTGTTAAAGAAAATAAACGATTGATTTTTTTTAGCTCCAAATGGACTTATAGCACTTTCAATAATAACATACTATAATATAGGAAATAAAAACAAGAGGAAATTTAAGTCCCTATTTTTAGAGACATGGGCTTTACTGAAATGAATATTTTAATGTAAAAAATAATAATTAAAATGAAGACACACGTAAATACACGAATAATCAAGTTCATTCAGAATTAATTTCAGTTATATTAAAAAAGAAGATATAAATAAGCATGTATAAAGTGTAATTACTTCGTAAAGATAACTAAAAATAAAATTAATTACATTTAGAACTTATTTCTCCTTTACAGTTAGCATAGTGAAGTATTCATAATAAATAGGTGGCATGTAAGGTAGTAAACTTATCATATCGCTGTATTTCTCTCTTGTTATAGGTCTTGACCTTTTATACAGAGGCAACACAGTAATTTTCCTGACATGTTTGGGTCTTCCTTGTTTTCCAAATTAAAAAAAATTACTTTAAATAAAGCATTTTTTTTCATACTAGTTTTGTAAAAAATTTTGTGCTGTTCACACACACATCCCATTTAAACCTCATTCAGCATATTTTCAGCTATTTTATAATTTCTCCATTCATATTTTTTCCTGTGTAATATTGCCTCTTCTAGAGATTTGGTTGAGACAAAATCTTCTCGCTTCATTTCAAACAAAATAAAGCAATTTTTTTCGGCAACTCTTTATCTATATCTATAAAATTCAAATACCACTCACTGACTGACTGACTGACTCATCACTGTATCTCAAGAACTAAAAGTCCTAGGAAGCTGAAATTTTGCAGGTTGTTTCTTCTTATACAGTAGGGGTGCACTAAGAAATGATTTTGAAAAATTCAAATCCTAAGCGGCCTAAAATTGACCTAAAAGCAATTTGAAAACGCCATAGAAATAACATTGAGTGTAAAACGATTGCTATACGCATCTCAGATTGCTTTACCAGTGTTGATCGAAAAACTATTTTCTTAAAACAAATTAAATTATAATGTTCATGTTTGAACTGAATTTTTATGTCTTCCCATGATGAAAATAATATTTATAAATATTTGATTGATGAAGAAAGAATATTTAGAACATTTAATTTCATATTTACTTAAATTTTATAATGGAGAAAGAAAAGCCCAAACGATAAACTCATTGTTCATAAAAGCGTAATTTTGCTACTCGGTATCTGGAAACCTCAGAATTAATGTTTAATTTTTTAATTTGATTTATAATTCTTTTTTGGGGTATTTGAATTGTAAACGAGATGGTTGCGATCATATTTGAGGATTCCCAAGTATTATAAATATGTGTTATTTTTAGCTTATAAATCATTGTCTTCATCAATATTGTTCAAGTTTTTTGTCGAATTGTTTTACTTCAGAATATATTCAGGAAGTCGAAATACAACACGCTAGAACAGATATTTTTTCAAAATTCTGCCTTTTTTTAAGGATTGGAATTTTGTTTCTGTTTGCATTATGTGTTCCGGTATATTACCTAAATGAAAACATATTCATAGGAAAAGTAAGTGCAAGACTATCCACCGAAAATTCGCCAGTTTTAATGAAATGGAATGCACGGAAATATTCGTAGTCACTCGAAAACTTAAAATCAACTTCAACAGAAGTGTGACGAATATGAAATGGATTATATGGTTGTATACAACATATATGCATATTTGCGTCCGAAGTAAATTGTAGAAGCAATGGAGAAGTTAAATTGGTATTAATTTTTTTTTCCCAGTACATTCAAATGATGATAAGATTCTTTTGTGAAAAAGGATTGATGATGACTTTTCAATCAACATATTATTAATTCAACCCGAGCGAAGCCGGGTCTTTCTGCTAGTTGTATTATAATAGTCTTGAGCAGTATATAATTGATCCTTTTTCTTCAATGCTATTTCCAAAACTCCAAAATCTCTGTCGTTTGGAAGAAATGAATGACCCAACAGTATAAATTCGCGGTCAATAACATTTATGTTATTGTCAGCTGATTGAAAAATCCTTAACCACATCAGTGCGAGCTTAATATTTCGGTTTTGTACGGTACACAAGTCATTGTGTACGCTATAATATGGTCTTGTGTTGTAACTTTCTGAATATGTTTCAGGCAGCAAGATGATACTTCTACCGCACCTCTATATGCTATAGTTTCCCCCCGTGCATACATATGAACTTTGTTGTCGTGAAAATTATGAAAACCTTCATTAAGAACATACATATTTCACTGACAGAAACTGATAATTTGGAATGTGGAAAGACCTTTTGTAGATCAAACCAAAAAGCGAAATATTTATCTGGGTTCATGGATGCGAAATTTTGATCTTCTTTTAAACATTTTCTAGCCAGTTCTACATTACTTAAATGGATGCCATGTTCTTCCAATATGCTTCTCTTTTCATCAGGGTCTGAGGTAACTTTAATCTTCATATTTTTGGCACGTATCTTTATGTGGGTGATGAAATCTCAAATTTAAATCTTTCTTAAAAATTTTCCTATATATTTGCTCGCTGAGAAAAGTTGTATTATTCTCTTCGCACTTTTCGACATACAATTGTACATTTTTCTTAAGTTCAATTCAGAACTCAAGTATTTTCTGTCTAGATTATGAGAATGCGTGTAATGGCTTTCATAGTGTGGAATACTTGTATGTGATCTTTTGAAGAAGTCGCTAGTTCTTCGTCACTCTTTCTGCAAGACCCTTTCGTTTTTTCACGTATGTCTTTTTCTAATATCTTTGCTTTGAGAACCCTATGTAATCTTCCTATAGATATAACAGATCAGAAGACCAAGGTGCTCTATGGGAGACAGATATGGCCACGGAAGTGTTGGAAAAGCTAGAAGACAATTAATAGCAACACGTGCCGTGTTTGACCGAACACTATCTTGTTGGGGTGTCGCAAAAGGAACGGTAACACAACCAGTCGTAGAATGTTGTCTACATACCGCTGTGCTGCAAGTGTGCCAGAAATTACTACCAAAGGAATCCGGCTATCAAAGGAGATGGCACCCCAGATCATAACGCCTTGTTGTGGGTATGTGTGGCGTGCGATAATAAGGGCAGGATCCCCACGCTGTCCTGGACGTTTCCAACAAATCTGCGGTTGTCGTCAAGACACAGTTGGAAACGGGACTCGTCACTAAAGACTATACGTCACCAGTCAGTGCCGTTCGAAGTTGGTCGAGCCCGGCACCACTGTAATTCTTTTTTTGTAAAAGAGTATATACGAGTATTAATGAACTTTAACCATGATAGAGGATAAAAAGTGATCCATTACTTCTCAAGTCTTGCTTTTTATGTAGTAAGACCTTCCTTGTTTATATTTCCATGGTTCCCTTGAATCGCTTGTTAAATAAAATCTTCATTTTGAGTTGTGCCATTTTTTGGGGTCTAACAATAGGCATTCACAATCTAATAAATTAAAATAGGTAAGAAGTACTGAACTCGGTAAGGAGCATCTGCGCTGATGGATCTGTTCCTTGTGTCTATTGAAGAGCAGTCTTGTGAAGTCCCCACACATTTATCACTCCTATATAAGTTAGTTTTTGATTTAGTTGACAGAAAAATGGAAATGAATATTGTTTACTGAATTGTTATCATTTTGTTTTTATTATGTTAATAAAACGTCTATCAAAACATTTCTCATGATTGGTGATTTAAAAATTATGAAACATTTTTTCGTTAGTTGGAGACAGAATATAATTGTAATAAATAAAATTGGATTCGTAGTTGTAAACTGTCTAAGAAAGAAGAAGAATTTATGCATCTAGAAGAAAAAATAATGAATTAAAACTAAGCAGAAAAACTTAAAACCGACACTTATAGACAGCTGATTCCAGAACATATTTTAATTTCCGAGTCTTTATAAATCATTTAAGTGTGTTGATTTCTGAATTGTATACTTCCATACACATTATTGATTGAGAAAAGCAAATAAATTGAGCTCATTGTGAATATTTTGTTATTCCATTTCTCAAACCAAACCACGTTTATACAAAACGCTGCAGCATTAACAATAAATGTTTCTGTTGAATTTATTTGTTGCCATTTATCAATAGATAAATAATTCCGATTGCTATGTTCCATACGTCATTGAAATATATATAAAGATTTAGGTTTATATGTGTTCCTCTTGAAAAATACCGCATTGCAACAATTGATAAAATTTAAATAAGTCTATTTTCAATACTTTTGGTACCTTTTTATAAGGTTTTAAATTGTCTTTGAAGTCTTCATTATCCCGAAAGGTGTAAAAACGAACGAAAAAATGCGTCCCATTTTTAGACTTTCAGCCCCGTATATTGATAAGAAACTAATTAAAATGCTCTCGAGACAGAGCAAAGAAACGTCTGCAAACACTAAAACAAAAGACAGGTTTCGCTGCCTTCAAAAAAACGGAAACACTACTAACCTAGAAGTGTTTAAAAACTCGAAAAAACTCCGCTTGTGCGAACAGCCGTATTTTAACCGCTTGGCTGGTCACCTACTTTCCAAAACCCTCATTGGTGGTGCAAGTCACGTGGACGCAAAACTTCTCGTTCCCCGTCATTCGCTGCGTTTCTTAGCCCGCAAAAATTCTATTTTACTTTTGATGCGCTGTTGAAAGACTTCGCGAAGAATAAGAAGCGTTTAGTTCCAACGCGGGCAATCCCAGCAAATCGTCGATTTGGTCACTCGCAGTGGTCAGCGTCGGCCACCATCAACGTGGACTTTTTTCACTTCACCTACGTTCGAAACTGACCTGATTTTTAGCGAGGCATTTTTTTTTCTTTCACTTATTTGTTCGTTTGATTGCGATTTTTTAACTCTTTACCGAAAGGTGGCAACAGACCGGTTGATGGCCTCTAGGTCTTTCCAATAAACCGATCGAGAAAGAAGTGCACCGTTAGACGAAGAGGTTGTGGCTCTGAACCAGTTTCCCCTACATTTGAGACCGAAACGTTAATTTCATGATTGAACGAGATCAAAGGATTAATAGTTAAGAACCGAACTGATATCTATTCGTTGAATTTTCCAAAGATCATCATGGTAAGTCAATGCTTTCGTTAGAAATTTCTAAAATTCTTTTTCGGTTTCTTTTTTCAGAAAGTTGTTTTTAATGCTATTTAAAATGTTTCTATACCAAAATTTTCAATGTTATTCTTTTAAGAATTCGTTCATTCTTTTTTCAATTTCTATAAATGTATTATGTTTCAAATATTTTGTAGAATTAACTTTATGATTTTATCTTTCAAACTCTTAAAATATTAATTGCGTTGGGTAATAAATATTTAAACTTTCACTAGCTTTAAAAAGTATGCAAAAATGTTGATGCATACTACATAGTCATTCAAAGTTCTAGTTTGTTTTTTTTGCAGTGCAAATTTTTGGATGGAATATTTGCAGCGCAAAAACCTCATTACTCTAATACTGCGGTTTTCAGTCTACCTTTTAAGGTTTATTTTGTTAAAAATACCATTATGTCGATGACATTCTAACATTATTTAACCTATTTGTAATGATAAGCTTCGATTTTCAATGAGTGCTATATTTTTTTTTCATGCTAAAAGATGATGGATTGAATTCTTATAATATTGTTCCAGCCTACAGTTATAGCATTCGTACACTCAGATTAGTGTTTAAAATAATTTGGAATGAGTTTGTCAAAAATATTAACAAAAGGTACTTATTGAATATTAGTATAATTTAAAACGCATTTTATTACTTAGCAAAAAGTAAAAATTAAATTCAAATTAAAAAAATTAAGATATTACGAAACTTGAGGGAAATAATTTATTTTCAGCATGCTCATAAAGCACTTTTACCTTTACTTTATTATACTCGATTCTTACTTCAATGTCAAATATTCCTTTCAAACACAAATATGTAAATAAATGCAAGACCGACCATGCAAGAACTTCAATGAATTCTGGATTTGCTCGAACTCACATAGCCGTAAAATTCTACTTAACTTAAGCCTACGAGATTTGCACCATTACTTCACGTTAATGCATAGATCTAAGAGAAATAAAACAATTATAATTTTCATTAAAACATTTGTATACGATATAAAACTAGTTATAATTTTAATAAGCTTCATTTACAGTTTCTATATCTAATAAGAATAATTCCATACCGGGAAAAGCTAAATTTGTACCATACTTTCACGTTTTTCGTGTTGCTTCTTTAAGGAAGAGTAGCTTTCATTAACAGAAATGATTTTTTGCTTCCTGGAAGAATTCCATATCCTTATTGCAAAATAGACGTGCCGATGTTTCCAATTATAAAAACAAAGCAACTAGTTTTTACTGTGATTAATAAAGTTTTGTTTATTCCTGAATCCCTTATTGCTTTAGAGTTGTTAAGAAGGGAAGTATTCCATTTCAGCTTGCTATTGTTGTACTGCAAAAATTAGTTCTTTAGTGAAGAGAATCATTTCATTAACGTAGTTGCGTGCGTAGTCACCGTTATTTCTGTCTATATCCTTATATCCAATTGGAATCGGTCCCGATTTTCCTAATAAAAAGCAAAATCTCATTTTTATTTTGTTTTATTTTATGCGTTCTTTGTTCTTTTTATGTCGGAGTGAAATCAGTCATGAGATTGCAATGAATTCAGCCTAAAATGTGGTTCATGTATAAAACTTAATAATTTTATTAACTTTAATTGCGTTTTATTTAAGCAGTCGCAGTGAAAAATCTAATGTTGTTAATAAATAAAAATATTGTTTTTAAATGAAGTAAAGAAATAATCAGACTTACCAAAGATAAAATACCCCATGCTATTTTATAAAACGAAGTCTCGTAAAATAATTTACATCTGCCTTGTAATTTTAATATTTCAAATTGAGTTCAAAGAATGAATCTGACGCTTAAAAATTATTTTAAACTCAGAGCTGGTAGCCGAAAAGTGTTTTATATTTTTACTATGAAATACAACTAAATAAAGCATCATTGAGAATGGGTTGAAAACAACCTTAATTTCCTCAGAAGAAAACGTCATTCACTTAGTGATTTGAGGTTAGATAGTTTTCGAAAAATATTACCTACGTAAATAGAACTGGAGAGTTTGAACATTGAATATTTTCACCCCATTTTGATATTTTCCCGTTTTGGGGTCACTCAAATGCAAAAACAGTGATTTCCGCGTTTTCTGACTGCCTGTTTGTCTGCATGTCTGTCTGTATATGTGTTCTCGCATTACGTCCAAACGGCTGGGTATATTTTCATGGTACTTTTTGTGCTGTGAATACTCACAGTCAGTGACTTAAAATTCATTGAGTCAATCTATCCGTATTGTATGTTCTAATGTCTGCGTATTTGCACTAGTAACATATAAACGTTATTCAGTATCACTTCATAAAAAGTTTAATATTTTGTAAAAGATACATTAGTTTTAGTAACACATTATTTTAATTTCCTTTGGCATGCATATTCAGGTAACTTTCAAGATAAAACATCTTAATATCCATACTTAAATCAACCTTAATTTGTCAGTTTGTTAAAAATCGGGATGTAAATTGATTAGTGCAATTACTCGAATTATTTTACCAGTGCAACTGGAACAGCAAACTAATGTTTCCAAAAATTATTTTTACGTTATTTAATCCCTCTTCAAAAAACCCTCAAAATTGATTTTTGTAGTATTCGCCATTTTTTGTCATACAATAAGGGTACGATGTATTCAAAATGTTTCATGTGGATGGATATGCATGCATACAATTTACGTCTAAAACAAATTGAAAAAATTACAAAAATATCAAAAGGGTGCTAAAAATCTCTTTTCCGAATACTTAAATGATATTAACATTTTTCTATGACAGAAAAGTTATTATTTTGAGTATCATTTATTCAATCTGCAGCTAACCAATTCAACCCTAGTATAAGGTCGGATAATTGTGCTAGTTTATTACAAAATAAAAGTTATCTTTCAAATTTCAGACCTCTTTTCCAGTTGCTCAATAACGTATTTTACAATTATACAGGAAATCTTTTAAAATAATTGTTAAGTTGATAATTACAATTATTTCATTCAATAGCATATTTATTGCACACTTAAATTAAATCTAGAGAGTACTAATCATATCCTTATACATATCACATAAAATTTCTTGAAAAATTCGGTTATAAAAAATAATTTACTTGTACTGTAATATAGTAAAAAGATCATTCGTATCCTCTAATGTTATAAAAAGGTAACCTTGTTGAAATATTTTTTATTTTCGAATATGAAATTTTGTTTATGACGTATTAAGTAATAATTCGCTTGGTCTTCTTTGATAACTATATAACACTCTTTCTCATTCCAAAAACGTACTTTTGACACTTTTACTTATTCTTTATAGAATTTTTCTCCATATTTCAATTGAATAAAGTAGAAGAAATTAAGTCCATATCAGATATATTGATTCATAAATAAAAGCATTCATTAAATACATAGCCATGGTAAGTTAAGAATTCAGAAACGCGAAGTTCTTTCAATCTCATTTGACCTCGAAGTTCATGCATTGTAACTCCATTTTCACGAATAAGCCACTGAAATCCATACAAATCCACTCGCACCAGTTCACACAGCATATCGGATTTTTATTTATTTAGTATAAATAAGCATAAATTATACTAATACTAGAATTTCTGAGTTGGTGTAGCTGGTTTACAGTTTTAGCAGTTTCAATTGTCTTTTGCTCTTAATCATTCAGTGCAAAACAATTCGGATTGATCTGAGAAATTCAATTTATAATAGCAATTTTAAAGAATATTTATGATTTTAAAGATTCTGAAAAAAAAAATAGTTTTACATAAAAAAGGACAATATAGCTAATCGGAAATTAAATAGACTGCTGTCTGTTGCCCCTGGAAAAAATATTTTCAATACTATCAACATGGGACTTGTTTGAAATTTATAACATTTTTAAATTTAATCAATTACAAAAAAATCCTTATCCAGTTTGTACATATCAAAAATTAACATTCTAAATTTTAATTCCAGTGGTTTAAGATCTAGTATAATGCTAAGTGGCAGCCGTTTGCTGCTAATGTATGTATATATTGTTGTTTTATGTGGTGATACTTTAATCTTTCCAAGATGATTAAATTTCATCGTCGTTAAGTCAAAACAATTTTTATATTTAAGATCTTAATGTCACTCAAATATCATGGCATCTCTAGTCGCGAATTCGAATCAAAACCAAGTAACATCTCAGTGCTTTTTAAAATTTTAAAAAGTTTTGTTGATCAATCTATTAATATACGTATCAAGTGCAGCTATTTGAAAGTAAATGAATTGTCCCTTTTGGAGGAAAAGGGTGTATTGCGTTTCTGATGGAAATGAATCGCATGGTTAGGGCCCAGTACAAAGACGTGATGTTAGAGCATACTGAATGAGAAAGAAAAAATTCGTGAAACCTCCAGGGCATGAAGAACGGTGAATGAAAAGCAAAACCGAAACCTGGTCGTTGACTTTTAACATCTTTTCACAGATTTGGTCTGATGTCTCGAATCATTTCAAAAGCTTCGTTCCCCGCAATCATTTGAAACGAAACCGCATTCTCTCTGCGATGATTAACCAGGAAAATTATTTATTTCGCTTCACTGGCATCTGCAGAAGAAAGGGGGATCTCTCGTGAGAGGCATCACGAAGTGATGGGAGAGATAGAAAGGCATAAAAACGTTTCTTCAATTGATTAGGCCCACTAAGTAGTACGTTCTTAGACGTTGGACGGGTATTCAGAAATTGGTTTTCAGTGAAAGTGCATGCACCAAAACCATTCTAATTGCCAGATTTTGAAACCATACACCGAAAAATTATGAGAACATTTTCTTGATCGGGAACTGCTTTATATGGTGGGAAAGAATACTATGTGACTGATAGGCTCGATGAACATTCCATTTTTACTTTATTGTAACTGGATTTATCACATACACGACTAATAAAGTGCAAGATATTTTGCGATTCACTTAAGCTGAACGTATGGTAGCATGCAATACTTCCCAACTTTTAGGAAAATAAACAAATTACCCCAAATTTAGTATTTTGTCTGCAGTATGTAATTTTCTGTTTTTCTTTCTAAATACATTAACCACTTGTTTTATCACGTTTCTTGACGAAGAACAAAGTGCTATAAACCAAAGACCGTGAAAGACTTGCTCATTTAAAGTAAAATATATAAATTATATGATAGCTTACCACCATTTTTAATATGAATGCATGTTTGACTTCGCACACACAATCGATGGAATTCTTTTAAATAATTGTAAATACTTTTAATGTAAAAGCAAAATTTCTTTTCCGCGTGCAGTAAACCATGTATATGATAGTCTTAGGATGGACAAGTTTCAAAATCGGGTCAAGCAAAAGATTTCAAAAAAATTAACTGTTGAAAAGTCTATTATTTTCTCGTAAATTTACGTATTCCATTTTGAGTGTATTGTAGCAAAATGTGCTAATCGTGGTTATGCTAACATTAATAATTGCCCCATACTAAAATTTACGAATCAAATTCAAATATAAATTGATCCAAGTCGGTAAAAGGACATTCGAATCACCTTCGTCTTCTTCCGGTTTCTCAGACATAGTAGACTGATACACGTGACCTGTTTCAATACCACCATATTTCCTTGCTTTGCCAGTTTCTTAAAAGCGTGGGTATAAATGAATACTTCGTTCTTATAGAAAAATTAAATCAGTCGAACACTTCTGTGCGATATCGACGAAGGTTACATTCTGAAAATTAAAGGGAAAATAATGAAAACTATTTTCACATCAATCAAGATATTTTAAAATGCTATGTTGCAATTTGAATATTAGGTTAGAATAGTAGTCGTTAAAACGATTTTGAATAACACGTTACGGGTGATAAGTGTCTTGTGAAGGCCACAGAATTTTGTTTTCATAATTTTTTTTTCATTTAAAGTTTTAACTGCATTTTTCTTGATTGGATTCAGCAGATTTTCAGAAATTTATTGAATAGTTTATTTTGAACAGTTATGGTATTTATAGTTTCATTTTGTTAATTTCCAACTCAACCAGTGAACTGAATTCTGTAAATTGCTGTCTTGTATGTAGGTTCTTTTTTGTAAACTATCGTCCCCTATCGCACTTCATCAGTTTTCTTGAGATAATTTAAAACTAGTTCTCAACTATTCTGTTAAGCATATTAGAGATTCGCCTACTATAACATCATTTGAATCTATGTTTAAAATCCTTTAATATCAACAAAACCGTGTGTAATCAGCGTTAAATATGCGTAACATGAATTTTTATTTCACCGCGTTAATCAAGAATGTCCAAGTTCATATGTGTTTACGGTTGTTACATTTTAAGCGCATAGGTCTGATACCATAGAACTTTAATACTAAAAACGTACTATTAACAATTGATAGAGTTAGTGTTATCTAGTTATTTTTTATGATGTACTCGTAGCATATGAAATTGCCATCAACCGATTTTGACTTAAAGATGGAGTACGGCAAAACGATTATAGGTTACGGTTTTAAGAAAATATACGTGTTTGTAATATTCGAATTTCCAGTGCAAATACCTTCATTAGTTTTCAAGTAATAAAAGGACGCACTTTCATTCATTCAAAACATTCGAAACCAAAAATATGTCATGATGTCTAAATTAATAAATAAACAATGAAGAGTTGCTTAAGATTCATTTTAGCTATTCAGTGCCTAAATCTAAATTGCAAGTATTATATTACAACATCAAATTACATTTAGAAAGTATTTTCAACGTAGAAGTGCTCTACTTCTGAAAAAAATGTCCGGTATTTGAAAAAAATAATTAATTAATTTCCTAGTTTGCACGTCACGTTAGCTTTTCCGGACCGCTTACTCAAACACACATCTCCAAAATGGCCCACATATCCCAATGCAGTCGCGCATATTTAATTAAAAAAGATGTTAAATAGCTGAACAAAACACATGCACGCACATCATCATCTGCAACATCTTTCTGTGTTCTAATTGGATCGTGGATCATTATAAGAGGTTTTTTTTCTAATGGTAAAATATGTGCTTTAAAAGTTTCTACAAGATTTGAACGAAAGAATTTGGCATCATGTCAAATTTAAGAAAAAATGACTTTAAAATGTTTTAAGATAAATATTTTCAATTTTTTTCTCGTAAATCTAAATTGAAAATAGTATATTCCAAATGACACTATGCAAGTATTTTCACCATGCAGCTAGACAGTGCTCTACTTCTGAAAAAAATGAAAGAATTTCTTTACACGGTTGCACGACACGATAGCTTTTCCATACAGCTTGCTTAAGCCTACCACTCCAAAATGCTCCAAATATCTCAACACACTCGCACATCGCAATCGTGCATATTTAATTTCAAAACATTAAATAGCTGAATATCACACGCAGCACAATATCATCCGAATCATCTTTCTGGTTTTTTTATCAGATGGTAATCCGAGTTCTCGATTTTTTTTTGCACACACTCTTCGCCGTCCTGATGTTTCTAAAAGTGTGTCACTTCATACTTCCTGCAGAGAGAATGCTTGAACATCACGATTGGGTTGTTGGACCGTGACACATCTTTCACCGTAACACTAAGAATCATTCTTTGACTATCGGAAATAGTTTGTAACGAGAAACGGATTTCGTGTACTGCCCGTTGCGGGCAGCTTAATGTAGGGTATTAGCGCTTGTTTGTAATTGTTTTGTAAAGAAATGAGCCTCTCTTAATCTCCAGTTGAGGAGGAATTCGAAGACCCCGATTTCTGAATCGTATGACCATGACATCTTCCAAGTTCATAACTCGGAAAGAAAAAGTTTTGGGATCGTAGGTGGAATGGTATGGTGTTATCAGGTCGGCTCCTGAAAGAAATATAAAGCTCTTGAGGTTTTTAGTCGCAACAACCTCTGGTGCAAAAACCTGTTCCAAACTACCACCAGTTCAGGACAAGGTACTTTCTTTCCTACGTTAATCTTCATTCCATTGGAGAAAAAGGACAGTGTTGACTCAACGAGAAATCTCATTAGATAAATTGACCAGATCTTGAACGAGATATCTCTTCACAACCTAAATTGACCAGATCTGGAACGAAATAACTTGTCTTTAGCTAAATTGACCAGATCTTAAACGAGATATCTCGTCATTAGCTAAATTGACCTGATTTTCAACGAGATATCTTGTCGGTACAGCTTCAGTCTACGTTTATCGCGGTGGCAACGGTCTTGGCGCTTTTGTTAGGCGCACTTTTAGTAGCAAGTTATGGCATGCTAAGGAATCCCATCTGTTTTTCTGTCATTTCGTTTTTTAAGACAAACTCGCCAAACGGAAAGTTTAAATTTTCATTTTGATACACTAGAAAGTTCTTTCAAAATCCGCTAAACAACCCAGCAGCTTCTACTTTTATCAAGAATACATTTTATGTGCACTTATAGACGCATTTTCTCTCTAGCCCTCGTCTTCCACTTGGCCCTATATTGAAATTTATTTTCCCGTCAAAAAGACATACAATCTGTTTATTGCTTTTGTCAAAAATTTCACATTCTACAGTTCAATTGTTATGTATCATACATGATTATGAATAGCTTCTGTCATCGTTCTATCAAAACTATTCGAAATTTAGTCACAGGCATTAAAAAATCCTAACAACTTCATTTTGTAAGATTGCGATTTGAAATTAAACTATCCTAAGAAAGAGATTGACAATATTTTCTGTAAGTAAATGCACAGTTTTTTTTCCAAAAAAAATTTAACCTATGTAAGCCTTATCCAAATTCACTCCTGAGACGAAAGAATACATAAAAAGACGAATACATTCAAGCGCAGAGTTTTTTATCTCCATAATTTGGGGAAAATATCTGTAGCTCTTAATGCTATTATCTGTCAAAGGCAGGAGCTATATAAAAAAAAGCCTCATAATTTCGTAAATTACTTTATTTTCGTGGCGTGCGCTGAGTAATTAGAAGACAGAAAACGGGGTGCTTCTCTAGATATTGAGAGCAATTGTCCTCGAGCAACGATTCGAACGACCGAGAGAGAGAAAAAAAACGCCAATGTTCTCAGGTACATGATCAACTTTTTACAGTGACCCCTTTCAGCTCTGGGAAGCAAGACATGTACGATCGCTTAAGGTTTCTTCTCGTTTCATTTTCATCTTTCTCTCATTCTCATGCTCGTACAAGCGAGCAATTTGTTACTTCGTTTTTTAATATGCAGTCGACACACTTCACCCATTCCATCTTCTACCTTTTGGGGTATTTTTTTTTATTCTTCTCTTCCCAGTGGTTGGTGAAAGAGATTGTGTCACGCGATTGCTGGGAGTGACGGATGCATGCGTTAATTTCGTTTTTATGCAGTGGAGTGATCTTCCGTTCAGTCTGATTTTGTGAGAGATTCCTGGAAACATGATGGATAGAGAGCTTGTTAGAAGCTAATATCAAAAGGATATTAGGTCAGCGGTAACTTGGCACTGTTTAGGCACTATATTTGTGTCAAATGAATATATTTCTTGTGAATCGTGAATATGATGTGAAGACTAGTCACATTTGTATAGTTTAAAAAGTCAGACAAGGTGGCTTTAGTTCTTTAACACGGTCGCTGCCAAAGCTGATATGGTGCGTTGATAGTTATTGCCCCACCGTAGAAATGGGTTTTTTCCAGAAGTCAATACCAGAATAGATTGGCGATAGTTTTCAATTAATTTCATCATCTGTTACAGGTTTATTAGATTGAATTTTTTTAGAGGGTTAATGCCCTGCAGAACTATTGTCTCTACACAACTCATATTACAAGATTTTTTTTAATACCTAATAAAGATATAAATTCGGAACACCACACATACCTTCACAACTAACTTCTAACCTTTACTCTACGCCAATACCACGCCAACACCTAACATATAATGCCAATTGAAGCGGATAATAAATGTTGAGGCACAGCTTTTCCCATGTAAACGATTGTCTGGCTACTGAGTCATCACTCCACTCCACGAGCTGGCGCGTGATTGGTTCTTTAGAGATGACACCACATCACGTTCTGCCGCTAGATTGGCAGAGGAAGTGTTAAGTCTCCTGGTGGTTGTCTCTACGAGGTATCTTTGCATTAGCAAAAGCCTTCGAAGATCTTGATGGACGAGATATCTCGTCATTAAAAGAAAACTGGTCAGGTCTTGAACTCGTCTTCGTCAGAGAATAGTCAATATCATGATGTCCATGCACCTCGTCATAAGCAAAATTGATCAGATCTCGATGGACTTGATAGATTGTCGACCTTTTGGAGGGCTTATGTTTCGAGTATTGTTTATAATTTGTAATAAAACCAGCTTGATCGTTCTCTAATCATGTTAGGAATCAATTTCAAAAGTAAAACATCTTTTGGACTACGTACTTTTATATTTTAGTAAAACAATTACAATAAAAACTCTTATTTGAAGAGATAAATAAATCGTATTCGATTTTTTTTTCGTAATTACTAACATGTCAGATGAACTTAATAGTTAATTCTAAGACTTAGTGAATTTCAAGGATTGATTTTAATTTAGAGTAAACATGCTTCAGACATTTATTTAATCGTTTTAGGAAGCGTTTTAGTGACTCCGTTTTTTTCGTTCATTACCTGAATAAAATGTTTAGATATAAAGGCTTATTCTATGAGATTGGTTATATTGGATAGTTTTATATCGTAATTACTAATATATCAGATGAACGGAAAATAAAATTTAGAAGTTAGTTTCAAACTTTTGAAGTAGGTTCCGTGTATTGTTTTCAATTTACCGGAAACAAGCTTCAGTCGTTCTTGAATCTTTATTGGAATTTCAAATGAGAATGTTTTAGTGACAGCGTGGTTTTTTTTTATCTGAATAAAACTGTTTGCTTTGCAAAGTTTATTTGATTCTATTCATATTTGATATTTTTCGAGATTACTAGAATGTTGTTTGAACTGCTGTAATATTTTAATGTTTGTTTCGAGATTTCAAAGTGAGTTCCAAATATTTATTGTGACTCATAGGAAACTCGCTTCAGTCGTCTTTTTGAATCCTTCTAAGAATTTCAAAATCGGGTGGTTTTGTGACTCCGCTCTTTGTTCGCTTCATGAATAAAAATGTAAATAAAAAGCTTTTTATGCAAGCTTAATTACATAGAATACTTTTTCAAATTACTAAAAGACCAGACGAACTTATATGAATATTTTAAAGTAGTTCCCAGATATTGTTTGCAAGGTAAACACACTAGTCTTCATTAAATACCCCTTCAGGAATTTCAAAAGTGAATGTTTTAGTACCTTAGTTTTCATGTTTTCTATATGAAAACGACAACATCGTTTTAAAAGTTCTATAAAGTTTATTTTCTATGGTAATATAGGTTGTAGGATGAGTTATCCATTCGGATTAATACTGAATAACGGGTATACCAGTGTACTTCACATATGTTACCGTTATATACGTTTACATATTTAAATCTACATCCCTATTCTATATCTTTATATTAACTGACTACATACAGAGAGTACTTAGCGTTCGTTATACTCAAGGACCTAACTGCTCAACAAATTTCTAAAGTGGTATTGTGAACTAGTGCATGTAGAAGCTATAATGGAATAAAAAACTACGAAACCAAACAATACATTTATTAAGATTGCTTATTTATACCAACTGCTTTAAACCTGACGAACTCTTTTCTGAAAACTAATTTTATTGTTCTTTCAAATCGAAATACTGAAAACATGCTCAAGATAAAGTTTCACTCTCCATAAATATTAAAAGATGAAAATAAATTAAAATATCCTTCGCGGTTTCAGACTCGCAAGCTTCAACAATTAGTTTTGGATTATTAGATTCGAACAATTAGATTTTTTTAAACGGTCTGGGTTCTTGAAATTTGGGTCAAGAAGTAAGATTAGCAAAGATAATTTCATAAATTCGAATCTATTATGTGTCAAAAAGTAAACAGAATTCATGAAGTGAAAGGTTTATGTCTTACATAGAATTTCTTCCCTCACCACTCTTACAACTGTAAATCATAATCACTTTTGAGGAATTTAATCCCTTATGTTTTTCTTACTTTCCACTGGTGTCCCTATAGCTCTTCTGTAAATATTTACCACATTCCAGAGCTCTAACTTTCGAATTCTCCACATTCTTTTACGAAATGTTCTCTTACTGAGTAATGATGGTTTGATAAAATAAATAACTGAAGCATTTTTCTTTAACTGAAGTTATGTAATACTTTTCTTCCTAGTCTTTGTGAGTCTACTTCGAATTTGTCGTTCCATCCACATTCATTTTTAAAAAACAAATGGCAACGACCTCTCAGTTCAAAACACGTAAAAGATTTAATCAAAGCAGACAGTATCATAGAACATCAACGCATATTAAGATGGCTTTGACCCAGAAGAGCGCTAACTCCATTGTAATTCATGAAGGTGTGTGAATGTCTTCAATTCCTAGGAATTGTTCGTTCTAATCCAGGTGTAAATTTGCTCCGACGACAGTTTGCACGCGAATTGGAACGGTCCACCGTCTTCAGAGAGAGCTTCGAACTTGAGCAGTCACGTGCTTTCGACCATGCGTAACCCATGCACTGCAGTGGCCGATTACCCTACTAAATGGCAACCCAAACCTATTGCCCTTTGTAATCGAAACGGTTCGCCGAGCAATCTCGGTATCCCAAACATGGTTCTCGCAGACATCGATTTGCGTTTTTCGTATTCCGTTACTGTTAGAATCAAATGACAGCCGATTCTCAAGTGCAATACACTTTAACTTATTTTTTCTTGGACAATGCATTTCCATCTTTCCCTTCCGTGTTTAATGCATTAAATTAGTACCTAGTTAAAGCATTTTATTTGCATAGAGAGGATTTTTGAAAAATGAAAACTGCTCTCATAATCTGTTGTTTATGTTATGTGGCAATTGCCTTCTAATTTTCACACCAACATCACTAGCCAACAAATATCAAGTGATTTCACCATTCGTTGACTTGAGGAAGGCAATTAAAAGATAACACAACCAACATTTATTACATATCAACGCCACGGAATACAGAAAAAGTTTTATCCTCGCAAGGAAAGGCAACGGTTTCTCTTTTTTTTTCTGACAAGTCTATAACTGTTTATAAAATAAATGATCTTCCGCTGATTTGATTCAAAAATTGTTGAAAAAAAAACTTCTTTTAAGAGTATATTAAAACAAAAATTGCACTTATTAAAATCGAGTGAACGCTAATCTGAGGAGTGTTTTTCAGCAAACCTATATTTTCCATATTGATAAATGCAGCTTTGAATTTTAAAAAATTTTAATTCACTCTGATTTTTGTTACGCTTGCACTTTTTTACTTCTTACCTATCCAATCATATTTTTAGTAATTTTTTAAATTTTTTAACTTATCTTAACCCGAAACAATATTTATGTCAAATATATGCTTAGCATTGACAGAAAATTACTCTAAAACTGGCTTGTTTACATATGCTCTACGTAAAATAAGGCATTTTCCCAGATGAAGTCGGTCCCAATAATCCTGATATAATAGAAAAATACCTTAGAGCAACAACGACGTACCTTTTGTAAACTAGATATTAGTGCTTAGATCAGTGAAACAGATCAATCCGCTTTTTCAAATACCGAGTTAATCTTACTCTGAAAAACATGCAGAAGTCCTATAAAATGTTTTACCCTTTTTTACCCCTAACTCAATAACGGTGATAGGAAACTTTACAAGTCTTAGGAACTTCATATTATAAATTAGTATCTTTTAGTCTAAATATTGGAATGAATACCCAAAGAAAACAAATATTTTAACCGTACCTTTTCAAAAAGTCACAATTAATTGCCCAAATACAGAATTTAAGTCTATAACTTGTTTATTTGTAATTCACCTGGAGCCTTTTACGATTAAAAAGACTTTACTGTCGAAATTATATTTGTTATAAGTAAATCATCTGTATTTTGTTCGTTTCTAAATCTGGTCTGTTACAGGATACGATAAAATGTTTTCTTGCAAAACTTCTTTTCTGTGAAATACACTTCAAATCTGGATGCCTTTTTTCAGGGTGTTACATGTTAACTTCAATTAAGTTTTGTTTTCTTCTTCCTTGAATATTTATGTACACAATCGTTGCAGGAGAAATAATTTATATTTGGATTAATCAATTCCGGGCATACATTGACTCATAGAAAAATTATCATTTAGTACAAAAATAACTACAAATCACTACGTAAGTACAGATGCTAGTTTTATGCAGTAAAAAACAATTAAAGAATCTTCTAAAATTGTTTAACTGAGCCTGATGTAATTATTGTTCTTATGGATGGTTACAGTTACCTATTAATATTGTAGTACGTTGGTATAGTTCAATTTGTCTGAAAAACTGGTATTTTTGTGAAAAAATAAGTTTTAAATCTCGGTCGTCCCAACGCCTTTGAAACACATATAAATAAATAAAAATTGAAGTTTATTTGGTGAAACGAGAAACAGCAGATCACATTTCAGAAGAATCAGTGAAATCCATGAATATGTCATCAGCGTTATATTGGGTAATAAAATCGTTTAATGCTTCAAATTTCTTACAAGAAGCTTCCAGAAAGTTCTGATGCCATTACCAAAAATACAAAATAAAATGTTTAAATTTTAATGAAAAATTTGTTAGAGGGGTTATTGTCTACCACCAATTGCATTTTTGAATCTGGAGCTCTTTCTGTTTTCAGTTATTTACCGTCTGCACAGTTCAGATCGTGGCGTTTAGAATATTCTTGTTCATAAAGAATATAAGGCAGATACATATTCTTTCATTATTTGATGTCACTTCGTACTTTGAACACAAAAAAATACTAAATTTGTTAGGCTTAAAATACAGCTAAATTCAATATGTCGTCATGGATGTTTTTCAGCACGATGCCCTTCAAAGAGTGTTAAGCATGATAATAACTTGACAAACCTTGAAGGTCTGAATATTCATGCATGTCTACCCGTTCTTTTCTATTGACAAATGCACCTCTTCTCCGCATGCTTTGTTTCGCTCGAATTTCAACAACTAGACCATGAGAGCTTTCCATTGTAGACAGAAAAAACATTAAATTGAAAGAGAAAATATTCACCCACAAAGCGTTTTCTAAACCGCCATTGTTGGTATCCCACAACAAGAACGCGTCGAGCGCATAAAAAGCCATCACCATCCTTTCTCATGCTGACAATTACCAGAGCAATAAATTACATGGGCCCCGCACCCATTTTTTGACGCCTCGTGAACCTTTTGTTTGCTCGTCCCCGAATTTACACGCCTGTTACAAGTCGATTGAGTGAAATGAGCCAGTGTTGTATTCTGTTTTCATTCCAGCGAAGTGGCATAAGAGAGACGATCAATCAGTTTATCTTTATCCCTACATAAATCATAGGAAGTAAGTAACTCTGAGGGCGGTTTCTGCTTTTGTCTCTGGAGGTTCAATCATCTGTCTCTTCCGCGTTTTCCGAGAAGAGTTAATAAATTTCATAGATTGTTCTTTTGTGTTTCGCAGGTTTTCTACACGCTCTGGTATTTTTTGCTCTGTTTTCGGTTTGATTACAAATACAACAAGCGGAACAAAACAATGGAATTTCTTTTTATCTGAAGTCGAGGTTTTGCAAACATAAATATGTGCATAATATCCATCGGGTTGGTTTTTTGGTTAACATAATTTTGCAGTTGTGGAACTTTTCAACTCTTACAGGGTCCCTTAGGGTTTTTGGTACCTGTACTGGTGAGAATGAGGTTTGTTCCAGATTTTTTCCAGTACTTTTATCGTCCAACGGCGTGTTTGATTTTGCTATGAAGTTTATACGATAGTTTGTTAAAGAAGAAATTTGTTGCTCCATTTGTATGCTACATTTTACACTACTTGGAACTTGCAGAAATGTGGTACGTGTCTGTTAACTGTTATTTTGTACTTATGGACAATTTTTAGGATTTATACACGCTTTTATGTTTTCCGTGGATGTACTTTTTTATCGTATGTAATTGCATTTCTAACGTAAGGCAGAACTCTTGGGCCTTCAATGTCCAGTGGGGTGTCCAGCTCAGGTGTTTACCTCGTCATCTGACTGTGGTTCGAAATTACTATTGTTCACTGATTTTTTTCCTTAAAGTTTGATTTTGGACGTTCACCAATAGCCCGTTTTGTTGCTTCAGTGCGACGTTATTAAATAAATTACCCTCTGTTCTCAGTGTTAAGGGGGGAGGTTTTAATTCATTTATTTTTATTATTTATGCAAAATTATATTTCAATTTAATTTTACACTAATCACGTCTATTTGCGAGGTACCCAAGTGAAATAGTATCTCCAAACCTGTTCACAAAAGTATGAACAATTTGTATTCTTTAGAAATATGGCACAATTTATGAGACAGAAATAATTTCTATTTTATAACATTTAAAATTGTGAAACATATTTCTGCAAGGCATAAAAAGTTATTGTTTGAAAAAGTTTCCACTATGCTTTATTTTTTCTTTCAATGGAAGAATCTTCCAAAATATAAAAAATAGACGTGAACAAAGGTCTTTATAGATTAAAAATTTGATGAATAGAATAATTTGTTATTACTTGGCTCTTTAGCTTCCAAGCTATTTGTGTGTGTCAATTTGAAGTTTACTTTATGAATTTCAAATTAAAGTTAAATCTTGAAACTTTTATGTGTCCACGCATTCTAAGTAAAAATTATACTGATATGTAATATTTAAAATCAGGTTCTTGTTCTTCCACGTATATAGGTTTCAATGATTCGAAAATAATTTTCATATTAGCTGGAGACTAAAATGCACTGAAGAAACAATAAATATAAACTTTATGAAGACTATGTTCAGTACAAGGCTTGCAAGAAATTGCATGAATCAATTGCTAGACTTTTGATACTCGTACTTAGAAAGGAGTGTGTAATTTCAATTATTTATCTTAAATTAGTTATCTTTTCTCAATGTCTGGTAAACAAAAAATGGAGTGAAAGCAAAGAATAAACTTATTAAACTTTATTTGAGTTTAGTTTCATACAAAATCTTTTCAATGGGCTTATGTCACAATTTTTTTCTGGGAAGACTTTCTACTTTCACTTTCTCCTTTTCTTATCTCAGTTTTTATTTTGATCATTGATGTCTAATTTTATGTTACGCGAATTTTATTTTGAGTGTGGAGAGGATTTGCTTGTGGTAACAGTGGAAAGTTTGTTTATTTTTATGTAATTGTGGGCAAAGTCGATTACTCTTACGAGGAATAATATGTGCTACTTTTAGGGCGAATTATGTTTATCGCAAGAGTACATAACACATTACCTTACTTCATCTAAACAATACCATATTTCGAGACTGACTACGCTAACCTAAGTAATTTAAGCAATTCCGCTTTAGCCCAAAGCTCAAGCTTTACGGATAAAGGTATAAGCGGAACTCGTAAGGCTTTCTGTCAATCAAGATCAAATAATCTAGGATGTATCCGTTGTTTTGACGCCTGTCACAGGATCAGTAAACCTATGCGTAAACATTTTCTGCAATGCCCGGTTAAGTTTCGGAGGTTTTCTGTCTTCCAGAGACTTGGAATGGCGAAGTAGTGTCTTCTTTACCATGTTCGGCCCTTAATTAAAACATAATTTTTGACACACTATAGTTTTTAAATTTTTTAATGCATTTCTTTTTGTGTTAAACATGCTGTCGTCAATCGAACCTTATATATTCAAATATCTGTACAGTAAATATTATGTCATAAAGATTCTATTTATATAAAAATTTGTTTTAAATCCTTATATGTGTATAATCAACTCGTTGACAGTAATTGCTCTCAGATAATTGAATATCATAGGATTTCTGAGTTTTGTACACTATGTATTCATTAAAATCAAAATAATCAAACATATCGCACCCCGGCAAGAATATTGACACAAGTCAAAAAATAAAAATTATGGTGTTAGGTCATTCAAAAATATGTATGAGGTATGAGGCCCAGCGTGTTTTTTTTTTCGATTCTATAGAATATAATAGAAGTTACCACCATAAATACTTACCTAAAATTTAAAAGAAGCTTTTATTATTTCGATATAAGTTTTATAGTATCCTTTAAGTTGATGTTTCTCAAATTCTGCAATTTTGAGTTGCGTCACTTTTCTTGCCGGGATGCGATATATGAACGCAACATCGTCTACTTCAGCAAGGTAGAACTGAAATTTAAATGTTGCGTGTTGTATCTGTGTCTGATTAGAACCTCTGCAATGTCGATTAAAAATATGTGTTAATTATTCACCAATATGCAAATAAAGACGATTGTTCAACAATTTTCTTGGTAAAATCTATACACCAAAAAGTAAACTCAGAAACCTAAGTTTGTTGCTCACACGTTTTAAATTACGTAGTCATTCTATAAAAAAATTTCCAACTCCTAAAATTAGAGGTACATAAATATATAAATCGTCGACGTTAAATATAAAAACTATACACCTTCACAGACAATACCGAGAACATTTTTTCTCAAGGCAGAATAGGTTGTATTCGGATACTGAAATAGGCTTGTAGCAAATATTATAAGATACAGGCTCCTCCCTTATTGTTATTAAGAAGAGCCCCACCCTTACCTTGGTATATACGTCCCGCTTATTTCTTAAACTAGAATCGAGAGACAGAAATTGCTTTGTTTCTTACTCTCAGTCAGATAATTGGAATACCATTATTTACCATTAGAATTGTAAATTGCTCTAAACGTGAAATGATTGGAATTTTAAGCAAATCAGGCCTGAAGCAATTTTTCGTGATTTGAAAAGACAGAGAGAAATAAACAAATACTCGTATGTTGCTCTAACAGCCTTCAATATTGGTAGACTGTAAAAACAATAATAGTTCAAAATTACCAATCATAAAATTTCCTTATCATCGAAACACTTTATTTTCCAATTTAATATGTGCAAATGTACATTTTTTAGATAGTTCTAGTAATTCGTAGAATGTCCCCGTCTCGTGCAGCGAAAAGTAAACGGAGAGTGGTATCATCTAAAAACAAAATCGCGTTAACACAGTCGTGTTCTGCCATAGTATAAAAATAGCCATTTACTAAAGGGTATATAAAACAGATATTTTCGCACATGACCCCCAACTTAAATCTGGAGTGTTTCTAATTGTTATAGTAACGATATCATACTTTTTTTTTCTAAACGCATGCAACAACCATTTTAAATCAATAAACTTTCTAAAGTCTTAGAGAACTAAAGAGGATTGACAAAGGTGTTTACTTTGTTGCATTTCTATAAAAGTTCAGTTGGTATTTAGTGCTTGTCTTGAATTGTAGGGGGCGCTGTGTGAGGAAGTGGGTGTGAATTAGGTGAAAGATGTCAAAGAGAAAGCTTCCGTAGCAATGAGTCTTCCCATGTTTTTGTATCAATTGTAATAAGAGTATTTTTAGTAAAGTCCTACAAAAGTTACTGTACCTAACGGTACAATAAAATGTTTATGATATGATAGTATAACATCTGAAGACTCATTATTATTCTATTTATTGTTTGGTTCTAATTTATCAAAACTATGATAATCAATCTGGTGACTGAAATTTTCATTTTTTGACTGAAGTTTTGAATATGATCTTCAAACTAACAACCTTTCCAGTCTAAAATTGAAATTTCTCTTTAACCGTTATAAGAATGTGCGTGTTTTAAAAGCTACAGTTCTTTGCAAAAACAATTTATTACATTTTGCTCTCACCAATTATATTTAATAGACTCAATAAATGAATAAACCTACATAACATGTAAAATATAGCAGTTCATGCATAATCAATTCATTTTTATTTGGACACTTATTCTTGGGCAGGTTTAAAAGCTGGTCCTTTCACCATAAAATGCAATCAATCAATATGATAATTTAAATCTGGACAGCTTCTAATTTCGAACATATTTGAAAAAGAAAACTCAGTACATCATTGATCCAGCTTCGTTCAATTACAGCAACTTCTCTGTTTGGTAAAAATATTCTGTGTCTCAATAAACGGAATATCAAATGCATAAAGCTTTTTTATATTGGAATGAATAAGCCAGGGCTCGAAATACCCGGGTGCACAGGTGCACTGTGCACCTGAAAATAAAATTGTGCACCTAATTTTTTCCCTCTAGGTGCACGCAGTGCACCTATCGTTGAAAAAAGCGGGGGAAACGTATTTTATGTTATTTTGATGTCTGAACAAAATATTTGTATCGACCTCTCTCGCTCTAAAGGAACGTAATTTAAATTCCTAAATACACACTATGCGAAAACTTTAATCCAGAAAATACTATGTTGTAATGAAGGAAAAAAAAAAAGAAGAAAGGACACTAAACCTTATGGGCAAAGATCTGCAAAAAACGTAGACATTTCTGGTTGCCCACCAATGTCTGATGATGGCTGAATATTTGTAAGTAATAATTTCGCAGATTAAAAAAAAATCATTTAAAATTTTTTATTTACTATCTAATTGTAACATATCCAAACACACACAACTAATAAAGTAGTTTACATTACATAAATGCTCTTATATTACGTTTTTTTTACTGTGCACCTAAAAATATAATCTGTGCACCTAATTTAAAAACGTAGGTGCGCAAGGTGCACCTGTATTAAAAAATCTATTTCGAGGCCTGGAATAAGCATATAATAATAATTTATTCCTGAATTTGTAAACTTTCTTAACTTTTTGACCTGCTCCTAGTCAACAAAACTAAATTTTTTAAAGTGGTTTTACAACAGTGTTATGGAAAGCATTGGGGATACTTCAAAACGTTAGGTAGAAAACAGAGTTCATATTAAATTCACTGTATGCGTCATATTTCATAAGAAATTCCAGAATTTAAGCCCCTTTACTAAAATGAAGGATTTTTTATGAAATGGAAAATAGCTGTCTTACATTTTAAGTGAAAAAATTGAAAGCTATAGATTAAACGTAAACGTCGCCAAACTGGCGAAAAACTACGTTTTAAGGTAGCCCCAATGTGTATCACGCAAGAGCATTTGGGTAGTGGACAAAAAATATTCGCTTCCAATCTATTTTGTTTGCATTGAAAATCCTTCTGATAGAATACTGAACAAAACATTCTATTGAACAAAATAGATTAATTTTTCTTTTTCAAATTATTGTTTCAGGACTCGTTTCTAAAAGCATCGTTTTCCCTCTCTTCAGATAAAATCGAAGCGCAGGTGTTTTAAAAAATCACCGTCCCACAGAGCGAGAAACGGTTCACTGGTGCTATTCCCCCACCTGTTACACTTAATGACAAAATAAATAAATGCGGTTAACTGAACTGCAGTCGAAAGTGGGTCTGAGTGTCAAAGATCGTTAACCTGCCGTTTATCGCTTTTCAACACTTAAAAAAATTAAAATAAAAAAACTCCGCTTTTCCTGAAGGAGACATCGGCAAATTAACACAATGACCACGAGCTTCTTTTCCTCGGGCTGTTTTTTCTTCACTTCTTTTCTGACATTCCCAATCGGCTTCTGATTTTTCTCAAGAATAATTCCCGCTAGACGTCACAATAGTCCAACAAATGTAAGGCGTTCTCCTACGTTATTAGAGCTTAATTCGGTTTTTTAGGTCAAGGTTAACCCCGAAAAAAGTAAAACAGGTTTACATTTCCTGTTTCATATAAATGAGTGGAATAGAACACGTGCTTCTGGCACAATGTAACCCGCCAGTTCCTTGGAAAGAGTCACCCGTGGTACAACACAATGAATATATTGTTTTCGAAGTCGAAATAACAGCAATGACTTATTCATTTGGTCTCGTTTTTGAATGATGTGGCGGAAACCAAGATTGGGGAAAGGGCAACTGAGGTTATAAGCAGGTTGTGTTTGACGAGTATAAATGTTGCGATTCCATTCTGCCGAGAATATCCATGATATCTGACAAGATTTAATCATTGACGTAGACAATATAATTATACTTGGAGTTTTTTGCATAAAGGAAACACACTTTATGCTATCAGTTGCAAATATTCTATCTAACAATTGAGGTATTTTTCTTAATTCGGTTCAAAACCAATCATAGACCCGGTTCATAGAAATATATCATAGACACGGTTCATACACATAGATCATGTCATTGAACCAAGCTGAGCTTTTAAAAACTGGATTTCTGATCAATTTATTCAATACCAATAAATAAAGAGCGAGAAATGAATAAACGTGAAGCACCCACATTAAAAAGTCGTTGACGAAGATATTTGATTGATTGGGAACTCTAACTCGAAGTTCGTATGTAACTATACACACACGTAAGATATATATTTATTTATTTATTTATAATTTCTCAAACGTACGAGTAATTCAGTTGTTATTTGGGTTATTTGGTGCACTAATCATGACAGGAATCAAACCTGCGTTGCCTACAACTCGCACATTTTCGAAGGAAGTGCTATGTTAATGGGTGTCTGATTGTGTGAATTCACATATTTTTGTTTCTTTGCAAAATTTGATAGTAGTACTCTAGTCTCTATTATGAATTCTTAACAACGTTTATTTACACATTGATTTTAGATCTCCAATTCTATTTCCAAATAAAGTCCTCTAAAACTATTGCAAATATACACTACGGATAATTTTTGCCGATAATAATTTTTCTCGAGACCATTTTTAGATATATCTTCTTTTATCAAATGATAAAATAAAAACAATGTATTTGTGAGGCTTTCAGCACCAAATATATATTTCCCTTTATTTATCTTTTATAAAGACCATAATAATGCTTTACGATGCACGTAAAACATACAATACGGCCAATAAATAAAATATTTACAGTAAATTTTTTAATAACTTCCCATGATAAAGTAACACCCCACTCCATTTAGTAAGCTATCTTTCCCAAATTGACACCTCCTCGGCAAATGCAATTTACTTAAGACCACAACCATTACTCGAAATTTGGAAATCCCTTACTTAACATCCTCAGGTTTATGTGCATTTATTCTATTGCTTCTTTGATTGCAATGCCACTTTGAAGGTGGTCTTCAAGAAACTAAATCATCTGCTGGTTTGAGGAAAACTTCCCTCCGTAAAGCGTAATTAAAACCGCGTATCTCTTCCTGCAATTGGAAAGTGCAGTAAATTCAATAAACCCATGTATCATCATTTCTCAACAGACAGTGGAATTAATCGCTACCGACTGACTGCTGGAGTGCCTCTTGTAGTAATTTTCTTTACTTAACAAGCCACTGACAGCGGGTAATCTCTGATAGCCCCTCATTACACCGGAATCGTTATTAACTTTCTCGAACTTGTCGACAAGAGGGACATCAGGGGAGGAAATGGGCTTTTAGAGGAGATTCATTTCCCTTGACCCCATTCCAGTGGAGTGCAGACAGAAATACTTTATTCTTACGTCGTTACTACTTTTTAGCAACTTCAATTTTGCGTGTTCTAAGAGCCATGTTACTGGAGTCGTCTATCGCTGTGCATTTGAAAATAAGTCTTTAAAAATCGAAGCTTACGATTGAAAATATATGTTCGGTGAATACTCCAGGAAATAATCGCAAGGAATAAAATAAAGATATATGTATCAGCAAGAATTTAAATTTTTCAAAACTCTGTTGCTAAGCTTTTGGTACAGTTGAAGAGTAGAGGATGTTTCGTCATATATCAAGTGAAAATGTGTCACCAGGTTGTGTGCCGAAAACTAATAAACAAGATAAAACATTTAGATATATGTATCACGAAGAATTTAAATTTTGCAAAACTCTCATTCTAAGCCTTTGGTAAAGATGAATAGTAGATGATGTTTCGTCATCAAGTGAAAATTTGTCACCAAGTTGCTGTCCCGAAAACTAATAAACAGGATAAAAGATTCAGATATATGTATCACGAAGAATTTAAATTTTTCAAAACTCTGATTCTATGCCTTTAATAAAGATGAATAGTAGATGAGGTTTCGTCATCAAGTGAAAATTGTTGATTTATATTAATACAACAATTCCACACAGCAATAAAAGAAGGTCCTTGACGTTCTTCCCAAAGAGTAAGATTCGTGATTTTGAAATTTTTGTAATATATGTGATTTCTTAAGTGCATTTGAAAATACAAATTCTAATTTCACACTGCCATGATCATATAGTCCTTCATCGATTTATTAAAGGAATATTTCATGGGCTAAAATTATATACTTTATTCTCAACTGTGGAACAAAGTTTGTCAAAAAAATTAATAATCTACATATAGATTAACAACATTTTTAATATCAATTGCAATGTTTTGTAATATCATCCAAATAAACATCCAAAAATTATCTAAAAGCCTTAATTTTAGAAGCTATAAAAATATTTAAAAACTGGGGTGACATTGGATCATAGTTATGTGAAATTACAGTAACGAAAGTTTCTCCTAACCATGTGGTTTCTAATATTCCTATGAATATTCCATATGAATTTTAATATTCCTAGTTGCAAGTCAAAATTTGAGAAAGCTAATAATCCTAATGCTAATGTACAATTCAATCAAATCTCTAGAAAATTAAAACCAAAAAGACTTCCTGAAATAAAACGATAAAACACACAGCTAGAAATTAAGTCGGCCAAATAACACCTAACACTGTCAGGGAAGGAAACGTTAACTAACAAAAACAGTTAGCAAAAACGTTCATTAAGTGTTAATTGCGTCATCTACCCAAAACTAAAGTTGCGTAACGAATAATTACTGTGTGAAAAGACATAATTACAGAGATCATACAGGTGAAAAGGTAAATCATTTCTTTACCACTTTCGACCTTACCTTTTCCAAACGGTGTCAACTTCGACATTTCTTATATAACCGTGACCTTTTATCACATCTGAAATAACACCCTGTATTGTATGTGATTAGCACAAGCTCGAGTTTCTTCAATGCTACAATTTTAAGTGATGGTGCATAATACTCTTCTTTTTTTCCAAGGTTTTGTCATTCACAGCATACTTTGTAAAGGTTGGTAAAATTAAATTGAAGGACAGAACACTGCGTCTTTACATGAAATCTTGTTTTCTGTTTGTTTCATTTTCTCTAATAGCATGCATTTAATATTATAAAGATTGACGTTGTAAGGTTATTTAACATTACAAAAGCAAACTTAGCTGTTATGATGTATTGAGAGGAACCTTCTGTCCCCAATATTGGCTCCAAATAGATTGGAGATTTCAATGCCCAATACTTAGAATCTTTATCAGAGAACTATTAAGGTTTGAGACTAAGGCGACGAAATGCAGAGCTGAATTCTTTGCAACGACTGGCATATATAGATGGGCCTATTACTCCAAAAGCAGAAATATTAGTGTTACTTCAAAATAACAGCAACTATTATCGAAAATATTAACAATAAATGCAGCTAACTAGACAGCAGCTAAAGTAGAAGTAACAGCAGCTAAACTAGATTAAGTTTTGTTTAAAAGATTTAAATTTATAAGAATATTTGTTAAAATTAAAATTCTGAAATTTCGAAGTATTTTTAAATTATTAAATAGCAAATTAAAGCAGTTAATAAGAGCTGTTAAATTTGGATGCTAGTTGATAAAACAAAACTGAACAGTTAACAATAACTGTTATTGCAAATCATTATTAACAATCTGCACTATAATCGTGAAATAACAGTTTTGTTCATATCCCGTCTTTGACGCTTCTAATTTCACTCCCTAAAATCTACATGTGTTCTTTCCTTATTGATACAGTTACCATCTCAGTTAACGGAACTTTCAAGTGGAATAACTGGTTCTCTCAACTTGACCACCTTGCTTTTGTTTTCTTTCGTCCGTTTTTTAATTGTCTTTTTCTCTTTCGTTTTCGAACGGCCTCAAGTGCTCCAAAAGGAAACTCGATTTCCTCGAAATTCGAACATTTTTTAATCGACTTTTTTCTTTGCAAAAAAAAATATTTTTCAAAAAAGCAAAATGCTTTTCCACACTTCCGCTATTTTTCCTTCTTTCCACCTACCTTGTTAAATTTTTCCGTCTAGGTTGCAAATAATTTGACAGAAGACAAGTTCTCATATTTCACATTTCAGTTACGCAGTTCGTCTTTCATAACTTTATTTTTCGAAACTTTTTGTTTTATTCATTTGTGCCGACGATTGCATTTTTGGGGTATTATCAGTGCTACCAGATCGGGCGCCATTTTCTCCCTTTGGCCTACTTTTTACCTTATCGAGTAAAGAAAATTTTCGCTGAGCGATTGGACGCATTTATTACCTAAAAATGGTATACAAAGTATTTTATTCAGCATTATTCATTATTCAGCAAATTCATTATTCAGCAAATGCATTATTTTTGTATCAGCATAATGAAATTTGAGCACATAAATAGGGGCGGGGGGGGGTTCAAAATATTTTATTTTGTGCACGTCCTTCATCTAAAAGTAACGCGGTAGCCAGTTTGCGAGAGTTGTGGATTAGCAACCTTTGGGTAGTCATTTCGAAACTCGATCCGACCAAATATCGTCGTGATCGTGTAGGATGGTGCACGTTAAATCTTAACCTCAAATCTCCTTACGTTGGCGTAAGTGGAAGGCTCGTCATCTGATCGTATTTCAAAATTACGAAGTATTGTTCTCGAATCTTTCAATTCGGGGTTGTTCTCAGACCGTTGCCAATAGCCCGTTGGATTACTTTAAACCGGCGTAAGTTCAACTAGGTACCTCTTTACCTTTATGATAAAAAAATCTCAATTCAATCCCAATAATATCTACTGTCAATACACCCATTACATAACATTTCTCTTTTGGGTATAGGACAGTACTTCTAGAAAAGCGTGGGTGCTATCCCTTTTGTGGTAGTACGTGCTTCCTGTTTTATTCCGGAAGTGACGTTACTTTACTTTTATCGAATGCACTTTTAGCACGTCTCTTAGAGAAATGGTACACATGTGTTGCAAATCTCTACATGAAAATTGGCTCAAATTCTTCGTGTCAGAGTAAATTATGTCAAGCAACGCCAAATGGCAATAATTAAAATTATTTTAACTTAATGATTAATAGTAAGTATATTGACTTCAATTTCTGGTGATTTGTCCAGGGTTTTTTGCACGGAAAATCTTTTCACAGCGAAATTAATTTTTATCAAATACTGAGGAATTGCTTGGGTGCATCTGAGCATTTTTTAAAGCGAAATTGGGAGCTTCTTTTCTTTAAATCTGACCACCCTGGGTCTCCCATCGGTTTCATCGGAGCACTGAGAGAAACAGTATCAGTGATAAGTATAAATCGAGGACTCGTACGTTTGTCTTGGCTGAGGACTTTAGTTCAAAACCTAACGGGATATTTCATTGATTTTTTTCCACGTACGAAATGCGCCCCCCCCCCCGCACACACACTTCTATTCTACAAAATATTGGAGTAATATTTTTTAATTGTTTCATTTTACAATTTTAGCATATAAACCTTGAAATATAGAAAGACGTCGTACCTTAAAATTTGATATAAATCCTTATGAAAACATCTAAACTTACTGTGTTCACTCCTTGAAAAGGAAAGACAGTCACAGTTTCAAAATATTTTTTTACTTTATTTCCGTTAAGAATTTTTAGTATTCGCAACATTTAAAAAAATATTAACTAATAACTATACAACTAATGTAAAAATTAGTGTTATTAGTTGCTAGTAATACTAGAAATTACAATTATCACTGGTTTTTCTCACATGTTTATGCAAATCTTGAAAACATGTAAGAAAAACTAGCTACTGATCACAATCAAGCTATTATTAAATATACTCTATAACAAAAAAAAATCGACGCACCAAGAAAGTAATTAGTATTTATTAGCTTACGTCGTACTAGACCAACACAACGGGTTATGACGCACCAAGAAGGAGTTGTCCTTCTTCGATAAAAATTAGTGGATGTGAAGAACATACACAGAAAAACAAACGATTAAAATTTCAGAACGATTGAATGATTTATTTTAGAGTTTGACCGTTACAAAGGGAGGAAGTCAATAGGGCGTTGGTCCACCTCTGTCCTGGATGCAAGCTGTCACCCGGCTTGGCATGGACTGAAAACGTTCCCGGGTGGTGTCTTGCAGAATATCTTGCCAAATTGTCTCCAACTGTCGGGCTAAATGGTCAACATTCCTAGGTGGTTACAATCGCCTTCACGTAACGTCCCAAATACGCTCCATGAGTGAGATGTCGGGAGACCTAGCTGGCCAAAGAAGTGTTGGGAAAGCTGGAAGATAATTCATAGCAACACGTGTCGTGTGCGGCCGGGCTTTATCTTGTTGAAAAGTAAGTCCGGTGTGTCGCAAAAGGAACGGTAATACAATCGGTCGTAGAATGGCGTCTACGCACCGCTGTGCTGTAAGTGTGCCAGAAATGAGAACCAAAGTGGTCCGGCTATCATAGGAGATGACACCCCAAATCATAACACCCTGTTGTGTGCATGTGTGGCGTGTGATAGTAAGGACAGGACACCTACGCTGCCCTGGACGTCTCTAAACAAGAGTCTGCTGTTGTCGTCATGACACAGTTGGAAACGGGACACGTCACCAAAGACTATACGTTCCCCGTCAGCGCCGTTCCAAGTTGATTGTGCCCAGCACAACTGCAATTCTGCACCTTATTGGTGTGTCGATTTTTTTTCTTTTGCTATAGAGTGAAGAATAAATAAGAATCTTTCTCACAACTACAAGTATTTTTAAGTTAGAATAATATTTCTTTCATTTATTTGCTACATCTCCTTTGTTTTATAAGTATACTAGCTGAGTAACCCGGCGTTGCTGGGGCTTCAAATAAGCCCCTACAGCTAAAATATGAACGCGACATTTTCCTGTGTTAACTCAAATACACAAACTCTGTTGAACGTGTTTCCTACCTCGACATCTAAAATATGACCGCAACATTTTCCTGTGTTAAGGGGGTCCGGGACACATTGAAAATTTTTTTTTATTAATTAATTTAGGATTTAGAATTTTTTGTACGGATTACCCATCTAACAAATAAACGAAATCACAACACAAAATTTTTCCAAAAGTTTTTTAAAAATTTTAAATTAAAATTTTTTGAAAAAAAGAGGGATCATTTTAAATTGCTAAAACTCAAAATATTCTTGATCCATTTTCAAAATTATTGCAGTAAATTATTCACAAATTTATAAACTTTAATTTTGATTCAGAAATTTAAAAAATATTAATTTAATAAAAAAATAAAAAATATTTGAATAAAAAATTTTGTAACTTTTAAGATACTTTTTTTAAATAGTCATATTTTTTTAAAAGTAAATATTTGTTTCAAATTTGCTGAATCAAAATTAAAGTATAGTGTTTGAAAAAGATATATTCCAAATTTCAACCCTTAACCTTTATCGGTTTTTGACTTATAGCAATTTGAATACAGGAAATCTTGAAAAAATGTATCATGGAGAAAAACGCATTTAAAGTTTTAAAGACAGATGTTGTTTCCATGACAACAACTGTCAAAAGTGTTAGATTTTCAAAATAACGCACCGCAAAAATTATTATATCTCTATTTCTAATTAAGATAGAAACATGATTTAGACGTCATTTTAAGCAAAAAAACACAGAGAATTTCTTAAAATAATAAAATAAAAAAAAATCGAGAATTTGACGATTTCTGTGTCCCGGACCCCCTTAACTCATACACAAACCCTGTAGAACGTGTTTCCTTATCAATGTCCATTTATTGTAGAAAAACAAACTTTCGATTTTAAAATTGGGGCTTTGAAGGGCACTTTTAGGACTACGGTTTGCCAATTTTCATGGCTACAAATTGGTCTGTAGACAGTAAAGAAATAATCTATGTTTTTCTCAGTGTTCTAAAGTATAAGTATACCAAATTTGGTGTGGATTAGTCAAACGGTGTAGATTTGTATAGAGAATATATACCCACACATACATACACACACATCCTTTTTTTTTATTTTTTCGTGTATAGTTAAATTCTTCTAAAACACAATGTTATTAAAATCATCTTAGAAACTAAGAAACAAATTACCGCATATTTTCAAAATGATGGTGTGTTTCTGACTGCATTATTTTCAGAGTACTCCTTGAGGGAAAATACGAAATGTATTCAAAGGAGCTTTGTATATTTAATTCCTCATTCAATCATAACTTCTTATTGAACTGTTCATGAAACAAACGTCAGCTAAAAACTTTCATTGTAAAGTTAAACTATAGTATTCAATTTTAAATACTCATCTTCTTTAAACACATGTAGCCTTCAGACTTTCAAGCAGTAATTTTCACCTCTTTACATTTTACCAACGGTGCTAGTCTTTATCAATTTTGTCTCAAAGTCGTTCGTAGTTTTTTTTATTACTTCACACTTTCTGCACCAACCTATCTTTCTATACCGAACGCTTTCGCAAGTTCTTGTAGTAGTATGTCTCTAATTGTGTCATCTAGATAGACAAATAAACAATTTTTCTATGATACTATACTTCTAAATAGTTTCTTTATTCTCTCTCTTCTCTCTCTCTCTCTCTCTCTCTCTCTCTCTCTCTCTCTCTCTCTCTCTCTCTCTCTCTCTCTCGATCATAGTCACATTCGAAGACATAATTTTTATCATTTGTACTTCTCATTATAAATTTTTTTATCTTTTAATGTTAATGTGAGTTAATTCCAAAACCTTTTGTATAACAAGTTTCCAGAATAAACAAGTTTTCAGAATTCACGGCTATGGGCACGTTGAATATGATCACATTCGAATATTTTGCAAAATAAATTGTTATCCTTTAAAAACAATACTTAGTGAAATCTTAAGTGATTGAATAGTTACATGCACGCACAAAATTAGATTAAAAATGACATTATAAAAATCTTAAAAAGTATTTAACGAACAACATTAATTTGCATGTATGAAAAATTTTAGAAAATGTATTCCGTTGCAATAATTTGAAATTTATGTAAATGAAACTAGATTGGGTGGTCATTTTAATTAATGTCACAACGAAGTATTAAAGAAATTTGATAAATACATGTTATGTGATAGGATGCTGTTTCATATTATGTTTATTATACAATAAATTAACATAATATGAACAATTGTTTCAATATATTTGCATTCAATTGCACATTGCTTATTTAATATTTTAATGTTTTAAATTCTCAAGGTCTTATTACTTGAAGACGGAATTTTTAAACTTCAAAATAGAATTGCAGTTACCAGATTTTTGTTTATTTCTCCGTACTTTTGTTACGTTTCAAAATCGTTATAGAAATTGCTTGCATAATACAACAATTTTTCTAAATTCTTACGAAGTAGACAGATTGTGATAAGATATCGGAAAACAATAGAAGCGTACGGTTATTGTAATCATATACAACACATTAAAATAAAAAATTGATTCTGAATGCTGATACTTTTGTTTCAGAAAGAGTAATTCATTTTCATGGAACTTGGCTTTCTTTAATTCTGATGAATAGATAAAAAGAACCATATATTAACGATTCAATGCCACTAAAAAAACAATAAAAAACTCTCATGTATCAGAAAATGAGAATAATACGAACGTAATCACACATTATACGTGAGAGTTTATCTTAAATTCATTGTAAGTTTAAATTTATTGATGAAAATGATGGAAGTTTGTGTGTGTGTTTAACAATTTAAAGTTAGCGTACATTGTTGATTGTTCAATTAAGTAAATACAGGCTTAAGTTGTAGTTTCTGATAAAACTATCCATTAATAAAACTACATTAAATTTTCTAGTGAATGATCGCTATCGTAATCATATCTGTCAACGCATAAATAATTCCATAAATTATGCTTATCAATATGCTAACGACTTGTGTTGAATTGTTTTGCAAATTGTTTTTGAATTTCAAAAGAAGCGTGTGTAACCATTTTTCAGTAAATCTCTCAACGAATCTGATTGAGGTAAACTGGTTCTACTTTTTTTTTAAATGGCGGCCACATATGAACTTAATTATTGGCCCCTACAAGGCTAGAAGTGATGGCCACTTGTGAAGGAGCACCCAGTGGGAGGACCATCATTTCCCCAAACAAAGGACAGCACAATTATACCCTGACCCCGGATTCGAACCAGAAACCTTCCGATCCAGAGGCAAACACCTTAACCACTAGACCAGTTGGTCGGAAACTAGTTCTACTTAATTTGTGAGAAATGTACATTAATTTTTTCATAACGACTCACGGAGAATGTTTTTGCAATTTATTTTCTAATTTTTAAACAGAAGTGTGCGTGATTGTTTTTAAGTAAATCTTTCAACGAAACTCATTGTTGAAAACTGGTTTCCACGTCATTAGTGAAAATATATGTATTACCTTCTCTATGCTGGAAAATGTGATTTGTATATTCTTGACATACGCGCTATACAACCAACTCGTAAAAAAAGTTCTGTACTCGCATATCATTTTCACAATTAAAATCATAAATCAATAACATACCGGCTGTTATTATCATATATTACTAAAATACATTAAATCACCTCTCAATAGCTTATTAATTCATGACATTAAGACAATCTACGAGATTCGAGACAGTTCATGTACATTAAGACATATGAAATGACTTATTAGAGACTTCGAAACTTTTAATTGGAATAGAAATACGTGGTAGAATAACAAGCAGGAAACCGATACATAAGCCTTTGAGTACAAAATACTCTCTATGTTCAAATGCAGCACCAGGTTGATAAATATATGAGACTCCTTCCCCACCTGAAAAGATGGAATGGACATTGTTTTAGGTATCACAATCTGTATATGAAACTTCAATATGTAACTGATGCTGTGAGACACACATTTAGACATCCGACGTATGTCTCTCACAAGGCTCACCTGAAAAGATGGAATAGACATTGTTTTAGATATCACAATCTGGTTATGAAACTTCAATATGTAACTGATGCCGTGAGACACACATTTAGACATCCGCCGAAGGACAATTGCTGTCACAAAGCTCATTCAAACGTTGATAGCGTACTCAATGGAAACTTGCTGTTTAGTAGCCAGTAACTACGGAAGAGCCTTTTGGTCTAATGCTCGGCTACTATTGCCTTCGATCTTGTGGCACAACAGGGGGTAGAACTGGTTGTTATTTGTGAAGAAACCCCCTGTGAGCGAGCTTCCATCTATATTAACTGGGACATTCGCCAACATCCATACGAACTCGGGACCAAAGAGGGGTTAGACAAACTATATGACCACTAAACCCGATAAGCGGCATTTATAGGAGAGTAAACCCTTTTTACTTTGTCGTGAATTGGGTTAAGAAGCTTACGTGGAACGTTGCAGACCAGATTCATTCATGTACTGTCATAAATTAAATTGAGGAAATAAATATAACTGCATTATATATAATATAATATAATAATATTTTATTAAAAAATCTCTAACAGGAAACCACATTGCATATCTTCAAAACTGTATGCCCATATGTTGAGTTATCGCAATTTTCCTTTAAATACAGAAGGGGCCTCGGTTCCCGGTTGGAAGAGCATCGCATTAGCAACCGGAGGGTTGCGAGTTCGAATCCAGCCAAAGACCTTTGGCTGGTGCACTTTAAATCCGTCGTGGCCTCAAATGTCCTCGCGTTGATGTGGTGTGGAAGTTTGGAGAGAGGGGTACCAGCTCAGGTGTTGCTTATTCATCTGGCCATGTTTTAAGTCGCGTGGTGTTGGCCCCGAATATTTCTTTTTGGGATTAATCACAGACCATCGACAATAGCCCGTAGGGTTTCTCTAGTACGACATTAATTAAAAATATCAAATACCTTTTAATACAAAACTTTGAGAACAAGGTTGAGGAAACACAAAATGCACTCAATATTCCAGTTTCTCAACGCAGATATCAATACATTACCTTCGAATTTACAATGGAATGCGTAGAGTAGCACTTAATTTAAATTTTATTTCAGTTTTATTCCGAGCAACGCATTAAGAGTTCGATTACATGGGTTCTATGTTCCCTAAAGAACCCATAGAGTTGGACACTCATGCTCTTGTTAGACACTCATCACTTCAGTTGCTTTAGAATGCGGTGGTTGAAGATTCGTGTGCGCATAATGCAAAATATGTTCTCCTAATCAGTCAATTAGGTATTTTAAATTTGGATGTTGTGTGTAAAATCTTTGAGGGAACACTTTTAGTCACTTCAAGCCTCAAATAGAATTTTTTTAATTTGTGTGTAACCTCTTATCCTTTGTGATAAAGAACACTTTCAAAGTCCACTCGTTTCATTTGTGGCAGTTTCAATCTGTCGTTCGCAATCTTGAAATAATAAGTAAGACAATTAAAGTTTTACTAAGTTATAAAACCAGCTTTGCCATTGGAAATATTAAAAAAAAACTAAGTTATAAAATTATACCTACTTAACAATATGAATGGTTAACACAAGTCAGTTCACTTCTCAAATGGATTTTTTAAATTGTATGTAAACTTCCATTCCCCTTTGGAAGAGTGAACATTTTCATAGTCTACTCATCTCATGTGTGGCAGTTTCAGTTTTTCCAAATGTGACCAAGTCACTTTCCGATCCCGAAAAAGTCCCTGTTCAACAATACTAGTAAAGCCAAATCATTTCACATCTCAAATGTATTTTTTAATTTATAAGTCCTTCCCCCTTTGGAAGAGGGAACACTTTTAAAGTCTATTCATCTCCTGTGTGGCAGTTGCAGCTTGTCCAATAAGTGACGAAGTCACTTCACCCTCCCGAAAAAGTCCCTTGTTCGACAATACTAGCAAAGCCAAATCATTTCACATCTCAAATGGAATTTTTAATTAATAAGTCCAGCCCCCTTTGGAAGAGTGAACACTTTCAAAGTCTACTCATCTCATGTGTGGCAGTTTCAGTTTGTCCAAGTTACTTTCCACTCCCTAAAATGTCCCCTGTTGCCAAATCATTTCACATTTCAAATGGATATTTTAATTTATAAGCAAACTCACATCCCATTTGAAGGGAACGAATTCCTTCAAAGTCGATTCGTCTCATGTGTGGCACCGTTTCGATCTGTCGTTAATGATAGTTTCCCAGACAGCAGTTCGTCTTCTGATCGACCTCATTGGGAACAGAAGCATGTGGGCTGAAACTGCACGCGGCCATCGACCGACGAAATGGAAAGCGCACGCTTGACGTGTATCTCATTCGGTGCTTCCATCCGCTTTTACCTCGGGCCGTGTGCCCCGAGAGTTAGTTACAGAGACACAATATACACGTTGGACTACTTTTCTTGACAGTTTCCACCGCGGGGCAGGAGAGATGTAAAGTTGATTTCAAATGCGTCTTCCACGACCTGCTGAAAGTGTAATGGGCAATTCGTTTGAGTGTGCTATTACCGATGGCAGCAAGTATTCGTTACTTTTTTTTCTCTTAGGTAGGTTCATTGTTAGAGAATTTTTGAACTGTCTGCAATAGAAATGTACAAGAAAATCAAAATCGAAATAAATTTGTATGGTCTTCAATTATAATGTTACCTACCTTTCATTAGAACAATTAATTATCTTGTTGGTCTGGCAAAGGGGGAGTGGAGTCCTGATCCAGTGTTGAACATTTTGTGCATGTTCGGACTCATGGACATTGTCTAGCTTTCTATAGCTATGAATGGAAGGACGAGCAAAATAGGTATAGGGTTCTAACCGTACCCCCTATCAAGACGCCAATTCGGGTTGTAGAGGCAAGACTACATCCAGGTAACAACTCATAACCTGCAAAGTAAGAAAACCATGCGGTGACTTCAGATGCTTGTTTCTTCGGAATGGCCTCCAAATTGACCAACAATGGCAACTGTTCTTTTTGTTCTGACGTTCCGATCGGAGCTTCGAAAGTTCTTGTGAGCTACGAACTTGGACAAAAATTAAGAACAAAAAGAAGGAACGTTCGTTTGGAGTTCGTTGAATTACGTTAAATTCTTGTTGTTGTAAATAAGCTAATTTCTGGAGTTATAAATATGTAAAAGTAAAGTAAGTTTTATATATCCTGATGTTATGTTTACATGATTTCATTACTTCCGCAAAACTGGCGTTTGGTACAAACAAACCACCAGAGGGTTCATGAAAGGTTGACCTAAAGGACACCTATATCCGGCTACATATCAACACTGAAAGAAAATTTCCAGTAAACTATTGTATATCCGATTTTTGTTTACACAACCACGTGAGAAAAGATTATCACCAGTTCCGTGTCAAGACCTTTGCCATATTTTCATCCGGGGTCTCAATACGGAAGTGACTTTAGCTTATCGGAGCGGAGAGGTGGCTAAGTGATTCAGTGGATTTGCCCACTGCCTTAGTAACCTACGAGTTGTAGATGGCGCGGATTTGATTCTTGCTGCTTCACCTGGGTGTATTTCTCTTCTGCGTTTGTGTAACTTTCTTTGTGTACGTGTATGTCCATTTTTTGCCGTTGTCTTTGCTGTGTTTAGCGCAGCTTGGCCAAATATGGCCCTTGCACTCTAAAATTCAACCCAAAACCAACGGTCTGAAACGGTTTAATCTAGCTCTGGTAGAGGTGTGAGACCCATTCCAACAACTTTGATTTCTGAAATACTTTTCCTCTACCACCGCAGACACCCGTCAGCCCGAACTGAAGTGTAGTAAGCAATCCACTGTCGTTTTGGGTGAGCGAATGGTTTATGGGTCAAGGGAACACGTGCATCCAGGATATCTGCGAGCAACCGAGAATAACTCTGGATAGAGCATAAAAGTACCTAATCGCCTCGACGGGAAGTCAGCGTAATCGCCGATTTAGAGACATAAACATTGGTGGCTTGCCCCAGTCTTACCTGCTAAAGACACCAATGAATCCCGGGATCGTAAATGTTTCACTGCCAGGGGTAGGATACCTGGGGTGGTTAACTATGGATTCATTCATCGGCTTTTAGTCTGAGTATACTTATTAGAGAGCTCATGAGCACATTCAGACAGTTTCTTCAAGGTATGGTTGACTGCTGATTGCGTAGAAGTTAGTTGCTACCATGCGATTTGACATAATGTAACTGTTTCAAACCATAACACGAGGTTCATATGACTTTAATGTTGTATCTGTCGGTTACAAGTGAAAAACTAATAAAAAACAGTTCTGAGAATACGAAGGAAGAAACATTTTGCTCACTAAGAATGTTTCTCAACAAGGAACAATGACTTAGTGAACTTCACGAACCTAAAGATTGCAGGAATCCGGGTAAGAAAAGCTAAATGCCTCTGGAGAATTTGGAATTATTATTGCAATTAAATGTTTATCACATTTCATATCAGGGTTACAATTTGCAGGCACATATTTTAAAAAATACATTCGCAATATCATAGTTTGCCCCGTGCATAATTAAGTATTCAATTATTAATATGATACGAGTAGTTAGCGCGTGCTTAGTAGCTAACTTGGATCACCACACTATCTCCCGACATCAAATGGTGGTAGCGGTGGTATATGATACCAATATCTTCGACAAGTATTGTTTAATTAAACAAATTTATGTTAACGTTAAGCGTTACTGTTTATTCTGCAGGAATTTTACAAAAATTGACTTTATGGAAAAACATACAAAATTTGATCGTTTTATGCATTATTACGATATGAATTTGTTAAATTCAAGGATACAAGACATGTGATTTGCGCCATCTTTAAAAATGCAAAAAGTATCGTTGAGGCTAAATTGTGCTCTCAGGAAATTCAAGGCATTTTGACTTGCTTAAAATACTGATTATAAAGTATTATGATACAGTTATTAAAGATGGTTGCCAGAGATGGTGTTATTTTCTAGTTTGTTAAGGCAATGAACGATCAATACTCTTCGGACGTGAAAAGATTTCCCGAAGTTTTGGTTTGGAAAGAAATTTTAATTAATACTCGTTATGAAGGACAACGTGTCTCATAAATTCTATAAACAAAAAAAGAAGCAGATTCACTGATAATCGAGAGTCGCTTCATATCCATGGAAATGAATTCAGACTCAACCAATACGTTATCCAAATGCGAGGCTAACTAGTTTTTCAAACCAATGAAATGATTAGTGACAAACGAAACCAAAAATATGCGATTGCGAAAATCAATTTTGCTGTGTTACATCATCTTATTAAACTAAATGTGAGCATACGTTTGTGCTACAAGTGTAGGTTAGCTGAGGTGATAAAAAGTTCTTGCTGTACAAGAGTGTTGCGTTCTGCAACAGTTTGTTTATAGGAAAGCTCAAGATTTAATGCAGGGAAATTCATTTTCTCGTTTAACCTTATAAGTATGTTTATACGAGAGAATTAACTGTTATTATATCATAACCATGACTTTCAAAGCAATACTGATTCACTATTTAAAAGCTTCTGTGAGAAGCTTTTTTTTACTGTTTTATACAATTTCAATAAATTATATTGAGAATTTTTTTTATTCGTTCTTGCTTCCCACCAAGAACTCAAAAATCAAAATTAATTCTAAGATAAAAGAATTTTGCTCTTATACTAAACCGAAGGTTCTAATATCAAGGTTATATGATCATCAACTTCTCTAGGTGAAATACAAAGTTAAGATTACACTTCCGGTTCTTATTATTTCAAGCATTCGAGAAAAATCCTCAACACATTTGACCTCAGTACACCGTAGAATGTTACTGGACATGTCAAACCAGTTTTTAGTCAATGTCAGAAATATTAAATCCTGAGACCATGGGTAGATAGATATTTTAATTAACGTTGTACTAGAGCAACACCACGGGCTTTTGATGACGAGGTTCGGGATCGATCCCCCATGGGAAAGATTCGATCCTGAGGATGGGAATTCAACACGACACATATGATCAATTACAGCTTTTTGAAAAGAAAGATCATGTTTATTTAAAAGTTTATGACATGGTTGAGGGAATGTAATATCATTTTGGTGGACGAAATATTTTATTTTAAATTATGTTACGCTTAAGGAATTAATACGGCCAAGTCTTAATCATACTGCTAATGGCCTTAACCATTTTATTTATTCCCCCCCCCCTTTATATTATTTGTTTATCTTAGCTGTAGAAATTAAAAAATATCTCTACGCATGTTCTACATGAATAAAACAGAATGTAAGAACTAAAGAATCTGATCGGATGAAGATTTCGTTTGAAAGTGTCCATCCGATTTCATGTAACTGATATCTCTTCTTTAGTTTGTATTGATATTAATTTTTAAAACCTAAGTGTCTTAATTTATTTACAAATTCATTTCAATGTCATTGCAACTAATTTTCCTTGAAACCGGAAAAGAGGTTCTAGGTGAAGTTCTTTGGATTTAGTATCTCTGTTTTCGGATGCAGCGACCAAACTAACTACAAACCTTCGAAGTGTTTTGAAAATGTGTCTCGTCAGAGATCTAGTCTATTTTTCCCAGGGCGAGATATCTCGCTGAGACAAAACTATCCTATTAGACCCCAAGTAGAATGAAAATCCAAGTTAAAAAATTGTCCTTTGCCCAGAACTGGTGACGATTTGGAACCGTATCTTTACCAAAGGCTGGCCACTACGGGGAAGATTTCGACAAGAAGATAATTCACCAGGATGGTTATGTCGAATGAAGTTGCAATGGATGCTTTACTACTCGTATTAGTTGTGTATTTATTACAGTCATCCTTCAAGATACGGGGAGGTTAGGTCTCAGTTATAAAAATGTTGGACAAGAAAGGGTTTATGACCCTTGGAGTTGTCGAAGGACCATCGTTGCAATCATTATTATATGAAGAAACTAAATTGACAATAAGCTTAAGTTAGGAAATTGCTTGTGTTGCAGATTGCATGTTGATGGAAGAACCTGCTGTGCTGTAACCTCTCTCTTCTGACATCCACTCATGAAAGAATATTAGTGTTGCTTACGCTTTCCTTTATGCAATTTCTGAGGAGGTTAAAAATCAGATGGAATTTTGAAGACCGATATGTTCGGTCGAATGTTCTGAAGCTACTGGAAGCTCGCAATATCCAGAGATTCAATCTAAATAATTATTCATAGATATATTAAATGTATCTAACTTAAATTCTTTTATCTGTGTTCTTTCGCTTATGTAGCTCGATTTGTCAAGAATTGGTGTTTTGTAGTTTTATATACTAAGTCTTCATGTCATAAAACTTCTAATGGTACCGGAGTCCCCATTCTCATAAAAGGTAGAAAATATATCAATACCCTCAATTCCATTTATAACAGAAAAGTTGTTTATGATCAGCATTGTCAAACATTCCAATTTAAAGGCATAGCCTTGAATTCCTATGAATAGAGAACTCTTTCCCAACGCATTAATTTTCCTTACACGGCCCTGTCATAGGAAATACTTCAAAATAAGCTGTTTTGATTTCTTTACATACATTTCCTCCTCTTTTCCATCATATCCTGTTCCTGAAAAAGTCACGAAGAAAGAAAACAGAACATAAAACATCCCAACTATTTCCAATATCGTTATGCGATAGCTACTTGGCATGTCTTCCACGCTTGAGAGCATATGTGCTTAAGCCGTGTTCGTGAAATAAAAATGAATGCAGAGAAATATTTATTTGCTTATTTGAATTCATTTTTTTCCGTGTTTTGTAAAATGGGGTCAAACTTCACTCTCCAAACGGACACGTTAAAGAACTTCAGATAAATACCAGCACAATGCTTCCTAAAATAATAACCACTCTCTTGATGGCGTTTCGGGTACGATATGAAATGGTACGGAGTAAAACGAGGGAAAAAACGAAATTCTCTAGGCGTGTCCAGAGCCGAATTGAGAACGTTGTGCCACGTGAGTCCTAACCTTGCACACCTTATCAAACTACGCCCAAATATGCAGTCATACTACAAGCTTTTGCAACGGGATTTTCGCTAATGAATATATTCAAAACGTGCGCCATGGTCTCAGGTGGAGTCTGATAATTCTGTTATGTCGTCCACTTTTCCTTTCTCAGCTGTAGCTACTAATTGGAACTGGGGTTAAGTTCATGATTAAGTTGAGGCCTTGGAATTACCACTTGATTCTACTGTTTCCAGAAGCCGACATGCCCGCTGGGAAATCCGGAAATTTCCAAGAAGCTAGTATAAGTTTTACCTGGAAAAAAATGCGGCATTACACAAAGGGTTGATTGGGTTGGGTTTTATGGGGTCATATTTGGTAAGGCTGTGGTCAAACAACGTAATAACGGACTATTGGTGACTGTCCGGGATCAGCCGCGAAGGGAAAGATGCGACAATACCTCGTAGTTTTGAACCGAGGTCAACATCTGAGCTAGCACTCCACTTTCCAAACTTCTTCATCATGCCATCTTGAGGATATTTGAGACCATGTCAGGTTTAACGTGCAACAGCCCCCATATACCAGACGGTGTTTGGTTGAATCAAGTCTCGAACTCGCATTCCTCTGGTTGTAGATCAACGACTCTACCAACTGGGTCATTATGGTTCTTTTCCAATCTGAAAGACAGTGGAACAATAGGTAAACAATATGTAGGTGGTATAGGTGAAATATAGGCAAAACAGTGATAGGGGAGCTTTATGGAGAAAAGCCCATATTTGGCCAAGTAGGTAAGCAAAATGAAATATGCTTTGCATATCATAAAACAGCTGAGGGCCGCCATGACAAAGGGTTTGTCTACAGCTTTAGCAGTCTGCAAACCGCAGTGTATATTTAATTCCTGTAACTTAAACTGGATGTATTTCTCTTGTCTGTGTCAGTAAAACTTCCCTTGTTGTCCATAACTTGACGTTGCATGTTTTGTGTTGTTTCGTTGTTGTTGTTTCTAATCCCCGAGATGGTCTAGCTATGCTAGACCAAATCCATGAGTCAATAAACCTCAAAAAAAAATCCAAGAATAGAAAACGTTTGGAGTAAACCTCGTCCTGGGTAAAATCAAGACAGTTTACAATATGATCAGACGATTCCTGGACAGTTCTTCACTTCGTGCAGGTCATAAAAACCTTCTGTCCGTGTCCATAGGAGAGACTCCTCAAGTGTCCACTGACAAAACGAGAAATCATGGTATGTTTTGTTTTTAATTCAACATGGCCAAGTATGGCACTTTGCTCCCCTCAAAATACCAAGTCAACCAAAAAAACGTAATAATATTTTTTAATTGAAAGCTCGACTGGTCGTAGTTGAAGCAAGCGGTAAAATGATACCAGAAGTCTGGAATCCCTGAATGCGAACCAACTCTCCACCATATTGATACCTAAGGGTGTAGATATTCCACATCTTGTCAGAATTTTGATCATGATGATCGAACTTGAATCAATTTTGAATTCACATTTGCTAATATTGGATCAATTTTTCATTGACATTTGCTAATATTGGATCAATTTATATGACTGAACAAATAAAAACCCTTTAATAAGGTGATATTTGAAAAGGCTGTTATTTCCTTGAATTAATTTTGATAAAATATAGCCTACTCCAAGTTCAAATTTTTTTTTAATTGCCGCATTTTACTTTCAACAATTCAGAATCTTCCTCTGTTGAGGCTTGTACGTGTATATATTTTCAAGGACCAATCTTCCAAGTCACTCAGTAACTGACGATTTTCTAAGCTAATTTATTAGTAATAAATTAGTTTTATCCTTTTTCAAAACGGAAGTTCCTGATTATGGAAGACTTTTTATGGAATTTAGAACAGTTGGTGAGTAGTACTGTGACTGAAAGAAAAAAACATTTCGAGCATTTTAAATTTGCAAAGTGGAACCATATTAGAAACTTAGTTACTTCTTGGCGATAGTGATTACAACAAAAAGTACTCAATCTTCTTCCTTGGGGCTGAAATCTATTTTAATTAAAAAGTAGACTTGTTTAAAATTTATAGTGACTTATCTCAATTTGGTCATTTGTAAATGACTGGGCTGCAAATTTCTTCCTCTTTACAATACTAGCTATGCATATATATATATATATATGCTCAAAAATAAAGTCTTATTTGTATATCTCCACTGTCAACGACGCTTGATCATGAGTCATAAGACGCTAGCTAATCAAATTTGCTGACATAAAATCTACTGAATTTTAAACAAGTTTGATGAATCGCTTCAAATTAGTATTTAAAATATGTATTTAAGTTGCATACAGGTCAAGAATATAATCAATTTGAGAATACAATAAGCAGAATAATTTGAAGGCAAACGTGTGTGCGGCCGGTACAAGGTTGTGATAATGATGACGAAGAATACGATTTGTGAGAATTTTGCGGAATTCGCTGATGCAAAAGAAAGCAATTAAAATAATTCATTGGTCTTTCTTTAAACATTATCTAATACTCTTGAAAATTGGAAGGTTATTTCTTGCCTCGAATTTAACAAATTATGATCAAGAGGCATTAATCGGATTCAACTGAAGCAAATTAACTTTCTAGCTATCCGGATCGCCAATTAATTGCTTTGAGAGAATAAAAGAAGTAAGCAAAATCCGTATTTTGAAAGTTTCTTATCGGTGAATGATAAAAACGAAGATTACGATCAGTTGGACATAAGAAACATAGTGCAAATCCGTAGATTTTCCGAGTGCAGTGCAGTGCAGAGGACGTAGGCGAGTAGTGGATGTGTGATTCTTCGTACCCTGGATTCCAAATTCTCAGTGACAATAAACTCATTCAAGTGTGAGAGAACTTATTGATGACCCGGAAGATGACAACATAGCTATTCTACCATACATGGGAACGTCGGCTAGTACGATGTTTGAGTTATTTGACACAGCCCTAGAATGAATGGAGTGGCGGCCTGAGTAGGACCATCAGCAGCTACTCAACGTTAAGCGTATGCGAGACTTCAAAATCGAGTGAAGACATAAACAAATGACTGACCGATATGTTCAAGCAATGATACATTTCAATACAGTATGTAAGTACAAACTGTAAACAAAATTGTTTCCGGTCATTAAATTACATTACATACAAAAGCAAAATTCGTTTTTTACTAAGTTATAACCTTTTTTTCGTGAATTATCCAGTTATCTAGATGGGGTCTGGTCCCAATTGATCCAGATAATTGGAGTTCTACTGTATATATAGTACTCTTAACGTACTTAGGTAGAGTATACACACTTTATAGGTAATTGCATAGTACGATAGCAACTTAATATAATATTATGAATTCGTAGGAAAAAATAAACTCATAGGACACTATATTACCTTTGGAAAACTAAAAGGAATTTAAAAGTTGTTAAAACCTACAAGGAAGATATTCGTTAAATCGTGAAGTACATTTAAATACGGTGATTTATATTTTATTACGAACCATTTGTGAAGAAAAAGGTAATTCTGAACAAGCGATATTATAAGATGCCTCAGGGAAATTCAAACCATTGGCAAACTAATTTGGTATCTTATCCTTTAATAGGATTTAAAGAATGTTTTTTAACGCATAAAAACAGGTATTGAGAGTAGGGAAGCAATAATAAATCTCCTATTAAGGCGGAATTTGAAATTAAGTGATTTCTCATCTCGAGTCTTTTCCTGTAAATAAATCTTAATCTTGATAGAAAAAGATTGTACATCTTTCTATTAAACTTATTTGCCTTTTATTAACTTGTTTTACTACTTGAATTCTTTTTTATAATTGGTTATCACTAATTACATCTTGACAGTGAAGACTTAAGCCTATTTAATTCACCATTTGCTGAAAACAAAATTAGAATTTATTCTTAACTAGGCGAAACTAGCTTCGAGGGAATACAATGACAACACCATCTATTTTTAAAATGCAGTTGTAATTTTACCGTTGTGCCTTGCTATTTTAATAATCCCAAAATACATTGCTGACTTGTATGTCTTCAGATTTTATTCAAAATTACCAGAACTATTTATTGAAAATAAATGCACAAGTTTTTAAAACAGCTATTATTTTCAAACATAGTATCTCTAATATAATTCATGGATTATCAGCTACAGAAATAACTTTTGTCTTGTAAAGAAATATTTTTATATGAATGGTTATGTTTCATATAAAAGTAAGAACCAAATATCGAAATAGATAGCTCCATGTGAACCTAAGTAGAAAATATGAAAGATCCAACCAATCATTTGGGCTGTATGATGTATAAGAGTTTAGTTTGTTTTTGTTTTAAGTCCTAACTGCGTAAAACACAAGACAACCAACGTCAAGTAATATGGTGTCTGAGAGATAGTTCCTGTATCTTCACAAGGGTTAAACTCAAAGTTGCAAATTGTATGTTCAAAAACTCCCAAATATTTTATATTTTTGATTCTTTTCCCACTTACTCTAGACAATCCAGGCCGGCTCTGTCAATCTTCAAATAGAACATACGAGTACAGAATTGAAACACAAATATTCTCTGAACAGCCATAGACAAGCAAAGAGGTAACCATTTCTTGGTTCCTCCATTGTAATTGCGACAGGTCGAGAAAATCTTTATAGTATGGTCAAATTAAATTGATCTCGAATGTCCACTGGCCCGTCTAAAGGTGAAATTTTAAAGAAATAGATTAAGTTTTTCTTCATCTGTTCACAAATCAAACATCCATTGGAGTGTAAGTAAAAGAGAGCAATGAAGCTATGTAACAAGTGTATATATTATTCATTTATACATCATGTAGCAGTCACATCGAAAAGACCAAACTAGGTTGGTCGGATGGGTAGGGTTTTTATGGCCATATTTGTCCAAGTTATGGCAAACAAAATCATGTAAGTAAACATACACACAAAAGGAAAGTTTTACTGACGCAATACTCCCAGAAAGGAATCAAACCTGATGACCAAACTTGGTGCGCGCGTGATACTGCTTTTTGACTAGAACAATACCATGCATACCTAGTTTCAAATAGCGCTCTCGATTCTTAAATGCAATCATGCCACTAATATCCGACACAAAAATTGGACAACAGAATCGAAATAAGATAATCACCGAAAAACAATTTAGCAATCGAGAAAAGTATCTTTAAAATATATCAATGATAAGGGATGCTCAAATCGATCAACTCAGAATCCTAAGCTGGGGCTTGCGCATTGTTAAAACGTGCCTCGAATAAAGATACTGAAAGTTTACTTTCACATACAGACTGCTTCTATTCGTCTCTTTCAGTCTGAATAGATCAACGTGATTGATCACTTGTGGTCAACCTTTCACGGAAGCCGGATTGTTTGTTGTATATAAAATGGATATCCTATTGTTTTAGGCAATAAAACCGCGTGGGCTGAAACTTGGGGAATAAACGGCTTTAAATTATGTCTCGTGCATGCCGAATGAGAGTGACCTCAAAATAGTTCACGCCTAGTGCGTATGCCGTGGAAGTTTGAATAACACGGGAAACTGAAAAGCGTTTTTATGGGATCGAAACCCCTTGCAGACGTCTTAATATATATTTAATTGAAACAGACGCGACACAGCCTTGTCTTTCTTAAGTAGTTCATGGCTCTATTTCGTAAGATTTCGAGACCTTTTCTACTGTACAAAACGGAAGACATAAAATTAGAGGTGTCAGACGAAATTCCTCTTTGGATTGTAAGACGATTGCTCTGGAGGTCCTGTGTGGAAGACATGAAATTATATGTCGAGTCACATCCCTCTTAAACTGTAAAGCTGTTACTCTGGGGCCTCTACCATAAACTGTTGGATTTCTAATTTTTAAAAGTAGGAGGATCCTCCCTTTACGAACTATACTTTTTAGCAATGAGGTAAAGGGGATTGCTTCACAATCCATCCCCATATGGATCGCTTCTGGATTGATCCTGGACCTCTAGTACGACGTTAATTGAAGGTTCCCTTCCCATTGCGATATTTATGGCAAACCCCCGAGTAATGGAAAATTGCCTCTTTTTTTTGTGAGATTAGCGGATTCGTATATAAGCCGACCCCAGCTTTAGAAAACGTTCCAAAAATTCTCGGCTCATACACGGAAATATAGTTCAAACAAAAACAAAATGTTTCAAAACATGTCAAGAACAAAACATCTCATTTCCACATAAAAAAAGGAAATATTTTAGCATAACATACTGTTAAAATTCAGAGTAAATCTGATTATAATTTTAAATGTTTTAGCTGATCCGTGTTGCTTGTTGTAATAGTACTTCTTAATATTTTCATATTCGACTGTTGCTGTGGAAACGGCGATCGAATCGGCCGGTTCTTCTGAAAACATTGCAAACTCTCTAGCGCGTGCTCTCAAATTTTATGAATGTATTAATTAAAAAATATAACTGTGTTTATCGTGTCTGCACGTGCTCCAAATTCATTAGCCGGTTGAACCACAAGACTTGCTATCACGTGACTCGCTATTACCAATCACAAAACGAATAAACCTGAAAAGGATTGCAAATTTTTTTTAATAGAAAGAAAGCTATCTCCTTACAGATACGATACAGAGTGTTCATAAAGTAGCTTCCTCTTTTTACGAGCCTCTAGCAAACCGCAATTTCTGACGAATCGAAATGAAATTTCAGATTCAGAGATTTTAGGGTATGGGTTCGGGAGTTGTGTAAATAACAAGAATCGAGTTCTCAAGGGTGAGAAAACAGATAACAAATGTCGAATAGCAACACTCACTTTTTTTAACGCAACGTTATCGGCACAGTTGCGAAGTTGCGTTGAAAAAGTACCTTTGTCTCTAACAACGACTGAGAAAGAGCACTGTCAAAGTTGAAATATGAGAACGACAAAAGAGGAAATAAAGGTAACAAGGAACTAAACATTTTACTTTTATTACAACGTTAGAACCGATTTGTGTTTTGTGATAGGTGCTTGTGGTTTATGCAAATTGTATGCATTATCACATTACCCTATTTGTCATTCACACTCAACTTTGACAGTGCTCTTGTGCATACTTTTTTAGTTCTTTGTCTTTTTTAGAGCTAATGGTACAATTAAAACGCCATTTTTGGATTTTCACTATGTCGATCACATTGCGATAAAAATAAGTGAGTGTTGTTGTTCGAAATTTTCGAAATATGTTAACTGTTTCCTTAACCGTGAGAGCTTAGTCACTAGGGGATAGTTTTTAGGGCAGGTTACTTTAAGACCACGCTGTGGTATAAATGTATATACTTTTAAATGATTTCTTGCAAGAGGCATGGCGAGCTTTTCCTGACCAGAATTACAGAGAACTCATAGAAAGTATGCCTCGACGTGTTGAAGCTGTAATACAAGCAAAATTATGGCCTACCCGTTACCAAATAGAATAATAAAGAACTTTTTCAGAAAAAGATGCAGTGTCAAAATACTTTTGTCCATATAATGTATATAATCTAGATGTACATATGGTATAAAAGTGGTATTTCTAGATCCGGAACCCTTTCAAAATAAAATCCTGTCTACGGTATTGGGTTATTGTAAGCATCACCTCTACTTTTTAATCTTTGACTTCTGTTTGAAATAAACAAAAGCAGTGTGCTACTGTTTTGTATTAATATTGCATACATGCATGAAAATAGGTGTTTAGAAAAACATTTACTCTCAGGTTTAATTTTTAAGTTTACGAAAATCTATGAATAAAAACATAAACCCAAGTGTATGAAAATAAAAGTACCGTGAATCAGAGTATAATATTTCTGTGAGTAATAAACACCGCTACATAAAAATAATAATTTAATGACGACGAGAGAAAGTTAATTAGGGTAAATGACGATTACTGTTAATGAGAGCCGTTAATGAAATTTAACACGATAAACACATTGAGTTTCCTCCACTAAACGCAAAATCAACGCTGCAATTAAATTAATCAATCGATTTAATCGCGTTACAAACTTTCAAATTAATTCGGCGCACGAGTTAATTGCATGCAAAAAATCGGGTAGACTGTGTCGGAGAAAGGTTTTATGTGAATCAGTCTCGTGAGCTCATAGTATTTATTTGGGTGTAGTAAATGAAAGAGATAAATTCAATAGTCAATTCAAAGTTTATCGAAAGCTGGCGAGTTGCTCTTCCGTGTAAACTAAGTTAGATGTTTTTTACTTACCTTATCGACTAATATATGCCAACATTGTGAAGTTTAAAAACATGTACAACTTTGATTCAAATTTTCGCAATCAACAATGTATTTAATTTCACTTCTTCTAAAGTATTAAATCACTGGATCTCGACGCTAGCTTTTGTTCGAAACCCATTTCGAAGTCGTTGCGCTTCAGTCCCGAGTTATACTGATTTCAAGTCTGTTGCGCTATGCAAAATCCTCCAAAATGCAACCCTTCTTCTGAATCACCGCTGAGCTCAAACTTAAGGTCATTAAAAAGTCTTTGTTTCCTCAGCTATCAAATGACGCTGTTGTTTTGATTAGTGTTGATGATATCAAAATTATTAGATCGAACTACTGCCCATTTTTTCTTAACATTCAATTTTTCGTACTGGCCATCTAGCTCTGGTTTGAGTTCAAATACGTATTCACGCCAATAACACGACTCTATAAAGGTTTCAGATCCGTTTTCTGTACTTAATCTTCAGTACACTGTGAGGTTCTCTGGCCGAACAAGAAAGACTGTTGTCTGGAATAAACCATTTTATCTTCTATGAACATATGTGGGAGTGTCTTTGGAGACTCCTGTGGAGAAGAGTGATAGGTATTTCGGTACTTCGTAGGTAAAGGAGAACTAGAGGGTTGGCCAGAAATGCTGGAGGAAACCTTCGAGAGTCATGGGACAAGAAAGACTGTCGTCTGGAATAAACCATTTGATCTTCGATGGACATACGTGGGAGTGTTTTTGGACACTCCTGTGGAGACGATTTATAGGTATTTAGGTACTTCGGAGGTAAAGGGGGACTGGAGGGTTGGACACGAAGCCTGGAGGAAATCTTCGAGAGTCATGGAACAAGAAAGACTGTCGTCTGGAAGAAACCATTTGATCTTCGATGGACATACGTGGGAGTGTCTTTGGACACTCCTGTGAAGAAGAATGATAGGTATTTACGTACTTCGGAGGTAAAAGAGAACTAGAGGGTTGGCCAGAAATGCTGGAGGAAACCTTCGAGAGTCATGGGACAAGAAAGACTGTCGTCTGGAAGAAACCATTTTATTTTCGATGGACATACGTGGGATTGTTTTTTAACATTCCTGTGGAGACGATTTATAGGTATTTAGGTACTTCGGAGGTAAAGGGGGACTGGAGGGTTGGATACGAATCCTGGAGGAATCCTTCGAGAGTCATGGAACAAGAAAGACTGTCGTCTGGAAGAAACCATTTGATCTTCGATGGACATACGTGGGAGTGTCTTTGGACACTCCTGTGAAGAAGAATGATAGGTATTTAGGTACTTCGGAAGTAAAGGGGGACTGGAGGGTTGGACACGAAGCCTGTAGGAATCCTTCGAGAGTCATGGAACAAAAAAGACTGTCGTCTGGAAGAAACCATTTGATCTTCGATGGACATACGTGGGAGTGTCTTTGGACACTCCTGTGAAGAAGAATGATAGGTATTTAGGTACTTCGGAAGTAAAGGGGGACTGGAGGGTTGGACACGAAGCCTGTAGGAATCCTTCGAGAGTCATGGAACAAAAAAGACTGTCGTCTGGAAGAAACCATTTGATCTTCGATGGACATACGTGGGAGTGTCTTTGGACACTCCTGTGAAGAAGAATGATAGGTATTTAGGTACTTCGGAAGTAAAGGGGGACTGGAGGGTTGGACACGAAGCCTGTAGGAATCCTTCGAGAGTCATGGAACAAAAAAGACTGTCGTCTGGAAGAAACCATTTGATCTTCGATGGACATACGTGGGAGTGTCTTTGGACACTCCTGTGGAGAAGAGTGATAGGTATTTAGGTACTTCGGAGGTAAAGGGAGACTGGAGGGTAGGACAAGGAGGCGGAAGAAATCCTTCGGGTGTCATGTCGATAAGATTGAACAAACGCCTTTTAATGAAAAGATAAAAATGTACAAAATCTAAGATACCTGGAAATTACGTAAGTCCTAATGCAATGCATACTTATAAGTCTCGTTCTAGTTGGACGAAGAAAACGAACCATCATATCTGAGTGGAATGTTTAGCGTAAACAAAGAAACTAGATGACAAGTAAAAATTTTATTTCTGATATTCAAATATTCTCGCAATGATATTGGGTCTATTTATAAATTAATTTAATCGCCATTTTGGCAACGTTTGAAGCTGAATCTATTTGGAGCTGACCAATTAACTGTCATATAACAGTTCGGTGTTTGTTCTTTTGAATTTTGATTGGTGAAGTGCTTAAATCGTATTCGAAAAAAACAAAGCCAATTGACGTCACGTTTAGAATACGCACAAGAAGTACGTATCATCACAGAAACATTACCGCCACCTACAGTTAGCTTTAAAGAAAATGTCTCTTAGTTTACTTACTTTTGTATCAATTAGTATTGCCAAAATTCACGAAGTCCCCATGAGGATATCTCTGGGAATAGAACATAAGTTGACATCATCATGAAAAAACTATTTTTTGCGTGCCTCTAAAACTCAACTCGATGATTCTGTTAAAAAATAATTCCAGTTCGATTGCTTTTTCCAAGGTTACGAAAGAATAATTTTCTATATCACCTACCAACAAAAAGGTATTCACAAGGTCACAAAAAGGTCACATATTCTTTAATGCCATTGATAAAGGTCATGAAAGAAAGCTGATCTACAAGTTTGCTTCTAACACGTATTAGATGCTATAAAAAATGAGTTTAGTCTGTCTCATAGCTCACAAAATTTGTATTCACCTTTGGTTGCAGGCACATTGAGATTTTTTATGGGAGCTAAAAGTATTCTTTAATATGCATATTGTCTCTCGAAATAAATTACGAAACTTTATTTCCTGTTCTTAGTATTAATTTTTTATTAATGTGGTATTGCTAAATTTTAGTATAGCACGTGCTCTTTTTAAACTATTTACCTTCTAATTTTATGAATTTATGAAAATGTGTTTTAAACTGTGATTTCTTTTTCTTTTTAAATTTAGATGGCTTATTCGTCGTTTTTCTTTATTTAAAAAAAAAATTAGGCTTTTCTTGGAAATGTTTATGTTTATTTATATACAAGAATGTTTATAATCAGACATATTTACTTTGAGTTACTATCTTGTATATTCAAATTTTGGACTGCGTTATTTTTGTGATTTGCAAAATATCGTATAGGATAATGTTTTTACAAATGTATTAATTTGGTTTTTGACAATATTTAACATTACTTGATTCAATAATTCTACAATTTTAATTAAAAACACAATTTCGTTTTAGTAAAGAGTTCAGAACCATTTTACTTTTTTTCCTGGAGATATCTTTCATTCCCACTTTTTAAATTAAAAAAGTATCATTTTATAAAAAGCAAAAACAAAAAAAAGAATAAAATGTTTTTGAAAAAATCAAATAAATTATTATTAGCATTACAAAGTTAAAATACACGTGTTATTGACCTATACCTTTCTATTTCAAATCAGAAAATCACTACATAATCCAAATGTTCGAAAATTCGTTTTATAATTTCGGAATACCTAATCCCTAAAAAAACAGAATTTTAATTCAAGATATCAATAAGTTTATAAAAGCTGAAGTTTAATCATTCGGTTATTACTTTGAATGTAATTATTAATACACATACTTAACTTCTATGTCAACTTTAGATTCAGAAGGGCAAGATAAAATTCCTCTCTATTTTATGAACAAATTAGAAAACTGTCGGGATGCAGTATTAATCCTTTACTGTTATTCCCAATGCAAATATACTCGTATTTAAGTATAGTATTACGATGTGCCAAGCAAGCTTTTCCAAATCATAAATCTAATTTAAACGACTGGAATTTATGTCATAAACAGTTAGAGTTTCAGAATTATCTGTGAAAAAATCTTAAAAACATCAACATTATACTATTATACTAAGGAAAAACTTCAGGGTTTTTTTTACTCTTAATTTCAATACAATAGGATTTGGATAATGTAAGCGATTGTTAACCTTATGAATTCGCGGTTTGTCAGAAAATAACTTTTACTTCGCATAAAAAGACGAAAATACCTAATTTAAAAGACCCTATCTCTAAATGAGTAAAATCGCCTTCATCAATCTGAAGATAAAAATTTCAATAAACACAATAAGATTGAATAATAAATAAGTGAAAGATAAGTGAATAAAAGCCTTTCCTTCTTACTATGAAATCTTAAAAGTTGATGGAATTCCCACGCTTAGCCTTGATATATATGGTAATAATAGGTGAATTACCATAAATACTATTTATCGCCTACAGAATATCGAATTTTTATCACGGATGGAATAAAACAAAGGACACTTGTATTTCTTCATTTCACTTCACTTCTAACAAGAGGTTAAAAAAGATCATTCCGATTGCAGCAATAGTTCCTTGCACGCAGAACATCTAAAACTTCTCGCTTTGAAGATTACGAATTCAAATTTTGCTTTTCGGAAAAGGGGTGAACGCGGAGAATAAAAAGGAAAATTGTGCAAGTTCCGTTCACAAGTAATGTAGGAACAGTAAAAATCTTGTAAAAGGTCGTGATTCATTTAAAAATTTTACAATACAGCTCTGGAATATTTGTTGGAGGAGAGGGAGAAAGTTTTCCTTTATCTTACAAAACGTTGACTTGCCCTACTTGCGCTTTGTTTCAAAATACTTTATAAAGTAAGTCGGCTTTGTTGGTGAGATTTTTGGCACACAATAAGAGCTATCCAACAAAATAAGTCATGGACGAAAGCTCTCACGGTCCAGGAAGTTTGCACAGAAGGTTTGGCCTTACACTATTTTGAGACTTTCAAACTACCTTCAAAGACCAGCATTGCCTTTTTCAGTCCAAACATTTGATTGATAGTTAAACGTTCAAAAAATTCTTTTACGAGCTATTTTGGAATGATATCGTTTAACTGAGAACATGCGAGTGTGCCATATTCTTTAAATTGGAATAAATTCCATCTTATTCATGGTTCAGAAAACAAATATAACCCGCGTATACTTTTCAAGTAATTTGACAAAATTGAGGGTTGTGTTACAACTTAGGATAGACATTTTAGTCCAGATTATTTATATGGTATAATTTCTAGAAAAATTCTGGTAAAACGAACATAACTAGCTTGAAATTATAATAGTTCTGATGTTTTGTTTAGTAGAATGTTAAGTAGTAGTTACAGGGCGTTGATTCTTTTTGTAGTTTAACGCCATGAAACCTTTTGTTTTGTTTGTTGCTGTTGTATACTTAATTGTTAATATTTTACTTTTTAATAACAGTCGATTTGCATAATAGTCATGGCAGATTTAGAAATACAGTCCACAAACCACACATGACAGTTTGGATTCACCTAAACACATTATAACCGTATGATATTTGCTTCCTCGACAAACTTTATCAGAGGTAGTGGAACTAATTTAGAGAAATTCTTGAAAATGACCCAAGAGAGACCATATAGTACTATCTGTGTGTGTTGTCTAGAGAAAGCAATTTACTTATTCATTTCATTAGCAGTTATTTTCGAACAAACACAGACACAGGAATATCTCTGATCACATTTTCGTCTCTACCATAGAAGAGTAATTGATTAATCCCAAGAGAATTGCGTTGGACACTACAAAAATACATTCGTGAGAAGACCCCTATCTTTCTCTCAATAACCAGGTAATCCCATGTTTTAGAGGTCCAGCATTGAAAAATATTAGAAAAACAAGGTATTAGAGCTCCTTGAAGTTAGATCCACTTATCAGGTGCATTGATAATGACGTGAGAATGGGTCACCATTATACTGTCTAAAAGAACAATCAAGACTATTCTGTAATTTTTCTTCCATAATTATGTACTCAACAAAGGAGACAAAAACTTGGATTGAAATTATTCTATCAACAATAATTTCTATTCTCTCGTTTTTTTAGATGTTGCAAAACCATTCTTTTATTGTGTGGTAGGAAATAATTTCCTATCTTGAATACTTTATGTTAACTAATAGTAACCATTTCTCATATGTCTTTCCGGAAAGTGACAAAGTACGTTGTGAAGAAATATAATTGAGGGGGAGGGGGGACTAACTTGTATTTAACAAGAACGATTAAAATAAATCATCAGTTATACGATTATTTTGCAAAATTTACTGTTCTTGTGTTACTTTAAAAAAATGTGGTAATCTAAAATTTCTCAAAAACTGTAATCACATTTGCTTACAATAGACCGAACTTATTATCATCAGCGGACGAAAGAGATGTTAATTAGTAAGTTTTCCCAACGTTGAATGGCATTGGAAACTTTATAAATGTTCCTTAATTACAACTATTTTTTATTAATCTCTTACATACTTAATTTTTAATTTGCATTAATTGCGTTTTCTGTCTTCTTTTCAGGGAACATCAACCATCCTGTTTGTATGTTTAAGTGTTTTATGTCTCACCGCACAAAGCAGCCGTCTGACAAGTAAGTTCATTAATTCACTTCTCATTAATTTTTATGGAAGGTACACCCAGTTATTTTTAAAACTTTTCTGAAAGACTTCAGTATTTGATTATATGGCATTGTTCAATTTCAAGTAAACTTTCCTTGCAAGAGAAAGAATGAGTTGACGCGTCAGAACCAGTTCTCAGCTTTGTTTCTCCCAATTGTCTTTTGAGCGTAATGGCATTTTAAAATAAAAAGGCAGCTTTTTGTTTAACAGAACAGTAATTGGAAACTGGGGACTTTATAAACAATGTTAATGCATTGGGTGATTTTAATCAAAAATTTTCAAAACAGAACCAAGATGTGTACATTATTGTGATCTTGCTATACTTACATTTATTTGATTATTGTTAAGAACTATCAAGTGTTAGTAACGCATCTTCCACTTCAGTATATGCAGTACTTAGAAATCTCTGAATTCCCACAGTTATGTATGTCCTCCTTACTGTTCCCACTTAGTACAGTCTGAGCTAGACCAGGTCCAAAAGACCGTTAGCTCTGAGTTCATAGAAAACCAGTACCAGACTTCTTAAGAAATCTTCTCTAGCGACTCTAATACAGGAAAGAGGATGGTCATCTGAAATCGTAGTGGCCGTGTACTTAATGCAAGGAGCAAAATTCTTGTCTTCACGTATAAATTCATTGACCTTTAAATGCCACCTCCTGAATCTTAAAAAGACGGATACACTCTGCCCCCGAAGAACTCGAGGGTTGCACTGGGACTATGTCCTTGATACAAATCGTGCGCAAGAAGTCTCCTCCAAGCTGTGTTGTTCATAGTCTTTGCCCCATATTTGAATATAATTGCATCAATCGTATGGAAAATTAGTCCATCCCAATAAATCTTATGCTTGTATGAAGTGTCAGGAATAAAGTTCATCTAAAGAAATGGTAAAATTTCAATTAGCATAATTGACTATACATTGATGATGCCATATACAAAGACTTTAACATGACTACAATCCTTTCTTAAGTCTTAGTATCTGTAAGAGGATCCAGATGACAATCCGTATGGCCATGTAAACTAGCCTAAGACTTTGGTGCTGATGTTTCAACTTCACTAGGAAACAAAATTCCATTAATGGATTTTATGGATTGTAACTTACCGATTAAAACTCGAAGTCATGTAAACACGATATTACTTCATAGAGTTACTACTAGTACTGAACTGCTGTTATGGATATTTGAAAAAATTAGTTATGAAAATATTTCCACTGATTTCTATCTATGAAAACGTGCGATAATATCATAGATGTTTTACTCTATAAAACAATACCCCACAATGTCCCACTAATTTTTTGCTTTAAAATCATTGTACATTGTATATACAAAAATAATACTTTGATAAAATTAATATAATACTTCCAACATATACACAGGGATACTAAACATCTATCAAAACATTATTTGGCATGATAAAGCTGAGAAATGATCCTGGACTGGATAGTTGGATTAATGCCATTGTCATGCTTGTGGAACAGTTTTCCCAATTCCTTAGATATATGAACCGTAAATCCTTTCCTACGATCGGATGTAAAGGGCGTCAAATAAATAAATGGAGCTAAATTGATTAAGTGGCACCATAATCTATAACTTTAACCTTAGGATATTTTCTCCGAAGCTTTACGCTTCCTTCCAAAAATTGCCTCGGCTCACATTTCCACTTTGGTGGCTCATTTATTAATTCATACATAGTTATGAGCCGGTAGTTTGAAAAATGTCGGTAATTTTTTCTGGTCGGTTACAATCTGAAATAGTATGCCTCTGGTAACGTCCTCAAAATCAATACATCCAGTCACGTAATATGCTCGTTTAACGTGGAATAGTGTGGTTGACGACTTTGTGACATAACGGAGAGAAAACCGTTTGTTGTGTATTTCGATTGATAGCTAAACAAAAAAAAATTCAAGTTGCAGCATATTTGTATTTTACCCTATTTTCTTCTATTAGAGCATCAATTTGTAATTATTATTTTATTGGTAAACTCACTCGAAACCAAGCCCTTCTGGAAGGCTGTTTCAGAGGAATTCAGTGGCGCTAATTGGAGGAAATTATTAACTGTGCCTGAGTCAGATCTAGTTACTTTATACATCCGTATGTTTCCCGTTGGGATTGATCCCGGACCGTCGTCAATAGCCCGTTGTGTTGCTCTAGTACGACGTTAATTAAAATAATCACCTACCTACCCGAAAAATTTGTTTTGTTTATGGATTTATGGATTTTATTTTATATAATTTGTTTATTATAATTTTTTGTTCATTATTATTATTATTAGTGTTGTTGTTATTATTATTTGTTCGTTTTTATTTTTATTTGTTTATTATTATTATTATTATTTGTTCATTATTATTTTTATTTGCTTATTATTATTATTTGTTTTATTTACCACATGCCTAGTTTCTTAAATTTCTATTTGGGAGGGGTAGGCTTGAACTGTTAAAGTATTTAGGACAAAAGAGAAACGCTGACATACAATCTAATCAGTGAGATTGAGTGCCCCCTCTTCATAATTGACTTTCTGTAATCCCTTTAAATAACTGCACGAGTGACTGGATGGCAAAAGGCGTAGCTCTTAAGGAACTCACTAGATTGAAGCTCTTGGTCATGAATTCTAATCTCTTATGTAAGTCGGTTTGACATTTGAATTCATGGCTGCGACGTTTCCTGGTTGTTTCTCAAATATACACGTAAATGCGGATCAGCTTTTCCAAAGTCCTTCAAGAAGGCATGCCCCAGTGCACGATGGGTACGATGTAGTAGTACCCCCCATGGTACCCCAGAATAACTTGGCGCTTCCACATTCACGTCAATAAATGCTTGAAGGTCCTTAAATTGCCATTGGAATGAAATTACCTGAACATTTGCTACATTTATACCACATATCTAGAGCCTGTATGTTGGCCTGAAAAGGGTTTGCGCCCGTGTAAGGGATTTGAGTTAATTTACTCACCTCAAAAGTGATATTTAAAAAAAATTGTACGTATTATTTCATGCGAGTGGTTTATAGGTTTCTAATGTGATACATGTGTTTTTGTTTCAAGAGCATTTCTTAACAAAACTTTTTCCGTAGGCTCCAAGAGCACGAATACCAAAAAAATTGTCTGCTACTTCACAAATTGGGCTCAGTATCGGCCGAACGAAGGTAAATATGTCCCTGAAGACATTGAGCCGCAGCTCTGTACCCATCTTATCTTCGCCTTCGGCTGGATGAAGAAGCACAAGATCTCTTCCTTCGATTCCACAGACGAAACCAAGGGCGACAAGAAAGGCATGTACGAAAGGCTGGTGGAGATCAAGAACAAAAATAAAGAAGCCAAAGTTCTTCTGGCCATTGGTGAGTTGAAGTGTCATTGAATCAGTTGGCATTTTCCACATTCTAATGCTGCAGACACAATGACGAGGAACAATCGAGCGTGTCTGCAACAATTATGAATTGGGATCAAGGTGAAGGCAATTAGATTGGGATATCCACTCTGGATCCGTGGGTGACAATACCATTCTGAGGTTTTTAGAGATCAATACTATGAAGGTTGATTAGAAAATAACGGCTATTTTTGCTTTGTGCTTACCTATTTTCAACTTGGTTGCAACACCTACGGTAACATTCGTGTTTTGATAGTTAATCACAACCGGTAACAGTCGTACCTAACGTCACGAAACCAGTTTATTAGCTAAAATGCTAATAGAAATCTGATTTTTTAAACTTAGTCGTAACTATCAAGGTTTAATTTTAAATATGCAGAAAGTAGCAATGAGCAAATAGAAGTTTCCTGATTGCTTCTACTAGTTTTTTACTTGCTTGCTCAGAGACTACAGTAAGATTTATAGTCATACGTAAAAATATATGTTACACATATGGAATAAAATATAAAATATTTTTAACATGTAAACGTTTGAAACTTAGCACCATGTTAAACCATGTTAAACAATTTAAAACTAAAAATAATTTGAAAATTTATGTATTTAATAGGATTAAAATAATAAAAAAATTTTAAATGCAAAAATTTAAGAATGCATAGTAATTTGATTAATATACCCCGTAAAGTATTTTAGTTGGTTTTTCGTATACTATGAAAAACAGTGACCCATTTTGTTTAAATAAGATAATTATATTACGGATTTATGCAAATCTTTTCTGAAAACTTCAATGCACGTATATTTTCCATTTGGTATAAATTAAGCAAGAGTAAACTATAGAATTGTATATCTATCTTGTCATTCGGGAGAGGAAAGCGTACCAAATACCTGATTCCTTTCAATAAACCTCATGAACTTTCACATTCGTGTTTCTTGATTAGAGACTAATTTGATAGAAATTGAAATTGACAAAAAAAATACCTGTGAAAGAATAGTAGTCCAAATTAAACAAAATAGTCACGACACTTTGCATTATGACTGCAAGAGGTTTGCTTATTATTTTTTTTTATTCTTTTATTTTAAAAACGAATAAAAATATTTCTTCAAAACAACTGAAAAGAAACTTGCCAGTATTAATTTCATTCCAAAATAGTAGACTGGTTGTATCTTTTTGCGCTAGGTACAAGCAATGTTTTTTCTCATCAAGTAAATGGATACCTACGCAAAAAAAATTTATTGACACAGAAAAGAGACATACACCATTGTAGTCATTCCTGACTATTCGTTTGCTTAGTTACAATGTTTATTTATTGAGGTATTCTTCCTTAGAGAAAATTTTCTTTTGAGCAGAAAATGCCTCTTAAAATATTCAGGTTAGTGCATTTAAGTCACAACCAAAATATTTTGTGATGTGAATTGAAGCTGAAGAAACTGGGAATAGGTTCACTAAATATGGGGGAATCTGAAACCGCTTTTTACGATTGTGTCAACAAGATTATTACATGCAACTAACCTCTGAAACTATTTTACTTTTTAAACTAAAGCTGAATAAACAAATCGTAATGGAAACAAAAGCAATAAGTGTGCTAGTGAGAGCTATTCTCCACTGCGTGTCAGTGGGCCATTCATGTTATCAAAGTTATAAACAAGCTCAAAAGAACCCATGGTCCGAATGTTTCGGCATAGCTTGTGACCTCTCATTCATCAAAATGACTCTACATTAAAGTTTCAGAACAAAGAACGAAGTTCTCGATGCATGCTTGTGCAACAATGTTTTTCTATTTTATAGTGTTTTGTAACATAGCATGTTTTTCATTCAGAGAATAGAGATGTATCTGCGTTTTAAGGTTTTGGATCACCTGTACTCCATCCTGCTTGTCCAGTAGGCAGTATCTTTATATTGGTCTCATTTAAGTTCGCTACGTCACACGCTATGTTTGCATCAGCATCTAACACTGAATCCTCTTGTTGATTGACTCGACGATGACCAGATCTTGCCATACCAGATATCGCGTCATCAGCAAAACTGACTTCGAGTTTGATCCCAGACCGTCGCTAATAGCACGTTTTGTTGCTCCAGTTCGACGTCAATAAAACTACCAACCAACCTTAAAAATGAATGAATACTAAAACATAAAATAATATATTAAGTTTTGAAAGAAGAATCTTGTTTACAGTTTGGTTTCACCTGCTTCAAAATGATACATTTTAATTACATTTATGCATCACCAATTGTGTATTATAACATTACCTCCCAAAACTTTAAAATCATAATAACTATCGATAGAAAAATGTATTATCTTAATTTCGGTGACTATTTTTAATAAATGGTTTGCACTCGTGCATCGTTTTAATTGAACTACGATACTACGTACTTCTGCAATATATCAATGTCAAATCGGAAGTAATCTTCTCTCGAGGTTGTGTCTTATGTCCAGGAAAAATTTACGCTTGACAAAAATCTATATACCAATCCAGTTACCTGATAGATGATGCATAAAAATTTTGTAATGCCAGTAAAGTAAGAAGCTCTAAATTCTTTCGTTAATTTACTTCCCAAGGTTGTTTCAAAAGCGAACAGGGAAGATTCTTTCCTCAAAACTGGATTACACTGAATATTGCCTTGAACAAACTGTCAGAATGATCTACTTTGGAAGCTGCCTTCGTTCTGTCATCTGGAAATCCTGGTTTTAAGTATTACAGTTTGAAAATATGAGAGAGTTTTCCTTATAAAGTTAAATATTGGGGTGCTTGTGTGTTTTTTTTTTTTTTTTGTAGTAAGTATTTTAAGTTTTGTTTTATTTTGTGAGAGAAACAACTTGGTTTCTGGAATGTAATTAATTTTAGTAGCAAAATTATAGAAATAACTGTAAATTAAATATTTTTCTTGGTTATGCCTAACATTTTTAAGGCATTCCTGATACTACATACCTTTAAAATGTCTGCTCCATGAAGTCTGTTCTATTTGTTCCACATGGACTATTTGGGGACAAAAGAAATTAACGTCAAAAGGGTGATAAATTAAAATAACTAACATGAAGTTATTCTCTTCGACTTTCAGTGTTTTTGTTTATGTTTATGATGAAAAACTCTCATACCTCAAATAAAGACGCAGGGGTTTTTTTTCGGTGTTGTTGTTAAAGTGCGATACAGAATTTAAAAAATGATTTACAAGCACAGAAACAATTTTGAAAACATGCAAATGTCCACACAAACCTTAAAAATTGTAGTGTAGAAGAAATGTACCCAGAAATGTATGCGTAATCCGTTTAGAATCAAGTGATAGGAATATGAAATAACTTATAGAAGTGACACAAAAATGTCTTGAAATCTTTTTTAAATTGTTCATGCATTCTGATATAATTTTTAATGTGAAATATTTTAATTAATATAATTTTGCTTCAAATGCACAATTAAAATATTTGTAACCTTGCTAAATACTTGCATAAATGTACATTTATGACAAAATACATCCTCTGAATCCTACTAATGCCAAACAAATACATAAATAAGAATTTCTATCATATAAAATACGTGTATGTAATATTTACTAAATAGAACTGAAGACTATTTGTAGACATTATAAATAGTTAAATTAAGCTGAAACTAATACGTTTTAATCGATTATTGCTTCTTTTTTTTTATTAGTTTTAAATACAAAAGATTCTAAATATTTGACATGATCATTACTTTAAGTTCTAAAAATTTTCAATTGCTTAATAATTGGAAGATAGGAAGGTAGTTGAATTTACATCCCACTGGAACAACATAACAGGCTATTGGGGATGGTTTTGGATAACTCCTGAAAGGAAAGACCCGAGAACAACACCTCGTAACATTTAACTCCGGTCAGATGCCGAGGTCAATACCTGAGATAGGACCCCTCTTTCTAACTTTCCTCACCGCGCTAACGTAATGACATTTTAATCCACGACAGAGTTAGCATGTACCTGTCTCCAAGTATAGGGCTGTCTTTTGTTTGGATCGAGTTTAGAATTCGCAACCATCGGGTTGTTAATCTACGTCTACCAACTGGGCTACAGCCGTCCGATTTAGTAATCGAAGAGTTAGGTAAAATATCGGTCTATGTGCAAATATTTCAAACATTAAATTTTAATGGAATAATGATCTATGTTGAATTAGACGCCAATTACTTCATATTCCATTGGATGATGTTGTTGGTCAGCATCTAATATCATGAATTCGCTCTCTCGGGTTTGGAACAAAGGTCTACATGGAAACATCCACCTGCAGATACTGCCTGACGGTGAATGAAATTAGTGCCATAATGCCACTTACTCATGCAATATTGATACCTGAAATATTTTTGCACCTATGTCAAATTAGCGATGAGTAACATTGTCCGTCACAGAAAAAAGAAGAATCTGTCTAGGTACAAATATTTCAAACATTAAATTTTTATGGAATAATGATCTATGTTGAATTAGACGCCAATTACTTCATATTCCATTGGATGATGTTGTGGGTCAGCATCTAATATCATGAATTCGCTCTCTCGAGTTTGGAACAAAGGTCTACATGGAAACGTCCACCTGCAGATACTGCCTGACGGTGAATGAAATTAGTGCCATAATGCCACTTACTCATGCAATATTGATACCTGAAATATTTTTGCACCTATGTCAAATTAGCGATGAGTAACATTGTCCGTCACAGAAAAAAGAAGAATCTGTCTAGGTACAAATATTTCAAACATTAAATTTTAATGGAATAATGATCTATGTTGAATTAGACGCCAATTACTTCATATTCCATTGGATGATGTTGTGGGTCAGCATCTAATATCATGAATTCGCTCGCTCGGGTTTGGAACAAAGGTCTACATGGAAACATCCACCTGCAGATACTGCCTGACGATGAATGAAATTAGTGCCATAATGCCACTTACTCATGCAATATTGATACCTGAAATATTTTTGCACCTATGTCAAATTAGCGATGAGTAACATTGTCCGTCACAGAAAAAAGAAGAATCTGTCTAGGTACAAATATTTCAAACATTAAATTTTTATGGAATAATGATCTATGTTGAATTAGACGCCAATTACTTCATATTCCATTGGATGATGTTGTGGGTCAGCATCTAATATCATGAATTCGCTCTCTCGAGTTTGGAACAAAGGTCTACATGGAAACATCCACCTGCAGATACTGCCTGACGGTGAATGAAATTAGTGCCATAATGCCACTTACTCATGCAATATTGATACCTGAAATATTTTTGCACCTATGTCAAATTAGCGATGAGTAACATTGTCCGTCACAGAAAAAAGAAGAATCTGTCTAGGTACAAATATTTCAAACATTAAATTTTTATGGAATAATGATCTATGTTGAATTAGACGCCAATTACTTCATATTCCATTGGATGATGTTGTGGGTCAGCATCTAATATCATGAATTCGCTCTCTCGAGTTTGGAACAAAGGTCTACATGGAAACGTCCACCTGCAGATACTGCCTGACGGTGAATGAAATTAGTGCCATAATGCCACTTACTCATGCAATATTGATACCTGAAATATTTTTGCACCTATGTCAAATTAGCGATGAGTAACATTGTCCGTCACAGAAAAAAGAAGAATCTGTCTAGGTACAAATATTTCAAACATTAAATTTTAATGGAATAATGATCTATGTTGAATTAGACGCCAATTACTTCATGTTCCATTGGATGATGTTGTGGGTCAGCATCTAATATCATGAATTCGCTCGCTCGGGTTTGGAACAAAGGTCTACATGGAAACATCCACCTGCAGATACTGCCTGACGATGAATGAAATTAGTGCCATAATGCCACTTACTCATGCAATATTGATACCTGAAATATTTTTGCACCTATGTCAAATTAGCGATGAGTAACATTGTCCGTCACAGAAAAAAGAAGAATCTGTCTAGGTACAAATATTTCAAACATTAAATTTTTATGGAATAATGATCTATGTTGAATTAGACGCCAATTACTTCATATTCTATTGGATGATGTTGTGGGTCAGCATCTAATATCATGAATTCGCTCGCTCGGGTTTGGAACAAAGGTCTACATGGAAACATCCACCTGCAGATACTGCCTGACGGTGAATGAAATTAGTGCCATAATGCCACTTACTCATGCAATATTGATACCTGAAATATTTTTGCACCTCTATCAAATTAGTGATGAGTAACATTGTCCGTCACAGAAAAAAGAAAAATGTGAAACCAAGATGAAATCTGAATTTAAAAAAACTATTTTCTCTAATTATTTTTGTATGTGTAATATTTAACATGTGATTTGCAGTGAAGCTATATTTATCTGGGATGTTATCTTTTCCACAGGTGGCTGGTCTTTCGGTACACAGAGATTCAAAGACATGGCATCGAACAGATACAATCGTCAATTGTTTGTCTTCAGCGCCATCAAGTACCTGAGGGACAGGAATTTCGACGGACTTGATCTGGATTGGGAATTCCCAAGGGGAGCTGAAGATAAAAAGAACTTTGTTTTGGTTTTGAAGGTTAGTAATATTTACCGTTTTTATTTACAGCAAACCTGAAGTGAGTGGCTTATGTCACATGGATTGATTCCTAGAAATTGTCAAGAACACGGCGGTAAGAGATTTTATAGAAAACAGTTTAGTAGCTCAAACTCTGAAGAAGTTAAAATTAGCAGATTTGGAAAGATGCAATATGTGTATTCTGTCGTGCTAGTCAAGATGGTCGAGTGAATGGGATTTAAAGTGCGAGCCTATATGGCCAATTTGCGTCAAACACAAGATAGATAACGTCAAGTAATGGCCATTCACACTTAAGGAAAGCTTTAATAATGCAGAAGAGAGAAATTTACCTTGATTAAGTTGCAGGAATTGAACTTTCATCGCCTATAACTTCAAGCATGTTAAGGCATTGGGAAAATCCACTAAGTCACAGCGGCTCCACTAGCAAAGACAGTATCTCCTAATCAACGATTCATGTATGCCGCATATGTAAGTATTTGATTCTTAACAACATTGTGATCACTCAATCAACTGTTTATAAAGCTTTCTCTAGCTATTTTCAAGTTCGCAAAGTCATTGGATACTTTTATGAATAGTAGATAGGTAGTTGAATTAACGTCGCACTGGAGCAACACGACGGGCTATTGGCGACGGTCCGGGACAAATCGCGAAGTGAAAGATCCGAAGCCAACGCTTCGTAAATTTGAACTACGGTCAACACTTGAACTGACACCCCTTTCTCCGAAACTCCACACCACGCCAAGGTGAGGATATTTAAGGCTACGACAGATTCAACAATCCTTTGTCTCCAAGTACATGACAGTATTTGTTTGGATTGAGTTTCGAACTCGCAACCCTTCTGTTACTGATTCGCGGCTCTATCAATTCAGTTAGTCTATAATAGACTTTCCCGGCAGTGCCGCTGAAAGTCTATGCTGAAATATATAAACAAGATTTTTAAAGTCGTAAATTTACTGGAATTATCGCAATTTCAAGGGTTTGTTAACAAAACAATAAAATTTACGATGTAGTACGTACTGAATTCAAAATGTGAAAATTAATCGAATTCCCACTTTCAGTTTATTCAACAAATTGTTCTTTCCTTTTTCACATCACTAAACCTCAATAGCCAAGTCATTAAAGCAATAGGAACTGTGCTGAATGAACGTTTAAAACCGAAATTGATGAAGCTGCGAACACAAGAGACATTTAAATGCTAGTGTTGGGTACCAAAAAACTCACTGAGGAATCATTTATATTATCATCTTACCATTCATAGAGCTTTAAAAAAAGCTTTCATCATTCACCAATTCCCTCTAATATATTCTCTTCTTATTATTTTGAATTGCGATACAATGCTTGAGTGATGACTCTGTTTTCAACTTGACACTTCAACCCGTTTGGAGAAGACATTGAGAAATGATTTGGAAGAACGAATAGCGGGATTTTCTCCGCAGTAACGGTGTAATGTTTAGCTATTCAAATGAAGAGGAATTTATTCAATCATTTTCTTAGTTTTAGCGTTTTGTATGTTCGTTTCTTTCAAACTCACTGATGCGGGTCGTCATCGAAGGTTAATGAATGGCGATCTCAATAGGCTTGAGAGGAAAAATTTTTGAACAGATTTATTCTCCATTATTAACAAGAGATCCTTTGATGCATAACTTAGAAGTTACTTAAGAGATGTCCTCCTAAAGAGTTACCAATGCATTTGATGTTTGTAGCCGAGTTCATAAAAGTAATGCTACTTTAATGACAGTGTTTTTCCTAAAGCTATTAGAATATTTAATGTATGGTTTTATAAAAGGTTTTATAAAAACAAAGTAATTTTATATAATCTCGTAATCTGTTTTAGAACCCTCAATTAAGAAGAAAATAAATAGTTTATACAATCAAAACTGGGCATTTTCGTTGTTTTAAAATTGATTTTTAAGCTTTTAGTTTGATGATAAAAAATAGTAATTTGATGTTTGAAAAAAAAAATTTATCCTCTCAGTGCTTCTTATTCAATTTGTATAATAAGAATACACAAGTACTTTTATGATATTTAAATTGTTCACTATTTATAGTTTTGTTTTATTAAAACAAACTATTTACGTAGTCCCGGAATCTGTGTTAGAACCTTCAATTTTTAATTTATGAAGATAATACATTACCACCAAATCTGAACATTTCTTGAGTTCCGAAGGTTTTAAAGTTTCTAATTTAAATGTTTTTTAAATTTTACACTTTGTATTTTTCCTTCGTGCTCTTCTTTCTTATCATTAAGACATCTAAGTATGATGTATTTATTACATTAAGCCTTTTCTTTCTGTTTTGTATTCTTGCCCCGTTATTTTATGAATTTATCTGTAATAGAATGAACAAAGGAAAATAAAAGTATCTTGTATGTCTACACAATATTTTTGCTCTCCTTTCCATTTAAAAATGTGTTGTTTTAATTTTTAGAGGATATTTTCGATTAATTTGCTGAGATCAAGGGTTGGAAAATTTACTTTTAAGCAAATATCGGTTACTAATGCACAAACATCTTTCAAAATTTCGATTATTTTTTTATAAATTTAAATAAGTGTTTGTACAATTATGTTTAAAATGATATATTATTTATGGATACATTGAGCAGAAGTATTTTAAATAATTTTTTCAAAGTACCTGCACGTAACTGAAGATTAATTTTAATGCTTTGGACTTCAATATCTCAAAATGTGTACTTTTTCCATAAAGGGAACATTTTTTCAAAGTCTATTTAACCGAATATAAAAAAAATTGGTTCACAAGTATAACATACACTATAATATTTTTTAACATAGGCATTTTTTTTCTATCTGCTCAGAAAAGTCCATTTAAACTGTTGAAAAGAATGAAAGTTGGTAATTTTTCAAAAAAAAAATCTAAATTGATCAAAAAATCTCGAAATGTCAAATTTTAAGTTTTTTAAAAACACTTTGTTAAAGTGTCGTCATAATATGAATAAAAGTATTCAAATCAATACACATAAAAGATTCTGAGAAACTTTTCCTTAAAATTTGACCATTTTAACATTATAGAGATAGGATTGCACTGGTCCCAAGGATGAACCAATCACTGAAATATTAATGAGAGTTTATCTTTCTAGGAACTAAGAGAAGCTTTCGAAGAAGAGGCCAAAGATAAGAAGATGCCACGTCTCCTTCTCACTATTGCTGTTTCGGCGGGTTCCGAGACAATACGATCGGGTTACGATGTCCCCGCTGTTGCTGCGTGAGTATTTACACTAAGGAATACATACAGATACACTCCTGTTACAAACATGATGCACACATTACTTAAAAGCTTTACTTCGCGACAACAATATATTAAGTGCATTCAATACTCTGTAGCAGAATACACAGCAGTGTTTTTCTTCTGTCATCCCCAAATCGGAAAGAGGAACTGTTTATCAGATGTTTCCAAGAACGCATGTTCGTGCTCTCTTCTGCGCATGTGCTCCGTTTGAAAGTGCTAGCGTATGCTTTGTTAAGAAGCGAGAGTGCAATCGTTTTGTTGTCAGTTTGGAGAAGTGTACCGTTTTCGTTTCTTTTCTGTTACTAAATATTGTGTCGTGGGATTTTATTTTTGTATAGCTGGCCTGATAAGTTCCGACAGCTCTAAATTGTGTGAGTGCGAATTGTTTCCAGAGCTTTCGCTGCAGTCTGAAATAATAAATCGAAAACATCTTACCTTCTCGAGTGAATGTAATGACAACTCAAAGTTATTTTTATTTTTTCCTCTTAACCCTCCAAGCGGTTTCAACGATATCATCTCGATCTAGAAGATCTGACCAATTTTTCTAATGACAAGATATCTAGTTATCAATACATTGGCAATTTTTTTATGATGACTACATTAAGATCTGGTCAATTTTCTACTTATGACGGTGTATTTCGTCCAATAAGGTCTCGCCATTTTTGCTAATAACGAGATACCTCGTGAAAATAATTACCTGTAAACTGTTTTTCACTGAATGAACCATATAGATCAAATCAGGAAGTTCGACATACATTTTTGATAGTAAAAACTAAAATTTTCAAAATAAGAAGTAAAATATGCTGTAGAATTTTAATCTTTGTTACATGTTTTATCCAGTTTAAAACGCCATATCGTCGGCTGACACTAGAAACACGACAAGTTAAAAACATAGATCCCAGTTAAAGAACGAAGGTAGGAAACTCTACTCTCTCATCTAAACTAATTAAGTTTGCTTCTCATAAAAAATCTGAGCTTCATGAAAAGAAAAAAATTCCTTAGTGGATCCACTTAGCCAGTCTAAAGATCACCACATTTTGATCCACAAAAGCTGTAAAAAACTCAGTCTGTTAAATTTTGACTAGGTGTGTTTCACTTGTAAGCGGATGATAAATTATATATATATTTTACAACTTCCGACAGTTTAATACACATGTATTCTATACTTAATTTTAATCTTATATTTTTCATTAAGTTTCATGGAACCTGAAAGATTCTATCAGACCATAATTTACGAGGGTGATATTATGGTCTGATAGATTCTTCGATTCATGATTCATATAGAGATTTCGATTCATGTTGTTAATTAAATACATTATGTTTTACCATTTTTCAGTTACTGTGACTTCATAAATATTATGTCCTACGATTTCCACGGTAAATGGGAAAGTCAGACAGGTCACAACAGCCCTTTGTATGCTTTATCAACTGAATCACAATGGAGAAAACAGCTATGCATGGTAAATATACTCTTTTTATTTAAAAAACCGTTTGTTTTAAGTATATTCATTTATTGTAAATCGAATATATCTTAGTTTAACGGAGAACTCTGAAACAATTCAGTTGTCATTTTGAACTAAAATAATTCCTCTCGCAATTCGTCATCGTTAAATGAATTAAACAACTGTACAACTCACAACCTCGTTTTGTGAGTATTTCTATTACAAAGTTAAGTTTATAGATTTCCTAATAGTTACTTCATTGCGCAATAATGTATCCATGCGGGACACTTCTTTACCTTATGCATCATGCATTTTATCCACTCTGCACTTTAAATTGTCGATGTATGGAACCCAGAATGTGATGTAGGATCTGCAGACGTAGAATCCTCGAGTCAAAAGCATCAATGATCAATTCGGTTACTCTCCTCAGATGTTTCGTTTAAACCTTTGAAGTATTCATTTAAAATCTGTTCTGTACCTACAATGTCTTCCGTACATGAATTCTAGACAACTTTGACCTTATTTATCAATGCAATCATTTCTGAGATTCCTGTTATATTTATTGACGACAAAGCGTCGTTATTCACATTTAATATCCTATTTGAATCCGTTTGTATTGATTGTAGCATCCATATTCAGACGTGATGAAATAGAAGTAAGAAAATGAAATAAAAGTATCTAAAAATCTGACAAAAAAATTAAACAAAAGCATTTAAAAATATATGACAGCATTACGTATGTTTTTTATTAATTCTGGTACTTCAGTCTACGTTCATCTCGGTGGCAACGGTCTTGGCGCTATTTTTGGCGCGCTTCTAATGTCGCCGAAGGAAGAATTATTTCAAAAATCTTTTTATTTTTACAACGGAAAGTAACAAGCTTCAGAAGCACATTTGTAAGCATTTTTAAAAATATATTGCATCGTAAGTAATATAAATATACGTAAACAAAATATATAAGAAATAGGTAATACATACTGAGACGACATCACAGCAACGTGACATAAATTAAAATGAAAGAAAATTCCACAACTGGCGAAAAACCATTAAAAGAACCAATGAAATAAAAGAAAAAATTTAAAACTATGAATGAAATCAAAGGATAGTTTAAAATTGAAATAACTAATGGAATAAAAGGAATGATTTCAAATGAAGCAATGAAATCAAACGACAGTTAAACGGATTTTGAAAGAACTAAAAGTGTGCCGAGACCTTTGTCACCGCGATAAACGTAGACTGAAGCTGTACTTTAATTCTTTATAGTAAAATGCATGGCGAAATGTTCACACCTCAGACAATTACCTTCTGAAAGCCCACGTCAACTTCATACTTGTTCATAAGTGATTTGGTATTTTCTTACGATTAAGTCCATTTTCTCTCTTTAGACACATTATTTCTTCAGCGCTGATTTCTGTCTTCCTGATATTCCATTAATTTCTGTAATCAGACAGTTGAAGAATTTCATTTAGGCTACATACTTTCTGTTAAATATTAGCAATATTGTGGAGCTCTATATCTCAAATCAAGCATATTAAACTGAACGACTAAATTGCGAAATTAATCCATAGCAGATGATTTTAAATTGTTTACATCCGTTGTTGCCATTCGACAGTAACAAATAATGTCAATTTCTGTGCAGCATACGTTAGATAAAAAAAGTATATACAACTGTGATTATAAAGTACCCGGAATGCTGTCATAAAACAAAAGGTATCAATTTATTGGTCAATATTTATTACATCTCCTTCAAAGTAATCTCCTTTGAGTTCAATGCACCTCTGCCAAAGTTTTCTCCAATCCTCAAAATATGCTTTCGTGGAAATATGGATTCGTATCTAATTTTCTTTAATCGCAGAAATTGACTCAAATCGGTGACCACGAAAAAGGAGTTTCACCGTGGAAATAAGAAAAGGTCACACGGTGCCATATCAGGTGAATAAGGAACTTGTGGAGCCGTATTTGTTGAATGCTTTGTCAAGAAATCCCGAATGAAAATGGCATTGTGAGGAGGTGCATTATAGCGATGCAAAATTCATGAGCTATCTCGATATAATTCAGGTCGTTTTCGACTTATCGTTTTGACGAATGATATAGGAACTTGTTCAATAATGTCTCTTATTGTTAAACGACGATCACAAAGCACCAATTCTCTGACCTGATTGGTATGTTGATCATTAGCCGTAGTGGATGGTCTACCAGATCGTGAATCATCTACGACGGATTCTCTACCTTCTTTAAACTTTTTATACCAATCAAATACTGCTGTTCTTGATAAACAGTCGTCTGTAAAAGCTTTTTGTAGCATTTCAAATGTGTTTGTAGCAGAAATTCTATTGCGGAAATAAAATGTAATGTATGTTCTTTGCTCAATTACATTCGATAATTTGGAAAATTAATTAAATGAAAATTCTTCTCTTATTAAAAATAAATTTATTTTCAGACGATAAAACTAAATAAATCCCTGATTGTTGCCACGTGTTTATGTAAGTCGTACAAATATTTGATAAAAGTTTGCAGACGATATTTACTATATATGTATTTTAAAGGAAACATTCCGGATACATTTTGATCACAGTTGTAGATCTTTCGGACCATTATTTGACCAAATTTGTCTATTTATGTTTTCAGGAATTCGGCGTTAAACTGTGGGAGAAAATGGGTGCCCCGAAAGAAAAGATAATAGTCGGTCTGGCTACATACGGAAGAAGCTTCAGTCTGGCGAACCCTTACAAAAACGGAATGAATGAAGCCACCATAGGTGGTGGTAAGGCAGGAACTTTCTCCAGAGAAGAAGGATTCTTAGCGTACTATGAAGTGAGTTTATAAGATTGTGACTAATACAGCAATAATTTAGTTCATAAAAGTATTTCGTGACTTTAACTTTTGCATAACTTCCATGTGTTAAAATGGTAGTGTATTGACCACTCCATAAACTGGTCTGTTCTCCCCAACGTTCTTGTTATCTCGCAAAGCGCCCTCCACTGTCATTGCATTTTTTATTTTCAAAAATCCGCCAAACTGCTCGGGCAAGGTTTAGAAGAGCGCACACAAAAAATATGACTTCTGTGAGAAGAGTTAAGGGCTTTTCAACCTAGCCATATTATGCAAACCCAGCAATTATTTCCCATAAATATCGGTTTCTTTGCGGGACAACACCTGAATGAACAGAAGATGGTCGCTGTATAACTAGCAAAATGTGGTCTTTTGGACTTTATTTAGGGTGTACCTTGACCAAGGTAATAACTCCTTTTAGCGATTTCTAAATATAACATACCTTAATAAGGCATGCATTATGCCTTGCCAGTTAAAATGTCGACTTAGCTGTTTTCAGGTTAGCTTTTTATCTGATAATAAAGAACCGATTTTCATCCAATCAGCTTCAGGGCTTTTCGGAAAATGTGCGTGACTTGTTTGGAATCAAAATTTTTCTGATGTGATCATGCGTTACTTTTGTTCCTCATTGCGATATGACACGACTATTCGCATGTGATTTTGAATTGACTTTAACTTAATTCAAAACCCATGTGTGTATTTACTTTTGCTTGTTGTCACAGATGTACTTGTTTTGTTTAATATGCAACATATTATTTTAGATATAGAAATAAGTTACCCTCGAAGATCTGCACATAGCATTGGCTTTGAAATTCTTACTTATACCAATTGACAACTTTTCATCACATTTATGCTCACTTTTCATATTTTATTTTAGTCCGCTTATAATCGATGTAAGCAATAATATGAAAGTTCCATATCTATAAATGGAATAAAATTTGTCAATAAATATAAACACATTTTATGTCCTTTTAACTGGAGTGTACTGGAGTTAATTCTCATGTTCAAATATAGTGCGTGGTAAAATTTCATTCCTCTGTCATGTTACCACAATTAACTTCTGGACGTCTGCTTTTCAATTGCATCGTCAAGTATATTTAAACGAATCAGACAAAATTAATAATATGGTTGATCTCATGTTTTGCATCCATTATTTATCATTCGCCAAACATAACTTTATCAAAAAAAAATTTATATATATATATATATATATATATATATATATATATATATATATATATATATATATATATATATATTTTTTTTTTTTTTTTTTTAAATAACTTTATCAAATTATGAATTTTGTGAAATGTGTGGAAATATCAGTTTTGTTGTCAGTTTTGACATAAAACTTTAAATAAAAATGAGCAATGACGGTTATTATTTTACTGCGGTAGCAATGCTGATTTTTAAGAATCGAAAACTCAAACTAAGTTTTTCTTTCCTACAGGTCTGTGATTTTATTAAAAAGGGAGCAAAATACGTATGGGATGATGAGCAAAAAGTGCCCTATGCCTTTTACGGAGACCAATGGGTCGGATTCGATGATGAGAAAAGTATAAGAATAAAGGTAAGAAAATCATTTTACTTTTTATCTGCTTGTTTACCATCAACTTATAATTTATGCGTCGATTTTATAAAATAAATCCTTTAAAACCGAAACATTGTAATAAAATTCCAAAGTGTGTTTAGTACAACTTACATAATTTCATTCGTTAGTTGTATTTGTAGCATCAATAGCAAAAGAAATATGCAATAAAGAAATTTGCTAAACGAAAACTTACTTCACATCAGGATTCTATTATCAGAATCGTTACGAGTAACAATTTTTTCAAAAACTCAAGTACATTGAATGGTTAAGTGTTTCAATAGAGTAAAATTTTTGTTTTAAAACTTAGTTGATAACAAGAATGATTGATGAAAAGAACATAACGTGGAGAGAAACATTACTTAAGAAAACTATACACAAGCGAGGAGGGCATTATTTGCTATGTTAATGCGAAAAAAAAGAAACGGTTAAAAGCATAAAATGGGTCATCATTAATATTGTAAGAAAATAAACTCAAATAAACATTCATTAATCATAATTTTATCATATTTAAAGGTTTTAGCTTTTTCTAAATCAAAAGCATGAACACACCATAAATTATAACACATTAAAGAATTTCAACGTACTTATTTTTACCAACCTTTACTCACCAATCAAAATTTCCCACAAGATCCAGACTATCGTATACCTAACTCAAACTTCTAAAATACAAATAATTCTAAAATTTACTAGATAAGAATGAATATTGTTGAAATAATAGGTATAAGAAATAAAGTAAACTAAGAATGAGTATTTTAAGTGGTACTGTTGTCAATTCGACAAAATGTTTATTGTCGAGTTAAGAAAAGTTAACAAATCAGTCAAATCAGAGTTATCAAATCATGTCCGTGGTATGCTACAAGAAGGAAATAGTAAAGAAATTTTAATTCCACAAAGGAGTATTTGTTCTTTTTTTATCAACTGATAACATCGATGGCTTTTAAAAGAACTATCTTACAATCGTCTTTCATCTAAATTAAACCAATAGATTTTTAGCTTGTGGATATACTTGTTTTTATGTTTAAGTAAATGAAAAAAGCAATCCATCTTATATGAGATAAGAACAATTTCTAGAAATTCATAAACCCTTATTCATTTCACGTTTAAATATTTTTATTACAGTTGAAATGGATAAAGGACAACGGATACGGTGGAGCAATGGTATGGACACTGGACATGGACGATTTCCATGGTTCTTGTCTCAATGGCAAAAAGTATCCTCTCATAGGGGCTATGGGTGAAGAACTACTCGGACATGCCAAGCGACCCGTGACCGACCTGGATGCTTTGTCAGTTAAAGTAATCAAATCTCTACCACCAACACCTGCTCCCGTTTTTGCGAAAGAAGGTATTTCCGAAAAGGGTGACGTCAAAGCAGATGAGGCCACCAAAACCGATCCTGGTAAGCTAGTAGTTTCCTCCGGTGCTGTGGGGGAGGATAAGGGTGAACGATACTGCCAGTAGCGACTAGAGTCCGTATCTAAAGGAGAGACGTTTCCTAGATATTTATTAAAAAGCGGTTTTACGTGACAAAATTTTTAACATTTGTACTTGCCCCAGAAATATTTTTTCAGTTCCATATATGCGAAGCGCGTGTGCTTTATTTAATTACCTTTAGAAAACAATTTGTAAGAGTCAGTTCTTTTGTTTCATCTGCCCCACTAGGGATGCGCCATCAATGCCGATGTTTTAAAAACATCGATGTTTTTTAAAAAACATCGATGTATTTAACATCGATGTATTAGAGTCGATGTTTTTGTAACACCGATTTTTATGCTTGTCGATGTTTTTACGTCGTCAATGTTTTATTTTTCAATGAAAAAACGACAATTTAAAAATTTAAAAAATTACCAAGTAGCATAATTTTTATAATCAGCAAATTGAACATACTTTTAGACCCAAGTGGTCAAGGGTGAAGGGTCTGAAAAGTAGAGATGCGACATCGATGTCGATGTTTTATAAAAAAAAACGTCGATGTTTTGGAGCCGATGTAGCATCACTAGTTGCTAAACCAGTTTTAAGAAATGGGGGAAAAGTTTAAATACACTGAATTTTAAAAACATCGATGGTATGGGGGCGATTCATTATCAACATCGATGTTTTAATTTTGAACATCGATGTTTTGCTGTCGATGTCGCATCCCTACTGCCCACTACAATCGGATTGCAATCCAGAAAAAGGAAAGAAAAAGCAGTACTATTGTCTTCTCACAAATGTCTGGTGAGCATAAAACAACAGGGGACGCCTTTTCGTACTTCATTTCTATAAATCTGTTAACGGGAGCCATTATTAGACTTCAAGCCTTTTGCTAGTCTTAATGTATAGTTAATCAATTATTAATTACAAAACATTAATGTCAAAAACCTTTATGCATTCACAGAATTAATATGGTTCGAATGAGTATAGTTATCTTAATTATCTTCATCAGCCTCGTTTGCCCCATATCCAAAAATGTCTAGAAGCCCGTTGTACCCAGTGCTCTAACAACCTGCGAGGCGGCTCAGGTTCGATTCCACTCTGGGTGTATTTCTCCCTTCTGTGTTTGTAAAGTTTAATAGGCCATGAAACGCCCAGTCAACCGACCATTTGATTGTTCACGTCATTCGCCGAGACTGATGGATGACGGTGCTTTAAAGGAGCTACAATATAGTTTTAAAAGACATACGCAAACTATATTAAGAACTCCAGGGCGACATTGTGATGTCATAGAAATATGGTCCGCAATAAAGAAATTTAAAACAATATATACAAGACAAACGAATTTCAATTTCGGATCACTTGAATAAAAATTGTGCGAAAAACTTAAGATAATATGACACCTTGAATATTGGATAAATTATTATAAGTTTGGGATTATTTTTAAACTTTAAAATTGTTCTGAAAAATTTTCACATTCCTGTAAAAGATCAAACGAATTTCAATTTTGGATCGCTTGAATGAAATTGTGTGAACACTTGTGTTTAAAATAGTATGACACCTTGAATATTGGGTAAATTATTACAAACTTCGAATTATTTTTAAACTTTAAAATTGTTCTGAAAAATTTTAAAAGGACCTATTTAAAAAGACCATTACATTGCCAGCAGCCCTTTATATATAGGACTGTTTGGGATTAGACAATTTGAATCGTGTTTTTATCACACACCTAAATCCCGGTCGCATGCAACACTATTCGCAAAACGAGTTGAACCTGTTTGTGCTGTTAATCCTTGAATGATTTAAACTGTTATTTTTTTTTCAGATGCCAGCAACGCCCGAGTAGCTTGCTATTACACTAGCTGGTCAACGAAACGACCGGGACATGGAAAATTTCAACCTGAACACATAGATCCATTCCTCTGCACTCACGTTATATTTGCCTTTGCATCCATAAAAGACGACAACATTTCCCCCATAGATGGGGCAGACAGTGCTTCGGGACCGACGAAGAAGTCTCTCTATGACAGGGTATTGGCTTTGAAAGAGAAAAACCCCGCCTTGAAAGTACTGCTATCTGTTGGTGGATGGATTTCAGGGACTGCACCATTCAAGCAGATCACAAAATCGAGTTATAGGTATGCAAGTGAACTTTGAAGAAATCTACGGAAATGAGTGCTATTAACCATTTCAGCTCTGAAAAGGTTAAAAGCACAACTGTAATAAATTATAATAAATACATAAATGTTCTATAAATACGCATCTTAGGCAAAGGTTCATAAATATTCTTTTATTTGATATTCGGATATCAAGGAGTGCCTTAGATGGGGATGGAACATCCTGTTTCTCATTCCAACCCCTTAATCCTCCATGGTCGTGGATCTTTTTTAAAAAATGGGATTACGATGCATTTCTAATGTGCTCGACGGTTTCTTTCTCGTTACAAACACATTAATGTTTCATTTTTTATGCTAAAAAACAAATAAATGACCGTAAAAATGCGTTATTTAAATTTATAATGATGCATTTTTTACTTGAGAAAAGAGGTCCTTCATATAGATTACTCCATCTTATTTCATTTTCTGTCTGCAGTTATTGCGAAATAATTCTCATAAAGTTTAAGATGCAGTTAAAATAGCATACTATATGTATCCGATGAATAATAAAATTATTTGTAACCCTCAAACTTTAAGAATGGAAATCTGACTTGCTCTCTTGAGTTATAAACTGAACTTAAAAACAGAATGCACCACCTAAGACTTATTTTTTTCTTCCCTCCACCAGGCAATCGCTTTTCGTATTCAATGCTATAGAATTCTTACGTCAGCGCAAATTCGATGGATTGGATATTGCATGGGAATTCCCCAGAGGAGCAGAAGATAAGGAGAAGTTCACTAATCTCGTAAAAGTAAGTAAATGCTCTTATAATAACTATTCACTTTGGTTACTGTCGAGGAAGATAACCTCATTCATAGTGGCGTCGACACAGTTTTATTTCGAAGGAGATCTATACTTAAAATTGAATTGTTAATGCAAACTGATTCTATTTTTCAAATGGTCAGGTTATTTTTGAAGATCATATTATAAACTTTAAAATGGTAACTGAGTTTATAAAAAGAATATACATATACATGGAGTTCATAAGGGGCATATTTCGAATGATCCAAGTACACGTACACAGTGGTTTTCCGCAAATTTTGACAAAACTAATGACACTAAATAGCATGAGAAAATATTCGAACGTAGTTCTTGAAATTTACTTTTGTATCACTCTTACGTCATAAATGTAATAGATTAATATGTGAAATGTAGCCGAGTCCGATCAGAAAAAAACGGTGTCCATAATAACTACTTTCATCTGTCATAATGAAAAGTAGGGGCAGTTCTTTTCGTGGGGTCAGGTGTGACCACTGCTCACTGACGCCCGATGATTGCTAGAATCAGAAAATTGGCATGGTTCCAAAGGTATTAGGACGAAAAATGCTTTTGACGTCAACGGTCGAATATCGCAAAATCCGCTCCTTCTTCATTCGAGGTAGTATGACGTCACATTCCGGAAAGTAGGACGAAAGGTGAAAAAAAAAACATAAATTAATTTTTAAATGTTCTAGATTAAATTTTAAAATTCGGGTGCTACACAAAAATTGCAAAAAATTAGGACTACTTGTGTGCCAAATTTCATTATTGTAAGTGTCATAGATTCGTCAGAACACTGATCACAGAGAAAGAGAGACATAGACAAAAACACGTCCTTTTATATTAGTAGAGATGTCAGTTAATTTTAAAACAAAATTATTATTTTATTTGAAGAATACAGGAATGTATATCATACATTTTTGGCATTGTATTTGCGCAAAAATGTTTTAAAAACCAGAAGCAACTTCGCAACAAACTTCTTAATTCCCTTTCAATGACCTTCGAACTGCTGAATAAGCATTTTTTTTCCAGATATTTTGGACAACTTTCGGAACACCTGCTTATGATAAGTTATCTTCAACATTTATTTTTGTAAATTCAGAAACATTTCGTAGGGGGTTGCCCGGATTCCCAACCCCTCGGAAGCTTTATCTGAATACGTCCTTGCACATGTGTACTCGGATGCTTTATAGATAGAAAATTCACTTATTTAAGTGTAGAAAAAAAGTATGATAAAAGGTTTTTTTAAATAAAATTTTGTTGGTTATATTTTTTCAAGAAACGCAATGTTTTACAATGTATACATCTGTCAGTCAGACCAAAGCGTCAGTTTCTTCTAGTTCGAAAAAAATATTAAACTAATTTTCGCTACCCCGAAAACCTTTGTTTAGTTTTCTTTTCCCCAGAGGGTTGCGAGTTCGAATCCAACCAAAGTCCGTCGTGAACAAAGGAGGCTGGTGCACTTTAGATCTGTCGTGACCTCAACTGTTCTCACGTTGGCTTGGTATGTAAATTTAGAGAGTGGGGTGCCAGCTCATGTGTGACCTTGTCATCTGATCGTGGTTGAAAATTATGTGGTGTTGTCATCGGATCTTTCCATTCTGGTTTCATCCCAGATCGTCACCAATAGATCGTTGTGTTACTTCAGTGCGACGTCTATTGAAATACTTACGTACCTTTCCTTCACTGTCTTAGAATGGGAAGCTATGAGACAATATGAGAAAAATAGCTTCGAGTTTGGCCTTGTCCATCCGCCTAAACGCAGACGTATTCAAGAAAAATGCCCTTGAAGCTCTAGTTCTCCGAAATACACTTTCGTAAAAAAGTTTAGTTTATTGTCGAAGTCAGTTTAATTACCACAAATCAAATTTTGGTCAGGTCAGTCTTACAAGTAAAACATACGTAGATAGGTTAATCATACAAACACTGTGAATTATTACAATGATCATCATATCAACAATTAAATATACGCATGTATGATAATTAACTTGTAGAACATACGTAGATACGTTAATCATAAAAGTGAAAGATAATGTAGATACGCCAATCAAACAAGTGAAACATACGTAGGCACTTTAATCATACAAGTAAACACGTGTTGATTTATTAGTGTCATCATATCAACAATAAAACATACGCAAGTATGATAATCTACTTGTAGAACATACGTAGATACGCTAATCATAAAAGTGAAACAGAATGTAGATACACCAATCATACAAGTGGAGCATACATAGATCCTTTCATCATACAAGAGTAAAACATTTGTAAATACGTTAATCATACAAGTAAAACATTTGTAAATATGTTAATCATACAAGTAAAACATGCTGTAAGAGAGAAGATTGGGCCACACCCGAAATTATTTTCGGAAATCGTGCTTGATAACGTTAGAAAGAAAGACGTTTATTTCCTTTTACATGCAATAACAAAGATGTTTCTTTATTCTTTGGATTGATATTTCAGGACCTTCATGAAGCTTTCGTCGGAGAAGCAAAGGATAGCGACAAACCAAGGCTTCTGCTGACAGCAGCAGTGCCTGCAAGTTTTGAAGCTGTAGCTGCAGGATATGATGTTGAAGAGATCAATAAGTAACTGCCATTTTCAATGCATTTAATTTCACCAATTAATTGCTTATGAAGTGTGTTTAATATTATATAAAAGACGGTATTGTTACAACGGAGATAATTCGTGCCTAGGAATTATATATTTCTTTCATCCAACACTATAGAAGAGAAAAACCTATTTACACATGTTTTAAGAGTAGATAATGGATATTTTATCACTCATGTTTAGAATTAGGTGAGAAAGGGAAGAAATGATGTCTATTTTTTATTAGATTATGATCCCAAAAGTCTGGTTATATCGCTGAACAACTGGTAATGGACATGAACATAAAACAACAAATCGTTTATGTTTGCAATACAAGACATGTTAATATGTTAAAGCAAAAAAATAACGAATTTACTGGTGTATATATATAAGAAAAAATGCTTCAATTTCTTAGACGACGTAAGGTTTATAATGATTCACCAAAATAACAATTCCATGGAAAGGATTTTCAGTGTAAACAAACGAGACTGAAAGTGAAGATTATAGTTCCGCTAACCCAATGCTCTCTCATGATACCTATCGGTGTTACTTTAAAAAAAAATTTATCACGTTTCGATGACATTTGGCGTTGAATCTAACTGAACTAATCAACTTGGCTTTTCAATTCGTTTCTCATTATTTCAAATTTTTACTGTCGAAGTGCTGAAATTGTATTTAGAATACAAGCCAAATGACGTCACGTTCAAAGTACGTAACGCAAACACATCACACACAAAAACACTACCGCCATTTTCATTTAGCTTGACAGAATACATCGCTCATTCTTGAACAAAACTTAAAAGAAATTCTGTACTCCTCCGTTATTGATAAATATTGCGTTTAAACTTCAAGAGAAATAGTGTACGCCTGTATTGTCAAACTAAAAAAGTTCTTGAAGAAATAGTAAAATTAACTTTTTTCAAAAGAAGAACGTCAAAACTTTCTTAAAATTGATCACAATAGGCATTGGAAACGGCATATTCCGTAACATTTAATTAAAAATATCTTATTCATTAATTTCAATTCATGTGTAAACCAAATTCCTGACTTATTGAAAAATAAAAGTACATATCTTTATCGGGAACTATTTTTAAGCCTTAAAACTTTAGTAACATTTCTAAACCCCAGCATACACACAAAAAATATCATACGAAAAATTTAAATGTTTCCAAAATATTCCTTTCTGATTTATTTAATTGATGGTGAACAATGCTTAACAATTATCTTCTAATTTGATCTTCAGTCAATTTTGTATTCATTAGGCTTAGAGTATTGTATTCCATACATAGACGCGTGTATTTTAAATTTCACTAGAAAACAGTATAAAATGAAAACATTTCTTTCATGACTTCAAAGTTTTTTGTATTGCAAAAATACTTTATGATCTCAACAAACGCTTTGTGAAACAAATTCCTAGGTATGCGAATAATAACTTTGAACAAAAATTAAAAATCGATTCAATTTTTTCAAGATATTTGGACATGATGAATGTAATGACTTATGATTTCCATGGCAACTGGGAGAGACAGGTGGGACATAACAGTCCACTCTTCGCTCTATTCAGCGCAACTAGTTACCAAAAGAAACTCACAGTCGTAAGTAAAATTTTCAATCTCAATCTTGAATTAATACTGATCTTAAAAGAATTGTTCTACAATCTTAAATTGGACGTTTTCCATTTCAGGATTACAGTGCTAAAGAATGGATTGAAAAAGGTGCGTCGAAGGAAAAACTCGTCATTGGAATCCCCACTTATGGACGATCTTTCACCCTCAAGAATACTTCTCTAACGGATATTGGAGCACCAGCTTTGGATGGAGGAAAAGCCGGAAATTACACGGGAGAACCGGGAGTTCTAGCATTTTTTGAAGTAAGGAAGACTTTTTAGCTTCTCGGGCAGCAGTGATAGCTCTTATCACCCCTAATGAAAATTAATAGTCGCTAGTCAAAATTAATATGATATGGTGCATTGATGTAAAGAAAATTTGTCACCTTGGAAAAGTCAAGAAATTATACAGCTGACACTATACACTGGTATATATGGTCAGTTAGCTAAAGCTGAAGATCAAGTGCACCAACCTAATTTGCCATTGCCTATACGTTGAGGCTTATTTGATCATCAACCAAGAGAAAAACTACAAAGAGATGTTGATAGGAAAGAACTGGAATATCTTATTGAGAAATACAACACCTATTTCTTATTTCTTATATAGAGCTGTTGGAGTCGTTTGTTTTTAAATTCCCAGTAAAAATGGGGTTGGGGCAACCCAGTTGGTACAATCGTGGATTAGACAGGTCGGGAAAACTTTTAATCCATGATGAAAATGAACATTGAATGGGAGGAATTTTTCACGGGATATTGTTTTGAAGTTTCTTTTTCGCAAAAATTTCATGAGAAGTACTTGATTGCATTGATTTTGAGATGCTTTTCCTGCAACGCACCAAGTACTATTAAGAAATTATATTGATCTCGTATGCATCATAACAGTAGCATTCTTTAAAAGCCTAATTTATTATTTTTCTTTGTACTCTAACATCCGATTTACCATCAGTTGTGGCAAATCGGATATTTAACTAATCATACGACTCTTATAACTTTTTGCCCCAGAAAACTAACTTCTGAGAGTGGACCGTGTAATGCAATCGATGCAGGTGTCATTAAACTCGTTACCTTAACACACCCACTTTTTAAAGAAACATAATTCTTAATTTCAGATTTGTGACTTCCTGAAGTCTGGAGCCATTTTAGTGTGGGACAACGAACAAATGGTTCCTTATGCTTACAAGGATAATCAATGGGTAGGATTTGACGACCAAAGAAGTTTAAAAACCAAGGTAATGTGACAATCACATATATTTTCATTAAAAATCTCTTTCTATTGCAGTAAAATTTTATAAAGACCTAATAATTTAATGTATAAAAAATTAATTATACTAGCACTCGTGCATAGAATCTACACTAAGTGTTCTTAATTGTTATCTTTTGATGATAGTGTCCATATTTGTGACTTTATTTAAATACACTAACAACGAATGTTTACGTCAATATGCCCATTTCATATCCTCAAATTGAATAAAAAGAATAACAAATAAAGCAACCTTTCGTGAACTTACAATTACTATTTATAATCAAGACTAAAAGTGCACTGAATCATATTACCACAGTTAGTTCTCGATTTCTTCTTCAGCTGCATTCCATTCACTTTTCAACTATAGAGAAACCTCAACATCTTTTTATATGACCTGGATCATGTGACTAAACATATTAGTAACGGGACCCATAAACTTCTTTCATCTACAGGGAGGAAACGAACATTTTTCATCTGATTGGTTCTTGGGAATATAGAACTCGACAATCCATTGATCCAACATCTGATTGGCCAGGCGATTTCTCCATTTTTGTCGTCACTACAGAAATTCAAATTTTCACATCTACCCTATGACAAGAAAATGCCGATCTGGCATTTTATTGCCTGACGAGGCGATAAAATACCAAATCGGTAAACCAAGCCAATATTTCATAGAACATTCACGTGACTATTAGTTGGCACGTTGGTCACACTTATGGAAATTCCTCTTACTGGTAATGGAGTCTTATATATTTCAAGTCTATGAAGAAAGCGGCGATTCAGTATTTTTTGACGTATAAACCTGTTTTTGCGTCCGCTCGCAATTTATTTTTTGCGCGGAGTTTTATCTTCCAGAATTTTCATTGTTAACTCAAATCAAGTATATTTAAACACAAACGGCAAAAGTGAGGAATAAATCCCATAGCATTGGGTTTTATGTGGTTATCATTCACCAATACACAAATCATGACGATTTCTGTCCCACGTACGGTAGTGAATATGTATGTAGATATATCGCAGGCAAATTAACACCAAGCACAATTTTAGGTCCAATGGTTGAAGGAAGCTGGTTATGGAGGAATTATGATATGGTCTATAGATATGGATGACTTCCGAGGAACCTGCATGGGACTCAAATACCCTCTGATGAACACAATAAAGGAAGAGCTCAAAGGATATAATGTAGCAAACCTCGATGTACTCAGCAGCAACGTCTTAAATTCTTTAATAGGTAAGTTCAAATGAATCGGTAATTTACTATTGTCTCTTATTACAATGACGATTTTCAATAATATGTTGAGTGTGCTGCATTGATAAGCATTAACCTGCTGCTAATTTCCCGATCCTTAAAGAAATAGCAAAGGAATACGTTATGAGATACGGTTCCAGATTTTATTTTAACAGTCAGAGAAGATTACGTCTATATTTACAAGTATTTTAGCTGCCTATGCATTATGGTAAATTCTAACTCATCACCTTCAAATGTTATGTGTAATAACAGTTTCGATTTAAAATTCTTACTTAAGTATTGTTAACGTCTGATATTCCATCAAACCGGAGTCTAAACCAGGAGTGGACAAGACTAGAGAACATTATTTTAATCTTAATCAGTAATTTAAAACATTACAGGGATAAGTTTTCTAAAAGGCAGATAGAAAAATGTCGGTAAAAAATGCTTCAAGTAGAGTTCTATAGAGACACAAACTGGGCATTGCATTGTCTCAAAACCAAGTTTATTTATCTAGGACTTGGGATCAGCGTTCTCGGACCAGGTATGACGTCCCATAGTACATTACAAATGCTATCCTCTATCACGACTTAAATATTGACTCCTTAACCATCCACACATATTCAAAAACTATTCTTAAAATTCTTTATTAATATTCCACAACGCACAATACAATGCAATTCAAGTTCAATACATATTCTTTAATCCATGTCCGAAACAGACATAATTACCCTTTTCCACCATTTAACCTAAACGACTATTTAAATACTAGAACACAGCCCTCTAGAAACGCTGCTAATTCACTGCTCCAAGATAACGATATCCTGCACACGAGTTCTAGAAGAATGTCATTTCTTGTGCCAACTGACTCTAGAGTTCTTCATCTCATCTCAAGTGGTCTATAGTATAATTGGCAAAGGTTTTAACACTATATCAACCCCCAACTCAATTTTGTTTTTATCTCCTACGATTTAAGGATCATTATAAGAAATTCAATTATGATTAGTCCTTAATTCCAAACCCGAAAGTTAAACTATTGTTCTCAATAATCCAATGCGGAGTAAAAGCGTCTACAATGCCTTGGACTTCAAAATATGTGACTTAACCTTTACGCTGCAACGCTTAGATTTTTTCAATCGTCTCACAGAACGGCTCTTTAGCCTGACTCTCCTTGACCAAACTTGAGCGATAGGGCAGTGAGTGGCATTTACGACTGACGTTTTCCTTTCACAGTATTGTTTGGTGTATCGTTTGGCGTGAGAAGAGATATATATCACCGGAGCGAATTTCTGCTTTTCTCAATGCGTTCACACCTCACGGTCGGTAGGGTAGGAGGCACCGAACAAAAGGAGGGACTCTCTAGAACAGGGATGGCTCACCCGCGGCACGCGTGCACACTGTGGCACGGGGGAGTTTTAACAGTGGCACGCAAAGACTTTTTAAAATTAATAATTATTTAGAATTAAATGTTTCAAGTTATATTCATATTTATTTCTTCAGAACCTAACTGACTGAACCTTTAAAAAATTTTATTAACGACAAAATCTTAGTTTGTACTTGTGTTTTATTTATTATATTATTTTTTAAATCTATACTACTCAAACTTACATGAAATAAATGTGCTATTTGCATAAAAATCCCCTTAATCAGCCTATAAATAACATTTTTTCATCTTTTTATATTTTTTGATTGTTGGAAAAGTTGGAAGTGGCACGCATAACTTTTTTAGCCCACAAAGTGGCACTCTTCCCAAAAAGGTCGTCCACTTCTGCTCTAGAAGGTCAGTCGCAGATAGCTCAGAAATGGTGATCGATGCCAGCGGTCATTTAAAAAGGGGATAACATCCACAGTACACAGATCAATACCCTGCCGCTGGTGTAAACTAAATTTTAGTGGTAACAATTGTTTACCTGCCGCACCGTAAAGTTTAAGGACCTCGATATTTCTTTCGAAATTTTGTTCACGTGATCCTTTTTTTTAGCCAAAGATGAAGTAGTGTGCGACGAAGAAGACGGACACATCAGTTACCACGTGGACAAAAAGGAATGTGCCAAATACTACATGTGCGAAGGGAAAAGGAGACACCACATGCCATGTCCTGTCAACTTAGTGTTCAACCTCAACGAAAACGTTTGTGATTGGCCAGAGAACGTCGACGACTGTACAAGTGTGAATGGACCCAGAACGCGCTAGACAATCAGATAGAAGATATGCCAATTTTTTTTACTTCAATGAGGACCGTCTAGGGGGTTTTGTTTGAACTGTATTCTGGTGGACAGTATAACAGACTGTAGTGTTTTGTCACCACTGGAAAAGAACTGTGCCCCGAAGCGGGAAAAAAAAAAGATTGTTTATAGTGAAAAGTTTTTAGGAATCATCGAAAAACTGAAAAACACTGATGGTGCTAACTGATGGCAGGAGGAATTAGTTCAAACAATGATTGTTTGATGTGGAAAATAGGATTAGAAAAAAAAATCCGATATTTTTAAAGTTTATACTGAAAGTTGAGAGGAATTCAACCACTGTTTTGATAGCTGGTGTTCTCAAAACTCGTGGGAAGCAATAAAATATTTATTTGCTATCCATCAGAGAATTTTTCAGATACAAATCTATATAAAAAATAAAAGTAAACATTTCCTACTGCCTTTGAATAGGAAAATTTTTCGAGACAGCAGTTAGGTAAACTATTTCAAAGGAAGATTATTCAAACTATGTTTTCACTGCTGGTAGCTTTTACTAATTTGAATTGTATAATCATCTTGTTTTCCTTTTTGTTAATGTAGCATCAGAAATGCATAACATTTGTTTGCCAAACTTTATTTATATTGATTTTTTTTAAACAATGGGGAACTAAAACTCTGCATTTCACATTATTCTTTTTTTTTCTTTTCAAGAGCTTTAGAGTTGCTTTCTTTGACTTGTTTGCCCAGCAGTTGTGAACAAGAAAAATAAAAAGGGGTTTTGTATACGTGGTTTTATGCATGTTCATGCCATTAAAAATTATTTTCCAGTACATTTTTTCTTTGATTCTTCCTATATATCTTAGTTTCAACTTGAAAATCATTACCCCGTGCTTTATATATCCCAATAAACATCAATCTTAATTATTTTGTCATTAGGAACACAACATGCAGAATATACTTTCTACAAGTGCCTCTGTAGTCATTAAATATAACTTGTATTTATAATAATGATTCTTAACAAAAACCACAAAATCCGAAACGCTGTGTGGATACTTGTTTTTAAAGACAACAAGACACTCGATTTATAACGTTTCAAGATATGCTTACTAATATCGAATTGAGTATTGTATTTACAACGAAAATAGTAAAATCATATAAAGTAAAATTGTAAAATATGAACCAAAATTTTAAAACTCCGAAATTTCATACAAAGTTATAAATTAACGAAATATTTCTCGTCTTAATTTATTAATCATATTAATCTGCAAGTAAATATAATATATTCATTTCAACATCCTACAAGAATGTATGATAAGAAATCGTATCAGTCTTGGTTTTCAAACTAGAGTTAAAATTTTCTATTAAATGGAGATTTAAATAGACATCAAGAAACCAGAAATGTTACACTTACTAAGATGTTAAATTTAACAATTGCAACATTCTGTATAAAATTTGATTGGTTCAACTTGTTGACTTGGTTTAAGAGCAAATTAATCAAGATATACATTTCAATTGGTGACTGCTTTCATGTTTAGAAAATTTGTCTAACTTTTGGGCATTTTTTTTTTTATTTGATTGTTATTTTTAGAAGTTTATTGTAAACAAAACACAAGATTCTTGAAAATAAATATAAACTTTCTGAAAATATTCTAAACAAAATTGGGTGCCAGCAGCTGCAACTATTAATCAACAGAGCTAAAATGGTAACGTCGGATAGTACATTTGATTAATACTGAAAACAGCCAAGGGGAGATTTGCAAAAAAAAATGACTTCTATTAATTTTTGACGTAAAAGAAAAAACTCTGAAGGGAATTAATTCCCAATAAGTATTCTCAGAGTTATTTACATGTCTTTTTAAAAAGAAATTTTCAAAACTATGTAGATTATTTAGTAAAAAAAACGAAATTTCATATGCTTTTACTTATATTCCAACACTTGATTACATTGGTTTGCATAAATTAACACCCTGAGAGGCACCAACACATACATTTGTTTGCCAACCTGCAGGCTTTGTGACCTCTAACCATATTATTTAAACCAAAATAGATGGGGTTATTTAATCATTGTGTGTTGTTGGGGGAAAGCAATACAGCACTACTTGGAAATCTCCTGATACTCAGAGGGTTCAGGGAGAAATGGAAAACGGTATGATTCCAAAACTATCCAGCAGATTTGAATGAATTTTGACAACGTTTTTTACCTTATTTTATGTAACAGAAAACAAAAACACGAGAAAAGTAGAAAACACTGTTAAAAAACGAGTCATAAATACACATTATAAATTAAATCGGGGGAAGAACTCAAAGGATGTGGTTTCCTGTACAGCAATACATGAATAATTATGTTCCATGCTCTTAATGGGGTGTTTGTGATATCTGTAGGCCGCAACTCCAACTGTTGCTACAAGGCATTTCAAAGTCTCTTCAGAGGTTTGGGTAGAGGGATTTGAAGATGGAAACATGGTACCCAAGAGCATCCCATAAAAGATAAATGTGATTCAGGTTGGGAGTGCAGGCTATAATCCATAGTAACGAGTCTCATTTACACGAAAATGACTCATTAGTATGGCCTCTCCAAACGAATTACCATCGCGAAATACGAGCTATCTGTGGACAGGCATTATCGACTTGCAGAATAAATGTATCGCCAAGTGCACCTGCATACACAGAGCCCAGAACATCATCTCTAGCAGTGAGCATTACAATTCCCCTGAGAGTAGATAGAGGTCACTTCGTCCATCAAAAGATAACTCCCCAAATGGGTAGGGTAAGTTGGGGTAATTGTAAACAAAATTTGCCTTTCAATCCCTATTTTCAAACTCTTGAAAAAGTAATTAAACATTGTTCAACCTACTAAACTAACTTGTCACTATTCTACTTTGATATTTAATTAGTACGAAATTTCCAGAAAAGAAATTTAATACCGTACTCGGCTGTTTACAATTACGCCACGTGTTTACAATTACCCTTGAAAGTAGGGGTAGTTGTAAACAACGATTTTTCTCTTGAAATTGAATATTGGACAAGTGACAGCATGATCAGTAGTTATGGCAGTAGAAGGAACTCCAATGGTATTTTTACCCTTCTATTACTATAATTTCAATAACCCCGTTTCGATCTTTACATTTACCATATACTCCCACTTCTTCCCCAATAAAATACGGTGACACTTGAAAGTTGCATTGATCATGAGGTGAACTTCCAGGAATACACAAGAGTAAATAACTCAAACATTTACTGAACAAAGAATGTATTTAGTGTAAAAAAAAAAAACAGAAAATTACATACTTAAAATTTTTTAATTAAATATATATATATATGAGTTGAAAAATACAAACTCAGGAACAAAGAAAAACACTACATTTCTTACACATTAACAGTGCCCTCAAATTGGAAAATTCTTTACGGACTTCTTTGCTACAGGTTGGAGTAGGTAAAATTGCTTTGACATGGTCTTTGGTAACACAGAATTAGTCTTTTTCAACCACAGTAAAAGTTAATTTCCATCAATACCCACATCGAATTTAGTCTATGCATTGTACCGTATCGACGAAAAAGTAAAACCACTTCCTGGTTAAAATAGTTATATTAGGAATTAATAATTACATATTTGTACAGCTACAGTTTTATAATTGAAGACGATATCCATCACCGATACAATACAGCCTCCTAAAAATAAAGTTTCACAAATCGTCTGCGGCTAGAAAAAGCCTCTGTTCCAAAGTGTCTCTTCCCAGCCCACCTCCTCCAGTCGTCACTTCCGCAGTCGGACCAGGGGGTGGACTTGGTGAACGATTCTCGTTGTGAGCTCCCACGATTCTGGATGCTCTCATGACGTTAAAGCATTATCTATGCATTTGAGTCCGGTGATCTGAAAATACTCTTCTGAAACGACATACACCCTTCATACATACGAAAAATGAGCTTTGTGTTTCTTTCCCCCCTCAACACCTACAAGCAGAAACTTAGTCGTTTCAATGTCTTCCATGAATGGCGCCAAAAAATTTAACTTCCCCTACAAGCTAGTCTTCTATATTTTGCTTGAATGTTTGGAGAACTTCAAACTCTTCATCGTCAATGTTAGTAAATTCTTTCAATAGTTCCTCATTCTCGCTGTCCTCGAGTTCTGCTTTCCTTTCCATTTGCTTCTTTCTAGATTTATTGCTTACCTCCTGGCTCTTTCACTTTCTTCGCATCTGACTTCCTTTTGTTCTTTTTCTCTTCTGTCTCCTTCAAGCGTGACAGAACTTGGTCCGTTGTAAGAACTTTGCCATATGTGTGTGACGTTTTAGTAAATCCGTCTTCCTGCTTCCTAATTCCCAAGAACACAAAAGATGTAATAAAACGCAATTCAAATGTAGTAAATACAATTAAATACAAATTACACCGAAAAACACATTGATTTTCCATCCAAATTGAGCGAAACTATTGGCAAAGTTATGTTTACAATTACCCCGTCCTTTGAAAAATATGGGGTAATTGTATAACATGCAACTGTAGGTGCATTAAAGTCAATGATTTTCTGTTCAATAGAAACATAACTGACCGTAGTAAAGAATTGGAACAACATACCTTTCAATATATTATGGAGAGCAGCAGAAAATGTGGCACTCAAGAGTTTTAAAACCCAAACGTTTCAATCACAAATTTTTCAACTAAACAGATTGCTATCAGCTGTGGTTAAAAGAAATACGGGATCACCATATTAAATCCTCAGGCGAGCTTTCATATTTCACAACTTTTTAGTTTCTAGGATGCCACGTGGGCACCTGTATAGCTTGTTTACAGTTACCCCGCCTGACCCTACATAGCCACTAACAGGCAGAACCCTGGGAGCAGAAAGTGCTTAAAGCTACTACTTATGTCGCTGAACAAAGTCTTTGCAGTACAACTTTTCCTTAATTTTATCAAAATTTTGGCCGATTTCTTTTAATCATAAGTTACGATGTTCCGTAGTGCAAAGCGCGCTCCTTGCCACACCTTTTTTTTCTTTTCTAGCTACGGAACAGCCTGCCTACACTGCCCAAATTGCCACAAACACTTTATGAATAACACTTCTATGTCAATGACAAAATATTTAGCCTCAAAAGTTATAAACAGAATTGCAAATTCTGAAAGCATGCCTTGGTTTTAAATAAAGTAAATTAATTTTGATGTGTTTTATTACAAATATGTAATACATATTTAGCCGATAAAAGTGTTTTACGTCTATTTTTGATTTAACTGCAGTTTTCAAAATTCGGACAAAATGCCTACAGAGCAATTGCAATTGCTTGGAGTTGTGTTTCAGAACAGTGAATATAATTCTGCACGTGTGAACATGCCTATCCCTTTTGGACATGATAGGGGTGCGATATCGTGTACCAGGTTAGTACCAGACGAATGTGTTGAGCATCACTGTAAAGAAAATCTGGACTCGTGCATGAATAGTAAAAACCTCCATTAAACTTCACTCCAAAACATATGCATTCATGACCAATTTAAATGAGCCCTACTATGTCGGCAGGTAAGGGATACACACACTGTTTGCCAATTTTTTTTGTCTCCAATTCATGCATCCTTCTGTATACTGTAGACGATACTCAGCTTTCCTGTCGTCATCTGACCGTGATTAAAAATTACGAGGTGAAGTCCTCGGATTTTTCTCTTAAGGGATTGATCCCGGACCTTCGTCAATAACCCGTTGTGTTGCTCTAGTACGACGTGAATTAAAAATTACCATTACCATTATTACCCAGCCTTCCTGTTGCTGTACAGTGTACAGCAAGCAGACAGGAGATGATTTGTAGTCGAGGTTCGTTTGCACACATAGCTATCAGAACCTGTCTTTGACCTGGCCTGCCTCAGCTGAATCGACACGATTTTGTTCCCCGAAACTGATTCGGAAGCCTATGGACCACCGAACGGTTTACATTTAGCCATTCCACCATCAGCCTGTCCCACCTCACGCCTATGAATAGCTCATTATTGTAATTGTGCAGCTAAATGTTGCCATGAAGTCGTATTTGTAAAATGACGAATTTAGTTATTAGTTTAGTAATCTGCACGAAATACCAATCTCCTTCCAAACACATTTTATAGTGCTGTCGACTGAATTCACCTGGTGTCACTCAAACCAATCTGAATACGATGTGTGACCGGCATTACGTCATAGGTTCCTTCACCAAGTTTAAAGTCAATCTTATACTTTTTACAGTCATCACGTTTTTTACATTTGTTCGTTAACAAAACAACCGGAAGAATTTTATTAAAGGATTCATATTGTAAAATTAATTTGATACTTTCGGCGCGACCTGTACTTTTATCTCTAATATTATAAAAGGAAATGTTTGTCTGTTTGTTTCTTGCCCGCAAAGTGCTGACGAATCTATGGCACTTACAGTAATGGGATTTGGCACACAGGTAGTCAGAATTTTTTGCAATTTTTGGGTCGCTGTGAATTTTATAATTCAATCTAGAACATTTTAAAATGAATTTAATGAAATTTAATCATTATTGAATGCAACAACTTAGATGACAGATTCTAAATTTATTATTTTCGATTCCGTTTTGATTTTTCGAGGAGGAATGGTTTTCCAGCCAGACGATAAAAAACAAATACAGGTGACCCTCTTATAACACGGATTCTCTACAACACGGTACTAAAATTGCGACGACCCTCGTATAACACGATAATAGTTTCTGTATAACGCGGTTTAATTTTTAGCTATTATTCAGGGTTCCCACAGTCCTTGAAAAGTCTTTAAAAGTCCTTGAATTTTTTTTTCCTAACTAGGGGGCCCTTAAAAGTCCTTGAAAATTAGGGAACTTGGTGAGAAAAAAAAATTTAACTAGTACATAATTGTGTAATTTCGTCTTGCATTGGAACTTGTCCAGACTAGTTTCCTCCACAGCAGGTGCGCCATTTGATGGTCATTCTGGATGAAACCGGTGTTTACCGCTTTGACACTACAAGATATACTAGTAACTAGGGGGCCCGCCCCCTGCTCGCTATCGCTCGCCAACCCCTGGAGGATTGCTTCACTGCACGAATGTATGCTCGCTTCGCTCGCATCAATGAAGACATGTGTCCTAGCAGAAGGAATTGTTTACAAAATATGATGTTCCCAAAATATATTTTTTAAATCTAAATTTGTTTTGCTGTTTTTCAGAAAAGATATTATGCTTGTACATATGAAATCAGAATTCGAATTAAAACTGAGCAAATTTTCACTCGAAATGTGAGCGTTGATTTGGAAATTAAATACCCAGCATGTTGTTTGTGTGTGCATTTACCCCTGCACTCGAGCCACCCAAGCTTTTTCATTGAGTTTGTTGTCGAAAGTTGTAGTGCAAGCGTCTTGTTGAACTATAATTGTTGGTCCTGAAAAGGACCTTTTTTTAAATGGCCCTGAAAAGATCCTCCGCTTTCTTTGATTTCTATTATTAACTGCAACAGCTCGACTAAAATTCATTTTTTTTTCTATAAAATTTCATCCGATAACGCTATAAATTGAATTGAAGCGCGAGGCCTCGTGGTAAACAAACAATCGTATAATGTGGCCAAAACGCGATAACAAATAACGTCTTTTTTGCGTGCCGCGCAAGAGAATTATATATATAGATTCTACGTCTAGATCATCCATTTTCCACAGTATTCTGTCTGTCTAAGTTGACACCTCTGGTCTAAGTTAAGACAGCCGTCTTGTTATGCTCGCCACATCATGACTTATCACGTTCGCTAGATAACAGCACTGCTTTCTTAAGAAACTGTAGCTTTAGCAGTTAGGACGTCATTGGAAACCTGTCACGCATCCAAAGAAATGAAGCTAAATTCTTATTGCAAAAATATAAAAGTTATATTTGAAAAAAAAATTTAAGAAAATCACATTAAAGATTCCTTCTGTTGTAAAATTTTCTGCAGATTTCAAATTCGTTGAAATTTTCCCTCTATCTTTAACGATTACAAAGATAGAAACACAGCCAAGATAATAAAGAAGCACTAACACCAGTCAAAACTTTTGATTTATTTTGTTACTCAAACAAAATAAACCATGACAGCCGTCTGTTGCAAGCAGTGGACGACAGGAAAATATAGATTGTGTCATGTAGATCGAACCGTGTGTGCAAGCACCCATACTCTTCTTCGTGCGACTAAAAGAATTTATCGTGCGATATTTTATCGCACGACCGAAATTGATTTGTGTGTAAGTAGCCTGATAGCGTTGAGACAAGAAGCAAAATAAAAAAAGAAAGTCCAAAATTGATGATAAACTTTCTTTTCTTGACTTGACTATCAGTAGTTTTAAAAAATTGTCTTTTTTATATTCACAATTTTCTTTTTAATTGACAACTTTTGTGTATGCCTTGTTTTAGGTCGTTATAAAAAATTTTAGGTCCTTGAAAAATTTGTTTTGGGTTTTGAAAAGTCCTTGAATTTTTTTTGGATAAAGGTGTGGGAACCATGTTATTGGTCAATTGGACGGTTAAATAGAGACCCGTAAGATTTTTTTTTCACCCGTCTGTCTGTTCAGTCTGTCTTGTTCTTTTCTATTCTGTCTGTCTGGTATGTTTTGTCTGGTCCGTCTGTCAGGTCATCTGTCTGTCTTTGTGTGTGTGCCCTATACACGTCCACACGGTTTAATACATAGTTAAATTTGTTTTTAAAACTTATATGAATTTACTTATATTATTTAATGATCCCTTATGTAAATTTATTTAAAATACAAATAAATATGTTCACTTTTTCTGTTTTCAGTATTCCGCATAACACGGTTTTAGTTTCCTCAGAACACGGAACGCAATCTACTTTAATATAATTCCTAAATTTCGCTAACCACGGTTTCTATGCAACACGAACTATCCTATAACACGGTACTAAACATACAAAATTGTATGACCCACATGTTTCGTATAGCACTGTTTCCTTATAACACGGTACCATTTGACCGTGTTAAAAGAGGGTCACCTGTAACCTTTTAACGGGAGTTACTCAGTTCTTTTTTCTTTCTCCTAGACCGTTACAGATAGAGTAAAAATTTCAACGGATTTGAAATCTGCTGAAAATTTCACATTAGATCGATACCTAAAAATATGATTTTCTTTAAATAAATAAAATTTTTAAATTGAATACTTTATATGTTCACAGGAGAATTGGACGTCACGCCAACATTCGTGATCCAAAAATAAACAGAGTACATTTCCTGCCCTTTTACGATTTCAGCTAAAGAAAATAAAAAAACATTTTGGCTGGCATTATTTAGTTCTTTTTTGTAAAACCGGGATCGTTAAAGATTGATTGAAAATTTCAACGGTTTGAAATCTGTGGAAAATTTAGATAGATACCTTATTCTAAAGGTGCACAACCTGCGGCCCGCGAATCATTAATTTGCGGCCCGCAAACTAATTTTGACTCAACTTCCAAGAGGATTTAAGTTAAGAAGCAAATTGACTGACAAACATTTAGAATCAGTCTTAAGAGTTTCTACTAGCAGTATTGAACCTAACATACCTAAATTAGTTAGTAAAACTCAGTATCAGCCATCCCATTAGCAATCTGTAACATATTTATTGCTTATGCTCTAGAAATTTTAATAGTAAATATATTTGATGCTGTAATTTTTATTTCTAATTTTATTGATATCATTAAAATTTCTGATACTCATATTTATTGCTCATTGTACTATTTACTGTAATTAAATTTATAACCTAAAATAATTTGCTGAAGTACATATGACGATCTTGAGACACATTCTTAAAAGTAATTCTAAATGACTGATCAGTGCAAATGTTTGTTAACTCTTTTTTTTTAAACTATTCGCAATATCATTCATTTAGCTCTGTAACAAGCTCCTAGATTTTTGAGAAAACATTTGTAAATTTAATCGTAAAAAAAATAAGTGATTATTTTTTACTATACATATTAAGTGTAATAACAGCTGTACATAATTGGGGTAGTAACACTTTCATTGTGTCTGTGCTGTAACTTCATTTGCGGCCCCCCATGTCTCAATCAACCGTGCGAGTGGCAATTCTCCTAAAAAGGTTGTGCACCCCTACCTTATACGTTTGACTTTCTTTTAATAAATAACTTTTCAATTAAATATTTATATTTTCGCAACAGACTGTGACGTCACGCCGAATTCGTACCACCACATGCAACTCCGTTATGGCTGTTATCCAATTTGCGAAGCAAACCATAGTTCTTGATATTCATAATTTGGTTTGTGAAGCAAACCAAATTGGAATTCGCAGGGAATTCATTCCAATAAGCTACGAATTTTGATTTGTTTTACGATGCAAACCAACACCACGGGCAACGCCATGATGGCAGTTATCAAATTTGGTCGCATTTGACAATGACGAGGCCATCACGGCGTTGCCCGTGGTGTTTGCTTGCGAAGCAAACCAAATGGGAATTCGTGGCAATCACTGGGGGTTAGCGAGCAGTGGTCCCACCTGACCCTATGAATATGAAAATATGTCAAATTAGTTAGTAGAATATAGTTAAAATACAAAGTACAAAATAGATGCTAGTGATTATCTTTTTAACTGTTAGTCAGTGTAACTGCACAACTGTGTTTTTGGTATGTCTCTATATGGTCATTTGTGATCAGTGCATTTTGCTAGGCACAATTAGTCAGGTATAAATATTTTTAAAAGCTCCGTGGCATTTTGGTATACTTATCTTCAAGTAGCAAACTTAAATTTGCGATATAAGGAATATGTTAATAAAATTGTATTCCTTAAATTGATACTTTTTACTATAAAAATAATTGCCAGAAGTTTAGATGACACGGTGCTGAGTCATATTTCAGGAAGTGAACTGAACATGGTTAAAACTGCAAAGCAAAGAAAATTCCTCATCTATCATCAAAAGTTTGCAAGCAAAAGATGGCTTAGTAATTTATTACAAGAAAAAATGTGAAGATCATGCAATTAGTGACAACTGTTCACTGTTTTTTGCTTCATACTACAAACAAAAATTCAAAGCCAGAATCCATACTATAGATCCAGAAGTGGGAATGCATTGCTTATGTCTAACCTTCCCCTAATGTAGCATGATTGTGAACGAAAGTGGCAGACACAATCATTCAAAATCATGTAACTCAAATGCCAACTCACCAGAATATTGCTATAGGCGCAATTTTACGTTATGCAATGCTAAAAACATGTTAACCGTTTTGTAAACACATTGTGGAACAGAATTGTGGGTTCTTCAAACATAGAAAACAATAAATGCACCCAAGTATATTCTTAATAGCTATAATTCTATGGTTTGCTTCGCAAATTGGATAACAACCCTAAAGGAGTTGCACGTGGTGTTGGTTTGCTTCGCAAAACAAATAGGAATTCGGAATGACATCACAATCTTTTGTGAAAATAGAAACATTTAATTGAAAACTATTTATTAAAAGAAAATTAAATGTATACGGTATCTATCTGATTTCAAATTTTCCACCGATTTCAAATCCGTTGAAATTTTTAATCCATCTTTAACTATCCCGATTTTAGAAAAAATAACTAAACAATGCCAGTCAAAATGCTTTTGCTTTCCTTCACTGTGGAATCGTTCGAGCGCAGGAAATGGAAACTGTGATTGTCCTAATCTTGAATCAAAGGATGGTCATTCTTCGCAGCAATGTTCGTATTGGAAAAATCATAAAAGCTTTACTTTCAAATTATTTACTTAAAGAAAATCATATTTTTGGTATTCGTCCGATATGAAATTTTCCGCAGATTTCAAATCTGTTGAAATTTTTAATCCATCTTTAACGATCTAGGAGATAGAAAAAAGAACTACAATACTGCAGTTAAAACTTTTTATTTGTTTTGTTCTTCGGCTGAAAGCGTTCAAACGAAAACGAGGACAAAATAAATTTAGAAACTGTGATCTTTTATGCTGTTGACAGACTAAAGAAAACAATAATAATTAAATGTCATCTGTCTGTCTTTGTTTGTGTGCCCTATACATGTCCACACGGTTTAATACATAGTTAAAAAGGTTTTTAAAACTTATATGAATTTACTTATATTATTTAATGATCCCTTATGTAAATTTATTTAAAATACAAATAAATATGTTAACCTTTTCTGTTTTTAGTACTCCGTATAACACGGCTTTAGTTTCCTCAGAACGCAATCTACTTTAATATAATTCCTAAATTTCGCTAACCACGGTTTCTATGCAACACGAACTATCCTATAACACGGTGTACTAAACATACAAAATTGTATGACCCCCATGTTTCGTATAGCACTGTTTCCTTATAACACTGTACCATTTGACTGTGTTAAAAGAGGGTCACCTGTAACCTCTTAACGGGAGTTACTCAGTTCTTTTTTCTATCTCCTAGACATTTTAAATGTTCTAGATTAAATTTTAAAATTCCCCGCAACCCAAAAATTTAAGCTACCTGTGTGCCAAATCCCATTACTGTAAGTGCCATGGATTTGTCAGGACTGTGATCACAGACAGAAGGACAAACACTTACTTTTAAAATATTAGAGAAATATTTTACATTTACATACAATACATTTGTGTAATCGTATTGCAGTTGATGAATTGATTGATGGAAATGTTTGGTACAATCTTAAAGACAAGGATATCTACAAAAACTAATTATGTGAAAAAAGAAACAGCCAATGATGACAGAAAACTTTATTCAATGAATTGCATGAGTATTTAAAATGAATTTAGCTGTTGTTATTACATTCAAGAATTTTTTCACAGCAGTTACATATACATTATAAGACTTATTTGCTTATGAATTAGATCTTAAAACATAGCTTTGTCCTTTACTTCAGCAGAAATTTCTTTAATAAATTGCACAATTTATTGAAGAACATGTTGTTTTACACATCATTACTCAGTGATCATTAGTTCATCTACACCCCAATCTTCGTAACTGCCATCAGGTAAGTATCTTCGAATAATGATGGGTATTTTTCGGACCCTGTAAAATATAAATATAATTGAATCAATTACAGTGTATTAACTTCAAAAGGAAAATATTATAGAAGAGCTTGATTGGAATAGAGTAAGTGGTCATTGATACCTATATTGATCAAACATAAGATTTATGAATTAATAAAGGTAGAAGAGATGGTGACTAATTCAATTACAGAAAAAGAATCTGGAGATTTTAAAACATTTGCTATGCCCATTTAAAAACACAACCCACTCCAACAATCAAATTCTAGATGTTTAGCTTCAAAAGATGCTTACAAGCATTTTAACTCTAAAAGCATGTCTTCCAAAACTAATAGAACATTTTCAACTAGAGGAAAATTAATAATGAATGAAAGGAATCGATATTTGAAGATAGAAAATGACTTCAGGGAGTTAAAAAGTTTTGTTTTGTGGAGGTTCAGAGCAAAAATCATGTTAAAGGGTATTTTTTAGAGTTCTTTAACCTTTAGACTACAGAGAGCAGTTGTACCTTGATCTAGCAAAGAAAGAATTTAGACTGCAGCCAATAAAGCAGTTGTACCTTGAAAATTATAAGAATCACGCTAGTTATATCTATAACCATAGTCAAAAGGTTAAGTATCGAAAGGCTATAGAAAACCTCATATTCATCTTATTCATTAAAAGCAAAAACAAATATTATAAAATACTCACTTAAGTTCTTTCATTGCTAGTTGCAAAGGGTCTGTTTCACCTTCAAGTTCTACCATAACTGGAGCATGCATTCTACAATTAAATAAATCATTAGCATACATAAAATTGGATGTTTTTTAGAGTTCAAAAATTACATGGGTTAATAAGGTTATAACGTAATACGCCAACTGCACCATATAAAAAATAATCAGATTGTTCCCCAGGTAAAGAAAATTTTTTGACAGATATTTTGGAAACTTGATAAAACAATTAATTTTGTTTGGGACACCAGCAGTTTGACACAGAAAACTTATTTTATTATAAATGGCAAATTTAGTTTCAAAAATCCTAATGTTCAAGTTCTAGGAATGTACCATACGTGAAAGTAACTAAGCAACTTTTAAAAGATTATCCTTTTATCAACCTGCCATGAAGTATTCATTCATAATTAATATGAATAAAAATTACTCTAAGAACTTATTAATCTTCTGATACTTGTTTCAATTTATTTTAAAAGTCAAAAATATCTTTTAGATATGAATCTAGTTTTAACTTATTGCTCACTCCTTTCAACAACGTCATATCTCAAAAAACAGCGATGTTTAGTTATGCCTGTTTTTAGAGTAGTATATCCCTGGAAGATCGTCATATCTCACCGCTCAATATTTAACCGCTAGAGAGCAGAAGTAATTTATATTTTAAATATTTTTTATTCTATTTTTAAACTTTAAAATCACTTTCCTGAAAAATCACGGTTTTTGAGACATGACGTTGTTGAAAGAAGTGAACGTTATGCATGAAGAAAAATACAACGATTTTTAAAATGTAGCTGAGATGTATATAAACATAAATTTGAATGCATTTATTACATTTTAAGATGAGCTTGTATCTTCAACATTTGTGAGCTTAAAGGAAGTTAGTGAACAGAATTATAATCTAAAATTATTTATAAACATCAAATAAATATCTTGCCAAATGTTAAGCATTTGATACATACTGCTTTAAAATATTCCAGTCATTCTCGTGTTTGTATCCTAGAGATCTCTTATGACAACTACCAAGTATGAAAACATGCACTAGTCTTTAATACCTAACAAAATATGTCTTTAGACTAAACATCCATCAAATAACTGACCGTGGAAAATTGATTAACTTCAGCTGGTACACTTGGAAACAATCACTTTTAATACAGATTTCTAATATCATATAATTACTATCAAATTAATAAAATTCCAACAGTTTGAAAGAAATCCAAATGATAAGATCCCAATTTTTTATAATGCCAAAGTAAGCTTAATTTCTAGATTTTGTATGCCTTACCATTTGCTATCTATCAAATTGTTTAACTGAGTCATTGTATTGCAACATAAAAAGATAATTTTATTGTTGATTGGATTCTCTTTTTAATTCCAAACTACTGAAATCTGAACTACCATATAAAATTATGCATGACCCTTCATGGAATCTCTGAATGCACTTTTGCTAAATGAAAAAAATGGACAATGTGTACATCACCCTTTTCATTTCTTAAGGCATAACTTTGGGAAACAGCCAAAAAATAACTAAGGAGAATTTAAAAGAATGCAATCTCCCTGATCAATGAACACACAGATTCATGACCAGCAATGGGAACTCCATTTTTCAGTCTGAGTCTTGAGAATCCCTTTTCTTATGCTGTATTCTGTACACTGGTAAAACTGGTACCAACGGCTGCCTGGATACAATGCGATCAAATGGAGGATTTCAATCGTCCAGTTTGACCATTGACACCGGAAAATGCAGACGTTGAACATTGACCTCAAAAAATCAGATACTGGAAGGTTTTTATAAATGTTCTGTTGGTGCAGCTTGCACCTTCATTTCCTAATTATTCAGCAGTGTGCCAAAGTTCTAGATAGTCCTCTCTATTAAACTAGTGGACAACACCATCTCCTTTAGATCTCTTCTTTATTTAGATCTAACCAGCCCCAGCATTGTACTGGAAAATGCAGACGCTGAACATTGACCTCGAAAAATCAGATGCTGGAATGTTTTTATAAATGTTCTATTGGTGCAGCTTGTACCTTCATTTCCGAAAAAATTCAGCAGTGCCAAAGTTCTAGATAGTCTTCTCTATTAAACTAGTGAACAACGCCATCTCCTTTAGATCTTTATTTAGATCTCACCTGCCCCAGCATTGCACTGGAACAATTTTAAATTTCTGCCGATAGTCTTTTATTTAACTGAAGTTGGATAAGATTTTCTTGCATACAACACTGTTTGTTTTTCCTTCTGATGTCAACACAAAGATTTTGTTTAGCTGTGACACGAAAGCGCCATGTAGAGTTGTCCATGAGGAATAACTTTCTCCACTTAGGTCAACTCCAGCTAAGTTAAAAGTCCATGTTGTGTGTGTGCTTTATATGTTCTCATTCCAAATCAGACTTACCAGGAAATAGACATGTTCGAAATGAAACGAAAAATCTGATGTATCATTCAAATTAATCTAAGTAGCTATTGATTAAATTTATTGAGACCTGTTATCATTCAGTTGCAGTAATATAACTCATGCCGTTCTACATAGCAATGCCCCAAGAGATCGGATCACGTTGAGTAATAGCAGAAAAGTCTAATGAATTACAAACAAGAACATTAAGTTTTCAGTTAAGTTATTTGTATCCTCTCTCAGATTAACATGACTGATTCTCTCGGTAGATAAACGATAGTTTCTATCAGCAGATGATTCACTTTCTCTGAAAAATTATGTCTTCTTCAATCTAAAGAGACAATTATTACATTCAACAGATTAATGTCTTTGTCACTTGACAGTCAATATCATCTTTTTAGGTCAGTTTCATTGTTGCAGGATAAACATAAAAACCCTGCATCAAAATTCATCCTGTGGTTCCCAAGATTAGCTCAAACAGACAGATGCCTACTGGGACGTTATTTTACATATGCAGGTGTAAAAAAACATAAAAATCTTTGACAAAATACAAGATTGCTTATTGACCAATTCACTCAATGACCTAGTCAAAGGAATGAAATTTAGTCACTAAGTGAGAAGTGCATGCATATAAAATACATTATTGCTGAACAGTTTCATCCATCATTCAATACTCACGCTATCTGCAGTGCTCTTGTCCCCAACACCCGCGCTCTTTCATACTTGGTCATGTATGGTGTTGTAATTCTTTTTTGATTTTGTTGAGGTTGATCTGCAGCTGGTAACAGTTCAATATTGTCCTCCTATGATAAAGATTTGATTAGTTTTATTGATATGCATTCTGAACAAAACATGTGCACTTGCACTTACGGAAAAGAACAAACTGTAAAATAAGTTTGATGTTTTCAAGAGCATTTCCAACATAAATTTGGAAAATGATAGTGCCTATAAATTTGAAGTTTTGTTTTCATAATAGAAAAGTATTGACATAAACTTATTCTATAAACTATTATTATTTTGCCATTACTTTTCAAATGATAGCTGACGGTGAAACACTGATTAATTGAAGAAAAAGGGTTGAATGTAAAAAAATTAAAGTATACATTGTTGTGTGGTCAAAATAACCTGACATACACTTTAAATAACACATAATTGTTTTATTTTCATCATGATGCATTGAAAATGTGACAAAACACAAGAATGGCGCAGCTTGAAAAAGTTTATTTTCAAACTCCGCTAACCATCTACTCTATTGTTTTGAAAATAAAACACAGTTTAAAGAACTTAAAGACAAATTGTATTAAAAACAGTTTCCAATCTGTGAAACTCCAACTCCTAGGCTATCAATGTGATAAAAAATTCAAAAACTCAAAGTCAATCTTTCCTTACAAACATTAACTATCACTCGAGAATTACCCCTTGAAAGGCGATATGCTCAAGTTTCCTTCGTACAAAAATAACTATGAGTAAAGACATTCCTACGTGTATGTAACTTGCACAAAATAAAATTATTTTTTTTATGAGGTGGTGTGCCTTTTTATGTTTCACCAGTTTTCTATACTACTTCCTAGACTCCTCCTTTTTACACTATCAAATGAGAGAATACTTATAAACTTAAACAGTCTTAACATACCTATGATATTACTATACCTAGCATTTACCATTTCAATGAGATGGGACCCTACATGTCCCACCACCCAAAATTTGTTTTTTTTTCCTGTCTCATACTTAAACCTTATAGAACTACTTTTACGTTTAAGAAACGGTGTTCCTCAAATGCCCATTTTTAGGTCTTTAAAGAGGAATTGGATCAACGAATTCAACAAATTGGATTTTGATTGACATATTTAAAATCCAATCGGTCCACAGTATCCCAGTTGGAGAGTAACGGACTAGCAATCGAAAGGATGCGAGTTTGAAACTTGGTCCAACCAAAGACAGGGGCTGGTGCATACTAAATCTGTTATAGCGTCAAATGTCCTGTTAGGCGTGGTGTAGAAGTTTGGAGTGCCAGCTCAGGTGTTGATCTCGTCATCTGACCATGGTCACAAATTATGTGGTGTTGTCCTTGGATCTTTCACTTGGGTATTGGTCCCGGACTGTTGCCAATGGCTTGTTGTGTTACTCCAGTGCAACATTAATTGATTACCATTACCATTAGAATCCAATCAGTGATGGAACTTTCAAATTGGTTCATTAGATACTGTCTAAAATTCTTTCACTAAATCAGTTTGAATACCAGTTATGTTTCAACTGTAAATTGAATGTGAGATGCTTTATATGCCATGCAGTAGTCATGATATTTTGGTCATTTTTATTTTCATAAGATACCATATTTTTATTTCATTTGATTATTGGCAATGTGTACATTGCAGATAATTTAATAGCCCCTAACACAGTAGTTAAAACATCTCATTACTTTTTTAGAACATTAATTATCATTTTTAAAAGCAAAATATTCATTTACAGTTCTAACAGCTCAAAGTCTGTGTTGGTTTAATAAAAAATTGCAACAGATGGCATAACAAACAGCCACTTTATCTGTTAACATCAATAGCTTCATACATTAAACATTTTTTTCCACCCCTAGAGAACATATAGATAAAACAGTAACAAATAATCTGAATGAGAAGGTTCTGTTCATTAGATAATATAGAAACAATTTGATGATCTTCAACAGGAAACATGTAATTATATTCTGTATGCCTTAACAGATAGGGAATCAAGTAATCATTCAATGAATTAAGTTTTTTTAACAGATGTTTCAAGTTGCAGAGCTTACCCTGATTTTGAAGATATTATTTGAAGAAAAATATTCATTTACAGTTCTAGTAACTCAAAGTCTGTGTTGATTTAATAAAAAGTTGCAACAGTTGGCATAACAAGCAGCCACTTTATCTGTTGACATGAATAGCTTCACATTAAACATTTTTATTCAACCCCTGGAGAACAATAAATATAAAACAGTAAGAAATAATCTGAATGAGAAGGTCCTGGTGATTAGATAGTGTCGAAACAATCTGATGATCTTCAACTGGAAACATGTAACTCTATTCTGTATGCCTTAACAGATAAGGAATCAAGTAATCATTCACTAAATTCAATTTTTTAAACAAAAGTTTCAAGTTGCATAGCTTACTCTGATTTTGAAAATATTATTTGAAGATAAATATTCATTTACAGTTCTAGCAGCTCAAAGTCTGTGTTGATTTAATAAAAAGTTGCAACAGTTGGCATAACAAGCAACCACTTTATCTGTTGAAATGAATAGCTTCACATTAAACATTTTCTTCAGCCCACTGGAGAACAATAAATATAAAACAGTAACAAATAATCTGAATGAGGAGATTCTGTTGATTAGGTATTATAGAAACAATTTGATGACATTCAACAGGAAACATGTAACTCTATTCTGTATACCTTAACAGATAGGGAATCAAGTAATCATTCACTAAATTACATTTTTGAAACAAATGTTTCAAGTTGCTTAGCAAACAGCTCAGTGGTGTGTTTTGGCCAGGTTAGCCTGGCTCTCAACCAGCGCTCTAACACATCCCAGAGGTGTTCGAAGGGGTTGAGATCTGGTCTTTGGGTTGGCCAATGAAGTTCGTCAACAGAGTGGCAACAAAATCATCAAAAAAAGTTCCCTGATAGTGTCACAAAAATTTCCCTGCCTCTCAATAAATGTTGTGATCCATGATTAGTATCAATAGACAGTATCCACACATTTTTTTTTAATATTTAGGGTCAGATGGGGTGAAAGAATAATTCTCCAAATATTTTGTATTTTTAATCTTCAGATATTTTAACTGTTATTGTAAGGGTTGGAACCCTTAATAGAACTCTAATAGCAATTTAAAAACCGGAGAGAAAAAAATAAAAATATTTTGATAATGAACTTATTACATGTGACCTACAATATCATACTATACATTGCAATGAAATGCAAATAAACATAAAAAAATTCTACAAAAATGTTATTGCAAGCAAAAATATGAATTTAATGCACAAGAAAACCAATCATTAGTTATACAATTTCAAGTTGTATGCCACAAGCAGTATCGCCAGCCTCACGGCAACGAGACACGGCAAACAGTGGCAGCGTTTTTCACTGTGTTAGAAAATTACGACGCCAGTGTTCTTTATTCTAATTACAATTTCGGCAAATATGATTTTTTCATTCCTCAAAAGTACTTGTTACTGTGCATCTCTAAATAGGACAAACAATAATAATTGCTGTTTAAGTTATCAAAATTTCTTATTTCTTACGAAATTTGGAATTTTTCCTGATTGTTCCAGAATTTAAAAGTTCCCTGAGAATTCCCAAATTTCCAGGTTCTGTTAGCACCTTGTTCAACACCCATTTCCTCAAACCACATGTTAATAACATCTGCAGTATGACATGGAACATTGTCCTGCTGAAACAGGTATGGGCCAAAACCAAAGTGTTACCACAATGTCGTTAACTCAGAATTGTCAAGAACTGTTTTGTATGCCTCAGCATTCATGGTTCCAGAAATTAAAACAAGAGGAACAAGACCATACCATGAAATGCAGGACCAGACCATGATCCCACCTCCTCCAAATTTTACTGTGGGTACAACAGTCCTCTACATATTGTTTTCCTGGCATTCGCCAAACCCATGCACGTCTGTTGGACTGTCACAACTAGTAACATGATTCAACACTCTATAGTTCTAGTATTCTGCCACCGTTTCCATGGAGGAAGCCTTGCAGTTTGACTTCAAAACGTTTCAGGTCTCAATGGTCCTGATCTGTCGATTTAGTTGGTTTACTGGTCTGGGTTGTATTATAACCCTTTCTCGATTCCATTTCAAAATAACATCACTCACTGTAGAGTGAGGTATCTTAAATTTGTTGGAATGTCACAGACAGAATGCCCAAACCTGTAAGCTCCAGCGATCATTCCTCTTTTATCCGCACCATGTTAACGCCATTTTTTAATATTCACTGCAGTAGCTGCTATGTGAATATTCTCACCATTCAACATCTTTTATAGGTTGCATGATGTGTCTGCATTATCCTAAGCACTATTCAAGGGATGTCCGGTGACGTATGGCCAGATGGTGCATGATTTACAAACAAAATCAGGACATTAGAGGTCACAGCAGATTAAAAATGCACCAGACTATTCACAGGACTGGTCTTTCATTGGACAGTTTCAAACTCGCAAACCTCTGGTTGTTAATACATTACTCTTCCAAATGGGCTACTACGGTCAGCTTTTGAAAGGAATTTATCAATGCAAACCTTCAAAACACTTTCTTATGTAATTCTGATAAAGAAGATTCATAAAAGAATTCTGATGTATAATTGGTCCAAAAGTAAATGATTAATGAAAACTTGTATTTTAACTCACATCATTTTGTTCAATTTCATCTAAACCTTCATCTTCAGGCTCTCCTTCATCATAATCATCTCCAACAGGACTAAAATACAAACAAATTATAAATAACAGGAGCCTAAATCTACCAACTCATCAGTTAAAATTTTTTGATTCAATCTCATTTTACTAACAAAAATTAAAACACTTACTCAAATTATAATTAAACATCAACCATTAAAACATTTATGTTTTTTAAAACATTTCATTCAATGTGTGTAATGGATGTTCTATTTTTAGTGAAGTTCTCAAGTGAAGTACTTTTGTGCCACAAGAATGGTACTAGTGTGTGCCTTATGGGCGGTGATAGTTTAAATTATGTAAGATTTCCTTTATATGGTTTAGTTTTGAACTTTTGACAAGTGTGGCCCCAAATTAAACTGACACTTGTATTGAAATGATCATATAAATAATTTGAATATTTTTTACAAAAATCATAAAAAGATGTTTAAAAAAGATTTTTTTAAACCACTTAGTAATTACTACTCAGTTTTGGGTTTTGAAGTTTCAAATGAAATAGTTTACAAAATAATTAGTTCTACCCTTGTTATAAATTTCTCAAAAATGCAATGTTTTAAATATTTTTCAATTTTTATATTATGTGGTTGATAAGTTGTATGAACAACATATATTTAAACAGGCTATTTCATTATTTTACATTGTTCAACATAAAAATGAAACATACTCATCTGGTTCATAGTCATCAGCCATGAAGTATCTGCAAAAGATAAATAAAGGAATAGAAGATATATATAAATTTATGCTTGATTGTGCACATTTATTTTGAAGCAAGAACAAAGATAAAAATAAAGACAGAAGAATTGACAGAGCCGGGAATAAAAAAAGATGGGGATGATATCTTGTCTACTGATGTGTTTTAAGTAACACTAAATTATTGTTATGCAATTGTATTTAGTAGTATTAAATATAAGTGATTAGTTACACAACAAAATAGAAATCACAACTGTATGTAACTAAGAAATATGAAAACTAGTTCAATTTTATTTTTAGAATGCAAATTTGATAGAAATGAAGCTTAAAATATAATACTTTTATAACAATAAGGCTACTAGCTGAAAATTTTGATCCGGGTCATTTTTTCTTCAACAAGACATAGGTTGTAAAAAAAAATTTGCGAAGCTGAGTTTCAGTCACGTTTATTAACTATATTCATTACACAACACTGTTCAAGTGATGCCTTTCCTTTATATGAATAAGGGCCTGCTGATACAGGGTGACAACAAAATACTAAAAAAAAGTTTCTTGATAGTGTTACAAAAAATTCCCTGATTTTACAATTCTGATAATAAATGTTATGATCTGTGATTAGTATCAATAAACAATATCCACACATTATGTTTAAACATTTAGGTTCAGATGGGGTAAAAGGATAATTCTCCAAATATTTTGTGTTTTTTCTCTTCAGGGATTTAAATTGTTATTGCAAGGGTTGGAACCCTAAGGCATAGTGTACACATCTGGTTTTTCAACATGCAGCGCCACTGCCACAACGCAAGTGCGGTCTGCGATACATTAGATAAAATAGAGTTGTGCACACATGCCTCCGCCGATGCACATCCAACTTGCGTTCAATTTGTACCGCAGTTCCCCATGGCTCCGCACACACTTCTCCGGTCTGAATTATCTTGTTTCCATAAATAAATGGAATATAAATAGGGGAGAGTGGGGATGAATGGGACAAATTTAACATTTTTATTAATATTGCAGAAATTTTAAATTTTTCAATTAAATAACAATACTTATACTAATATTTCAACTGTTAGTTACATATAAATATATATATATATATTCAATCAATTTACTATCATTTTAAATTACAAGACTATTTTTTATGAGTGCATGTATATTATCCCATTGATCCCCATGAAGGGGATGAATGGGATAAGTAAAAAATAAGTTAGAAATTGAAAAAAAATTATTTAATATTGCATTTATTTCAACTTGATAACAAATGTAGAAACAAGACATTTCCATTTTTGCAAAGAAAAAAAAGAAAAAAGCGTTTTAAGTGAAATGTCTATTATGTTTCAAAATATACTTTTCTTACACCAAGAAAGCAAAATAAACATGTTTTCTTCGATATAATATTTATCACAAATGACGAGAAATTAATACTTGCGTCATTTCACGGTTATATGTGCATAGTTGGGCTTCGGTGCCAAGTAAAATACAGGGGGTTTCTTAAGTCTGAGCACCCTTTTGTTCAGGAATAACTTTTATACAAAACTTAATACACTCAGTGAGGAATCGAACCTGACAGAAATCACACCTGCGCTACCTACAACTTCCAGGTTGCTACAGCAGTGAGAATACCCAAGCCATGATGGCCCTAACTATTAAAAGGAAGAGGTCTTCTAAAATAAGCTAACAATGATTTAAAAAATTAAGCAAAACATTCATGAAAAATTTAGAACAAATTAATCCAGAAATGTGCTCCCATGTTATGGAAAGTATAGTTGAAACAAAACTGTTGTATCTTTCAAACTTTTGAAAACATGTGAAAACTTCTTACAATACTCGTAAAATGTCCAGTGAAAAAGCAAAACAAAAAGGCTTAAGTATAACTTAATAGGTATTTACAACCAGTTGCAAAAAAAGTATATTTCAGACCATTTATCTTTCCATCTAGTCATAAGAAAAGCTATAGGTACAAATCTGTGACGAAAAAAGTACCATTTCAGAGACTCTACATAAGTTTCGATCAAGACTACTATTCTTAGATTCAATAGGATTACTCACGTTAATGATTATTCAAGTTTCGTTAAAAATTTTTACAATGTGAAGGTTGCTTGGGTAATTCTTGATACAAATAGTACCTCTTTTCTAGCAATTGTTTTTAGACTCAAAGCCGAAAAATAATCAGAAAAACTACCGTGCGTTAGACCACCGATTACATATGTCTTGCACTAAGGCACGCAATTATTTTTTTAATCCACGCAAATAAACAAATAATTCCAAATTCTCGAGTTGAGTAAAATCCTGCTACTTATATACCTAGAAAAGTGTTCATTAACCTTCTAGTAGCTTGACCACTTTTGCAGGCTCTGGTACAATTCTTATAAATAAATGTCTGAGGTTAAGGTACTATAGCCTCTAAATCGGTAATCACATTGGGTTGGCGTGGAAGTTTGAAGAGTGGGGTGCCAGCTCAGGTGTTGCTTAGTCATCTGACCGTGGTTCAAAATTACGAGGTGTTGTCCTCGAATCTTTCACTAGCGCCTCAGCGTACAGCGTAAGTGTCCGACAAGTTGACTCTGATTGGCTCCTCATATATATGTTGTATGGTTGTTGTTAGTAGTATTTCTCGCCAACTTATACTAAGGGTACTTATACTTTTAAAGAGCTACTTTCCGTGAAGCAACGATAGCCCGATGGCTAAAGTTACCTACCCTCACATTGGCGTCGGCAACGGAGGATGACTTTACGAGTTCGAATCCAGCTGGCGGCAAAAATTTTAGATCCTCGAAATTATTAAAAAAAAATTCCAATTTAATTCCTTTTGAGTCAAAATTACTTTTCCTAATTTTTAATACCCTTTTTATATTTTTCCAAGCTTCCGTTGATTTTACATAAATAATCTAAGAACCACTCCTGAACTCACTACCAGCTGATATTTTCCCGCCCCTCTGCCGTCCCCTTTGCTTTAGGATGATGGTGTCGTATCCACCCTTGGCTTAGGACCATTCTGATGTAACAAAAAGCATACATAAAACACTAACTTATATAATTATTAACTTATATAATAAAATGATACAATTTTCGGCTCCCACCTCTACCCACCCATAGCCATGGATCTGAAAAGAAAAAATGAAAGCAGAAAAATTATTCCTTTATTTAAGTTTTAAATTATGACTTATAAAGTAGTTTTCACTTAAAATACATAATTGATACCATTGTTCTAAGTAAAAACCCAGGAAAGATGGAACTTGGTGTTGAAAAACACATTGTTTTAATACCATAATAGAAATTCAAGCACTAAAATTGGGTTACCATACCAGAATTACTATTTTAAATATGCATAAATAAATGCCTTATTAAATATGTTTTTTTTTTTTTTTTTTTTGCGGTATGAAAAACGACCGCTCTCCACAGTAAAAATAAAGCAAAATGTTAAAACCTTTCGAAAACCGTTCCTATCAGTCAACGAGATCTGCGCCAAAACGTAGATAAATAGCCAAATGAAACACCTTTACGTCTCAGATGTCACATGATCATACCAGCCAATCAGAGTCAACTTGTCGGCCACTTACGCTGTACGCTGAGGCGCCTGTGAATCTTTCTCTTAAGGGACTGATTCCGGACCGTCGTCAATAGCCCGTTGTGTTGCTCTAGTATGACGTTAACTAAAATTACCAAATTACCTCTAAATCGGTAAAGGTAATTTTAGTTAATGTCGTATTAGAGCAACACAACGGGCTATTGAAGACGGTCCGGGATCAATCCCTTAAGGTAAAGATTCGAGGACAACACCTCGTAATTTTGAACCAATGTCAGATGACGAAGCAACGCCTGAGCTGGCACCCCACTCTCCAAACTTCCACACCAACCCAACGTGAGGACTTTCGGCCACGACAGATTTAAGGTGCACCCAGCCGATTCTACACCATACGCTTACAAACATCCATGCCCGGACCTGGATTCGAACCAGGAACATTCCGATCTAGAGGCTAGAACCTTAACCACTATACCGGTTGGTCGGCGCTTCTAAATCGGAAGGTTCGTGTTTCGAATCCGGATCAGTATATAGATATTTGTATTCGTATGGTGTAGAGGTGACTAGACTGCCTATATAATATAGGCACTCTAGAGGTGACTATTGCACTTAAATCTGTCGCAGCCGAAAGTCCTCACGTTTACTCACGTTGGGTTGGTGGGAACGTTTGGAGAATGGTTTGCCAGCTCAGGGGTTGCCTCGTCATCTGACTGTGGTTCAACGTTACGTGGTGTTGTCCTCTGATTTTTACTTTAGGGGATTGACCTCAGACCACCATCAATAGCCCGACGTGTTCCTTCTAGTAAGACGCTAATAAAAATTACCTTACCTTACTAATAAATCGGATTAGATTCAAGCATGTTATATGTCCTCTATGAGTGTAATTGCTTTCCAATAATGTGCTGAACTGCAAAACAAAATTACGATTGAAGATACTGAAACACTACAATACACTCTGTATTTAGAATAGCCCATTATATTTCACTGGATTAATTAAATAACTACCTACCCTCTCCCTTTGTACGTAGGTTTCCACTGTGATTCAGTGAGTATACCCACTACACTAGCAATCTTCATCTTGCTCGGATCTGTCCATTTGGTATGGATCCCCGACCATATGATCAATAGCCCACTGTTTTGTTACAGCAGGACATTAAATAAAATACATACATACCTACCTTCAAGTTCTAATTCTAAGTTCAACCTATCTTCAGGTGGCGCAGGTTCAATCCTGTCAGAAATATTTCTCCCTGTGTGTATTTATCTCTTCTGTGTCAGTTAGCTTTCGGTGTGTGTGTTTGTCTTTTGACGTAGCATTCGTTTCACCTAGAGTGCCTATATAATAAGAGTGAAGACAAGGGACCCAATTTGGCCCAATGCGCATGCGCGGCAGCTATTTTTCTACCAGAATCCTCTCAAAGAAGGTTGCTGGGCGAATTAATATATCATTTCAAGGAGAACAAAAAGCATATGATTGTTATAATATGGATACATTCGGTATAAATGAATCATATAAACGCTCAATTACATGCATAATTGCGGAGATGGATTGCACAACGCGCTAACTTAGATTGCGGGAAACACCATGTTGTTCAAAATAAGCTATTTACTTAAATAGTCTTCAAATTTATACTGACAAAACACTAAAATAATAATAAATAAACATTCTAGAACATGAATAAGCTATGTTTTCTTTTTAATGTAATATACACACGTTTTTCTCGAACTCACAAAAAGTTCCCATGTTAAGCTACAGGAGCTTCCCGTATGTCACCACTCTTATTACATAGGCTATCTAGTTTCACCTTGCGAAACCGGGGTACCACTCTTAACTTTTGAGTGTCACTAAAATATGTAAGTGCGAAAAATTAAATAACTTGAAAACATAAATGAACGATATCGCGTTCAAAAGAGCATTAAACAAAGAATTTTTTAAATGCTCATTGATTTTGCGCTGACGTCATCAGGTCATGCAACGTTGAGTCATGAAAATGTGCACTCCCACAAACAAAATTAAGTCTCGCTCCGGCCCTCTTAATTGAGCACGACGTTTGAGGTGTCATTTGTTTCGTCTTTTTGCACTTTATAAATTACTAGCCACTGCGTGTTCAGCACGGCGCTGCCCATGACAGTTCTTTTCGTGGGGTCAAGTGTGAACACTGCTCTCTAACCCCCGGTGATTTCTACGAATTTCCATTTGGTTTGCTTTAGCCTATTGGATGACAGGCATCATAGCATTGCCCGTGGTGTTAGTTTGCTTCGCAAACCAAATGGAAATTCGTAGCCCATCGGAACGAATTCCCTGCGAAATGTGTGAAATTAAAACAGTCCAGTACTAATTTCTTTCATCCTCAAAATCTCTACTAAAGGAAGTGTTTGTCTGTGTGTCTCCATGTAGTGCCCTGACGAATCTATAGCACTTACGATAATGAAATTTGGTATACAAGTAGTCCAAATTTTTGCGATTTTTGAGTCCAGCCCAAATTTTAAAATTCAATCTGGAACATTTTAAAATTAATTTATTGAAATTTAATTATTATTGTTTTGCTTAGAATGGCAGATTCTAAACTTATTTTTTCCGTTTGCGTTTGATTTTCCGAGCAACGATTTCAGCGTACAAACAAAACAAATAAAGTTTTAACTGGATTTATGTAGTTATTTTTTCTATCTCGTAGATGATTATAGATAAATTTCAACGGATTTTAAATCTGCGGAAAATTTTACATTATATCGACATCTAAAAATATGGAAATTGGTAATTTGTAATTAACGTCGTTCTTGTGCAACACAACGGGCTATTGACGATGGTACGGGATCAATCCCTTAAGTGAAAGATACGAGGACAACACCTCGTAATTTTGAACCACCGGTCAGATGACCCTAAAAATATAACTTTCTTTGAATTAATAATTTTTAAATTTTAACTTGTGTATCTTTTCCCGTACGAATTTGAGAAAGAGACCTTTGCTATTTAGAAATCACAGATTCCATTTCCTGCGCTCAAATAATTCGAACGACGGGAAGCAGAACAAATAAAAACATTTTTGACTGCCATTGTTTAGTTCTTTTTTGTAAAGTCGGGATCGTTATAAAGCATCACAGTACCCATTTAAAAAAAAAAAATAATAATAATAATTAGAGACAGTTAAACAAAGTGTAAACATCTATTTTTGTTCTAAAGCATGTTTATAAACATATTTAAAAAATTAAGTCAATAAGTTGAACCGTACTTTAAATTATAAAAAAAAACTCACATTTTCAAAGTTTTTTTAAATTTTTATAAAATAGTCAATTTTTAATATTTTTTACTATTTGTGGTTTTTTTTATAATTGTTGGATAGTTAGAATTAAATCCTAGCTAGTATTTATAAAACATTTTTCTTTGTTTGACTGCAATAAGGATTTTTGTACCTGAACACTGGGAAGACCTTGAAAATTATAAATCATGTACTTTGACATTAAAAATAAAAGTAGTATTAAGACGAAAATACTAGCTAACCATTTAAAGTATGTATATTTTCAAATATATACGAAAAATTTCAATACTCTACACCATGAACAGAAAAAAAGCCTTAGGGAATAAAAAACAGTTACTATTACCAAAATAAAAGTCTGAGAAAAATGTATATTAAGTTTTTAAAGACATATAACAAAACTTTCTAATGTTTGTAGAGCTCTAATTTTTTAATATGTTATTTTTCAACTTCTGACGTATACTTAAACAAAATTTTAATTCAATATGATCACAATAAGTATTTATTTTATCCAAATATTGTTGTATTTCATATAATGAAAATATGTTAAACGCAACAAAAAAACAGGTAATTTAGCTGATTATACTAAACATTCTCAAAAAAAGTTTAAAAACACAATGCAATAATTCAAAATACTAATAATTAAATTAGAAATGACGGGCTTTATATACCTTCAATTTTTTTTTTCATGTTTTAGTGTAGTTTTGAAAGTTTGATTTTTCTCTGTACAATTTTATATTTTAACGACATTGTTTGTTTCGAAAATAGGACACAATTATAATCGGACACTAACCCGTCACGAAAGCTATCAAATTTGAGCCTGACATCGCTCAGAAAACTTCAAACATCACAAAAACTAAATTGATTTCAGGTCTAAAATTTTGAGCATAGCTTTCTAACTGTATGAGCCATAGAAATATGAAAATTTTCAATTTTTGATATTTTGGTCATTTTTTGAGTATTATGTAGCCTTTTTGTGAAATCGGGATCCGTTAAAGGTAGATTGAAAATTTCAACGAATTTGAAGCCTGCTAAAATTTTACACCAGAAAGAAATGAACCTTACATTTGATTTTCTTTAAATAAATAATTTATCAATTGTAACCTTTTTATTTTTGCAATTCGAATATGGGACAGACAATGACTTCACGACTTCCTTTGGAATCGTCTTCGTGATTGTGATCCCACAAAATGAACTGTCACGGGCAAGGACAATTTTACATTACATTGACATTATACATTTGATTTACTTTAAAAAAAAAATTTCAATTGAATATTTATATTTTAGCAAGAGATTGTGCTGTCAGGTGGCTGATTGGATCTCTTCGCAATTCGAATTTGACTGCATTTGACAATAGCGAAGCAAACCGAGGATTGTCGTGCAGTGGTCACACCTGACCCTACAAAAAAAAAAAACTGTCACGGGCAACACTGTGTTGGCCACTCAGTGGCTATTTAACCCTATGGCCTCAATGACGTATTTTCTACGCCTTCAACCTAGCGGCAGTGTCCCAACACAGCGCCGTCCGTGTTTTATTGATATTGTAGGTCTTATCTGGTGCAGCATGGTCAGATATGGCTCTTGAGCCATATAGAACTCCCAAACCAACTTACCACCCTCTGTATTTAACTTTACTGGTAGGTATTCTTAATTAACGTCGCACTGGAGCAACACAAGGGGCTAGTTTCGATGGTCTGGACTCAAATCAAGATCCAAGGCCAACACCACGTAATTTTGAACCACGGTCAGATGACGAGGTCACACCTGATTTGATACCCCACTCTCCAAACTTCCAATTACTTCATTTAGCTTTACAGAAAAACCTTCTAATAAAAACTATGTATGATTGAAATTGACATAATCAGAGAGAGAGAGAGAGAGAGAGTTGCTTCAATTTTTAACTCCTGGTGGTGGAATTGACGACGGTCCGGGACAAAACACGAAGAGAGAGAGAGAGAGAGAGAGAGAGAGTTGCTTCAATTTTTAACTCCTGGTGGTGGAATTGACGACGGTCCGGGACAAAACACGAAGAGAAAAATAAGATAGTCCTGAGTGTGTGCATTATCTCACATTTTTTTCGCTTTAATGTGCTGAAATAAGTTTCTGTGCTTCTGTATAATTTGTTTGTATGCGGCAGGTCCGCGTTTCTTGCAGACTTATAATTAAATAAACTAAAGAAGTATATATGTTAGATAAGTCTCTACTATTATAAAAAGAATTGTCTCTATGAGTGCGTGTGTGTCTACCCAGTGTCCTGACCAATCTATGGCACTTAAAATATTGAAATTTAGCACACAGGTAGTCCGAATATTTTGCAATTTTTTTTATCCCGTCCGAATTTTAAAATTTAATCTAGAACATTTTAAAATTAATTTATTGGCATTTAATATTATTATTGTTTTCCTTAGAATTGCAACAGTATAAAGAGATCACATATTCTAAATTTGTTTTTACCGTTTCATTTTCCGAGTACGATTTTACGATTTCAGCAGACGAACAAAACAAATAAACAGTTTTAACTGGAATTATGTAGTTATTTTCTCTATTTCCTAGATCGTTAAGGGTAGAGTACCAATTTCAACGTATTTGAAATCTGCGGAAAATTTTACATTAGAACGTTACCTAAAAATATGATTTTCTTTAAATAAATATAAATTTTAAATTAGTATTTTTTCTAATACGAATTTGGCCTCCGCGATCGAGACATCACAGATTCATTTCCTAATCACAAACGTATGAAGCAAAGGAAAGCAAAAAATATTTTACTTTCATTGTTTAGTTCTTTTTAGCTGGAATCGTTAAGGATTGAAAATTTCAACAAATTTGAAATCTGCCGAAAATGTTACACTAGATAAATATCTTACATTTGATTTTCTTTAAATAAATAATTTTTCAACTGTAACTTTTTTATTTTTGCAATACGAATATGTGCGAATTAGACAATGATGTCCCGACTTTTACGTTCGTTTGGAATCGTCTTCACGATTGTGACCCCACGAAAAAAAAAAAACTGTCCCAGGCAGGGACAATTTTACAAGAGAAAGATGACTTAAACGTTTGATTTTCTTTCAATAAATAATTTTCAATTGAATATTTATATTTTCTCTGGAGATTTTGACGTCTCGCCGATTGGATCTATTCGCAATTCGAATTTGGCCGCATATAACAACGACGAGGCCATCACGGCGTTGCCCGTGGTGCTTGTTTGCGAAGCAAACCAAATGGGAATTCGTGGCACACCGGAGTTAGCGAGCAGTGGTCACACCTGACCCCACAAAAAGAACTGTACTGGCCACGCAGTGGCTAGTATTTTAATAAACGTCACATATCATAGCAACCCCCAACGGGTATTAAAAGAAATAGGAATGGGTAGGTACGTAAGTATTTAATTAATGTCGTATAGAATAGACTATTATTATTAACTGTTTGAAACATTGAGGAAATAAGTTTTCCTGTTTCTTCAATGTTAAAATTTGCATCGCCAGCAAAAGGGATTTAGAATATATATATATATATATATATATATATATATATATATATATATATATATATATATATATATATATATATTTATATGTATTTTTTAATTAACGTCATACTGGTGTTAAACAGCTCGAGCTATTGATGGGTTAAATAGCTCGAGCTATTGGTGACGGTCCAGGATCAACCGGTCAGATGGCGAGAACAAGATCTGAGCTGGCACCCCATTCTCCAAACTTCCACACCACTCTAACATGAGTACTTTTGAGGCTACCATAGATTTAACGTGCACCAGCTCATTTTATACACGACGGTCTTTGATTGGAATCGAACTCGCAGCCGTCCGGTTGTTATCCTGATGCTCTTCCAACTAACTTCCCAATAATATTTGAGGGCCGCGGTAGCCTAGAGTGCCATTTTTTATGATTATATAGTCACTCTACGGTAGTCAGGTTGGTAATTTTTAGTTAACGCCGTACTATAGCATCAAAATGGGCTAAGATTGGTAATTGGTAATTTTTTTAGTTAACGTCGTACTAGAGCAACACAACGGGCTATTGACGACGGTCCGGGATCAGTCCCTGAAGGGAAAGATCCGAGGACAACACCTCGTAATTTTGAACCACGGTCAGATGACGAAGCAACACCTGAGCAGGCACCCCACTCTCCAAACTTCCACGCCAACCCAACGTGAGGACTTTCGGCCACGACAGATTTAAGGTGCACCAGCCGCTTCTACACCACACGTTTACAAACATCCATGCCCGGACCGGGATTCGAACCGGGAACCTTCCGATCTAGAGGCTAACACCTTAACCACTATACCGGTTGGTCGGCATATGGGCTAAGATAGCCAGGTTGGAAGAGAAACGGACGAGCAACCCTAGGGTTCCGAGTTCAAATCCAATCAAAGACCAACGTGTATAAAGGGATTGGTGCTCGTTAAATCTGTTGTTGCCTCAAATGTCCTCCCGTTTACCTGGTGTGGAGAGGGGGTTCCAGTTCATGTGTTGCCTCGTCATCTGACAGTGGTTCAAATTTGCGCGGTGCTGTCCACTCCTTGAATCTTTCCCTTGGAGATTGATCCCAGACCGTCGCTTATTGACCGTGATGTCGCTGCAGTGTGAAGTTAATAAATTCCTACCCACCCAATAATATTTATCACTATCTGTTTTTGCAATAATAGTTCCGAACTGTTATTTTGTAATACTGTTATTTATACTGTTTCGGGGGTTAACAGTAATAGTCTTCTTAAGGAGCAGGAAAACAAGTGCATGAATTTGTTTTTGGCGGGAAAGCGCTAATGTTATTAATGTAAACTTGAGAAAGAAAATCGTAGAGAATTGTTGAGAGAACTCTAAGTTCAAATTTGTTTTATCTATTCAGATTCGACAATGAAGATAAGCCTTACTTTTGTTATCTGTGTGATTATTTACATTCACTATCGCCCATAACTTTCATGAATAAGCGGCCTTGCCAATTCCAAAGTACCACGTGTTTCCTACACTAACACAATAAAAACATGCTATTGTTTAATTTGGGCTGTAAAGTTAGTGGGTTGATCACTAGAAGGGTGGTTGAGTGCAAACATTTCCCATTGAATCACATTCTATTCCATATGGAATCTACAGCCAAAACTATTTATGAGGTAGGATGTGTTTGTCTTCTAACATTCGTTTTGACTTAAGAGATTTAAATAAAAGTTTACAATAATAAATAGTCCTAAAAATTTCTCTGATAGATAAGATTACCGATCCAGAACTTTTAAAGTGTTTTTGCAACAATTTATAAGGTTTGACGGCAATCGAAGAAAATTAAGTTTAATATTGAAAATAATTTTTGATTCAAATGAAGTCAGATTAATTTGAAGATAGCGAGAGTTATCTGCCGGAAACGGATTGTAACATTTCGGGCAATCAATATTTTTGAATTAAAATTATAAATAATCCTCTTGACCTTATGAGTTTGAAAATTCATTCATGTATAAGAAGCAAAGAAATGAGTTGTGTTCAAAGAGGATTTTAAGGAAGGAAATATAAAATGTTGGAGTAGATGGTGATACAAATGAAATTGTTAAATAATTCTTGAAAATGAGAATGATGTGCAATTTTTTTTTCCAACTGTTCATTATGATTTAAAAAAACAACAACTTTATTTTATTCATGCAAGAAATGAATCCAGATCTTCTCTTCCAATTTCACATTTTTAAAGTGTTATGAGAAATAACTTTCATGCAGAACTAATGGTGTAATAGCATTTTGTCATGCTACTTAGCAAATCTAGCAACTGTTGTACTTTAACGATGGGGTTACGAGTTTTACTAATTAGCATGATGATTTCTTTCTTGAATTCATGCTTAAATTCCTCTTGGATTGTTTGTACCCATATATTTCAGCAGTTATACATAATTCAACTTATTTTCTTATCAAGATTTTGATATAATAACTATTTCTGTGAAAATAATTTTGCATTAATTTTAATTTGCTGTTCTTGAATGCAGCAATTATCCCAACATCATAACTGGAGTGACCAATTCTGTTATTTTCCACCGCGCAGTGGGCTAACCCACTGCGCCAGCAAGTTGCAATCATCACAGGTTCGTTTCCTCCCTCTGGGTATATTTCACTCTCTTCTGCATCAGTAAACAATTTCCTTTAGTGTTATTTGATGTTTGACTTGTACTTGATGCAGCTTGACCAAATATGGCCCTTGTGCTTGTTATGAAACCCAACCAACCTGTATTTCTCGAAATCTCCCAAACTGGAGATATTTATTATGGCTGTATTTTTTATTCTCTTTTTCTGCATTCTTCTTTTTACTCCTACATATTTCAGTCAAGATTGCAAAATTCAAATTATATTACATCAAATGCTCTCTAATATTTACTTCAATATTATTGACAATTTAAACTTGGAGGTAGTACTTACTTATAAGTATTGAAAACTTACCTTGTATTAAGTTTAGCATTTTCTAATTGATAGTAGAATATTTGTTTCCAGAAACAGTAGCTACTAACAAAGTTGTTTTAATATTTTCAATTATTTAAGAAACAAGTTAAAACATGCTAAATCTTGGTCTTACAATGTGTCTTAAGCATGCTAAACTCAAATGACCATAATGAAAGAGCTTTCACTGCTGAACTATAGATGAAAAGCAGCCTGGAATCAATTGTTGGACCTGATAGTATGAATTAATTGACTATATTCACACAGTTTTTGAAATTTGCACAAGGTAAAAATAATACTTATTTGTGTAATACATATGGGGAAATGATAAATACATGGATATGAAAAATGCATGGGTTAGGACTAAGAAACCCACTAACTTGTAAATTTTTATTCTATATTGTGACTATATTATTCAGTGTAAATTAATAAATTCCATGAACATTTATAGGAGTGACCAAAATGTTTCGTGAATAAATCTTCCTTAAATTCATGGCAGAAAGTTGGTCTCCTCAGTCATAACCTACTTAATTTAGTTGTCGAAAATTAATAAAATTTTTGTTTAGACAATAATTATCAAGCATTAGCTTGAGAAATTCATATAAAATAGCTTGTATTCCATTTGATATGAATATGAGAATGTTAGACATTTTCTTCTAGGAAGCAGTATATGCTTTGAATGGTTTACAAAGTAACTCTGTTGTTCTTCAAAAAGCTCGAGAGGAGAGAAGTGCAAATGCTCATCTTAATCTTCTTCATACACAGAAACACCTGCGTACACTAGGCATTGAGGTAATTAAGTATAGCTATATATTTTGATTCAATTTTGCATTTAAATTGTTTATATTCCAGTTTAAATGTTTTTAAATTTATAAGTTTATTTAATTTTGCAAATGAGAAAACCAATACGTGGATTCATTGGTTTTTCTCCATTCAATATTAATGGTAATATATATTTACATTGTAAAAAATGCTGTGTGTGTTCAAGGTTGAAATAATAATCAACAATTTATTTTTATCTACAGGTTGAGGATATAGATTCTTTAAATATTATTCATGTGGCAGGAACTAAAGGTAAAGGTTCGACCTGTGCTTTTACTGAGACTATATTACGAAAGCATGGCTTTAAAACTGGTTTTTACAGGTAAGTTTTCAGTTTAAATTCAACATACCAATCTTTGCATTGATTACATTACTGTAATTAATATACAGCAACCTTTTCTTGTGGACACAGTGTATGCTTTTAATGGTTTCCAAACCAACTATTCTCCAAAAAACTGTGTTTATTGAATCTTGATATGGCTTATTGTAGTTCTTATAAATTCTATTTCCCCCTTTTATGTATGAAACCAAGAACAGCCTAGTGACAGTTAAGATCAAGAATAATAATCAATGTATAGAAAGTTTTATCCATGAACATTATGTTTTTAAAAATTACAATTTGTAATTTTTCTTATTAAATTTGAAACTGATTATATTTCACACTCTGCTTTCACTCTAGAGATTTTAATGATGATTTATACAGCAATGGGCATAAATATGTGTTACATTCGAAAATTTTATCTGCCTCACTTTATGACTGTTGAAATGCATTGAATACATTGAAATGCTGGTCTTTTTGCCAAGTGGTCAGCATTTGGGCCCTTAGTTCAACAGGTCTTGAGTCCGAGTCCTGTCTCTGTGTGTTCCCCTCTAAAACGTTTTTGAGTAATGAAACTGAGCATAACAACTTTCTTGCATACACAGCTTTTCCCAATTCCCATAAATACTAAATTAAACACAATTTCTTAAAAAACATTTATATTGTTTTTTCACTTAATTTCTGTGCATTGATATGTTACATTAATAAAGTATTTGACTTATGTCTGTTTATGTTTTATATAGTTCACCGCATCTGATTTCTGTGAATGAAAGAATCCGAATTAATGGCTTGCCATTGTCGAAGGAATTGTTTACAAAGTACTTTTGGGACGTGTATCAAAATATTCAAAGAAATTTGGTAAAACTTTATGCTTACCTTATTTATTTTCCTAATAAAAATGAAACATGTTAATTTATGTTTGGAAAAATTAATTTTTGAACAAATATTATCTTTTGAATTTATTGTTGCATTTACCTATTCCTCATAAGTTTTCTTTTAAAAATATTTTTACACATGATTTTGATAATATGCATATTTCTTGAGGTTTAATTGCTATATAGCATACAAAGTATGGAATTTTTCAAGTAAATTAAATTAATATTTTGACTAGAAATTTTTAGCTGCATATTTTGCAGTTCAAGGTTTGATGTATGGACGAGTAAGGATTTTGCATTGTTTCCTGCTTTGTAAATGTGTTACTTTGCAAACAGAATATATGCTTAATGGTGAATAGATTATCTAATTTACGAATGCTGTTTTAGCACAATTAATCAACTAAATATTCTGTACAAGATTGGTGGAAAACTAATCAGTTTGAAAATGTAAAATATGTTGGAATATATTTTACAAGAGCTAAATATATGCAAAATTCATTAAAATGTTCAGAGTAAATACCACACAAAAAAATTAGAAGATTTGTAAGTAAACTTTGTTGCTATATATTAAAAAGGTTTTTCTTAAAAAAAATTTTTCCTATTTATATATCTACTGTTTTAGTATTACAAATGAGTTCTGAACGTAAATAACCCTTGAACGAATTCACGTGGGGGAGGGGAGGATTGCGTTAGATTAGGGTTTTTGACAAAAAATCCCTGCAGGTAATCCAGAATCCCGAGTGGCCAAGGTCAGGAGGATTCTGGATTTTGTGCTGTATATCTAAAGATAGGGATAGGGGGGGGGATTAAACAATTCAAATTAATTAAATACATCAGTTATGAACAAAGAAGCAATGCACTAAACACAATTTTGTACATGAAGGAAAATTAGATGGCTCACTAAATGGACTTTCCCCCAAGACAAACATTAGTGGCCGTTGACTGGATTATGTGTATTCTGATGAGAACATTATCCAGCCCAGCATCAAGAAACGAGCTCAGTATCAGGTAAACTGCAAATATTTAGCCATCTATAAAACACTGACTCTTTTTAACTCGTAAGTGATTGAATGAATAGAAAGGTTGAAAACATAGAATAATTATCACATTAACTTCACATTAAATCAAGTCACCAGTTTTGCTCCTTATTAATTGTTTGATTTATAGGAGAGTTTGGTTGAACATAACAACTTCCAATTATGAAAACACAATCTATATGGTCTTAACGTTGTTGTGGTCTTCGGTTTGAAGAACTAGGCATCTTCCATTCTGAGGACTTCTTAATCTGAATAGTTTCTATCGATGAATTTTTAAGTTCAATGCAAAGTTTGATGCAAAAATGCTGCTGTACTCACTTCATCATTGCAAATGCGATGATCTCGCAGAACATATTCTGACTCGGGCATGTAGTACCCTAGAGATTAGTCCAACGAGTTTGTGACTTTTCACGAATCGGGGGGGGGGGGGTACATCAATATCCCCTCACCTTGGCTGCCAAGATACCTCAATGCCACATGAACCCTTTTCATTACATTAATAATTTCTTGATACTTTCCAAATAGACCGACATAGCTGATAGTGAAGAGTGTTCTTAATGCTACATATTCTGATTGAATGGTAAAATGTTTCAATTAGTTAAATTCTGGCATCAATTTTTGCATAGAGAAAAATGACCACATATCAACAAATAACACCAGGCTGTTTATTATACACTTATTGCCATAAAAATTTGCGCACCAAGAAATAATTGTGGGATCGTAACGAAACTTGGCATGAAGGTACATATCGGCCAGATATGCAAATTATTAGAAATGCAGCATGATTGCGCATTGCGTAATGCCACTAGAGGGCGTTGAACTTTGTTCTCCTTGGAGTACAAAACAGGTAAGCAGAGCTTACTGTACTTAATCATGAGGTGTACTTAATCTTTTGCAAAGGAAAAGCTGAGGTAGATATGCCGCCATCAAAGACAATATGAGCAGCTGTCAGAGTTCGAGAGGCAAAGAATCATCTTGATGATGGAAGCTGGGTGGTCAACTCGGAGAGTAGCTCGTCAAGAAGGCCGTTCTGATTTTACTGTGAGGAGGTGTAGGGACCAGTGGACAGAAGAGACGTCATTTACACAGTGACCAGGCTCAGGACGACCTTGACAGACCAGTCGACGAGAAGACTGTCACATCATACGAAACGCACACATAGAGCCAACTGCCTCATTGGCCGCTAACCATACACAGACAGCACCTTCACTACGAGCCCCTGTGTCTTCCCAAACCATCGCAAGGCGCCTGGCTGAAGGACATCTGGTATCGCGGCACCCATTTCGTGTGCTGCCAATGACACCCACCGACGCCTCCGTTTGGAGTGGTGTCGCGCACGACAGGATTTGACTGCAACGGAATGTAACCAGGTTGTCTTCAGTGATGAATCTAGATTCAATTTGAGCAGTGATGACAATCGTGTTCGTGTGTGGTGTCCCCGTGGTGAACGCCGCATTCCTGACTTCGCTTTACAGCGACACACCGCTCCCACAGCTAGTGTGATGGTATCGGGTGCCATTGCTTACAATATACGGTCACCCCTAATATTGATACATGGCACAATGACAGCCCAGCAGTATGTCCATGACATCCTTCTCTGGGATCATTTGGGATGGACAGGTTGGACGCCCTACGAGTTTGGTCGAATTAGAGGCGCATTTACAGCAACTGTGGAACGAGATGTCTCAGGACATCATGCGGAACTTGTATGCCTCAATGCCCGCTCGTATCGCATCTTGCATTCGCACTAGAGGGGGTCCAACAGAGTACTAAAACTTCCATTCATTTGTACTTTTTTCTGCAATAAATTATCTTTTTTCTTTGATTTTCTAATCACTTACTTATATGAAAGTAGTACTTACATGTGTAAAATTTCGTTTCATTTTGACGACTTTTTCTTGGTGCGCAAATTTTTATGGCAATGAGTGTATTATTAGGATTTGCTTTTGAAGATTTGTCAAGAAGTAATGATTACCTCATTTAATCAAAGGCAGAATCAACTGTAATTGCGATTGGTTAAAAAGATCAAGCTATTTACTCTCTTTTGATTTCATCATAGATTAATAAATTTATGAACAGATTAAATGAACTAGGTCAGTTTTAAAATGAAGACATTTATCTTTCGATTTGTTCCTGTAATAAAAATTCTGATTAAGCTAGACAAAAATTGTTTTAAATCTCAGCATTTAAAATATTTTATCGATGCTGTCTGTTCTTTTTCCAATCTTTATTATAATTCATGAATGTTTCTTATTGCAGACAGTGGGTGAATCTATGCCACCTTATTTTTTGTTTCTTACAGTGATGGCTTTCTATGTGTTTGTCAAAGAACAGGTGAGTGTTGTTTGTATAACAACTCTTCTCAATAATGTATTTAGCATAAATATTCATTTTCTTTTGAATCGCAATTTATAGTATTTTATCATCAATGTAATTTTTTATAATGAAAAAGTTTTACTTTTAAAATGATAAAATCATAAACAATTTAATGTAAAATTTGTTAAAAATGTTTTGAAGCTGGTAAGAACTGATATACAAATAAAATGAGTGTTAAATATTTTTCAAATAAAATCTTATAATTTTAATTAGCTGATTAAATATTATTTCACTTTACATTTGTTTGAAATTTCAGGTTCAGGCTGCTGTGGTTGAAGTTGGAATAGGCGGTCTTTATGACTGTACAAATATAATTCAGTATGTAATTTTCATGTAATCTATTTGCCTAGAATGAAAACTAAAAAGGAAAACAGTTTTCATGATTCCTGACTCTTTTTTCACTTCCAATATGAAAATAATTGAATTCTTTTGATTAAATCGGAAGTAAATTTGTCTTTGTTTCTATTAATCAAATTAATATTATGCATTAAATTTAAAATTATGAAAATTCTACCATGACTCATGTGCAATTAAAATCATGAATTAATTTTTAAATCAAGTTCATTGTTAAACTGTAGTGGGTCTACTGTCATTTGTTAAATTGAGGTCTAAAATAATCTTGAGAGTAAACTAACATTTAATTACCAAATCTGATGACTTGCAATTGAAGTCTAGTTTTATATTTATGTGATTGATATGTGTATTATTTTTTTTGAAATTAAGTGTAAATTACATCTGGTTGGCTAAGTTTTAAATAGTTTCAAGAAAATTTTAATCAGTTTCTTTTCACAGAAATCCCATTGCAGTAGGTATAACTACCCTAGGGTTTGACCATGTGAATATATTGGGCAGTACAATAGCGGAAATTGCTGGGCAGAAAGCTGGAATTTTGAAACCTAATGCTCCTGCTTTCACTGTGCCACAAATGGAAGGTGCAATGAATGTTCTTCGTAAAACAGCTCAAGCAGTAGGGGTATGGATGAAGTGTTTTTTACTTAATAAATTCGTACTCGTCTATTTTTAAATGCTGAATTCAGTTATAAATACATACCTAAATTTTTCTACAAGAAAAACAGCTAAGAAAAATTATAACCGTGTCTGAGGAACTCCAACCAGTCTTGAAATTTCAGTTACTTTTGCTTTATGTAGGGTGTGTATGTCATTAAAACAAAGAAGTCATGGGCCTTTTGGTTAATTGGATTTACTGATTGAGACAAAACATTATGAAGATGACCAGACTTAAGATTCGGAAAAGTGAGAAAATTATGTACAGAACAGTAAGCAGAGTGCTTGAAAGGTTCGCAATAATCTAATTTAGATATTAGTTCATAGGTTTCTGATAGGAATTAGGGATGCGACATCAATAGCAAAACATCGATGTTTTGAAACATCGATGTTCAAAATTAAAACACCGATGTTGGTAATACATCGACCCAAAAACATCGATGTTTTTAAAATTCAGTGTATTTAAACTTTTTCCCACATTTTTTAAAACTGGTTTAGCAACTTGTGATGCTACATCGACAGCAAAACATCAATGTTGATAATACATCGCCCCAAAACCATCGATGTTTTTTAAATTCAGTGTATTTAAACTTTTTTCCCCATTTCTTAAAATTGGTTTACCAACTATTGATGCGACATCGACAGCAAAACATCAATGTTCAAAATTAAAACAACGATGTTGATAATACATCGCCCCTAAACCATCAATGTTTTTAATTCAGTGTATTTAAACTTGTTTCCCGATTTCTTAAAACTGGTTTAGCAACTAATGATGTGACATCGGCTCCAATACATGGATGTTTTTTCTAAAACATCAATGTTTAGAAAACATCGACATCGATGTCGCATCCCTACTTTTCAGACCCTTCATCCTTGGTCACTTTGGTCTAAAAGTATGTTCAATTTGCTGATCATAAAAATTATGGTACTTGGTTATTTTTATAACGTTACTTTTTTCATTTAAAAGTAAAACATCGACAAGTATAAACATCGATGTTACCAAAACATCGACCCCAATACATCGATGTTTAAAAAAAAAACATTGTCGCATCCCTAATAGGAATGCAGTGGTGTTAAATTAACGCACGTCTGCCTTAGAACTTGAGGGAGAAATGATTTGTGAGTATAAATAAAGTATTAAAAGGAAGTGTTTGCGTTTTTGTTACACAATTAATATAGAGAGATATATTTAATAGTAGTTGAAAGGTTGCAAGTCCAAATTAGAAAAATAATCCTATAATATATAAACATTTATTTTTACTTTTATATAATGGATACTGTTTAAATTTAACCTTATAAACTAAGATAGCTATTTTGTAAGTTCTCTAGTTTCGTTACATGAATATACTGCAGGACATATTTCAATATGTTCCATGATCGTGCAGAGTTTAGGGTAAACCAACTACAAAGCAAAATTCAATTAACTCTATTAGCTATTGCAAATCTAAAAGTACTCCAAAACATGGAATCAAATTTATAGAACTTATATAAAGTGCTGCTTTAACTAGTATAGTGGTCATAGCAGTTACCTGCCATCCAGGTTCAAATCCCAATTTAGTTTATAAGCACATGAATGTCCTTGTTAGTAGTAGCCATTTTTTCCCACTGGATAATCCTTTATAAATTGACGCTAACCCTTGTAGTGATTTGAAAGATTAGAAGCAAGAAAGAAGATTCACTTAATGATCCGCTTTACCTTTCTTTGCGAGTTTGATGTAAAAATAATAGGCGTTAGTTAATTTTGTATCATCGAACCCTATATATAATGACCCATCTATATAACAATCCACATACAGCATTTCATTCTGTGAAAACCTTTTTCATCTACCAATATGTGTAACTTTTAAACATATATTTTCAAAATTATGCATTTGTCTTTACACCTACTGTTATCACCCTTTAAATATCAAAAGTGCATGATGCTAAAACATATTAATTAAATTAATATTGCATATTTATTGTTTGAATAAGTTGATTTATAAGGTGCATTGATTAGAGGGTCCTTTATTCATGTTAAATTTTTCATTTATTTGTAGTGTTCTTTGCATTTATCTCCACCAATAGAGGCATATGAAGAAACAGTATCACTTGGAGCTCAAGGTGTGGTTCAAAATGTCAATGCATCCTTAGCTCTTCAGTTAGCTAACACATGGTTACTGCATCAAAATCAGAAAAGTATAATTCCTTCCCAAGCCTTCTTTTTATAGTTTTTAAAGTATTACAGAGAAATTATATATTTATAGCAAATTTTTAGGTATTAAATATTTCTGCTTTGGCTTAACCTATTGGATTTTTAAGTCTGTCATTTAAAGATGTTTTCAAGTAGTTTGCCTCTATGGACATTATTTAGCTACCTTTGTATTTTTTATTTTTTTGGACACAAGTTTTCTTTTCAATGTCTTTATGCATTATTTTTATATATATTGCTTCTGCCAGAAAAACAGTTATAAAGGTTTCAACTTTAAAAGTAGTTTAACTGTATTTAGTCTTCACAATTGTTGAAATTAAAATATATTTTTATGTTTATTACACTTATAATATTTTTAATGAATAACATCGCAAATCAACTTCTGATATTTTAAATGGAGTTTCTAAAAGCAGTGAATTAGCTGACATTTTTTAAGTGTTTGTTACTAGTGTTTTCTATTTTGGAAAAAACTGTTTCATGTTTACCATTTTTAATAAATTTCTATTTGAAGTAAAAATTTATACTTATATTCACAATTCTTAACTGAGCCATAGATGTAAATAATCTACTTAAAACCAATTGTGTCCATGATATCAGCTTGTTATAACAGCCTTGCTTTACTGTGTATTTTACTTGAATTTTTTTGTAGTCACGTGTAAAACCCCACATACTTATTCTACAGAACTTTGAATTCAATAAGCAATCAAGGAATTGAAATGTTTAATTTTTGTAGTTAAAGTTAGATATGGTGATAATATTATCAGGATTCCTATTTTATTAGACTTTAATGCAAGCCATGACGATGCATTTGGAAATGCAGATTCTTCATTCTTTCCTTTAACCATGGCTCCTACTTTTGATGTTACTTCCAAAATGCTAGATGGTAAGTTTGTTAAAATTGAATTTGAATTTACTTTAATAACCTTTTTGTAATTTTTATATTGAAACACTTTTTTTTATTCTTATAGCTTTGAAAACATGTGTTTGGCCAGGTCGTTTTCAAACTGTAGAAAAGGGCAAACTCACTTTCTACTTAGATGGTGCTCATACACAGCAAAGTATGAAGCATTGCACTCGTTGGTTTGAAGAACAGAGTCAGACACTTAAGACTAAATATAAGTAAGAGCATCAGTTTATTTAGCTCTTCTGTAGTAATTTATAATTACTAACATTACTTATGTTATGCAACTTTGGATTTTGAGTAATTATAGTTAAAAGGCTTTTCATGGATATTTAATTTATTTTTAGATCTTATAATTGAGCTGCTACATGTGTGTAGAATATGTTAGAAGTTGTAATGTATTATCATTATTTCCTATTAATGCCCTAGTGCAGGGGTTCCCAAACTTATCCAAGTCGTGGCACCCTTAAGAGAATTAGAATTGTATATATATATATAGAATGTATATATATTAGAATTGTATATATATATATATATATATATATATATATATATATATATATATATATATATATATATATATATATATTTATTTCATATTTGTTTACGACTTTGAAGGAGAAATTAGAAAAGTATGTGGTAAGACAGACAAAATTAATACAACTCGTATTTAAAATTCACACAAATACTTTAATTTTACTTAATAGAGAGAGAGAGGAAAACATAGGTGTAGGTGAAAATTTAAATAAAACAAATCAAATTACCATCAACATGCTCTTGGAGTAATACAATTTAAATAAAAGATATATGTGTGTGTTTAATGCGACAGGTGAGCTTGCTGCTAACTGCACAGTTCGAATCGTGGAATTAAAATACAGCTTTTCGCGACAAAGAAATATGATAGTGATACAGCTACTCACATTTATTTTATGACATTAATTTTCGAACAACATTTGCTCCTTGTAATAGCAACTGCTTCATGGGTGCTTTGTGGCACCCCTAATTTCTCTAAGTAGCACCCCAGGGTGCCATGGCATACACTTTGGGAAACCCTGCCCTAGTGAATCATTGAAAGTTCTAGTAATTTTATTTAAATTTATAGGCAATGTTTGTATTGAAAACAGCAAAATTTGTACTGACAACAATTCAATTTTAAAACAAATCAACTTTTAACTAAACTGTCACTTCCCAAATACACTCACATGGTATATAAAAATCCTGTTTTTGGCCATTTTGGCATTTTACCCTCTGACACGTCTCAAGACCATGTTTATCAAAAACTCCAAATGGCCGAATGGAATACAATGGGTTTTGTTTTGCTATCAGTTATTAGTTTGAAATGATTTAGATTATTTTTAAAGAGATATATAAAAATTTCATGAAAACTTTTAAAAGTAAAACTTTTGCCTTGCTTTAAATTGATATCTAAAAAGTAAAATCAGAAAAATAATGGAATATTATACAAATGGTCCTTTTTCAATAATTCTTCCCTTTACATATAATATTGAAAAAGTGTTAAATTTTTTGTTATGGCTTTCTTTTCCAACTGTAAACCCAAAATATCTAGGTACATCATGAAGTTTCACTAGAATCATGGCTCAATAATATTCTTGAAATGGAGGCATTGGTGGTTTGTGAGCACTTTTTAATATCTTTTCCTAAAAACACTAAGATACCCACACTATAGCCCTCTAACGTCCAAGACGCCCGAAACGGCTTCACATGCAAAAGCCCAGCACCCGCCCGAACCAGCTGAAGTCATTAAAGCTACTGGCTATCCCCCTAACCCAGAGAAGGGCAATCCGTCATTCCCTCACTACAATGCTCCCTCCTTTCTCCTGAAGCAGTAGGGTAGTTTCCTTTAATGACAAACAACAAGTTAGGGATCGGCTTTTAACTGCGCCCTTTCACATACTTCTTCCAAGCTTGGCTTCGGATCGGACAGTTTTGTGCGCCTATTGAATAGAGAATTTGGTTTCTTCACTATCGAACTGGCTCGTTATAGGAAAACATTGTCGAAAGAAGAAATAGAAATAATTATTTTCAATGATACAGATGAGTCGGATTTAAATTCAAGCGACGAAGATGATCTAACAAAATATGATTTGGAGAATTCAATCCAAGAGGATAGTGTTTCCAATAATGACAGTGACGTAGATGAAGTCCCGGAAATTGAAAGAAACAATGATATTTTTTTTGAATGGGAATCGAACAATATACGGAACGATGATATATCCATTCCAAACTTTAATTCGCATGCTAGTCCTGTTCATGACTTGCCGCCTGGGTCTTCACCATTAGACTATTTGAAACTCTTTCTGATGGACACGAGAAATCACATATTTTCACGGTAATTAATATCTCAGAGTTATTTTCAAACCTACAATTTGGAAATGTAATTTTCTTGTATAGCATGTTAATATAATTTTACTTAAAAAATGAAGCATTTTAGGAACATAATTATGTTAATGCTATTCTTTTAGCATAGGTTTCTCGGTTAAATTATTCCTCTTTATGAACTGAGAATATCTTATAAAATGAGTATATTTATGAAACATAAAATAATAATTTTTCGCCCCTTATAAAAAGTTTTTACTACGAGTTCCAATTTGGTTTGCTTCGCAAACCAACACCACGGCCACTGCGTGGCAAGCACATGACTTTTCTTTTAGTGGGGTTTGGCCATCACGAGGTTGCCCGTGAGTTCTTTTCGTGGTGACGCATATCTGTTGCAAAAATATTAATATTTAATTGAAAAAATATTTATTAAAAAAAATCAACAACAATAATTCAAAATAATAATTCAATTCTAAACAAGAATAATTCAATTCTATTAAATTAATTTTAAAATGTTCTAGATTAAATTTTAAAATTCAGGCTTCGTACAAAAATCGCAAAACATTCGGGCTTTCCTGTGTGCCAAATGTCATTCTTATAAGTGCCATAGATTCGTCAGGATAGTCGACGCACGCAGACAAACGCTTACTTTTATAATCGTAGAGATGAGTACTTTCAAATAAAATTTTACACACAAATATATAATAATTAATATGACTACACTGGATAGGAGAATTTTTAATAAAATTAATTTGATTTTTATACAAATAGCAAAATTATAATTATAACGCTAAATGTTCTACCGAAAAACTTTATTAATATACATAGGACTTAACAGACTTGAAAACGCTTTTTAATCACATACGTGCTTATATATTTGACAGTCGGAGATACAAGAGAATTTTAAGATATACATTATGAATGAAGTAGCAGTCAAGTATTAGAAAATATATTAATTAATTTTTTTTCAAAAAATGTGTTAGTCTAATCAAAGATTGAGGAATATATTATTTAGGAAAACCATATTTAAGTATAAAGAATTAACAAGTGATAAGAAATAAACTGTAGTCAATTATTTTTCGCTATATTTTCTTCACAAGTAATAAAATGTGCGATAGATACATATAAGTAACTAATGTCCAACACCCAATGCGACTTACAAGTTGAAACAAGCACTTCATATACACCCCCTTACAAAGCACGGGACATCCCGTGCACTAAGAAAGTACCTAGATGACCATAGATGATGTGTAAAGGGGGAAGAAATTATTCGATTTTCCTAATGGTTTCTCGGCCGTTCTGGGTTTTTGAAGACATTGTCTTGAGACCCGTGTGGCCGTTAGAGGGTTAAAGTGCAATAGTGACAAAAATGATACAAATTTACTAATTAGAAATATAAGTCCCACATTACTATCACCCTACTGTCGCTAATAAATCACGAAAGCACATTTCTAGATCGTACTTCAATTTTGCAGCTGATCTTTACACTATACACCTAATTCTGTTTTCACATCATACATATGTTCCTAAAGAATATGTGTAAAAAAAGACATTGTATCTATGAAAGAAAAAAAGATTGGTTACAGATCTAAAAAATAATTAAAGAAAACCATATGAAAAAAATTCATTTTAAGCTTATTATTTTATTTCAACAAGATACACATGTAATATTTTGTAATAAAAATGTATCAAAAGTAAATTTACATTTGAAATGAAAAAAATTCTTCATGAACAAAAAAATCTTTTATATAAAAATAACACACAACAAGATTTTATTAATTTTCATGTTCTGACAATAAATGGCACATACGTGTATGTATGATTTGAATATCACTGCTATCACTAGAAATGTTGTTTATATCTTCTTTCTCCATTAATGAATTTCTTTCTGTGATCTCTTCAGAAAAATCAGCATGAGTCTCTTCTGATGCTGATGTTTCATTGATTTTACAAACAAATTCAGTTACTAATCGTTGTGTTTTGGTTAGGCCATTACGTAATTCTCAGTTAGAGGCTGTCAACCACTTCAGTTCATGTTGCAACTTACCAGCCTTGTTCCTCATTAGGGTCATGTTTGACAAAATGAGTACCCATTTTCTGGCCAGTTCCAGAGCGGCTTTTAATAAATCTGCATTTAGAACATGATAATTTTCTTCATTATCACTGAATCATTCTGAAAAGATAGCAGTGGTCACCCCGGCCTTCTTGTTTGCCTTCCAGTGAACAGGCAGTTTATTGTTAGCTACACCTTTCATTGAACGTGGGATTTACCAGCAGTGGTTTCAACATGCGATCTCCTGAAAAGTTGGAGCAAAATAATAGGGTCACACGATTCTTAGCTACTTTAAAAACCACCAGCAGTTTTTTGCATTTTGGCTATGTTCATTCTGTTTGGCATTTGTTTTCAGAAGATACGAAATCATAGAATTAAATTTCAGGTAAAATGACAAGCAAAATGTGAACTTCATTCAAATACTGTGTACATTACAGAAAAAGTAATGAGAAAGTAGTTTCGTTCATTGTTATAAATTCGTGAAAACTTGCATTTTGAACTGATAATGTGGAAATGGTTTTAAATGTTTAAGGGCAGATTACTTGAGAGGCATCAGCACATCCATTGTAGATTCCTAAAATGTTGCCCTATTTGAAAAATGTTGCCCTATTTGAATTTAAGAATTATTACGTCCTTAAGTCCTGGATGTCAGAGGGTTAACTTAAGTGGAATTGACCAATCAATGTAAGATCATCAGATCCAATTCAGAATTCATTTTGGAATTTTTATTAGTAACTTGCTGAAATGGTATTCGAGAAACAAGCTAAGTGACAACATGTCTGAGATACGTACAGGAAGCATGTTCTTCTGCTAAAACACTACTACCACATACATTTAGCATGGCAGAAAAACCCTTTATGAGTTGCATAAAATCTGAATTACTTGCAGTTAAAATACTAACATACTTACTGTCATATGCATTTTATTAAAAGATAAGATATCAGTGTTAAAATTCTGCTTGTTGCAGACAATTTCAAGAGAAATTTAGCAAGAATGTAATTTCCAAAATAACCCCACTAGTTATTTTGGAATCAAAAAGGATTACTGTTATATATTTTATTAACATTTATCTAGGCAGAATGGTCTATTATGTGTTGAAGCCTCAAAAACGTTGTCTTTTGAGTTAACCCAGACTTTTTAATGTATCCTTAGCATTAAGTTTGATCATGTCTCCTAAAAGTTGTGTTTAATGTAACTTATTTTAAAATGATCCCTAATGAAGCTAGGTTATGCTGCAAACTTTTGTGTTTTCTTTTCTGAATTGTGGTATATTTTGCTCTTTAAATAATTGGTTCTATTTATTATATGATTACAGGTCACCGGTATTAAGGGTACTTCTTTTTAATTGTACTGGAGAGAGAAAAGCTGAAAGCCTCCTGGATCCCTTAGCTGATCTACTCTTTGATTTAGTAATATTCTGTCCTAATAGAATAAATGTTATGAAGGATGCTACATCAGGTATTTTTTCTTGTTTTAAAATAGTACTTCATAATTGGGGTTAAAAAATCCCTTGATATCGTTACCACCACGGCAAAGGCACCAATCTGCAAAATTGACGTTTCTACAATGACGCATTCAAGGCTTTGATTCTTCAGGAAAAATCAAGTTATGACCAGAAGGTTGTCTTCTCATAAAGATGGGCATTTCCACTAAGAATCAAGATGGTTTTGACTTTGTCATACTGCACAAAGTCCCAAATCCGGAATCCTCCTGACCTCGGATGTTCCGGATTTCAGATTATTTGCATTTTTTGTCCAAAAAAGACCTTAATCTAACCTCTTCCCCCGTGCAAATTTTGCGTTTTCAACAGTAAAATAGCAGATATATAAATAGGAATAATTAAAAAAAAAAGGGGAAAAAAACACCCCCTGTTTAATACAATGTAAAAAACTTCAAACTTTTACTTCAAATCTTCTAATTTTTCTGTGTGATATTTACTCGAAATATGTCTGTTATTTTGCATTGTTTCATCAATTAGTTCCAATTTTAACTTCTAATTGTTCTTTAAAAGTTGTTGGAAAGATGTAAAAAAGTGAGAAAAAGAAAGCTGGTTAGCAAAACGTCCGGATTTTGTACTGTATAATGGATATACATACAAACACTTTTCCCATCAGCAATAGGTACATGAAATACGTTTATATCCGGCTAGTTAAAGGTTTTATTTCCAAATACAATGCCAAGCTGGTTGGGAGGAAAAATGTTTTTACAAAAGCATTTTATAAATAGATACATGAGAAAAATAAAAAATACTGAACTATCTCTCTTTGAAATTGTCCCAAAATGCAGATTGGTACCTTTTGCAGGTAATAATGATATTGTAGGCAAGCAAAATATTCAACATTTAAAAAGTTTCAATTTACAATCTTTTCTAAGGTACATATCATTTGAACACTGTTTTGAAGATATTTCATTAACTTTTACTACCAATATGACTAAGGTTTTCACCTATTTATCTAATAAATGTGGTTGTGTAGTTATGTGCGTGCTGATATTCAAGTAATACTGAATAACTCAGAAGTGTTGTGACACTCAAAGAGTTAAATATTATTTTTTATTTAAAGTTATATAAAACTATATTTTAATCACAAAATTGATGGTAGACTTTTTAGATTAATGTAGTTAATTAGCAGAGCTACACATATAATCTGCATTGAACTTTCTTATTGTTTAATGAAAGTCATTACTTGCATTACATATTTTATTTCAATTCATGTATAATGTATATAGCATTCATATTCAATAAATGGATTTCATTCCTCTAAATGCAAAAAGTATGCAGTAATATGCAACAGAGTTTTACTGGTGTAAATTCTTATTTCCAATAAAAGGCATTGTTAAAAGTACACCTAAGTCATGTTACTATGATTAGATTCTAGACATCAGTTTAATCTCATTCCCTTATTCAAAGGCAATTTGGTAGCTCTACTCTTAATTAATTTTTACTCATTTTCTTTTCTGTGCTGATATCTATTTTTCAGATTTCTTATTGCTTTCTGTAATCGAACTGTGAAGAGCTTAAATCAAGCATATTTAAACTATGCAGCAAAATCTGCTTTTGATCCCTGTAACGATCAATTTTGTTTTTTATGTCCTTTTTTGGCCATTTGGCAGTAAACAGATAATAATGTTGATATCTGTGCTATGTATGTTAGTGAAATATATATAGAGAAATTTTTGAAATATAATTCCTTCTCATTCTCACCTTTAAGATACTCAAATCTTTTCTTACCAATTTGGTATAGAATAGCTGCTTGAAACAAGTGATCTTGGAACACACAATTTAACGAAACAGCTTGGTTTCAAACCAAAAATGTATCAGGATAATAAAAAATGGGCGATATAGTCCAATGTGCAATCAATAAAGGCACAATGAGAATTACTGCAATTCATTGTACTTAAGCTGAAACAAAAGCTATTTAAGCTTTTATTTCATCACTTTTTGCTTGTGGAATCATCATTTTCAAGTGAAGTTCAAAATAATTATTTTAACTGTGGCGCCAAAATATTTGTGCTTTGCTTTTAATAGAATTTTAAGCATTTTTTTTACATGCTTTTAATGAAAGTTTGCCGTTTTATGTAAATTATTTCTGCGTGTACATTTCTACCTATAACAGCTTCAATAAGAAATTGAATGGTGCACTGCTCTTCGAATAGCAAACAATAAAAAGAATGCTGATATATTAGAAGTGTTTGTTAACCCTCCAAGTGGCACACCTGTTGGATCTGGAGGGGTTTCTGTGTGGTGGGCTACCAACTTGAAATGTTTTTGGAAGGGAGATGTCCTGGGGTGTTATATTTTGTGTGTGAGTTCTGGCAACATTTAATTTGTGTTCAGTTTTTTGTACCTGGGAACAGCAATTTATCCAAGAACAAAAATTGTTGTAACACAACTGATGTTTGCTAGACGTGTTTCGACCTTTAGGAATTAATGAATATAGAAAATCTATTCTATTATGATTTTGATTTGTTTATTAGAAAATGTACTGCATTTTCTGTAATATCAGGTGCTTTTAGAACTTTTATCGTGTTATTTAACTCAAGATTGATCGTTCTCAACATCGGAGCAAGATGTCTGAATACTCTAGGTATGCTACTTGCCATGTGGGTATCTTTCAGGGCTGTATTCTAACTGAATTTTCCTAGTTACGTTCAGTTGTGCTGCTTGAAGGGTTAATGCAATAGAGTAGAAAGATTGAAAGTAAAAAAGTTTTAACATTTTTCTTTCATTGCATTTATATTCTCTTTTATTTCATGTGCTGTTTTCAGACCTAAGCAATTTCATGGTTGATCCAGAAAAGGAAATTCAACAATGTGTTGTCAACAAAGAAATTTGGGATCACCTCAAGAGAAGTTTATATGAAAATGCACTGAGCTTAGCATCTCAAGTAACATCAAACATCAATAGCAGTGTTTTGATGAGTGAAAATTCAGTTAAGCTGGCTTCTATCAGCAGTGCTCTTAAATTCATTTCTTTTTATGAGGATTCAGAGAGTGAATCAGACTATTGTACTTCCAACAGTGCTCTCACTGATTTAGTCAAAAGTGCCAATCATATTGAAGTACTAGTTACTGGTAGTCTGCATCTTGTTGGTGGGGTTTTGTCTTTGATAGAGTCATAAGCAGCGAGATTTTGCATTCATATTCTGCATTTTAAGTTATTCAACTTAAACCTAATTTAATGTGTACAGGTTGCATTTTTTATCTGAAGTTTCATCCTCAATTACCTTTTATTCATTAACATTTAAGTTGGCTGTGCTACAATTGTAATGTAGGGAATTCTTTCTACTTGATATTTATTTGAGCATTTTTGTAAGGTGATTTTATTTTTGTATTATCACTTTTCAGATCATGCATCTAAAACCAATTCCATTGCCAATATTTTCCATCGATCAATTTGTTCTTTTTTGTATTTACGCCTTAATTCTGTCGGACAATTGCAGATTAGTCAACATGATTGTCATTTTCTGATTATTCTTTTGATCGTACTGTTTCATCCAGTTGTAATTTTGTAATCATAACTAAATTTGTGAAATTCAAGTTTCCTAGGTAGCTTGGATTCTGAAATCATTCCATAAGTTTTTCATTAAATCATAGCAGCATCTGCTATGGCCCACTGTACCTTTGTACTGCTTCTTTTGGGATGTCATTTCTTTAGCCTATGTATCAATATTGAGGTTTTAAAGCAAGATTCCATGATTAATTTTATACTATACTGATTTCAGTTATATAGAGAATACTGCATTCAAGCTCCTATGGTGATAAAAAATAACTTTGTGTGAATTATGTTTGATGTTTATAGTTAATTCAGAATAATAGTTTTGTGCTCTTGAAAACTTAGATGTAAAATAACAACAGGGCTAAATATACCATATATAAGCCTATAAGATAATTTAATTTAGTCTGAAACTTGGTATTTTTAGTGAAAATTTATTTTGCAAAAGTCCCTTCATCTTGTTAACTATAAGGAGTAAAAGACGTATTTTGTGCCTGTGATGAGTCTCATATAATTTAGTTTATTGACATCTGCTTTTGTTAAATTGCTAAATTACACTGTTAATGTAAAGCAATGTATGAAATAGCATTCATCTCAAGCAAGCGTAATATTCGGATTGAATGTTATTTTCTTGAAATTCATGAACACACTATTTATAAATAACAAGTGCAACTGAATGTGATAATGATATATTGCTATAAAATTGTTATATATTAAGTGAGACGAAGTGTAATTTTTGTAAGAGTTACCTGATAGTATTATTTTTGTATGTAAATAAATATTTTCTTGAACTTCTGATTTACTTACTCTTGAGTGGATGCTTCAAAAAACTTTTCGTGAACCAATCTTAAATTTCTTTTTAATCTTTTTTGAGTTAATAATCCATACAGCGTAAAATATAAGTTTTAAACTTACAAAAACAATTTTAGGACATAAAACTGATTCTGTGAAGTAAACTAATGTGTCAGTGCAATAGACTAGTATAAAAACTATTGATTATTTTTATTCGAATTTATTAAAACTAACTTTCGAGTCTGTAATTTGAAACTATATTTCATAAATTTTGAAAAATCAATCAAATTGTACTGTCACTACAGCTGTTTGAGTAAGTTCGCAAAAATTCGTCTAAAAAGCTCCCAGTTTCAAAATTATGGTGACTATTTTTGAAAATTCTTCTGAAGACAACATGAAACAATAATTTTGCAATAAAGGGTTTTCATTTTCAAGATAAGCAAATGCAAATGTGTTTTTAATGCACAACATTTAAATGCCAAAAGCAACAAAATAATTATAAATAACTGAAATACTGTATGTTTTAAGTTTACTTTCGAAACGATTTTCGATTTCAAATGAAATAGATTAAAATAGGAATATCTTATCTAAAGTTTCCATGATTTTATTATTTATTTCCAACTAGTTAGATTTAAAAACATTTTACTTTGGTACCTTGACCCCAGATCTTGTGACTTCACATGAAATGGGTCTTTTGCTCCCACAAAGCCATTTTCTGACGAAAACTGCATGGCTATTAACTTAAATTCCATGTACATAATTGATGACTGGAATCAAAGTTTCATATTTCAGCATTCGTTACACCCATCCATTCCATCTGAACAGTTGACATCCTTACATTATGTCAACTGCTCACAGAGCGACTGTCACAGGCGACTTTTGCTACTATTTTTCAAACGTCAAGTTTTTATATCTTTTAAACAAATTCGTCTCAAAAGCTCCCAGTTTCAAAATTATGGTGACTGTTTTTGAAAATTATCTAAAGGCCAACGAAAATTTACGTAATTTTTCTGTGGAAAACCTGTGTGTCTGCTATGTTTAAAAAACTTACTAATTCCAAAACAATTTACTTTTTGGATTGAAATCTCATTTTCTTAGACTAGCTCTATGAAGCAGGTGCTTGTCTAAATACTCGAGTAGCTCTAACAGGGTTTTTGTGGCAAAAAACTGAAAATATTTTAAATATAAAAATTCAGGGTGTGAGTCAAGGCCACCCTAAGATTCCCCAGTTTCTCCTACATACTGTAGAACCTTGATTTTCTGATCTGTGATTAACCTAGTGTCCTTGCTTTTCAAGCCGAATTTGATAGAGTTGTTTTCAAGATTCAAATGATTTCAAGCATGAGTGGGCTCATTGTCCAAAGAGGCGAGAATGTGCTTTAAGACAGAAGACCATTAAGACTTTCAAGAGCTTAAGAGATACGTAACTCACGTCCACATTTGTAAAATTATATTGTAGCTGTGTGTGATACAGTCGACTTTTTAACGCATATGACCTTTTTAACACAGGTCGACTTTTTTTACACAGGTCGACTTTTTTATAATCGACAACGAGCCGCGGTAGCTCAGTCAGTAGAGCGTCGGGCTCGCATCAGAAGGGTTGTGGGTTCTGTCCTCGGCGGAGCCTGCAATTCTGATTGCGAGATCGGCGCTTCGACCTGGCTAAAGACCGTCGTGTTCACTAATGGTGACTGGGGCACGTTAAATAGGTCGTGGTCACAAAGTCCCCCATGTTCCCATACCAAATCAATACCTCTGGGGGTACCTGATCAGGGGGTTATCGACCTCTGATTGGGATCTAAATTACGATGTGGGTGAATGGATGCATGAAAGGGGCCTTCCTGTAAAACGGATGTGTTATGTATGTCGAGCAAAGTCGGACTTCCTCCCAATGGGGCTCAATAACATGGAAGGCGCACCCCCTCGCCTCTTTCCGTCTTCGACGGGCTTGGCACTCTTCTGATCTGCCAGTGTAGGCATGAGAAACAACAACACAATCGACAACCATAATTTGGACATAGACGCTTATTTTATTTTACACCTCGTCCAAATTATGGTTGTCCAATGGGCCCTGAGTCCACATTGCCTCAGATAATCAAGATTCTAGTGTATTTCAAATGGATGTATTGGACACAAATTTTGTGTGTGTGTTTCTAGAGATCTCCCCACTTTGAAATATAAGTTTTAAAAATTAATTTCGATTTTTGTCTCAAAATTATTATGAGCAATAAAATTTTGAACAGCTTGTATTGTTTTACTGAAGTAATATTTTCAAATTGCTTGGTAGTTGAATTTACACCGCACTGAAGGAGCAGAACAGGCTATTGCCGATGGGTTGGAATCTAAACCGAAGTGAAACATTTGTGGACGCCTCGTAATTTTGAACCACTGTCAGATGATGAGGTCAACACCTGAGCTGGTAACCCTCTACAAACTTCTTCAACACATGCCAATTTTAGAGCATTTAAGGCCACGGCAGATTTAGCATGCACCAACACCCACGAATTTATGAAAGTTTATAAAATTTATTATAATGATGCTCTTTGGTTCGATTGTGTTTCAAAATCGACAACCCCCAGTTTCTATTTCGCGACTATACCAACTTGGCTTACGCAGCCTCTTTTCAATGAAAGGACAATGATAATTGAGGTTATAGAAACAAATATTGACAAGAATATTTTTAAGCAACATTAGTAATACAGATCTGCATACTTATTAAAATCTACTATTACAAAAGAAAGTGTGTTTTAGAGTGTATCTCTGAAATGTCTTGACGAATCTATAGCACTTACAACAATGAAATTTGGTACATAGGTATTCCTAATTTTTTACAAATTTTAAAATTTAATCTAGAACATTTAAAAAAATAATTTATCAGTTTCTTTCCCCTGGGTTCATTCTTTCCGCGGAGCTGACGTCACAGATACTCGATTGAAGAAAACAAAGGATTTTTGGTTTTTCGTCCTTTGGAACTGTGCCAAGTTATGACATCAAGTTTTGAGAGTGAACAATCGGCTAACTGCTGTTCTTATTCCAAGTTTCTATCTTCGCGATCGTTAAAGATATAGTGAAAATTTCAACGTATTTGAAATCTGCGGAAAATTTTACACCTGATCGATACCTCAGGTAGTCGGATTTTTATGCAAATTTTCGACATCCTCGTGCCATGTCGAGTAGAGGTAGGACTCATTCTTAAAATTATTGTTTTTAATGTTTCCAGTAAGGACACGAAAAGAACTGCCACGGGCAACGCTGTACTGGCTTGCTAGTCATTGATAAAACTCAAACGTTCTTTTAAACCCCTGTTATGAAATCGGATCTTATTTTACTGCGTGCGCCATTTTCTTGTCGAACAGAGGGAACAGCTGAAAGTTAATACTTGATTTTAAAAGTGTGTTTCTAATCCAATTAACAGATCAGTATTTATGTAAGACTTGATTTGTTTAGTAAGATTAGGTAAATTATTAGGTTTCACTATAAGTTGAGGAATTCGGTAATTCATCACCTTAACAGGTTTGATTATGTGGCTTATTTTGCAACTATTTCGCGCATACTGTCTAACTTATCGATTAATTAAATTTAGGGATGTGTGAGTTGAATTATATAATTTTCTTTTGAATGATTATTCGCTATGCAAATTAGGGAACAGCTGCAGTCTACGTTTATAGTGTTTGACAAGGGCCTTGGCGCTTTTTTTGGCGCACTTCTAGTAACGAGTTATGGCAGGTGAAGTCAACCCATCTATGCTACGGTTATTGCGGTTTTAGTTATTAAAAATGCACACCAAGTTGTTCTTAACAATATCTTCTGAACATGATTTTCCATACTTGTTCTTGAACTTATATGTGAAAGGCTTATATCTTCAATATTTTAGAGATAAATATGTTAATCCGCTGAGCGTTTCGAGTAGTTTATGAATGCTTTACCCTACAACAAACAATGATTACACAGCCATATGTATTAGTTAAAAGATTCCTACAAAGGATTATGTTGGTCAGGAATTTTGCAGGTTGCGTACTACGCTTTTCTCTGCCCTCTCGGCCATCAATCAAGTAGCAGCCCATTGATGTGTGAAGTGATGAAATATGTTTTGAAGACACTAGTATTTGTAACTGTTATCAGGAATTTTTGAACGTATAGCTACTACATCTCACTGCTCTAATGAATTCTTCAGTAGTCTTATTACAGAAAACAACGAGAAATTTGGAATACAGAAATTAGCACAGAAAAGGAATCCTGAACCAAGCCGAAAATATGCTTGGAGATGAAAAACATTTCGAATCGCTTTTGCCATGCACTTTATGTAAATTTCAAGGGAGTATTTTTACATGGAATATTTTCGACCCATTTCAAGTTATTTATCTATTTTGGGCCCTTCTAACACAAAATCCGCGTCTTGCGTGTTTGATATACACTACCCTACAACAATGGACCAACGCCAGCGGATTTGCCTATAATCCGACTGCTTGTTTGGGGTTGTTTTTCGTGGTATGGCCTGAGAACTTTTGCATGCTGTTCATGGTTAATTGAAAGCCGACGCAAACATGAAAATTTTGGACAATCGGGTTCTTCCTACGCTCTGGCAATTTTATGGAATGGAAGAATGTTACTTCCAGGACGACAACGCTCCCTGTCATGTTGAAACCTCTGTCAAGCAGTGGTCGAGATAGGGATGTAAAACGTCGTCCCTGGCCTGCTCAGAGTCCCAACCTAAACTCCGTAGGACATTTGTGGGACGAGTTATAGCGACGCTTAACCAGTTAGAGCAGAGTAAGACGTTAGAGCGGACCAGGGAACCCCGTCTGAAATCTACAGCTGAGCTGGCGACATTCTTGCAGCAGGAATGGACACAAATACCTATTGCTGTGTATCAAAACCTTGTTGAAAGTATGCCCAGAAGAATTGCTAGTGTAATTGCAGCACGAGGGGGATCACCCCCCCCCTATTAAAGCATGTATTATTTCCCTTATACCATCACATCTTGCTGTCCGGTCCATTATTGTAGGGTAGTGTATGTTGATGTGTGTGCCCGTATTACGTCCAAACGGCTGGATGTATTATCATGAAATCGAATAATTGCGAGTATTTACATTCATTTAGTGACTGAACTTGGTCGCTGTGATCTACCCGTCTACCATTTTACGTCTTTTTGTATGTTAGTATTTGTTTAAGTATCACATAAAATTCATTCAACAAGTTTTAATGTAATGCTCTATATTTTACAAATCATATTTAAGTATATTGCATACATTAGTTGAATTTTCTTTGCTTACATATTTAGACAAGTTTCATGATGAAACATCTGAGTGACTGTTTTTGAATCAACCATAATCGGATAGTTTTGTTTAAGTTTGTAAGTAGATAGTGCATTGCGATTACTTGGATTGTTTTACCAGTACTGTTGTAAAAAAGCAATTATTTTTCCAAAAATTATTTTTACGGAATTTGAATTTCGATACTTTATTTTTTAGCCTGATGTTTTCTTTACGAATTATAAAAATTCTGAATATTTGGAACACATGATAAAAAGATAATTAAACATAAATTTAAGATAAACAGCACACAAAACCTTTTAAAATAGAACTGGTAGCTAATACGGCTACCGTGACATGTTTAGAAATGGTTTTTAGAATGAACAACTGAACTAATTCAAAGCAATCATTAATCGTTTGCTTTTTGAAAAACTTCTTTTATCCGTTAGCTTATATTCTAGGAACCCATTTTGTAGTGAAAAAACAAATATAGTCATTGCTTTTCGTTTAGTTTTTAAAATCTGATTTAAGATGTAACTCTAGATTTTCAATTTGATGTTTTTCGTTGGATATCAGTAATCAAGGTAGGTAAATGTTTAATAAGATTTAAAAATCTTTTTGAATCATGATAATTTTGGGAAACGCTTTTGTTTTCAAATGACAAACAATTCATTTGTATGCTTACTCTCAATTGTTCTATGCATTCTGAGAAGCATTTGCATTCACAAAATACTTTTCTTTCTTACTAAGTTTAAGATCTACAAAAATATGAAACGTTGAAATTGAAATTAGTGGTTGTTGTTACATGTGTTGAATAGGATTTATAATTTATCAGCGGAAACGGAAGTTAGTTAATACAACTCGAGTAACGCTGGGTAATTTTGGTATTTGGAAGTAAGAATTAACACCGATTGAGTAGGGTAGGTTTTCCAAACATCGCCCCTGTACTTAATATCGCCTACTCGTGTTTGCGTGACATCTATGAGTTTATGTACTTACCTTGACGGTCTAGGGTTTTTCTACATGTAGTGCCACCCGCAAGTTTCCTATCAGTTATATCAACAACACTATTGCATTTGAAGTATTTGATGCTGTGATCACACAACGTATTTTTTGTCTCCAATCCATTCAGGGAATATCCAGGTAAGTGTTTCCAAATCATAATTTCGTTTATATGACTTGAAAGCAAATTCAATACTACAGGTAGGTATGTATGCTCTACTATCAATTCGTTTTTAATAGTAGCCTCTAATTTCGCCTGGTGGGTGGTAATAGGAACAGGGGTAGGCGATATTTGAAACCCATTCTTGAAAATTCCCTTGGGAAACCGTTTGAAGTTTTACCAGTTAACTTAAACTGACATGAGTAAAGAAGGTATATGATGTCTGGAAATCAAAGGAGAATAGTTCCTAGTGTTATTAATTTAGTTTTCAACTGGATTTCCTAACCTAGACGGCTGAGATACAGATAAATAGTGTAGGCGATATTTGGAACACCTACCCTATATTTGGAAAAATGTATATAAGAAAATCTATTTTATATTTTTATTAATTTTATTTCATTTGGATGTATGAAATGTGTTTATCAATGTTTATATTTGTTAGAAATGTAGTTAGATAAGTTATGAAATATCAGTATGGCCGCTATCATCAATAGATATCAGCAGTTAGGAAACTAGCGCAGAGGCCTTACTCGGGTTTGCTAGTACTCTCCAATTTGCTCTTTAAATTTTACCTAAACTTCATTAAAAGTTATTTATCAAATCAGGGAAGTAAGTCTTTATGTCAATACCCCAATATTCCTTTTTGTGTGTGTTTTAGATGGCAATACCCCAATATTCTTTTTTGTGTTTTAGATGTCACTACCCCAATATTCTTTTTTGTATTTGATCTCCCAGTTCCAATTTTTCAGAAAATTTTCTCGAAGAATTCCCCTGACTGCGTAAGAAGTATTGATGACAGTAGTTTGTATTTTCTTATAATCAAGATTCTCATTTTAACATATGGGATATCACCATTTATTCAAATCATTGGTAAGTTAACCATCAAATTGGGAGACTGATTTTACTAGTTTGCAGAAAGTTGTTGAAAATTATCTTACATTAGATAAGAGATACAAAACGTTTTGCAAAATTTTGTTACAAAATTATTTTGAATCTATTCTGAGTGGACAAAATGAATGATCTCGATCTCACTTTATTTACTCAACGTTAGCAAACTGGCTATTACTTTTTTTAGCAGATTGTTCCAAATAGTTGCCAAATATTCCCGATATTGAAATGGCTCAGTTAGTTTACTCCATTAACCTGCGAGAGTTAGTTAATACAACCTGAGTAACGTTGGGTAATTCTGCTAGTTGGAATTAATACCGATTAGAGTACATTCGGAAAAATGTAACAAAGTGCTGTTTCATGTATTTTTAGTATGCAAAGTTTTATTTCTGAAATTAAAATGGGGGAAGGAGTTAGGGCAGACCTATGTTCTTCGGAACTTTTTAGGTTTAAAACTAATAAAAGTATTGAATTTACTTCTTAAAATGAATCAGCCTTATTACTCCAAAATATCGATTTTACAACGGTTCAAAATTATACCATTGAATATACTATTGATAAATAATTTGATTAAGAATAAAAAATACTTTATTTTTTGCAACATTTTGTCACAAAATTAATTTTAATTTACTGAGTTGCAAAATGAATGTTCGAAATCTATGCGTTTGCACTAAGTTAGAAAAATGGCAGTTACATTTTTTAATTATATAAGCCATATAATTTCTTTAAAAGTCATTCCCGAGGTCGCCGTTTCAGTGAGTCTGTTCACTGCGCTATCAACCTGCGAATTGTAGGCGCATTTTATTTTTAATAATTTATTTATTTTTTTCTAGATAAGTTGAAGTGTATTTAATAACAAGCAAATCGTAAAGGTGATGTTATCCAATACCTTTTCAGATGAATAAGTTCTTTAGAGAAGCAATATGATAAAATAATTTATTTACAATATGTTGCATCATTAGCAGGTCAGTGAGGAATCATGATTACAGAGATACCGTTTCTCATAATAAATGTATTTTTTTTTGTTGTTGTTGCAAGTCAAAGTAAAAAAAATAAAAAGAATTTATATATATATTGGATTTTCCTATTCCTTGTGAATGCATCGCATATAAGCCGGCGAAAATATTTGATTTCGTCCACATCTCTTCACTTTAGGTTTGTGGTTTCTACATTGAATAAACAAGTACGGCGTCATAGGATGAGGGTACTCCCCATTTCGCTTAGCGCATTTAAACCAATTTTCAACTTTGCCTGATACCTTGATAATGCAATCCACGTCATCTTTCTTGCAACCTTGTAAGCCAGGTGCTGTTGGTTTTACTATATTGTGAGTATGGGTTAGGCAAGGATGTTGAGTAGTTTCATAACGCGTAGCATCACTTACATGTGATGTGCTTGTTTCTTCACCACCGTCTGACGTTACTTTTCCGGGAGTACTCTTTTCACCTCTTCCATCATCAGTGTTTGGTGTTGATTGATTATCTGGTGTGGAGTTTTCATTCGTTCCATCTCCACCCGTTCTTCCATCGTCCGGTGTTTCGTTTCCGTTGGGAGTACTGCTTCCACCTTCTCCATCATCAGTATTGGGTGTTGAGTTTTCATCCGTTCCATCCCCACCAGTTCTGCCACCTTCCGGTGTTTCGTTTCCATCGGGAGTACTGCTTCCACCTTCTCCATTATCAGTATTGGGTGTTGAGTTTTCATCCGTTCCGTCCACACCAGTTCTGCCACCTTCCGGTGTTTCGTTTCCATCGGGAGTACTGTTTCCACCTTCCCCATCATCAGTATTGGGTGTTGAGTTTTCATCCGTTACATCCCCACCAGTTCTTCCATCGTCCGGTGTTTCGTTTCCATTGGGAGTACTGCTTCCACCTTCTCCATTATCAGTATTGGGTGTTGAGTTTTCATCCGTTCCATCCCCACCAGTTCTGCCACCTTCCGGTGTTTCGTTTCCATCGGGAGTACTGTTTCCACCTTCCCCATCATCAGTATTGGGTGTTGAGTTTTCAGCCGTTCCATCCCCACCAGTTCTGCCACCGTCCGGTGTTTCGTTTCCATCGGGAGTACTGCTTCCACTTTCTCCATCATCAGTATTGGGTGTTGAGTTTTCATCTGTTCCATCCCCACCAGTTCTGCCACCTTCCGGTGTTTCGTTTCCACCGGGAGTACTGCTTCCACCTTCCCCATCATCAGTATTGGGTGTTGATTTTTCATCCGTTACATCCCCACCAGTTCTTCCACCGTCCGGTGTTTCGTTTCCATTGGGAGTACTGCTTCCACCTTCTCCATCATCAGTATTGGGTGTTGAGTTTTCATCCGTTCCATCCCCACCAGTTCTGCCACCTTCCGGTGTTTCGTTTCCATCGGGAGTACTGCTTCCACCTTCTCCATCATCAGTATTGGGTGTTGAGTTTTCATCCGTTCCATCCCCACCAGTTCTGCCACCTTCCGGTGTTTCGTTTCCATCGGGAGTACTGCTTCCACCTTCTCCATCATCAGTATTGGGTGTTGAATTTTCATCCGTTACATCCCCACCAGTTCTTCCACCGTCCGGTGTTTCATTTTCATTGGGAGTACTGCTTCCACCTTCTCCATCATCAGTATTGGGTGTTGAGTTTTCATCCGTTCCATCCCCACCAGTTCTTCCACCGTCCGGTGTTTCGTTTCCATCGGGAGTACTGCTTCCACTTTCTCCATCATCCGTATTGGGTGTTGAGTTTTCATCCGTTCCATCCCCACCAGTTCTGCCACCGTCCGGCGTTTCGTTTCCATCGGGAGTACTGCTTCCACCTTCTCCATCATCAGTATTGGGTGTTGAGTTTTCATCCGTTCCATCCCCACCAGTTCTGCCACCGTCCGGTGTTTCGTTTCCATCGGGAGTACTGCTTCCACCTTCTCCGTCATCAGTATTGGGTGTTGAGTTTTCATCCGTTCCATCCCCACCAGTTCTGCCACCGTCCGGCGTTTCGTTTCCATCGGGAGTACTGCTTGCACCTTCTCCATCATCAGTATTGGGTGTTGAGTTTTCATCCGTTCCATCCCCACCAGTTCTGCCACCGTCCGGTGTTTCGTTTCCATCGGGAGTACTGCTTCCACCTTCTCCGTCATCAGTATTGGGTGTTGAGTTTTCATCCGTTCCATCCCCACCAGTTCTGCCACCTTCCGGTGTTTCGTTTCCATCGGGAGTACTGCTTCCACCTTCTCCATCATCAGTATTGGGTGTTGAGTTTTCATCCGTTCCATCCCCACCAGTTCTTCCACCGTCCGGTGTTTCGTTTACATCGGGAGTACTACTTCCACCTTCCCCATCCTCAGTATTGGGTGTTGATTCATTTTCTGGTGTTGAGTTTTCACCTCTTCCATCATCAGTGTGTGGTGTTGATTCATTATCTTCTGTGGAGTTTTCATCCGTTCCATCCCCACCTGTTCTGCCACCGTCCGGTGTTTCGTTTCTATCGGGCGTACTGTTTACATTTCTTTCATCAATAGTACTTATTGTTGATTCATCTTCTGGTATGCTGATTTCGTGTGTTGAAGGACCGGGAGTGGAGGAATCTTCTGAGTCAGTACTTCCAGTTCCCTGCCTAGTTGGAGCTGTCTCTGGAGAGATGAAATAAAGAAGGTAACTGATATTTAATTTTTGGACTGTTTATAAATAATGCTGTTATTAAAGTCAAATTTCTATTTAGATTTTTTAGTTTGCAAATTACCTCGCTTTTATTTACATTGGATTTTTATTACTGTTTAAGGAACTGGAGGTACTGATAATTATTTTACATGATTTCAAACGTTTTTGAAGTCGTGTAATTTAGACAAACTATTTTTGTTAAAATTGCAACACCATAAAGGAATCATGCAAATTAAACGAAACTTGCAGGAAATGCAAAACAGGTTAGGATATGCAAATGATTAGAATTACAAAGCGATTACGATGTGTGGGCCGAAAAACATCTTCTAAATTTACATGTGAGCCGTGTATAAAAAGCACTGTTAATATGCATTGAAATGTGTGTATCGTCTTTGATTGCTGTAAATGATTGATTAAAAGTAAATATGCCTCACCAAAAAACGCAGACAAGCAACTAAGGGAGATTTAAGGGGACCGCCTGATCGGCCTCCGTGAGTGTGGACTTTCGTATCGTGAAATCACCACTCACACGGGGCATAATGCATAACAGTGATACGTGTGTGGAAGAGATGGACCATAGAGTACCGGACAAGTAAAAATACGACCCCACTGGACTACAGACACCTCATCCACATGGCGGTGACGGACCGTACAGCGTCCTCTCATGCTTTGGCACAACATTGGAGCACGTATACAGCTGTATAGTTGTCTGCCCCCACAGTTCGTCGACGTCTTATGCGCCATGGGCTACGTGCAAGGGTTCCTCTGCGCACGATTCCCTGTACGCTGAATCACCGACGCCTCCGGTTATAATGGGCTCACCAACACATCTAATGCGTTCCGATCGTCACCAAGTTGTCTTCTCGGATGAGTCCCGCTACAATCTGGACTATAACGTTAAACGCGTACTCGTCATACACGCAAAGAGGTGAACGCCTTATCCCAGAGAGTCTTATTCGTCGTCAAACTGGACGAACGCCTGGTTTTATGGTCTGGTGTGTTTTTGAATATCGTGGGTGATCCCACCTACTCCAAGTTGTGGGGACCCTGAACAGCGGGCGCTACATCAGGGAAGTTGTGGTGCCCGAGGTCCTCTTCCTCCTGCAACGCATTCCCGGAGGCCATATAACCTACTTTTACTTGAGTAGACACCATGTAAAAATTTTAAGCCCGCTGATTCGTTGGTTTCTTACTCCATGATCTAAGACGTCACTCACTCATAGTGTGCATGCATGAGAAGTGTCAATATTTACTTGCAATGGCGAGTTTCGTGCTCAGTCCGTCCCATCATGATTGATCAGTGGAGATTTTATTAATGATTCTCAATTAACTTATGAACACCTTTTATACAATAAACGGTGCTCATTTTCAAGATTACAATGAACATTCTTTTAATTCGAAGACATAGGTATGTATTTACAATTCTGTACTTTAGAGTAAAAGTATCGTAGGTGCAAATTTTTTGATTGTAGGGTTTTCATCGTGAGTGAGCAACCATTTATTTGTCTTTCAAGCATCTTACATAATGTAAAGAAAAAGCCTTAAAACACTGTAAAATTTTCCTACTGTCAGTTACGATACTTTATCCCCTGAGGTATAGAATAATAATTACATTTTACAGTTCATAGGCATTTAAATATTTTGGTTTACGACAAATGCATCCATTTCTAGTGACAGTTACTTTAGAATTATTATTATAGATATTGTTTTGGTAGAGAGAGAGAGAGAGAGAGAGAGAGAGAGAGAGAGAGAGGTATATCATCAATAGGGCAACTTTTTGCAACAAATACAACTTTTTTTCACACGTTCTACGCTGCATGTAAAGTACTAAAACAAAAATTCCACCTATATAGGATGTGTTGTAAGTTAGTTATAACTGCTACATAAATGCAACTTTCTGCATAAATGCAACTTTTTGCATAGATGCAACTTTTTAAAATTTAGCTTAAAATTAACTAATATACAGTTAATATTTCACTTTTTTGCCCTCATAATCAACCCTTCTATCATGTGTGGCAGATCTTGTGAACGCCGAAGTATTGCGAATCAAACAAGTTCATGGAAAGAAGGAGTGCGTCCTAACATACGAAAGTGAAATAAATGGCAAGAAGTACTTTAACTCATTGGTTGGCACTCTTGATAATCCAGAGGAAACTTGCGTAATCGACTGCAGAGTTTGCTATGTGAGTGTCGATCATCAATACATAGTTCGCCTTGTAGATGACGTTTTAAAATCTCTGAAAGTTGAGGGAAATAATTTACGCTTTTGCTATCCGATAATGCATATTATATACTGCGGCTGAAAACACACTCAAGGTGATTTATACTCGATTGCTCGAAGGACATTGCGTGGCACACTTGTTTCACAACTGTAGAAAAAGTCCGCGGATTTTACACAAATCAGACAATCTCCTCGCTTGTATTAAGGCAGACACAGTACAAAACAAGTACTGAAAAGCCGCTTTCAGACCATCGGCCAATAGCCTGAGCCAGTACTCATACCCTGGGCTTCGTGGCTTCGGACAACATTGTACTACTACTAACACCTTTCCACTGTAATAGGACATTGCGAGCGATTTCAGTGACTACTGCATTTTAGTGCGTCTCGTAATAAAAGCAATATGTGACCCAGAACTGCCAAAAAGTTTGCTGAAAATCAAAAGCATCTACGAATGTTTGATTCGTCTCGTAGAAAAATTGAATCGAAAGCGTACAACATGAAGACAGCGTATGAAGTTATCAGATCGATGGATTTTAAAGAAGATCCTTGCAACCTTAAAGCGTATCTTAAAAAACGACTGGAAAAGAATAATGACCTGACGGTTACTGCTACACTTTCCCGAGATGATTTTCCCCTGAGTTAGTATTTGCTACTGCAACAATGTCTGGCAATATCAGTCTCTGCCGAGCGAAGATTTTCAATGTTAAAGAAATTACCGGCCAAGATCGGCCATTCAACGACATCAACGTTCTTCTGTATTTAATGATGTATTATAATACTGTTGTACACAACAAAAATTGTCAGTAAATTTTCATTTTTTCAAATTTTACGAATAATTTAATTTATGTTTTAGTGAATCAAAAATAAATGCAACTTTATTTACATAAATGCAACTTCAGGGAAAGATAAATGCAACTTCAGGGAAAGATAAATGCAACTTTTCTCATTTTTACTTTAACAAAAAAATTGCCCTAATCATCAACGTTCGAAATCACTAAAGTCATTGTATTCAATAAAATTGCCAAGATTTTCTAATGTGTTTTCTCTTTATTTTAAATATTTTTCTATGTTGATTTTTAACTGTATAAGCGAGAGTTTCAATTTTGTAATATTATTTGGGCAAGTTCCCAAGTTTTGTATTTACACTCAATCAAATGGGCTCAATTTACTTAGAGATTTAGAAACGAAAGCTTTCGTGTTGATTGTTAGAAACTGATAGCAAATAATAGTTTTTTAGAGAACCCTTGGCGAATAACTCAAAAGAACTGGACAAGTTCTCAAGTCTTATTTCTCATGTTTTGTATTTGCACTTTACACCTAGGCTTAATACGGGGGAAAAAACTGAAAGAAAGGAATTTTACTGAGAGCAGTGAGTACCACGAGACTCGGCATCGCACGTAAATATTGATACTGCTTCTCACACATTTGCATTAGAGTGACGTCATAGATAACGGTGAGAAACCAACGAATCAGCGAGCTTAAAATTTCCCCATAGCTTCTACTCGAGTAAAAGTACGTTATATGCTTCCAGGAGCTGTATTTCAACAAGACAATGTCGACACGACCAATATGTTGCTCGGACGTACAAGCCTTCTTCAGTGCACTATAGGTTCCGCTTCCATGGCCTGCACGTTCCCCGGATTTGTCACCCATTGAGCATGTCTGGGATTACATTGGTCGGCGATTAGCTCGTCGCGCAAATAGTACGGCTGAACTTTGGAATCAGATGAGAGGGCATCTGGAATGCTATTTCTCAGCATGACATTCAGAATCTCTATGATAAGATGCCACAACGTGTACAGGCTCTCACCCCTGCGTGTGGCAGCTGCACAATATATTTATTTTCGGCATTATTTTTTTGTTTTATTGCTCTGTAAATTTGATCTATTATTTAAACCACTATAAGTAATACGTGGAATAAATGTCATTTATAACTGACGATTATAGTGTTGAATTTTCACAAGAAGTAGTGTATTTTAAGATTTGATATTACATGTTATTATGGGGTGTAGTAGTTGACATTTAAAATTCATGTAACATTGTTCTCATAAAAAATCTATGGAATTATTTACGAGTTTCTTTACAATAAAAACTGGCGCTTAAAAATGTAGGGTTGAATATACTATAAATAGATTTATTTACATCCGATTTTACAAAATTTCATTCTTGAACTGGCAACGAATGAAAATTTCACTACCGTACTTAAGGCGTACCTTTGGTCGATATTTCATCTTCTGATGTAGTTCGGGTACGCAACCATTCATCACAATCATCTGGAGTCTGTGTAGTTGCTGCAAGAGGAAGTTGTAAACATTAATTTTACAGATTTAAGTAACATACACTCATTGCCATAAAAATTTGCGCACCAAGAAAAAGTCGTCAAAATGAAACGAAATTTTACACACGTAAGTACTATTTTGATATAAAGTAAGTGATTAGAAAATCAAAGAAAAATGATCATTTATTGCAGAAAAAAGTACAAATGAACGGAAGTTTTAGTACTTAGTTGGACCCCCTCTAGCGCGAATGCACGATATGAGCGGGCATTGAGGCATACAAGTTTCGTATGATGTCCTGAGACATCTCGTTCCACAGTTGCTGTAAACGCGCCTCTAGTTCGACCAAACTCGCAGGGTGTCCAACTTGCCGTCCCTAATGATCCCAGATATGCTCGATTGGTGACAAATCTTGGGATCGAGCAGGCCAGGGAAGGGTGGTAATGTGGCGGAGGCAGTCTTGTGACATCCTTGCAGTGTGTGGCCGAACATTGTTGAAAAATGGCTCCTGGGAGCACTGCCATGAGTGGCATCACATGTGGCTGAAGGATGTCATGGACGTACCGCTGGGCTGTCATTGTGCCATGGATCAATATTAGGGGTGACCGTGTATCGTAAGCAATGGCACCCCATACCATCACACCAGCTGTGGGAGCGGTGTGTCGCTGTAAAGCGAAAGGCAGGATTGTGGAGTTCACCACGGGGCCTCCATCCACGAACACGAATGTCATCACTGCTCAAATTGAATCTAGATTCGTCGCTGAAGACGACTTGGTTCCATTCCCTTGCAGTCCAATCCCGTCGGTGTCATTGGCAGCACACGTAATGGGCGCCGCGATACCAGATGTCCTTCAGCTAGGCGCCTTGCGATGGTTCGGGAAGACACAGGGGCCCGTAGTGAATGTGCTGCCTGTGTCTGGATAGCGGCCAATGAGGCAATTGGCTCTACGCGTGCGTTTCGTATGATGTGACGGTCTTCTGGACGACTGGTCTGTCGAGGGCGTCCTGACACTGGTCGTCGTGTAAATGACGTCTCTTCTGTCCACTGGTCCCAACACCTCCTCACAGTAAAATCAGAACAGCCTACTCGCCGAGATGACCACCCAGCTTCCATCATCCCGATGATTCTTCCCCTCTCGAACTCCGACAGCTGCTCATACTGTCTTCGATGGCGTAACGGTATGTCTACCTAAGCGTTTCCTTTGCTAAAGATTAAGTACACTCAAACAAGCTCTACTTACCTGTTTTATACTCCAAGGAGAACGAAGTTCAACGCCCTCTAGTGGCATTACGCAATGCGCAATCACGCTGCATTTCTAATCATTTGCATATCTGGCCGACATGTATCTTCATGCCAAGTTTCGTTTCAATACCACAATTATTTCTTGGTGCGAAAATTTTTATAGTAATGAATGTATGTAAAATTTCATACTTTTCAGCCATAATATTTAGCGAGTTATTGAAAAATTTCTATCAAATGTCTTGAGTTAAAACGACTAGTTTAGATACTAAAAACTACCTTTTCTCAGCTTTCTGTTCTTCGTAGCTACAATATGTTTAAAATGCTATGGCTTATTTTTTAATTAATAAATTTGGATTTTTTAAGTATTGTGTGTTTTTTACGATGGTTTTAATAACTTTGTGCATAGAATAAGGATTTAGAAGAAAAATCGTTAATTTTTGAAACAGTCACAAATCCAATTATATTTTTTGTTTTGCTGATTTTCATAGTGACTTTATAAAAATATATATTTGTAAAACAAAATAAATAAAATTAGCACATTCAAACCCATACCCCAAATTGTGGGAACTACTTAAAGGAAAGAAAAAGAAAAAAAAACTTACAAAAGTAGAAAATTTAAAATTGTTTATGAAAAATTGAATTTTAATTTAAGAATTTGAAATAAATTCACATAAATTTTGCTATGAAATAATGCTTTAATCTGATGTATAAGTATATTTCTTCAGAAACAAATTTTAAATAAATAATTTTTAAATTCTTATCCACATCTGAATAATTATCGAGAGTAAGATTGTTTCTTTTTTATAAGGGAGAGATTAAATATTTTAGTTATGCTCTGATCTTATGTTAAAAGATAATTTTATTTGATTACGGTTTCTTTGTAACAAGTAAGATGTTTTAAAACAAATGTCAAATGTAAAATTTACACGTGGATCAAGAATTCTAAACATTGTGTCGAACCATTGGTGGTTTTACAAGTCTATAATATATAATTAAGACAACCTTTTGTGGTTTCAATATAAATTTCTATTTCTATGGTAGAGCAGATTAAGGAAATTGTAGAATTCGATCTTAGATCTTTACTCTCGATTGAATTTGAGATTTTACAGCACAATATCCGAAACGAAAAAACTGCGCCATTTTGACAGTAGAGGCAAATAATGAGTAGTTAATGGAGGCGTTAGGGTTATCAGTCGTTCTACGATATCAATTATTTGTTTAAAATAACTATTGTAATATTTATTATGAATATTGATACTTGGAGATTACGTATTTGCATGATTGCATTCAAAATACGCGATGAAATCTGAAATAAAATTTACTAAAGGTTCAAATTGAAGAAATAAGCTAAGAATAAATATAGCACCGATTACAATTATATTGATAATTATCTATCTAACTTCAACGGATTGAGAATCACAACTGTAGAATATTGCAGGCTCGTCGCTCTACGATCCTGTTTTGCTACACGAGGGTTAATTAAAAAGTTAGAATGTTAGATGTGTTTAAATGAGATGCATTTGGTTTATACTATTGGATTTTATGCAGTTTTTAGAAGTACTGACTTGTCTTGGTTACAAACTCGAATTAAAATTATTATTTGCATATATAGATAGGCTTTACTTATTTCTGGTTTTACTTACTTAGTGGTCTTTCTCTGTTTCCACAGTTGACGTGTTCTTCGTCGTAGCAAATCCTCATTGCAATGTCAAACAGCATACCATCAGGGCATTCATTGACTTGGGATTCCCCGTCTTTGCAGGTGTAGTACTTTCTGCAATCTTCTTCATGATGGAAATCTCCATCTTCCTCTTTACACAGTTCCGAAATCGGTTTTTCAGTGGTGGTCTCTTCCAGATCCGGCTTTGTAACTAAGAAAATTAAGAAAAGTTCCTATCATAGCTTTGCAAAAAAGGACGAAGATTATCAAAGGTAATTTATCCACCTGTCCTAATTTAGAACACTAAGATTGATTTACATGGAAAAACTTCTAATGTGATACCTATATGAAGTATGAGAAGAAATTTTAATGAATTTACGACTAGAATAGAGGTGTATTATGTAAAATATAAGGTGTAAAATATAATTTAATAGCCTCTCGCCTGTGATGTGAACCTTATACAATATGCAGTTGATCTTGTAAATAGTTTGGTAAAATGTAACACTCAAACACCCAATACACGAGATGTTATGAATCGCGTCTTCTCTGCATACAAATGTAAAAAAATAATTTCGTACTAGGGGGCCTGCCCCCTGCTCGCTGACGCTCGCCAACCCCCGGAGGATTGCTTCGCAATCCTCATTGGTTCGCTGCGCGAACCTATGCTCGCTTCGCTCGCCTCAATGAAGACATGTGTCCTAGCAGAAGGGATTGTTTACAAAATATGTTACCAAAAAAATGTTTTTCAAATCTAAATTTGCTGTATTACAGAAAAAATATATACAGTATCTCTAAAATCAGAATTCAAATGAAAACTTTGTGCAAATTTTGACTCGAAATGTGAGCGTTGCTTTGGAAATTGAATACCCAGCATGTTGTTTGTGTATACATTTTCCCAGCACTCAAACGACTCACACTTTTTCATTGAGTTTGTTGCCGAAAGTTGTAGTGCAAGCGTCTTGTTGAACTATAATTGTTGGCCCTGAAAAGATCCTCCGCTTTCTTTGATTTCTATTATAAACTAACTGCAACAGCTCCTTAAAATTTCCTTTTTTTTTCAATAAAATTTCATCCGATAACGCTATACATTCAATCGATGCGCGAGACTTCGCGATAAACAAAGAATCGTACAGTGTTGCCAAAACGCGATTACAAATAACGTCTTTTTTGTGTGCCACGTAAGAGAATTATATATATAGATTGTTAAACAAATGATGCAAACAAAATTGATCAACCAAACACGTGTTACTTTCACAGATGTAATTGAAATACCACGGTATGTTTCTAGAACAGGGAATCACGCATTATGTTAGCTGTTGTTTTGTGTCTTATGTAATTTAATCAAATTGTTCTCTTAACTTATTTTCTACATTTTGTTTAATAGTAAAGTTGATTCACTAATATCACAGGTATGATTTGTAGGCCAAACAATAACTGTATTACATTGTATTGCCTGACAATCCAATCGAGGATCACTTATAAATAAGATGTTAATTAGAATAGATTACAAAATGCAGCTAACATAAGTTTGATAAATGATAAATATAGACAAAAATATTAGCATAATAAATTATAAATTTCAAATAATTGTACGCTATTTATAAAATGTAAAGTAATTTAGCACTAACTTACCAATTGGGCGTTCTCTGTCATCACAATCCACCCAACTCTCAAGTAAACACAATTTTATTATGTGGTTGAAGAGAGTACCTTCTGGACATTTTTTGACGGTTTTCTTACCATCTTTGCACTGAATATACAATCCACAGTTTGTGTCGTGAGTATAGTTTCCATCATTTTCACATAAATCTGAAAATGTGGAACTGATAATGGTTGTGACTTCTGTTCCTCGAGGGCTTGTTGAAGTTCCACCAGTTCCTCTGTCTCTTCCGGTTGTTTCAGTTCCTCCAATATCCTTATCAGTTTTTCGACTCCATGTGCGAGTAGAGTCTGTAGTTTTGTCACTACCTACAGTTGTTCCACTTGTATCTCTTTCATGTGGAGAAGTTCCTCTACTCCTATCTCGAGTTGGATTTGTTCCTCTGCTCCAACCTTCTGTTGTACGCGTTCCTCTGCTCCAGCCTCCAGTAGAACGAGTCTTATCGGTTTCACGATCTCGATCGTCTGTGACTCCACGGGTCGTACCATCAGTTGGTCGTGACCCGCGGCTCCAGCCACCGGTAGTAGCAGTTCCTCTACTTGAGCCTCCGGTAGAACGAGTCTTATCGGTTTGCCTATCTCTGTCTGTGCCACCACGGGTTGTACCATCAGTTGGACGTGATCCTCGGCTCCAGCCACCAGTAGTAGCTGTTCCTCTACTCCAGCCACCAGTAGTAGCGGTTCCTCTACTCCATCCACCAGTAGAACGAGTCTTATCGGTTTCCCGATCTCTATCGTCTGTGCCACCACGGGTCGTACCATCAGTTGGACGTGATCCTCGGCTCCAGCCACCAGTAGTAGCAGTTCCTCTACTCCAGCCACCAGTAGTGGCAGTTCCTCTACTCGAACCTCCGGTAGAACGAGTCTTATCGGTTTGCCTATCTCTGTCTGTGCCACCACGGGTCGTACCATCAGTTGGACGTGATCCTCGGCTCCAGCCACCGGTAGTAGCAGTTCCTCTACTTGAGCCTCCGGTAGAACGAGTCTTATCGGTTTGCCTATCTCTGTCTGTGCCACCACGGGTTGTACCATCAGTTGGACGTGATCCTCGGCTCCAGCCACCAGTAGTAGCTGTTCCTCTACTCCAGCCACCAGTAGTAGCGGTTCCTCTACTCCATCCACCAGTAGAACGAGTCTTATCGGTTTCCCGATCTCTATCGTCTGTGCCACCACGGGTCGTACCATCAGTTGGACGTGATCCTCGGCTCCAGCCACCAGTAGTAGCAGTTCCTCTACTCCAGCCACCAGTAGTAGCAGTTCCTCTACTCGAACCTCCGGTAGAACGAGTCTTATCGGTTTGCCAATCTCTGTCTGTGCCTCCACGGGTCGTACCATCAGTTGGACGTGATCCTCGGCTCCAGCCACCAGTAGTAGCAGTTCCTCTACTCGAACCTCCGGTAGAACGAGTCTTATCGGTTTGCCTATCTCTGTCTGTGCCTCCACGGGTCGTACCATCAGTTGGACGTGATCCTCGGCTCCAGCCACCAGTAGTAGCAGTTCCTCTACTCGAACCTCCGGTAGAACGAGTCTTATCGGTTTGCCTATCTCTGTCTGTGCCTCCACGGGTCGTACCATCAGTTGGACGTGATCCTCGGGTCCAGCCACCAGTAGTAGCAGTTCCTCTACTCCAGCCACCAGTAGTAGCAGTTCCTCTACTCGAACCTCCGGTAGAACGAGTCTTATCGGTTTGCCTATCTCTGTCTGTGCCTCCACGGGTCGTACCATCAGTTGGACGTGATCCTCGGCTCCAGCCACCAGTAGTAGCAGTTCCTCTACTCCAGCCACCAGTAGTTGCAGTTCCTCTACTCCAGTCACCAGTAGAATGAGTCTTATCAGTTTCACGATCTCTATCGTCTGTGATTCCACGGGTCGTACCATCAGTTGGTCGTGACCCGCGGCTCCAGCCACCGGTAGTAGCAGTTCCTCTACTTGAGCCTCCGGTAGAACGAGTTTTATCGGTTTGCCTATCTCTGTCTGTGCCACCACGGGTCGTACCATCAGTTGGACGTGATCCTCGGCTCCAGCCACCAGTAGTAGCAGTTCCTCTACTCCAGCCACCAGTAGTAGCAGTTCCTCTACTCGAACCTCCGGTAGAACGAGTCTTATCAGTTTCTCGATCTCTACCATCGGTCACTTTAGTGCCACGACTTCCAGAATCAGTAGTACCTCTATCTATATTTGAACTTGTGCTGTCATCAGTACCGGTTCTTCTGCTTATACTATCAGTGGTTCTGGTATCTCTACTTGAAGTGACATCTGTTCCCCGGGTACCAATAGAAGTTCCACTGGTCCCTCTGTCTCTTTCTGTTGTTTCAGTTACTCCAATATCCTTATCTGTTTGTCGACTCCATGGACGGCTTGAATCTGTACTTGTTTCTCCATCGGTATTAACCTTTGTTCTTCTGCTCCATTCACTTGTCGTTCTCGTATCATCTGTTCCTCGACTTCCATCATTTGTAAATCTTGTTTCGCGGCTAGAACTGTCTGTTGTCTTTTGATCAATTTTTGTAACTTTACCATCATCTGTCCCCGTTTCCTTATTACTGCTATCTGTTGTTTTACCATCGCTATTTGTAGTTAAATCACCTTCTCGACCAGTTCCTCTAGATCCGGAATCGGTCGTGTCTGTACTGTCTGGAATCGTGCTTCCTGTTATCCGTTCACTTATGGTTGATTTCATGTTGTCTTTGCCTGTTGTCTTGCTTGTTTCTAGGGATAATAAAAGTTGAAAAGTCAGTATTTTTAATGTTACATTTAAAGCATCTATCGTGTGAAAATATTTATTATTTATTATTGTGTAAGTGAAAATTCGTTAACTAAATTAGAAATCGTACTTACGATCTGAATCGGTTTCTTTGACGTCTGGTACGGTAGAAATTGTTGTTATATCTGAATAAAAAGAAAGATGAATTTGTATTAAGGAAATTATTCAGTTAATATTTGATTATATAAAATTTTACAGGTATTTAATTATAATTTTTTTGCATTTTTTTTTGCACCCGCTATGAAAACATTTATATAGAGATAAAATAGGAAGTGATTTAAATGTTGAAAAATAACAAGCTGAATTTGAAGTGCATCTATTTATTTGTCCCCTGATTTGTGTGTGTGTGTGTGCGAAAGTATTTTGGACAGTATAAATATTTTGTTAACTATAAAGAAATATACTCCTGTTTGTTGTTGTTATTAATTTATATGATTATAATCCAAGTGTACAGACAATGGACTACTGCTCGTGGAAGATGAACAATAAGCAAGATTTTAAGCACAATCAACGAATTTTTCTACTATTGGGTTACTAGTTCGTAAACAAGATGAACTAAATTTGTTATCAATTGACGGAGTTTGAAAGGGGAAAATTTTTGGAATGGATTATACTGGCGAAACGTAATTCATAACAATGATTTAGTTTATCATACAATGACCACGATTGAGAATTGCTGTTGCACATCATTGTGAGGAATCTGGTGTAAAGTGACATATCGTGCAACGACATCAACAGAATTGATTAGTATAGTAGAGGACAAAACGTTTGGAGGTGTATGCAACAGTGTTCGTCCCCGATTGTTGCAACGATGATACGCAACTTACCATTCGTTGTTGTGACTTGTTGCTGCAATGGTGTCAAGAAAGAAAAACACTGGAGCACTGAATAGGAGCAAATCGTGTTCTCTGACGAATCTAGGTTTAATATGCACTGTGAGAGGTTTTTGTTTACAGGTACTGTGGAGATTAACATCTGGAAGGGTATTTTGAACATCGTCACACCGGTACTAATTCTGCCTCGAAAGTGATAATTTGGGACTGCTATTGCATTTTATTCACTCTCGTCTTATAGGCATTACAGGTACCATGAACACTTAACAGCACATCACGGACGTTTTGGGGATGGAAGTCCTTTTCCTAAGACCATCCGGACACTCATTTAACAAGACAGTGCTTGCCTATATATTTCCCGTACTATCCATCATCTGTCACCATTGTTAATTCTTTACTAGCCTGTTTTTCGCCCATAAAAGTCATGTGGGATAAAATTTCGGGACGTATCTAATATCACTTCTAGTATCACTTGAATCACCCACTGAAATATTGTACATGCGTACATAAGCTCTCAAAAATAATTTTGCTCAGGAGGCCATTGAGATTTCACTAGAGAGCTTTATCATTTTTTTACAGTAGCTATCATTGCTATAATGATATTTATAGGAAATACTGATATTATCGTATTCAGAATTTAACTTATCGTTTATATTGTATACCACATGGCACTCGTCGAATAAATCTACATTCTGTAACAAATGTTTCAGTTACAATTTAAATTAAAAAGAAAACATGTTTGTAAAAATAATTACCTTCAGGAACTATTCTCTTGTCACAGAATACCATCCACCATTCCAAACATTTATTTCTTACTGAATCGAAATATTGATCTCCAGAACATTCTCTTATCTCTGGTCTTTTGTCGTGGCAATGGTAGTACCATTTGCAAAACTTTTCGTGCGTGAAACAACCGTGGCGATCGGTACAATCGAAATCTGGGTTGGGGTCTATCACTTTATCTTGATTTCTATCTGGGTTTTCTGGATCATCTGCAAGAAATAGAATTTTATGAGTTCGCTTACATAGTAATAGTTACATTAATAGCCCTCTTAGGGATACAAGGCGCGTTTGCAGAAGGAAGCGATAAAGCTAGGGTCGAGATAAACTGTCAATGGAAATAATGGCACGAATTATACATCAATGTTTCTTTTATTCAAAATTACATAAAACGACAAGTTAAACAAAAATATAGATAGGTATGAAGGTATTTAAACTAACGTCGCACTGGAGCAACACAACGGGCTGTTGGCGACAATCCGGGATTAAGACCCAAAGACTACACTACGTAATTTTAACTATGGTCAGATGACTTAAAATGTAGGATAAACTCTTGAAGTAATACTAAATATGGTAGAATGTGTTTGAAAATGGATATTCCTTCGTATATTCATGCTTTCGCAAGTTCAATTTTGGCTTTTCTTGTGGGTAGGAGTACGTGATTTTCACTAGCTCTAACTTTCTGACCAGAAGGTCGAAATACATTTGGCAATAGTTGAGGGATTTTGTATTGAGGGGAGTCACCTATATCTATTCGGAGTTAATTGTTCATTCAATAGTCCTCAATCTTTAACTCTCTATTTAACACATAGGTTTAACCTACAGTTACACAAAATTGCAACTATTACACTTTTATCTTCATTTTTATTTGAAGGTTTCATTACAAGCCTCTAATTAATTCCTTTGGAGTTTTGCTTCCACTTGTTAGAGAATTAGACAACAACAAAAAACTGTACTTGAGGGAAATTGTTTACATTTATTTTTGAATTCGGCACACCAAAATTAGTTTAAAAACCTAATTTCATCAATGTTATGAAAAAAGCGGTACAAAATTGTTGGCAAGTGTAAATACTTTAAATTATAATTTTTCTTTTAGGATGCGAAACTCAATATATTTTTGGTGGAAATAAAAATAATTGACTCCAGGACAACACTGTCAGTGATAAAGGGTAAAATTATATCCTTTCGGCATAACTTTTCATTGCATATTATATTTTTTATGGATATCTTAAAGTTGTTAATAGATGTCATTCCTATTCATTCCCCCATCTCCTAGGGTACAGATAGCCCGGTTGCAAGAGTAACGGATTAGCAACCGTAGGGTTGCGAGTTCGAATCTAACCAAAGATCGTCGTGTGTAAAGGAAGTTGGTACACGTTAAATACGTCGTGACCACACAAATGTCATCACGTTGGCGTGATGCAGGAGAGTGGGAGAGAGACCTGATGCAGAGAGACCTCGTCATCTGACCGTGGTTCAAAATTATTCCAATAATTTCATTCTGATTTGACCCCGGACCGTCGCCAATAGCCCGCTCTGTTGCTCCATTATGACGTAAATTAAAATAACTACATACCACCAATCTCCAGATGCTTTTGTATGTCATGGTCTCTATATTTCACTGTAATTATGTTTCATTTTCATTGTTCATTTCCTCTTTTGACTAAGCTTTAACAGTGTATTTAGATGAATAGTGTCATAGTTTGTTGTAAAAAAGAAACACATAAATTATGACCTCTTTCTTAGCTCGAGAACATTCGAGCGCGTTCCTTTCTTCATTTGAATACGTGGAACCAAAGGATTGTGAAAGTTTCTGCCTGTCAAAGAAACCACCTGAGATAAGTATTTAATTATCTTCAAGTGGAGTCTAATTTGTTTCTCTTGAAATGCATATGATGGCCAGACATTTGATAAATGAAAGGACAACAAATTACAACACCTCTTTGGCAATAAATTACTAAGTTGCAGCAACTCACCCATTGGATGGACCCTTTCTCCACAGTTAGTTTCCTGCTCGTCGTTACACGCCTTTTTGTCAACATCGTACAACTGACCTTCTGCGCAAATTCTAACCTCAGGATTGTTGTTGATGCAGAGGTAGTACTTTCCACAGTTTTTTTCATGCGAGAAAAATCCTTCGCTTTTCGGACATTCGAATTTAGGAGCTGGAGTTTGAGGTTCTGGCAAAGAAAGATAAAATATTTTGAAATTCTTTCGAAAGTAAGATAGTTACACACAGTACCCTAAATCGTTCTCTTTTGTTTTCGATGACACTTGGTATAACCAACAGAATCTCCAGTCTTTATAGTCTCCTTTGAGTTAATTATGTCTATATGAGTTTACACTTCTAATACTCTTATGTGCCCTGGATACACCCTAACAGGTTTAAAAACGTAAACGGTAAAATAAATTCAATGATGTTTTAAAACTTTTTAAAATCCATCACGTATTTCGTTTGACAGTACTTTTAAAAAAACATTGTAATAGAATTTTAACAGTAACAATACTAAAATATTATTTTCTGATATACTATATCATATATGCTATGTAAGTTGTATTCAATATTAAAATTTTGTTTTTTATCGATGTAAAGCGATAAACTGAACTGTCTTCATAATCGTCTGACACAAAAGGAGAAGGCTTATAAGATTACGTATCAAATATAATGCACAATGGTTTATTGAAAATTATCGGTTTCATTAAAAAAGTTTTAGAAAATACTGAACCAGAACAATTATTTCATAAACTTTGAAATTTATTAATTACGTGGTGTGGTCTAAGTGAGCTTGCAGATGAGTAAAACGGGAGGTATATTTACCTTCTGTTGTTTGTGGCTTTGGGTATTCAGTAGACGATGGCAGATCTATGTATGGCGTACTCTCAAATTTTCCAAATGTAGGATCCAATTCTGAAATAATTTAGTGATTCAATGAACTTTAAAGAATATGGAAAATATACAGAAATTAAATTAGGACAGCCCTTGCTTCAAGAGTAATAAAATGCGTTCTAACACATTTTGTAATGGTATAAAAGCAATCTAAGTGAAATTTCGTTAAAAATGTAATTTAATATTTTGAGCTATTTAATTTGTATTATAAATTACATTTATATTTATCTATCTATTGAGCAATTTGTTATATAGATTTTCATAAAAAATATCCTTCAACAAATGCCGACCAACCGGTATAGTGGTTAAGGTGTTAGCCTCTAGATCGGAAGGTTCCTGGTTCGAATCCGGGTACGGGCATGGATGTTTGTAAGCGTATGGTGTAGAGGCGGCTGGTGCACCTTAAATCTGTCGTGGCCGAAAGTGCTCACGTTGGGTTGGCGTGGAAGTTTGGAGAGTGGGGTGCCAGCTCAGGTGTTGCTTCGTCATCTGACCGTGGTTCAAAATTACGAGGTGTTGTCCTCGAATCTTTCCCTTAAGGGACTGATTCCGGACCGTCGTCAATAGCCCGTTGTGTTGCTCTAGTACGACGTTAACTAAAATTACCATTACCATTACTGACCGTGGTTCAAAATTACGAGGTGTTGCCCTCGGATCTTTCCCTCAAGGGACTGATCCCGGACCGTCGCCAATAGCCCGTTGTGTTGCTCTAGTACGACGTTAACTAAAATTACCAATTACCTTCAACAAATTGATTTTAATAAAAAATGTATTATATTTTTGTGATGCTTTCTATTTGTTCCTTTTTTTATCTGTCAGATATACCATGTCTTCTCGCATGCATTTTACAATCGTGTAGTCTAAAACTTTATGCAAGAATGATGATAGTAATTTAGATGTAAAGAACCAATCTCAATGTGTGGTGAATATACTCTGCTTCTGTTTTAATTATTCAATGATTTGTTAGTGTTTTATTGAGGTAAAGAAAAGGACTGATGAATTAGAGATACAATACGCCTAATCGTGTGACATTTTAACAGTGTCAACAGAAAACTTTTGAATTCAACGTTCAATGTTCGGAATTGCTTTTGAAGGCATATTTACCATCTGGTCCCAGACGATCCCCACATGTCACCATGTACCAGTCCTCACAACTGCCGCGTTCCATATCGAAGTACTTTCCTTCGGGACACTCTCGTAGAGTGACTTTGTTGTTCTCCTTGCAACTATAGTAGTAGTGGCAATGAGTGTCATGAGCGAAATCTCCCTCATCATCAGCGCAGTTGTAGTTGGGATTGGGATCCACTATCTTGTCTGGATTGTCATCTGCAAGTACAGAAAACAAGATCATGACGACATTTTCATGACAAACTAGTTTTATAACCCGGCGTTGCTCGGGTTTCATATATGACGTCGGCAGCAAAAATATAAACCGCAACATTTCCCTTCAAATACACGAATCCTGTAGAACATGTTTCCATGTTCATGCCCACTTATTGCAGTGAAACAAACTTTAGATTTTAAAATTGGGGCTTTGAGGGCCAATTTTCATGGCTACAGATTGGCCTGAAGACAGGAAAGAAATATCCTATGTTTTTCGCAGTGTTCGAAAGTATAAGTGTACCAAATTTGGTGTGGATTGGTCAAACGGTGTAGATTTGTTTAGAGAATATACAACCACACGTATTTTTATATGTACATATATAGACAAGCATTGACGGCTTTAAATGTTTTTTTATTTAGAAAAAGGTATGTTTTCCATGAAGATTTAATTTTTTTATTATCCTGTACCTGTTTACAATGGGTGAGTGTAAATACATATCGCACACCGGCAAGAAAAGTGACACAACTGAAATTACAGAATTTGAGAAACATCAACTTAAAGGATACTATAAAACTTGTATTGAAATAGTATAAACTACTCTTTTACATTTTTAATTAAGTATTTATGGTGGAAACTTCTATTATATTCTATAGAATAGCTATATAACACGCTGGGGCACCTAATACAGATTTTTCAATAACATAACATCAAATTTTTAATTTTTTGACTTGTGTCACTTTTGTTTCCGGGGTTGGATATGTATGGACAGCTTTGAATGAACGTACGCAAATGCTACTTGAATTCTAGTGCTAACTCCTATGATGCAAGCAATCTTTGTTTATTGGCAGTGGTAATCACGGTTCAAAAGGTTTTTATAATGTGCTTCCAAAATATTGTAATATGCAATTTACGGATGAAAAAAAATTTATAGACGAATTGAAAATAACTTGACTCTATAACAACCTGTATTATGCAAGAGTATCCTTAGATTAGAATCCTTTTTTAAAGAACCAGACTGCCCAACCAACCCAGAAGGTATAAGGCTAAGAATACGTTTTTTTGAATAGAAGTGATATATGGATTTTACACTGAACTAATAAAATAGCTTCTTCAAATCATTCAAGAATGTGCTTAACTTACCACGCCTAGTTAATTACGAATGCCACTTATTTAGACATTGGAAAAAATACCTGTACTTCACAAAAGTAAAGTCACTAAAATATTGGGGTACTCCACAAAGTTAGTAGCAGCACCATGTGGCGCCCAATATCGCCATTTCTTAAAGAAACGAAAATAGATTTGGGTTTTATTTCTGTGCTTGAATATATTATTAGAACTACAAGTATTTCAATGCTAAACCAGAGAAACCTCTTTTCTCACTAATTAAATATATCAACTTATTTTAATTTCTTTTAGCATATCCTCATTTTGTAAAAAATGTTCGCATAATTACGATCATTAATCTTCAAATCAAATATGATAGGTATTTGTTTTTTTATATCGAGCAAATATTAATAAAAAAAAAATAGTTACAGAATTTGTTTGACTTACCGAAGTCTGGTGTTGAGGGAATTTTAGTGGTTGTGGGTGCTGTTGAGGTTGTGGTAAGCTTTGTTGTAGTCTCTTCTGTGGTTGTGGGCTCTTGTGTGGTTGTAGGCTCTTGTGTGGTTGTAGGCTCTTGTGTGGTTGTAGTCTCTTCTGTGGTTGTAGGTTCTTCTGTGGTTGTAGGTTCTTCTGTGGTTGTAGGTTCTTCTGTGGTTGTAGGTTCTTCTGTGGTTGTGGTCTTTTCTGTGGTTGTAGGCTCTTCTGTGGTTGTGGGCTCTTCTGTGGTTGTGGGCTCTTCTGTTGCTGGCATCTCTGTTGTCGTGGGTGGTTCTGTTGTTGTGGAAGTCGCTGTTGAATGAAATGTTTCGGTATTAGCACAATTCATAAAAATAAATTTATTAAAATAATATTCACACCAATCGGGGTTTTCAAAGAGATAGAGAGAAACGCAACCTATTTCCACTTTTGAGGTCCCTAGTGTATCATCAAATTAAGAGTTAATGTCAAAAGTGCGAATTTGAGTTCCTTAAGAATATGAAGCTTGTAATAAAGGGCTCTGAGCACTCAAATTTTAAACGCCCTGACAATACTGAAATCATTAAAATTAAGAAAAAAAGGTTTTGATTTCTACAAAGCACTTAAAAATATAGGTCTGCCTGTGTTTGACACAAACTAATTTTGAAGAAAGCATTAGAATTCTACACTTTTGATATTTCTCAATACTTTACTTCCTGACATGAAACTAGTAATATTACGTTGAAATATTGGGGAATTCTGAAAAATGTAATTTTGATTTCCTCGATCGGAAAAAAAATTCAATTCTTGTGAATTACCGGGATAGAATTAGGTTTAATTTCATTTAAATGTTTATAACGTTTGAGTTAACTGAATTTCTTTTTATCTTAGATTTTTTGTTATCTTTATACTGATGCTAACGATTTTAAAAGGTATTAAAATAACTAATAAAAACAATTTGCCACAAAAAAAAAAGATGTAATTAAAAAACTTTTTTTTTAACGAGTGTTGAAAGAGCCAACTTACTTTCTTCTTCAGGCTCAGGGGTCACAAGTGTTCTATCTGTAAAATGTTTATATATTAACAAACAATCATAAAGCTATAAATAATTTTTTAATACTTCAAAAATTCATCACTGGATTATTACTCAAATAAACGTAATCCATGTTTAAAAATATCAAGAAAATTAATAGGTCTTTACCCTCTGTAAGTATACAGTAATTCGAGATGGGCGAAACTGTTGTTTTGGGACAGCATTAATGGTTACTAGTAATTTGTAAGGCTAGTAATAAGCTAAGTAATAACATTTAGTGTTAACTCTGCTAACATTAACAGTTTTTTTATTAGTTATAAAATACATTTAACGGTTATTATTAACATTAATTGTTCATTTTAATAGTTATAAACCCTTAAAGTGGAGTTTCAACGAGTTATTTCGTCCATCAATATCTGATCAATTTTTCTAATCGCAAGATGTATAATCGTCTTCAAGATATTGCCGATTTTGATGATGACAAAATAAAGATCTTATCAGTTTTGTTTCTAGTGACGAGATAAGTCGTCCATCAAAAGATCTAATAGTTTTGCTAAGGACGAGATACCTCTTAGACACATCCTCCGGGAAGGACTGTTTAAATTAATCATTAAGTGAATGTTTAAAAACTAGACAACTATAACTGTGTTTTTATCAAATATTTTTACAAATTTCAATTCTTTGATTTTAATATAATTCAGTTTAAATTGTTTATTTGTTATCCCGATAATCATATATCGGTAACTATTTTCGATAGCAGTTCCTGACTGTTCTTTGTTGTGTACAACTTATATTTAAACTGCTAATGGGATAACAACCTAAATCTATATAAATAAGAATGGAGTGTTTGTTTGTACATTCAATATTTTCGACCCATTTCAAGTTTTCTATCCGTTTTGGACCCTTCTGATGCCGAATCCGCCTTTTTCTCGTTTGGTGTCTGTCTGTCTGTCTGTCTGTCCGTCTGTCTGTCTGTCTGTATGTTGTGCCCTATACACGTCCACGCGGTTTAAGATATTTTCATGAAAATTTGCATACAGTGAGTACTTATCTTGATTTAGTGAGTGGCATTGGTTGCGAAAGTCTGTCTGTCCGTCTTTCTGTTCTATGCTCGATTTTGTGTTTGTGTGTTTGTGTAGACATAACATGAATTGTATTCCAGATATTGGATTGCATTGTATTTTATTTTATACATTATCTATTAGTTTAGTGAATGCAATATTAAACATTTCTTTATTGTTATATTTAGTTGAGTTTCATGCTAAAACACCTGAGTAAGTATACTTAAATCAACCATAATTTGGTAGTTTTGGAAAAATTGGAATGTCTATTGAATATTACGATTACTTCGATTGCTTTACCAATACTGCTGAAAAAGTAATTATTCTTCAGAATTTTTTTTTTTTTTTATAGAATTTCATCTCTGATACTTTATTTATTTCGAGTCTTATTTTTATTATTTGCGCAATGAAAACGATTTCCGAATATTTGGGACAGACGATATTTTTCAATGAAACGAGAATGAACAAGATCGCGCGAGCAGTGATATTTTTTCTGGTTCTTTCGCTCTGAATTAATTTCACAATTCTAAATTTTGTACACTTTTAGTTGTAAGTTGTGGCAACTGTGCGAGATCAAGAGATAAAATTGAATCTCAAATTAATATCTTTAGAACAATTTTTTGCGGCATCTTTTATTTTGTTTTACTTCGCTGTTTCCTGTTTTAAATATTTATTATTTTAATAAATGTGTTTTCCTTCTCATCACACGCAACAGCACCACAAAGTATTAGACTTAAAAATGTTAGGTAAGTCAGTATAAATTTTCAGTAAATTTTAAGTGTAGTTATGCCATTATTGAAAGAATAATGCCGTTATTTAAAGAATAATGCCGTTATTTAAAGAATAATGCCGTTATTTAGACAATAATGCCGTTATTTAAAGAATAATGCCGTTATTGAAAGAATAATGCCGTTATTGAAAGAATAATAATGTTTATTAATCCAAACTGGAACTTTTTCCAACATTCAAAAATTCGTTGTAATAATGACAGGAGAAGATTGCAAAATTTCACAATGTCGCATACCGGAGGCAAGAGTGCCACAAGTAAAAAAATATTGTTTTGTTGACTATGAGTGCGAGAGCACTCGCCGTCGACTCAACCCTAGCAAAGCCGAGAATTTCTGCAAGAACTGGGACATTATATAATACAAAAGGTTCTTAAATTGCATTCGTAATATTGTACGATATGCCGATGCATAAATATTCTGGTACACAACAGATCAAATGTCGATTAATTTTTTTAAATTTTATATTATTGTTTTTTGTAGTTGATACTCTTATTCAGGATAATTTTCACTGAAGTCCACTCCGTAAATCGTAATTTCAATGAATTGAGTTGAACATGAAAAGAACTTAAGAAAGGGAATTCCAAATCTTTCTATAAATCGTCTTTTATAGTAGTAACCTTAGTATCACCTTTCGTCATTTTATAGCTTTGTCATACAGCAATTGTGCGATGTATTTGAAATGTATTACATGAATGGATATGCATGTGTAGGATTTGTGTCCAAAGTAAGTTGTAGAAAATATAAAGATTGTGAAAGATGTTAAAATAAATTTTTATTCTACAAAAACTTAAGTCATTATATATTTTGATTATCTCTTCAATCAAGAGTAAACCAATTCAAACCGAGTAAGGTCGGGTATTTTGCTAGTGTATGATAAATCGCTAAGTAACAAAATTCACGGGAAGGGTTTTTAGTGTATTTATAAGAACAAATAATGTTGTACATTAATAGGGTAAAGAACCGTTTACGGTTAAAAAACTACATACCTTCGGGTTTAATTCTATCTTCACATTCCACTTCGACAGAATCTCTACAAGAACTTCGACTTCTATCGTAGTATTTTCCACCTCGGCATTCTCGAACAGTGGCTCTCCCGTCATGGCAGCGATAATACCAGTCGCAGTTCTCATGTGTGTAACGACCATAATTTGACTTGCACCGAAAATCGGAATCGGGATCCACGACCTTGTCTTCTGGGTCTTCCGGGAAATCTAAAGATTGTTCGTTCAGAATTTTAATCATTACATCAAGCAATAATTTATTTATGGCGAAACTAAAGGAAGAAGAGGAATTCATTTTTTAGATTTGTATAGATTAAATAAAATGAAACAATTTATCACGGTTCAAATTCCTGATATCTCTGATTCCGGAATCGAAACATTCCCTATTTAATAATTGAAACATTTGTTGTTTTTGGATCTATTGCGCTATCTCATTGGTTTAATTTATTTAAATTCGGGTTTGGTTTGTCGTTTTACTATCAACATGAGGGTTGATTATAAACCGTTTAATTGAGATTGTTTCTTTGTAGTGATTACAGAGGGGTTAATTAGATCTCGGGATGTATTGGGTTGGTTGTATTTTATGACGCAAGGGCCCAATTTGGCATCACTGCGCCAAACATATGCCAGACAACGTCAAGTAATCAGAATTTATTGGAAAAAAGACCACATTAAAATAATATTTAACCGAAAGTGAATTTAAGATTATACATGAAAGATATTATACACACCTAGTTCTTATAACAAGTGTATAGAAAATATTTAATAATGGAGAGCATAAGTGTATAAATTCCTTAAAATATTACTACTTATTTATGAGCTTTACTAAAAGCATTCGAAATTCATTATGTTGATTTTTATTCCATCCAGAGAAACAATTTCTGGAATCTATAGTTCTCTCAATTTTATTTATAAAATTAAGCCCCACTAGTGATCTAGCAGCAAAATGTCATCGCTCTTAAGAAACTGGTAGGCCGAAGTACATGGTTATAAGTTCGAATCTTTTATATGCTGAAGTCAAATTGATTGCTTGAAGTTTCCTGGTTTCCTCTAGACTATATGTAAATGCGGCCCAGCTTCCTCAAAGTCCTTCAGAAAGGCATGTCTACCCCAGTTCAAGGTGGATGGGATGTAGCAGCATCTTCCATGGTGCCCCGGGTTAATACTGGGACTGCCACGTTACCTCCTACAGAAGGCTAGATGAAAAGGACCATTCGCTGGCATTGTATATAAACTTATTAATTATGGACAATTATTTTCTTGGATTAAAATTTGACCATTTCCGGAAATTTCGAAACTTCTTTCAATTCTAAAGTACGACCACACTTTGATGGAAGTAACTGTTATTTGGATCACAGCGACATTTAAAAAATAGCTTTGATTGACAGCTTCCTTAAGGAAACATTGGAGAGGTCATCTGTGAAAGCTTTCAACATTTTTCTTTAAATTTGCATACATTCTAGAGAGAAATACTGTATGAATATGCTATGTGATGTGAAGAAGTTGGTATACGAGTACTTACCATCCGGATGAATCCTATTTCCACACTGAACTTTATTCTGATCCTCACACTTGTTTTTGTTTTCATCGAAGAGCTTGTGCTTTGGACAGCTGTGTTCTTTGTACTTTTTCCCTTTGCAATCGTAGAACTTGCTGCAATCGCGTTCATGCGGAAATTTACCATCCTTTTTGGGGCACTCGAAGGTTAAGTCTCCTAAAATAATCCCATTACAAAGTTGTGTTTATTTGTAGATGCAAGTATAAAGACGTTATAAATTCTGGCATTATATTGTATGCAATAAAGATGTATTATTTTATAATTTCTTTCGATTGAGAGGTTTCCAAAAATTAATTTTTAGTAGATTTGCTCTGTGATATCACGATCCCATTTCAAAAATATAACTTGATTCTTAAAAGCGACAGGATAATCAGGAGGTAAAGGATGTAGAGCATTCGTTCATTATTTTATTTAAAATACAATTATCATCGCTATTAGTGTTTTTTTATTGGAGAGAGAGTTAATTTATCAAATAAAAAAAAAGTTACTTAATGGTGAGAATTTATCGTGGAAATACAGTCCTCATTCAACCTTTATTTTGTCAATCATTATTCGTAGATGTAGATTGGATAAGTGTTTAAAATAAGATAACATATTTTATAATAGTTGGGGTAGTCCAACATTTAATTGGGTTCTTTAAGTAGCAAATTTTATTATTAGTATATATTTTGTTGCAAATTGACATCTGAAGCCTACAAGTTTGATTATCGTACAAGTACAATTTATCTATAAATCAAATATTTTTTTTTACTCCAATAACTATTTTATTTCCGAAGTAAGGAACCCTAAAATAAAAACTAGGCATTTCAAGTTTACTTATTTTCATTTAAGACACAACATGTCTTTAGTATTTATCAGGAAAATGCAATATATGTGTGTCCTTTGTTTTGGTTTGTTAGCTTTTTGTGTCGGTAGGTCCGCAAATGGCTCAAGCAGCGCCAAGTATATAAATTCTTACTCTTCTCAATATCTGTCTAGAAGGAAGTTAGAATAATACGAAGTATTTGTTGTGACAAAAAGAGGGCTATACATTTTCTAATTTTCTGACTTCATTTTTAAAATTTTTGTAGTGTGCGTGATCAGGGAAAAGGTCCATAGGTTTCGATTGCTCCCCCAAATACTTTTATGTTAAAAAAAATAAAAAATCACGCAATGTTATTTTCGAAGTTTCATTAGGTAACTAATATTCATAGGGAACCGGGACAGAAAAGTGGCATATACTACTAAAATTACTTCCTGAGTACGTGGCTGTTGGTGTTTGTGTTTTTGCAAATTACCAACATTCTTAAAAAGCGGTAAATTATTCATGGAAATTCTCAGTACTGGATTTTACCAATTTTAAGTTTTCCTCAGCTAGCCATTTCTAAGTACTACATTTCGGAATCAATAGCAATCGCTGTTGTAATGAAAGCGAGACGCGATATTTTGTTTGCTTGTAAATAATTTCAAATATTTACTTCTCAATTTATTTTCCCTCTAAAAATTCGTCTGAAACAAGGAAGAATTAGTTTTTACTTCCACCAGAAATGATAAATTAAGAAAGGGATTCTTAAATTTAGAGAGGTGAAGGACACATTCAGATTTTGAAAAACATACTACTATTGGCATACGACATTTGAAACTACTCATGATCAATAAATTGATCCTAAAAATAAATCTTAAAAGTAAAGCTAAAATAGTCAATATATTACGTCTAGTAAAAGTTTCAAATCTAAAAAAAACCTCCCAACTAATGATGTTTGATAACGGTAATCATCACCAATGTTTAAAACTCGGTAGTTCATTACAAGTTCTTAAGTAATAGTGTCAGTGAACAGTTAGGTACAGTACGTAGGTACAGTTCGATATACAAGACATGAATTACCATATGGTTTCTTTCTTCCTTCACAGCTAACATCTGCTGAATTTTCACATCTCCTCTTTTGGGAATCGTAGTACTTTCCCTTGCGACATTCCCGAACTGAAGCCTTCTTATCGTGGCATTTGTAGTACCAGTTACAATACTCTTCGTTAGTGTACTGACCATGGGCAGTTTTGCAGTTGAACTTCGGATTTGGATCAATAACTTTATCTTGAGGCTCATCTGGATCAGCTGTAGAAGGATTGGAAGCAGTGAGATGAGTGCTGTTTGTCTACCACGAGAACTGCGCCCGACATAGAGTCTAAAAAGTGGCGGTCGCTATAGAAACTGGGATTGTTCATTTTCAGTGGGTGACTCTTGTGTCGGGAATGATTTAATTTTATTATGTTCTTTGCGAATGTTGGCTGTTGAAAGAGGTAGTTTACTGGTATAGATATGCTCGGCGACAAATAGAAATATTAAGTAGTGTATTTTCAATTTGTTATCAACTGCCCCAATGTGGCGAACTTGAATGCATTTCTTCAAACATCCCCCATAGAAAGTAGTATACGTTTCTATAGAAGCAGACAGGCAGTCTTTTGTCTAAAGCAGTTCTCACGAGTAGACACACAGTAACTATATATTAAATATAATAAAAAGCATCGTAATCTACAATAAAGATATTTAGAGAAAGCATCTAATACATTCATAATATTACAAATAAAATAATTTGAAAACGTTAAGTATAGACGATTTTAAGCGTGTTTTATATTTTCCTATTACATGATTATTATTGTCGTCTTAAATAGTTTGCATATTTGTGTATTCTGGTACAATCATTAGTTTTATAGCAGAAACATTAAAGTAGGATAAGACATACATTTATATTATAATAACACCTGAGAAGCAAGTAACTGTTCTGTCTTGTCTGTAGAAAAATTATTTCTGCTGATATCCATTTCGCTTTAATGTCACTTATTTTACCCGTCTATTATGTATCCCACAAGTTATATGAATAGTACGAAATAAAGATAAATTATTGATTTTAAATCGTTTCCACTTGAAGCAATATATTAATTATTCTACTGCTTTAGGTATGGTATAGGGTCTACTTTCTAACATATGTAGCAGAAAAAGGATCAAGCTTTTGAATGCATCAAGGCAGTGATCAGATAAAGCTGTAAATAATTTGTTTTCCAGTCAGTGTTATTTAGCACTGACTTGTAATCTTAGACGAAATGAACAGATTTAAAAAAGTTAGTGGATTTCTATTATCTTATATAATTACTTGAGATTCAAGATGGGGGAGGATCCAAATATAATCAAATTATTTTCATCAAAATGTTTCTTAACCAATTGCACTAAAATATCTCGTAAACCCCAAATCGTTAAAAGACTTGAAATAATTCTAGTATAATTTTTAATGCATATTTATTTTTAAATGTGAAGTTGAATCAGAAAAGCATAAGCGTAGTTTTTAAACGAAAATAAATTATAAAAACTAAATTTGCTTACTGTCTGGATGTATTCTGTTTCCGCACTTCACAGTATCTTCGTCTTCACAGCTCCAACGAACAACATCGAAAAGTTTGTGTTTCGGACACCTGTGAACTTTGTACTGCCAATTTCTGCACTCGTAAAACAGTCCACAATCGTGTTCATCAGGGTATCTTCCATTTGACGAGGAGCACTCGAATTTGTATTCTCGTGTTGGCCCCACTGAAATAAAAAGGTAAAATGGGAATGTAATTAAACAGGACGTGTTTTAAGCTTTGTGTTGACAGAACTGTATGACAACATTCATATAAAATTAGAGTGCACTGTGCAAACTTTCGGCGGGATTCATATACCTCCTTAGGGGACCTTGAAAATTATTTTTACCCACCTAAGCGTTAAGAGTTTTCCGAGTAGTGTAAAGTCGCTTTTACCCCACTACACACTTAATAACCACATCTTTCTAAAGAATTCAAGGTTTCTTCAAACTTTAGAGGTTCCATTGATCCTTGGAATTGAATCTTTCATTGGAACGATTCTGATGATTCTTTCTGAAGAATACAGTCCTTTGGAATGTTTCGATTGGCTCATTCTTTAGAAGGTCATCGCTTGGAAATACTATATTGAGGTCCTATCCTTAAATTTGATTTTGGTAAAACTCTATAAGTCCTTTGTTTAGATTATAATTGTTTGGAGAGATTATATTGATCCTTTTCTTGGGGTAATGTGGAATCTATATATTAAATGAAAGTTAAGTGGGAAAAGTGAGAGCTGCATTTGGATAGCGGATGCTATCATGGTATCAAAAAAACCATGGTATTTGGATAGCGGATGCTATCATGGTTACAGGAGGGGGAAGAGTGATTGACCTTGAAAAGCATATTTTAAAAGTACATATCGCAAAAGGTTCCCTGTAAAAATGACTACGCTTCAGCGCTTAAAGAAAAGTTAAAAATTAGATACCATTTGCAATATGCATATAAAAAAATGTTTTAAATGCTATTTATGCTAATTAGGATTTATAACATTGAATGATGCTAGTTTTATTCAAAAAATAAGTATAATTAAAATGGAAGCGTGTGTTATAGGATGATCAAATACACGGATAAACTGAAATCTTTTCCTCTATTTTAGACAGAGTGTATCATTATATATTTTGGATAAAGAAATAAATATAATTTCTTACCAGTTGAAGTTGTATCCTGATCACGATCTGAAAAAGAATACCAGTTTTGAGTACATCTTTTCACAAACGAAAGATTCTATTCTAACAACGTTTGCATTTGTATTTCCTCTTCTGTCTACAACCGCTATTTCAGGTTTGTGGATAAATACAGAAATTAAGAGGCAAACGCTTAAAATTTGCGTTGTGCAAAATTTGTCTGCCCTAAAAATTTGTGAACCTGAATATGAGTTTTATAATTCGATAACTGTACAATACATAAAATTTTAACATATAAAGCGGTATGTGAAGAATTCAAAATTCTTTATCTTTTCTCGAATTTCAGAAAGGCTGTGTAGATAAAAGTGACCAGGTCAATACTTTTGAACTCATTGATATAATCGTCAATTTTAAATAAAACAATATCTATGAGCAGTTTTCACCCAGAGTATAATACTATTGTCCTTTCAGACATTTTGCATAACTATTAGAGAAAATACTCCAAAGGAAAAATTGAACGTTTGCTTTGCTACATATTCAACGAAACAACCATATAGAAATGTAATTCATTTCCCAAAAATATTGCTTGAAATTGTAATTTGACGCATTTAAGCAAGGATTAAAAATTTATATTCAAAATTTTCTATGATTTCGATTAATATCTAGTCTAATAAGAATATGGTTTACTTGATCCATATATATATAGAGCTAAGTATTAAAACATTACCTGTTTATCTTATTCTAGTCTATGTAATGTTTATCAACTTTAATCATCATATCTTTTTAACGCAAGTATAAAAAAAAAACCCAAAAAGTAATATAACGTATGTGCAACATTCATCGTTTTGTTTAATATTCAGGGTTTAGTATACTAGTTTGGTTTACCTCTATACGGTCCTTATTACATGGACAAATTGAAAATAAGGAAAACGAATTACCAAAGCTAATGAGAGTTTAAGAATATCGTTACCAGATGAAAGTTTTTTTTTGTTGTAAAACATTTATATGAGACTAAATAAAATATGTATTAGTAGAGCTAAAATTTAGGTCATATTGAGGAAATGAAAACCTTGTGTGATATGGAAAACCTATTGGAAAAATTCTTTCAACGGTAAAATACAGTTTATACGAAATTTTGATACGATAAAATTACTCGTATTCTATTTATACTTGCATTTAGTAGTTCTCACATGAATTGTTTTAAAATTATCTATCTACCGTCATAAAAAAGATGATACGATCAGAGTTAAAAATGCAGACTTCCTGGTTTCTGAATCTTAAAAACATAATTATTTGAGACTGATATGTAAATAATTCTAAACCAACCTACCAAAGTGGAAGTTTGTTTAAATGGATGCTTACGTTCCCAATGAATTTTCTTTTTTATTTTAAATTAAATAATTACATTTAAAAATTCATATGATTCTATACAGGGAACTAGTTAAAAAATGAAATAGAGGTAAAAGCTTTTCTATATTTTTTTCACTAAAAAAATTATAATGTAAGATGCATACATTTTATCCTATCATGTTTTATCTTGTTAAATGGATAAAGAGATTAATAAATATTGTTGACATTTTCCTTCAAAAATCATTAATTATTAATATTTTCATAAACATTTTAAAACCGGATTTCTAGACTTGAATTCAACCGGCATTGCAATTATGAGTGAATGTCTCCTGTTTTCCCAAGATGTTCACTTCATTGTACTATCGTGCTCAATTACCTCTTCGCCGAGAAGTATGTACTACAAAACTGTTCTGAGAAAAATTTCCCCTAGTTTTTTTACATAAACAAACCGGATCGTACTGGTCAACATTAGCATTAGTTAGTAGTAGCTGGTTCAATCAGTTTAAATTCCTAATTTCAGGTACCTTTTAGGCCCATTTCGATAATTTCTCCGTAATTTATTTAAGTATTTGATGTAACACTGGATATGTATATTTTTCTTACGTACTAGTATATCGTCATGCTAATTAGCAAATCTCGTAACTCCTCTATTATCGTATAGGAGTTGCGAGTTATGCTAATTAGTAGGACGATATCTAAATTTTAAGAGTGATTATCACACATGAGCTTTTGCGGAGGAAAATTTTTACAGCTTTGGGCAATTTTCAGAATAAGAAAAAAAAGTTTCTATTTTGTGGAAAATGTTTTATGAAAGATCGTCGTTTCACAATTATATTTTCCTGTTGATGGGCTCTTCTGCTAAAAGCAATCAAAGTGGTGCCTTGGGCTCCTAGAAAGTGATCCGGCATGTTGTGCTAGGATTCCGCTGAATCGAAGTTCTCCTGGCCAAATATTTTCGACTTTTGTATGCATTTGCTATTCGCGTTCCATACATGTAAATCGGCGTCACTGTGTGACTGGTGAGAAATCATATGACTTTAAGGCATAGTAATAATAGATATTGGTACTCTAGATAGATAGTAAGGATGCCAGGAAAAGGGCTGCCCATAAGCAAAATAATTTATGGGTATCGCCTTATGTGATTATTTGTTTGCGAACTCATAATCACCACTATTACTGCCAGTACCGAGACTCAATGTCAGAACTCGAGACAGTTGGATGTCGCGATGACGTATCTTGTCATTAGCAAAACTCAGATCTTGATGGGTGAGATATACAGGGTGTCCATAAAAGAATGTCCCAGCTTCAATGGTATATTATTACACTTTAATTTAAACTATTTACAGCAAATCATGGATCAAATTGAAGGTAAACTCACCTAGTTTTTCTTACAAATGTTCATTATGTGCATATTAAGTTATACGGCACACATCCAACCTAAAGTCCAATTCTTCCCACACTTTGGTTAACAAGTCCGGAGCAATAGACTCTTCAATTCTGTGTCTCAACTCTGGAAAATCATTAGGTAGCGGCGGAACGTAAACACAATCTTTCATAAATTCTCAAAGGAAAAAATAGCATGGCGTTATGTCATGTAACGATTTAACAGTCTAAAACTAATTTTAATTAAGAGCGTCCGAGGTCGCCACTTGTCTCTTTGAGCCTGATTGAGCGGACCAATGAGAGAAGGCGTTATTGTGTGGGTGATCGAGACGAAGGGTGTGGCGGATGAGATTCGCCCGGAAAATTGTGTTAAAAGTTGTTTTTGTGTTGAAGCGTTTTAAATATTTTTGTGTAGCAATTTTTAATGTGGTGTTTTTGTCCCAGAAAATAAAAAAATGTTTTCCTAAGGGAATAATGTGTCCGTGGATTTAAAATAGCTACCTCACAGTCAGGTGAATGTGGAGGCCAGCGAAAAAGAGCTCTGTCGTCTTGACCATTACGACCCATCTAACGGTCAGGAACTTCGACGTTCAACCACTCTCGTACTAAGAGTTTCCAACGGGGAAGGACTCCATCCTGTTGCCAAATAAAGTTTACGGGTTCACCCTCTACTAATTGGGGAAAGAGCCATTCTTTCAACATATCCAGATAAGCCACCCCTGTTACGGTAAGAACGAGACTTTAGGTTGGATGTGTGCCGCATAACTAAAGGTGCACATATTGAATATTTGTAAGAAAAACTGTGAACATTTTTGCTTTGTAAATGTTGTAACACTCTAAACGCGGCTTCTATGATCAAGCCGACACAAAGCAGGCATATTCACGAATTCCTTAATTGAAGACCATAAAACTCCTTTCAAGTGATCAACTGTCCATAACTAACTCTAGAAATACTATTAAAACACTCCATTTGACATTGCATCGGTCATAAAATTCTTGGCACTTGAAATAAACCCTCTTCATCTGACGTTACGCTGACATTATGATCTCATAAATCTCAAGCCCCTTGATAACACTCAATATTCCATCGACAGGTGTTTTTCAGCTGAAAGACGACCGGAAAGACGCTAGTTTATGCCACAGAGACCCTTGAGAACTGAGAGCGAGAGGACACGCTAGCTACTCTGCCGAACCCTTCTTGTCCCAAAGTATCTGTAAATTTACTGTTACTATCTGCTAAACTGTAGGATCTTGTTATTTTACGCTACCATTTCTTATTGTCATTAGTCCCTTTCATTCGGTACAATGTTAAAAATTGGAGTTCAAATTTTGGATTATGATAATTCCAATGCAGTACCTTCTGGCCGTTGTCTACCATCACAGGTCACATCTTCTTTGTTGTAGCATTTTCGTTTCCTAGAGTCGTAATACTTTCCTCGCTTGCACTCTCGAAGTGTCGCTTTTTTGTCGTGGCAGTTGTAGTACCAGTTGCAGAAATCTTGGTTGCTGTGTCGACCATGGGACTTATCGCACTTGAAATTAGGGTTTGGATTGATTATTGTGTCATCAGGTTCATCGGGATCCACTGAAATTTTGGTATCACATTAATTGTTTGTGTTATAGACCTTTTATAAAAATTTCATTTCGTAAGCAAGTTTATCACTCAGCCCTTCTTTACCGAGACAAAATAGGCTGTTATAGGTAAAAGAACAAAAAAATTTTTTTTTTTTTTTATATAAATAAAATGATTTATGAAGATATGAAAGTACTTTGCAATACATCCCCTCAATCTGAGATAAAATTCTACGTTTTAAATGCACTCTGAAATAAACTTAAAATTATAGAATCCGTTTAACTTTTCGAATTATTTTAAGTATACATTATATATTATTGAGTTAACTGTTGTAGGAGCAAAGATAGTAATGGTTACCACTGATGTGAAATAAATATTTCATCATTTCCAATTATACGTATCTGTGCACATTTTTATGAAGCATTCAATTTTAAAGACAATTTGAATTTAAAAACTCAAGATTTAAGCAATAATTAAATTTTCATTGCTCGTACATCAATTGCAAAATTTGCAATTAGAATTTTAAAGCCCTCTCTAATTAGGACTATGAATTTATGAAATATATAGGAAATTTACGAATAAAAATCTTAAAATCCTACTAAGGTAGAAAAATTTAAATAGTTCGTTAAATATATTGTACCAGGTGTAAATAACCACGTCTCTACCAAAGTTAGAACTTTCAACGAAGTTTCTCACGGAAAAAAATAGAAGTCTTACTGTCAGGATGAACTCTGTTTCCACAAAAGACTTTTTCTTCGTCTTCGCAGCCACTGTATTTTTCTGCAAAGAGCTTTCCTTTCGGACATTTGTGAACTTTGTATTTGCCTTTCTCACATAGGTAAAATGATCCACAATCTCTTTCGTGAGCAAATTTTCCACTCTTTGCTGGACAAACGAATTTGTTGGGCTTAGCCGTTGGAACGATTTCGTCTATGTTAAAAAGAGCAATCATTATTTATATGGTACATTTTTAAAATGTCAATAAAATGTTTATTATAGCAGCGCCAATTGAATATGTGTCTCTTCACTTTTAGTACATTAGTTCAATTTTGATTAAATCATGCATAATAATGTGTAATATTACAATAAATTAATATGGATATTTCTGCATTTGCATTTTGAATTTTAATGTGTTTGTTAATTTGTTCCTCTTTTTAATAATTATACACTTCACAAGGATTTTTGAAACCAACATATAAACATAATCGGTTTTTTTACAAACAACCCATCACGCAAAGAAGTACATGCTCATAAATCAATTGTTTTGTCAGTTTCACAAAGACGTTATAACGTATCTAAATTCATGACAGTCTTACGAAGACATGCTTTGACACATTAAATATCTTTCGTGACCTTACTCAGTTTTTTGGCGGAACACTGTATTGTTAACATGAGCACAATATTTGGTATCGACAAATATTCAACGAGTTACCACCGTCCCAGCCTAAGCCATTCGGTGTATCGCCTCGTAATTTTGAACCACGGTCAGATGACGAAGCAACATCTGTGCTGGCACCCCACTGTCTAAACTTCCACACCAACCCAACGTGAGGACTTTAGGCCTCGACAGATTTAAGCTGCACCATACGCTTACAAATATCCATGCCCTGACCCCGGATTCGAACCAGAAACCCTCCGATCTAGGTGCTAACACCTTAACGAATCATACCGGTTGGTCGGCGGAGTTGACAAATATACTACACTTATGGTATACTATCTCTCCTATGCTTATCTTTTCATCTTAGTTCTATTCCTACAAAAGTTCTGCGGGACCCTCTCAATCAATCAATAAGAGAATTCTTATCTACTCTGAACTATCCTTAGCACGATGCGTTAAAACACAGGATCATGATACAGAGAACGTCAGTTTAACAGAAATTTAGCAAGGATTAGATTTGTTTTCATTACCCGTTTATATCCTCTCAGAGACCCCTTGCCTACTCTTGTTAGAATTTACGGGTGTAGTGGTCTTTTCTTGCGAGTTGATACATTTATTACATGTGCAGAATTACTAGAATGTTTCAATGATAGGTTCAATCATCCTGAGGTGGGCAATGCAAGTGGCGTGAGCTTATGAGGGAACATTCTGAAACATAGTGAATTGTTCTTGTTCCCATTATTTTATTTATAAAGTTTATTTGCGATTGAAAACGATGTAAAATTTTTTTTCTCTCTGTGAGTAGGATTAATAATTTATACTAATTTAAAGAAATAATTTGGAATTCAAAGTACTTCCAAATTGCTTTTATAAAAATGTGACTAATATCTCCTGGTGTTATAGTTTCCCCATACGAAGCGATAGTGAAACTTATAACTTGCAAATTGCGAAATACTTCAATGCATTCTTATTCGCCACTTAGAACTTTGCATAGCAATGACGACGACATATACCTGTTACAGGTTTTCTGTTTCCGCAATCCACTTCATCGAGATTGTAGCAGTAATTACGATATCTGTCGTAATAGCGACCATGACGGCATACTCGTACGCTAGGATTCCCATCTCTGCAATGGTAGTAATAGTTACAGATCTCTTCATGAGTGAAACTACCGTGGAGTTTCTCGCATTCGTAATTGGGATTCTCGTCCACTACGTTGTCGTCCTCTTCGTCTTCAGGGTCATCTGGAAGACGGAGAAAAACGTGATGAATTATTAATAAGTTTATGCTAGCTAGTTTGTTTTATAACGGTGGAGGATATTAATGAATATAATTACTTTTTCAATTATAGGTTCATGTGCGAAAGTTACTTTTATGATATTTTGGATGATAAGAGGAAACCAGCTTACTAAAAAAAGGTGAATGAGTTAGGAGCACAACCGTAAAGATGAAGCCAGACTATTTTCTTTACTTTCCTCTTTCATACGAATTCCTTCCTTTCACCATAAAACCTTGAGTCTCGCTCTAGTTGAGTGATGCGTTTCCAACCAGCGTGTATGGTATCTTGCATTTAAATGTTTAATAGTAATTAAAAATACTTCTTTTATAGCAGTAGATATTTTAATCTAAGACTCCTTTTGTTGTCCCCCCCCCCGAAAAAAAAATCACGAAACACGTTAATCAAAAGCATCAATTTAGCTCGGAATGATCATCAATATTACTTCTATTAATACAATTAGGTTTGTGAAATAATTGTTTTACTGCGAACTATAAGCATACAGACAAATTATTTTGAAATGCATAGTATTGGGAATCCCTAGGATTTATTTAAAATGGCAGAAATATTCTGTCTTTTCTCAGATACCATTTCGTTTTGGAGGGAATGGCTAACTCAATTGAAACTTTGGTAATGTAGTGATCTTAGAATTGTACATGAAAAGATTCTAAAATTTAACCCTTAAAATATAATTTTCACTGCACCACATAAGTCCCAAAACGTACCAGAACAACTTCTTTTTTCACCAGTTGGTGTTTCATTGCTACTGCCATGTGTCCCCTACATCTTAAGACAAATCTAACTTTTTAAACTTTCCCACCTTGCTAACCGTGGCTTTAAACAGAACCACTCACATGAGTTTATTTCTGTTTTCCCTTTCCGATCGCATTCCGCTGCATTCCACCATAACACTTATGATACACGCGCAACCTTAATCCCTCTTTTCTATCAATAAACGTTCTAAATAGATCGCAAAATCCAATAATCTTTCTCTATATCCTTAACCACACAAGTGATTAGTTTTGAACTATTCATTATTTCACTATTTCTCTAAGAGAGCTCAGAGCCATCCTAACCCCCATATGAAACACATAAAGCACCTAGAAACTGATGTATCATATATGCTATCCCATGTATTTAATTAAGTCTGTTTTCCTGGAATTTTGTTCTAACATTGAATTTGACACACAACATACTCAATACTACATCAGCCATGGTGGATCACTCGACTGCCTACATAACTCTTTGCCATGTATGTTACTTTGATTTCAGATCTTAAGATATATCATCGATTTAGAAGTGAAACGCACTAAGTCAAAATTTTGAATACATGATTGTTTTTTAGCTTTCTTGACCTTCAAATCGAGAGGAGTAAAGTCCATTTAGTCATTGTTTTCTTCGAGTGAAAGTTAGATATCTTGAAAAACACTCTTATGATGAGTTTAAGGGGGTCCGGGACACATAAAATTTTTTTATATTTTTATTAATTAATTTAGAATTTTGAATTTTTTTGTACTGATTACCCATCTAACTAATAAGCAAAATCACAACACAAAATTTTTCCAAAAGTTTTTTTAAAAATTTTAAATTAAAATTTTTTGAAAAAAAAAAAAGAGGGGTCATTTTTATTTGCTAAGACTTAAAATATTCTTGATCAATTTTCAAAATTCTTACAGTAAATTATTCACAAATTTATAAACTTTAATTTTGATTCAGCAATTTAAAAAATATTAATTTAATAAAAAATAAAAAAAATATTTGACTGAAAATTTTAAGGTACTTTTAAAAAAAAAAGTCATATTTTTAAAAGTAAATAGTTGTTTCAAATTTGCTGAATCAAAATTAAAGTTTAATGTTTGAAAAAGATGTATTCCAAATTTCAACCCTTAAACTTTATCGGTTTTCGACTTATAGCAATTTGAATACAGGAAATCTTGAAAAAATGTATCATGGAGAAAAACACATTTAAAGTTGTAAAGACAGATGTTGTTACCATGACAACAACTGTCAAGAGTGTTAGATTTTCAAAACAACGCACCACAAAAATTATTACATTTCTAGTTCTAATTAAGATAGAAACATGATTTAAACGTCATTTTAAGCAGAAAAACACAGAGAATTTCTTAAAATAATAAAAAAAAATTTCGAAAATTTGACGATTTTTGTGTCCCGGAACCCTTTAACATAGTTAGTAAAATTTGACCTACCCTTCGTTTTCTCAAAATTACGCTTATTGCCAGAATGTGTTTCACTTACTTACAAGCAGACGATATACACCTTCTATAGATGCCCTTCATAAATACACCCATGCACAACTTTTACAGACAGTAAGCATTGTTTCCAACTACAAGTAGTAATCGCAGAAGACTCACTATCTCTACATGTGTACGCTGTTAGGTACTTACACTGAACTTCCTGGTGAAATAGGTTAAAAAATTTTACTTTTCTAAATTGTTTACCTTTTGGATGTAATCGGTCACCGCATGTAACTTCCTCTTCATCGATGCAAAATTTCCACTCCGAATCGAAAAGCTCTCCATCTGGACATTGCCCGCGCTCGGCCTTGCCTTTCTTGCACATATAATACGATCCACAATTCTCGTTGTCTTTGAAAATACCTTCTTGGGTTGGACATATGAACTCGTCGTCGTCTGAAATATTTCACCACGATTTCTTAGTGGTTTCCATTAATGTTAGTTAATAAAAATTAAAGCAAAAAATCACTATCGTCATATATTATTAACATTAATCGAAGTTTCTTGCTGTACAAGACCAAAAAGGTTACTGAAAAGACAACAATCACTATTCAATCCCACACATCTGCCATCAATCAAATCACCTCGCTCTTTTCCCTACCTAAAAAAATTCATCCACTCCACTGCCTGGTCAAGAATCAAATCACATCCAGATTTTACCTACTCAAAGAAACATTCCCCAAACCGAAAGTAGAGGACTTAAAATTCCGAGTCTGGACTTGAAAGCGAGAGAGGGAACACGTGATTCGATGCCAAATTAGAATTCTTAAAAAACATATTTTTGCTTTGGACAAAGCAATGTCGAATGCTCGTTTCTCCACAAGCCCCAATCCGGATATATTTAAATATCGACATAATGCAGATGCTTCATTTTTATGGATCCATTAGTACATTAATCAATTTATAAAACTTGGAAAGTTCCTCTGGTAGAAATGTTGACAGGCCAAAATATAAAATTTTCTAAAATCTGTTTCAGTTCCTTATTTTATATTTTGAATATGAAATTAAATTTTTTTTCCACCAATGTAGTACGAATAGCTTGATGAATACACTAATATGACTTAATGCTTTTAGTTTCGGTAGTCTGACTTTTGATCAGAAGGATTTTAATTCATCGCAATAACTAGCACAGCATGGTACTACTAGGAGATACAAACAACGTGCTACCTCGGTATTGTGACAATGCTTTGAGAAACTTCCTATAGAGGCACAGGTATTTTTAGATGGAATAACGTGAACAAATTCTAAAGTTAATAAATTGTATTTATTTAATCAGAACAGCAAACAAGAACATACAATTGCTGTCTTAAAAGAACAAGAGAGTACGTTATCAAAGTAAATCCTTTTATACCATGTTAATCTGCGCAGAGAAAAATTTACACAACGTTTGATTGATAGGATCGAGGCGACATTTACATAACGCGGCAAAGGAACTGATGCTACCACAAGATTAGTTGTCTCGTTTGCATACACTGTTTTTTTAAATAATAGTCTTACTTCTTACCTTCATCATCAGTGTTGCCACACGTTACTTCCGATGCTTCTTTGCAGGTAAATCTTTTGGCGTCATAGAGCTTTCCTGGAGGACAGGAGTACAGCCTTGCTTCTCCATTCTTACATTCGTAGAAATTGGAACAAACTTCATGAGGAAAGCGACCACTGGTTACCCTGCATTCGTAATCCGGAAACATATCGATCACGTGTATGGTATCTTCGAAATCGTAATCTAAAAATAAAAACACCTTATTAATACTATTGTACCTATGTCAACTTCCAAGAAAAAACCCCGGAAGATTTTCTCAACATAAAAACAAACGCGCATATGTCAGAAATCAAAATTGCATAAAATAATTCTCAAAATAAAATTAATTAAAAGACGCCAAATTAGCAACAATTGCGCGAAATCGGGATACGAAAAATTCAAACACAGAAAAAGTAATCCTGCTGTTTACTACTATTATATGCTTGGATACAGTTCGAAGTAAGAGAAACCTCACTTAAACTTTACAGACAAACCATTCCTTGGTTCTTACAGACGAAATACTTAGGACTCATCCTAGACTCTCAACTTAACTGGAAACCAGACATAGAGTATTTTCAAAACAAATTTCTGAAAGTTTCCTCAGTGGTGTAACTATTAATATCTTGGAGCTCAACCGTACCAATCGACAACAAAAACTTATTAATTTATACTTCGTAAGACCAGTCATAACATGTGCTTGCCTTTTTTTATTTTGAGGGGGAAGGACTAATGAAACAGATATTAAAAAAGTAGTACGACTACAAAACCTCTTCATCAGACAAATCACAAAATAAAGATGGTTTTATCTTAATAGAGATATTTTAAATTCCCTTAAAATCCCTTCCATCCATCACTTTATAATAAAAATTGTCACAAAATTTCTTCAAACAAATTGAAAATAATAACAATGCAGCTGTTCAAGAAATTGAAATGTGTGATCCGAGGCTTCCACAAAATAAGAACAGAACTAAGAACCTTTCTTCCGGGGAGCTGAAATTACTAATTAAAATTAAGCCCTGTCACTAATTTTTATCAAAATGTTTTAATTTTAATCTTGAATTATTTAATTTAATTTGTTTGATTAACTTTTTATTGCCCTTCTGCAATAATTTGCTGTTCAATTTGCTTAAAAAGAATTAAACTCTAATGATCAAACACTTCACCAAACTTTTTTATTATGTAATTATCAAGGTAAAATCAAAATTCCGAGTCTCAAGTTCAATACCGGACGCCCCTTCGGGCCATGTGCTCCATAAACAATCAACACAACTAGAAGAAAGTGATTTTGAGAATAAATTTTACTCAAAATGGCATCAAATATTACGTTCCAATGAGGAATTGAACTTTTTCCTACTTATAGAATAATTTGGAAACATTTCAGCGCTTATTCCCTTGGAATAAAATTCTTTGGAACGATTGTATTGGCCCATTCTGTAGACTAAAACTGGAAATATTCTATTGCTTCTGTGTTTATAATAGAATACTTTGTAAATATTTTATTTGTAAAGGTAAAAAATGGTTGGAAGTTATACTGGGAAAAGGACAAGTTGCAATGTGAAAATATATGTATGAGTCCATAAGAAAGTTAAAAAAGGACCACTCTTACCATATGCGAGCAGCTCCTTGCGCCCGTTGCATGGTCGCCCTGATTAAGGATGACAATCACTCTCTGCTCTACAGAGTCACACAAATCTGTTTTTCACTGTTATTGTGCAGCAAGATACTTATTGTCTTTTCTCGTCTGATTTTTTTCGTCGTATTTAATTACTGATTGTAAATTTTATTTTCTTGTTCCGTACTTTATCCATGCTTTTTAATTTTTAGACTCAAGAATGTTATATCCCTTGGAGAGAAAATACATTTAAAAATCTAAAAAATTACGATTTTCGTACAAATATCCCTGGCTGGCTCCGAACGCCTGAAAAGGGAAAAGTATACTATTCAAAGAGGTCTTTTATGTCTTCAGCTGTCAGGAACTTACCAACATCTTTTCTATTTTGGCAGTTGACATTCTTTCTGGGACGGCATTTCTCGAGGTCGATGTCGTATAGGTAACCGTCTGGACATATATACACATCTCCTTGTCCAAACCAACACCTGATGAACTTATTGCAGTCATCTGGGTGAGGGAATAATCCCGAAGAAGGGCATTCGTAGATCTCATTAGGATCCTGTTTAATTTCCAATCCATTATCGTCATCCTCTGTAAAATAGACCGATTTGTAGTTTTAAACATGGTGTTAATTTAAAATATTATAGACTTAAAACTGAATTATTTCCTATAGAAATAGCGTAGTTTATCACTGACCACTGAAGAAAACACTAAAATACTTTGATTAGTATTTAAGTTGCTAACATTTAACTACTAGTCTCCATGGCATAGGGCGATACTGCAGCATCATCTTCGTGAGATATCATAAATTCTGAAATGGGACAACCTCAAGAGTTGCCTGGTAACATTTAGCTGGGAAGGCTTCACTAGGCTGCTCTGGCAAGATTTACAAACGGGTACACAAGATAATGCCATTTGTGTGTAAAAGGAGTTGAGAACTATCCAACTTGACTATTTGCCATTACTCCAATAACCGTATCTTAGAATGTATGCCTGAGAAGCTCCTAGATGGTCAAAAGTTGGTCACTGTGGGATTAGTACAACATAAGTTTTGGACTTGCATGAACCAAAAGAATTAGTAACAAGTCTTTTTACCATATAGGAGAACACAGTTTTAGAGTTTTAACTCTCCTGATGGTTGTCTCACCGAGGTATCTCTTGTCATTAACAAAACTAACCAGATCTTGATGAACGACATATTTCGTCATTAGAAAAATACTGATCAGATCTAGATCTCGTCATAATATCAGCAATATCTTGATGACGACATATCTTGTCATTAGCAAAATTGGTCAGATCTTAATGGACGAGAAATCTCGTCAGAACCAATTACAAGGCTGAGATAGGTTGATATCCATAAATCCGATTGAGGAATTCCGCGATTAAAACGAAAAGTAATCAATGATAATTGTAGTATTGTCATAAAAGTACTAAAATATATCTCAAAGCTAAAAGATTGTTGTGAAGCTGGTCTGTAAAGCGAAAAACTGAATTACTTGCAATTGAACACTGAATTATTTGTTTAAAAAATAACGTCAGTTTCTTAAGGGGTTTAGGTACCTTTTAAATATCAAAATATGCAAAAATCCACTACATTTCGAATCTTAATATCTCCATGAATAAATTATTTCCATAAATGAAATTTTGTATGCAGATTTTAACTATCTTTATCTTTTGTAAACTTTTTTTTTTTTAAATTTCTACCCCTGAAATATATTGTAAATTGGACCAAAATGAAATGCATTGTTTTTGTTGTTAGAATATTATATGGTGCATTGCACGCAGTATTCTGGGCAAAATAATTATTATTCTGAGCTGAATTTTCTTATATGTTTAAAAATATATAGTATAATTGCAATAACGAACTCTTGTATTTTTTTAAAAATTTCTTACAAATTTTTTTTAATAAAAAAAATATATATATATTTTTAACACAAAACTTTTTTTTTCAAAAACTTTCAACAGGATAGACAAAAAAGTTGGTACTTTTAAACATATATATAGTTTACATAATTAATTAAAATTTCATGAAATTCTAACCAACCATTCCAGAGAAATCTTGTGCGCAAGTGGTAAAATCAAAGTTTTGAGATATCGTCGTTTAAAAACAATTCGCTTGTGAAATTCTTTCGCAGTAAAGGAAGGAAACAAATGAAACTGAAAGTAGAAGTAAAGTACCTTGTTCCCACATAAAAAATAAAATTAATAAAACAATGTACATGGAGATGGCTTTAGCAGCATAGAGCGTAGTCAAAATACATTTTTGTGATCGTTGATATCGACGAAGTACAAAATTTGAACAAACCACCTGGCTCTAAAAGTTTGATTAAGGGCTTCACTCTTTTAACCATAACTTTCGTTCTAGAGTGAAGTCTTACACCAGGTTTGTTTTTAAACGTTGCTAAGAAACAGAGCATTAAAATTAGAGCATAATATTTTTTTGATTTTTTTGAAAATTTAAAAGGTTCCTAACCCCTTATATAAAGAAAAATAATTAAATACATTAAAGACGCACAAGCTGAGTACGCCACAAGTGAGCCGTTTTCGCTTTTGTCTTGTGAAAGGCAGTACCTAATAACCAGCGTAGCTAGCTAATAAAAAAAAATTGAATTTCCTCTTACTGTTTGGATCTACTCTTTTCTGGCAGTCTACGTAACCTCGATGAGTACACTTCTGGTTTTCAGGATTAAAAAGCATTCCCGGTGGACACATGAACAACTGTGTTTTCTTTTTGTAGCAACTGAAGTAAAGGTTGCAGTAGTGTTCATGAGCGTAGAAACCATCATGCTTGGGGCATTTGTATCGAACCAAGTTCTTCTCTTCGCTACTGCCTGAACCTGGAATGAAAATATCAGTGACATTGATTAGTAATGAAGATCCAGTTTTTAAGTTGGAGGGATTATTTTTTCAACCAATGAAAGAGATTGGGATTTATGTGAAATGTTTTTATTCCAGTGTAGCATTCTTGTTATGGGGTAAGGTTGGGAAATTTCTAACCGAAAATTTCAAAGTTCATATTAAACCAATTACTAAAGTGTTCCAGTGATTTTTATATTTTATCAGATACTCTCAGACCATTTACTGTTCTGTTTATATTATTATTTTCTCAAACTGGCCAGTAATGTAATTTTTAAGCAATTCTTTCCAATGCTATGTTGTTGTTGTTGTTAATAATCTTCAAGTCAGACCAGATCAAGGAATCCGTTGACTTTAATGAAATCCAAGACTAAGAGAGGAGAAGAATGGATCTCCTCCCAGACGAGTTCCAGGCAGTCCAAAATGTGTTCAGGTGATGCTTGATGTCTCTGGCATCTAGGGCAAAGCGGGTAGATCTTGTTGCCCTCAGAATAAGTAAGGCATTCCAATGCTATTGTGTGTGTTAGCACTTGTCCCACATAATGGGGAAAGTGCATAACCATGGACCGTTTTCTTTTTTTCAATATGGAAGTATTGTGATGGGGACCACAGCATATTATGTCATTCATGCCTTTTTTGACTTGCGTAACGTCACTACCAAAATTCGAAACTCTTTAGCTGTGAAACTAATAAACAGGTCTTTTAAATTTCCCAGCAGGTGGCAACCACTACTTCAATTACGTACGTGTTTTAAAACCAATGAAAGCACTTACACCACGAAGGTACTTGCCCCATCTCATCCTATAAGACCAATCAATCCATTTTTTGGGTGTTTAGTTGCGTTTTATGCGAGTGGTTCAAAACTATGATCCTCTGATTCCGGACCTTCGCCAATATCTCGTAACCATTGATCTAGTGCGACATAAATTCAACTACTTAAACTAGTGTTTTATTGCTTCGACAATACTGTGTTTATTTCAGATTTTTTTTTCAATTTTACTTCGATACCTTTGTTTTAAATTTTGTATTTTTATGGAACAAATGCCGTGACGGTTTTGACTTGTTTTTATATACCTTTTTGTTTTTATTTTATAAACAACTTTGTCAAGTTGTGTAACAAGTAAACTGATTTAAAAAGTTAAAATATACCTGAAAACTAATTTTTCATAATAAATTACGCATATTTGAAGATTTACTTTTCGTCATTTTGCATGCATTGGCTTTACAAGCAGATCAAAAACAAAATTGAATTTTGATAGATTATACTCGAACCGGATTTTATAAAGTTTTGAATCCCTAAAAGCTTGCGAAAATAAATTCAACTGTACACAGTAAAAACTATTTTTTTTTTAAATTTAAAAACGCTTTAAAATCTTAAGCACGTGAATAAGAGAGCAAAGTTAACCGTCCTGTTTTACTAGCAATATAATTTGAAATGCATTACACACACTTTAAATAAGCACTTGTATTCTATGCAACTAGTACTTTAGATCTTTTTCACTCAAGTTGTTTAGTATCATGGCAATTAATTTATATTATGTATTGTGAGTTGACGAAATTTAAAGATTATAAAAGCAAACAAAGTTGAATATATCAAAACCATTAGTAAAATTTGTATTTATTTAAGAAAATTTTTAAAAGGTAAAAAATAGCATAGAGTATATTATACTCTATGCTATATTTATGGATCACAAAGTAAATCTAAATCCTACCTGTATTTATACCTTTTTAAAACTAAAATATTGTCAAAGGGTGATGCCATTTAGATCTTAATTTTTAATATTTAAGAGATGATTATATTTTATGCTCTTATAAATTAAAAACTAAATTTGTCATCGAGAATACTATTTTTGGCAGAGAAAAATTGTCATTTTAACTTGTTTCTGAAGTTTTACAGCTAATTATATTCACTTTTAACTTGGGAAAAGGATTATGTAGGTTGTAAATATGCAAATTAGGGATATTATTAGTAATTATTTGCTAAAATTCAGAAACTATTAACAAAAATCTTATTTGACGTCAGAAAAGTAAAATACATTTCTATTATGTGCTGTATTTAAATGGTTTTGCATTGAACTGACACCCATATAGGTAACCCAAAACTGAGTGGTCATTATACAACTCGTTGGCCTTGTTATTTATAACCTGAGGCAATACCATACGAGTAAAGAAGGAATGACAACAAAATAAGAATTTACGAAGTAAGCAGAAAAATGTTTTTTGATGGAAAATCCCACTCTGACGCAATTGCAACTTGAGAGCTCTGTGGATTCCCCCTTAGTTTTTAATCATTAAAATACTTTCTTTTTTTGCATTTTTGAGCAGCTTTTACAAATACGATTCAATACATATTATGTTTTTAGATAAGTAGTATTCTCATTTCATGGTGCATTTTGATCGCAGTAGATGTTTTTTAAACTATAATAAAATAAGAGTTAGGACAGTAAAATTACTGATAGATTTATTTAGAATTTTATGAATGAATGTCGACTGAGGTGATTCTAATTTGGTATGTGTTGAAAATTTAGCACAATTTTTAAACACTGTTTTAAATTTGATTTTGTCACTAGATTTTATCCAGTACATATTACAAAATTTTCTATATACCGTTTTCACTACTTTCTAATTTTTAGAACATCATGGCATAAAACTCATTACTGGATAGGAAATCCTATATTTATGAAACACTTACTGAATCCTTTAACCCAAAATAATATAATTTCATTGATTTTGTTTAAAAGACAATTAAAATTTTTTTATTGTATAATTAGTTATTTCTCATTATATGTGTTTTGCATTTTATTGATACGCATAGATTTTTGCGCTAAACATTTGCGTACAATAATCTAAAGTCCGATAGAGTTTTAAAAAAAATGTATTTGTTATTTTAAACTATAAAATAATTTTGGAAAACTACAGAATATTTTGTCCTACATGAAACTTCAGTACACACTCCCAGTCATGAGACACTGTACCAAATTAAATAGGTAGGATGAAATAGGTAGGAGTGGATGGCTGGGATGAACTGAACATGACATATCTATACTCATAATATTATGTTATATGGTATATTTTATATCGCTCATACATTTTATAATACTATATTAAATTGCATATTCAAATATAAGAGTTAAAACTAATCTCTTAGAATGATCAAATTATGATGACTATGAATTTCACTATGCCAATAATTTTGACCCTCAAGCCCTTGAGGCAAAGCAACGTTCTTGAGCCACGAGCTATGAAGATGATGACCAGGTATCTTTATACGTCATCATGCTGTAAAGGGACAGACTGTGATGTTGTGCAGGTGTGCCAGTTGTTTTTGTTAAGGGGGTCCGGGACACATTGAAAAAAAATTTTATTAATTAATTTAGAATTTAGAATTTTTTTGTACTAATTACCCATCTAACTAATAAGCGAGATCACAACACAAAATTTTTCCAAAAGTTTTAAAATTTTTTTTAATTAAAACTTTTTGAAAAAAAGAGGGGTCATTTTAAATTGCTAAAGCTCAAAATATTCTTGATCAATTTTCAAAATTCTTGCAGTAAATTATTCACAAATTTATTAACTTTAATTTTGATTCAGGAATTTAAAAAATATTAATTTAATAAAAAATAAAAAATATTTGAATACAAATTTTGGAAAATTTTAAGGTACTTTTTTTAAAAAAAGTCATATTTTTAAAAGTAAACATTTATTTCAAATTTGCTGAATCAAATTAAAGTATAATGTCTGAAAAAGATATATTCCAAATTTCAACCCTTAAACTTTATCGGTTTTCGACTTATAGCAATTTGAATACAGGAAATCTTGAAAAAATGTATTATGGAGAAAAACGCATTTGAAGTTTTAAGGACAGATGTTGTTGCCATGACAACAACTGTCAAGAGTGTTAGATTTTCAAAACAACGCACCACAAAAATTATTATATCTCTAGTTCTAATTAAGATAGAAACATGATTTAGACGTCATTTTAAGCAGAAAAACACAGAGAATTTCTTAAAATAATAATAAAAATTTCGAAAATTTGACGATTTTTGTGTCCCGGACCCCTTTAACCTTCCTCGTGTAGGATGAAAGCTTTATATGACATGCTTAATTGAACAACTTTAGAAACATTTTTATTTAGATTTGTTTCAGTGTATTACACGTGTCAAACCAAAATCAGCATAGCTTTCATATCCTGGTCCTTATTAGGGTTTGTCCGTTTGAATATTCCTAGTCAGAATGCCTCTAACACAACGAACAGATTAATCACACCAATTTATTATCAACTTAATGCGAACAGGGTCATCAGGTTTGTGATCCATACAACTTCCATTCGTACAACCGGGTTCACCGATTCCGAAACACAGTCGGGTTCCAAATGTCTTCCTACATGTATGGATGATTGGTTTGTTGATTAGATTAACCTTTAGACTACGGCCGGTGCAGTAGTTATACAATGATTGCACCAAGATAGAATTTAGACGATAGCCAGTACATCGTACCTTGAAAGTTATAGAAATCGCGCCAAGAAAGAATACCGCTTGTTATAACAGGCGCCTCAATCCCATGATAGTACTTTACGCAAGTCCAACTTGATTGGCTAATCGGATCACATGACCTAGATACGTATGTCATCAGAATTTTTCTGTTGGCAATTTATCTCTTCCTTTGGCGTACTTCGAAATTTATTTGAGGATAAATTTCTTTGCTGCTGTTTAGTTATATATTTTAGTTGACTCGGTAACTTTAAATTCAGATCTGCTGTATAATCAAGAGTAAAGATCTGCTGTATAATCAGATCTGCTGTATAATAGAAAAAAGGAAATAAGGTGTGTAACATGATTTTCATTGATCTAACATCATCATCGTAAATTGTATCCTTTTATTATATAAGTTAATAATTATATAAGTTAGTGTTTTATGTATGCTTTTTGTTACATCAGAATGATCCTAAGCCAGGGGTGGATACGACACCATCATCCTAAAGCAAAGGGGACGGCAGAGAGGCGGAAAAATATCAGCTTGTAGTGAGTTCAGGAGTGGTTCTTAGATTATTTATGTAAAATCAACGGAAACTTGGAAAAATATAAAAAGGGTATTAGAAATGAGGAAAAGTAATTTAGACTCAAAAGGAATTAAATTTGAATTTTTTTAAAAAAATTTGGGGGATCTAAAAATTTTCCGCCTGCTGGATTTGAACTCGTAAAGTCATCCTCCGCTGTCGACGCCAAACTGAAGGTAGGTGACTTTAGCCATTAGGCCATCGTTGCTTTCCGAAAGGATGCTCTTTAAAAGTATAAGTACCCTTAGGATAAGTTGACGAGATCAAAATCAAAATGGTTACTGCAACAATCAGATTGGCGAGATATACAAGTGAAGCCAAGCCCGTGAAACTAGCCAGTCAAGTTGGACTTGCGTAAAGTACTATCATGGGATTGAGCCGCTTCTCTTGTTATATCTATAGCCGTAGTCAAAATGTTAATATGGTATAAGGGTCATATTAGCCAAGCTGCGTCAAACAAGACAGACATGAAGTAATGGACGTGCACACACGAGGAAAGATTTATTGATGCAGCAGAGAAATACATCTAGGGTAAGGTCTTGAGAAACTATCCCGTGGTTGTCAAACATTGGTTTATCAGTCCAGCAATACTAAGTATGCTAATTTCTGTACAGAGACAAACTCTACATGCGCATGTTGGATGTTTGGTCACATGTCTGACAAATATATAGTTTGCCTTACAGAAACCTAGAGACTACAATTGGCATGTTGGGCACTGGAACAACTACTCCAAAATATGGGAAAGTATAAAAATTTTAAGAAGAGGGTTTTATTTTATAAAAATATCTTTGAAAACGAAGCTTTGGTCAATGTCCGACGGGGCGACCTGGGTGACACAACCTAGTGAGTAAGACTAGTTTAATAGGTTCTGTCATACTGGGTAATGCAAGCGCACTACTAAATGTCAGATACTAATTACTGACGAAACAAAAATTTTGCTGTACGACTATTCATAGATTGTTTGTTAATAAGTAAAAATTATTAGATAAAAAGATGAAAATTATACAATTTTAATAGTGTTATATAATATATAACGTTGCGGATACGAAGGTCGAACACAACAAATGCTGGTTTCCAGAACAACGCATTTAAACGCGGAGCTCTTAGAAGACACGAGAGCTGCTGTCAGCCCTACTTTTATATTGTTAGAAAGGGCAAACTCAACAAAAAGTTAATACCATTATTCACTCATGTCTGAAAACCAAAATATGGTGAAAAAAAGTTTTCATCAAATGTTGAGTTCGCGCTTCGTATCCACAACGCCTCATATGTTCTAAACAGATTGAAATATGACATTGTATCTATCATGAAAAAGCATTTAGTGTCTCAAATAATGTTAGTTGATGAGTTTTGCTCAAAACAGATTTATTCAATAAGTAATTTTAATTGAACTTACCCATATTTTTTCTGCGTTTTCCACAGTTCACTTCCCTGCTCTTAAGACACTGGTTTCGCTCAGCGTCGTAACTGTATCCGGACACGCATTTCAAGACGTAAGACTGAGTCCCATCAAAGACATAAAAGTACTGGCAGTACTTTTCATGAGCTAGGAAAATAGCGTCTTCAGATATAGTTGGTCTTTTCTCTTTTTTCCTCGAGTAAAAATCTTCGGCATCTAGTGGGTCGATGAATTTTGTGAGAGAATCGGTATCTTCTATTGAGTCATCAGCTTCTTCAATGTTGTTCTCATACGATACAGCATTTGCACATACTGAAAAGTACAGTCTAGTTAAAAATCAGGAACGATAGTAATAACAGAATAGTTTAATTGTTGATTAATTCCTTCTTGTTTCAATCAAAACATTCTCACTTTCCAATTAACGATTCAATGTATAAATTCGACTAATTAAAATATTTCTTAATAATATGTATGAAAGCATGCAATTTGAAATAGCTGTCTCTGATCACTGAGACGTTTTCTGTCTGACTTAAGAACAATATTTAAAAAATAAAAGGTTTAAAAAAATAACCCTCCTAACATTGATAGTAATCTGTATAAATAAGAATGGAGTGTTTGTTTATGCATTGAATATTTTCGACCCATTTCTAATTTTTTAACCGTTTTGGACCCTTCTGATGGCAAACTCGCTCCTTGCGCGTTTGGTGTCTGTCTGTCTGTATGTATGTACCCTATACACGTCCATACGGTTTAATATATTTTCACGATACTTTGCATACTGTGAGTACTTATCTTCATTTAGTGACTGAACTTGGTTGCGGAAGTCTGTCCGTCCGTCTTTCTATTCTATGTTTGATTTTGTGTTTGAGTGTTTGTACAGGCATCACATGAATTTTATTCCAGATATTTGATTGCAATATACTTTGTTTTATACATCATATATTAGTTAAGTGAATGCAATATTAAACATTTCTTTATTATTATATTTAGATAAGTTTCATGCTGAAACATCTGAGTTAGTATACTTAAATCAACCATAATTTGGTAGTTTTCGAAAAATTGGAATGTATATTGAGTATTACGATTACTTGGATTGCTTTACCAGTACAGCTGAAAAAGCTATCATTTTCCAAAAATTATTTGTTTTCTATGGAATTTCAGCTCTGATACTTCATTTATTTCAAGTATTATGTTTGTTCTTTTCGCAATGTAAACGATTTCCGAATGTTTGGGACAGACAATATTTTTCAACGAAGGGGAATGAAACGAAAACTGATGTTGGTTGATCGCGCGTACAGTGATAGTTTCTATTTCTTTCGATCTGAATTATTTTCGCATTTCTAAATTTTGTGCACTTTTTAGTTGTAAGTTGTGGTAACTGTGAGATCAAGAGGTTCAAAGGAATAACAAATAATTATCTTTAGAACAGCTTTTTTCCAACACCTTTTATTTTGTTTTATTTCGCTGTTTTCTGTTTTAAATATTTATTATTTTAATAAATGTATTTTCCTTCTCTTCACACGCAACACCACCACAAAGTATTCGACTTAAAGTTGCAGGTAAGTCAGAATAAAGAAATTTTAAGTGTAATTATGCCATTATTGAAAGAATAATGCCGTTATTGAAAAATTAATAATGTTTAAAAAATCCGAACTAGAATTTTTCAAACATTAAAAAATTCTTTGTCATAATGACAGGAGAAGATTGCAAAATTCCACAATGTCAGCTGCTAGAAATGCCGCAGGTAAAAAATATTATTTTGTTGACTATGAGTGCGAGAGTATTTTTTATTAATTGAGTTGAACATGAAAAGAACTTAAGAAAGGGAATTCCAAATCTCCCTCAAAATCGTCTTTTGTAGTCGCAAACTTAGGGTTACCTTTCGGTCATTTGTAGCGTTGTCATACAGCAAGGGTGCGATGTATGTGAAATGTATTACATGAATGGATATGCAAGTGTGGGATTTGTGTCCAAAGTATGTTGTAAAAATTATAAAGATGGCGAAAGGTGGTTAAAATATTATTTTATTCTACTTAAAACGTAAGTCATTATACTGTATATGTTCATCATCTCTTTAATCTAGAGTAAACCAATTCAAAGCGAGTAAAGTCGGGTATTTTGCTAGTAATTAATAAATCTCTCTCTTTCTCTCTCTGAACATATAATCAAGACCCATAAAGCAATATTAACCATAATTAACAAAGCTCAACATATAATCAAGGGAAATAATACATTTGATGAAATCTGAATGCTTCTTAATAGTCACTTGCAATCTCTCCGCCTTTATGTGCATACAAATCCTATATCGAAAAAAAAAATACCCGTTTTCCTATGTTCATTCATCTGCTCATGTAATGAGAATATGTCCTTTTAAATTTATGCTAGCATTGACATCATTACAATCAAGTGCTAGCATAAAGTCAAAATTATTTTGCTGATTAAGTTGCAAGCATCTATTAAAACTCACCAAGGTGTATTCACCAAGGAAAAAATAGAAGGAAATTTAAGCATGATCTTCAACGATCAAGAACTTAGAAGAACTATTTATTGAACTCGTTGAAGTAATTGGATAAACTAATGATCCACGTAAATACTAAAAACTGCCAAGGGTAAGATTGGACATAAGTAAATGAATCTATAATAGTTGCTCTTTATTATATTTTAGAACTTCAGTTTTTCTGTTAATTTTGTTCTTTAAATTGTGTTCAGTAATCTTTGATGTGAAGTTTTAAGGGTTTATAATATGTTTAATACCCTATATCTAAACACTTAAACGCCTATATTAAGGTGAAAAATAAGAATTATTAAGGTCTTATGCAGTTTGCCTTGTTGGGCTTGAGCCTGTACATGGTCGTCAATATTTGTATTTGTATATGTCCTATTTATTTTTATAATCTCAAGTTTCCTGGAATATTTTTTACTTTTCAAGAGGATCCATGGTTTGAAAAGTTTGGGAACATATGGCATTTCATTTCTTGTACAAAAAATATTGCATTTACTTGTTTTTTTCCTTAAAAGGCTTTTTTAACTTTAGGTTATGAATCGTGAAAGTTTGAAGTTAAGTAAAATGTTGAAAAATATAAAGAATATTTTCGGCTACTTTACTATACAAATAATACTGCATTCGCTTCGACTTTTCTAAACCTTCTAAGGGTTGCATTTTCAACGTCAATGGACATATTTAGTTTGTATAAAGGGCATATATTTTATAATTTTGTGGCATATAAGGAAATTTAAGAACATTTTGAGGGAATTGTAAATTTTCGGAATATCTTCATCGGATAAATAGCGTTGATAACGTACAAATGAAACCTTTTGATGCATATTATTTAATACCTAAAAATGTAAACTAAATAACAGCAAAAGAAAACCTTTGAAACCCCAATAAAAACAATAGTATTCCTACCTGCTACAAATAGCAGCATCCATAATGGACCAAACTTCCGCATATTCGCAGCCGACATCTATGGCCAACTGCAATTGAAAGACCGATTTATCAAAAATCGGTTCTCTTTGTAGCACCGCCTGCAATGACGTTGCAAGAACTGATGAGCATTTAGCGCAAACTTTTGCGCCTATGACGTCCATCAGTAAAGTTTTCACAAGCAATTCAGGTGCCGAGTTTCCCACGGTAGTACTTGAGATGTCATTTGATAGATGTCAGAAACTTTCAACGATATCGCAGAGCTTGAGAAGTCATAGGAATCATCTCAAACTTTTCTTCTAAGATAAGAAAGACCATCCATATTTTGGAAACAATCATCTGTTGTCCTATTGTGTAGCATTAGAAGTGTGCACGAGTATCGCCAAAAGATCAATTTGCTGTTATCAGAGTGGGAAAAGGAAAGCAATGAACAAGTGATCATGGTCTTAAAGGGATGGAGTGTGTAGGTAAATATTTTAAATCGCAAGGCACATGTGGATTGAAAAAAATTACCGATGCGAATTTGATCTTTATTATAAAATTTTACGTTGTTTTCCAGCTCAAGATAGAGTTATAGTTTTAAGTCTATTACACAACTCTTTTCATGGTCCTTTAAAAATGAAACTTGAAGTATGATTTCCTTGGGCACCAACTAAATGCTAAATGTGGAGTTGTGACAAATAGTAAGAAGAGGACTTGTAACTAATTCAGCATTTTTTTTATGGGCTTTGTCGGATTTATTCACTATATATATATATAAGGGCTCCAAAGCCGTTAATGTGCTCATTACGTAGCTGATCTGCAGATTAACTGATTTGTTCTGTTAACGTGCAGAATGAAGAGTTTTCCCGCATTTAACCTAGGTAATGTGCACATTAACGGCTTCCGTATCGTTAGAGTTCAAAAGTTTGTTTCCCTCATTTCCTTTCCCTACACCAGGGACGGCAAACCTTTTTAAGAAGTGGGTAAAATTTTGTTCATTACTCTTTTAGTACTAGCTCGTGGGTCACTTGTAAAGTGGGAAGGGAGCATGTTAAAGAACTTTTTTGGTTCTCAATTTTTTAAACCTTTATAAAAGTTAACGATTCCTTTTTGTTTTACAATTTTACTTTTGCAAGTGAAGAGCAAAAAATAGATATAAAAGGAAAGAAATCATGCCCAGCTTCCCTGCACTGAGTTTTTAATGAATAAGGAAAATAAAACAACATATATATGTCACCGCTATAAAGCTCGAAAGCCGTTAATGTGTAAATTACGTAACTGAACTGCAGATTAACTAATTTCCACCTTTAACGTGCGGAATCAAGAGTTTTCACGCATTTAACCAGGTAATGTGCACATTAACGGTTTCGGTATCGTTGAAGTTCAAAAATTTGTTTCCCCGCTCTCCCTACACTTTTAGTTTTAGTTTGGTTTCGCCAGCGTCTTGTCGTCGTCGGTTGTTTTCATTTTTCATAATTTGCGTAGCATAGCTAATTCTGTTTACAAATTCGTTTCTGCCTATTAGCGCGTGAATTTACGTCGTGATTTTTTTTAAAGCAGATAAATTTAACTCCTAGTATGCAAGCAAGCACCGAATTGGTGAGTAAAATGAAGAAAATATGCTTAGCAAACCTCTTTAGCGAAGATTTCAAATATAATAGTGTTTTAATGACAAAACGAAAGTATGATTCCACAAGTGAAGATGTAAAGCAAATAAAAAGTTTCCTAGAAAAAAGAGTCATATCGAGATTATCGAATAATTCAAAGATATGATGTGTTGACTGTACGTTCTTGTTGTTTCAGCAAATATCTTATTTTCACTTTAACGAGTTCCTAGTAGGTAATGTGCAGATTATCTAGGTAATCTGAAGATTACCTAGGTAATTTGAGAAATAGAAACAATTTTCGGCACTTTAACGGATCATCCAAGTTAATCTGAACATTACCTATATAATCTGTAGAATAACCGATTACTGCACTTTAGCGGTATATTCCAGGGGTGGCCAACCTTTTACATACCATGCGCCAATTTTTTCACATACGAGGTCAGATGCGCCATACAATTCAAGCACCTCTTCTACCTTACGTTCATGGTCCTGACATATCCTTGGTAACTTTTTTAATAAAAGTACGTTTATTGACACAATTAACATTTTTAAATGATTTAACTATATTGTATGTAAAACAATGTCTATTACAGAGAATTCTTCAAATTTGAATCTGTCTTTCGAGACTTCGTTTTTCTTTTAATAAATTTCATGGATGAAAATACTTGATCACACCTGTATGTCGTTCCAACACGACATATATAACGTTTTGCAAATTTTCTTAGTTCCGAAAAGTGTTTACAGTGTAATGAACGCCAGAAATTAATCATGCATTTTAATCTGAATAATAAAGCTCATAAAACTTACATTTCAATTTGAATTTGTTTTGAAATCAATAAGTACAATTTGTATGTTACTAGGCATCTTCATTACGTTTTGTTCACTAAGTGAAAATGCTTTATTAATACGAGCATGTACTTTTCTTCTGTAGCCAAATCAAGAAAGCTAGCTAGGAAATAATTTCTTCTTGCCTTGTAGCGTCGAATTTAGATAATTGAGATGGCTAGTGCATCAACTAAAAATGCCAATTCAAATACCCAGTTGTTATCAAATAATAGGGTTCTTTCATCAAGAAAATTCAATTTCCTGTTCTCAAAAATTAAAAATAGCATTTTTTAATTTCTAAAATCTACTCAGAACCTGTCCTCTAGAGAGGCAGCGCACCACACAATAAAGAAAAGGTTCACCAGTAGTATATACATGTTGACAACTACGGCAAAACCAGTAAGTGGCTGTGTTTGATAGCCAGTATCTGGTCATAGGGCAAAACCAGTAAGTGGCTGTGTTTGATAGCCAGTATCTGGTCATAGGGCAAAACCAGTAAGTGGCTGTGTTTGATAGCCACTAACCGGCTGTGAAGCACAGCCGCTAAGCGGTTGTGTTTACAAGTGGGTTGTTAATTCCTCTGGAGATCAAAACCGAGACAGCAGAGAATTTTGTAATGAAGGAAAAAGAACAAACTCACCACGTGGTGCTGGGTAGTTGATGTAAAAGAGTTTACCATGTCAATATGCACATAAATTTGGTGCTATGAAACAAAATTACGCGCATATTGACATGGCAAACTACTTTTGTGTTTACCTTTCGTGCAAGAACTGGGGGAGAAAAATAAGTATTCAAAATGAGGACTTGCCATCGGATGAAGAGGTTGTGTTGTTATACTTAATTGCAGCCAGCTAATGTAAAATAGGAAAAAATAACGAACTTACCAAGCACTGCACGGCTAAGTAACAGCTTGTAAGACATCCAAAATGTGAGCATAGAAATGCACACACTCACATCTCGGATATCCTACAGGCCTCCTCGACGTTGGACCTGTTGTCCACTGCCACATAGGAGTAGGACAAATGAAATGTTATTTTTGAAACGAGCATTTGTTCCCGAGTTCAGAACAGTTTTACCATATGATATAGTGAAATGTTCCCGAAACCCACTCGAGCATTTGTTCTCGAGTTCGGAGACAGTTTTACCAATCGACTTTGGGACTTTTCTGTCCGCGATCGAAAAAAGGAAATGTTCCCGAAACCCACTCGAGCATTTGTTCTCGAGTTCGGAAACAGTTTAATCAATCGACTTTGGGACTTTTCTGTCCGCGATCGAAAAAAGGAAATGTTTCCAAAACCCACTCGAGCATTTGTTCTCGAGTTCGGAAACAGTTTTATCAATCGACTTCGGGACTTTTCTGTCCGCGATCGAAAAAAGGAAATGTTTCCAAAACCCACTCGAGCATTTGTTCTCGAGTTCGGGAAACAGTTTTACCAAGCATGACTTCGAGGGGTTTTTCTATCCCCCGATCGAAAAAATGTTTACTGAAACCAGATCGAGCATTTGTTCTCGATTTAGGAACAGTTTTTGAAAATCTGCTGGCCTGAGGAACCCGCTATAGAAATAATTGAATTATATTCACAATTATTTACTATAGCCAGGCCTCCAGGCTCCTCTTCGAGGAGATCCTGTTTTATTGAAAAAGCACAAAGCATGAAAAAGCATACAAAACATGAAAAAGCAATTACAAAAGAAGTTATGATATGCAAATGTGCAGACACATGTGTACAAATTACCACTGAGCTCCTCTTCGAGGAAGCCCTCGTTTTCTCGAAAAAGCACAAGCAAAATACAAAAGAATTTATAATACAAAAACACAAAGTTGTGTGTGCACACGTTATAAATTCATTACTATATACTAATTAAGCATAATCATAGCATAAACATGGACGAGTATAAAGCCGGACAGTGGCTAAATATAAACACACCATGTTGTTGGTCTATGTTTAGCCATTGTCTAAAGCACATAGAAAACAAAAGATCTAAAATACAGAGTGTTGTTTTATGTCTTATCAATTAAAAAATGCCCATATGCCAGGGTTTGAACACCATCGCACATTACATATTTTTTATCATAGTAAGCAGAAAGTCCAATTTTATTTTGTGCAACCGTATAAAGCTCATGCTTTTTGGAAACAATAGAGCATTGTTTTCCTCTCATTTGAGATTCATTTTGTAAAATTAATTTATAACGCTCAAGAGTATACTCGCGTAGTGTAGATTTTTTAACGCCTTTAGCTGTTTTTTTACACTCGGAGCCATAAGAAAAGGCATACATTTTTGCTTTCAGGCCAACAAACTCTCTAATAGGCTCAACAGTTTCGGCTTTTAAAAATCCAAGTTCACCCTTATTCGTTAGATCATGCAAGAAGTGGTTTTCAGGGTAATTGCTTAAATCTAAAATAGAGCGAAATTTTGTTTGCATGTCTATGTATGCATTTTCGGTTTGTAAAGAAATGTATAACGAATCAGTGTCCATGTATAACAATTCACAGTTTTTGTTATAAAACTTTTTAAAATGATTGTAGTAAAGCTTATACATGTGGAGCTTTGATAGCTCCAAAATGCAAAAACCCGCATAAACAGGTTTGTCCAATATAAGATTAACTTTTTTCATTTTAAACAGAGTTAAATTTTCATTTATTGCTTCAAAATATTCTAAAAGCGGGCTAGAAAGATATTTTTTACAATCTTCTTTCACTGTGGCTGCTTTTACCGAAACTTTTTTCCGCTGGTTAAGCATAAGTCGTCCGAAAAATGCATTATTCATTTTTTTACAAAATGTTTTTTCGAATTCGTTGGTGGCTGCTTTTCGTTTCTCGTTGTTAAAATCAACATATTTTTTTAGCCATGGCTCTTGTTTAAAAGCCAATATTTTATGAATTTTTTTCACGATCATGCCTTTTTTAACGTAGAATTGTAGATTTAAATAATGTGTTATGTAATTACTTTTAGAATAAAAGTTGGGCGTTAGTTTTTTACATGGGAGAGTGTTCTTAAGCTGAAATTTATCGCACAATCTTTTAGAATAAGGAGAAAGCATGTCATATGTAATAGTTAAATGTTCTGGGGCAAGAGGTAAATCGTTTGTTTCAAGATGTAGACTCTCCGGATAGAACAGATCGACTTCAAGTATGAATCCTACATCAGAGAAAGCACCATAATTAAAAACATTAAAATCGTTAATTTCCTCTGAGCTTAACCAAGAAAAATTCCCCACAGGAAGAGGTCGACTCATCACGAATCCATATAAATTATTAGCATCAAGAGCTAAAATGAATTCGGATTGTTTGCTAGAGTCATACATATCAGGAACAAACTTATTATTTGCCTTAGCATAGCGCCTACCTAAATAGCAAATGCCTCCTCTCATTTGGGATTCAAACCAGACGTAATCGTTGACGTTGTTTAAAAGTTGTAACTCAACCTTGGTAAATTTTAACCCGGCGTTCCATGTTAATTCAGCACTCGTAATAAAATGCACGGGATCTAATTTATAATAATTCATCGCAGTTCTTCTAAAAGAAGTAAACACCTCGGCTAGCATTAGAGTATCAACATTTTGATACAGCTCTAGATAGTCCGTGAAAGTTTTACAGTTAAAAGTATGATAAACCAGCTGAGCATGTTTGTAATCAGTTTCGCTAACAGCGCAATCGGTTAAAACATTGTAAAAAGCCTTTCTAGGAGGCAATTGGCGTTCTTTTAATTTTTCGATGGAATCCAGGTATGAATATGGAAATATGCCTTTTTGTTTTAATAAAAAGCGGTTTTTTTCATGTTTGTAAAAAGCATCAAAAATTTTAAAAGCGTGGTTACTGCTTTTTAAATTGTTAACTAATACATCTAGAGAAGAATCTAAAAATTGAAAAGAGTCAATAAATTTAAGCGCATCGAGAGAAAACGATGTAAATCTCTCCATATTTATGGGTATGATGTTTATTACTTTCGCAAAATTAGAAGGCAAATTTTTTAGAATAAGATGCGTGTCATAGTTTCGCGAATTATGTATGACAACAGGGACAAAGTATGTTGCTCTGTAATTTAAATTGCATGATTGGTGTGCAAGACCTCTGATTTGTCCATTACCCCAATGACAGTGATCACGCACTCTCATTTCGTTTGTTTTAAAAGGCATTCTACAAATGTGACATGTTTTAGAATCGAAAGTAGGACTGGGATTATCAATCATAGGTATTGTCCCATGCATTTTTTTCAAAATTTTTTCTGCGATATATTTTAACGTTTTCAAAAAATGCTCGATCACATTTTCTCCTACATAAAATTTGTGAAAAATGAGATTGTCTTCTATGTCAGTTACAACGACGGCATAACTAATGGCCTCATGTCGCTCGATAATGTTAGTGTAACTAGCGGAAGAAGAAGGCGAAACGGTCTGTACTTTTTTTGTTAATGCCTCGAAATCTGCAAACACACAAAACGGATGATATAGCATTTTCGCGAGATTAGTAAATTTCAGAGTCAAATCTCTTGGCATGCTCACTTTTTGGGGAGCGATTTGTTGACATAAAATGTCATGACTGTTTAACGTAGAGCGGCGCGCGAAGCCACATAAACATTTACGACAGTAATGATGTATGCCGTGTTTTCTATTCATTAGCCTGTTAAAATGTTTAATGAGAAAATAATGTTTTTCGAAATATAGCAAATCTATGCTCGTGCATGCTTTGGGCTGATTAGACACGCGAATGGGAAAAACATCATTTTCTTCCCAACCATATACATTTATGCTTAGATTATTCATTTTTTCAAAAATGCCTATTTTAGAAATAGCCATCGGAAATTTCATGTTCTTAATTTTTAAATATTTTAGATGTTTAAAATATTTACGAGGTGAGTTGATATGAAAACTAGCAGGATAGAGTTTAGCGAGAATCGAATACAAAAAACATTTGTTTGTACACTTAATAGAAATAAGCGCTTTTTTATTTCTTAACTTTAAAGGTAAGCTCGCCTCTGCGCATCCTCCTCGGAGTTCGCGATAGTTGCCGAGATGGATGTCTATGTGTTGAATATTTTTTAGAATCCAACCACTACCGTTCCTAGTGAATGCATCAATCGAATTAAAAATTTTGGAGAAAGCTCTATCAATCGCAGAATATATTTCAAGATGTGAAAGAATTCGTTGGGCATCACTGCAAAAATAAAAAGTGTTCAAAATTTCTTCATTTTGATCGTTTAATTTTGAAAAAACAATACTCAGACAAATTATTAGCCTGAGCCTTAAAACATGCCCGCTGTTTAAAATATTTCGAATCACATCTCGTGCCTCGCTATACAACACATCAGGATCTGTGGAATTAACTATAGCTCTTAAACTTCTAACATAGTTTTTAAAAGATGATTTAAAAGTTCTAAATTCTAACATTGTAGACACATAAAAAGAGAAACAAAAAGCGGGGTTTGACACATTAAACAACACATAACAAAAGCAAAAACCCTCCCTACATTGCTGGCTCTAAAGCTGAAAAGCAAAAAGATACCTCTAAAACCGATGGCATCCCTCCTCAAGCCTCACGGCTCTATCGACTTAACATAGGAGGCCATCGCATCGCATGCCTTCGTTAAATTTTCTAGCAAAGACAAGGGCAGATTAAATCTATTTTTGATATCTCCTCCCTCATTGGTTTTGAAGAAACCAATATAATTAACTTTTCTGAACTCTTTAAGCTCCACTGCGATGCCCTTCCCGAGGTTAATACAATAGGGTGCCACAGATTTCGGGGTATCAAAATCCGATGACAAGTCCAGATCAAAACGGAGGTCTTGTTTTCCACTACCACCCGAGACAGAGGTGGTCTTCTTTATTTTTTTACTGGCAGGCGGAAGGATATGGAGCTTTTGGATAGCTTCTTCTTGTTCTTCGTCATCGCTTATGCAAAAATATCGTTTTTTACTGTCTGGGGGAGAGAGAAGTAAAACCCATATTTAACAAAAATTAAAGTTAGAGGTTTTTGGAGGGGAGGGGGGTTTGATCAAAACGAAATAATAACTTACCCATCTTGGAAGAGCTCATCTGGTTTGGAGGAGAAGAGATGCGATCTCAATGAGGTACACACAGACAAGCGCTAGCAAGACGATAGCGGCAAAATGGCAAGCGATGCACGGAGCCAGCAAAGAGACAGAGCGGAAGACGTGGGCCCTCACACACACACACACAAGAGAAAATTATAAGACTGTTGCTAGGAGCGCAAAGGATTTTATAGTTTGATTAAATAATAAAAAAACACTCGAGGTGTATAGATCCCACGCAGGGAGGAAAATCACCTTGAACCATGAATTGCACCGCCCTATCCTGTTCAAACACCTACGAACATCCTGGAAGATAGATGGGATTTTGCTTTTGTTGTTAATTCGCAATTAACTTTCAAAAATAAACCCTCTCCTAGCTCTTAGATCCGAATAAGGATGTTATTACTAAAGGTAAATTGCATGAGAGCGACGGAGGCGTGACCATCTGTTTCGAAAACGTGACTATTCCGATGCCTAGAGGCGAAAGAACATGGCGGTATAAGATAAAACCTGAAAAAATGAGCCATCACAATAAATCGGATCAAATATATTTATTTCAGTTTTAAATATTACAGATGGTTCTTTATTTCTATGGTTTTAACAGGTTTACAATATCTTCATCGTCTAAAATTTGAAAAAAACTATGTTTGAAGAAACCAGGACTTGAATAGTTCATCTCTGTTTGTCGGATACAATCATTTGAAGATTCAAGACAGTCTAAGATGTTTGAATATAGCAGCCACCCGCTGCCACAAATAGAAAATGCCTTGTGGAGGGTTGTTCGATGTAACCAACACATTCCAAATCTAGGCTGTTGCGCATCTTCATGAATCAATTCAACGATTTCTTGATTGTTCAAAATTTTGATGTAGCACAGCTTTTTCTTGTCCATCTGATTTAGACAAAGCACTGAAAGCACATCGCGCACACATCCCGAAATGTTGGAGTTTAGTTTATAATGTATATAACTATACGTGCTTGCAGAGTCTAAAATAAGATAACCGTATCGTTCCATGGCGTGCTATGTAATGGCGAAAACTTCTAGATAGAAAGATACGATGGAGATACCACCTATGAAACGTTTTTAGAATTTACTTTAGATTCGAACAAATTTTAGCTAGATACATGAGCACCTGTCGTTTAAAAATAGCTTGTACAACCCGTTCTGATAGATATTTGTCTTGGAGAACACTGCAATCTGATACTTTATCTATATTATCTCTAATAAATTTTGAAGAAAGATCTTGGTGTTTGAAAATTTCATTCCAATCGACCATATCGGGGAGCAGCTCAATTGTGTGCTCTGATAGCTTTTGATGTATTGAAACTAGATGCATATCTAGCAATGATCTGTTGTTAAAAATAAAATTACTATCCAAAATTTGATAGGTAGAAATGTTTTTCCAATCAAGTTTATCAGCAAATTTGATCATAAAATGAGGAGACAAAGTTTGGTATCGCGAAATAATACTCCAATCGACATATTTTCGATTGGTGTCTAAAAATTCCTCTGATAGCTTTTGATATTGACAGATTGCGGTCCAATCAACAGACGATTGAAACTCAATAATAAAATTCTCTGAAAGCTTTTGATATTGAGATATTAAAGACCAATCAATTTTGTGATGCAAACTTCTCATAACATCCTCTGTGAGTGAATTATCTCTCGAAAAGGATTTCCAATTAACTTCTGAGCTTTCCACAGGCATTTTTCTTGCTATTCCTTTTGGTGAACAAACAAAACCCCCCACCGAACAGAAAACACTCCCGAGAGTAAATGAGTTTTTTCGCTAGGTAATAGTTCTTTTATAGCAATCGATAGAAAGAAAGCAGACATAGACATGTTTGAAAAATGAAAGAATTTTATTGTAGGATATGGAGGTTACAGTAATACATAATCAGCAAACAAGTCTGGACATGAATCTAGCTGAGAGATATGCATATCTTTTAACATTTCATCAGCAACAAAGCACATAGAGGTTACAGTAATACATCACTTCATCATTAACAAGTGTCCACATAGAGGCTGCTGTAATACATAATCAGCAAACAGGCTCAGACATGAATTTAGCTGGGGGCGTGTATATCTTTTAACACTTCATCATCTTCAAGTATTTTCAGATATCCTACTTTTAGCTTATAGCCTGGAATGTCTGGAACGCTCACATCCATATTTTTACCATCAATAATACATTGAAGCAAGTCCGTATAGAGTTTGCTAGCCCCACAGCATATGTAATAGGGTTCTAAAGAAGATGTTTGATGTAGATAGGTATAGGAATAGATTTGATCTTTCTTTCCGCAATGTAAATACTTAACAATATCTGAGTTATTTAATATTTTAAAGTACTTGGGTTTGCTTTCGCTCTCGGCTGTTTCCTCAATGCCGTTTTTCAGACATTCTATAATGTCACTATACAAAACATTATGATGTTGGATGTTCGCAATGTTTGACCCTGTGATCAAATAACCATAGCGCTCCATGATGATTGTATAGTTAGAGTTCTTTCTCTAGATTAAATGCGAATAGAATGTTCTCCTGTATTTATCAACATGAGAACAATTCGATTCCCGACCTCTGGCGAGAGATGTTGTTTAAATTTAGTTTTCTGTTCGCTAAACGTTTCATAAAAATCTCATTTTCTCTTATCGGGTTTTACGAAGCGGGCGGCAATATTGATTATAACCCAGCTCTGGTGTAGCACCGATTTTGAGGTGTTGATGGGCAAAACTTTGAACAATTCGCTCATTTTCGCAGACATCCGATGCTCGCAATCTGTTGATGGTTAATCCTCTTGTGATATGCCACAAGAAATAGAGACAAAATAGACCGCATGACATGGTTTTATAATGTTGTAATGTGTGGTGATTCCACTCATATTGGTTTGAATTTTTGCTTAAGAAGGATTTAATATTGTGAAGAGGGGGTGTGCCATAAGAACAAAAAAACGTACAATATCCTTTTTCATCAAAATACATGGCTTGCCAATGTTGCCCCTCGCAATGTGCAGGATCGGTGTTTACAATGAAGGAACGATAGTGCTTTCTTTTTAAAGGAAGCATATCACTTGCGAATACGCCCCCAAAGGTGGATCGGATCTTATGATCAGCCCGTGCAAGTCTGCTCAACATCACACCATCCATAATTTTAATAGTCGATAAAGATGTTTCTGCTTTTATCAATTTCTATGAGAGCTTGCATTTCCATATATACTATCAGCGTAACCGTTTCGCTGAGATCTGCATCGAACTTTAAATGAATCGATATATCACCACTTCGAGTTATGTTCGCATATGGGTCGCTAGCTGAATAGTCTTGAGTGAGATCAAACACGTAAAAACATAGGTTATGTTTATACTCGTTAAAAGTTATGCTCGTATCATGTTTGCCAAGATCTGTAAACAAGCTCAAATAATTTCGAGCATAAAGATTTTTCGCATAACTCGGGGCATAAGCGGTGGCTGGGATCTGCACACCGTTTTCTGTTAGAAAAACATGGCTCAGATCATAATTTTTAAAATTAAAAGGATTCTTTTTAAAATCTCCATTAAACGCTGAGTTGGATATCATAGTCAAAATGATTCTATTGGGAAGCGCCCCATTGACGGCATTCGGTATCGTAACACTTTTTAGCGCTGTGCCTAGAGTGAATGTTTTCATTTCAATTCTTGTAAACGGCATTTGAATGAGAGAATGTTCCAGCGCTTTCTCATGTCCGATCAATATCGAGCTCGATACTTCACATCGTCTCACAAAGAGGCTGATATTTTCGATATTAAGACAGTAGCCACCCGTATTTGCTAACAAGGTAAACGCATGTTTTGCTTTTTCTAGTTTGATGCGTACTCCCACGCCGTTTATTAACAATTTCGATTGATTGCCTAAATCCAAATGAAGAGGACCACACATATCAAAAAGGACACCGTTCTTAGTGCGATTCCACCTCTGCTTCAAGCCCTTGTTCCCACCTCCAGCAATATCCAAATCATCATACTTTTCGGCAGTATCTTTATGAAACATTGCCGCACTTAGCAGATTCTTTTGAGAGGATTCAGGATGAAACAACATGCTTTGAATATAAGCCTTGTAAGCATAATTGTTTTCCGAAGAAATTTGTCTGTCATTGAGTGAGACATGACATTCGGAGAACATGGTATTTAAGAGATAATTGATAGGGCCGCATTGATCGGCAGCAACGAATGCGCTGCCATCTGTTTTTACAATCTTCGCCTGAACATAGAGGAAAACATGGGAAAGATCGAAATATGATTCACCCAATCCAGATATGGCAAATTCAATTGTGCTGCTGTCCGAAATGGACGCTACAGGGTGAATTTCTATAAAGCTTGAGCGATCGATTGCTAACTGAATTCGCGATGTTTCGAACAAATCTAGCTCACTCTTTGTGCAATAACAGTTTTCCATTTTTTAGAGCCTAGAAAACACGTCTTTCGAGCACCTCTTTCGACGTTTCATCTGATTTTTCTTCGTTTGTTTCTTTCTTTTAATACCGCTAGCACCACCTCTCAATTTGCGAAGCAGATCGTGTTTGATCTCTCTGCCGGATTCTCCTATCCTATTACGACTGGCCTCTCTGAAGGATTTACCCTGTGAAATGTCTCGTATTACATTCTCTCCGGCGGTTAGCAGATGTCTGCCTAAATATTTTCCCACTTTGATCATAAGAGGTTGAGCGAATCGACGCAAATTAGTGAACATTCCATAACCTCTCTGTATGGGAAAATCTGATGAAAAATAGCCCCCCCTCCCTGATTGTTGATTACAATAGTAATCAATACAATCTTGAGGGTTCAACATTCGACCGTGTTTATGCATGATTAAAGACTAATATGAAGAGAGGGGGTGTTTGTACACTGCTTTATAACAATTTTTTTCGGAAGGATAGCACCAGGCTCGTTTTTCCAGATATAAATTGTATGGGTGTGCCCCTGCTTGTTCGCAGTTCAATCTCAATGGAGTCAAAATGTTGCTTTTTAACGCGAAAATAAAGCGGTACGGGGAAAGTTTTCACTATTTGATCTTGTTCTTCATTCGCAATCGGTATGATTTTTAAAATCGGAGCCAGCGAATCACCAACAAGCGAGGGAGATACTATATCACTATATACATATATCTCTGTTATACCTGCTGTTAATTCTAGGCTATAATCGGAAATGTATGCTCCTTCTGCGAATGTATTTAGCGTAAATCCTAATAAATCCGAGAGTTTATCTCCAAACACTACTTTGATGCCTTGCGGTACAACCAACCTGACTTTAGAATCAGGTAGTATCTTGAATTGAACGAATTTGAATTCGTTAAAAAAGTATTTGGCCTGTCGATACATGCCACTAGGTATTTTAAAATTATATGTTCTTTGTTCATAATGAAGAGCTGGAAATTCTTCATTGACAATAATCTTAAACTTTTCACCCTCAACTCCGTTTAATGGATTAGAATAGTTTAATGTGATTTCTTTTTTATCACCACTAATAATGTAAGAAGATTCTTCGATGCCTAGAGACTTCATTAAATTGGGGCAAGAGTCACGTTCAAGAAGTATATCTATATGTTCTTTTAATTTTACAACTATACTATTTTCGCGTCGTAAGAACTGTGCTAGACTACTCGCTGTTGTAGCAACGATCTTTCTATTGATTTGTTCAAATACATTACCATTCATTTTATCTAGTAATATATCATAAGTGAGTTTTGGTATTGGTTTATTGGCAACAAGTGTTATAAACTGGTTTCGAAAATTCTCTAAATTCGGTTTGTGATAGTCCCCATTGTAAACATAGTCTATAGTTCTACTACGTGTTATATCATCAATTTTTGGGTTCAATTTTAAAAGCTGCAAGAAATGTTCAGCATGTTGTGAAGTAATGTACATATCCCATCCTGTTTTTAATGTTATACGAAGTCGTGATCTTGGCGCATTCAGTAAAAGAATAAGAGGCGGATTTGCAAATGTCTTTTTAAGATTTGCATTGACTCCTTCCACAAAGTCTGCATGATCTTCACTATAAAGTGCTATGTCATATTTAGGCAAAGTTGTTACACCTTTTACTTCCACCATTTTCTCTATAGAATATTCATCATTATAACCAGGGTGAATGGTAAAGAATCTACCCGGTATGGTTGCTTCTGCTAAACAACATTCCCATGAGCCATTTAGAGTAATCGGATAAGCTAATTTAGTCCGATAACGATCTGGTGTGTTGTTCGGAAAATAGTTCATGCTAGCATTTGAAGGTAAAATGACATGGAAATCATCTATGTTCTGATCCATTCTGCTTTAATCCACGAGTTGAAGGAATCGTTGAATCCTAGCCACTTAACCAAAAGTTGACGAGATGGTCCTTTACCTTTAGTACGAATAATTTTTTCAATTGCCCAATAACCATCCGGAGTTTTTTCTATCTTTTGTAACTCCTCAGCATAAAAACGACCATCAATCTCTTTTCCATTCAAATCCTGTAGAACATAAGTATGTGGACTTGTGGGATATCTTTTATAGATTTTAAAACTTTCTTCGCTCCATCCTGGTATATATCCCTTTCTAAACGTTCTGAGAGCTTTTGATATTCTCACCACATCGCCCACTGCATAACGAAATTTTGTTAAAGAACTGAACTCGTACAATCGTTTATATATGATCGGTTCATCATTAGCGGTTACTTCAGCCGGCTTGAAACCATGGCTGCTGTGCACAGAATGATTATATGAATATACTAGCGATTGTAAAATATCATAATACTTATAGGAGTTACGATGAGTGAAAACTCGATACATGCGTGCACGTAGCGTTCGATGCATGCGTTCTAAAATAGCACATTTGGTCTCACTTTTAGTGGAATAATGATGAATACCATATTTCTTGAACAGATCTTGAACCTTTTTATTATAGAACTCGCTTCCTTTGTCGGTTTGTAAATTCGAAGGTTTCATTTTTTGGAAAACATTTCGAAACACCTTTACCATTGTACTTGCTTTCTTATTTTTAATAGGAATGGCCCTAAAGAATCGCGACATCACATCGATAATGGTAAGAATATATCGATATCCTTTATTATATCGGGATAGTTTCTGCACATCTATCAAGTCGCTTTGCCATAACTCATTCACGCCATAGGATATTGTTTTCCGCCTTTGAAATTTGTAACGCACTGGTTTGTGTAAAGTATAGACGTCTTGTTGTGAGAGCCATTTCCGAACGTCATGCCTATTAATACCACTTGCCCTTGACAACCGATTGACTCCTCCAAACGAGCCAGGTTCTTTGGGATTAAAGTAAAGTCTTCTCATTCGTTCCATGTCTCCCATTTCGGGTGTTTAGTCTCGACAGAAGAGAGTGAACCTGTTCTCTTCATCAATGGATTCATCTCTGAAACAGTTAACTGCTCTCGAAGTCTTTTATTGCCAATCCATTGATGTGGGATGTTAGTTTCGTAAATGCCTTTAAAAATTTATCAAAACCTCTCGGAGGAGGTTCGATTTTCTGAGTGTCTCTCATCAGATAATTAAAAAGATCTATTGCATTGCTTCGATATTCTGGCTTCCCATTCACTTCCAATTCGTTGTTTTCATTAAATGTATAGTTTGAACTCTTCAATTTTTCCAAGATTGGTGATACATATTTCTTTAGCGATTTCGGAACGGCATATCCTAGGTATTTAACCAGCATAGTAGGAATAGAAACATCTTCAGAGGGTTTTGTTTCGGATAATTGTATACTCTCCAACAATTCAGGAGGAATTTCAAACGGTTTCTGAGGCGCTGGAGGTTGCATCGCTCTCTGGTATTTGGGTATTAACTGAGAGAGAAGCTTAGCTCTCATATCGTCAGGCATTTCATTCTGTTGTAACAAACTAAGAATATTGTCTTCCATTCGAATTTCGGGTTTATTTAGCTGATAATATTCAGATACCAGTTCTGGTGGTACTAATGCCATTTTCTTTGACATTTTCAAATGCGTTTGCCAATAGCTTTACCCGCAATTCCTCCCAACAGACTCAACACAGCAGGTAAAATCAGAGGCAAAAATCCACCTGTTTGTTTCGTGAACAATTTGCGTTTTCTTGTAATTGGTATTTTTCTATCTGCCATCTGGCGAATCACTCTCTTGTAATAGCCAAGTTTTTTCACTTTAGCATTGGGTATATTTCCCGATAACAAATTCTGACAAATTTCACACAATGATTGAATTTGTTCATTTGACGCTGTTCTTAAAATGGCCTTTCGCTGTTGGGGACTCGCATTGGAGAGTAAGTGTAGTAAATGCACATGGCGTCTCACTCTATTCATTTTTCAATGGTAAAAAGACCCAATTAATAAGCCCACGATCTGGAAATATAGATTGTCGGAGGCGTTGCTCCTCTGGACTTCTCGGGTGAACATCAACAAGCAAATAGCTGAAAGGTTCTGTGGTTGCTTTTTTATAGGCATCCATGAAATAGTTCCCTTTCCCAGGAAATGCTTGTCTAGAGAAACAAGCAGCTTGAGATAAATCTCGACTATTGCGAAACATAATCAAATAGTGTGTATTTAAGCTGATATCACGCATAACTCTCACACGAGGAAATAGATTTTGTGTGATTAAAATCACGCTATAACCCCCATGGTGTGAACCAACTGTAAACATAGACGAAATAGCATTTGTTAGATCATTCATCATGTCATCGATTACGATCAAATTGTATGTCTTTTCCTTCGATGGTAAACCGCAAACAAACGTTATGTTTTTCTCTTCGGCAAACCAAGGTTGCCATGTTGAGTAACACCACAAAATTTTGTTCATCTTGCATTCATAAGCTTGTTCAGCAATCATTTTTCGCACGAGCTGTGTTTTACCGCTTTGCGATGGCCCCGTCACCATGCAAGTCGAAGGATGTCTCAATTTCAACATACTTGACATAACTGATAAAACTCGGATTCTATTAGTTGTACTCCTACGACGTTTGCTTTTAAACCAAAAGATTCGTCTTTAAAAAAATAGCGTATATCATACACCCGTGAATCTCCTTTCCAACAAATGTGAAAAAACAAATTTTTTCTATCACCTAGCTGTTTAGAATAATAACACGTTGAATTCGAAATGTCCACCACGTTACTGTCCTCTCCCAGGCTTAGTGTAAATATTACCACTCCGATTAATACGATTCCTAACAACAGCATGAACACTCTGTTGTAATCCATATCGAATTCTGGAGAGGTCTCAAGCTCTCTCTCTCTCTCTATATATATATATACCCCAAACCCTCTTACAATCAAACAACTGCCCCGATGTATTCGCAAGCGGACTTCGGATCGCATATTAAAATTTTATCTTCGTATATGAGACGAAACGCCTAATCGCAATAACACCAGAAATAATTTCTCTTCATGACATCAAAATTCATTTTTCGTGCTCGATGCGATTGGGCAGGCAAACGGATAAGGCGGCGGCTTATTGTGTTTTAACCGCTTCAAGGTGGAAAGACGTTTTTTCTCCTCTTGAAAAAAACTTGTTTGCCTGGTATTAACTTTCTTCGAAAAGAGGAGGAGTGAATTCATTCGCGCCGGCTTGGCCCTAGGAGATGGTCTGCGCTCTTTTGAGTCGTGCATTCCCAAATCGCGTGCAAGGGGAGGGGGTTAAACACATGTACAACATTTTCATATACTTTCGCCATATCTCATTCTCTTTCAGATCACATGTCTTGTGAGAGTATGTACACCACACAATCAGCTCGCTCTGCTATACAGCTATCAATCCGCCACTTGTAAACACAACCGCTTAGCGGCTGTGCTTCACAGCCGGTTAGTGGCTATCAAACACAGCCACTTACTGGTTTTGCCGTAGTTGTCAACATGTATATACTACTTTCACCATGTTCCAAATATAATAATTCAATATTCTCTGAATTCTCGGCTGTTTAATGCTTAATAAGTTTGGCGCATGCGCCACAGGTTGAAAACCCCTGATATATACAATTGAAACGCGTGAAACACTTCCCTTTACATTACTCTATTTATATTTGATATTACCTTTTTTGGATTGAATTCTCAGTCACAGACTTATGAATTGATTGCAATTGCATTCCTATTTCAGACCTCTTTGACTTAACCCATAAATTTGCAGTTTCTTTAATGTGCTTCAACCCATTTGTGCCTTTCCTGACGTTGCCTTCATGCACCTTGTTCCAAATGTCGTTATATTATGCCTTTATAAATAGGCTCTGTTAAGTTTTAACCCCCAAAATTCATGATTGTTTCGTTTTTAATACGATGTTTATCTTTTAAAAAATGGAAATACATGTAACTTTTGAGTTTATACTTTTATTTTTCTGTGGATTTAAATGCTGACTTCCTTCTAGATTGTTTTATCACTGTACAAGATTGTTGCTATATGGGCAATGTACAAATATGCTTAGACTTAAATACTCCAGCAAGATTTAGTATTACTCAGGCTTTCATTTCACTCCAAAGAATATATGTAAATCGCTCGGTGTTTGATTTGATGAGTACAGGATGTACAGCATCCTTTGGATGCATAGATCCATGACAATCTGGAGGTTGAGCACATCACCCATAGTTTAATTTTTCTGGTTTACATATTGGGGCAGTTATTTCATGAAAATTGTATCACCACTCATTTGACAGATATTCATAACTCGAACCAACCATTCATATCTCGAATAAACTGCGATTCTCCGAATGTATTCCGCTCATGAATCGATACCAATTTGTCATTTCAGCTCTCTCTAAGGCAAACATTAAGTAAAATGAATGCATCAGAATAAAAATTAAGATGGTTTATTTATATTAAATATGGCCATTAAATTTTGTACTTGGGTTTTCTCGAAAACTGTAGATCGTAGGGAGACCGATTTCTTGTTTTATCCTCTCACCAACCATTTCATTCATTAAGAGCAAACAATATATATCTATATTGAGTTTATGCAGTAGTTACGAGACGCTTTGCGTACATGTGTAACCTTCCAAAAATGATAACCACGGTAAAATGTAATGTTATTTTTATATCTTCAACTGGTGAAGTAAGCATGGTGATGAGTACCCCAAGACTATGACATTTGTGCAATTTATTGATGCAATTGGTAGTAAAACGCATAGCTGTCTACAGAGAAACAAACCCCATACTTCAATGGCGATTGTAACGATTTCTTGGTCTACAGATGAAGCTATCAGAGCAAGAGTGACCAAACACACAAGAAACCAAAAATTTCATTACTACTTTTTATTTTTTTTAATGTGCAAGTTCAAATGTTCTAAAATTACAAAATAACTTAATGTTGATCACTGAAAAATAAATTTTCAGAATATTAAATCATCTTGTGGATAAATAAGAATATATAAAAAATAGTGTCAAGAAAATCGCATTGCTCTCTAATGGGTATGTTAGTGGGTTAGGCCACTCTTGCTTTGATAGCCTCAAATACTTGTTAGGTTTGGAAATATCATTTATTGTTTATTGATTAAGATTTGTTGAACCAATATATCATTGACTCATAAACTCATTAAACTAAAAAATATCCATCAATTTCATACCTCAAGTTAGTGAGAGCCTTAGAATGTGTGTTATTTGTGAATAGTTTTGATATATGGCACCTTCACTCTTATGGGAAGCAGTGGGAGTTTAATACTAACCTTTGAACCTCGTGATTTTACAGAGTATATAGTGTAGTGTGTTGCTTTTACTCTACAACACAATGACTAAATAGCCACATCTTTCTAAAGAATCCATCGATTCTGTAAACCTTTAGAACGATTTTATTGGTCCTTTCTTTAAAATAGAATCTTTATTCGGAGCAATTCTACTGGTACTTTCCTTGGAATAGAACTATTTGAGACGATTCTATTGGTCCTTTCCTTGAAATGGATTCTGTAAACCTTTAGATCGATTATATTGGTCCTTTCTTTAAAATAGAATCTTTATTAGGAACAATTCTATTAGTTTTTTCCTTGGAATAGAACTATTTGAAACGATTATATTGGTCCTTTCCTTGAAAAGGAATAGTTTGGAACCATTATGTTGGTCCATTCTGTCACTTGGAAAAATTTCTTTTAGTGTTTCATTATATTAGAATCCTTTGAAGAGATTCTATTAATCCAAGGAGGTCCAAACTTGTTAGAAGTCATGAAGGGAAGACTACATGTAGAAATAAGGAATTATGCTCGGAATCCATCAAAAGATTCACACATATTCACTTGAAATGTGTGAAAATCCATTTTTATCCTTATACGGAAATAAATCCCCCAAACATTCTTCTGTTAATCAAGGAAATGTTTTGATAGGCTTTTCTGCTGATTATTCTTATAGATATTAGTAGAGATAACACTTTTATGTGTAAACATGAACGATGTGAAAATTAACAGCTTTGAACTTGTTTTTCTGAAATTTCTTTTCACGTGAAACATTATCCATAGAATATTTTTTCAGGTAATTTCAAGAAATCTCTTTACACACTCACAATGATACAAAGAACAGAAGTTAGTACATTGTGAAAACAAAGAATCTTTTCCAGTTAAAATGTTTTAAAATGAAAAATTATGGAGGAAAAATGCCAGTAATGTGTGCATTGTTATTTTCCCCCTTTTTATTTATTAAAGTAGTTTTGTAAATTGGCATTGATGTCTGTTCCTATAAACAGCTAGATTGTAGTGAAAAATTATTTTTTAGTGGGAACATAAAGTCGCGTAGATATAAATTTTAATTTTAGAGAACTAGCGCGGAAACTGTAGAAACAAAAATAATCTCTCAAAAACAATTTGATATATTTTGTTAAAAGTTTGCCCATGTGAGTTTCTGACAAAACAAAATCAACTACTCCACTATATTTTGTTAACTCTTTCATAACATCCACTGTCGTCAAACTCTCCTACTGATTGTCTCGGCATCGTCGTTAGGAAAACTGATTAGAGCTTTTTGAACGTGATGCCTCGTTATTAAATAGAAACTGGTCAATGAACCGGTATATTACTCCAATGCGACGTAAATTTAACTTGAAGCTCTTGTCTATCTTTTGTCAGATAGGCAAAAATCTATAATATGCTTTTTGGCGTGCCCAAGAAGTTTAATAATTAGTTTATGCTTGCTATGGTAATTTACTGCCAGCAATCATGCGATATTACACGATTACAGTATATGAAACTTATACGATGCAATTTTAAGTATCAGAACATTTTTCTCCTTTGGAAACCTAAAGTTTTTTTCATTGCACATTTTTAAAAGTGTCTCTTATGTGCTCAAATTGCTTTTATCTGAAACGTAAGTCCCCTGTTCAAAATCAAGTAGAGGTAATCAACTATATGGTATATTTGAGTTGATATTTTGTATCATAGTAAATCTTAGAAAAGTAATTAAATTCGCAAAAAATCTTTCTCCATAATTCTTTACGCTTACAAAATGTCCAATTTTTCTTTCTTTCTTTATTTAAAATTTGAACTTAACGGTTAAATATAAAGTTTTCCATTTTGATAATAAATTAATTAAATAATACTAATTATATAAATAGCTTATATGTATTACGCTTGTTCTCTCACTTATTTTGATCTTAAGATTAAAGCGTACGTACACACTAGAAGTTTTTTTAAATTTTAACTTTAAAAATCCAGTTTCTTTATAGTAGGTCATTAGTTTATGATTAATACCATTTAGTGAGAAAAATAATTTAAAACTAATCATTAATTAACTAATTCGGTTTAATGAGCTAATTAGCATGTTTTTTGAACAGTGATATCTCAAATTCTAATTTGTCTAGAAAGACAATTCTAGTTGGAAATTATTTCCAATATTCTTCATATTTTGACTCCGATCAAGTTGCTAGAGAGAAAAGTTTTTCTATTGCAACTTTTTTTCCCAACGAGGATACATAAAAAATCCAGATTTTTTCTGGAAATTTAGCATTTAAAAATCCATTAAAAATTTATTTCTTAATTATAATTCTGATTGAAGATCGAAACATCCACTGTATTATATAGATTATAACTATAATTAACCATAACTCCTATAATAACTATAGATAATAACTATAATTAACCATATATTAACCATAATTCTTTACGATCACAAAATGTCCAATTTTTCTCTCATTCCTTATTTAAAGTTTGGACTTAATGGTTAAATATAAAGTTTTCCATTTTGATAATAAATTAATTAAATAATACTAATTATATAAATAGCTTTTATGTATTACGCTTGTTCTCTGACTTATTTTGATCTTAAGATTAAAGTGTACGTCCACACCTAGAAGTTTTTTAAAATTTTAACTTTAAAAATCCTGTTTCTTTATAGTAGGTCATTGTTTTATGCTTAGTACCATTTAGTGAGAAAAAAATTATTTAAAACTAATCATTAATTAACTAATTAGGTTTAATGAGCTAATTAGCATGTTTTTTGAACAGTGATATCTCAAATTCTAATTTGTCTAGAAAGACATTTCTAGTTGGAAATTATTTCCAATATTCTTCTTCATATTTTGACTCCGATCAAGTTGCTAGAGAGAAAAGTTTTTCTGTTGCAACTTTTTTCCCGCCGTGGATACATAAAAAATCCAGATTTTTTCTGGAAATTTAGCATTTAAAATCCATTAAAAATTTATTTCTTAATTATAATTATGATTGAAGATCGAAACATCCACTGTATTATACAGATTATAATGATACAAAAATAATTATAATAGATTAATTTATTGTTGAGTTATCACTGTTTGAACAAAGCATCCTATTGCAAAAACTTGTTTCTTCAGAAATTGTGTTGAAAGTTTTGGAAAGATGTCAGTTCATGGTGACAGTACCTAAAGAAACCCTTGTAATAATTATAAAACTATTTCGAATATGAGCAATATCTTGGTATCGTTTGAAAGCTAAAGATTTGAAGAATATTTTGAAGCAATAAAAAAATGCAGACCTTCAGGTAAATTTTCAGGATTTTGCTTTTTACACCAAAATTTTACTACTTATATTTCAGAACTGGAGTTTGAATTTATATAGTACACATCAGCGGTTAGCCAACTACGACCCGTGGGCCAAATTCGGCCCGCCACCTTTTTTTAAACCGCCTCGCTGGATAATATTGTTTTTTACATGAAAAAATTAAAAATAAATCAAATTACGCGACACGTAAGGCAAACCGTTTACTGATGGTGTATTAATTAAATCGTGTTTGCTTGTGGCAGTCGACAAAATGTGCCCAGAGAAAATGGATTTGTTTCGGTTTGTCAGTCTTTCGGTGAGAACAATTGTTAGAAGAGTTGAGCATATCGATATCCACATCATCAAGAGTCAATTAAAAGACTAGGCAAAAAGGTTCAAGTGGATTTCGTTGACTCTTGTTGAGTCGACAGACATTACTGTTACTGCACAATTGGTGCTGTTTATTTGAGGGTCAATACTAAGTTTGACGTGACTGAAAAATTAGTTTCAATGAATAGTCTGTATGGAACAACTACAGGAAAATATATCTTCAATTAAATCGAGAAAAGGCTAATATAGTATAATTTGCAATGGTATCAGTAAAAATGTATCATAACCGATGGTGGTAAAAATATGTGTGGAACAGGGAAATGATTAGTAGGACAAATTTGTAAGGCTATTGAAGAAGCTAAACGTTGAAACCTCTGGTATTGTATTATTTACCAAGCATTGTATTATTTACCAAGGATCTCTTTGTAGGAAGCACCTCATTCATGCGTTATTGAACCAGTTGTGTCAGCGGTTGACTTTATTTGTTCTCGTAGACTCAAACCATCGTCAGTTTCGTGATTTTTTTTATTAGAGAACGAAACCGAATATCCTGATTTGCTCTACCATACAGCAGTTCAATGGCTCAGCAATGGTTAAGTTTTATTGAAATTTTTTGAACTCAGAGAAGTAGAAATTGTTCTAAATGCGAAAAACTACCCACAACTACTGTTATCGAACAATAAATGACTATGGAAATCAGAATTTGCTACATCGTGTGATAATTTAACGAATTTAACTTAAAATTAAAGGGAAAAACAGTGCTATGTGAAACGTATTCCATCGTAAAGTCATATTGCCGAAAATTTGCATTGTATGAAACAGAAATCACATTAAACAAGTTCAACCATTTTTCATGCTGTAAAAAATTTCAGACAATAGCGAAATCCCCATTCCCAAAAACATTCGTGGCGGATATATTTTCTGAGCTTAAACCTACAATTACAAAAGCGTTTTCGGAACTTAATGCTAGTGCAAAAGACATTTCCATATTTCAAAATCCATTTGACTGTACAATTGAAGAGCTTCCCTCACAGACCTTTGATTATAAGTGATTGCTCTGCAAAATGATGACATGCTAAAAATGATGTTTAAAGAAATGGATCTAACCCAATTCCATAAATATCTTTACGGAAGATAAATACGGTTAATTAAAATCATATGCACGGGGATTTTATCTGTATTTGGGTGTACTACTTACCAATGTGAAAGGACATTTATGAAAATGAAGTATGTAAAGTCGCAATAGAGAATATTATGAACAGATGACCACTTACAAGCAACTTTAATGATAGGAAGTACTAACTCCGAACTCTAGTGTGATGAAATACGAATTACCTAAAAAAAAATCACATTCATCGCATAAGTACAAAATTTAAACTGTTCTATAATACGTTTATTAGTAGATATAAATGTTTTATTCATTTTTTTCCAAGTGTCATCAAAATGTGTATAAATATTATGTGAAAATATCACTTCTTACTAAGAAAAAATTTTGACCTGTTTTTTTGTTGCTTTATGAGTAGTAGTCTATGTAAATATCTTCGAGTTTGCTACTTGTCCAGCCAAGCCTAAAATGTTAATGATCTGGCTCTTTGCAAGAAACATTTGAATACACCCAACCCCCAACTGTATATATAACTACACATTGAGATACATTGAACATTGTATGCTAAGGACTGATCGACTAAATCAGATTATTTTTTAAGTTAGAGATATGTTTATCTGTTTTTACATGTTTGTGTACGTTTGTCTGTTCCTTGCAGCAAGTGGAGGATATACAGATATCTATATGGTTTTTAAAATCTTGTGGATAGAGAAATGAAGTAGTCATATCAACTGCAAGATATATTCACTAAGGATTGAGCTAACGCAGAGCCGGATTACGCTACGCAACGATGACAGAATGGTTTGATTGTACCTTTTCTGCTCCATCAGCATAAAATAGTTAAAAAAAATATTTTTATCACTTGTATTTACCCAACACTTCATGGTCTCCTGATAACTCAGATCCGTGTGATCACGCATTCATTCGCTCTGTTGCTACTAACATTCCGCTATCATTATTCTGAAAACAGAAGTAACCAAACAGGTGGTTTATGATAGCAGGAAAGTCAAATTTTTTTACGACGTATTTCAGTGCATAAAGTGTCATTTGTTACCGAGAATCAATGTGTGATAGGAAGATAAACATTTTAACGCGATTTTACAAGACAATTTAACTGTTGTACTGTAAAGAAGTTTATTTCACCATTCATGTGATTTCTTTTCTTAATACTTTGAATACTATGGATTACATAGTTAAAATGTTTAAAGACTTATTCATTATTGGGTTGGTTGGGGTTTTTATGAATCAAGGGCCTTATTTGACCAATATGATCCAAACAACGTAAAGTAAAGGAATGTACACGTAGAGGCTTCGGCTGACTGAAAAGAGAGTAATACACCATGGAGGAATTGTACCTGGTATGTGTAGAACCTGCACAGTTTACAACTCGCATGTTGCTAGTGCAATTGACGAACTCACTGAACTAAGGCGACCCCTTTCATTATTGCGAATGGAATGTAACAATTGTGTTAAAATCAATACAACTTCATTTATAAAAAGGAACTACAGCAGGGTTGTAGAATTAGATGAAGCGAAAAAATCTGATTCTAATAATGAAAAACTTTTGATAGACCACTCCAGATAAAAATGTTTGTTAATATTTTTGAAAACAAAAAAATATATCAGTGAAGAGACCGAGAGTTAAATTCTAGTGTTTTGACAGTCCCGGAAGACACCATATGAAATTACTTCAACAAAAAGGTGTTTTCTATGGACTGAAAAAGTGGATTAAAACAATGGTTTCCCGAGGAATAAATTCGTAAAACATTTCAAGAGGTTCAATTCTTGTAGAACGTCGAAAAAGAACCAGTCCCCTTTCCATAGAAACGACAGTATATCTTGAGTTTGCTTGAGAACGACTTACCAGGACTAATAAGCACCTATGAAAGTTTCTACCCTGTTTTTTTTTAGATATGAACTATTTAGTGTGCAAATAGGGATTCCTGGAAAATCAAGGAAAGGGCATATAGCAACTTCGTTTGAATGGAACTGATGGAGAATTTACAAACACAAGACACGATAAAGGAAATTACAAGACAATGCGAAGTAAAGAGCACACATGCCGACACTTGGAATGGACATGCACATGGAATATATTGCACTTACACGCACACGGTCTGCCTTTAAATTCCATGTTTATGAATCTTGATGGTGTAATAAGAAACTGATGTCTATCAGAAAAGCAGCCATGATCGTTAATTACTTTCTGTAATAAAATTCAGAAGCCTCGATATTTCCAAAGTTTCTTCAGATTTTTGTACAGATTAATATTGACTGAATCAGATTTGACTCATCATTAGAAACAGCCGTTAATGTAATGATGCGGTAAAATATGGCCTGAAAACTCATCACACGCAAAGCGGCTCATAATAGTAGATAAGCTCTGATTGTATGAGGAAAGTCAGAAGCCTTTCAAGAAATTTGTGAAAATTGTAGCATACATGTTTAGAGGTTAAGGTGTGATTTGGTTTATTTTTAAGACCCATGTGGCATGCAATGATGGTTCAGAATACTTGTGTTTGGTGATTAGGTTCCTTGAGAACTATTGTCAACTCTGTGGTTTGGAGAAACTCATTTTGGGAGTTAGTAGATAATTTCTTCCTCCCAATGATCCGCAGATTTGTCATTAGGTTTACGATCCATAATGAATGAGACTACTTTTAAAATCCTCAAATGTGGAAAGATTGCATCAAGGCTCCGAGAATGCAATGAAGAATTTAACCACAAAGAGTACATAAATCCATTCTCGTTTCACTAGAAGTCATGCTCATAATAACGAGAAGTCATTATGGAAGAATCATGGTCGTAATAACGAGGTCACGCTCATAATAACGAAAAATCGCGCTCATAATAACGAGAAGCCACGTTCATAATAACGAGAAGTCAAGCTCATAATAACGAGAAGTCGTGCTCATAATAACGAGAAGTTGTGCTCATAATAACGAGAAGTTATGCTCATAATAACAAGAAGTCATGCTCATAATAACGAGGCCATACTCATAATAACGAGAAGTCGTGCTCATAATAACTAGAAGTTGTGCCCATAATAACGAGAAGTCATGCTCATAATAACGAAAAGTCATGCTCATAATAACGAGAAGTCATACTCATAACAATGATAAGTTATACCCATTGACTCCAAATTCGACTACAAAAATCTCATACGTTAAGCACGTTCTGCAGATGGATGAGATAGAATGGGGATGGAACACGAAGTCTAGCCACCTCTTCGTAGTGAATTCTGGGTTGTTTGTGGAAGCACAGGAACAAGTCAATTGAATGTTAAGCTCAAAATAGTAGATATCTTTAAGTAAACGGGTAATACATTTTATAGACTCGTATATTAATCCTTCTAGGTCGTCCTCAGGCAAACACACGATATGTGGCCATCTATATGGAAAGGGGTTACGTTTCGTTTAAATGTTTAACAGGAACAGAACCGCCTAAAATGTTTACGGATTTCTACGACTGAAAACCATTTAACTTTGCCCAAGTGAAAAATAAACGTTGACTTCATGTATTAGTATTTACAAGACAGCCAAAAAATAAGAATTTGAAAACTTCAACCTCCGACGGTCTCTACATTAATATTTTATTTCATAGACAGATACTGTATGTTAATCTGAGGTGGAGCTAATAAAGTTTTTTTACTTTGTGTGCCTATTAGAATTTGTTCCTGCGAAATTTGGATTAATAGGCCTATCATAGTGTACAATATACGGTTTACGAAGGTTTTGTATTCTTTAACACTGAATTAGACTAGAGAAAGTAAGTTTATTAGTTTCATTTTAATTGGTTTTTAAAGAAAAAGTGGGTTAAAGTTTCTTATAGGTAGATATAAGAATACAGATATGATATGAAAAAGCTTAATATTTAATTAATAAAGCTTAAAGAAATATACAGCTAAAGTATCCGGTATACTGCAAAAGTATAGGTAAATAGATAGATGAATTATCGTCGTAATGTAACAACACAACGGGTTATTGGTGACGATCGGGGACCAACCTCGACGGGAAAGATTCGACAAAAGTTTAGAAGCGTGTAAAACACTTTCACAGAGACGCATTGAACACGTCAGTTGAAAATAATTTGACTTGTGTCGGGGAAAACAAATACAATGTAGTGCTTTGAACCTCATGTTAACCAAAATATCATTCAGACAGAAGGAAATATTACAGGTTTTGAAAAAAGATGAACGTTAGACTAAACTTACTTTTTTCTATTGCTGTAGTAATGACCACTGAAGCGAAGTTAGTTTTTAGTGCAACTTTAGTCCATATAATTGTCTCATAAAATTTTACTAATATTCTACTTCTAAAGGCAATAATACTACTTCTATAAGCAATTTTTAAACACCATACTGACTTGTAAGAAATATTAAAATTATTAAAAGCTTACAATTTAGCAATAACGCTTATTTATTTTCGGATCTTTCCCTTTGGGATTCATCCCGGACTTCGCCAATAGCCCCTTGTGTTACTTCAGTGCGACGTTAATTAATTACTTACCTACCTAATATTTATTTTAATTTTAGTTTCAAGTTTTGAGTGTAACGTTTTCTTAACACACTTATTTAAAGAGATTATTTGGTGAAAAACAGTCAAATTTGACATGTCATTTAAACACAAAGTCGAGCTAATTTTCCTTCAACGCTGGTTTGTGTAGACATCATAGGGACTCAATGTGTTAAAGAAAAATAGAATATTAAAAAACACTATATATTATTTGTGGAAACAATCTTTTGAAAATTTCGATAATTGCAGTAAAAATGCACAGTTGCCTTGACTACTACCAAATTCATAATCTTTTTTCAAATCACTACAGAAACAATTTTGTCACATGAAGGAAAACTCAATAATTTGCCACTGGGCTTTTTCGAGAATAAGTGACTCAGCTTTTACCCTTAAGAAATCGTAGATTAGCCTTCAGTTCGATGAAGTAATGGAAATAATTGTCCTACTATCCCCTAAGTGCTTTTTTTGTAAACGTGGGAAGGTATCACTTAAGCTGTCATAAATTCTCCACCATGTCCTTTGAATAAAAAATGTCAGAAGACATTAAAAATATAATAAATAAAATAGGCAGAAAATTATTTCATATTCGTTCTTGTTTATGTTGATGACTTTTTTGAAGCGTTATTAGTATTCCAAGGTTGATAGCTCAGGGTGTGTTTTTTTCAGTAGCTGTTTCTTAAATTTGCCCTTATTTTGCTTCGTAGCTTTTAAATTCTAAACGGTGTTAAGTTCAAGCAAGTGACGAAGGTTATAACTGTCAAAACTGCGAGAGACGAATATAAGGTGTGGAGAAGTAAGGTGTAAATGAAGAGCTGCGTAGGTTTCGATTTTGCCAGTTTCATTTCGACGTTTAAAAATGTGCATATGAATTTAGGGGAAGTAATTTTTCCTCTTTTACTAATGAGCGTAACACTGAAACCTGTTGACAGGCGTACGATGTAATTTCCAAGATATTGCGAGTATTCAATTCGATTGGCAGCTATGACAACTTATTACACCCGTATGCGAAAGGTTATGTTCAAATGTCAAAGCAAGACAGCGATTTATTTTTGTAATGTTTTTGAATTTCCCTGAATGAGAAATAAGCTAAAAGCAAATTTTTAGTTTCAGGTAAGATGTATTATAGGGTATAGGAGCATTTTTAAACACGTTAAACTATCAATGGGTTCTAACACTAATAAAATATCTATCTACAGGGGTCAGACAAAATAATGTGAACACCTGTGAAAAGAGAATTTTTTTTATTAATAGGCCGTTGGTCCTCCTTTTGCATGAATGACAGCTTGTATCCGACGTGAAATTGACAAATACAAGTCCCGTACAACATTCAGAGGGATACGTTCCCACTCAAATTGGAACAAAGTCCCTAATTCAGAAAGTGTCCGTGGAGGGGGGGAATCGACTGCGTAGCTTGTTTTCCAAAATATCTCACAAAGGTTCAATTATATTGAGATAAAGGGACTGAGGGGGCCAGATGAGGTGCTCTATTTCATCGTCGTGTTCGTAAAACTAGTCTCGGGCAATTCCACATGTGTGAATGGGGGAATTATCATCTTGTAAGACTGGTCGTTTATCAGGAAACACAGTTTGTACTATGGGTGAAGATGGTCGGCCAGAGAAGACTGACATAATACTCTCCTGTAACAAGGCCTTTCAGAACAACAAGTGGGCCAAGACCACGATATGATATCGCACACCAGATCATCACTGAACCGCCGCCATGCTTAACCGTAGGCCAAAGACAGTCAACTTGACAAGCTTCTGGTGGCGTTCTCCAAACGTAAACACGTCCATTTGTCGGGAATAATGTAAACGACGATTCGTCTGACCATATTAACATTCTCCTATTGTTGTTGTGTCCAATTTTTATGCTCGCGACACCATATTCGTCGCTTCAAGGCTGAACGCATGGCATGGTGTAATCAATGGTTTTGAAATAGCCGCTCTACCATGAATATTTGTCATATGCAGTTCACGCTGGATAGCTTTTGATGAAACTGTTTCCTGTAGATGTGCGTTCATCACAGATGTTATCTGGGATGCTGTTGTCTTGTGTTTTTTTTTTTTTGCCACAGTCCGTTTCAAAACCCTTCTGTCTCTGTCATTCAGCTTCGATTTTCGACCACTGTTGTGCTTTATAGATGATGTTTTTCCCTATTTCAAATATGCTGACTTTACAGTTGACACTGTACTTCTCCCAACACCTAGATGGGTGTGGCCGTTATCGTTACTGAGGCTCCAGCAAGACGGGCCCCAACAAACATGCCTCTTTCGAAATCCAGCCATAACGCAATTTTAACACAGAAATATATCTCGCATCCGTCTTCTATCACTGATAGTAGCAGACTGATGATGTTTCTTTCGACTGCTACTTTTTCACGTGTCACGTAATTAAACGAAAGCTTGTTTCTCCGCTCCTCCGAGCCTTTGAACAGCATTATGCCATTAATTTTTGTGTTCGTTTGTAAAAATCGGCATCGGACACTTTTAGCATGATACGCGAGGCTTTCCACGATGAAATAATGTTGAGGGCAAGTGTTTTTCAGGACAACATGCCTGATGGTAGTCGTTCCTGTGTTGATCACTGTCTATGTGATGGACGTTGAAGATCTTCCCTCACGTTCAAGATCTTCCACATTTTGCCTTCCTTCCTAAAAGTTTTATGCCAGCGAAAAACACTTGCCCTCGACATTTCTTCAAACGTGGAAAACCTCGCGTATCATGCTAAAAGTGTCCTATGCCGATTTTTGTAAACGAACACAATAGTGATACGCGTAACGCTGTTCAAATGCTCGGAACTTACGTTTAGTCACGTGACACTCTGGCACATTGGCTCGTATTCACCGTATATCAACTTGTTTTGTTAGAATAGACAAGCAACATTTCTTTATTCCACAGAAATTAATATTGTGATGAGTGGTTTCGCGACAGTGTAAAATTAACCTTATTACTTAGTGAACATCCTACGTATATAAAGTGACCAGAATAATCAATTTTCTAGATTACTTAGAAAATGCCAACATTTAAGTGCTAGAAAAATAATTTTTCAACAGCGCTTTGACACATTTATAATGTAACAATATATAGCGTTGCATGACAAAACTAAGAAAGTTGACACTACAAAAAAAAAAGGTGGCTACTACAAAAGTTTGAGTTTTAGGTGAAGCTTCTTTTTAAGTTCGTTTCATGTAAAACTGCACTAATTCAATTCGTAAAACTGACCAATCTGTAGCGAATAGCCAAGTACTCATAGCTATACTAATAATACTTTTGAACGTGTTGAAATCTTTATCAAGCTTGCGACATTTTCAAACTTCACCATCTTGAAGTATACGACGACAAATTAATATATAAAATTAATATTACGTTTCAGGGTTAACAGGGTCACGCGCATCACCTCGTTGAAATGATTAAGACTAGGTATATAAATTTAGGAATGCTAAGGCTCTTAAGGTGCATAAGTATTCTTTCCTTTGTTATTATGATGTCTATATAGACTGTGAGACACAGGGAGATCTATCACCCCTTAAAAACCGGATGCAACTAACGTTTTACTATGTACAAAATGCACAGTTTGGGAAGATAATGGTATTTTCTCATATTTTGTTAAAAAAAAACTCTTTAGTATAATAGAATTTGCATGCGAAGAGTTAAGTGCGAGCCAGTAAACTTTTGAAAAATATCATACTACACTGCTGGCCACCGTAAATGCAACACCCTGAAGGAAGCATGCAAATAATATGAAACTTACAACATGCATTAGCGGAGGTGAGATATGCAAATGATTAGAATTTCAGCGCAGACGCACATCACGCTCGCCTGTGGCGCCACTTCAAAGCGATATTTAAGGCTTGGAGATTTCGACGATTTCAAGTACGGCAATTATGTTTTTCTTGTGGTTTTTTCAAAAAAAAACCGATCAATTATGCCTCGTAGAAAACAGCGATCATCTTTTGATCAAGTATCCGAGTTCGACAGAGGAAGGATAGTGGCCTACCGAGATTGTGGATTATCTTTCAGGGAAATCGGTAGTCGTGTTGGACGAAACCAAACAACTGTAATGCGGATATGGGATCGTTGGATGCAGGAGGGTACGACGAACCGACGTGTTCGATCGCATCCACCTCAGTGCACCACTTCACGTGATGACAGGCATATAGTGCGTATGGCAGTGACGGATCGCTCAGCCACATCACGAACCATAGCACAGCACATTCAGTCTGTAACGCATCCAGTGTCTGCGCGTACCATTCGACGCCGTTTACAGCAGAGTGGTCTGTCCGCAAGACGTCCATTGCTTCGTCTACCCTTGAAGCAGAACCACAGACGTCTCCGCCGCCAATGGTGCGATGAAAGAAGGATGTGGACGGCAGAATGGAATGCAATTGTCTTTAATGACGAGTCACGCTTCTGTCTGCAACACCACGATGGTCGGATTCGAGTCTGGAGACACCGTGGAGAGAGGATGCTGAACAGCTGCGTTATGCACCGCCACACTGGTCCTGCATCGGGTATTATGGTATGGGGCGGTATTGGATATAACTCTCGCACTCCTCTAGTACGCATTGCCGGTACTTTAAACAGCCAGCTCTACATCTCCGAGGTGTTGGAGCCAGTTGTTCTTCCTTACCTTCAGGACTTGCCCACAGCCATATTTCAACAGGATAATGCGCGACCACACGTGGCACGTATTGTACAAGGGTTCTTCGTCTATCGCCAGATTGAATTGCTTCCCTGACCAGGTCGCTTTCCGAATCTTTCGCCGATATAAAACATGTGGTCCATGGTTGCTCAAAGATTGACCCAGATTACATCCCCAGCTGCCACACCAGATCAACTTTGACATCGTGGGGAAGCTGCTTGGTCTGCTGTACCACAAGAACACATCCAAAGTCTCTTTGAATCAATACCGAGGCGTGTGGCAGCGGTGATCTCCAACAATGGCGGCTACTCTGGCTACTGATTTTGGCAGGAACCACACTTCACAGAAGTCTATAAATTTAATCATTTGATACTTGGTCAACATGTTATCTACAAAATAAATTTTGTTGTGATATCTTTTGTCTTTCTTGGTGTTGCAATTTGGGTGGCCAGCAGTGTATTTTAATCATACTAAAATTCCAAACTTGGCCATTTAGTCCTTTAACCTTTAGACTACGGCCGGTACATCAGTTGTACCATGATCGCGCCAAGAAGGAATTTCGACTACGGTCGTTATAGCAGTTGTACAATAATAGCTACAAGAATTGCGCCAAGAAAAGGTTTAGACTACGGCCGTTATAGCAGTAGTCCCTTGGAAGTTATAAGAATCACGCTTGTTATATCTATAGCCGTAGTCAAAAGGTTAACGTCTCTCACCTTCATTTTGGGTCACGGTAGCCAGATTGGAAGAGTAACTGATTAGAAACCGGAGGGTTGCGAGCCAACCAAAGACCGTCGTGTACAAAGATGGCTGATGCATGAAAAAATCTTTCGTGACCTCAAATGTCCTCACGTTGGAGTGATGTTGAAATTTGGAGAGTTTGTGCCAGTTCAGTCGTTGCTCCGTCATCTGACCGTTGTTCAAAATTACGTGGTGTCGTCCTCGGATTTTTCCTTTCGGGTTTGAACCCGTACCGTTTCCAATAGCCCGTTGTGTTGTTTCCAATGGGATGTTAATTAAAATACCTACCTACTTCTCTTTCATTTTTTTGTGCGTCCACAACTGTTATAATGTGAATAACTGCCAATGTGATCAATGCATCAAAATAAACGAATCGCCTTTGAGAACGAATGGAATGGAATTGATGTTGACATTTACAGGCTAACTGGGGTTAGATGACTGATATAGGAACTTTTAGACTTAGATTGTAATGGAAATGAGATTGAATACCATTGAGAAGTATGTAAAATTCTGTTTCATATTTTTCAACGAAAGTTATTTCGCTATGAGGTTATGTGAATATCTGCCATATTCATTTTACTAGATTTGAATAAGACATGAATTGTGAGTAACGACACTGCTTATCAATAGATATAAGCAATAAAGAAAGTTCAGCACAGTTGCTGTGCACCAGGATAAGATAATGTTTAACAGTGAATATCTACTTATCGCTATATACGTATTCGTTTTAATTCAATTTCCTCAAGCCTTAAGCTATGAAAACTGAGAAGGTATCTTTATGAATAAAAGTTACAGAAACACATAAATCTTCGTATAAATGAAACGTTTTTGGGAATTATGCGACTTTGAAGATCAGCAGCATGCAGAATAAATGTCCTACCGGCGGCAGTTTTGACTCACTACCTTATAAATTACTTTTTCCAATATCTGTAGGGGAAACTCAGGATGCGTTTCGATGTCCAGCAACGACGTGTCTGAAGGCGACCTTCAATTTCTACGCATGCTGTCTGACCTTTCAGGGAGTAACTGTTAAAGGTCTTCACAGGAAGGGGTCGACGAACAGTGGAGTAAGTGGCTGTACCACTTTTTCTGAAGAGGTCAAGGTGAATGATCATTAAGAGAACGATGGGTTGGCTGAATATTCAAAGCAAGCTGACAACAGTTCCATAGAATGTTTTGCTTGCATCCGCATTGATTCTTTGTCAAAGTATTCAAATCAGAAGCGACTTTTCTTTGCCTGTCATGCTGTCTCACGTAAATGGCGCGAGCCGACTTTTTCTTGGGAAATTCCCTTCCGTAAACAGGAATAAAACTAGGTTTAAAAAACGAACGTAGATGAAAATAAGATAAATAAAATTACGCTGTAAAATTCAATCTCGAGTGCCTTCTAAGCATTTCTTCTTTTGTGCACATTAACAAACGACACATATTTTCACTCTGGGCTATGATAAATAAAATTTCTTGATGGTTCCCTCATGGAAAAAAATGAAAAACTATTCGCATCATCTTCTTTATACGTGGGGACCTTGGTGTAGCCTAGTTACAAAGTAACGGATTAGCAACAGGTGGGTTGATAATCCGAGCTGAAACTCTATTCAAACAAAAACCGTCGGGTACGTGTGGACTTATGCACGTTAAATCCGCCGTGTCCACACATTGGCGTGGTGTGGAGATTTGGAGAGTGAGGTACCAGCACTTCAGGTGTTGACCCCGTCATCTGACCGATGTTTAGAAAAATTACGAGGTCCTCGGATCTTTATCTGGATTGATCCTGGACCGTCCCCAATAGACTGTTGTGTTGCTTCAGTGCGACCCCTCCCCTCTTGTGTAGGTTTGAATAATCTACTTCTGCTTAGCAGTGAGCAGGGGTTTAGTGCTATATGATTTCCTCTTGAAGCAAACTCAAACCTTTCTCTGTAACGTGATCATCACAATTTTTTTAAAGTTCCAAATTCTGTTTCTGGAAAGAAAAGAAACAAGTTTATCATAAAAAAATATCTTACATTTGCTATGCTATTAAAATACTAGTTTTTTTTTAACAGAAATTTCAGATATTCATAATTTTATTAACGGACAATAAGAAATAAAAGTATTCAAAAACAAACAATTTTTCCCCCTCCTAAGAATGAAAAGTATGAATCACGCTGTCTTCATTAATATACTTATTTTGAAGGTTTGTATAAAAAGACTAAATTACATTTAAATGCTGTTAACAGTTAAGAATTTAAATATAAATTTTAGGGTACTCTGTAAGTAATGAATTATGAATTTTAAACAGATCAAAAGATAGGTATGAAAAAACAGTGTCTTCAACTTGGGGAAACTGTTTTTGGATGAACAAAGGTAAAAAAACAGATTATTTGCATTAATATACGAGTGCGTGTTTTCGGATGAATTAGTTTTGTTTATAGATTCCAACAACAAACCTTATCTGCACAGTAGATATATCACACCCCGGCTGCACACACAATTTTACCACAAAAAAAAAACACAACCGAATTCCAGTTTTGGACAGGACTGTAAATATATGCTTCAGCATCCTGCAAACTTGTCCCAACTTCCCTCTACTGAAATCTACATATGTGAAGCATACAGAAGCATATATTTTCAGTCTTTCTACACATAAAACTAGAAATTCATTTTTTAGTAAAGGGGTTTTGCAGCCCGGATGCAATATATATCCCACATGCTTTGAAGCTTTGACTCCACAACTAAAGAATGCTACGGTGTCTCCTAGGTTTTACCGACCTTACTTTCTGATATAACAACCTTGCAACATGATCTGTGAAGTTGATTGACCCTGAATATTTAACCACAATAAAACCTTGATAATACGTTGTAATGTGGATCAAGGTAAACCTCAGATAACTAGAAGCTCGGATAATAAGGCGGCATAAACACAAAACAGCCTATACAAAACACAGAAACTAACTAACACAACACACACACCCGCGCCTAGTGTCGTGAGACACTGTACCAGTTTAAATAAGTGTGGTTGGATGAGTAGAGCAAGCCACCAAGGTGACATGGCTACCCAGAATGTTAGAACACATTATATATATACATCTATACACTATTTACATTAAATCATTATGCTAGGTTACATTACAAATATATATATATATATATATATATATATATATATATATATATATATATATATATTTGTAATATATATACATTGAAAATCACCAGGACTTGATTAATCTAAGAGACTAAGAAAAACGAACTCTTTATTCTCACTTTTCATGATATATATATATATATATATATATATATATATATATATATATATATATATATATATATATATATATATATATATATATATATATATATATATATATCATGAAAAGTGAGAATAAAGAGTTCGTTTTTCTTAGTCTCTTAGATTAATCAAGTCCTGGTGATTTTCAATGAATCTCACCATGTTAATAATTTTAACCCTCGAGCCCTTGTTGCATGCAATGTTGAAATACAGTTCAACATGCTATTATTTCAACTACTGAAAGATTCATAAAGCAAGGGTTTAGGATAGTTTATATTAGGATTTGTGTGGCATATGTTTCTAATGGAATATTTTGGGTGGCTTTGGGAGGGCATGAGTCATCTATCATCTGTGGGAGGGAGCATTCTGCCCTCCAAACTAGATCAGTCAAAGGCCACTTGGGTGCCCGTTACCTTCTTTCTTGTTAAAAAAGATACTATATCAAATCAGACTCGAAAAACACGAACACTCGGGTTTATAGGAGTTTGGTTCCAGGTTCTATTGTATACAGACATTTGTTGCACATTATTAATTACTTATCTATATATTATCGATATTTAGGGGATTTGAAGGTTGTTGGGCCCTAGGAATTAGATCCCTTTAAGCAAACGAATAAAAAGAGTCGAGTATTCAACGACAATAATCAAATACTTAGAAAGAGAGAAAACCTGATTATTTTGATCTGACAGTAAATTTTTTACACAGCTCAAAATAAGCATTTTATGAAATAGACGAGGGCGGACCTTTACTTTTCTTGTGTGTTAATGGTTTATCTATTAAAGTGTGTGTGTGTGGTGTTAACCATTTTAATGTAGTGATTAATAGTTTAATAAATTGCCCTGAGATTGTTGACATTTGGGTTACACAAATCCAATAATTTTCTCATTCACTAGTCCTTTATTATTGACAGTTAACAGTTATAATAGTATTTAAAGCAACGAGCTTAGTAGTAAAGGTAGACAAAAAAGTGCAATATATTTTAAATTACTTAAAATTTGATTAATGGCAGTGATTAAAAAAAATTCATTCGTGTTGTTAGAAATGCCTGTTTGTCACTCTATTCCTTAGTAAACAGATTTTTAAGTGTATCCCAATTACCTTGAGATGAATTAGAAATTCTTAACCTCTATTTCAAATTAGCATGTAAATTAATCCTTGAAGCAGTTGGTTCTAGATCTTAAAACGGCAAGTCGCAATGAATAAAAATATCTCTTTGAATGATAAACAGATTTTACACACACCACTCGGTTATTTATTTTAGAACGCTTTTGATAAACATAATTGACACACCTATAATTTTTTGTATACTTTGGGACATATTCGAGAAACAACATTAGAAAGGATTGAAACATTGAATCGAGATTACTTGACACAAATACAAATTAATAAATATCCAAGCAGTATGTCAAACAGAGATCTTCCATGGGGGAAGTATTTATAAAAGTTTTGCTCAGGTAAAAAGTCTGTTTTAGTCGAATTAGAAGTTATCGCTTGAATGCTTTTAAAAATTAGCGCGAGTTTACTGTAGGATTTTTCTGAAAGCGTCTCTGGAAAAATAATAAAATATACATGTAACTTAAGTTATAAAATGAATACTTAAAAAAAAAAGAAAGAGTCAGAGCAAACTGGAACGTCACAACTTTTGTCTTCAAAGTATAAACTGATGAATCAAAATTTGCTCGAAGGAAGCGTGCTTACAACTGAAATTTGCATTTCCATAGTCGTGTAATAGTATACTAATGACAGATTAAATACAGGATAAATAGTAAATTAATTGATATTCGTATCGCATGGTGAAGGTTGAAAATGTAGATAATTGCAAAAGATGGTTGTGCTCGATGTTGAATATCAATTTAATTACAAAGGTTAGCCTGTGCAATAGCATTTGTACGCAAACTTTTTTATTTTTACGTCGAAGACTCAAGGCCAAAGTGGCCAATCCAGTTCCTGTCCATTACCAATTCTCTTAATGTTTCCAGTCTCGGATTCTTTTCCAACACCCTAATGATCCGGATTGTAATATCACTTGGCTTTCCAAGTATGTTAAAGCGAAGCTTCAGTCTGCGTTGAAATAATAGTTAAAATTGCTACTATAAGTCGAGAGATAAGGATCACTGACAAAGAGCAGACAGTTTATTAAAGGTTTTTGCTCTTACCCAGAATAAAGGTCTATAAAACAGAAGGGTTTCATTTAAATTACGTCCTTGATATTCTACTTTAGACATCGTGGAAGAGAGGAATGCGATGGACGATCTAATATCGAATGTACTGACGCTTTCTCTGACCTTGAATTGACATTTCGTATGCATCGCAGAACAGCACTTTCATAATAGTCTTGACTTATTATGCAACTCAGGAGACGAGAGCTGCATACATAAATAGATCTTAGTTTTAGTAAGTACAAATATTGAGTAATATCTTTTGAGGTTATGCCCGAATACTGTAAAAAACAAGCTAAACAATGCTGGAAACGGACAAATTTTGGTCAGTTTCTTCAAGCATGGTGTTTGATTGAGTCAGGAATAGAAGTTGTAATTGAATGTGTTTCAATTTATGATTTTTTTTCCTAATGTTAATTTGTTAATAATTGTAAACTGAATTTTAGTAAACGAAAATAGCAAAAATTGAGTTTGTGTTACTTAATTGTTCAATATACCATTATAATTAGTTTGATGAGTTTCAAAATTTCAGCAATCGCTAACTCTATAGCTTTGAGAAAAAACGTACAGGTTCAAAAGATGATTAGAATCTGTCATAGGTGTCCTTTAAATAAACTGAGATACCACGAAATGTAACAAGGGAACGCGCATGCTAATGAAATGCATATTTTTACACAAGACTCAATTTCTAGCATAATGGTACTTTTGTTTTGCCTATCCAGCTCTTGTAGACGTGATCAACGGCTAGTGTTTTAGTACATTTTAATAGAATGTGCAAGTACGATTAAAAGTGAAAACATCACACTCTAGTTTGCAGGCCACACCATCATTTGTCAAAAACAAAAGTTGAATAATTACGAAGTTATTTCCAACTATTCATAAAATTTTTGATAAAAGGGGCTTTACCAATCTCGTTTGAAGAAGAAAGTTGGTTCATGCAATAGCACCAAAGGAATCCAAAATTGCTATTTAGCTATTTGAAATTGAAAATCATAAAAATATGTTTTGCACCAAAGGGCTCTATAGCTGTTTTTACATAAAAGAAATGGCTGTATTCTTGTGCAATATGTTCAAACAAGTCAGAACAAGATGAAAATACAATGTTGGATATTGATGGGGACCTACATACCGCTTTTTTTTTCGTGCAGTCAACCTGGCGCTTGTTACAGGCAGTATGCTGGCCTTCATTGACTGGAAAGAAAAGTCCTAAAGATTTGTAGTCCCAACATGATGTAGCGGGTTTGCCACTGCGGTAACAGTCTGATCTGTTCCGTCTGCGAATAGGTTCGCTGCTTGTAACCCAGTGTAAATTTCTCTCTTCTGGCAAGTAAAAAATTTCCTTTGTAAGTGAATTTTTAGTATCCACTTACTTGATCGAATAATTATTGCTTGGACAGAACTGACACTTGGGCGCCAAAAAACCCAACAAAACTGTTGATTTTTCACTCAGGTTTCAGTGGCGGATTAAGCGGTAAGCGGACTAAGTGGCCGCGTAGGGCCCCGGAATAGCAAATGGCCCCGAGATGTTAAAATGTATTTTCATTAGGGTTAGAGGAAAGTTGTGACAGCGTCTTTAAGGTATCCGACTAGGTTCGGAAATAAATTTTCCTTAAAACGACTCTTAAATCACAATTTAAACATTTTTCATACTAGATAATGTTTTGAAATCATAAAAAAAAAGCAAAAAATAATGCACCGACTCATTATTTTTTTGTCAATTGGGCAAATTAAGGTAAAATTCAATCAAAATGACTTCTCCAATATGGCTAACTCTCTGTATAAATTTCTATTAAATTAATGTTAATTTCCTTGTAGCACCATGTATCTATGATATTAGTGACGCGACAATATACTAAAATCAAAGAGATATATTGAAATGTTAAGAAGTATCGCTCGTTATATGTAGCTAAAATTTTAATTTTCAAAATGTCTACTTTTCGTTTAATTTAAACAGCTATAAACTAAAAAGTATGCATTTTACAACAAACCTATAGTATACTGCCATTACAACATGTTAATAAGTAATAATGCTTAGTATCGTAGAGATATTTCTGCAAGTTTTTGAGAAATCATGTTAAGCGTGTGCAATATTTGCTTAAAATTGTGTTTTCCAGAAAAAGCATTTAAAGTTTACCTTTGTGTTTTTTGTCATTGCACAATTCTTCGAACGAATTCATTGAAACTTGATGTTAAATGTTGAGGCTTCTTTGTAGAAAATAATTTCAACAAATTTATGTTTAAAATTTTTTTTTTGAAAAATTAGCAGAAATTTACCTAATTTCCGGTCATTTCAAGCCTACTTCCGGTTTCGATTTCTGTCGTTCAATAATACTAAAATTGCTATAATTTTATTTCTATTTATCGTAGACTTAAAACAATAACAGATTTTAAATTTAGGAAACTGGGCTTCAATATGAGAGAATACAACAAATTTGACAACTATGGTCAAAATTACGTTTTAAACGTAGTCGGATACCTTCTGTGCAAGGTAAAGAGTTTTTTATACAAGTTGGTCAACAAGAGCAGATGCTATATTAGCTATAAAACTTGGTTTCACCCATATAAAAGAGGCTTTAACTGAAATTTGTATTTCAGAAGAAAAATAGTTACCACAGTGAAGACGACTACACTTCTGGAGAAAATGGACAAATATGAAACCGCCCAAATGACAGTTATTTGGAACACTATTTTACAAAGAATAAATGCTACTAGTAAATCACTTCAATCAGTGGAATACGAGCTATTAAAAGTATCTATCCTACTGAAGTCATTAGAAATTTTATCAAAACTTTCAGAGAAGTTGATGAAGAGGCAATGATTAAACAGGGATTTCATTTAATGTGAAAGATGAACAAACTCGCAGACAAACAAAAGATATTTTTTTTGTTGAAAACAAAGAAGTCGGACATGATTTTACAATAAGAGAAAATTTCATAGTCAATGCATTTTGTGTCATGTGATAACACCAAGTCATAGTTAAAAAAAAAGAACACGATTTAAAAGTTGAAGAATATTTACAAAAATGACATTGATGTTAGTTCCTTAGAAGATGAATTTGAGCATTTTTTTAAATATTTCTAAAAGAAAACGAGGACACCAATAAAAACCACACCAGACATCTAAAGAGGCGCCAAAGAAGTATCTTGCACATTTTCTAAAGTTGAAATATCATTGACATTTTTTTTAACAATTCCCTTATCTAATGCGTCAGGAGAAATATCATTTTCTGTTTTAAAGCGTGTAAAAATGATTTAAGGAGTACTATGAGAGAAGAAAGATAAATTAATATGGCCATTCTGAAAGGTCACCATAAAAACCACACCAGACATCAATAGAGCCGCCCATGAAATATCTTGCAAATTTCCTAATATTGAAACATTATTGAAATTTTTTAACAATTCCCTTATCTAATGCGTCAGGAGAAAGATCCTTTTATGTTTTAAAGCGTGTAAAAAATGATTTAAGGAGTACTATGAGACAAGAAAGATAAATTAATATGGCCATTCTGAAAGGTCACCATAAAAACCACACCAGACATCAATAGAGCCACCCATGAAATATCTTGCAAATTTCCTAATATTGAAACATTATTGAAATTTTTTAACAATTCCCTTATCTAATGCGTCAGGAGAAAGATCCTTTTATGTTTTAAAGCGTGTAAAAAATGATTTAAGGAGTACTATGAGAGAAGAAAGATAAATTAATATGGCCATTCTGAAAGGTCACCATAAAAACCACACCAGACATCAATAGAGCCACCCATGAAATATCTTGCAAATTTCCTAATATTGAAACATTATTGAAATTTTTTAACAATTCCCTTATCTAATGCGTCAGGAGAAAGATCCTTTTATGTTTTAAAGCGTGTAAAAAATGATTTAAGGAGTACTATGAGAGAAGAAAGATAAATTAATATGGCCATTCTGAAAGGTCACCATAAAAACCACACCAGACATCAATAGAGCCACCCATGAAATATCTTGCAAATTTCCTAATATTGAAACATTATTGAAATTTTTTAACAATTCCCTTATCTAATGCGTCAGGAGAAAGATCCTTTTATGTTTTAAAGCGTGTAAAAAATGATTTAAGGAGTAGAAGAGAGTATGAAGAGTCTATGAGAGAAGAAAGATAAATTAATATGGCCATTCTGAAAGGTCATCATAAAAACCACACCAGACATCAATAGAGCCACCCATGAAATATCTTGCAAATTTCCTAATATTGAAACATTATTGAAATTTTTTAACAATTCCCTTATCTAATGCGTCAGGAGAAAGATCCTTTTATGTTTTAAAGCGTGTAAAAAATGATTTAAGGAGTACTATGAGAGAAGAAAGATAAATTAATATGGCCATTCTGTATATAAAGCAAAAATTTAAAACCGAGAGAGAGACACTACCAAAAAATAGACGAATTACAAAAACAAAGCAGGACGGAAATTCATGTAAAAAATATGTAATTTTAATAGATTTATTTTATGTGTTATGGTTTGAAATGTTTTATTTCTTGTATATTTTGTAGGAAACTTAATGAGAGTTTTCTTTGAAACTTCTTTTTTCTAACTTCAATTTTTTGAGGGCCCCGAAAATTCGACAGCTTGGGGTCCCTACTTGACTTGATCCGCCACTGCCAGGTTTTGTATAGTCTTAAATACCGGTTTTGAGGTATTACCTCATTTTCGCTAGGAAATCTTCCGGTCAGGTTCGATTTCGCCCTCTGTGTGAATTTCTATTTTCTAAGTCAATAAAATGTCCATGTGCGTATGACCATTTACCTGCAGCTTGGTCAAATGCGGCCCTTGTACCATAAAACCATACACAAAGAAATCAAAAGGTTAAGAGCATCTGAATAAGGAAATAAAAAATACATTCATCAACACTCAAGGAAGTAATAGGAAAATAAAACTCGAAGGAAACTACTTCAGTGAATCCAATTAAAATAGAATGTAAAGATTATTCGGATTCAAAAATAGTTATGAGCACAAAAAATGTACGCAGAAACCAGCTTCGAATGGACGAAAGTTCAGGGCTGAAATCTATTGCTGTAATTTTATAAATTTGTGGTGAAAGCTAAATCTGTTATCCGTATAATAAAAGCTTTTTTAATGGGACAGATCTATAAATCTTTCCTTGTGCTAAGTCAGTCACTGAATTAGAAGTTGCAAAGGATAAGTGCGTAATTGTAAAACCTTGATGTTGATAGATAGATCGATAATGAAGGTCATTGTTTCACTTAATATTCAGATGGAACATTTTTTTTTAATCCGAAATAATTCATTGTTTGGGATAATTACCATGCGGGGTAATAATTATTATAAAAATACAATGTGAAGAACAATGAAAAGAGAAGAAGGACGAAGCTATAATGTGTTGGGAAATTCTTCTCCAAGGGACAGTGTCCGTTTGAAGCACCGAATTACCGGTGGTTTTAAGATGTTATTACACATAGGTCGGTTGTTGAAATAACGTCGCATTGGAACAACACAATGGGCTATTGGATATGTTCCTGGATCGATCCCGAAGGGAAGATCCAAAGATAGCACCTCGTAATTCAACCATGGTCAGATGACAAGATAACGCCTGAGCAGGCACCACAATCTACAAATTCCCACTCCACGTCGACTCGAGGAAACATCTAAGGCCCTGACAGATTTAACATGCACAGCCCCGCCGTACACGTATCCATGGAATCAAAGCCCGATGGAGTCCAAGGAAATCGAAATATGTTTTCACTGTGAAATTAACTTTTTTATATGTTTAAAATTGATAAATCCTTGTTGCAATAAGGAGGTATCAATATATCAAGGATAATACGAGGGCTGTTCAATAAAGAATGATCATAATCTTTTTAAAGGTGATTAAAAAAATAAAGAAAAATAAAATTCATATTGAATGTGTAGCGGGATAAGTGGAGAACAGATAGCGCAAGTTTCACAGTCATGACGTCATTGCTGAGGCTTTGGCAGCCGGCCAAGAACGACTAGTATTACTTTCGCCTGCGACAAAAATGGATGTGACACGCGAAGTGCAATACACTGCATTGAAATTTTGTTTTCGCCTTAAAAAATCATCGGATCTTTCAAAAACCAATATCATCTGTGTACCCCATCCTCCATATAGTCCTGATGTGCACCATGAGATTTTTTTTCTGTCCCCGAATTCGAAGAAACTCCTCCGGAAAAAGTGGTTTTCAGCGTCACAGGTAGTGGTAAAAGTTGCGCGGGCAAGTTTGAAGGACCTGTCAAAAAATGGCTTCCAGCATGTGTCTGAAATCTGGAAAAGAGGTGGGAAAAGTGCATTGCATGTAATGGAGAGTATTTTGAGAAATACCATAAGAATTTGAAGGATTAGTACAGGAAATTATTTTTTATCAATTTATGATTATACTTTACTAAACAGCCCTCGTATATAAGGATAAGCAATAAGGATCAATATATAAGGATGTATCAACTATATAGGTGTTAAGGGAAAAAAAGAAAATTCCATTTTTTCATGTTAAGTAACGAGTACACACAGAATTACAATTTTTGCTGAATGAGGAACTGGATTTCGAAAATGGTACTTTGTCCCATTATTTTTACCAATATTACCTACTTTTCACTAGAACATCTTGTACCACTAAGTAAGCTGGGGTCATTATCAGAGCAAAGTTATAACAATTTGAGTAGGTGTCACTCTGAAGAGTCTTAATTTCATTTTGCTGTTGGCGAATGTTGGAAGTGAAAAGAGGTAATTTATCATTCAATTAATTTTATTTATCATTTTAATTAACATTCAAGAAAAATTAAGATTTTTATATTTCATTTAACAAAATTAAAAGTCCGAAAAGTTAAAACCTTTAAATAGATTTAGTTAGGAAATTATTTAATACCGTGAATAAATTCATGGAATGAATTCTGTAATATTCTATTGCTAATCTGAGTTTTCTAACGTTTCAACAATCTTAAAAATATAAAAACACAAACTGCAAATGCAATGAAAAACACGTGTAATTGTTCTATAGAACATAATTTCATTTTTTCATGCTAAAGTTTATTTTTTGAACGAAACAAATACTTTTCAAACTCAGCTTAAAGAGCAGTGATACAATATTCTTGATTAAATAATATAGTGGAACCCATCTTCTTAACTCCTTTTTTTTTTTAAATTTATTAGTTAAAAAAATCAGATGCAAAAAAAAAAAAGAGCTAAAAGGTGACGACGTTTTCATTACCAATGAGATGAGTGAGTTTAATCCTTTAGAGTTTAATGTCAACAACCAGAATTAGTATTGCTGAGGTGTCAGTTCCGATTAATCAAAAAAGGCGAATTACGTTTGTGTCACGAGTCAAAATCGAGGTTAAATCAGTGAAAGGAAAATGTCTTACATTTGAAAATGAAACGGTGAAAAAGAAGTTGGCATTCTCTTTATTTCGACTTTTCTTTACCCGAAGTTTCCGGTTTTTTAGATGGAACAGTTAATCATAGAAATACTCATAGACAATGAATACCGATGTGTGTATGAATTCTATGGTCTCATGCTCGGAAAAGGAAATAAAATTGATTTTGTAGTAGCTCTTATTTCAATAAAGTATTTCTCAATCTGTCTATTTTCTAAAAGGAAAATACATTAGAACTCGCTGTAAAAGAAGGTTGGTTGAAATGCGTTTTAATGTTCTGTGAATTAATGACTTGTTCAGCAATTTTAGACAAAAATTGTCAGGATCCTGTATCTGAAATTTGAGCTAATGAAATAAGTTAAAATTAGGTTGTTTATATTTTTATGGTGCAAGGGTAAAATTTCGTCAAGTTGTTTTAAGCACAAGACGGACAACGTCAAGTAATGGACATATACATTAGGGTGGAGCGAAAAACACGAATTTCGGAAATTGAAAACGCCTATGGTGGGAATAGTTGGGGACTACCATGCTTATTAATAATACAAAATATGAGCTAAATCAATTAATATCTTCAGGTGCCAAAATCACTTTGAAATTTCGAAATTTTGCCAATTTTTTCACAAAAACAATAGTAACGCATTTAAAAAAATTGAATAGATCTTATTTAAAGCCATGAGTGGGTGAAATGAACTTCCCTCTTTGTAAAAAAAAAGTTTTATACCTAACATTATCCCGGAAATTAAAAAATGTCCCCCTTTTTTTAGAGGGCTATCGCGCGCGTCTCCACTCCTCTCAATAGACTCATCATTACGACCACGCGTTTACACGAGCGCTTCCCTTTGCAGCTCTTTGCTTGTTTTCATTATGTAAACAACCCAGAACTCACCACGAGGAGGTGGCTGCATATGAGTTCCACCCCCCATCCCCCTTAAAATTAAATTGAAGTTACTATTTTACACTAAAAAATTAAAGTGCAGTTACTGGCATAGAAGTGGTTTAGCTTAAAAGTGGTTGATATTGGCTTTTGTTTTCAAATCTGGGTAAAACAAGTCTAGAAGCAATTCTTGACCTAATAAATCCATCTCGTGCCTCTGTACCACATACTGCACTTGATGCTTCAGTTACTAATTTAACGCAACGTTCTACTGCTTGTGAATGGCACGGAAAGTTAAATATGTTGCTATTGGTTGGAATGTCTAGAATCGTAGACTTGAGTTGCTCATCAGAAAGAGATACTGTAAGTGGTGGCTCTGTAACGGAATCTGATTGCCATTCAATTAGATTTATGTAATCGTCTGCTTCGAAGTTTAACTTGGGAATTTTAAACTCTCGAATATTCATTTCAACTTCATTTTTTTGTCGTAATTTTAAAATTCTTCTAAGGTCCAATTCTCTAACGTGTTTTCGATCATCAACTAACATTGCCAAAATAATATTTTCTGGATGGGCATAATAAGCTTTTCTTTGCAAAGTTAGATCTATTACAATTTTTAATTCCTCAGGCAAAAATCTCGATTTATTTATAATATTGTAAAAATGAAGACTCCCGTACCGACACGATGACTGACTTTTAATTTTAAACCACACATATGAGTATACCTTCACAACATACTCTGTTAATATTTTCAAGTTATGGGTTGGATCTTCTGTTGAAACATATAACCTTAAAATTCTATTTGCCGTCGTCAACCATCTGGAATGATTCAATTTTCCTGGATCTTTTTGTGATAAGCTTAATGTAATATATTTATTTGATATCCCTGTGCACATTTCGTAAAGGTATCTTTGATCAGTGCTAAGATCCTCTAGGACCACATCTGGCAAAGTTGCTTCCATCTTTTCAAAGTTTGTTAAAAGCAATTTTTCACAAGAGTCTAGCATTTTTCCAATTTCTCCGCTGTATCCTTTGGGTCCAGTGGTTTTCCCGTCTAAATGTTGCAACAAATGACGTAAAGGTAGCTCATTTGTATGTAATAAACAAATAAACCGATGCACAGGACGTCCTAAAAAAAGCTCGATTTGTCGAACGACTCCATTTTTTAAACCTGTATTTACCACTGTACCATCACAACCGACAACTTGCATCTTAGAAAAATCGATGTTTTTCTCCAAAAAAGTTAAAATACTTGTTTTAATATTTTGAGAAGAGCCAGTTGTAGGAGTGACATGTCCCATATATTTTGATCCTGGTTCTGATATTAGAACGATATGTTCTTCTATTACAGTCTTTCTAGAAGTCCTTTCTCTTTCTTTAATCATAACTAATGTTTTATCCTTTCGCCCATCAAAGTATATTCCATGTTCTGATAAAGAGGTTGTTTCCTCATTTTTTTCTTTTCAGATAGCTGCGGGTATTTGTCCTTTCTCTTCTAATTTTGCTACGATCAATTATATTTGAAGAATCATACTTGGAAATTACTCCCATATCCTTCAAAGCAGCATTTATTATAATTGCTGCCGATGTATCGGAAACACCAGTTCTATCACAAGCCTGAGCTACATTTGGAAGTTTAGTTCTCATTTGTGAAGTTGAAGGAGAATTACTATCAATGATTGTATCTATCGTGTCATTAGAATTCTTTAGCAAATTAGAACTCAAATTAGCCCCGTAATAGAGGGAGAAAGTATTTTGAATTGTTTTCCTGTACAATCTTTCACCTGAACATTTTGGATCTCTGCTTCTCTTTCTTTGCGCTGCAATCTTTTTTTAAGCTTTCTGCTGGTTTTAATGTCAACATTTCCAATAACCATTTTTCGAAATGTCCTTTGATCGGTTAAAAAAGCTTTTTCAGCAATAGGTACTTTCCTTTTGCAAGTACAACTGAGAAAGTCCTTACATTTACATATGCTAATATCAAATAAATTTTTTTCTGCTGATTCCCTGAAGGACACAACCGTTTTCGAGAAATCTAGTTTGCCAGTATTTTTTAATGGTTTCTTAATATTTCTATATGCTTTATGGTATTTTTTCAGCATATGTCTTATTTGTTGGTTTGTTACAGTTGGAATCGAACTTTTTTCCCATAATCCTTTAAGCTCTTTAATTAAAATTGAACATACATCAGCCATACTAACATCTCTTCTATAATATTTCTGTATGTAAAGATAATACTTCATAACATCTGCGTATGTTGGAAGCATATTAGGCTTCATTATTTCAGCCATTCCAAACACGGGACATACATCTACTGATCGTGTCCGAGGCATTTCGACTTATTCAGAGAACCGTATCTCCTTAACAAACAAAACACACAAAACCCAAACAAAACTGAACTTAAAGAGATTAAAATTCTAAATAAAAAAAATCTAAAATAAGTAAAAATAAACAGTAAAATACGCACCAACAAACGAAAGCGAATGAATTTGATAAAAGGACTTAGTTTTCCTCGATTGACTAGATCGATATGGCATTTGCAGGAACATGCATCTACTAGATATTTATGAAAAAAAGTGGGCGGGTATTTAAAGAAACCCTGACACCTCCACTTCATGTGGTGAAATATGAGTGTTTACCCCCGTATAAACAAGCGAAGAAAGGGAATCGCCCGTGTACCTGCACCCGAAGTAACGATGAACGCAATGATGAGTCTATTGAGAGAAGTGGAGACGCGCGTGATTGCGCTCTAAAAAAAAGGGGACATTTTTAAATTTCCGAGATAATGTTAGTTGCAAAACTTTTTTTTACAAGCAGGGAAGTTCATTTCACCCATCCATGGCTTTAAATAGGTTGTATTAAATTTTTTAAATGCGTTACTATTGTTTTTGTGAAAAAATTGGCAAAATTTCGAAATTTCGAAGTGATTTGGGCACCTGAAGATATTAATTGATTTAGCTCATATTTTGCAGCATGGTAGTCCCCAACTATTCCCACCATAGGCGTTTTCAATTTCCGAAATTCGTGTTTTTCGCTCCACCCTAATATACATACATAAAATTTTACTTTCACAGAAGAGATAATACTAATTTCTTCTTTTCAATAGCCGATAGGACTAAGTCCACACACACACACACATGAGACCCACATTTCTTATATCTTACGATAACCACAGCCCACATCATCTGTCTGAGATTGTGTCTCTGATGAGGACGTTTTTCCAAACAAAACTTCCATTCGCGACAAGTAGTAAATCCCATCTGAAGCTATATTTCTATAAGAGAGCCTCATGGCTATTGTAGGATGCGGAATCCTCCATAGCCCGATTTTCAAATCGGGTAAACCAAGTTCAGATTTGCGGTGTAACTTATGAGAGAGGACTGTATATTGAAGATTGCGGTGAGAACATAAATGATGCAGTGATGCCTTTTAGAAGAAATTGCTGTTTATTTGAAAAGGAAGAAGGAACATGGCTTTGCTCCACTATAGGACAACATCACATCTGAAGGGTAAAATTCGTTTTGAGGTTTTGGCCAGTGGTGCCAGATTTTCAGAACAAAGTACCTCGTTTTGCTGGCGTAAACCTCTAGAAAACCTCTGATTTAGAGATCTGGGATATTATCGACGATTTTTTAAAGGACAATTATATATATATATATATATATATATATATATATTTAAACCTACCATATGCTAAGCACATACATGGCATTTATTTATAAGCACATTATGCTTATTTTATTTTTAACTGCTGCGTGCTGCTGAATTAAGATTCATAAATGTATGCTTTATTTTTTCTTCCAACTTAAATAAGCTTTTGATAAAGATGTCAAAAAAGGGCTAACGAACTTTTTTTTCAAGTATTAGTCTCCCGTCTAAGCAACCCTGTTTTTAATAACATACACACGTTGCTCTGCTGTGTAGTCTCTTTCTTGATCAATGGTACAAGGTGGCAACAAAATCCTGGAAAAAAAGTTCCCTGATATTTCCCTGATTTCCATGATAGTGTAACAAAAATTTCCCTGATTTTACAAATCACTTAAGAAATGTCGGGATCCGTAATTGGTATCGATATACAGTACCCGCACAATATTTTTAAATATTTAGGGTCAGATGGGGTAAAAGGATCACATTATCCTCAAAAATTTTGTATTTTTCTCATCAGATATATGAATTGTTATTATAAGGGTTGGAACCCTTAATGGAACTCTGACAAACAATTAAAAAACTGGAAAAAAATATAAATATTTTGATTATGAACTTTTTACACCTGTCCCTACATTTTCCAAATATACATACAAATTAAATGCAAATACCCATAAATACCCCTACGTTTAAAGCGGTTGCAACGATCTTGGCTCACTTCTAGTAGCGAGTTAGGGCAGGTTAAGGCAACCCATCTGTATTACGATTATTATAGTTTCCATGGCAACCTGGGCAAGCGAAAAGTTAAACCTTTAGGCCCCGGTGCACACATCCGGTTTTTCAACGTACGGCGCCGCTGTGCGGTTTGAGCAAGTGCGGTCTGAGATACATTAGATCCAATGTAGTACTACACACATGCCTCCTGCACCACTGCGGCGATGTACGTCCACCTTGCGTGCAATTTGTACCGCAGTTCCCCACGGCGCAGCAGCTCGCCGCATATGCTTCTCCGGTCTGAAGTAATTAATAAACGGTTGATCTAGTAACGTCTATTTTGTGTGTGTTCCAAAATATACTTTTTTTTACACTAAGTTAGTGAAATAAACACGTTTTCTACGATAGAATATTTATCGCAAATGGCGCGAAATGAGTACTTGCGTCATTTCACGGTTATATGTGCATAGTTGGGATTCGGTGCCGCATGTTGAAAAATCGGATGTGTGCACCGGGCCTTAGACTACGGCCGGTACAGCAGTTGTACCATGATCGCGAAAAGGAAGAATTTAGACAACGGCCAGCACATCACTTGTACCTTAAAAGTTATAAGAATCGCGCCAAGAAATAATTTAGACTACGGCCGTTACAGCTGCAGTACATTGAAAGTTATAAGAATCGCGCTTGTTATATCGATAGTCGTAGTCAAAAGGTTAAACTTTCATTTTGAATCTCCAATATTATAAACTGCAGTGTTTGTCAGTCTGTCTATTTGTTTCCTGCACGCAAAGTCTTGACGAATCTATGGCACTTACATCACAGGTAGTCCGAATGTTTTGCAATTTTTGGGTCGCGGAAATTGAATTTTAAAATTCAATCTAGAACATTTTAAAATGAATTAATGAAATGTAATTACTATTGAATGCAACAGCATAGAAGATCACCGATTCTAAATTTATTTATTTTTTCGTTTCCGTTTGCGTTCCGTCTTTTTGCGCGGAGAAATGATTTTCTCCAGCGGACGATAAAAAACAAATAAACTTTGATCTGGAGTTATTTAGTTCTTTTTTCTATCTGCTAGACCGTTAAAGATAGAGTAAAAATTTCAAATTTCAACGGATTTGAAATCTGCGGAAAATATCACAATAGATCAATACCTAAAAATACGTTTCTTTTTAAATAAATAAAATTTTTAAATTGAATATCTTCAAAATTTTCGCAGCAGATTCTGACGTTTAGAGAGATTTTCAGTGAAAGAGGAAAAGAAAAAGAAAAAATATTTTGGCTGAAATTGTCTAGTTCTTTTTTGTAAAATCGGGATCGTTAAAGATTGATTGAAAATTTCAACGGATTTAAAATTTGACACCAGATTGATATCTTATAAGTTTGATTTTCTTTTAATATATCATTTTTCAACTAAATATTTATATTTTCACAAGAGATTGTGGCGTCACGCGGAATTCCCATTTGGTTTGCGAAGCAAACCAACAAACACCTTGGACTACACCGTTATGGCTGTTATCCAATTTGCGAAGCAATACATAGTTCACTATATTCATAGTTTGGTTTGCTTCGCAAAACCAAATGGAATTTCACAGGGAATTCATTCCAATAGGCTACGAATTTCCATTTGGTTTGCGAAGCAAACCAACACCACGGGAAACGCCATGATGGCTGTTATCCAATAGGCTACGAATTCTCATTTGGTTTGTTTCTCAAACCGTATTCGTAGCAATCACCTGGGGTTAGCGACCAGCACCTAGTTAGTAAGCACCAGACCCCACGAAAAGAACTGTCACGGGCAACGCCGTGCTGGCCACGCAGTGGCTAGTATTCTTTAAAGTTCTTTCAAAATTAGTTGGACTGTCGGTTGATTTCATTGATTCATTTTAAATAATTCCTTCCTTGGCGAATTTAGAAGTTCGCAAAAAAAGCGCTAAAGCCGTAGCATCGCTATAAACGTAGACTGAAGTTTTACCTAAACATTCTACAAAAATATAATTGCGAGCAAAAAATATTAATTTAATGCACCAAAAAACATTATAAGTTACACAAATTTAAAATTGTATACCACAAGTTGTATCGCTGTCCTCATGGCGACGAGACGCTCCGGTAGCGAAAACCACGGCGGTGGTTTTCGATGGGTTCGAAAATTACCGACGCCGGTGTTCTTTAAACGACTTACAATTTCGGCGAAAACGATTTATTCTATTCTCAAAAGTACTTGTAATCGCGCATCACTTAATTGTCCACAAACGACAATAGTTACAGTTTTCATAAAAAATTTAAAATTCCCTGTGTGTGATTTTTTGTGAAATTTGGAAATTTTTCCTGAGAATTCCCTGATATTTCCACAAATAAAAAGTTCCCTGAGAATTCCCTGATTTCCCGGTTCTGTTGTCACGATTTTGCATGACGACCGTCATAGCGGTCACAAACAGTTGAGTTGGGGAACGTTTTTTCTCCTGTTGCGGAAACATTTCATTTCCTGCTCCAAACAATTCGAGCGGAGGGAAGCAAAAAAAAAAAATTGACTAACATTGTTTAGTTTGTTTTTGTAAAAGTGGGATCGTTATAGACGGATTGAAAATTTCAACTGATTTGAAATCTGCGGAAAATTTTACACGAGAACGATACCTTTTTATATTTTCTTTTATAAATAATTAATTATTTAATAAATAATTAAATAATCAAATGGTCAATAATTGAATAATAAATTTGTTTTTGGTATCGTTCTAACATAGAATTTTACGCTGATTTGAAATCCGTTGAAATTTCCACTCTACCTTCAACGATCCCGAAGTTGCAAACTTTGGACTAGTGAATAAAAAAGCCGCTTTATTTTGTTTCTCGGGGGTATACAATAAACCACGACAGGCGTCTGTACCGCCCATTCTCCACCGTATTCTGCCCGTCTAAGTTGACACCACTGGCGCCTCTGGTTTAGGCTAGCAGGGTCCCGCATTCAAATTATGTTTATTTATTCCTCTAATTCAAGTATCTATCTTTGCGACCTTGAAGAGCGGGACCCTGATAGCCTCGCCAAACGCGCGTTCTGTGAATCATAATCTCTTCTGAAAAACAACAAACCAGTGTTGCCAACTTAAAATATCAAAAATCTGCTGGGCTAGTTTACTAACGGCGTATTAACGGCAATTATACTTCAGACCTCTAAATAAACCTCTGTTCTTTTTTTCAAACCTCTGTTTCTACCTCTGAGCATTTTGTACCTCTGTTTTTACCTCTGAAGCGAATTGAAACCTCTAGATCTGAAGGTAAAACCTCTGATCTGGCACCCCTGGTTTTGGCGGGCAAAAGCCAGGTAGCAAAAAGGGGCAACCCCTCAGTGAGTGTGGGTGCGCCAAGCATGGCGGGTTAGCAGCAAGTACTAAACAACTATGTATCCCAAAAATTAAAATAAATGTCCTCAAACCATTTGGATTTTCAGAATTTTTAAAAGAGATCTTTAAAAATATTTTATACAAGGGTTAAAAGCTTTGAAAAATTGCAAAAAAAAATTGGCAGTGTTACATAATTTAAACAATTGCCATTTTGTCAAAACTTACAATGCCAAATTACTTTAACAGACTTTTCTTCGTTCAGTTTATATAAAACATGTTTTACGCTTTAAGAAACCTTTTTCTTTTGCGAATTTTGCCCTTACCAAGGCCAGTAGATGATAACATTTCCCAAGTCGGTTCAACAAGTCAATCCGTCACAGCTTTCTATGTACCCTCTATTGATAAACATCTACAAAGTAAAAGTGACGTGTAGTCAATCAATACACAAAATAATCCTACATCAGTGAGTAACAAATAAACTTTTCAAAGGTATGAAATTAATCGGAATACATAATACAATTAGAGATTAAATTGAAAAATGCAAAAACAAATACGCTTGGTTTTGAAAGATATAGTTCGGTAAAATATTCTCAAAGAAATGTCTCCTATATCACAAGTGTGTATACAATTTCTAAGAAAAAAGAATATATAAATCCTTAATGTTATATCATCGTTCAAGTCCTTTCAAGAAAATTTCTATTTGAGACTTTATTAGAATTCAGAAAATAAATGTTACGTAACAATTGCTCACGAAATAAGATTGTTACTTAGATCTTAATCGAAATAGTTGAAGTCTGGTGAGCATACATACATAAAAATAAAATCCCACTCTACGAACATAATAAAAATGGTGACATAAGTCTTATGAGTTTTAAGATTTGCTTAATTTCCATCAACGTAGTAATTGAGGAATTGAATAACGAATTAGAACCATATATATATAATCACACTTCAAGGAAAAAAAAACTTAAAATCCTTTGAAATCGTTTCAATTCCTCACATAATTCATCGCTTCCACAATGTAAATAACTAGTTCTAAGTGATAGTGACGAGATGTCAGTTATCAGACAGGTGATCATGCCCAACGTGTGATTAATAAAATAAAATTAAGCGTCTAGACAAAGACGATTCAATTACGAACCTGTTCTCTCAATGGGACGCGAAATACATATTTGCATTTAAAAGAGGCTTACAAGCTAATTTTATTCTGTTTATTTTTATATAATTGTGAATCATTGAAGGAAATGCTGCAACGACGCACCACTTCTTGCTTTACAGCACAAATAATTTTTGTGGTAAATAGGTTTTTCAGACTGATGTTAAACAGCAGACCAATCGAAACCCTCGTTGCTTTCGGCATCTTCGACGTGTTACGTTAGAATTCCAGACATAGATCCCAGCTGTCCTGTTGAAGACCCTGGAAGATCTCATTTGGAAGTGTATTTAGTATCTACCGAGATCTGAATAGTTGCTACAGTCGTGACTTATCGTTTACATACAATTTCAGGAACAGGAAAATGCCGCTAAAAGCTAAATATGACTGGTAAAGGACACGAGCTATTATATCAATGTTAGAAGTCAAAAACTGACTAGTTTTGAGGACGATTATGACGTGTGTTGCCTTGGTGGTTCCAGCTCCTTGGTGGAGCAGCCTGTTCTTGTTGCACAAAATGTTGATAATTTCCGCCTGACATTCGCCGGTAGGTATCTAGTGGTTTCCAGAATCAACAAGCAGAAGTATACGTTGACCCTTTCAACAGGAGGAATCAACTCAGTACAGAATTACCTCTTTGTTCCCTGGTTTACTACATTTGCATGCAGTAGCATCTGAATGCACAAGACCGTGCAATTTTCCATTTGCAAGAACTACATCAATCCCAAAACATTATTGCAGCCTATGCATAATATTCGTCAAATAAAGTATCATATGCAAGATAATGTTCGATTGAGGTATGTAAATATGCGACTAACATCATATGTTTCTAATATAGTCAATTGAAAAACACTTATTGTGTACAAAATAATACTTTAAGATTGCAACAATGTATTTTAATTTATAATACTAAATGAAATACTACTGATACTTGACGATGTTCACACACATGCTGATATTTTATTGAAGCTTTGTGAGACTCAATATATGTGCTTTTTATGTTCTTCAATGGGAAATAATTTAGAATTACTACAATGGGCAAAATTTCCAAGTTCGTGCAAGGGCAGCTAAAGAGGATGACGTAATAAGATAAAGTATTACAGCGCTCTTTTAAGACATTAAAAAACAACTTTTCCATATCCAGGCATTTTGAATTTTTGAAATTTTTTTCTGTCTGCCGTATTGTACATAATTGTGTTTTGTAATATATATATAGCTATATTTAGATAACCATTCAGAGATCACTCTCAATTCCACTATAGTACCTATTTCATATTGAGTTCCTAATTTCACTCAGTTTTGGATGTAAACCTTTTCTGTATTAGAATCATATTTCTCTCGCTCATTCATACCTATTGCTATCATTGCAGTCAAAGTGACGAAATAATAATTATTTCGTCACTTTGACTCTTAGTATTTATGCTTCAAATAATTATTGTTTTAGGCATGACTTTAAGTGCAGACTTGCATGTCTTTCAAAATGTACTGCAACTAACAATAAAAATGGAGACCAGACTCTAGACTTTATAAGGAGCTGCCAGAACATTATTCCTCTTATTACCCTGATGATTGCCTCGAAGAATTATCTCGTCATTAGCAAAATTGATCAACTCTTCATTGACGAGATATTGTGTTATTAGGGAAAAAACCTAACCAGATTATGATCTCGTCACCATAAAAAAAATGGCCATATCGTGATGACGAGGTACCTTGTCATTATAAAAATTGGTCACCTCTTGATAGACGAGATATCTCGTCAAAATCACTAGGAGGGTTAAGAAACAAAATTTCGAGAGCAAATTACATTCAACAGTGTCTGATTACATTGAAAAGTGAGGATATCCCGACGACGTGACCCCAATATTTAAACCTAATTGATAATATCTGATACGCCTCAAAATATAAAATTTTCCAATTACTACCTCTTGCAAGGACATTCTAAAATGTAACAATAATAAACCATGTATTACAAGGGTTGACCATACAATGAGTTATCAAACCAAATGAGCTAGTTTCCTCCCTTTTATGTATACACAACCCATCTATAATGAACCAAATGAAATTTAGGCCAAACTGTACACCTGAACTTTTCAGCATTTTTTTTCTATTTTTGTTTTTCTGACGGTGGCAGTATTATGTGACGTTATTCGTCACATTTCTTGATTGATTCTTTCTTACGTTGCATTCTAGCAACCCTAAAATTATCCGCGTCAGCCACTCAGGGTTACTAGTTTCTTTTCCCAGCTGGCAACACGGGATACTACCGGAGCGGTGCTTTTTGAAAAACCGACGGTGGAACTATTCGAGACACAGGCGCCTCAATCCCATGATAGTACTTTACGCAAGTCCAACTTGATTGCTAATCGGATCACATGACCTAGATACGTATGTCATCAAGGTTTATAGTTGTTGGCGATTTATCTCTTCCTTTCTGCTTTCTTCTTTTCTTTTCAGATCCATGGCTATGGGTGGGTAGAGGTGGGAGCCGAAAATTGTATCCTTTTATTATATAAGTTAATAATTATATAAGTTAGTCTTTTATGTATGCTTTTTGTTACATCAGAATGGTCCTAAGCCAGCGGTGGATACGACACCAACATCCTAAAGCAAAGGGGACGGTAGAGGGGCGGAAAAATATCAGCTGGTAGTGAGTTCAGGAGTGGTTCTTACATTATTTATGTAAAATCAACGGAAGCTTGGAAAAATATGAAAAGGGTATTAAAAATTAGGAAAATTAAATTAGAATGAAAAGGAATTTTTTAAAAATAATTTGGAGGATCTAAAAATTTTTCCGCCAGCTGGGTTTGAACTCCTGTAGTCATCCTCCGTTGCCGAAGCTGATCTGAAAGTAGGTGACTTTTAGCCATTATGCCATCGTTGCTTCACGAAAGGAAGCTCTTTAAAGTATAAGTACCCTTAATATAAGTTGGCAAGAAATACTACTAACAACAATCATATAACATATATATGAGGAGCAAATCAGAGTCAACTTGTCGGACGCTTACGCTGTACGCTGAGGCGCTAGTGTATGTATTGTATTTCTACGAAACAACGCGCATATTCAAAATCAAATGGTTACTGCAACAATCAGATTGGCGAGATATCCAAGTGAAGCCAAGCCCGTGAAACTAGCCAATCAAGTTAGACTTGCGTAAAGTACTATCATGGGATTGAGCCGCTTCTTTCGAGACTCCGGAGTGGCGCACACGGTTAGGAACTTCAGTATTATCGTTTGGGGTTTTTTAACAAAAGGTTTTAAGACTCCAGCACCTTTTAAACTATAGCTCTTGCCGGATCTCACAGAATCCCTGGACCTTTAGCTCCGAATCATAAATAAAGAAATTCGTTTCGTACTGCCTTTTGTATCCTTTTACTTGTGACATTTAATTTAGAAGTCAGCCATGCAGGTAAGACTTGTAAACCTTGCTTGAGATCGACTGGAGTCAATCCCTCTGGTCCCTTGCTTTTGGGCACAGTGCAAAAATTGTACTTATTATTTTAGATAATTATTCAACCTTTACCCCACTGTAATTATCCCCACTGTACCACAAATAGTAAGCCATGTATTGCAAAGGTTGACCATACAATGAGTTATCAAACCAAATGAGTTAGTTTCCTCGCTTTTATGTATACACTACCCTACAATAATGAACCGGACAGGAAGATGTAATGGTATAAGGGAAAGAATGCATGCTTTAATAGGGGAATGGTCCGCCACCTGCTGCAATTACACTAGCAACCCTTCTGTGCATACTTTCAACAAGGTTTTGATACAAAGTTATGGGTATTTGTGCCCATTCCTGATGCAAGAATGTCGCCATCTCAGCTATAGATTTCGGACGTGGTTCCCTGGTACGTAACCATAGCTCTAACTCGTCCCACAAATGTTCTATGAATTTTGGTCGGGACTCTGAGTAGGCCGAGGAAGAAGTTTTACATCCATATCTTGATGCCACTGCTTGACAGAGGCTGCAACATGACATGGAGCGTTGTCGTCCTTGAACTAATATTCGTCCATTCCATAAAATTGACACAGAGTAGGAAGAACCTGATTGTCCAAATTGTTCATATAGGCGTCGGCGTTCAATTTGCCAGGAACAACATGCAAAGGTTCTAGGCCATACCATGAAAAACACCTCCCAACAAGTAGTTGGATTTTATGCAAATTCGCTGGCTTCCGGTACATTATTGTAGGGTAGTGTAGATGGAGCTGGATAATGTTTGATGTAATATGCTTGATATGTATAAATGAATACCTAATAAAATGCATTGCTTAGTAAATTTCCTGTTAAACTGAATTTAATTTGCTGTCCACACTTTCTACCATTTAATTTTTCTAAACTTTCTACACAATTATATGATGAAAATGATAAAACTACTTAACTTACTATTAAGAATCGCTGTTCATAACGTTAAACCGTATTCATGAAGCATTTCTCTTGATTGTCTTCAGAGTTTTAGAAAATGGTGATACTTTGTATAAAAATGAACATAGGTAATAATGTTTCATTGACAAATGTTGATAAACACTGAATCAAGCTATCTACAGTTTATGTACATAAATCAACAGAGTAATTTACACAAATTCAAATTAACTGCTTAACACTGAAGCAGTATTTGCAAGGACATCTTTTTTCGGCATAGAAGTGCGTAGCAGTAATATTAAACAACTGAATGTCTATTAGAGTAGATCAATTCCTAAACCGATATTTTAATTGGAGTCAGCGAAGGCTATTATTATAATTCCTCTAGTCTTCTCGCGTGACTTAAATGACACAACTTAGAAGCACGACATTACATCACATAACGTAATACATTATATAAGGCCTTCAAACATCTTCTGATCGAGTTTTAATGGCATTCCATAGAAAATAATTGCTTATTGTAGCAAAATGACTAGCCTTGCTTAAAGAAACCCGATCTGTTTCTGTAGATAAAATCTGAACCATTGTTGGTAAAGCTTTCTGCATAGTTTAATAAGTAAGGGTTTGCAATATCTGTGCACAAAAAAGTGTTTAAAATTCAACGATGCGTATCCAGTACTAATAGACAGCCAAATTTCTTTCAAGGCTAGTATGAATTTTATTTTTTAAAGTATTCAAATTACTTACAACGCATTTACGTGTCACTTCTAATGAGTCTCCATCTTTCGACTGTTGAAACTTTCTTATTTCACTACATTAATCTGATGACGTATCATATCATTATAGTGGATTATATTACAAATAAGTATTAATGAATCTATATCGGGCATTTAAATACTGAAAAGTCCATAAAAATTAATATTATTCTCAATTTAATATGAAAAGAACAAATATGTACAATTGGTTGGCCGAATTTTATTTTTCGAGATCGCTGTTGGAATAGTGTAGAAAACTTGCCTCTTGACTTTAAATCAAAGTCCGTATTTAAAAATTATTTTTATTTTACGTCTTTATCCCTATATCGAGTCTCTAATATTTTAAAATCAAGTTTGTATTTTTCTTTGTGGCCGCAAAATCCTGACGATTCTATGGCACTTACAGCATTGAGATTTGGCACACAGGTAGTCCGAATTATTTGTAATTTTTGGGTAGCGGCGAATTTTAAAATTCAACCTAGAAGATTTTAAAATGAATTTAATGAAATTTGATCATTATTGAATGCTACAGCATAGAAGAGATAACATATTCTTAATTTATTGCTTTCATTTCCGTTTTGATTTTAATCGGAAGAATAATTTTGCAGCCAGACGATGAAAAAAAACAATATCTTTACTGGAGTCAATTAGTTCTTTTTCTATCTCCTAGACCGTTAAATATAGAGTAAAAATTTCAGCGGATTTGAAATCTGCAGAAAATTTCACATTACATCCATACCTAGATATATGATTTTTTTAACATACTAGGGGGCTCCGCCCCCTGCTCGCTTACGCTCGCCAACCCCCGGGGATTGCTACGCAATCCCATTTGGTTTGCTTCGCAAACCAACACTCCTTTTACATATGGCATTTGGTTTGCTTCGCAAACCAACATTCCTTTCGCAGAGTGCAACTATCTGAATAATTTGTATTATCCTGATTTCCCTTTACGGTCCATCACGTCACAGCGAGGGATTCTCCCCCTGCTCGCTTACGCTCGCCGACCCCCGTGGGTTGCTACGCAATCCCGTTTGGTTTGCTTCGCAAACCAATACCTCTTACGCAAGTGATTTCACTCTTTTTTGCTTTAACACTTAATGCACCCTAAACTAATAGCCGCATCAGTAAAAAATCTTCTGCATCTTGTTCCCTGTACAATTTTAAGTAAACCCTGTTAATCTCCAAACTTTACGATGTGTACTTTGTACTTTCTCGGTAAAACGTCTGAGAACAGAGGGAAAAAAGCGAGCCTTTTTCCTCGCCAAATAAAAAGAAATCGTTTTTATGGCAATTGTTGCTACGATAAATTTGATATCTGGCAAACCCGATAGTCTAAAATACAACCCTCCGCGAATACAATGCTCATCGAATTTGCTAAGCGAAATAAAAAATACGAAATTTGTGTCACCAACTTATGATTGCATCGAATTTATTTATGAACCAATTTTAAAAATAATGGTACCGTAAGAAAGAGTACAGTCTGAGGTATACTGCGCTGTTTTCAAAATAAAAAACTAATAGTAATACGATATAGATATGACAGTTTTAGTTAACGGTAGTAACAAAAAGTAGCGAAAATATCCAAAGATTCCGAATTTTGTATGATCAACTTTTGATTGCATCCAATTTAATTATTAACCGATATCAAAAATAATAGTACCGTAAGAAAGAGTACATTCTGAGGTATACTGCTATATTTTAAAAATTAAAAATAATAGTAATAAAATATTGATACGGCAGTTTTAAAAAAAAGTAACAAAAATGTCCTGATTTTTCCCGAATTTGAAAAAAATATTATCAAGAACCAAATTGAAATTAAAAAAAAAACTCGACGAGCTGCAAAAATTTACGTTGAGGGGTACTCTTTAAAAAAAACTCACGGCTGAAGACTGAAAATTTGTATGTGTTTTGCTCACTCGCGGAAGAAATTTCGCTTCTTCAATTTTAACACTTAATAAACCCTAAACTAATAGCCGCATCGGAAAAAAATCTTAATAATTGTCCAGGGAATATGATGAAGAACAAACCATGTCAATTTTGTTTTTTTCCGATCAGTACTTTCTCGGGAAACCGTCTAAGAATCGAGCTAAATAGCACAGTTTTCAATTCTGCGGCGGCGGCGTCGGCGTCGGCGGTAACATTTTTTTTAATATAGAGAGAAATAACTTTTAAATTGAATATATCTTTATATTTTCGCACGAGATTGTGACGTCACGGTAACTTTCCCTTTCCAAAAATTAATAAATTCATTTCGTGCCGTTCGCGTTAAAGAAAAAAACAGATTACATTTCCTGTCCCATTTCCTCGAATGTGAGCAAGAAATAAAAAAAACCCATTGACTGGGATTGTTGAGTTTTGTTCGTAAAATCGGAATCGCTAAAGATAGATTGAAAATTTCAACGGATTTGAAATCTGCGGAAAATTTTACTTCAGATTGTTACCTAAAAATATGATTTTCTTTAAATAAATAATTTTAAAATTGAATATATCTTCACCGGATTTGAAATCTGTGGAAAATTTTACACCAGTTTAATACCTTACACCAGTGCTCCCCAAACTTTTTATGTCCGCTGACCGGATCAACGTTTGATAATTTTAACACGGCCCGCTGAGGGGGAGGGACGTTGATTGTTTATATTTTAGATTGTTTTGATGTAAATTTTTAATTTTATTGTATTTAAACACGCTTTCAAAATAAAATAGCTACACCAAAAAAATGAATTTAAAGGGATTTAACATTTTAACTCACTAGAACGCTAAATCAATGAGAACCCTAAACTTGTTTCTTTGTGACGAGACGGTTTCATCTGAGGGTAATAGTAGACAATGACACCCGAAGTGTGTTGCTTATGTCCAGTTTATACTGTTGTTTTGGTTGTTGTCACTGCAGAAAACCCTGCTTCAGATAGGTTTCGTAAATGGCAATAGGGATTTTCGTGCTGTGGTGGCAATCTCAGGGTATTCCGCCATGACTTTAATCCAGAATACCAGCAGAGTTGCCGTCTCGAACGTAATTTTAAGGCCACCTTCATTTGCAATCTCCAGCAGTTGATCTTCTTGCACAGACATGCTAGATTCGCCTGATTTGTTGACAAATGGATCGCGGATTCATTCCTTACTAGTCCGTGGGTCTTTTGTGGTTGGGTCTGTTGTGCTCTTTTAAAAGCAAAGACAGATGATCGTGCATAAACTGGGAGAAGGAATGTTTAGGCTCAGTCTCGCCTATAATCCCCACTAATGTCTGAAACATGTCCAAAATGCCTCTGTTCACGCGCCGTCCACACAACTTTAGTTTGGCTTTAAATGCAGCTACTCTGTATGCCAACTTGAAAACAGTTGTCACATTTGTCAAAATTGGAAAATAGAGGCATACAGAATTCAGAAATCATAATTGAAGCTCTAGTAACAGAACAAATTTCAAGTTCTGATTTACCGGATTTACCGCCTTCTAATTTGAGTGGACATTTCATAGATAAGAACCGCACAAACCCGAGATAAATACACCACAGTAAATAAAATGAAAATAATTTAATGTTCCTTGGGCGGCCCGGTACCATTTGACCCACGGACCGGTACCGGTCCGCGGCCCGGGGGTAGGGGACCACTGCCTTACACCACCGGCACGGGCAACGCCGGGCTAGCCACGCAGTGGCTAGTATTAAATAATGACGAAATGGACTAACAATAAAGAAAAGAAACGTACGGGACTGTGTCGTGACACGGCCGTTAGGTGAATAAGTGTGAAAGAAACGGTGAAAGTGTCATATCCGTTTTCAGCTTGGCGTGATGAGGAAGTTTGAAGGGTGGGGTACCAGCTCAGATGGTGTGACCTCGTCATCTGACCGTGGTTCAAAATTATTCGGTGTTGTCTTCGGATCTTTGACTTTGAAATTTATTCTGGACCGTCTTCGATGCAGTGTTACTCCAGTGCGAAGTTAACTAATTATTCATTACCTGTGTCCTATCCAAACATCACAATTCAAACTCATCGCAGTGAAATGAGAATTTCTTCACATCAAGGCAATTAATTAGAATTTTATCTTCTAACTATGTTTGTTTTGAAGTTATGCAGATGCTGTATCACGTTTTTTATGTATACAGGGTGGTCCCGAATTCATGGTACAAACTTTAATGGTAGGTACAGGACATTGTAACAATGATTTATTGTATAGGAATGTATAGTCGCAAGTGACGCGGTGAGGCGTAAACAGGGGAAATAAAAGGAAAGAGAAATGGAGTGATCGGTTGGTATCATTGCCGGTAGAGGGCAGTAGATGTCTAGCCGCTGTTGAACATGATGCATCGCAGTAGGGAAAAGCGCCATTCACAATTGTGCTGCCGTAGACGATGGGTGACTTTACGTATGCAGAAAAAGCAGACATGCATTACATGTACGGCCGTGCAAATGGTAACGGCAGAGCTGCGTTACGAATGTATCGCGCGGAGTATCCTGATCGACGAATGCCGGATCATAGAATTTTTCAACGGTTACATCGTCAACTTTGTGAAACAGGTGCGTTCGACGTCAACAGACATGGCGCTGGTCGAGTAAGAGCTGTACGCACTCCAAGGCTGGAAGAAAGCATCTTGAACATTGTGGCTGATAGACCCGAGTCAAGCACAAGAACTGTTGCGCGTGACGTAGGTGTGAGTCATCAGACTGTATGCAGAGTGTTAAACGAAAATCGCTTACACCCCTTCCATTTTCAGAAAGTACAAGCATTGAATCCGGCAGATTATCCTCGCCGCGTGAACTTCTGCCTGTGGGTGATGCAGCAATGTGCGTTGCAGCCGGATTTCGTAGATTATGTGCTATTTACAGATGAAGCGACATTTTCACGCGAGGGTGTCTTTAATGCGCACAATTCCCATGTGTGGGCAACCGATAATCCACATGCAACGCGTCGACATGCGTTTCAACTACGTTTCAGTATTAATGTGTGGGCTGGTATTGTGAACGACTTTTTGATTGGCCCATACTTACTACCCACGCGGCTCACTGGCGGAAGCTATCTTATTTTTCTGAAAGAAGTGTTACCACAACTGCTGCATGATGTTCCGATCGCCATTCGTAACCGCATGTGGTTTCAGCACGATGGGGCGCCAGCACACTTCAGCATTGATGTACGGAATTACCTGAATGCCACGTTTGGTACTCGATGGATTGGGCGTGGTGGACCAGTCCCTTGGCCACCCCGATCTCCCGATTTATCGAGCCTCGATTACTTTTTATGGGGACATCTAAAGCATCTTGTTTATGAGACTCCAGTTGACTCAGATGAGGATCTCGTCGCTCGCTTATCTGTAGCTGCTGCAGGTGTGCGTGAAATACCAGGCATCTTTGAACGTGTACGCCAATCGCTCCACCGACGCTGTCAAGCATGTATCGATACTGGTGGACGCAATTTTGAACAATTACTGTAAACATGACACTTGTCAACAACGCTTTCAATAAAATCTTTGTTTTTCCTTTCGGCCGTTATTTCCCCTGTTTTCGCCTCACCGCGTCACTTGCGACTATACATTCCGATACAATAAATCATTGTTACAATGTCCTGTACCTACCATTAAAGTTTGTACCATGAATTCGGGACCACCCTGTAGATTCTGTACTGTGTTTCAGAATCTTCTAGATACGTCTTTATATTTAGATTCTATAATGTGTTTCAGAATGTTCTATATTCGTCATTATGTATAGATTCTAGATATCATTATTTTCATAATTAATTAGACAAACAAAAATTATTTCCTATTCACCAATTAATGCATTGAAAAGATCACATTTAAAATTAGTTTTGTATTAGATTTGCCTGAAAGTACACTCTATAACAAAAAAATCGACGCACCAAGAAGGAGTTGTCCGATGGAGACAAAAATTGGTGGATAGGAAAATTATGTACAGAATAGAAAATGATTCAAATTTCAGAACAATTGAATGATTTATTTCAGAGTTGCAGTAACGAGCTCAATAAGGTGTTGACCTGCCTCTAGCCTGGATGCAAGCTGCCACACGGCGTGGCATAGACCGATAAAGCTCCCGGATGGTCTCCTGCGGTATTTCTTGCCAAATTTGCTCCAATTGTCGGACTACGTCATTAACATTCCCTACCGGATGCAGTCGCCTTCCCATCATATCCCAGACATGCTCGATGGCAGAGAGATCTGGTGATCTGGTTGGCCAAGGAAGTGTTTGACAAGCTTGAAGACAGTTCATAGCAGCACGTGTCGTATGTGGTCTGGCATTGTCTTGCTGAAAAATAAGCCCAGGGTACTGCGAAAGGAACGGTAGCAAACAGGTCTCAGAATGTCGTCAACGTTCCGCTGTGCAGTAAGTGTACTTCTAATGACGACCAAAGGGGTCCGGCTATCAAGGGAAATGGCACACCTGACCATAACTCCTTGTTGAGGGCCCGTGTGGCGTGCAATAGTGAAAGCAGGATCGGCACGCTACCCTGGGCGTCTCCAGAAACGTCTTCGATGACCGCCAGGACACAGTTGGAAGCGGGATTCGTCGCTAAAGACTAGACGTCCCCAGTCAGCATCATTCCAGCCTGATCGAGCCAAGCACCAGTGTAATCTGGCTCGACAGTGTGCAGGCGTGAGTGGCAGGTGGCGTAACTGTAGGTACGAGTGTAGATTTCGCTCTCTCAGCCGTCTGTGAATGGTCATGGTGGACACTCGTGTGTGGGTCGCACGATTGATGGTTGATAGCGATGAATCAGGCGCTGTGACAGCTGATCTGACAATCACTCTGTCCTCGCGATCTGTTGTGGCCCTACGTCGACCGCTGAAACACGACATCATGACGCTGAAATTTGCCATTGTCCACCCACTCTTGCCAGCATCTTCTAATCGCCGCATCGCTTCGACTCATATGACGAGCGATTCTTCGATTTGCCTAACCTGCCTCTTTCAATCCAATGGTACGACCTCTTTCAAACTCTGAAAGTTGCTTGTAATGAGCTCGAATCCTGCGGCGAGGCATTTTTTCTGTTCTTGAAAGGTATCCTAAATCGCAATGCAGCAGAAATTTTTAGCAACAGTTCAAGAGCAACTCCTTATATACATCTGCTGGATGCGCTGTAGATCGCACTATTCATTAATTAGACACCAAATTTTAATCATTTGCATATTTGCTCAAAACATTTTTGCATTCGAAATTTCAAAGCAATCGGATGATTCCCTCTTGGTGCGTCGATTTTTTTGTTATAGAGTGTATAAAATTAGAAAGTATGAACCCCAACGAAAAAGTATCTACCATAAACATATGAGATTAGAATATGCCAAGTTTGAGTATATTTTTAATTTTTAATCTAGATAAAATTTATGAATATGATCGTTGGGTTTCTATTATAAGGAAAATAACCTTAGTCATTGCAGAATTTTTGAAATTCATGCTAAATATTTACCTGTAACATTATAGCAACTTTAATGTGAAGTAGATTTGATACTCCATACTATGTTTGTTGTAGATGTATAACGTAACCTAATTTTTATATCTAATTTTTATATAATTTATGTATTATATTATATATATTATTATATTAATTTTTATATTATTTTTATATTTTTATAGCCTTATTAGTTTCATGCATAATTTTTATATTTTAACGTATATATTTTTATATCTTAATTACTTTTACATTACTTTGTAACTAAAGTAGTTGTTGACAAATACACTTTTCGAAGCTTAAATTCAGATTTGAACACGTATTTTAACAATCTTGAATTAAAGTAGGGTCTAATAAATATAATTAAAATTTTTTATACTGTATTTCTTTTTAAGATAAAATACATATTTCATTTCTTACCATCATTAGTCATAAGGTATGTAGTAGTATTAGTACAGAGGTAATAAAACGGATTTTCCACACTTCACGACTAGCTTCAGGGTACTAATCGCTATATTGATGTCAAGGATTTCATATGCGTCTAGACGATGTCCCTATTTTTCAGAGTTAAATGTAAAAATGGTTAATTATACTAACGTTTTTAAACAAGATAGAATGAACAAAACGTGTATAGCTTGCACAAATTTCGTTTAACTAGTTTACTATTTCTTTTACTTGTTTCTCTAATCGCATATTCAAATAAGCAACAGTGGAATTTGAATATATAAAAATATAATTTTAATAGTAGAGGTTCCTTTACTCATTAATTTACTTTGATGACCTAGAAGCGTGCTTTGTGTGTGTGTGCTCCGATTTCTAAAACTAAATAAATGTAAATCTTATTCGTTTCATGTATACCTTTTTTTACCAGGTTTTGTAGAGTAGTAATATATTGGTTCATCCGGAAAGTTCTGCGTGTTTTCAAATCGAAGCTAGCTTTGTTATTATTATTTTGCTACTGCTGATAAAGAGTGACCTTAATTGAAGCAGATGTTTAAATTCGGTCTTGTCTGCTTACACTGCATAATTATAGCATGTGTTGTGGCTTAATTTTTGTTTCACTGCAGTGCTAAGAATTGAGAACCAGAAAGTTCGACAACTTTATTACAAATAAGCCTAATGATTAAAAAACAAAAATTTTCCAGCTGCATGAAAGATAGCAAAAAGTCATAGAACAAAATCGTGCTTATGTGATTCAATAAAATTTTTTTTATGTTTTTGTTGAAATTTATCTTAAAAAACGCGCATAACTTTCCGGATGATCCAATATATGCCCAAAGTAGGAGAATGGGTATATTTGAGTGAATCAAACGATAAATTCGCTAAGTATTATGTCTCAATTGATAACATTTTATGAAACATTTAAAATTTTCAAGTTAGACTAAAAATGCTAGAATTAACAATTTGAGAAAAAAAATTGAAACGGTAGATAATATGGAATACCGAATCGAATTTGTCTTAAAACGCATAACAAAGTTTTCATCTTTACATAAAAAACGTATATTTATTTAGTCCCTAAATGAATTCAAATAAATATACTTATAATGTTTTTACACTTGATTTTAACTGCGGTAAACATTTTTACATTTTATTTATTTATTTACTTATTACCAGGCTTGTGCCAATAAAGTCATTAATCGTCTTGCACCCCAATATTTCTGAACAATAGAACTAAAGCCATTAAATGCAGTACACGTGTCTAAACATTCCGTATTCATTTGTTGTCCAGAGTTGCCCAAAGTAGGAGAATGGATATATTTGAGTGAATCAAACGGCAAATTCGCTAAGTATTTTGTCTCACTTGATAACATTTTATGAAACATTCAAAATTTTCAAGTTAGACTAAGAAAATAAAAATGCTAGAATTGACAATTTGAGAAAAAAAAATTGAAACGGTTGATAATATGAAACACCGAAACGAATTTGTCTTAAAACACATAACAAAGTTTTTATCTTTACATCAAAAACGTACATTTATTTAGTCCCTAAATGAATTGAAATAAATATAATTATAATGTTTTTACACTTGATTTTAACTGCGGTAAACATTTTAACATTTAATTTATTTATTTACTTATTACCAGGCGTGTGGCAATAAAGTCATTAATCGTCTTGCACCCCAATATTTCTGAACAATATAACTAAAGCCATTAAATGCAGTACACGTGTCTAAACATTCCATATTCATTTGTTGTCCAGAGTTGCACAAAGTAGGAGAATGGGTATATTTGAGTGAATCAAACGGCAATTTAGCTAAGTATTTTGTCTCAATTGATAACATTTTATGAAACATTTAAAATTTTCAAGTTAGACTAAGAAACTAAAAATGCTAGAATCAACAATTTGAGAAAAAAAAATTGAAACGTTAGATAATATGAAACACCGAAACGAATTTGTCTTAAAACACATAACAAAGTTTTCATCTTTACATCAAAAACGTACATTTATTTAGTCCCTAAATGAATTGAAATAAATATAATTGTAATGTTTTTACACTTGATTTTAACTGCGGTAAACATTTTAACATTTAATTTATTTATTTACTTATTACCAGGCGTGTGGCAATAAAGTCATTAATCGTCTTGCACCCCAATATTTCTGAACAATAGAACAAAAGCCATTAAATGCAGTACACGTGTCTAAACATTCCGTATTCAATTTTTGTCTAGAGTTGCACAAAGTACAATTAGGTGAATTCCTAAGTCAAACTCAAAACTAATGTGATTGAAGCGAGAGAGCCTAGTTAGGAGACCAAAAAAAAAAAAAGCAATACAGGAACCACTAAGAGAAATTGGAATTGGAGACAGAACATGCACGACCTTTCCTTTATCTACCGTGAAGAAATCAAATTTAAATCTGTTTACAAACTAATTTAATGAGAAGTGTGAAAAAATGAAAGGTCATAAATGAGTTTGAATTTTGATTGACAGAAGTACATTTCTTCGTAAAGCAGTCAGCTCTTTCACTTCCTTCCACACTACAGTGAGAAAGATACCACAGCAGCACGACGGAATCAGCTCAAGATCTTGAAAACAATCTACAATAATGAAAGCGCTTCGAATCGCATATTGTATTGCTGATATTGATTGCATGGTGGCCCTGGAATTGGACCGAGTAAAAACCTTGGTGAAATTGTGTTTCCGAGCAATTATCTGTTCTAAGGCTACGTAACTAGCCTCCAGTTTCACCATTGAAGATATTTGTGGCACTACCAACTTCTTTATAAAATGTAAAATTTCCACTCTAAACTCCTACACCAGCACTTTTACACTTCTTTTCAGCATGGTTCCACCTGTGTATACGCAAGTCCACTGCTCACTGATGTACATATTCTCTATTCTTTAGAGATAATTTTGTGAATCGGAATAACTGTTTAGTTCTTTTTTTTATCTGTTTACATATCCTTACCGAGGTCAATCAGGATGCCACAGAAGTCATGAGAGCACCATAGGCTAGTCATTATCTCAGTTTCCCGAGACATATCAAAGTTCTCTGCATAATTATTTAGATTTTGACATCCTTCATAGCTATACTTTCCCCAGTAAGCGTTATTTGGAAAACCACAGAGCTTCTGATATACAATTCCGGATTTCCATAAATATGGGTCACGGAAGTTAAATTGGTCCATAATTGCATAGCCGCAATGGGAGTGGTATTCACTGGTAATAAGTGGTTTTAACTGTTCTCGTTAAGAACACTTAGATCAAACTGAGACCTTGATTTTGAAATCTTTAAAAATTTGGATCGTATTAATAGAAACGGGCAAAATTGTCATTACAGTAATTAGAAACTAGCTTGAACTATACATTTTATAAGGGACTAGCTACTGCGTGGCCAGCACGGCGTTGCCCGTGACAGTTCTTTTCGTGGGGTCAGGTGTGACCACTACTCGCTAACCCCCGGTGACTGCTACGGATTCCCTTTGGTTTGCTTTGTAAACCAAATGGGAATTCGTAGCCTATTGGATAACAACCACCACAGGCAACGCTCATTGTCAAATGCGGCCAAATTCGAATTGCGAAGAGATCCAATCGGCGTGACGTAACAATCTCTATCAATGAATATAGCCGAAATATGAATAATTAAACCCTCAATACGTTCCTTGATAGTAGCGTAGAATTGCTTTAACCCCCACAACACGTAATTATTTCAAAACAGCATATATTGGTTGAGAGGTAGGTAGGCGCTATTTTATTTATTGCATTGGAGCTATTGGCGATGTGGATTGTACAGGGTAGTTTATAAGTTCTTTAGCATTTAAAACTTTACTGATTACCTTATTAAAAAAATCAAGTTTTCATACAAGTTGATACGTTTTATGGAATGTTTTCGTTCAAGATCAGAAAATGAAATCTCTCAAGTGGCCTATAAAGAAGTAACCACCGAAGTAAATTAAATTATTTTGATACGTTTTTTGGTTGCGTACATTTCCATACTAAGTTACCAACGTCTAATTATAAATTATCTGCAATTAAAAATATGAAAAAAGAAATTGAAAAGTTCTTTAATTTTTAAATGGTAAAGTGATTTATGAATCAATACAAAATTTTCTTTTCCGATCTTTGACAGCACTACTTCAATAGTATTTAATCTAATTTCATCTTACAATGCGAGCTGCTGTAGTCCATTTGGTAGAGTTTTGGATTAGTAACCAGAAGGGGGTGGGTGTTCCAAGTTCTAAAATCGATTCAACTAACGACTGCAGTGTAGTAGAGACTTTCGCCGCCTCAAAATTCCCCTATTTGGAGTGGTATGGTAAATTGGTAATTTTTTAGTTACTGTCGTACAAGAGCAACACAATGGGCTATTGACAACGCTCCGGGATCAGTCTCTTATGAGAAAGAAACGAGGACTTGGAATGGTATGAAAGTTTGGCGAGTGGGATGCCAGTAAAGCTGTTGACCTCGTCACCTGATGTTGGTTCGGAATTGCGAGGTGTTGTTCTCGGATCTATTAGTTCGTTATTAATCCCGAACCGTCACCAATAGCCCGTTATGTTGGTCCAGGGAGACACAAATTCAAATACCAACCTATTAGAAGTGCAGCTTGAGCATTCTTTCGCCAAGAAATGCAGATGTCAATGTCATCAAAAAGCAACTCTTGCAATAATTGCCCGTTAGTGTTCAAATTTACAAATATATCGATATCACGAGATTCCGAGATAGACGACACAAGTGAGGCCGTAAACTACACGACAGAGTTTTTAATCACATTGGAGCCATCTGGAGTACTCTCGCACTTATTGGAGCAGAAGATTGGGGCACCGATAATGCTTCGTGCAAATATAAATCCACCTTCACTCTGCAATGGTACGAGATTCTCTGTCAAGAAACTCATGCCAAATACTATTGTAGCCACCATCATGACTGGACATGCCGCAGGCGAAGTCGTATTCATTCCTAGAATACCAATCATCCCTTCTGTTATTCCATTCTAATTTAAAAAACTTCATTTCCCGTTTCGTTTAAGTTTCTCTATGAGCATCAACAAGGCACAAGGACAATCGCTGAAAGTCGTAGGACTCGATCTCATAAAACCGTGTTTCTCCCACGGTCAACTGTATGTGGGGTGTTCGAGAAAGAGTTTGATACCTTTTTACTTTTTATGAATAGATATGACGTAAATATATCGCCAGTTATGGTTGTTTTAATAAGTGTAGAGGTATACTCTCTCGGGGAAAAGTAATTAAGTACAAAATGCTCATTTTTTAAATTTCTTTTTTTCTCACACATATGGGACAGACTTATTTCATTGAATTTAAATAATTGTTTCTAAAGTAACATTTGACATCTACAAACATTGCTAATTTAAAAAATTCAGATAAGTAGCAATATAATTAACTTTGTACACAAGAAAATTAAAAAATAACCTTTTATTTTGGTCTATTAATCCATTTCATTTAAAATTAAAAGATGAAAATGACCTTTATATTTAAAAATATTTCTATCAAACTATAGTTATAATTTTTCTATCTCGCTACTATCTGAGTAATTTAGGGTTAAATGATACTGCGTTGCCCAAACCAACACATTTCATTGTTTGTTGTGTCCTAAACAAGATACACATTTAAGTTGTAAAATTAAAAAAATATGAGACTCATTTTTTCTATGTTTTAATTAAAAAAGCCTGTTTTCTTACTTCTCTTTCACCATTCAATTTTCTAAACTGCTCTTTTTCAGAAACTTAAACTCTAATTTTTATAATTTTATAAAATAGAGAATTGTTTGGCATTGCAGTAAAATGTGTAAAAGATGCATGTGTATAAGCTAGATTTTAGAAATAATACAAAAATCAACAGAAATTCCACAATTTTTTATAAAATTTTTTTCGCCCTCTGTCTTAGCCGTCGTAATATTTTCTCTTAAATCAGTTAGATAGATCGTTACAATTCCAAGCAAAATATTTTGCACACTAAAATTTAAAGATTTCGATAGGAAGCAAAAAAGTTTGAAAAGGACGATTGTTTTATTTGCTATCAACAATGTTATGCAAAGTACTCATGGACAGTAAAATTGATAATGCTCTCTAATAATTTTAAATCAAATCACCATAAGCACTATCAAATCTCCGTAAGCACTAAATTATTTCTTGGTGCAATTCTTATAACTTTCAAGGTATAACTGATGTACTGGCCGTTGTCTAAATTCTTTCTTGGCGCGATTCTTATAACGTTCAAGGTACAACTAATGTATTGGCCGTTGTCTAAATTATTTCTAGGTGCGATTCTTATAACGTTGAAGGTACAACTGATGTACTGGTTGTTGTATAAATTATTTCTTGGCGCGATTCTTATAACGTTCAAGGTACAACTGATGTACTGGCCGTTGACTAAATTCTTTCTTGGCGCGATTCTTATAAATTTCAAGGTACAACTGATGTACTGGCCGTTGTCTAAATTATTTCTTGGTGCGATTCTTATAACGTTCAAGGTACAGCTGATGTACTGGCCGTTGTCTAAATTATTTCTTGGTGCGATTCTTATAACGTTCAAGGTACAACTGATGTGCTGGCCGTTGTCTAAATTCTTTCTTGTCGCGATCATGATACAACTATTATACCAGCCGTAGTCTAAAGGTTAATGTTCACTAAGGCAATAATTGAAGGGGCAAGCTTTATTCTGGTTAGTGCAAAAATAAAGACATCCTTAAGTTTTCCAACATTTATCCTTAGCACTTAGAAATTAAGTAATTATTTCGCTTCTCTCTTCCTCGTATGAAACCACCTACTAAAATCACCACCATATATACAAAGCTGAATCACGAGTAGCAAATTGCACTTATCAAGCGTCGCATGCTAAGTGCGTCAGAAAAGTCTCGTTTTCGATACTAAGCATCGTTTCTTTCTCTTCCCGTAAGGTCACCAACTCCCGCTGGCACTTCCTACCCGTCGATGAAAGCACAAGTGATACCCCAGAAGGCATTTCCAGTCACCAGACCTTGAAACGGGAATCTGAAGAAGGGTGAATCCCGCTCTTACCTGGATTCAGTTTCCCGAGTGACCGGCATGAGGCAACAGACACTGACCCGCGCGTTGTTCCTGCTGCTCTTCGCACTCTCTCTCAGCGTCTCGGACGCGTCCGTCTCCTCTGATCCCGAATCGGACCCGGACTACGACGAGAAGGTGGAGGAGGCAGTGCAGAGATGGGAGGGCAATTTCCGCAAGATCAAGAAAATGGCGGGGTCTGCCATCAAGATGGCCATGCCGTACCTCATGGATTCGGCGACTTCGGGGGAGCTAGGGTTGTCGCCCGAGTGCAAGCATTCGTTGTTTCAGTGGGTGGCCGATTTGAGGACGGCGAAGCCTTATGCTTTGAAAAGTGAGTGGTTTTTCTTGTTGAACCTTTGATCTTCTGAGTTGTTTCGACGAGATATCTCGTTCGTCAATATATGACCAATTTTTCTAATAAACAAATGTATCGTCATCAAGACATTGCAGATTCTTTTAATGATGACGAGATCAAGACATGGTCAGTTATCTTCTAATGACGAGATATTTTGTCCAACAAGATCTGGTATTGGTTTTTCTTCTGGCGACATACTTCGTCAAAACAACAATTAGAAGGGTTAAGTTGCATTATGCAAAAAATGTTTCGAATCTATGAATGAAATCTATTACCGTAAGAATGTATTAAGCGCCAAATTTCTTTTTGCATCTCAAAACTTTTTTAATGAGTAGAAGGATTGTAGTATCTCTGAAGATCTAGGTATAGAATTTCAAATGGTGTCCCGCAAGAATGACCCTGGTGGGTCTTGCAGTTAATGAAATGGTTTAAATAGTACATGATGTACTTCATTCAATCGGTTTTTCGATGGTTTCGATCATGTTTCAACGATGTTTGGAGAAGTTATGAACTTTTCACAAGTGTGTGTGCTTACAAATAATTTAAAATACTTGTAATTTTACTTTACGTATAAATAAATTTAAATAGTATTTTTCATTACAAATTACTATCATAAATATATTGTGTCAAAAATTATTTTAAAAAGCCCCTTGATACAAAAAGAGTAGGTAATATTTTAGGAAAATAAATTAAACATATTTTTTCCTACAGGAAAAAATGCATAAATTGTTTTTATGTATTGCATAACTTAGTAATTTGTTTAGGTGTGCTACCAGATACCAGAATAATATTCTGATATGTAAGAGGCGCTCTAGATTATTTATGTCCCACATTTTGCTATCTGAATTATAATTTATGCTCTTAGTTCAGCTATTTTCAACTGGTATGCATGCGAAAATGGCACTGATGTGTAAATAGTAAAATGGTTTAATATGTGTAAGACTATTTAGTTTCAACGATATAACTTAGAATTCCCAAACATATCACACACATGTAATACCCGTATTTTTAATACCGAAAAATAATTTTGAGTACTACTTTTCATTACAAGGTATCCTAAATAAGTAATTTCAAAATATTTTTTAAATGCCACTTTGGAGCAACCGAAGCATAAGTACTATTATATTTTGCAAATCAATCAAAATACTTATTGTTTCTGACATCTAGGTAAAAAATATATACTTTTCGATGTGCCCAGTACTTTGGTAATTAGTTTGTTTGCAATAGCATGAAAAAGGTTGGAAATAGCCTTTCAAACAATTTATATCTATTGTTTGATAGATAATTTACCCACATTAAGGTGTACGTAAAAATTTGAAGACATTTTTAAAATTCTGGCTTTAGCATTCAGGTTTTTTTACAATGTGTCATTACTTTATGCTTAAAATTATTCCAATGTGAAAAAATTTAATTGAATCATTAATTATACAATGAAGTCCCCCTTTAACAAAAATGTAGCATGCAATTCGAGAATCTCTAATGCACTCTTCTGAAAATCTGAGCAATAGCAGTATCTACATCATAAAATATATGAAACTGTGTGTACTTATTCAGCATGATATATCTATGTTATATCTACGACTCGATCATCAAATTGGACCTTTCACTTGATGCTGTTTGAATTGTATTGGGTTTGGTTTTTCCAAAATTCTACAGACAATAATCTCAGTCAAGAGAATCTACAAGACCAAATTACAGGCAAGAATCAATACGCAATTTGGTTCTTGCAGAAGTTGCACAAACCTTAGAACTTAATCTGCTTTCACCAATTTAAAACGCCAAACCTTTAAAATACGTTTTAACCTTTCTGTGGTTTATTTGTTTCAAATTAGGTCACATCTTCAGTTTTTTAAATATCATCTGTCCAATACTCAATGCATGATTTTTTTTCACTTCAGTGGCTGACGCATCTGCAAAGATGATAGATGGGATATTGACAGGCACTCTTTCATCTTTCGGATCCTTTGACCAGTGTATAGAGACAGTTGTTCCTAACAAGGACGTACGTGGACAGTACTGTACGATAGAGGCCTGGCCTCAACTTCCACCTAAACCCAGATTTTATGCTTTGAATCAGAGATTGAAGGCCTTCAAGAGATTCGAAAACGATACAGGGGTAAGTTCCTTCAACAGCTGAAGCTTTAGGATTTAAGTTTCTTACGATTCTAAGTACATCAGACTAAACCTGGATAGTGGGAGCTCTTTTGTTAAATCATTGAGTTTTCCCTTCCTTTAAATTTCTATATGAAAACATCTAACAACTGTTGGAACAAAATTTAGCAATATTTAATTTAATCAATTTTTGTTATTGCTAAATAAATTTATCAATATTTATTTAGCAATAACTAGAAAATTTCCAGCTGTTCTTTTATTGGAATATGTTCCAATAAAAGAACAGCTGGAAATTTTCTTGTCCATTTGACTGTTATGGCTTGATTTGAATGAAATACAGCACCATATTTTTAACATTCAGTGCGTCATAGGATTTAAAAAGTAGTGCAGTGTTGCTTTTACTTTACAACATAATGGAGAAGTTGTTGTTGTTACTAATCCCCGACATGATCTCTTTAAATTAGACCAAGTCCACGAGTCCATAAACCCCCAATAAGTTCAAGAAAAGTAGAGGTTCCGAAAAAAACCTTGTGAATTGTAAAGTCAATACATTTTAAAATATGAGCTGGCGAAGCCTGATCAGCTCCGCACTTGGTACAAGTCCTGAAAACATTCTGACCCTGTTCGTAGGAGAGACTTCTCAAGTGTCCACAGGCAAAACTTGAAATACAATTCTGCGGACTTCTATGGCCTTCAAAGAGTAGGGCGCCTCCAGGACGACTTCTCGAGTACCAGACGTGTACTGGAGGGACATTCCAGAGATCTTTAGATGTCTTCCTGCATTCTGAGAACGCTTCACTATAAGTACAAGGCATATCTGACTGGAGAGTCTCTAAGGAAGCAGCCTTTGCCAGGGAATACGTAATCTCATTGCCACTTATACCGACATGAGATGATCTATTGGTTGTATGAATCCTAGAATAGATTCTATTTATCAAGAATATCAAAAGTAGTTGGAATTCATGCAGGGAAGACTGCACGTTACAGAACGAATATATCGTGTAAACCCCTCAGATGGTTAAATTCAGGATTCTTGTTCCATAACTTTCAGCACTAGTTTAAGCTATAGCCTTCGGAGAATTCAGAACTTCTATTGAATATGAGCTCTAATTTTGCATTCCATTTCAAGTTAAATGTTCTTTCCTATTGTTTGTTTTGCAAATAAATTAATATATGAATAATTTTTTAAATTATAAATCACATTACAATACACATATTACAAAATAACCCCAAGCACTGAAGTCACTGTATTATTTTGAAGTTGTTCTTGAACATTCTCTTATAAAGTTGAGAAAATATGTACTAATGATACTTTCTTCATAGGAAGATAGATTTTTATCTGTTATGATGTGTTCAAATTCCATTGATCATCATATCAGGTGCATTGAATATAAAATAGACAAATCAGGTTATATCGAATAAAAAATTACATAAAAAAGCACACAAGAATTTCTTTGACCTTCAACAGGATATTCGTATTATCAACTACCACGTAATGCAACCCAACAACTCACTATCTAACCTTGATCACCGTTTGTCCCGGCATTTAAAATTCATTTTGCTTGTAAACACCGGGAGAAAACCTAGAACCTAAAAATAAATATATGATACATTTAAAATATGAATTAAATATTCGGCTTAAAGTAAATAAACTTTTGTGCAATGAATTTTCCATTCCATGAATATTCTTAGTACCCGCATGTAGTACCCGCTAAATCTGCTTTGTACGAAGGGTTTTTAAAATCAACGGTCAATTTTTATCTAATTTCCCACTCAGCAATCGGAAATATTTCATTGCGCACCTTTCTTTAAAGTATTTCAGCACGTATGAACCAATGTGTCTGTTAGTCGCACCAGGGGCCAGGGCCACACTTTTCTAACATCGCACTACTTTTCTAGACACGCATTAATGCATGATCTGAAAAAAAATAACCCACCATCCTGTGAAGAATGGGTGTTTTAATTAACGTCGCATTGGAGCAATACACCGGGCTATTGGCACCGGTCCGGGATCAATCTCGAAGGGAAGGATCTGATGACAACACCACTTAATTTTGAACCATTGTCAGATGACGATGTCACATATAAGCTGGTATCCACTCTCCAAACTTCCACACTTGAGGATATTTGAGGCCACGCGACAATTTTAATCTGTGAAGAATAGATTGTTTGTCATAGAGGGTGATTGTCCATAGATGGAATATCTGCTTTTTTGGTGTTACATAGTGGAGGCAACTCGCTAGATAACTTACCACAATACAGGATTAATATTTTACAAGTTCACACGGTTCTAGAAAATCCTTTAAAAGTACTTGAATTTTATTTTCCTTTTCCTTGGTCAAGAATCCTTAAAAAATACCAAATTTAATTTAGATCGTGATTCTCGCATGGATCGTAATTTAAATGAAATTTTGAATGCAACACGTATGGCAAACGCATGAACATTTTCCAATTCATGTATTTTTAGTCTATCTTTCACAATTTGTTTTCCCACTCGAATCTCAATTCCCCCTTTGAAATAATTTCGCAGTTTTGTCTTGACGCTGGATCTCCTCAATTGCAAAACAACCCAGAGGGAATGAACGAGATATCTAGTCATTAGCAAATGGAGGGTTAATTCAAGACTGTAATCAAATTTGATTTACCCAAACAGCACTCTTATACATAATTTGTTAAGTGTTAAAAATCTCTTAAATCCTATACTAACAATTCGAATAATTACAAATGTGCACTAATTTCCTACCGAACCTCTAGTTATACAAATAGATGCAGGTTGCTTGGTATTGTTTGTGTCAGAAAAGCTTAGAAATAGCGCTTATTGTGAAGCTTTGTATTTTCCAGTGTAATGATAAGTAAAATATGGAATTAACTAGGGGGCCCGCCCCCTGCTCGCTAACTCTAAAAACCCTTTGCAATCTCATTGGTTCGCTGCTCGAACCTATGCTCGCTCCGCTCATATCTATGAAGACATGTGTCATAGCAGAATGGATGTTGTTTACAAAATATGATATTCCAAATCTAAATTTGCTGTATTCCAGAAAATGTACAGTTCCTCAGGAATCAGAATTCAAATGAAAACTTTGAGCAAATTTTGACTCGAAATGTTAGCGCTGCTTTGGAAATTGAATACCAAGCATGTTGTTTATGTGTACATTTCCCCAGCACTCGAGCCAACCACACACTTAAATTGAGTTTGCTGTCGAAAGTTGTAGTGCAAGCGTCTTGTTGAACTATAATTGCTGGCCCTGAAAAGATCTGCTATCTTTGATTTCTATTATAAACTGCAACAACTCGACTAAAATTCATTTTTTTCAATAAAATTTCATCCGATAACGCTATAAATTCAATTGAGGCGCGAGGCTTCGTGGTAATCAAACAATCGTACAATGTTGCCAAAACGCGATAACAAATAACGTCTTTTTTGCGTGCCACGTAAGAGAATTATATATATAGATTTGTAGATACCTGGCTCTCAACTTTTGGTCCGTGATACCTGGACGTTATCTCTAAAAATTAACTGATCAACTTGAAACATAATAAAATGTTCGATAGAAATTTGTGACTGCAAGACTATTCTTTTATACTACTTCAACATTTATATGTTTGTGTATCATGTTCATACATATAGGCTTGAAATTAATATAGCCCTTATATTTCGTAGCCATTATTACGATTGGATTAAAAGAACTAAAACCAGTTAGATTTACAAACGAGCTTATTAAAAGATTTAAGTTGCTCCAGCACATTTATATAAGGCCGAAATTTAAAGTCTCCTTAAGATGATAAAGTGATTCTACTTAGATGAAGTACAATTGTTTGGATTATACACTCGATAACAAAATAATCGACGCACCAAGCAGGTGCAGATTTACAGTGGTACCAGGCTAGATCAACTTGGAACGGCGCTGACTGGGGACGTATAGTCTTTAGTGACGAGTCCCGCTTACAACTGTGTCCTGACGACAACCGCAGACTTGTCTGGAGATGTCCAAGGTAGCGCGAGGATCCTGTCCTTACTATCGCATGCCACAAATGGCTACGATGGGTATGGTGGCGTGGCCCTCCCCCCACTAAAAGAAATGACACCCTCTGGTTCCCCTTCTTTTAGGTAGAGAGGTGGGACTATGCCCCCGTCTATTTTAAACCTTTTAAACCACTTTATAATAAATTTTTAATCAAATCATATCACCATCCCGTTAAGGGTTCGTATATGCGCTTCATATGTATAATATTCACTTCTTACACCACAACATTAAATTCACCACCATATAACATTCTCATAAAATATTTATTTCACCTTCATTTAAATCCTATTTATAAACATAAAATCATTATCACCTTTTAAAAATAATATATTATTTTAATTCAACTCTTGATGTTTGTATTTCTTCTTTTTGTACTGTAACGTCTTTTTGTTTTGTGTTTGTGTTGTGTTTTATGTTTTGTGTTTGTTTGTGTTTCTTGTTCTGCGTTTAAGTTACATTTCCCGGTGTGCCACCGATGTATTAAATGTAATTTTAACGGTGTGCCACCGGTTTTGCATTCTTGGATTACCGGGACTCCGGATGATTACTGTAATTTTTAACATAAGGCCGGAATGTTACCGAACCATTATAATTCTCCCTTGGGAATAAAACAACCACAGATATAATATTTAAAGAGAAAAAAAAAGATCTATCGGCCGGCGTGGGTCCTCTTGGGGCCCCCCTTTGTGCTGTGGAAGTCGTCTCCACCCTTTCCCCCTGGACCACAAATACACTCTAAACCTAACGGTGACTGGGTCCAGGGAGCAGTGGCGTATATAGGAGTTTATTTCGGGAGGAGCCAAATATTCTCTAAAGCAATTTAGTATACATCGTACAAATGTATTAAGTTTGGAGGAAGCAAACATTCGAAAGCTATTTAGGACTTCAGGATATCAATTTGAATAAATGATAACAATTCAATATAATTCCAACAACAATTTGTAATTCTCAAATTGTTTAAAATTTATTTCTAAAAATAGGTATTTATGTATTTTAAATAATGTCAGTGTATATAATAATGACTTAAAACCTGCATGGGTATTAAAAGGAATAGGTCAGACATGGGTAAAAAAAGGACAGTTTAAATGTATTTTTAGAAATTGGGAATTATAATTTTAAAGATTGTTTTTATAGCGAAATATAAATTTTTTTTAATTGGAAAAAAGTAACTTGTTTCTATAATCCGTTCTTATATAAGGGGGGGGGGAAGGGGCACTCTTAAAGTTGATGGATAGGTAATTTACTTTTAATTACTAACTCAATAGAAATTTCTTTGCTTAATGTATGAATATCTGGATCTTTGTTTACTAATTAAGACTGATAAAACTAAAATACCGAATAAAAAATAAAAAATTTTTAATTGATAATTTTTTTTATCCAAAACGTTTCAAATACAATTTTTTCTTTTCCAAACATTTTTGTTATTGAAAAATATGCATAGATAACGAATGGTTAAGAAATTAGTAAAGACATTATCAGTCAAGGTTAAGAGTGGACACCCTGTAAAATGACAAAAATTGCTGAGAACTTTACAAAACAAAATCTGTATTCCTTGGTGAACTGACAAACTTATCAAGAACTTCTTCGTCTGTAATTTTAATATCTCTGTGAATTGAAAGCAGCGCCAGTCCATATAGTCTCGTTTCTGAAGTCGTATTTCGTAAATAAGTCTTCAGTCTCCGCAAACTTGAGAAACTCCTTTCCGCGGTCGCAACAGAGACTGGAAGAACCGCCAATGCAAAACGCTCTTTCAGGGAATTGCAGAGATCATCAAGAAAAGGTATATAAACGGCTCTCCTATAATATTTTTCTGCTGTGCAGTAAAGGATGTTGCTCCTTACATTTTGAAGGCGGCAAGTTCTAGGAACTTCTTCTCTTATCTTTATTTTTTCAGCAAATTCCTTTATTTCACTGTACAGAGTCTTAAAATTTTCATCGGCATCCGTCCTTATGTTTGATGCCAGTTCCAACACATTTGATACATTCTCATAGCTTCCGAAAGGTCAATATTTTTCTTGACAGTTTTTCTGATAAATTTTGGGTTATGGCGAGCATACTGCTCAAAACAAAAATTTTGATGAGAAACTGAAATTGGGTTATTGAACTTATTAACCCATATGCCCTATAGGAGGAATTACTTCCCTCGTTTTCAAATTCTATGAGAGCAAGAATTATGGGTTCCATCAAATTTTTGAATACCAAAACAGAATCATGTCTTTCGACCTAGCAAGTTTCGTATAAAGAAATTAGTTTTTTTTTTTTCTGTTCAGGGCAGCATTTTAAAATTACTGACTTTAATATCGCCGTTCTTTTGGCCGATTAATGAAAACACCCACAGACTTCTTTAATGACCCCCCACAAAGTTTCCTATAGAAGCAATATTACAGGAATCAGAAAGGCATAAATTTAGAGTACGAGAAGAACAGTGTGTATATACAGCTAATGGAAATTTTTCCTTAATACAAGCGTGTGCTCCTCTAAATTACATTACCGCAGCTCAATCATATCCATTGCCTTCTCAACTTATTTAAATCAGGTCCTAAACTTGATAAGTTTTGTAACACAGTTTTAAGCTAAGGCTACACCTGTTACATCAAAGACAGGAGCAAAAGCTAGGAAATCTTATCTGATATTATTCAACTCACAACAACACAAAGAGAAAATTGTTCTATTTGGCTGATATCGGTGGTTTCATCAGCTAATACAGTATAAAAGGATGATTTACGAACATTATATATTATTTTTGATTGAATTAATTGGCCAAGTGTATGAATCAGCTCATTTTGTATAACTGAGCTCGTATACATGCTCTTCCCGCCGCTGTTAGTGAAATGATCTATAAAGATTGATATCTCTACTGTTGGCTCCATATCTCAGCAATGCTCGAAAATTTCCATCACTGCCTTCAGGTTTCTCCAAATTGATTCGCTCACTGTCAATATGGCCTCTTAGTGCTATTTGTTGTCTCCCACAAAATCGTATTGTTTGAATTATCGGTATTATTTTCGTTCTAATATTAATGGCATCAGTTTTCTTTGGGTGTTAATTTGAACTATAACACTTTCAGGTTTTTTTGTAACCACAGCCTTAATATTTTCGGCTGTTAAAACTGATTTTTTGTGGTACATGCAGTTTTCATGATTATTGAATACCTCTTTGGCTTTTTTCAAATTAGCAAAAGGCTTTCTGTCTACAGCCCCTGGTAATTGATTATCTCCTATTCGAACAGATTCAGATGAAAAAAATGCACAGTACTTACAAAAAGATCCAGATTTTTCTTCGTAATATGTTAATCATTTGTAATCATCAAGCCATTTCAATTGAAAGGATCTCTTGTGGTTTGAATGTGACGTATTGGGAAATTTCTGTCCACTTTCAGGTTTCCAAATATTTTCAATAAAGGAAATTATTTCTTCATTTGTTAAAGATTTCAGAGAACTTTTATGATAATGATTCACAATATCATAAGTATTTTTCGTTACTAAGCTTACTTTGCCAATTTGTTTGTCATTGAATCTTGAAAAATCTTCAGTGGGGCGCTGCGCTGATTGCGGTTCCATCAGTGTTATTTCGTATTTTTATAAAGAAGTTTTGAAAGGAGGATTGACTTTTCACCGATGCCCAAGGGGTTGTTTGGGAAGCTAGACAGAGGGTCTCTTATCTCGCAAAACTGTCAGGAGTGTCCATTGGATTCTGCGGGCAGCGGAGGGAGAAAATGTTCTCTGTTGAGTTGCACTCTCACAACCACGTGGTCACAGCACATCTTTCATCAACCATCATAAATTTTGTTGATATCTGTGTCCAGTCCACTGTGTTTACTTTACTCGGGAAAAGAAATAAGCTTCTCTGTCCAGTTTTAAATGTGTCCAAATAATAAAAAATTTTAAGAAAATTGTTTCCGCCAGAAATACAAATTAGATTTAAAAAAATTAAAAATAAAAAGTTATCATGATTGAACTTAGTCAAAATTTCGGGAGGGGCCCGGGCCCCCTCGGCCCCTCCCTTATATACGCCCCTGCCAGGGAGGGTCTAAAAAATGCCCACAATAGGGCGTTATGGACTGTGGTGTCATCTCCTTTGATAGCCGGTAGTCATTTCTGACACACTTACAGCACAGCTGTACGTAGAAGACATTATACTACCGGTTGTGTTACCGTTCCTTTTGAGACACCCCGGACTTACTTTTCAACAAGATAATGCCCGGCCTTACACGGTGCGTGTTGCTGTGAATTGTATTCAAGCTTTCCCAACACTTCCTTCGCCAACTAGGTCTCGTGATATCTCTCCCATAGAGCCTATTTGGGGCGTTATGGGAAGGTGATTGCAACCATCCCGGAATGTTGACCATTTAGCCCGACAGGTTGATACAGTTTGGCAAGAAATTCCGCAGGACACCATCCGGGAACTTTTTCAGTCCATGCCACGCCGGGTGACAGCTTGCATCCAGGCCAGAAGTGGACCAACGCCTTATTGACTTCCTCCCTTTGTAACGGTCAAACTCTGACATAAATCATTCAACTGTTCTGAAATTTTAATCGTTTGTTTTTCTATGCATGTTCTTTGCATCCACCAATTTGTATCGCAATCGGACAAACCTTCTTGGTGCGTCTATTTTTTTGTTATAAAGTATATTTTGTGGAAAACAACTAAGAATTGATCTGAAGCGTAGGAACTTTCGTAGAAAGCAGAATTTCTGAAAGGGAACAATAATATTTGTTTTTCGAAGGGATACTGATACTACATTCACTCAAAAAGAGCCCAATTGAGATACCTTTTACCTTAAACCTTAAAAAAATGACTTTTACGATTACCTTAAACCTTAGAAACTCTGACCTTACGATATCCTTAAACCTTAGAATTTGACTTTAACGATTACCTTAAACTGATATCTTAAACGATTCGATTTTAATGTTGCAACATTGAGAACTTATAGCTTTGTATGTTCAATACGTACCATGAAACAATTATTTATTCAAATTTCCTCTTAAGCTACATTTAAATCTAATGTATGTAAAATTTAATGATCCAATTAGTAAAATAAAATAGCTGACGTACAAAAATAAAATTGATAAATAAGTTTTCATGTATCAGTGTACTTGAAGAAACCAGTTTTCTCCTTAGTTATACTAGTTAAGTTCTTTAGGCCTACTTAGCTTAAGCATACATTATCCTCTCTAACATATTGATAAACTATGTTAATTATAAAATTATACTAGAAGCAGAAAAAAGAAGATTCAAATACGCTAATTATACAGCTTTGAAAATGGCACTTGAAATTTATATACTTAAGAGATACATACACATTTCTTTTTTACTCAAAAACTTAAAATAATATGTTGAAACTACACAAATAAATACGAAGCTGACAATTGATTGTCACCGACATAATCTTAGCAAAAATTGGTGAATTAAACGAAACACCAATTAAATATTTCCTTAAAATCAGCATTTTAAAAATTTTTGAAGGAAGTGTGTGTGTATGTAAATTATTTTATTAATAAATTTCATTTCAGATGATGGGAGAATTTACAAGATACGTACAGTTGTTTTACATGTTTCCGTTCAGAATCGGCGTCTGTGTACCGTCAACATGCTCACGAGAGGATATGTATAATCTATCAACGACCGGTGAGTAATTTTCACTTAGGCTCCTTTCTTCGACAACACTTGTTCAAATATTATGCTTTTTCTAACGCCCGGCCTCTTTAACGTTAATCCGTATAGTACCACAGCGGCGTGTATGAGAACCACTTTGCGCTACTATGATGCAACACGAGGTGATTTACGTAACACCTCACATGCATACCACAAATCCTTGCACAATTCGTTTAGTGAGAGGTCGCACTTTAACTTCTGACAATAGCCTTCAAATATTTTAAATACGGATAATTTACTCAAAAAATGAGAGAATGAGTCGAACACTCAAGCGACGGGTTATTGGCGACGATCCTGGATCTTTCCCGAAGTGAAAAATCTGGTGACATCGAGTAATTTGAACCTCATTTAGATGGCCAATAAAAAAATGAGGAGAAAGGATTGACTACTTGTCCAGAACGCAGAATCTCCAAGTTCGGTCCTTGCACATTGATAATTTCATTGTTTATATAAGGATTCAATACGTATCGAAGTCTAGGTAACAGTAGAATTGCTCAATCCACTGCGATCGTTTCAAAACATGTTAACAACATTACATTTTATACAGCATGTTACCAACTTTAACCCTAAAATTAATACAATAACTACCCTATAAAGCCAATGTGTTTAACTGCTATTTAACCAGCAAGATGTGATGAAAACAGTAACAAAAACAGTAATCCCTGTTCATGGTGGATGGGGATGTTCCAAAGGGTATCTCTGGATTAAGACTTTCCTGAGAATCGATATATTCAAACCGAAAAGACTTTTACTTTTCATCCAAAAAATGGATTAGCTTAGTCAGTCGGTATTGTATCCATTTCTCTTGTGCTTTGTTTTTGCGCTGTTCAGCAAGGAATATGTCGTCCGGGACTGTGCCCTGGCACACTTGGGTTAGAAGGATGACAAGTTATGAAATAGTCTAGGTTTCGTTCTCCACATGCTCATGGGTGAGTGCAAAGCAAAACAAATCTAAAGAGGTATGAAGAGAATGGTGGTCATGACAAAAATCTAAAGCACAATACAACAGCACAGAAGAAGAAATATTAAAAATTACAAATGTAGGACAGTGATTGGTGCTAGGGAAAAAGATGATGATTAAGGAAAAAGGGTATTTTTTTGCAGCTATCAAACTTGGATTGTCATCGCACCAGGGTCTGTTCTCCAAAGAGATATAGCTTTCTTAACTAGCATAACAAAAAATGGAGAGCATCAAAAGTGATCCTAACTAGATGTCCTCTTGGTACACGCCAAGTACGTACTCACAGAGACGTGTAATTTTAAAAGGAAGGGAAGTTTCATTTCCTTCTTCTAGTTTTTAGTCTTTTCAACGTTGTTTTCAATCTAGAATTCTAATTTTTTCATTATAGCCTCAGTTTGATTGTCAGAAACTTGCGATATACTTGAACTCTTCTTCTACTTAGTATTTTCTTTACATTTTCCCCATCTTATTTCACACATAACGTATTATTAAAATTCTGCGCCGCACTAAAAATTACATTGTTTTGACGCTTTGACTAAACTATACACAATTTTGATTGGTTTAAAAAATAGTAGGAATTATCTACATGTTATTAGCTCTATAGTGGCTTTCTACAGAATCTTTTAAAAAAATGTGTTTATGTTTAGTAATAAAAAGACAACACGCACAAAATTATTTATATGGATTATTACTTGAAAATTTTGTGTGACCACACTTGTGCTTAAGTACAAACCTAAACTCTTGAAATGGAATTAATCTTCCATAATTCAAACCGTTTCACCATCAGTAAGGCACACCGTTTTAAAATAGGCGCTCTAAAAGATACCTATAAAAGTGCTCCTATGAGATTTCACATGTTACGAGTAGAGCTCACAGGAAAATACTACCGGATTTGAAAGCATTATCAGCTTTTAAAAGCATGTTGTGATTCATTTCGTCTTTCTACAGTAATTTTGCTAGAGATTAAATGAAAGTGCCCTACGAATTTCGAATGTCCTGACTACCCAAATGTTCCAGTCAGTCTACAAGGCCAGTGTACAACCTTTTCTCGCTATAACGTATAATTGATTAAATAAAAGTATATAAATTTTGATATGCTTACACAAACCATTTCATGCTGTTATACATTCTAAACTGATTTCTTTACTCATTGAGATTAAGGGCTGTTGTAAATGGTAGCCTGCAGCTGGTCGTCAATATTTGTATTTGTATAACTAAAGCTAACTATTTTTAACACCACTAGTTTTTGCAATCAATTAATATGTTTCAACATATTTCTAACTACAATTTATTTAAATGCTTGTGTTTTAGTGGTCAGAAAAGTGTTTCCTGTAAATATCACCGTTCCACGTTGTGAAGTGAAAGAAGAAACAGTTATCGAAAACTATCAGATTCCTATTCTGTTAGTATTGTTTTGTTCTGATGCTTATTACTTTTTTTATTTAGAACTATAATTAGTAATTAGTTTATTAGTAGCAATACTTATTATCCTGAAATTAAATTATCGTTAAGAAAATTCTATGGTAGTTGTGCTAAAGAAATCTGTTTCATGTAAAATATATCAATATAGATAATTACATTAAGTAAAAAATTAGATTAGTTAATGCCAGTATAGTAAAACTTTTAGCTCAAAGTTAAGTTCGATGTAATAAAAGAAAAAGAATGATAAACACTAATATACCCAAGAAAAGTTTTAGGAAAATATAAATTTGCGTTTTTAAGTTTTTCAATTTAACTTTACTTTCCACTTCAATTTAAGTTTTTAAATTTAAAAATATTAATTAATAAGAGAATGAAAATGAAACTTCATTGTTTCGTTTTATTTAGTTTCTTTTTCTCTTCTCTTTAAAACACTAATACTTTATGGAAAGTTTTGAAAACAAGGAAATATGTATTGAAAAAATAAAAGATATTAATGGAAAAATTCAGATTAGATTTAAAAAAAAAAAAGGTAAAATTCTGAGATATGTCAGATCAAGCATGATAAATATGGTGACATTTTTTAATTTTAATGATTTATTAAGTTTATTTTATACTGCTTATATTTGTACGCATGTTGCATTTATGTTTATTCATTAGATTTTATACTGCTTATATTTGTACGTATGTTGCATTTTTGTTTATTCATTAATGCAATTATTCTGAATATTTAATACAATGTGATATACTAATTAATATACCCTGAAAATGATAATATTAATTCAGAATGACACACTTTTAAATATCTCTGTTCTAATACGTAAGTATCCAAACATAAATTTTAAAACCTTTAATATTTTATATTTGCCTACTTTACTTCATGTTTTCATTTTTCCTGTATAATGGAATAAATAATAAAATTTTTACTAAAACTTTGCTCTACATGAAAATAAAATACTTCATTAAATAGTACTGTACAATGTCCGTGAATGATATAATAATAAAAATGTCTATTTTTAACAGATGCGTGATTGGCATTTTGTCGTTTCTTACGATCTGTGGAACTTTGACCGAAGTTATTCTGAACCAAATGGAGAAAGACACGAAATGTTCACCAGAACAACGAGGTAATAATGAAATTGAATTTTGTAAGCAATGCTTTATAACAATATATCATAATTAAATATTTATATATTTTTAACTTATATTACTAATACTTCAGTTAATTGTTAGTATTCCAACATAAAATTTTATTTTTTGTCGGTAAGGTACTTAAACTAATTGCTTCTCGATTTATTCTAATCAGAACATTTTGTTTACCACTTATTTAAGATTTTAGTAAAATCATATGTATATGTAGGCATATATAACTTATGCTGACCTCATCAAATTATTCAAAATTACGAGGTGTTGTCCTCAGACCGTCGGCAATAGCCCGCTATGTTCCTCCAGTGCGACGCTAATTCACCTACCACCTTATCAATTGAAAGAGATTAGTACATCAAACAATCAACCGTTTGTTCAAATTTTGCGTTTACAAAGGAATACCCCCCAATTCGCTATTTAAAAATAAAATGCTTAAAAAACCAAATTAATTCACAAATTTTTACATTTTACGTTTTTGACCATTTTTGATAAATTCGTGTATATAAAACTATCAACCAAATCTCCTTATTAAGTTTAAAATCAGTTATAAATATGTAATTCTTAAATTTACCTTCATTCCGGGAAAATTGAAAATGTTGTATAAATGAGAATATGCAGTCTACAAACTTTACAAAATTTGCAGTCATTACTCCAAAGGTAATTCGTATATTTCATGTTTTCTTTCTAATTCTTTTTGAATTTGCTATAAAAAATTTTTATACCGATTTTTATTCCAACAATTATTAATATCATTTTTGAATTTATAGATATTTTATTGTTTTTCATAAAATGAATTTCTTTTTGAATTTGTTTTATCGAGAATTTTATTCCAAGATTACTAATATCATTTTTGAATTAATAGATATGTAGTGTTATTCATAATATGAATTTATTTTTGAATTTGTTAACAAAATTTTTTTACATAGAATTTTATTCCAACAATTACAAATATTATTTTTGAATTTATAGATATTTAATTGTTATTCATAAAATGAATTTCTTTTTGAATTTGTTTTATCGAGAATTTTATTCCAAGATTACTTATATAATTTTTGAATTTATAGATGTGTAGTGTTATTCATAATATGAATTTATTTTTGAATTTGTTAACAAAATTTTTTTTACATATAATTTTATTCCAACAATTTCAAATATTATTTTTGAATTTATAGATATTTAATTGTTATTCATAAAATGAATTTCTTTTTGAATTTGTTTTATCGAGAATTTTATTCCAAGAATTACTAATATAATTTTTGAATTAATAGATATGTAGTGTTATTCATAATATGAATTTCTTTTTGAATTTGTTAAAAAAAATTTTTTACATAGAATTTTATTCCAACAATTACAAATATCATTTTTGAATTTATAGATACTTAATTGTTAGATTGTTTTGATTTAAATTTTTAATTTGATTGCATTTAAATATGCCTTCAAAATAAATACAGTTACACCAAAAAATGAATATAGAGTGATTTAACATTTTAACTCACTAGAATGCTAAATCAATAAGAACCCTGAGCTTGTTTCTTTGCGACGAGACAGTTTCATCTGGGGGTAATAGGAGACAATGACACCCTAAGTGTGTTGCTTATGTCCAGTTTATACCGTTGTTTTGTTTTAGTTGCTGTCACTGCAGAAAACCCCGCTTCAGATAGGTTGTCGGAAATGGCAATAGGGATTTAAGCGCTGTGGTGGCAATCTCAGGGTATTCCGCCATGACTTTAATCCAGAATACCGGCAGAGTTGTTGTCTCGAACGTAATTTTAAGGCCGCCTTCATTTGCAATCTCCAGCAGTTGATCTTCTTGCACAGACATGCTAGATTCGCCTGATTTGTTGACAAATGGATCGCGGATTCATTCCTTACTAGTCCGTGGGTCTTTTGTGGTTGGGTCTGTTGTGCTCTTTTAAAAGCAAAGACAGATGATCGTGCATAAACTGGGAGAAGGAATGTTTAGGCTCAGTCTCGCCTAAAATCCCCACTTATGTCTGAAACGTCCAAATTGCCTCTATTCACGCGCCGTCCCCACAACTTCAGTTTTGCTTTAAATGCAGCTACTTTGTCTGCCAACTTGAAAACAGCTGTCACATTTGTCAAAATTGAAAAATAGAGACATACAGAATTCAGAAATCATAATTTAAGCTCTAGTAACAGAACAAATTTCAAGTTCTTCTTTACCGCCTCCTAATTTGAGTGGACATTTCATAGATAAGAACCGCACAAACCCGAGATAAATACACCACAGTAAATAAAATGGAAATCATTTAATGTTCCTTGGGCGGCCCGGTACCATTTGATCCACGGACCGGTACCGGTTCGCGGCCCGGGGGTTGGGGACCACTGATATAATGAACTCATTTATGTGTTTCACATGATATAAAACTAGTTAGTATTTTCTTCATTTTTGCAGGTTATGGAACGAAATGTGTTTTATCTTTCTCTATCATCAAAAACTGGAAATTACTAATGGACGTAGAGGCTGGCTCCGACACTTTAAGCGTTCTTCATGGTGTAAGATTCTTCACGATGTGTTGGATTATATTCGGGCACACCTATTTTCATCTCAATTTTAACCTTCTCAGTAAGTATCAGATATAACGTTTTAAATTTCTAAATAGATTAAAGATGAACAGTGAAGTTTAAATATTTTATCACCATGTATTATGAAGTACACACTCATTCATTTATACAGATCTTTATTAAAGAAACGTGAAATTTTGTAATCCTTTTTATCGAGCCTTCTTTTGCTATTATTCGTGAATTAGTTTTGCACATTTTTTTTTGTATTAAAATTATAATTTGTTTTGATAATGTAATTAAATACTACTATTATATTACAGTATCATACTTAATTCAGTTATTTTATTTTATGTGTTAATTACTTATTTACTTTATCATTAGAATATCTCCAAATAACCATCGATCTCATTAGTCAGTTTGGTTTCAATTCCATTACAAATGCTACACTTCTAGTGGATAATTTCTTTTTCCTTAGGTAAGTACTCTAGTCTATAATGCAACAACTTACAAATAAGTATTGTTCATAACAGAAAAGTAATGAAAAAAGAATGTGCCCAAAATTTTTATTTTAATAGGGATGAATGTTTTTCACCACAAACTTATTTTTTGCTTCTGTCACGTATCTTAACTTTTCTTAGTTTGTTATTCATGAATATTGATGACTTAATTTTTACTTTTCCACTACTTTTTAAAGACGACAAATTTACAATTCAAATGGTCTTTTAATATGTAAGTGCATAATGTGTACAACTGTGTCTAGAAAGTCATTGGATTCCAGTGCTTTCTCTTGCTTTACATGGCATTTCTTCGTATTAATCATGACGTCATGAGCATGTTCTATACGTAAATGAAAAGCATGCCATACAACGTAAATGTAAAGCATGCGAAAAAAATAAAAAAAAGTTTGATCGACAACAAGAGGTATATGAAACATTAAACGTTAAAGTGTGCTACTGCTCATTGGTAAGTTGACTTTTGTAAATTGTTGATCGTAAAACTTACTGAATTTGATAGTGGTTTGTTGATACATATCAAGCTTACCTCCAATTTAAATTTACATAGCTACATAGTGATAGAGGTAATTTCCAAAATGCTTACAACGCTCATTGAATTACAATATTTTAAGTTCATTGAGTTGAATAATTTTAATTGATATGTAGAATTTACAATAATTTAATGAGCGTTGTAAATAATTTGGAAATTACCTTTATAATTCCAAGTACTTTTAATAATAGGAGGGTTTAGCCATTTGGTTGATTGATTTTACGTTCTACGGTCATTTTTTGCAGCACAAGAACCAAGTAGACAAAGCTTGAAGGTGTGATAAAAAATACGATTTTATTCCGAACAAAGTAAAAAGCTTACATCAAATTTGAATTAATATCGTTCAAAGTACTCTCCTTGGCTAGCAATACACTTATCCCAACGTTGATTCCATGATTCGAAGCATTTCTGAAAGGCTTTGTTCGGAATTGCCTTCAGCTTCTCCGTTGTGACCCTCTCAATTTCGGGAATGTGTCGAAACATTTTCTTTTTATCACGGTTTTTGTTTTTGAGAAGAGCCAGAAGTCTCATGGTGCTAAATCCGGAGAGTAAGGCGGATGTGGACAGACAGGAGCCTTTTTTTTCGGCCAAAAACTCACGGATCAGAAGCGAGTCAGGGAACTAATTTCTCACTCACTCGTCTCATTTACAAATTATCGGTTAAAATGCTTCGCACGGACCCGTACGAAATTTCCAGTTCTCCATAAAGCTCTCGAATAGTCAATCGCCTGATTGAAAGAACCGTTTATGCCACTTTTTGCACGTTTTCGTCTGTTTTTGAGGTCGAAGGACGTCCCGTCCATCGCTCGTCTTCAACCGACTTATTTCAGCTTTGAAATCGCTCATACCACTTGTAAACAGTCTTCGGAGTCGCCACATTATCGCGCATACACTGATTTTAACATTTCATGAGCTTTTTTTGGCTCTTTTTGGCATTAAAAAAAAACTTAATGTTTAACGCTTTGTTCGAAATCCATGTTGCGCGACAGTCACAACTTGTTCGAACTTGGCACTGACTATCTCAATGGATCAGGCTATCGGATTTATTACTTAAAATGGATGTAGCGTCAGCAGTTGCTGTTAAAAAAAGTCATTACCGTATTTTTTGATCACGCCTCGTAAATTAGGAGTGAGCCGCCTAATAGTTTCTGTTACCAGTTTAAGTAGAGTTAAAATTACAAAAGAAGAAAGGCAGACACAAAAGCCTACAATGAAAACGTAATACACATTGCATGTTTGAGAATAATAAATATACACATTCGGACTGCATCAAAAGTAGTCAATCAAGAAGATATCACACTAAAACAGTTTTTAAACAGTCTATACATTGATTATTACCTAATAGTTAATATTTATTCCCTTCAATAATGTGTTCTATAGTTAGTATATTTTTGGAATCGACAACAATTATTGCAGAACTGATATGTATGTCTTTTCTAAGATTTAAATTGAGAACTTTATACGAAATTTTTACAGCTATTGAACAATAATGCATTGTTTTTTAATTACAGTGGGTTGTTGTTTATCTATATTGCTATAGACATTGAGAAGAAAACTGGAAAAATTCCGAATCCATTTTATTTTGCAATACACAGGGTATGGAGGTAAGTGTCTTCTCTTAAAGCACAAAAATCTACTATTTTTATTCCACTCAATAATTTGTGCTACTTTTCTACTTACTTCCCCCCTTAGATTCGTTTCAGTTTATTTAAAGAACAGATATTTCATAATTTTGAATTCAATTAAGGATTTTAGACAGAAAATTAGAATTATTTTAATGAATTTTTTTACGTGATAGATATTGAGATAAAATTGAAGGAATAAAAGTGGGCTTTTTGAAAACTTAAAAAAATGTGTTTAAATAACTTTAAGAAGTGTAGTTTTGCTTAAAGAGCAGAAATATCATTCCGAAATTTCTTTTCTTCCTTCAGCTTTAGAAGCAGTTTAACGCTTATAGATCACGGATGCGCACTTATGTGAGTGTTCTGCGGGATGGATTAAAAAAGATTGTAAAAAAAATATTGTTAAGTATATTAGAGTTGAAAGAATGTTGAAGGTGTTGGGTGGAATTGGTGGGTGGGGGGGGGTGTAAGAGGGTTAGTTATTGAACATTAATATTATAGGTTATGTTTTCATCATTAGCAAGGCGTAGTTGGGAGTTAATCCTGTAACCATTGTAATCATCCTCTAGTCATCTGCCATCCTTCCTCTTTCAGGATTTTTAACACGTTTATAGTTGAAACTAACTTTCATGAGTTTTTGTCATCTAAGATGGGAATATCTTAGTTATCATTTAAAAATGTTTTTTATATATCTCACGTGATACAAAAATTAAACATGAAGGTAAAATTTTGTGTGTTTATCCATTGTGGTGTTATCCATTGTATTCCTCGTTTAATGTTGGTCTGGTTACTAATTTTAAGTCCTTTAAATCTATTTTCTAATTTGATTGTTTTGTTTTTGGGGCAGTTTATTTTTTTCTGGATCTTCTCCATGAAACCAAAATTAACCGACAAACCAAGCCATCTTATAAATTCTACTTTTTAACCCTCTAACTGCCACGCGATTTTCGAGTAGTGTAGTATTGTTTCTTTTCACAACACATAATGACTAAATATTCACATTTATTGGTTGAAAGAATCTTATAAAAGATTCTATTGGGTTCAACAAGTTCAAAATTTGTCAGAAATAATGCTGAGATTGCATGCTGTAGAACAAATATTTGAGTGTAGAACCCTTACATAGTTTAATTAGCCCTCAATTTATACCTAATTTAGTTTGAAATTGAAAATGCTAACAAAACTGTGAAAATATTTTGACTTAACATTTTCTAAATTTTCACTTATCTGTTGTAGAACATTGATGATCAATTACTTCCTGTTGTAGGCCTGTGCATACCTTGTTCGAGAAACACTGGTCCCTCGATCCTTCTAGAAAAAGGAATTTGTCTATCTCAGACATCGTAATGCCATGTAGACAGTTTTTTAAAACTCAACTTACAACTTTTTATTATTACCAACAGTATTTCTATTACATCAACAGTATGTGATCTGGTTTTTAGAAAATTAATCCAACAAATAAAGGAAATATAATTAAAATAACTTTCTCTAGTCTAGTCCAGTGTTAGTGGATGCAAAACATTTGCGAGTCGGATGTTATACACTCCTGCATTATTCTCTTTGTATAAACTAAGCATATATTGCAAGTCCGTCTAGTTTTAATAATCCTTACACTTAATTCACAATAATGTGAAAAGAAAATTTCTTAGACATAACACGGAGTGCAGAATGTATGTCTCTGTCCCCCCCTTCTTAGAACTCAACAAACACTTTTTTCTTGTACCATCGACATGTTATATCAACATTTCAGAAAACTCGACTGACTAAATTAAAAAAAAAATCACATTTAAATTATCTTCCTTAGTATAGTCCCGTGTTTTAGATATAAGACTTGAATGGGTCGTATGTTGTGCACTCTCGGCATAGAGTGTTGTTTAATATTCGATTAAAGCTTCTGTTAAGAATTGTAAGTACATACGTTGCTAGGTGATGCAACCGTTGAGCTATTGCTCCGCAATTCCGTTGCTAGCTGACGCATGAACTTGAGAAAGTTGCCAGCTGCAAGGAGTTGCGTCTTGGGAAGAAAGGTTTTCGCAGAGACCGTCCCTGTACTATAGGAGGACGGAAGTAATTTTACGGCTAAGGCCTCACAGTAGTGGCGAGTCCACAAATGTATAGTTATATGTTCAGTTACGTTTTTATTTTAATAAAGTTATTGTTGTACAAGAAGTGTACATCTTTTTTATTGGAATGAAACCAGATTCGGATACCAGTGGATCCAACTAAAGAGGGGTGAGTACCCCAACTTAATTTCACAGATCATTTGTAAATAATATTGATAGTAAATATAAAGAATCTGCTGCCGGGCTTGGGTCAAGCCCGAACTCTAGAATTGTGTGGATATAGATACCACATAAAGTGGCGTCCGCGACAGGACTTTCTTGTGAAAACTGTTCTGCAGTATTGGTTGTAGATAAATAAGTAACAGTATTTTGAATGAGAAATCTTTGAAAAGAAGTTCAGTTATTTCAAGTACTTTCGTTTTGTATGTGAAATAATAGAAGTATTTTAGTTTTCATTCAGTTATTTCAAGTATTTTAGTTTTGTATGTGAAGTCATAGAAGCATTTTAGTTTTCATTTGAAGGTTATTCAAGTATTTTCGTTTTGTATGTGAAGTTTGTGAAGAAAATTGTTTTGCATTTTGTATTGGAGCATTTGAGGATATAGTTAAGTTATATTTAGTAACTTTGCTAAGTACATTAAAGTAATGGATCAGTTAAAACTGAAGAGAAGGGGTCTGCGTACGTCGTTCACACGTACGGCTAATGTGCTTAAAGAGCAATTAGAGATGGATGAAGTCGAAACAGGTGTCCTGAGAGATAAATTAACCAAATTAAATAATAGTTTCCGTGTGATATAAGCGAAATAGATACAAATATCCTGGATAAATTAGTAGAGTCCAATGTTACTGAAAGCGAAATAGAATTGGAACTAATAGATGCGGAGAATTATTCCGATCAACACATTGAGATTTCTCGGCGCGTTAGCGAGCTGTTAGAAAGAGTGGCCTTGACGCAGTTTCAAGAGAGAGAGAACACATGTGTCGGCAATAATTCTACTTACGCAGAGTCAGAACGGGGGGGAAACGCTCCACCAGAAAGGAAACATTACAAACTCCCGAAACTAAACATTCCAATTTATGACGGCACTTTACTGAACTATTTGACCTTTTGGTCACAATTCAAGAAAATACATGAAGATAAGCAGTTAGACGACAGTGATAAATTTCAGTACTTGTTACAGTCAGTACAAGCAGGAACACGTGCTAAGGAACTTTTATCGAGCTATCCCTTAACATCTGACAATTATCCGAAGGCGGTAGCTGCGTTTCAAGAGAGGTTTGGAAAACAAGAACTTCTCATAGAAGTATACGTTCGAGAATTAATAAAATTGATAATAGGTAATGTTCGAGCGAATAGTAGAGAGAGGCTACCATTACCAGATTTATACATGAAGGTCGAGGCATATTTGAGGTCGCTTGAATCAATGGGGATAGATTCAAATGCCAATGCAACATGGCTTTTCCCGATGGTCGAGAGTAGTCTTCCTGAGGAGACATTAAAGGCATGGCATAGAAGCCCGTCGTACACGATTGATGTAGAGGAGGGAAAGTCTCGTCTTTCACATTTGTTAGAATTCCTGAAAAGGGAAGTTGAAGGGGAAGAGAGATTGTCTTTGGCGCGAAAAGGTTTTGATGGTACAGGTGCCAGGGCATCTGGGGGAAGTTCCGAAATACCAAATAGAGCGGTCCATAAGCTTAATAGAAGTCCAAGTACCGCAACTGTAGCAGGGTTATATACTGCTAAGAACTCAAAATGCATTTTTTGTGACAAGTCCCATGACACACGTGAATGTTATACCGCTAGATCTATGCCGTATAAAGAAAAGGTAAACAAGCTAAAACAAAAGAAAGCTTGTCTGAAATGTTTCAAATTTTTCCACATAGCCAAAAACTGTAAAATGTTTGTCCGTTGTATTGTTTGTGATAAAGCACATAACGCCCTGCTTTGCCCGGATAAGAATAAAGATAGTAATTCGTCTGAGGACAAGAAAGATGAGGTCCTACAGACGACTTTATCTCATCCAACGTGTACAAGGGAAGTTGCTCTCATGACATTGGAAGTTGTAGTAAGAGGGAAGAAATCCAAGAAAATTAGAGCCCTATGTGATTCCGGGTCACAAAGAAGTTACATTTTGACAAACACGGCCAAAGAGCTTGGTTTACAGCCTATGTCTACTGAAACCGTAGCTCATTCGTTATTTGGAGGCTCGCAGATGGAAGCAAAGCCACATAATAAATACCGTGTTCAGTTGAGTGCTCCACAGGGTTCCTTTCCAAAGACGACCCTTGTATTCGATTTCCTGGACCAGGATAGGATTTGTGGCCGAATACCCAGAGTCCCCAAAGGTCCACTGCTGAAAGAATTGAAGTTTCACAGGATTTGGGTGTCCGACATAGGTTTAGGGTGTCCCGAAGTAGAACTTTTGATTGGTAGTGATATTTATGGACAGCTTTTAACGGGTCAAATTAAACAATTAGAGAGCGGGCTGACTGCCATCCAAACCAAACTCGGGTGGACAGTCTGCGGACAGCTAGAGAATCCTTCGGAAGAATGTTGGACGGGAGGAACTGCCTTGTTGACCACAAACCTGGTTCTGAAAGACATGAAAGTTCCTGAATTGTGGAGACTAGAAGCAATTGGCATCACCGATCCGAGTGCAACTCTGACAAAGGTTAACGAGGAAGAACTAGCTCACGACCAATTCTTACAAGAACTGACGAGGAATGAAGATGGTCGCTACTGTATTGGGCTTCCATGGATAAAAGGAAAACAGGAAATTCCTTCCAACAGAAATGTTGCTGAGAGAAGACTCATGAGCACGACTCGGAAGCTGAAGACTCTCCAAAAATTCGAAGAATACGGTAAATTATTCCAAGAGTGGGAAGCGGAAGGGGTCATCAGTAGAGTACCAGAAGAAATTATTAAGATCCCAGGGCATTACCTTCCTCACCACGCTGTCATTAAGCCGGGTAGTGTGACTACCGCAATAAGACCCGTATTTGATGCATCTAGTAAACTCGGAAGGGCACCTTCTCTAAATGACTGTCTTCTGAAAGGGCCTAACCTGATAGAGCAAATCCCTGCTATATTATTACGGTTTAGGACAAAGGCCATCGCTGCTGTTGCAGACATTAGGAGAGCTTTCTTGCAAATTGAAGTGAAAGAAAAGGATCGTCATTTTTTGAGATTTTTATTTTGGGAGAAGGCTGACAAGATCCAAGTTTATCAGCACAATAGAGTAGTGTTTGGGGCAACTTGCAGTCCATTTTTGCTCGGTGCAGTCATCCGTTGTCATCTAGATAATACTCCTGAGGAGCTGAAACCAATCGCAGAAAAGCTGTCAAAATCCTTTTACGTAGATAATTGCATAACTTCCTTCAATGAGTTATCTGAATTAGAAGAATTCGTTACTCAGTCAACTAAGTTGATGTCTGAAGCCAAGATGGACTTGAGGATGTGGCAATTTGGTCCAACAGAGGAAGTCAACGAAGCTTCGTTCAAGAATAAAATGCTTCTAGAAGATGATCTTGGTACCCCTATTTCAGTTTTAGGTCTCCGATGGGACCGAGCAGAAGATTGTCTCAGCATTTGTGGCAAATTGGACTCGGATTTGAAAAACCCTTCTAAAAGAGAAATTTTGTCTGTAACGCAAAGTATATACGATCCCATCGGTATCTTAGCTCCAGCATTGCTACCTGCTAAAGTTTTGATACAGAAGGCGTGGGCATCAAAATCTGATTGGTATGCTCCATTGCCTGACGTAATTCGAGACAGCTTCATAAAATGGTACGCTGACTTACCTCATTTAACAAATGTGAAAATTCCAAGAAGAATAGGATATGGAAATGTAAATGATTGGACTCTCCATATTTTCTGTGATGCCAGTCAGACTGCTTACGCTACAGCCATTTTCCTCAGATGTACCACACCAGAAGACGTCAAAGTACAGCTCGTGGGAGCAAGATCTCGACTTTCTCCTCTGAAGGGAATAACAATACCAAGGTTGGAACTACTAGCGTGCGTTCTTGGAGCTCGATTGTCACAGCACATTATCAAAGAATTTGATTTAGCTCCAGAATTGTTATTCTTTTGGACAGACTCGTCCACAGCCCTCACGTGGATCAAAAGAAACGATCAGTGGGGTACCTTTGTAGGAAACAGAATTAGAGAAATTTGCCGACTTACCAACACAGAGCAATGGCATTTTGTTCCAGGTTACCTCAATCCGGCCGACCTTCCATCGCGTGGATGTTCGTCCCGTCACTTTGCGGATACTGCATGGTGGGAGGGACCGGAATGGCTCAAGGGATCACCCAATGCCTGGCCAAGCGGCAAAATTGCAGTTGACGAGCAAGTCGTCTATTCTGAGAGGAATTCTTCTGCATGTACTCTGAGCGCGTATATAGAAGACAAATGTTGGTTTGAAAACATTTCGAAGTTCTCCAGAATAGTACGAGTTTTGGCATGGGTGAAACGAGTCTTAAAACCCACAGGTAAACTAGAAAAAAGAATAGGCAAATCAATTTGTAGTTTAGAGATTCAAGAGGCTGAAAACACTCTGTTCCGAGTAGTACAAAATCAGAGTTTTCCAGAAACGGAATCCAGTTCAATCCATGGGCTGATGGTAATGAAGGATCAAGAGGGTGTTTTGCGTGTCAAAACTAAAATTGTTGACAGCAATGACGAACTGTCATTTCGCTACCCTGTACTTTTGCCCTCAAAACATCATGTGGTTACGTGCCTTGTAAGAGAATACCATCTTAAACACTGCCATGCAGGAGTATTGGCACTTGCTACAAAATTGCGAGAAAGGTTTTGGATAATAGCATCCAAACGAGTTATACGAAACATCATCTCTAAGTGCATTAGATGCAAGAGATTTACTGCCAAGGCCGAGAATACACCGCCAATACAGCTACCACTTGATCGTGTGCGAGATGCCTCGACCTTCGAAATTACAGGAGTGGACCTCTGCGGCCCATTATACCTCAAGGGACGAAAGAAGGCGTGGATTGTATTATATACATGTGCTGTATATAGAGCAGTGCATCTGGAAGCAGTCACGTCCTTAAGTACAGAGGCGTTCCTACAATCGCTGCGTCGTTTCATTGCCCGACGTGGTAGACCTTCTACCATATACTCGGATAATGGGACTAATTTCACTGGCACCAATAACCTGCTCAAGGAGGTGGATTGGTCCAAAATCGAATCGGTAGAGAGACCCATCAACTGGAAATTTATCCCACCCACTGCGGCTTGGTGGGGTGGATGGTGGGAGCGTCTCATCCGCTGTGTGAAGATGCTCCTTGTGAGAACACTTGGCCGAGCTTCACTTGACTTTCAGGAGTTATGCACAGTGCTGTGCGATGCTGAAGCTACCATAAACAGTAGGCCACTAACTTACATCAGTGACGGACCAGAAGGTCTGTCACCCTTGACTCCATCTATGTTTTTGCAGGACATGGCTACAGCGGGAGTTGCAGACATAGACAATATAAATGAAAGGCGACTGCAACTTCGACACAAATACTGTCAACAATTACGTGAGCAGCTAAGAATTCGTTTTCGCCGAGAATATTTAGGACAACTAGTGCAAAAGTCCGGAAATAAAGATTCTACAATCCAAGTAGGGGATGTTGTATTGGTAGGGCAGGACAATCAGAAACGTGTGAAGTGGCCGATGGCTCGAATAGAAAAATTTTTCCCTAGTAGGGATGGTAAAGCGCGAGTGTTTCAATTAAAAACCTTGAATGGAACACTTATTCGGCCAATTCAAAGATTGTATCATCTAGAGGTTTCAAAAACTGATGATCCTGTGGTTAAAAGATCTAGAAGTGGCAGAGTCCTTAAGGTTCCGGCGAGATTGAATTTGTTGTGAGGCTCACGGATTTGTATGTACTAATCTGAATCTAATTTTACAGTTGGTGAACTTGTACATAGACACTTATTGGAACTCTAACCAAATTTCAATTGATTGTTCCATTGATTTTATTGTATTTTAGTGATTTATTTCTGTATTTCTAATATTGTTATTATGTTTAATTTTAGCTCCCGCAAAATTAAGGTGGGAGGATGTTAAGAATTGTAAGTACATACGTTGCTAGGTGATGCAACCGTTGAGCTATTGCTCCGCAATTCCGTTGCTAGCTGACGCATGAACTTGAGAAAGTTGCCAGCTGCAAGGAGTTGCGTCTTGGGAAGAAAGGTTTTCGCAGAGACCGTCCCTGTACTATAGGAGGACGGAAGTAATTTTACGGCTAAGGCCTCACAGTAGTGGCGAGTCCACAAATGTATAGTTATATGTTCAGTTACGTTTTTATTTTAATAAAGTTATTGTTGTACAAGAAGTGTACATCTTTTTTATTGGAATGAAACCAGATTCGGATACCAGTGGATCCAACTAAAGAGGGGTGAGTACCCCAACTTAATTTCACAGATCATTTGTAAATAATATTGATAGTAAATATAAAGAATCTGCTGCCGGGCTTGGGTCAAGCCCGAACTCTAGAATTGTGTGGATATAGATACCACAGCTTCATTAGCAGGTTACCATGGAATTCTAAGCTCCATATCGGATTTTCATAAATAACTAAGTCGCATTACGAAGTTACAATTGACATTAACCACAAGGAAAAGGAAAGAAACTTAGATTTATCACTCTGTTACTATCTGAAAAGCCCATTCGTTGCAATATCAAGCACGAACAATTTTGTATAAACTTGAAACGCATCTATTACACTGTCAAGAAATATGATTAGCATAAATAATCAATTTCTTTCTATTTCAGGTGCACAAATCTTTTGGCTTAAATTCTTACTGTGAATGAGCAATTTGTAAATGCTATTTTGTGTGTGTTCGTTCTCTTATATCATTTCATTGCAGGTTTCTCCCAATCCAAATGTTTTTTGTGGGATGTAGCACACTGTTGCCTTTACTTGGCGGTGGTCCAATGTGGCATGAAAACATTGATCCCATAGTAGATGGATGCAAGAAGGACTGGTGGGCAAATTTCCTTTTCATAAATAACCTATATAGGACCTCAACAAAGGGGGTAAGAAGAATTTACGCATCTGAAATTGAAGCTTATATTGTTCTTTAAGAAATAAATTATTCCTATTTTTGCTTAAAATTCGAACTAAATAGTTCTAGAATTATATCCTCTAGAAACAGTTTGAGTTCGAATCCAACCAAACAGCGTACAAAAGGGCTGTTGCACGTTAAGTCTGTCGTGGCCTCAAATACCCTCACGTTTTTGTGGTGTACAAGTTTGAAGAGTGGGGGTGCCAACTTTGGTGTGACCTCGTCATCTCACTGCGGTTCAAAATAACGTGATGTTGTCATCTGGTTTTCCCTTTGGGTTTGCATCCGGTTTCGGTCCGTTTCCGGTTTGATCCCGGACAGTCGCCAATAGCCCATTGTGTGGCTCCAGTGTGGGGTTAATTAAAACACCTACCTAATTTCCTGGAAACAATTTCCTGCTTCGTAAACTTAGTGCTATATGCTCCGGTCGTTTTAGTTGTAGAAACTTCTATACATTCCGCTTAGGCTACAACTATGAAACAATATAATTTAAAACCATAATCATATTTTGTGATAAAATGGGTTTAAAGTTTTCATTACCATGGAAAATGCGCAGCATACTGTAATACCTATATACCATGTAGCAATCTGGTATTGAAGTTGGAGCAGTTTGCTGCTGAAAAGAATGCCGTTTTCCACAGTGCGAAAAGCCTTACTTCAAAAGTCGTATTCGTGAGTCGTGTCACTATTGCAGCCCATGAGTGATAGGTTTTAGGCAGGGAACTAATTCGGTGTTATCTGCTTAAATTATGAATAGTAGAAAATTATGAATAGAAAGAATATTCAATGAAATAATTCAGTTATTTTTCCAGAAATATGAAAATTTAGAAAATATTTAGATTTAACTGGGAGTGTTGGTTTACTGTAAAGGCTGTTGAAATATACTAAGAGCTGTTCGCCAGCATCTTTTTTTTTTGTGTCAAAAATTGTTGTTTGTGAAGCATGGAAAAGTTATGTATAATACAATATTCGTTCAGAGTAATTTTAATGCATAAGAATTTTTGTACAGCTGATATTTTCCTGTTATTTGTTAAATTGTAATTTATTTTTCAGTGTCTCTCTTATACATGGTATTTGGCTGCGGATTTTCAAGTCTACATTCTATGCATACCACTTGTCATAACAATCATGAAGTAAGTTATTTGGATAAATAATTCCTGGGTCAAAATTTTATACTGATGATGTCTTTTTCATTTAATTAGGTATCTATTTAATCCAATGCTTTGCTTAAGTACTACTGTTGTTCTATTTACCATTCATTTTTACCTCAATCTTTATACATAACTACATTTTATGCAGCACCTGCAATGAATTTTATACAGTCACACACCATTTGCTACTTACCATCTTTTTTAAAGAGTTACTGTTAATGTAGTGATGGATACAATTAGACGATCATATGACGATATGTTGATCTTAGGCCATTAAATTTCTATTGACATACCCTTATGCTAAACGAATACGAAAACTAAATTTTATTGGGGAGAAGCTATTATATGCACACTATATATGTAATCCTTGCAAAGAAAACCTCATCTCTGCTCTACCAATATACACTGCTGTTTGTAAAAAATGCAACACCTTGAAGGAATCATCCATATGAAATCAAATTTGCAGCAAATGTCAATTACAAGATATTATGCTAAGTAGTAAAGTTTCAAAGCCACCACGCATGCGTGGTGTGAGCAGCGCCCTCTAAACTGATGCTAAAAGCGTATAAATAGAGGGCTGTAGCGGGACGTAGAAAATAGTGCATGGTTATTTTTTAGTGGCGAACGTTTAGTGAGACCTAAGTATGCCTCCCCGACGAAATAGGTTGAAATTTCATCAACCTACAGAGTTTGAACAGGGGAGAATCATCGGCCTTCGTGAAGGAGGATTTTCCAATCGCGCAATAGCAGCTCGTGTGCAGCGGAACAGTTCCATAGTGATGCGAGTTTGGAAGCAGTGGACCGACGAGCACTGGACAACTCGAAAAACTGGGAGTGGACGACGGAAGGTGTCGTCAGCGCACGATGATAGACACCTGGTCCACATGGCGGTGAATGACCGTACAGCTTCCTCCAGGTAGTTGGCAGCACTTTGGTACGGTGCTACAGGTGTAATAATGTCGGCTTCGTCAATTCGCCGACGTCTGCTGCACCGTGGACTGTGTGCAAGAATTCATTTATATAGGATCCCCATCACGCCAAACCATCGATGGCTGCGTCTGCAATGGGCTCATGAGCACAGAGCCTGGCGGGCTGATTGGCAACAAGTTGTATTTTCTGACGCATCCCGCTTTAATTTGTGGAACCATGATGGCCGCATTCGTGTTAGACACTATGCCGGTGAACGCTGCCTTCCAGAGTGCATTATCGAACGTCATAGTGGCCGAACACCTGGAGTTATGGTCTGGGGTGCGATTTCGCATCATGGACGATCTCAACTGCTACGAATTGAGGGTAATCTGAATATCAACAGGTACGTCCGTGAAGTGCTAGAGCCCGAAGTCGTTCCCTTCCTTCAAGGCATCCCTGGAGCTATCTTTCAACAGGATAATGCACGCCCACATGTTGCAAGGAATGTTCGAGAATTCTTTTCAGCCCAGCACATGCAACTTCTTCCTTGGCCTGCTTATTCGCCGGATACGTCGACTATTAAACACGTGTGGGATTTGGTTGGTCGGAGTCAAGCTCGTGATCCGCGTCCTACAGCTTCAAAAGACGAACTTTGGGTGCACATACAAACAATATGGAATTATCTTCCACAAGCAGACATTCAACATCTGTTTCACTTCATGCCACGTCGTATAGCAGCACTTATTGCAGTGCGTGGTGGCTACACCAAATACTAATTTCGGACACTTAATATTTTTTTTGCTTTGAATATTTATTCATTTATTTGCATTAATACAAGCCGTTTGTGTATTAAATTTAATTTAATTTTGATTACTCCTTCATGGTGTTGCATTTTTTATAAACAGCAGAATATTTGTAGTATTCTAAAAACTTTTTCCATTCAAGTGTTTTTAAGCAAAAAATGTTGTATCCAATCCGAATAGAACTGTATAAAAAATCCAAGGTCTTATGAAGTGTTTCAAAAACACCCCCCCCCCAACGCCAATCGGCGATAAAAGTTCTTCACTAACATCCTGTTTCTGGAATTTATTATTTTGTGTAAATAATATGGTGATCCAGCAGCTAATTTTCTCGTTTTGGGGTTACAATTGTAACGACTTCTCGAATTGTTTCACTGAAATCGGTTTGTCTGTTTCAAGAGACCTCGAGATCACGTTTTACGGAGGCACTAATTGTTGGATAAAAGGGGGGGGGGAAACCTCAGCAATATTTACCAGCAAAAAAAATCCTTTCAGAAACCTAACAGGTGATTAAAGGGTCAAAGTGCTCATTCTGCCCGGACAAGGTCCTCCAACAAAGGAAATCAATGCAAAAAAAAGTGCACTCTGCAATGCAAATGAGGGAGATTACATCATAAACAGCGTGTAAAAATTATGTAAGAATGCGGATCGAACCAGAAAAATTCGACATAGTGAGCGAAACGGCCTTTGATAAACCCATCCCGGTAGAATTATATGTGAGTGAAAATAGGTTAAAAAGCGAAAAGCAAAATTTCTTGTCCTTGGTGACCTTGGAATAAATCATACAAAAAGGTTTCTTTTTTTATTTCACCTACGCATAAATGCTGGAGCGGTGCTGGAGGTGGATTGTAAATAATAATAAAACTGCACATAATATATTTATGAGAAAGATGATTGGCCACTCACAAGGAAAGAACCTCGCCTTGTGTCAGGCTACCTTGACGAAACGAATTCCATCTGCTAAAATAATGCGTATTCGCAAGAGTGTCGAATTGAATTAATTAATGCATTTCTTGCTGTTAAACCAGTCACGAGGTCTTGAATAGCCTTTGCTGGAGGCAAAAGCGAGGAGTAAGAGTGTAAATTACGTTTCGAGTTAACAAGTCTACTTAAATTTCAAAGACCCTATCCAAGTAGTGTTGAAAAGGGAACTCTGAGCAAGTTTTAGTTCGAGGCATTCGGAACTGATATAAATCTCAAAGTTATGCTTTATGAGGCATACAATACAACTAGCATGAAATACATTTCAAGGTAACAAACTGGTGAAAAATTTTATACAGATTTCAAAACCGTTGAAATTTTTAATCTATCTTTAACGATCCCGATTTTACAAAAAAAGAACTGAATAATGCCAGTCAGAATGTTGTTTTTAATTTTTTTGCTTTCCTTCGCTGAAATCGTAAGAGCACAGGACTGATATTCTGTTTATTTTTGGAACGCGAATGTTGAGGTGGCGTCTTGTTCTCTTTCGAAAGTGTAAAAGATAATTCGATTAAAATTTTTTATTTATTTAAAGAAAATCTTATATATAGGTAAATTTTTACTCTATCTTTAACGGTCTAGGAAGTAGAAAAAAAAACTAAGTAACACCAGTTAAATTTTTTTTTTTTTTTAATCGTCTGCTGGAAAATCATTCCGGGTCATTCCAAAATCAAAACGGAAACGAAAAAAATAAATTCAGAATTTGTGATCTCTTCAATGCTGTTGTATTCGACAATGATTAAATTTCATTAAATTCATTTAAATATGTTCTAGATTGAAAAATTCGGACGACCTGGGTGCCAAATCCTATTACTGTAAGTTCCATATATTCGTCAGGACTCGTCAAACTCTTCCTTTTATAATAGTAGAGATTAGCCACTGCTTGGCCAGCACGGCGTTGCCCGTGACAGTTCTTTACATGGGGTCAGATGTGACCACTGCTCGCTAACCCCCGGTGATTGCTACGAATTTCTGCAAACCAAATGGGAATTCGTAGCCTATTGGTTAACAGCCACCACGAACAATGCCGTGATGGCCTCGTCATTGTAAAATGCGGCCAAATTCGAGTTGCGAAGAGATCCAATTGGCGTAACGTAACAATCTCTTGCAAAAATATAAATATATTTTTGAAAAACTATTTATTAAAAGAAAATCAAACGTATAAGGTATCTATCTGGTGTAAAATTTTCTGCAGAGTTCAAATCCGTTGAAATTTTCAATGTATCTCTAACAATCCCGATTTTACAATAGAAAAAAAAACTAAACAATGCCAGTCAAAATTTTTAAAATTTGTTCTGCTTTCATTGGCTGGAATTTTTTTTTTTGCGCAGGTAATGGAATCTGTGATTTTTTGAACTCTATCAAGGCAAATTCGTATGGGAAATTTATTTAAAGTTACAATTTAAAAATTATATATTTCAAGAAAATCATATTTTTAGGTATCAATCTTATGTGAAATTTTCTGCAGATTTCAAATCCGTTGAAATTTTTACTCTGTCCTAAACGATCTAGGAGGTAGAAAAAAGAACCACTTCACTTCAGTTAAAACTTTTTATTTATTTTGTTCTGCTGGGAAATCGTTCCTCCGCAAAATGAAACGGAAAAAAAAATTTATAATCTGTCATTACCTTATGGTGTTACCATTCTAATAAAAACAATAATAATTTAAATTCCATTAAATTAATTTTTAAATGTTTTAGACTGAATTTTAAAATTCGAGCTTCGTACAAAAATTACAAAAAATTCGGACCCCCCTGTTTTTTTTTTTTTTTTTTTTTTTTTGCATTCCCGATTTTTCTCCTCTTAAATTAAAGTATAACGTATCTGTTTATTTTAGTGTTAATTGTCAGTGATAGGTAAAAAAGCGTATCATGAAACCACACGCTATACAGAACACCGTGATATCGTGACAGGAAATTATCCTAATCCAATCTCTTAGTAAAATAATATTTCGTAAGCACATTCTATTTTAATATCAGCTAGTAATCGACCGGTATTTGCTATAAACAATTTCGAAACTTCAATTCCAAAGGGTAACAACTTAAATCACAAATTTTTTTACTTAAGTGTAAGAATTGATTACCAAAAAAATTATGGAACTGAAATATTTCTAAATTGATCAAACTGTTTTGGTGTAACAACTACATAGCATTCTGACGTCAAGTTATTTCTCTTCGTAGCTGGTAACTAATCGTTTCAATAATCATTTGGAGCACTTAAATCACAAAATGAATTTCGAGTTGCTGAAAATTTATTATACTTATTTTGAAAGCCAATTACTATACAAGAGAATACACGTTAAAAATATTTTTATTGCACAATAAATCATGGCATATTTGTTTGTAATCATCAATGCTATTTTCAGTTTCATCAGTTTTTTCTTCGAACAGTGTTTCTTAAAAGTGCACAGTTTATTTCAATGAGTAATTAAGCAGCTTCCGATTTGAAATAATTGCATAAATTTCGTATAGATGGCAGCACCAAACTTTGTTGTATGTAAGTTCGCTGTCGATATGAATTTTGTCTATTTGATGTCTATTCTAAATCTAATTTTCTATTGTCTCGAGGGAATTGTCTGCTGTACTTTTGCTGCAGTAAAATGTCCTGAACTTTTATTATTTGTTAAAAAGAATTGATAGTACTCACCATGAATTTGTTTTGTTCTTATTCACTGAAAACAGTTTTAAATACACTGCTATATCCGTGAAAAATCCTTATCAAGTTTTTAAAAGTCGTGTTTTCTAACTTTTGTTCAGAAAAATATTTATAAACATTATAAATCTTTTAATCAACAAATTACTGGAAAGTAACAGTGTTAGAGAACATGACTAGCGTTTTTTAAGGATAAGCAGTGTATATAATATGATTATTATATTATATTCTGCAATTGATTGCTATTATAAAAACTTATTATTTATTTGATATTGTTCTCCACTATTTAATTATATATTAGTTGTTGAGCGTTCACTTTCAAACATTTGTGAGTCTAATATAAAAAATTAATTTTTGAAACTTTCAGGAAACCTCGCATTGGACTCTGGATAAACGTTGTTGTGATGGTGTTGTCGGTTATTGCTGTAGGAATTCAAAATTACATGAGAGACTTACCTCCGGCGATACTGTTCACACGAGCTGATACAGAGTAAGTTCCAATCTCTCCGATCCACAAATATCTACCGTTAAAATAACCAACCAAAAACCGTCTAGACCAGGAAGGTCTCGATTAGACCAGGAGGATTGAAATAGTTTATAAGTATATTGCGGTTTTTAATAACTACCCTTAAATTTGAAACAACTCTCGCCGAACAAACATTTGTTTTTGGGACCTCAAATTGAAATGTATCCTTATTTCGTCTTGTTCCTTAAAAATTGTTCGTTCTTACACAACGAGAATGCAATGTTGTCTTTCAGTACTATCTGTCTTTGAGAGTAACTAATTTGTTTAATCGTATATTGGATTTTTAATAGAGAAAATAGATGAAGCAAATTTCAGCGATTTTTAATTTATAAAATTATTTTTGTATATTTTTTAATTCTAATAATTTTCTTCTAATAATTTTATGCCTTTATTTTAAAATGTAACATAACTTAGACTCTTTGAAGTCTTAAAACGACACTACCTTTTTAATTTCACACCTCCTAGAGATTCCCAATAACTGAATATGCGTACTGCGTCAACGCACATTTTATGTGTGAAAGAAAACATTTTCAAAATTGTATTTAAGAACAAGAATGGCAATTGATTGATATTTTTATATAATTTTGTTGATAGCATTAATATATTTAACGTTATTGAGTAACATATACTACGACATAAAAAAACGCCTAAAACCAACCTTCAGTTTTTGTGGTTTCGTTAGGTTCTGACATTTTTGAGTACTGTAAACATAAGTAGACTGAAGACAGTCATTGTATTTTTCAGAGAAGCTTCAATGATGTTTAAGTGAAGAACAAGATAATTCGTTAAAGTAATTTATGCTCCTGTTTAAAATTCTTCGTATATATTTTTTATAATGTATGTCTAGGCAAAGGAGTGCTCTGATGGCGGAAACATACTATCCACCTCTTCATCATTTGGGTCCTCATTGTCTGGGAATCATTGTGGGATATTATCTCCGATTGAAGAAGTCTCCGAAAAATATGCACTGGGTTTGTAAAATTATTTGTACTAAAATAAAAACCAAATTCATGTGTGCCTTTTGATTACTTTGGATGGATAATGGGAAGAGAATGCAACTTCATTTTTCTAAAACATACTAACTTGAGATATATTGCAATGATATATATACACTGCTATTTTAAGAGTTAATTATAGTAGAAGAAATCAATTTAACCGCTGTTTTCTCCTGTAGAATTTAGTAGAGCTGAATTTGTTAGATGCTGCCTCTAGTTAACTGTTTTCTAACTGTATGAGACATGAGAAATGTATCAAGATCTAGGATGTGGGATTAAAGATCATGGGCGTACGTGATCGTGCAAATGTGATTAGGACCATTTGACTGTGCGGACCACTCTTAACAGCCACCATAAGAGTAAGGCACCATGAAAATTGAGGGAATATTGGCAACTAAAAAGGAAGCTGTGATAGTAATAGAAACATTTGTTATCACAGTTATTCAGATTGTTGGAAATTACGTATATCACAGTGGAAATTCAACTGATCAAAGTGGGCCCTGTATTGAAATGTATGCTGATTGAAATGAGTGCCACCTGGGGTTGCTTGAAAGCGTGCGTGCTCATAATCACGTGTGTCAATCACATTGACCTTCTAATGAAATAGACGGACTAAGTGCCCTTAGCTTTAATCGATTTCTTACCTTCGAACAGTTTGAAGAAATTTCACGCGTTTGTGAGAAAAAGTGTGAATCTTAATGTAGAACAAATTGTTGCTTGGTAAAAGTGATTATCCAAAACACTGGTCTGCGTTTCGAGATCTAAGTCGATTCATAAGTTGACGTGACTACCCCGTCTGAGATCTTACCACAGCGACTCAGTCCACATGCTATGTCTGATTCATTAGATAATCGATGGTCACACATCTAACAGAGCGTGGGATCACCAATGCAATTTCAATTTATACCAAAAACTACTTCGTTCATAATCACGCCTGAGTCGCTTGCATCGTTTGAATTTGCTGTTTCTTCATAATCAACTTTCCTGAAGTTTAACCGCCTATTGGATTTGTTAGACCAGAAATGTTATCATTAAGTTTGTAATCAAGTACCATGGCAAAATAGCTCGAATTCAGATGTTTACATAAAAAATGTCAGTCAATTCACGAAAAATGTTTTCTTTATAGTTTCGTTCACCATTTCCATTGTCTTTTGAATCCTTCTTATATGCCAGAGGTTACGCAGTTTGACAAACAACGCTATTTTACATCTTTATATTCCCATATCTATTTGTAAATATATATATCTTTACAGGCGCTTCATGTTGCTGCTTGGATTGTCACATTCACTCTCACAACGTGTTCTCTGTTTGGTGTTCATCCTTGGAATACTGGTGGCAGCAACACCGGTGTTGTAGCTACAGTGTTGTACGCCAGCTTAAGCAGAATGGCTTGGACTGTAGGATTGGCGTGGATAACGATAGCCTGTAGTACTGGCTGTGGAGGTATGATATTGTTTTGGTACAAATTGCAGAACTGATTAAAGTGTGCTTCACTGAGATTTTTCATGCTGTACAGACGCTGTTTTCCCCAAATCAAGTTGCAATTGTCGATAAAAATAATTAAATAATTTAAATTTACATTAAAAAATAATGAGAACACTGTTTTACGATATTTATTATCATATTTTCATCTATGTTCACATTCTTAAAATATTCATGGTCAAGCTCATGACCACAGTGTTTATGTTGCAACTGTTTTTACGACAAAATAGAGGACGTCGTACTCGCCATTCCATTAAATAGGATGGACCAATCTCCAATTCAACGGAATCAGGGGTTCCTTGATACCATTATTTTCTGAAATTAGTTTTTATTCAAGCAAACTAAATATATTAAATCAACTGAATGCTGTTTGACATACATATAATTTATTACATATAAAAGTTGCTGGTCTCATCTCAGTCGCACTTTCTCAATACCATATTATGATCAATATTTCTAGTTTATGTTAAAGTATTTCATCATAAAATAACATACTTCTTTTTTTTTTCAGGATTTCTAGCTTCTATATTGAAGTGGAAACCCTTCATCCCATTGAGTAGGCTAACATTTATGGTTTACATGGTGCATCCGTTAGTTCAACACGTCTTCTATGCCTCTCTAAGAGAGGGGATTCAGGCTCGAAATTCTTTAGCTGTGAGTAGGAATTACATGCGTTTAACCTTTTGAATGTTTGTGCACGTACTTTAATTTATTTTTCGAGGATCCTTAACCCTAAAAAATGTTTTCGACAGGATATTTCGTTCATGAATATCAGATCAATTTTACTAATGACGCGATATTTCATCATCAAGAATACCGATGGAATTCCGAATGATGATGTTTCCGTTTCTCGATGATAGCGAGGTCAAGATCAGGTGATCAGAACAGATTTTCTAACCACGAGATATCTCGTCCACCAAGATCTGGTCAACTTTGCTAATGACGAGATACCTCGTCGAGACAGAGATGTTAAAAGGAGGGTTAAAAATGCATATTTGGGATGATTTCTTTTTAGATAAAGTATATAAAATAAACGAGTATACATATGTTGTTGTTGTTGTTTCTTATGCCTACGCTGGCAGACCGGAGATGTGCCAGGCCCGTCAAAGACGGCAAGAGGCGGTGCGCCTTCCATATTATTGAGCCCCATTGGGAGGAAGTCCGACTTAGCTCGGCATACATGACACATCCGTTTTACAGGAAGGTCCCTTTCATACATCCATTCACTCACACATATCGTAATTTAGATCCCAATCAGAGGCCGATAACCCCCTGATCAGGTACCCCCAGAGGTATTGATTTGATATGGGAACATGGGGGACTTTGTGACCACGGCCTATTTAACGTGCCCCAGTCACCATTAGTGAACACGACGGTCTTTAGCCAGGTCGAAGCGCCGATCATGATAGTCATCAGAATTGCGGGCTCCGCCGAGGACAGAACCCACAACCCTTCTGATGCGAGCCCGACGCTCTACTGACTGAGCTACCGCGGCTATATATTCAATAAGCAATGTTTTTGTTGTAATATTGGTATTACAGCCTTTCAAAACTCACTGAACAAACTATGTATTCACATAGAGTCGTATGTCCCCAAGGGGCTCGCAAAGGCATTTGTTTGAGTGTATTGACTGGTCGATACGCCACTGGACACTCAATCACACGATAAACAAACTCATGACTTTTTCTCTGGGAGTACCTCCAAGACATTGCATTGACTTTGAAATGAAACTCATTGCAAGAGTTTATTTATACTTACTATTTTCTGTCTTGGCTGAAAGTGTCCCAGTAAGTCCAGGAAGTTTCGAGCGCATGTGACAGTCCATGCGTCAACATTCTCAGTGCATAATCTTCGTTGGCGTGTTTAATCGTTTTTGTTTGTAATTTTGAGCTTCTGCTGTGAACCTAAGTGCACATCTACGATCAAACCGTTGAATAAGGGAAGAAAAAAAGTTCACATACTTGCCATCATTCATTCGTGCTAAGTCCGGTAAGCCCATGAGACGGTTGGGAACGTACCTTTGCGAATATAAGGCATCTGTAGGCCAGTTAAAAGAGTAGCAGTTTAGCAACCGGAGAGTTTCGAGTTCAAAACTCGAGCCAACTAAATATCGACGTACACGTGGGGGTACAAATTTGTCTTGTGTCTAAAATATCCTCACGTTGAAGAGGTGTGGAAGTTTGGAGAACGGGCCACCAACTCATATTTTGACCTCGCCATATGACCGTGCTTCAAAATGACGATGTGTTCTCCTCCGGATCCAGAGTCTTCGCGTCCGTTGTGTTGCTTCAGAATGCGACGTTGATTCAACTACCTACCTTTTTTTAATATGGTTTAAATTTGTGCTCTCAAAGTTTGTACATAGAAGGTTTTTGACAACTCGTACTAATGATTGAGATTTTAACAGTTATGCAACGTACGTGTAAAAATGCAGCCCCAAAATATATCTCATACTAAATTTTCACTTCACCACGAATATATGGACCTTATGCAAGTGGCTCTTAACCCTGCAAACGGTTTCGATGATATATCTCATCCAACGAGATCAAGCCAATTTTGTTTATGACGAAAAACAGAATCGAGAAAAATTGTCCTATTACCCAAATGAAGGCTAACGTCAAAGGAATGAATATCCAAATGGTAATAGGTTTTGTATTGGAGTCTGCTAACTACAAGACAGTTTACGACGCGAAGATAAACCAGCAGAAGGGCTAATCTTTCCCCTATTTATATCATACTAGAAATGCCATATTTTAAAACACTTAAATATAATAATTGTGTATAAATTATTTAGAAATAGAGATGAGGGCATTTTAAAAATATTTGATCCGAACTCTGCTGGTGGTCCTTGTCACGATGATATATTTTGTTGCTAATTTCGAAGCTGTGCACTCTATCAAGGAAACCCTCCTTGGATTCCTTTCGATAATCTATTTTGTTCTGTTACTTACTATTTTCTGACATGGGACATTTTGTAGAGTGGTGGATTGATTATGACAGGCCTCGAAATAGATTTTTTAATACAGGTGCACCTAAGTTTTTAAATTAGGTACACAGGTTACATTTTAGGTGTACATTTAAAAAAGAACGTAATATAAGAGCATTAATGTAATATAAACTACTTCATTAGTTGGGTATGTTTAAATAGGTTAGTAGTAGATGGTAAATAAAAATATTTAAACAATTAAATTATCCCTTCTCTCCGGCGCACGGCTGTCGCGACAGTCGCTTCAACAGAGCCAGCTGGAAAATGCTTCGATCATCGAAAAGTTCTGGTGGCAGTGACACAAGTAAACCTTCCTGTATAAACCCGTTACGACCCAGCGATTTTGTTTACGCAGTGTATTTAGGAATTTTAATTACGTTCCTTTAGAGCAAGATAGGTCGATATTAATATTTTGTTCAAACATCAAAATAATATAAAACACGTTTCCCCCTCCCCTTTTTTAAACGTTAGGTGCACCTAGTGGGAAAAATTAGGTGCACAATTTTATTTTCATGTGCACCTGTGCACTCGGGTATTTCGAGCCCTGGATTATGAACAGGCTACTATTCTCTGTTGACTACGGTAGTCAAGCCGATTCAACTGCAAATTGAGATAGGTTGGTAGTTGAATTTACGCCACACTGGAGCAACGCAACGGGCTATCAAGCAAATTGTGTTTCTGTTTTGTGTGAGACTTTTGTATCTCCCGATAACCCTCTTAATGGATCTCGTCACATTAGCAAAACTGATCAGACCGTGATGGATGAGATACCTTGTTAATGGAAAACTGACCGTATCTTGATATTGTTATCATCTAAAAGTCGGCAATATCTCGATGATGAGATATCTCGTCATTAACAAAATTATTCGTGTTAGGTCCTGCATAAGAGTGTAACAAAGTCCAATAAGACGTTTAATAACTATACGGGACATCATTACAGACAAGCATCCAGAACGAATAGAATGATACGAAAAGCGTAAGGACCTCAGAGCGTGTAAAAAATGGATTGCATCAGACAAATGAACTGATAAGAATACGCATAAAAAAATGAACTCATAAGAAGATACAAAGAAAACGAACTGATAAGACAGTGTAAAGAAAACGAACCGATAAGAACATGCAAAGAAAATGAACTGATAAGAACATGTAAAGAAAACGAACTGATACGAAAATGTAAAGAAAATGAGCTGATAAGAACATGTAAAGAAAATGAACTGAGAAGAATATGTAAATAAAATGGACTGATAAGAACATATAAAGAAAATGAACTCATATGAACATGTAAATAAAATGGACTGATAAGAACATGTAAAGAAATGAAGTGATAATAATATGTAAATAAAATGAACTGAACGAATATGTAAAGAAAATGAAGTGATAAGAATATGTAAAGAAAATGAACTGATAAGAACATGTAAAGAAAATGAACTGATAAGAACATGTAAAGAAAATGAACTGATAAGAACATGTAAAGAAAATGAACTGATAAGAACATGTAAAGAAAATGAACTGATAAGAACATGTAAAGAAAACGAACTGATACGAAAATTTAAAGAAAATGAACTGATAAGAACATGTAAAGAAAATGAACTGAGAAGAATATGTGAATAAAATGGACTGATAAGAACATATAAAGAAAATGAACTCATATGAACATGTAAATAAAATGGACTGATAAGAACATGTAAAGAAATGAAGTGATAATAATATGTAAATAAAATGAACTGAACGAACATGTAAAGAAAATGAACTGATAAGAACATGTAAAGAAAATGAACTGAACGAACATGTAAAGAAAATGAACTGATAAGAACATGTAAAGAAAATGAACTGATAAGAACATGTAAAGAAAATGAACTGATAAGAACATGTAAAGAAAACGAACTGATACGAAAATGTAAAGAAAATGAACTGATAAGAACATGTAAAGAAAATGAACTGAGAAGAATATGTGAATAAAATGGATTGATAAGAACATATAAAGAAAATGAACTCATATGAACATGTAAATAAAATGGACTGATAAGAACATGTAAAGAAATGAAGTGATAATAATATGTAAAGAAAATGAACTGATAAGAACATGTAAAGAAAATGAAGTGATAAGAACATGTAAAGAAAATGAACTGATAAGAACATGTAAAGAAAATGAACTGAACGAACATGTAAAGAAAATGAACTGATAAGAACATGTAAAGAAAATGAACTGATAAGAACATGTAAAGAAAACGAACTGATACGAAAATGTAAAGAAAATGAACTGATAAGAACATGTAAAGAAAATTAACTGAGAAAAATATGTAAATAAAATGGACTGATAAGAACATATAAAGAAAATGAACTCATATGAACATGTAAATAAAATGGACTGATAAGAACATGTAAAGAAATGAAGTGATAATAATATGTAAATAAAATGAACTGAACGAACATGTAAAGAAAATGAAGTGATAAGAACATGTAAAGAAAATGAACTGATAAGAACATGTAAAGAAAATGAAGTGATAAGAACATGTAAAGAAAATGGACTGATATGAAGCAGCAACTTAAGCACAGGAACTCATAAATCTAAAAGCAGGAAAGAACAATATTTACCACCAATGATTTACGACTCATTAATACAAAAACTCGAAGGAAATACACAACAGATCAGATCTTAATGAACAAGATATCGCGTCATTAGAAAAATTGCTCATATCATAATGAATGAGATATCTTCATCGCAGCCATTTGTATGATTAAGTATTTTGTACGTCGTTATTGTCGCCTCTTTTGTTTGACGCAGGAGCCTCGGATCTGTATTTAAATGTTAAACGGTATAAAATAAAACCCCACTTTTCATCACCTTTTCTCTACTTTCAAATTTTCATATTCTTCGGATTCATCTGTATTTAAATGTTGAGCAGAATTAAAAAAAAAACTCTACTCATCACCTTTCTCTACTTCCAGATTTTCATCTTCTTCGGATTCACCGTCTCAAGCTACGCCATTGCGACCGTCGTGTGTCTGATTCTCGAAGCCCCGTTCGTCAACGTGGGAAAAGTGGTTTTCGAAATCGAAGAAGCCATCCGGAAGCGTAAATTGACATTCCGGTCTCTGATCACCGGGAAGTCGCACATCGAACCCGTTCACTGCAACGTCTCGAAGCCCTTCCACATACCGAGGGTGGGCAACGGAGTCATGTCCGAGGAAATGGCCAACGGAAGTTGTCATCCCCGACTGAGCAGGCTGAGTAACGGGGCCGTGAAGAATGACAGTGATTTCGTTTGTCGCCTCTGATCGAACGTTGTTGTGTTTGGCTAAGTCAATTTTCCGCGTTTTTTCGTGTATGCAACGTTTTAACCAAGTGTTCACTATCAGCTTTCGTTTTTCAGTAATTTCCAATCCTCTGTTCATACTATAAGCCAGGGGTGAGCGAGTATGAAGAGAGCCGGTGAGAGCCGCATTCCGGTTTTCATGTATTATAAAGAGCCGCACCATAGTTACATAGTATCAAATACACAAATTCTAATTTAATTTAATAGATGCGGTTGTACATTCTACACAAGTCTTAACCTTTACGCTACGGCACTTAGACTTCTTCAATCGTCTCCAGGAACGGCTCTTTCCGTCCCCACTTAACTATCTAACTTGAGCGATAGAGACTTTAGTGGCATTTACGACTGACGCTTTCCTTTCATAGTATTGTGTGGTGTGTCGTATAGATTTCAACCTTCTGCCCTTCACACAAAGCGGTCACGCCTCACGGTAGACAGGGTAGGGTACCGAACAAAAGAAAGAACCGTCTAGAAGGTCAGTCATTGACATTTCGTTAATGGTGATCGATGCCAGTGGTGTGTGTGTGTGGGGATAACATCCACCGTACAGAGATCAATACCATGCCGCTGGTGGTAACAATTCTCTACCTGCCGTAGAGTAAAGGTTAAGTGCTGTGTAAAGTACACATGTAATAAAATATAATTAGAAGAAAGAAAATGCAAAATAATTATTTCAAAATTTTAATAATAAAATTTTTTTTTTCTCCCGATGGCGGGCACATATGAACTTAATTATTGGCCACTACAAGGCTGGAAGTGATGACCACTTGTTAAGGAGTACCCATTGGGAGGACCATCATTGCCTTTAACAGAGGACGTAACAATTTACATCCATGCCCTGACCCCCGATTCGAAACAGGAACCATCCGATCCAGAGGCCAACATCTTAACCACTAGACCGGTTGGTCGTCTAATAATAATATAATATAATATAATATAATATAACACACATAAAAATGTGTTAATAAAATGTATAACATTTAACGTTGGTCAAATCTTTGAAATTAAGCGTAAAATTTGCTAAAGACGTCCACAGCATTTTTGTGTGGTGTTGTGATTAGTGGTTAAATGTGAACGATATTTCGACGTCACGAACTTCATTGTGGAGTACAGAGATTCACAGGAATATGTTATACCAGAAATTAATATTGTACTGCAAGCAGATGTCTTTAAGTGCGGATATTTTGATTCTGGTACGAGTTTCCAAAATACGATTACACGCACTTGAGAACAAGCACCAACGACACCTACGAGGACCTATCTACGCAGCCGAAGATCTACTTTCGAAGCGATTACGTACGACTTGAACATTTAGTTTACCGGCTCTTACGAGGCCCTATCTACGCATCCGAGGATCTACTTTCGAAGCGATTACATACGATTTGGACACTTAGTTTACCGACTCATACGAGGCCCTATCTACGCATTCGAAGATCTACTTTTCGAAGATATTACGTACGACTTGGACACTTAGTTTACCGACTCTTACGAGGTCCTATCTACGCATTCGAAGATCTACTTTTCGAAGTGATTACGTACGACTTGGACACTTAGTTCACAGACTCTTACGAGGCCCTTTCTACGCATTCGAAGATCTACTTTTCGAAGCGATTACGTACGACTTGGACACTTAGTTTACCGATTCAACCGATGACCTTCTATCGGAGCGACTGTGTACAACTTTAACGTTTCACTTAGTCAGTTTAACATGATTCGTGAAAAGAGTTATGAAATAATAAAAAATAGGATTTTAATTTTCAATGGAATCTGCTTTTTAACTTAACAAAACGCCTCATGCGGCTCTGAGAGCCGTATTTGCCAACCCCTGCTAGAAGCCAAAGAATAAAATTGCATTTTTTTGATATTTCTTGTGTTTTTCTTCTTAAATAGAGACAGGCAGACGAGTGTTGCATCATTTGTGACCACTGATGAACGGATTTTTTTTTCTATTCGTCAGGAGTTGAAACTTATGCGGGATCAGATATATAAACTACCCTACAATAATGGACCTGGACAGCAAGATGGGATGGTATAAGGGAAATAATACATGCTTTAATAGGGGTATGGTCAACCACGTGCTGCAATTATACTAACAATTCTTCTGGGCATACTTTCATAATAACATGGCAAAAGAGGGTTGCGAGGGTTATGTATTAAATTTACGTACATCGTTCTAGAAACATGACTAAGTAAGATGAAAATAGTTACCATTTCCCCTAGAAATTCCAAACGAAATCAACTGCATATTTCATGACGCCGGATCTTAGAGTTTGAAAGGTTTTGCTGTTTCAGACAAACATATACACTAACCTACAATAATGGATCGCTCAGCAAGATGTGATGGTATAAGGGAAAGAATACATGCTTTAATAGGGGGAATGGTCTCCCACGAGCTGCAATTACAATAGCCACCCTTCTGGCATACGTTCAACAAGGTTTGGATACACAGCTATGGGTATTTGTGTCCATTCCTGTTGCAAGAATGACGCCAGCTCAGCTGTAGATTTCGGACGTCCTTGGTCCGAAATCGTCGCTCTAGCTCTTCCCAAAATGTTCTATGGGGTTTTGGTTGGGACTCTGAGCAGGCATGGGAAGACGTTTAACATCCATATCTTGGTACCACTGCTTGACAGAAGATGCAGCATGACCTGAAGTGTTGTCGTCCTGGAAGTAACTTTCGTCCATTCCATAAAGTTGCCAGAGCGTAGGATTGTTCAATTGACCAGGAACAAAATGCAATGGCCCCAGACCATACCGCGAAAAACACCCTTAAAAAAGTAGACGGATTTTATGCAAATTCGCTGGCTTCCGGTCCATTATTGTAGGGTAGTGTATTTTACGAACGATTTTGAAAGATGAGTGACTGGTTTTAGTTCGAACTAACATAGTCCTAATGTTTTCCATTTTTAGTATTTCCTACGTTGGTACGAACCGTCTAAATGTGTAGAAACTGCAATGAACAATATAGTAGGTGTTCTAAATATCACCTACCCTGAGTATTTCTCTGTATATCAACCTCCTGGACAGGGAAATCAAGATGGAAACAAAATGAATACCACAGGATCTATTCTCCTTTGGTTCCCATAGATCATATACCTTCTGTACTTATATCAGTTTAAGTTAACTAGTAAAACTTCAAAAAGTTTCCCAAGAGAATTTTCAAGACTGCTTTACAAATATCGCCTATCCCTATTCCTATTGCCACCCACCAGGCTAAATTTGAAGCTACAATTAAAAAGGAGTAACTAGTAGAGCATACATTCCTACCTTTAGTATTGAATGTACTTTCAAGTCATATAAACGAAATTATGATTTGGAAACACTTTCCTGGATATTCCCTGAATGGATTAGAGGCAAAAATTACGTTGTGTGATCGCAGCCTCAAATGCTTCAGATGTAATAGTGTTGTTGACATAACTGATAGGAAACTTGCCAGTGGCGCTAAATGTGGCAAAACCCTAGACCGTCAAGGTAACTACATAAACATATAGACGTAGCTTAGTAGCATGCAAACACGAGTAGGCGATATTAAGGACAGAGGAGATTTCGGACTACACCCTAACTGATGTAGAATCAGAAACTAGCAATCGATAGTTCAAGATTGAAATAATGAATTGTTTCTTAGTTTAGAAACTTTAATTACTGATGTAGGAGGACAGTAGACTTTCAAAATCCCTCAAATTGATAAAATTGAGTTTTTAATTCCGGCCTTAAAATGAATTGATACCTAATTCTGTGGATATCGAAAACAATTTTTCAATTAAAATCATTTGATTGAGTTACGTATAGACTGCATAAAACATTTCGTCAGATTAGAGCAGAAACATGTTAATTAACAGTTTTCGGAGACAATAAATACTTATTTTCATGATGATATCACAAATAAAATGTGATGCTGTAACATGATTAAAAGATATGTCGTCACTCAAAGTGGAAAAGGTAGCATGTCGAAAATTCCATTTTTTCTTCTATTATTGCTGTATGTGGCATTTTATGATTTCCACCTGGAGGCAAAATCTCTTATGCCATCAGCTGATCCAAAAAAACTAAGAACAAAACCCAAAGTATATAACAATAAAATAAAATCATAAGAAAAAAATAACGTTTTTGCTCCAATGAAAAAAATGCAGCTTTTAGACATACGACCATTTGCAGTTTGAGTGACGATATAACACTTTCATTATGCTAACATTTTAAATTTGTTATCTTAAAACTAATTATTGATTTTTAAGCAGTTGTATAGTAATATACATTAATGTCAGTTAATGACAGTCGACTATACAGAGTGTTTTGAAACTCATGGGCAAAAATATAAGGGGCGATAGAAAATATCTAAACAAGCAATTTTCACCGTACAATGCATGGGAGGAGAGCAAGCGGTGAACCACTAGGATGTATCCGCTGTTACTGTCACATGAAAGAACAAAACACCAAACGGATAGAGGAGGTACTAAATAATTTTATTGAAAGCATGTGGTGTCAAAATTATAGAAACTGCTCTAAGGAGCAACCGCCTGCAATAATGCAGGTGTTACACCTGAGACGTAGCGAGAGGCGCATTTTTTTCAAACACACCCGACATGTCTCGGACGGCACCGGCAGCAACAGAAATCCTAGCAACTAGGACCTCGTCGGAGTCGATGGGGCTTTTGTAGACGAGACTTTTCAAATGGCTCCACAGGAAAACGTCCAGACAGGAGAGATCGGGTGAGAGTGTCGGCCATGGTGTGAGCCCACCCCGACCAATCCATCGCCCTGGGAATTTAGCGTCTAAAGCGCTCCGCACATTCAAGCTGAAATGGGGTGATGTTCCGTCATGCTGGAACCACATACTTGCTTGTATGTTGGCTGCAACAGGTTGAAATAAGTCTGGCAATACCTGTTGTAAAAATATGAGTTATGTTCTGCCGTCCGGTCGGAATGGCAGAAGGTATGGGCCGATCAAATGGTCACCCACAATTCCAGTTCAAATATTTACGCTGAAACGCTTATGGATTGTTAAATGCCCACACATGAAGATTGTGCGCATTAGAAATACCTTCACGAGTAAAGATGCATTCATCCGTGAATAAAACATGCGCACTAAAATCAGGCTGCCCTGCTAGCTGTTGCAAAAACAAACGTGCAAATTCGACACGTAATCTGTAGGTATCAAGGCCTGCACTTTCTGTGCATGGTAGGGGTGTAATCCTTCGTACCGTAGTACACCCCAAACAATCGAGTGGAACACATTTACGGCACGGGAAACCTTTCGCGTGCTAATATCCGGATGATCTTCCACTGTTTGCAGAATGTTCTCTACATGTTGTGGCGTCCGCACATTCCTGCCACGCTTTGTATCATGCATGAGGTGACAAAGGATCCCATTTCGCACAGGCACCGATGCAATCGCTCGAACATTTTTTAGTCTGGCGCGTGTCTTCTCGGGAAACGCTGTCTGTACACTCTTTCGGCTTCCAGAGCATTTCCATTCGCAAGACCATACATAAAAGGCTTGTCCGCTTTTTCCTGATTACTGTACGTCGTCGCCCTACCTTTTGAAATCCACGGTAGAAATGACGATGCGTAAGAAAACTCTCGTTTTATGCTTTGCATTACAGCGCCGTCTAGCGGTTCACCGCTTGCTCTCCGCCCATGTTTTCTATCACCCCTTAAATTTTTACCCATGGGTTTTGAAACACCCTGTATATCTAAGTGCAAATGAAAAACTTACCATGCTTCTAAATTTTGAAATTTTTGTTTCAAATATTGTTAACGGCCGCCTAGTTATGACGTATCACGGCTGCTAGATAACGGCTCCGCTTTCTCAGGAAACCGTAGCTTTACCTTCCTCTTCGTAGGTCAAACCTGATAGACGTGCTGCTACCATTTATACTCATTTTTCAACGGTCAGCGTGATTTTAAAATATAGAAAAGAAAGAAATTATTCGATTATTTTAATAAAATGGGTAGTTATTTTAGAATCACCCTGGATATTAAAAATCTGTATTATTCTAACTTCGTGAACTAGCAATATTTTAAAGTTGATTTCAAAGGTTAAGAAGCATTGAGAACTGATATATTTTAGCTTACACTTAGCAAACAATACTAAAAAAAGTTCTCTTTCGCATATTTTTTTATAAAATATCTTCAATTAAAAAAAAAAATGGAATACTTTTTTCCGAATCAATTGTTTTTTAGTAAAAGACGATGGTATAGATAGAAATATTTAAATCTTTAATCCATTTTATTGATTTTGATCTTTGGAAACAGTTTCTTTCATAGAAGTGTGTGATGCATTTTCCCAAGTCAAACCAAAATAGGTAAAGTTTAAAAATTAACCCCTAAAAAGTTTGGGGGCTTTTTTTATGTCTATTTCGAATGCAAAGGTAACATAAAACAAACGTGTAAGTAAAGATGTTATATTATATTTGATTGGATTTGAGTAACACATAGAAAGATTTTATTCTGTTGTTATGATTTCTCAATACATATATCAGAAGCGAACCCAAAGATTTCGCTCCAAGATATCAAAATCCAAAGATATATTTCTGATCGGTCACTATTTTTATTAAATTTTTTGAACATTCTGACGTGCCACCTCACTAAACATACAGGTGCAGTTCGAATTTCTATCACTAAATTACTTGATTAGTTTCCATGACAGAATAGCACGTTAGATTTTATTTTATTAGGCCCGATTTCCTTAAAACACTGGTCAGTTGCAACCCGGTTGAAAGAGTAACTAACTAGCAACCAGAGTGTTGCGAGTTCGACAATCGTGTACAAGGGAACTGGTGCACGTTAAATCTGTCATGGCGTCAAATATCTTCACGTTGGCGTGGCGTGGAAGTTTGGTGAGTGGAGTGACAGCTCAAGTACGACCTCGTCATATGACCGTGGTTCAAAATTACGGGGTGTTGTCCTTGGATCTAACTCTTCGTGTTTGTGATTACTTTCATGATGATGAGAAATACATACTCATATTTTAATATGTTTAAAAGTTATCTAACACTATTAAAATGCGTAGAATTTTTATTTTTTGGACTTAAAAAACTAGTAGTTAGTCTTTAAACGGCTGTACAGTAGAATATTATATTTGTCAATTTATGAGTGTTTGCTTCAAACCGACGATGTGAGCCCTTGGCCAACTATTCCAAAGTCAAAAACTACGAAAGTTGACTTTTCATTGCAATGTTACAACACACAGTTACGACAGTTTTCATTTTCCTTATTGTTACTTGGAGTTTTTTTGTCAAGTTGGTGACGTCAATGGTAAGTAGATAATAGACAATTAATGAAACTATTTCATGATCAAAAGCTTATCAGAAAAGATAGGATAGCTTAGGCGCAGAGACGAGGAAAGTGGCGTTGGTTTCCCAGAGAGCGTTGTTTGTGAACGTAACGAAAATTAGCGGAGCCTCTATTTGCATGACTATCGTGATAGCGGTCTCAAACAGTTGGGGAACGTTTTTTCTCCTGTAGCGGCAACATTTTATTTCCTGCGCCAAAAGATTCGAGCGGAGGGAAGAAAAACAAACACAAATTTTTGCCTGGCATTGTTTAGTTCGTTAGACATCAGGACAAAACTAACTTTATATTAAAATTTACCTAGTAATTTGACAGCTGTGTTTTGCCACGAACTAAATTTCGTACAAACATTTCTTGCGTTTAGAAAATTAGAGTATATCGCTCACAACACACACAACAATAAGGCATTCATTTATAGACATGATTCGTAAAACATTGCCTCTTTGTAATATTGAAAGTTCAGTTTTAGCCTGGCAAATGTGTAGGTTAGTAATACTTTCTTACACTAAAAAGAGTATCGCCCTTGATGCATTCATTTTAGAATAAAATATTTATTTAAAGGTTAAAGAACCAAGAGTATCCAATGGAAAAGCATCTGATTTGTTAGAAAACAATTTGATAGTATCCTTTCAGTCTTGCAACTAAAAAGTGAAATAACCTGAACATTGAATTATGCTTACAACAGTTGCAAATTTATTTATAACGTTAATGTTTCTCAAACGCTGAACAATTGGTACCAGGAAATAACATTCAAGCTTGGAGGCGAAGGTAAAGGACCTAAGGCAAATGCGAATCCAAAGCGAAATCTATTTAATTGTATTTGAAATGAAGGCAAAGTATAGTCATTTAAATAATTAAAATAAATATTCTTATTAATCCCACATTAGTTTTATTAATTAGGTTAGTTAAGAGTTATTAAGGTGATTAATTAGTGACAACGTATTAAAACTAGAAAAACAAGGCTTATCCCCCAAGGCAGGGATGGGTAAACTTTTTCGGTCGCGGGCCAAAAATCGAAAAAAAAAGTTTGGCGGGCCAAGATAAATTTTTCTAAAATTTTAAAAACAATATACAAGTATTACAATTTAAATATGTTAATGAGATGAATGAAATTGCGATTTCATTTTTAAAAGTTCCTTATATTGAGGTTCGAAGTGAGATGTACTGTTTCTAAGGAACGAGGCTAAATGCTCATCTGTCAGTCTATTTCTAAAATAATTCTTTCTAAGGTTCATAGTTGAAAACACTTGTTCACATATATAAGATGAAGCAAACTAAGCACTGATTTTCTGGGCGTGAGATATTAAATTTGGGAAACTTACTTTCGATGATGATTTGTAAAACTCTAACTTTGGCATATTTAGAAACAACTGTTTTAGATGATTGTTAGATTGCAACTCAATTAATTCAAGCTGCAAATATAACCTCACTTCTTCACAATTTACGTTGAAAGGCATGGTAAAAATATAAAATTCTGTTTGAATGGCACTGAAATCTTGAAATCGGCGTTCGAACTCAAAATGCTGTTTTGTCAAGCCATCTTCATAATTCTTAAGCTTCTCTTCATTTACTGCGGGTATTGAATTTAACCTCGAGAAATGAGACAAGTCGTTCTTAGCTAGCTGCCCAGCAAACAGATTTTTTAGTTTAAAAGCTTTGGGATGGGCCCAGATATCGTCGATAAATTGATTTTTCCCTTGCATCTTGGACATTCAAGTTGCTCATATGACAAAGAATATCTGTGAAAAATGCAAAGTCCGAAAGCCATTCTGTATCTTCTAACATTTCGCACTCCGCTTAACACAGTTTCTCATGGAAGAACGACACAATGTCGTCTTTCAGCTGCCAAACACGCTCGAAAACACATCCTGCACTAAGCCACCTTACTTTCGTGTAATACAGTACATCAGAGTATTCAGATTGCACGGACTGAAGAAAATCTCGAAATTACCTGTGAGTAAGCCCACGAGATAGAATAGTATTTACAAGCTTCACGACTGCATCAAGCACGGGTTTCATATACAATGCAGATTTACACAGAGCATCTTGATGTATAACACAATGTAGAAAAACAACATTGTCCCCGGGATAGTTTTGAATAAAGAGTCAAGAAATCCAGATTTTTTTAGGTCCATCGATCGTAATATTATATATATTTGTAATAGGCACTTTCAAAGTTAAAAGCCCTTCCTAAAATTCTCGAAAAATATCACATCCCGTTGTAGTTCCCTTTAAAGAACGCATGCACGCCAGTTACTCGGTAATTTAAAAGTTATCATCAACACCTCTTATAAACAATACTAATTGAGCAGTATCATTTATATCAGTGCTTTCATCCAAATCTATGGAGCAAAATTTAAACTGGCCAATCTTTGACTCTAATTGTGATGTCAAATTTTTATCGATGGCTTCGATTCTAGAAGTCACCGTTTTTCGAGATAAGCTTACAGTCACAAAATTATTTTTCTTGTATGGACATAAAACATCACAAACTTGGAGCATGCATTGTTTAACGAACTCCCCATCACTGAGAGCTTTATTATTTTTAGTAATATTGTATGCTACAGTGTAACTTGCATGTGTAGCTGCTTCTTGGATAGTGTTTACCTTCTTGAAAAAATTTTGTCGGCCTGATAATTTTTTACAAAGATTTTCTACTTTTTGTTTTCTTTCATATTTGGACATTGCTTCGTAATTGGAATTCTCATACTTTGATGTGAAATGACGGGAAATGTTATATTCTTTGAAGACTACTACAGATTCATTGCAGATGAGACACACTGGTTTATCTTTAACAACTGTAAAAAAAATTTCCAGGTCCATTCATCATTAAAAGCACGGCACTCTAAATCAACTTTACGTTTTTTAGTAGCCATTTTGGGGTTGAAATATTTTACGAATAACCCAAACAAGCACTAGCTAAGCTATACTTTTAATACTTTCACCACTATTTACAATGATGCAATGTATCCGCAATCTTTCCATACGCAATCGATAATATTAAAACTCGCGCCAAAAGAAAAAGCCGCTGGCTGGAGCTTAAAATGCGCAGTCTGCCACATGTGAGGTCTAGTTCACCTATATTAGATTCCCATATGTCTGCTCCCCGAGAAAGAGATAACGCTTGTTGGCGCCAGTCTACAGCTATAACTAACAAATAACTTCCGCTTTTAACACTTTACCGATTGAAAGCTGCCTGTGCTTGCTATTTCCGTCGATTTATGTTTTGTAGAACGAAAATAAAGAAAGTAAAAAGATCATCAGTCCTTTGAAAAAAAAATATTTAAACAATTTAGAAAAAGAGATGGATATATAATACATAAATCATATTTTCTTTTAATTTCCGTAGGACCGGCAAATTAAAATTCTATCCGCGGGCCGGATAAAACCTTCCTTTGGGCCGGAGTTGGCCCGCGGCCCGTAGTTTGCCCATCCCTGGTGTAGGAGGTGTCATTTGAAAAAAGCGACGGGGGCCAGGAGAGAGGTTGATGCTCCGAGAAGGAAGGCAAGGGACTCGAGCGAGAGAAGCCACAGGTGGTGAAAGAGGTAGCTCTCAAGACAGTTATACGGGGAAGTCAAACCCCGGGGAAAACAAAAAGACAAACTATGTTAAGAGAAACTTACTGTTTCTTCAGAAATATTAGTTCATAAACTGCGTTGTGTAAATAGTTCCAGTTGTAAATTCAAACCTTATAAGTGCAATAAAAAAAACTTACATACGGGTATTAGACAGTCCATTTGTATTACAGTGGTGCTCCAAAACACCACAAGAACCGGCAATTAATTGATATTGAGACAAGGAGTGCATATATGGAGCAAAATAATTAACGAACCCAAAAGTACTTGCGCACAGATCGTACTAAAGATTACGATATCCGGCAGTTTCTCTGTCACATATTTTATTGAATAAAGAATGAAATTCTTTTTTCTCTTCCTTTCCTGAATTCAGTACACGTTAGGAATCAATAATAAATGTAGCAATTGGTGCTGCCATCTAACGAGCAACATACGAACGATAACAGTATACCTCCCATTCAAATTATTTACTGGTTATCAGCATTACATGTATGAAAATGTTTTTATTTTTTAGAAAGAAATCATTCGTATGTAACAAACGATAAAAGAACAAGGCGGAAGATGATGAAAAGCGTTGAGACACATAGATTAACTTCATTATTTTAAGAGGAACTTGTTAAAAATTCCAAAGAATCATTTCTACATCTACAAGCCCTTAAATTTCTGACGATAACTATTTGTGAATTTTTTTTCTTATTGAAATCGTACCTCAATGAAATTATCGTACAGGAAACGTATCAAAAATTGTTTCAGAAAAGAATGGAAGAATCATGCACACAAGTCTGAAGTGCTAAATAAACTTACTGACCACCTGATAGAACAATGAAAGTGTTGAAGGAACTTTGGTCTCTAATGTTAAGCGGAAGCTGGATAAGAAAAAATTTCCTTGAAATAGTTTGTGAAGAAAAACCCATCAATCTCACCTTTGTTCGATCGGTAGAAATATATTTTAACTAACGTAGTACTAGAGCAGGCAGCAGCACAAAGTGCTAGTGGCCACGGTCCGTGATCAATCCCCAAGGGAAAGATTCGAGGATAACACCTCGTAATTTTGAACCACGGCCAGATGACGAAATAACTCCTGAGCTGGCACCCTAATCTCCAAACTTCCACACCACGCCACCGTGACATTTGAGGTCACAACAGATTTAACGTGCACCAACCCCTGTCTAAACACGATGGTCTTTGGTTGGATTCGAACTTACAACCGGGCAATCGCGGCTCCTTAATGCGATCGGACATTAAACAATCAATGCCAATTCGACAGTTCAAGATTGATTGGTATCATTAGAAAAAGTTTGCAGTGTACAGGAAACTCAAGGTGCGAAATGGTGTAAAACGACTGCTCTATTTAACTCTATAAAGAAAAGGACCAGTAAATTAGGCCAGAGAGGGGTGTGAAATTCAATAAAGATAAATTGATTTCAATGCTGTTTTCGGAATTTAAAAATATAACATATAGATGAACGTATGGTCTAAAGCATCACTGGGAACCGATTTACAAAACCATAAAAACTACGAAAGCAGCCAGATGAGTCAGGGAACATCTTACATTTTCTTTGTATTCAATGCGTATTCAGAACTTAGATAAAATAAAAAAGAGCTCGTATGAAGTCGTCGCGTATGGGATTTATCAGTGTGACCACAGATATGCCCAATACATAAGGAAAAATAAACTTTAGGTGAACGTAGGGTCTTAAGTACCACTGGTACCGATTTTATCAAACCAAATCAATGTGAAAATCACTAGATGTGTCTGCGGACGGCTTGGACTTTCTTTTTGGATTCAATGAATATTCAGAACTTCGCATTCATTAAAAAAATGCTTATACTAAATCTCCGCGTATAAGACATCTCAAAATCTTGCCAGATATCCCGTACATGACAATTTCATTATAGTTTTTGTATCCATAAAAAGCCAGACATACGCAGACATTTGCGACAAGCTTAAAGATACACAGCCATCTTAATGACTACGATAATGTAATTCCTCTACAGTGGTATTTGAGCGGCTTCATTAGAAGAGGAAAGGTATTAAGATAAAGAAACTAATATGCAACGAATTTATGTCATGCTAGGCCTTTCATTTTCAACTTTTTAAACATGAATTTTGCTCTATCTAACCGTAAATCACAACGGCTCATATTTGTACTAAACAAACACTTGAAAAATCAAGTACTCAAATATTTATATTTCAATGACATAAAATCTTGAAATTAATATGATCATGTTGCACTCGAAGAAATACATTTTAATTTTGATTAGTTAAAGTACATAGGATTGGAAATGTATCTTTCATTATTATGTCCTATCACAGATACTATTCAGATACGTATACAGATATATTCTTGCTCATGGCTTGTATTTAAACAAAATGCTAATGTGTTTATAAGTATAGAAGTTATTTGTAGTTTGCTTCTAATTATTTATGCTTCGCGAATCGAGAACGAGTTGTAGAAAGAGGGATCTGTGTATAAAAAAAATTTGTCCTTGGAGATCATGTCCTTTTTTCGTATGGCGCTAACATTAGACCAGCTGCGCATAATGTTATGTAATAAAATGACGTCCCGAAATTGAAAAACTGATGGATAAGTATTATGATGAATCTTAATTTACAAAACTGTCTGATGTAGTAGGAATGTAACTCGCCTTGAAATTTAACCTCCTAGTAAGCGCATAAGGATACTCGCACCCAAAAAATTGCGTCTAAAGCGACTCTTGAAAGGGGCAGAAAGAAAAAACGACACATAGATTATTACTTTCCTACAATAACAATTACAATTCTGAAATCGTGTTCATCATTTCCATGTTGTGGTCTCATTTGTATCAGCAGCCATTTAAATATGAATGGTATGCAATATATCCCATGCTTGAAAATAATATAATATCTAGACATGTATACATAAAATAATTTCGGGGTGCACACAGTATGTTTTATTTCTACAATTAACATATTAAACGCATGGTTTACATGGTTGGTTAACGATACGTGATTTATGCTGATTAAACTGGCTTGAATGAGTATATTTAATAGTTTTAAACTTAAAATAGAGGAAATCTCGAGACTCATGAGTACTCACTTTTCTTTAACACATCTTCGAGTTTCAGAAGAATCGTCGATAAGTGAAGGCAAATGTTTCTCATCTAGTCCCACCTCTTTGCATTCAGAGACTCAGAACATGCTAACACCATCACACACTATCATGTCTAGTAGCATGAGAAACTGTATTTGTTTAATTAAATGTGTATTGCATGAATGGAGCAATCACCAAGGTAGCATGTCTATCCAAAATGGCTGTATCTGGTACACGAATGGCTCTTTAGATCATGCATGATAGGCTCCACGGGGTTCATGTCTGGCGATTTAGGTGATCCCATAATTGGCTGAAATTGCTCCAGAATGAAATTGATCCACTTGTCCAGAATGCTCCTCAAACCAATCGCCCAACAAAATGGGTCTGCTGCTACGGAGTATTACAATCCTGGAACATCCCATAGTTATTGGGGAAGTGAAGTCTATTCAGGGATGCAAATGGTTACCAAACAGCTGAGCATGGCAATTTACTGACAATTAATTGGTTCAATTTGACTAGTGTACCCAATTAATGTCAAGAGTAAACACGCTCCATACCATTATAGAGCCACCCCCAGCTTGCCAATGCCTTGACAGATTGGATCCACAGTCTCTTGGGATTTGGGCCACTTGACAATCAGCTCGTATCAACTGGAAACGTGATTCATTATACCTCGCTTTCTTCTTCCAGTCATCTATGGTCCAATTCATGCTTTAGTGAGCCGAGTGTGGAGCTGAAGCAGTTGATGTGCTGTGAGTAAAGGCAGTCTAGTCAGTCCTCTGTTGGCATATTCCATCAGCGCCAAATTTCTCTGTATGCACCTCACAGACACGCCTCTAGAATACTCCTTGAATGTGGCAGTCAGTTCATTCAGTGTCGTTCGTCTGTAAGCATTGACGCTTCTGCTGAGACGTGTAGCTGCTCTAGATCATTTAGCAGACGTGGTCGGTCACTGCGCTGTCCCTTGTGGAAGGTAATGCCTTCAATGAGGTGCTTTAGATGCACCCTTGACACTGTAGTACGCGCGATGAGTCCTAAAAGTCTCTACAACTTCCTAAATGCTTTATCCTATGCGTCGACATCAATCTATCATTTCACATTCAAACTCGTTCAGTTCTCGTAGGGTAGCGATTATCACGTAAAAAGATATTTTACAAGACATTCAAGAGTCCAACAAGCAGCACTGATAGCCGTCTAGCTCTTTATACCTTTTTAAACCAATGAGAGTGACGTGTGAAAAAATTTGTATACTGCCATCCTATGACTTTTCGCACGTCAGTGTGTTTGTAACATTGAAAAAAAAAAGTCAGTCTCTCGGAATGATCAAGTCCTGACAAGTCTCTATGAACCGTACCATGCCAAGAATTTTGACCATGCCCCGATGCCTCATTTGCAATGTTGCCTTCCTTACAGATGTAATGCAGTTATATATTACAGTAATGTAATGCAGAGGTGTGCCAATTTCACCACAGGAACCTTTTTTCTAATTGATTTTTAAATCTTATTCGATAAGACGGAAATGGTCCATTTCATTTGAAGTAGTGTGTCTTTTACCTGATTCAAACCAACTTCCTTATTTCAGTGACGCTCTTGGCAAGACATGAGCCACCCAATTCCATCCATTCTGCAACGCGCCAAGTAGTCGGCGAGTGATTTTTCTCTTGCAAAGAATTCAAGGACATTTAATTCCTTTATATATGCATTCCATTGTGGTTGCCTGTTTTGCTAACCTCTCTTTGCTAAACAGAGAACCCATAACATACATAAATTCTTTGTCTGAGCAACCGATCGAGTTTTTATAGTACTAAATGTCAAATTGTTTTTACTATTTTATGACCCCTTTTTACGTTTTTTCTACTACTGATGGATTCAACAGAACTTCTAGTTGCATAGATTAAGCTAGAATCAACATTTATTTCTATAAAATCACGAAAATTATAGGTAGAGGGCTCATTTTCTCTAAACACGTTCTGTTAAATCCGTATTTATTATTTTGAAAAGAACCGTCGCTTTTATTCATTTCTCCGAGGAAATCATAACATCAAAAGAACACCAACAAGGGAAAGCCAATACGAGCTGTGTGGATATTAGTGATTTAAATGTACATAATACTGCAAATCAAAATAATGTCCTTTGATTTTAGTAAAACTATCGATGAATACTTAATCACATCAAATGAATTCTTATTAATCGATTCATCATATTAATACCATCGCTTTTATCGACTTTTGGATAAATGTTCAAGGGGCTAAATCAATATCTGCAATGCCCATTTTCGAATTGTGACTACAACAGCCAGAAAACTGAAAGATAAACAAAAGAAAAATATATGAGTATAGTTCCTTCCGGCAAGTCGGCATTTAAAATGAAGTTCGTGAAAGCAAAGTTCTACTGTATGTTGCTCTAAAATACCTCTAAAGTTTCAGATGCATTAATAAATATCGATAACCCATAATATCTGCAATTTAAATATTTTTCAGAATAGTCAAGGAAATTGGAAATTTACACTGAAATGCGGCGAATTTATATACATATACAAAAATTAAGGATAATACTGAATTCGAATCTTGAAAGGTAATTAAATCTTTATCAATCGAACGTGTATGGGGATGCTCTGGACATTGCAGCCTATACAACGCCAACAAGGACCGCATAAGAGCAAAAAAGTTATATAATGCCCAAATGGGACTCCGTGCCACTGGAACTCTTGGACAGTCTTGTGGAAGCACGTCTTCACTTTGCGAAAGCGGCATTGGATGTCAAAAGTCAGCACAATCATTAAGTTGCGTTTAAGTAAGTAAAAATTATTATTTTTTGCATTAACTTAAATCGACAATGCGTTTACCTAAGCATTTTTTACATTTCTTCAGCACCCAGTAGATCCTCTAGGCGAGGTGGATTATTTAAACTTTATTCATTATAGTGGGATATTCATTGCCATTTAAGGTACTTCGGCTCAGGTACTTGTATTCGTCGTTACCCTAAATTTTTGGACAATAATATAATATGTTTTTAAAGTGCTTTTTATAATAAAGTCAATCATAGCCGTTGATAAAGCGTTTCCACTTTAAAGTTAGAATTTTTAATTTAAATATTGATAATGACTAACAAAAGAAAGTATGTAGTCAGATTTTGTAGTGATAGAAGTTTCGTCTAAACAACATGCTATACAGCTTTCACAGCTGGAGCACACATTTTACAATTAAAGTTTAATAAAGTCTTTCATTTTGTTATATCTACAAGAGTTTTTGAAACAGATAAACTTAAATTTTTTTAAAAAAGTTCTGTCAATAATTTCTAAATATGTGGAGGACATTTGAGTACCTTTTATCTTTTTGTTTTGGACGCATAGGTGCTATTGAAATAAGATAAAAAAAAAGAGTTTCATTGACTCTTTATAATTGATACTTTTCATTGACTCACAGGCCAGCATTTGATTGCATATAGGATTCTTCCTTTGCATCTGAATTGACTTGCAAAATTCTTATTTATGGTTGAATAAACGATGGGAGAGAGGAATTGTTCTTCAGTTGGATCCTTGGATATAATCAAGCAGATAGCTTGGTTGAATCTGCATCTTCCTTAACAGGCTGTACAGGTTCCTCTCCAATATGCCAAGCAATAGATCAAGAGAAAATATTTTATAATAGAAAACTTCATGACCAGGATGTTTCTGTTGAAAAAATTGGGCTTGCTTGGGAATAGATATAAGCACGTCCATCATGACTTCCCAGAGCCATCGGGGTCGTCTTTTTCAGGATATTAATGAGACATGACTACCTTCAGGCAAACCTGTACTTTTCGTATCACCGACCTGTCTCAATAGCCTGTTTTCTGAGTGGGCGTGAGTACATGACTGGTGAGCATCTTTTTCATAGCTCGAGTCTTAAAGACATTTTGGTTTCTTACTTTAACCTTTCTGCGATAACAAGTCTCATGTAGATAACCGCTTAGCACTTTAATCTTAACAAGAATAAGATAAAAAATTGTTTTGTAGTAAAGGCGTATATAGAGAGAATGCTGCACAACTGAGCTTGAATTGCTATAGTATAAAAGAAGTATTATTTCAGAATAAAAATAATATAGTCCAATGAAATATTAAGACAATACTTATCCGTATTTGTGTTTAGTTGGCAGCACTGTCATTTTTGTATACCCCTCTAGGTGAGTTTTCTGTCTTATGATTGCTTCTAGAAGTGAAGTTTGTAAGTTGTGAGAGAGAAGTTCGAAGGTGATTTTGTGAAGTTTGTAAGTTGTGACGTTTGTAAGCTGTGAAGTTTGAAATTGACTTAGTGGAGTTTGTAAGATGATTGGGTTTAATGGCGCAACGGTCATATCTGGCCATCATACACTACTCAACGTAGAGTAAATGGATATACACACAAGGAAAGTTTTCCTGACGCAGAAGAGAGAAATGCACACGGGAGGAATTGAAAGTTAAGATTTTAGGTCGGCTCCACTGTTGCTGTAGTGACGCCAAACATGGTCGTCCCGTCCGTAAAAAAATAATTGCAACGTTCAGTGTTTTCCTGTTTGGTCTGAGTGTGTACCATAGATCAATATCCGCACTTTCAGCACAGCGTGGGAACAGTGCTTTGTGTCTACGAGTCGATTGAAAAGTTTAAGAATGGCAGTACAAGTGGAATGGTTGAAGATACCAAAGGCGGTCCGCTACCAATAACGTTTCTGGCGTACATGACGTTTCATAACGTAAAGTAGCTCTGTTACACAGACCACTGAATATCGTTGATGAATTGATAAATGTGTCACTCATCACGAACCAAGGACTGAAAGAAGTGGAGTCAGCGTGTCTCTGCTCAGCCCTCCTTTGAACGCATAAAACAGCTTGTATATTGATGGAACAAATGTATTGAAAATTAAAGGGCTATGTTGAAAAAATTATGTGTATGTTGCCTGTTTGAAATAAAGTTTATAGCTACATTGCGGATAATTATTGCCATATCCTCGTACTCCCACTATTCTTCCTAATATGCTTTAACACTTGATTAATCTTACTAACCCATCTGGTAGCTTATCTTCTCTTCAAAACCTGCCCTGTAGTCGACAACCTCTGGTGCAAAAACCTATTAAACGCTGTCATCAGTTTTGGGCATTGGACAATTTGTTTTTCCTACTTAGATATTCATTCCCAGTTCGAGTAATAGGGCAAGGAACAGCTGCAGTCTACGTTTGTAGCGGTTGGAACGGCCATGCCGCTTTTTTTGTCGCACTTCTCGTAGCGAGTTATGGCAGGTTAAGACAATCCATCTACGGTTAAGGCGGTTTTTATGACAACCTAGGCAAGCGGAAAGTTTAAATTTTCATATTGAATATTCTAGAAAGTTCTTTCAATATCCGTTAAACTGTCGTTTGATTTAATTGGTTCATTTGAAATTTTTTTTATTCCATTTGTTTATTTTAATTTTAAACTATTATTTGATATTTCATTGGTTCTTTTTAATTATTTTCTTTGATTTTATTGATTCTTTTAATGGTTTTTCGCCAGTTGTGGAATTTTCTTAAATTTTAATTTATGTCATGGTACACTGCTGTCGTCTCAAGTTATATTACTTCTTGCTTTTTTTTTTTTTTTGAATTTTTTTTTCTAACTTGGCCTTTGTATTTAGTGTTGTTAAGTTTCAGAGTATTTTTGCCTTAAAATTCGCAGCTTGGTTTTTCTGCTGGCAGACAAACTGAGGGAGTGGCTAATCATTTTGTTTTGGTTTAGTTCATGCCTGGATAAGGGATTTGCTCAAATGAAAATTATCGTACTCAAAGCGCACAGCTCCAATGAAATTGTGTGTCAGAAGTTTCATTTCAGATGGATACGATTGGGAAATCCGTCTTTCCTTGGCGACTTTAGAAGTACGCCAAAAGAAAAAGCGCCAAGGCCGTTGCCACCGCTATAAACGTAGCCTGCAGCTGTACCTAGGGCAGTTTCGTCATGACAAAGTACATCGTCTCTGGCAAAATTGACGATCTTGGACTTCATAGCTGGTCCACAAGATTTGATCAATTTTGCTAATCACGTGGCACCTTGTCATTAAGATATTATTGGCAAATGTTTGATGATAACGATATAAAGATATGGTCAATTTTTCTTTTTTAGAATAACTCGTACATCAAGATGTGGTACGTTATGCCAATGGAAAGATACATTGAGGAGGAAAACACCAAGAAAAAAAATCGATTATGTTAAATGTTTACAAAAAATATTTTACTGAATTCAAATATTTAAAGTGAATTATAACTGCAAACATTGGACATCACATTCATAATTAAAAAAAGACTATTTTCCCAATAAAATGTATGTTTTAAACAGTGAGATTTTACCAACAATAAAATCATTGTTTCTGTATCAACAATAATATAAAGTTGACTGGCTTTCGTACATCTAATTTTCTGCATGAATAGAATTGAGAATATTTATATTGGCTTTTTCTCCCCATTCAGAACCAGTAAGTGATAGCTTGGTGTTCCATCTGCTTCTTAATTGACTTAGAACGAAATTGTGGGCCACATTTTTTTATGCCATTTCGAAATTCTTTCTTATCCAATAATAACCATTTTTCCTTTTAGAAATTGATATTAATTTGAGTGGGAAATATTTGAATTTGATTAACCGTATGAACTTTTGAGAAAGGTGTATTGTAGTAGATGTTGAATTCTACAGTTGATTTGGCACTAAGTTGATAGATCACCTTATATTTTGTTCTATAGCTTGCATTATGACAATCTCTTTGATTTGGAAACAAATCTTCAGTTAAGAGACAAAACGTCCTCTACAATGCATCTTGACTGAGATTAATGATCCTTCAGCAAAAAAAATTTACTGCGTACGAATATTTATGGATTTTTAGTCCATTAAATGCTTGTATATATTGTGCCAGTGTTTCGATCTCGAATGCATTATTGTTAATAGTTGGAATTCATTGCAGATGTAACATTTTTTTTTAATCAGTCAAAGTTTTTTTAAAATTATTTGCATAGATTATAGACCATTGTGCGAGTGACCCGCAGTCAGTATTATTCCATATCTAATTAATTTACACTTCAGAAAAAATATTGTTAAAATAAAATACATAATCTGAAACCTTAGAAAAACCTATCACACTATATTTTAATTCTTAAGTGTAATTACTGTACTGAAATTAAAACATGAACAGAAAGTCAAAACAGTCTTTGATGTTTTATGTTACTAAACTTTTGACCCGTTCCTGCTGCTCGTGGGAGCAATTTTGAAATTATGATGATAGACTTCTTTTAACCGGGTGTTATCAGATTTCCTTGTAGACTGTATTAACGATGTTCCCTCCTGACTGTTTCTAAATTGATGGGATAATCAACTACAATTCTTCTAATTTTTTCCGTCCAAATTTTTAAAATACGTCACATTGTAATTTACTAAATATTATATTTTGTGCAAATCTGACTACGGTAAGTGGCGATTTTCGAGAAAAACTTTTCGACTACGTTGCAATATTTAAGATTGTGCCAAAAGTCAGAGGATGGCAGTATAAAGAGCACGTGTTGAACACTTGACAATCCTAAATATCCTGAAAACCTATTATTTAATCTGCCGGAAATTATCCAATTTCTGTGGTTTCTATAGGTACAGCTTCAGTATACATTTATCTTGGTGGCATCGGCCTTGGCGTGTCTTTTTGGCGGATTTCTAATCTTGCCAAGGAAATAATTGAAAAAATATTATCCTAGGTTGCCATAAAAACCGATAGAACATTTCCAAGATGGGTTGCCTTAATTTGCCATAACTCGCTATTAAATATGCACCAAAAATGGGCCGTTGCCACCTGGATATACTTAGACTGAAGCTGTACCCTTCTATGTTACATTATCGTTACAAATTATGATTTCAACTAAATATTGAATTATATTTCAAGATACTGTCCTTCAATTTTCGCTTACAAACTGAAAAATAATGCAAATTATCTCTGTGTTATAGAGAAGACCCCAATTTTTTTTTGTATTGGCTTATAAATTCCATTTATATTTTTCCTTCTTGGATCCTCTGTGGAAAGGTTTAAATCCTATACATATGATCTTGATTATGCCAATTGCTATGTTGCATTAGCTGATGCTCTAAGCTGGTAAGCAGAAGTAAATCTGATGAAGTCAGGAAGTCGAGCAGTTCAGGATTAATTTGCCATTGCTGGCAACGATTAATTTGCCATTTTAATGCTTAGTCTATTTCATGCCACTTTGGTGGACTTTATATTTTTATTAGAATCTGTGATCTCTTTATACTGCTGCATTCCAAGGAAAACAATAATAATTAAATGCCAATAAATTAACAAAAAAAATTTCTAGATGAAATTTTAAAATGCAAAATATTTGGACTACCTGTCTGCCAAATTTCATTATTGTAAGTGCCATAAATTCGTCAGGACACTGCTTACAGAGACACTGAGAAACACTCCCTTTTATAATAGTAGAGATCCTCTACTAGTTATTCTATTCACCAGTTAACGTGGAATCACAATGAAGCACACGTGATGTGAATCTAACAATTATTTCTATAGTAGCTGCTTTGATAGCATAGAGCAAAATTTAGGCCGAATTATTTGTATATACGTACATAAATGCTCAATAATTGAAACAGGAAACCATGGGACACATCGGAACTAATAAATGACACAGAAAGCTGAAATTTGTGGGACAGCTGAAGATTGTGAATGAGGAAGAAGCTGTGAATGAGGTAGGTAGTTGACTAACGTCACACTGGAGTTTCACAACGGGCAATTGGTGACGGTCCCGTAATCAATTCTATCTAGATCCAAGGAGAACGCCTCATAATTTTGACCCACAGTTACGTGACGAGAACAGCACCTGAGCTAACACCTCACTCTCTAAACGTTCACATCACGCCAATGTGAGGACATTTGAGTCCAGGAAAGATTTAACGCGCACCAGCCACCATGTACATGACACGATCTTTGGTTGGACCTAGTTTCGATGACGCAACCCCCCTCCTCCGATTGTTTTTCCATCCGGGTTACCTTTGACCCTAACAGCGATTGAAGAGGACAGGTAACGGTATAAAGGACTGACAAATATACCAAACTATATGACTAATATTTTCTCTACTTTAATCGAAAGCCTAAACTTAACGGAGACATGAAAAATTCGACGGAAATGATTATCAATTCTTGTCGAAGAATGGTGCTAAAACCTTTTAGAAGGTTTGGGGCCATATAAATCACACTTGCAATGCTTTTTCCGCAATAAAGAATAGCCTTGGATGCATTTTTATAGTTGAACCTGCTTCATATTCAATGTGTGTACTCGGATGAAGACAGAAAGGGTGAAAATTAGAAGTTGTTCCTTCGTGAAACGGAAGTGTCTTATACACAGCCTTAGAGCTATGTCCTCTGCTGGTGATTACTCTTCAAAGGATTCTTATTGCAATACACTTTGATACTCTGCTGAAGGTAAGCACGTCTTAGTGGGACTGTAGGATTCTTTACATACAGCCCTGAATAGTAGGATTCAGCCCTGAATGATATGATTCAGAGGATTGCGAGGTTTATTTTTGTTTGTGTGAGTATTTACGTCTAAACTTAACCACCTGTAGCGGCGAACTATTTGAACGACATTCTTACCTGCCTTCTTGAATAAGTTTTTGAATGCCTACCTTCAATGAGTAGGTTTGTTCAAGAACTTTAACGCGCTTGTATTATGAACATCTATTCATGCTGTGAAAAAGAGAAGTTTAATTTCGTATGACTCGACTTTGTGTTGAAAGTAAATTAACGCGAATTCTGCCTCAACAAGATTTATCTTTAATATATGAAGGACGTTTCCTTGTTTTAGTTTAAATTTAAGTCGCAAAGAAAAAGTCACTGGCTTACAATTGAAACACAGTAAGTCCAAATTTCCAAGGTATCATTTTTTTTCTAGTCTACAGAATGGGGATCTTTAAACTGATGAAGTCCACTGTTAATTTTTTCTGGGTATGTAGGGTAGATATTTTCTTGAGAAACACGTAAATTAATGAATGGTTTCCAATGCCTGGCCAATTGAACATTAATCTTCTTGGCACAACACTGGCGGTATAATAGGTCAATAATTTAGTATCGCCATGTTATTTTCTTAAATTGTTAGCCTACAAAGTTATGCAAACCAAAATTTTACTTAAAGTAATTAAAATAAAATCAGTGAATTGAAAAGACTTGTTAGTTTCAATTTTAATTTAAAAGATGCACAGTGCAATTATTTTTCTATTTTTAAGGCGCAGAGTAAACCATTTTAAATACTCACTCAATGCTTAAAGGGACAATAGCCCATTTGGAAGAGCAACGGATTAGCAACAAGGTTAGGGTTGCAAGATTGTAACTCCATTTAAATAATATAACTGTGTACACGGGAGCTGGTGCACCATAAATCTGTCGTGGCCTCAATTACCCTCATGTTTCCATAATGTAGACGTTTGGTGAGTGGGGTGCTAGTTCAGGTGTTGACCTCGTCATCTTACCTTAGTTTAAAATTACAAAATGTTGTTCTCAGATCATTGTTTCTGGATTCATCCCCGACCGTCGCCAATAGCCAGTTGTATTTCTCCAGTGTGACGTTATTAAATACCAACCTACCGATGCTTAACATTATGCAAGGAAAAAAAACTACGTCACCTGATATTGTCTTACTTTTTATGTAATTATATGTATAATCTTACATTGTTCTGCATTATACTCTCTTAACCTATCGGAATTTTACTAAATATGATTGGATTTGAATAACAGAGGAACCATTTTAAGGCGATTTAGTATATAATAACAACAATTATTATCGTTTTCAGTACTTGTAGTATATCCCCAACACTAATAATATACCAAGGTTTCCGAAGAAACAATTGAATTTATATGAAGATGTAGATTGGGCTATTTTGCAAGGTTGATTCCGTTTCGTTCAACCGTTATATTGTTTCGCTATCGTGTCGAAAAGTAGCGTGGCACTGATGCGTAGAGAAGCAATGTTTCCTTATCTTTCGAAACACGACATTCTTCCACGCAATCTAACCTACGGACTTGCAAGTAAATAAAGGATGTCTTTTTCGGTTCAAAGTGGAAATGCTTTTCAAGGTCCCGTGAAAGGAGCGGCGGAGGTTTTATTATTATTATTTTTTTTGGGTATCCATGAAGCAGGTCACAGGGATGGAAAAAACGATTTCAGAAAGTAGATTGATTTCGTTATTGACCTTTGATAGGGAGGGATATATAAGTAATTATCTCTGTCTATTTTAGGAGCTGGTACTTGCTTCTGTTGAGTATCGTAACAAATGATTAGGAAGCATGAAATGAGAATATTGAATCTAGCTTTGAAAAGAATTTTGCATAGAGAACCAATTTGTAGACCCTTTATGTATTACTCGTATTCAAGTAGTTACGATATTATTTGAATCAATACGAACTATTTGATTATTGAAGCTGCTGGTGCGAAATTAAAAGCTGTTGCTCTTGCTTCATGCAAATTTGTTTTCGCTGTGATTGATTTATCACAGTGACACAGAAGCGTCTAAAAGCCAATCCGAGCACAGCACTGGATTAAGAAGACTTAATGCTTTTAAGCTAAAAATTTAAAAATTTTTGGATTATATCAAACGAAATTGTATCTCCTCAAAGTAATGTTGTAAAGGAACATTTGAACTTTGCTGCTTGGAACTTGCAATTTTTTTTATCAGACCAAGATATGTTTTAAATGATGTATTTGTTTCAAAACAGCATGTATTGAAATTTTGTGAGAGAAAGTGTAAAAAATTAGATCTAAACTACTATGGCTATATATGCATTCTGTCTGCAAAGTAAAATTTATTATTCGAGATTTGTTTTATATTTGATTATGATCACGAATATATCAGGAGAGAAAAAGAAAAATTATTTAATGCATCAATCAACACTGCAATATTAGCTGTAACCAACACGGATCACATTTTCAGAAAAACTTTATCAGATATCTTAAATTTATTTGCTGTAATTATCTAAATACATATTTTCGTCTATTAGAAAATTTTTGTTTCGAGTGGTATGCTATTATCATATTAGAATAATGTCAGTTTTCATAGTACATTTTATTGATTTTAATTTCATTTAAGAAATGGTAAAAGTTATGGTAATTAATGGTTAAGGAGGAAAAAAAACTTTGGGAGAAAAATAATTTGTACAACTTACACTCCAAACGCCTTTTCAATCCATTCACATTTAAATAAAGCATTTTAATCTCTTGAGTGGATTTAAAGTTAACCTTTGAATTATTTGTAAAAAGTTATCCTCACAAATCATTTAGTTTTTAGTTTTCGCTTTGATACTACAGATGGACTTATTATATATTCTAGTGTGGACTAATCAAAACACAAATATCCAACGGCCGATTTCTATCTCCGAGCTTTGGGATATACAATATTGACTATTATTGTTTACTTTGAATAGAAATATAACCCACTGTGTAGTTCCAGTGCAATTATCAACCTAATTTTAAAAGAGAAATATGTATATTCTACTCAATAAATTGAATGATATATGCAAAATTTAAGATAGTTTGTTAAGTTTAGGTAAGTTTAGATAGTTTGGAATTTGATGAAACTGAATTGTGCGTGTGGCAATGTTTCCTAAGAATGAAGGTTTAAAAGCCCTACAGAGAGTTCCACAGATACTATCTATGTTATAGTGAAGATAATTTGAGGTTTTTATTATATAGTTCTGTGCTTTCGTTTCTTGTAATATTTGTCCACCAAGCGTTGAAATTAACATCGCTTGATGTAGCCAAGAAGTGACAACAGAGAGTTCAACCCCAAGATCAAACAAGTCACGCTTCGGTCTCGCAAGTCACACGACAGAGATCACAAAAATACCCATCTCGATCGATAGAAAACTTCTCGAAAACCAAAACAATAGCTGCACTATGTATGTGCTTCAAACACGTGGAAGAACAATCAGGTCTCTCGCAATCAGAATGTTCGACGCCAGTTATAAACAGCAGTTTCAGATGCTTCTTCGGGGAGTAATTTTTGACACTGACCTGTCCGTCTGGTTTTTGCGATTGCCCTAGAAGTTCAGCGAACTTGGGAAAGTGGAAACTCTGGGAACCTGCTGGGTCATGGTTTTCGAAGGTTAGATTTGGAAAGTGGCAAGAAAGATTTCTCGGAGCTTAAAGGGATGAACTTTAGGCGGCATGTTACCATTCCACTTTTTATCTACCCTTTCGTTACCTTAATATTTCGGACTCGAAGGTCTGGCTGCTGAAGGTCAGTCGGCAATCGTCGACAGTTCAAGGTTCTTGAAGGGTGGTATCAAATGACAAAACCACATGCTCTTCTTAACCTCAATACAATCAATTAAAACGTTTCAGTCATCCACCCAGAGGGCAAAGAAAAGCAGGAGGGTGTTTGTTGATAAGTACTCCCTATAAAAATAGCATGAGGACATCTTAGGTTAGCCTGCTTCTAAGATTTCAAGGGAAGAAGATCTTTCTGTGTGAGAAATATGTTCTACTTTTTATTTTAGAACAAAAATAAATTGTATGATATTTCAGAGAGTATAGCTATTCATAGATATATTATTTTATTTCTTTTACAAGTTAATACGTCAATATCAAAACATTAAAAACCCATCAACGATTCCCATTTTTCGTTAAACCAATTAAAATGTGGATAAAAATTATCCCATAATTCTGACGAAAGAAATTTATTTAGACAGTAGAACAAAAATAAATTGTATGATGTTTCAGAGAGTATAGCTATTCATAGAAATATTATTTCTTTTAGTTTACAAGTTAATACGTCAATATCAAAACATTAAAAACCCATCAACGATTCCCATTTTTCGTTAAACCAATTAAAATGTGGATAAAAGTTATCCCATAATTCTGACTAAAGAAATTTATTTAGACAGTAGAACGATTCCCATTTTTCGTTAAACCAATTAAAATGTGGATAAAAATTATCCCATAATTCTAACGAAATAAATTTATTTAGACAGTAGAACAAAAATAAATTGTATGATGTTTCAGAGAGTATAGCTATTCATAGAAATATTATTTCTTTTAGTTTACAAGTTAATACGTCAATATCAAAACATTAAAAACCCATCAACGATTCCCATTTTTCGTTAAACCAATTAAAATGTGGATAAAAATTATCCCATAATTCTGACGAAAGAAATTTATTTAGACAGTAGAACAAAAATAAATTGTATGATGTTTCAGAGAGTATAGCTATTCATAGAAATATTATTTCTTTTAGTTTACAAGTTAATACGTCAATATCAAAACAATAAAAACCCATCAACTATTCCCATTTTTCGTTAAACCAATTAAAACGTGGATAAAAATTATCCCATAATTCTGACGAAAGAAATTTATTTAGACAGTACACTTATATTAAAGCAGACTTTTCGGTATAGACACAATAGTTGAGTAGTAATATTCATTATTCTGTTGAGCTCATTTAAAAAGTGAAAATTACAATTTGAAGCTCTTGATTACCTGACATCCAATACATGACTTTATGTAGGAAGTTACAGGTTTGACATTTTAAGGTCATTGTTTTAAAAACTAAGGACTTACTTAAAAACAAGGAAACTTATTTGAACGATTTGTAGTTTCGAGTAGTGATCTTTAATGTATCTCAATTGAAGAACTTACAAGAGGTTTTTACCAACTACAAACCAATAATTTATTTTTTGTAGTTCTTATATGTTGCGTTAATTGTTTTGAGAAAAAGATGCATTAGCTTTTAAAAATACTTACTGATGAATACCTTATCAAATTAATTTTTCATCGTTCCATCAACGATGGAGAAATTCGATAATGTCATATGCCTGGTGGAAGAATGCCACAAGTCAAAAAATATTGATAGGTAAATTATAAGTGTGAGAGTATTCGTCGTAGATTTGTCACTATTGTGAATTGAGTTGAGTAAATTTAAATGGAAATAAACTTAAGAAAGGGAATTCCTAATCCTCCCTCAAAATAGTATTTTGTAGTAGTTACCTAATTATATACCTTTCGTTAGTTTGTATCTTTATTAGTGGTGCGATGTATGTGAAATGTGCTACATGGCTGGATATGCATGCATAGATTTTGTGTTCATAGTAAGTTGAAGAAATTACAAAAATGTCGAAAAGTTGTTTAATTATTTTACTCACATTTAAGTAATTTGGCATTTTTTTTAGTAAAGACAAATATGACTATATATTCTGGTAGATTTTATTCAATACGTAGTTAATCAATTCAACCCAACTAAAGTCAGGTAATTCTGCTCCTAAGAACTAAAAATTCTCTAAGAGAAGCTTGACTTTGAAACTAAAGAGGCCCAGTAGAAAACCTTCACATAATTCTGCTTTGAACTTGCTGAATTTAGAAGCTAATAGTACCAATCTGGGCTATGTAATACATGGTGAGCGTGATGGGAGGGGGGGGGGGAAGAGTTGTTTTTATTAAAATAAATACTGCTATAGACCATGCAGTAGCTTATAATAAATATTTTAGATTTGTATTCCTCAATGTACTTAGATTTTTTTTCTCCACATGACAAATTGCTGAAATATTTTCTTAAAGTTTACAAAGACATCAAAAATTTCTTTTACAGGAAAAAAATTATAGCAATAAAAATATCTGTGACTCAATATCCTTAATTATTAAAATAAATTATATTTTATTATTCTTACTTAGTTTTACTATTGGAATATATTTTATATTTTAGTAGTACAAGGTAAGATTTCCATGGTAATTTGAACAGCGTTTTTAAACAATCATGATACAAAAAAAAATAATATTTAAACAATTTTATTTAATGTACTAGCAAATACCCGACCTTACTCGGTTTGAATTGGTTTACTCTAGATTGAAGAGATAATCAAATTATACAATGACTTACGTTTCTTGTAGAACAAAAATTTATTTTAACATCTTTCGCCATCTTTATATTTTCTACAACTTACTTTGGACACAAATCCTACACATGCATATCCATTCATGTAATACATTTCACATACATCTTACAATTGCTGTATGACAAAGCTACAAAATTACGAAAGGTGATACTAAGGTTACTACTATAAAAGACGATTTATAGGAAGATTTGGAATTTCCTTTCTTAAGTTCTTTTCATGTTCAACTCAAGTAATTAAAATTACGATTTACGGCGAGTGCTCTCGCACTCGTAGTCAACAAAACAATATTTTTTTACTTGTGGCACTCTTGCCTCCGGTATGCGACATTGTGAAATTTTGCAATCTTCTCCTGTCATTATTACAACAAATTTTTTAATTTTGGAAAAAGTTCCAGTTTGGATTAATAAACATTATTATTCTTTCAATAACGGCATTATTCTTTAAATAACGGCATTATTCTTTAAAATAACGGCATTATTCTTTAAAATAACGGCATTATTCTTTAAATAACGGCATTATTCTTTAAATAACGGCATTATTCATTAAATAACGGCATTATTCTTTAAATAACGGCATTACTCTTTCAATAATGGCATAACTACACTTAAAAATTACTGAAAATTTATACTGACTTACCTAACATTTTTAAGTCTAATACTTTGTGGTGCTGTTGCGTGTGATGAGAAGGAAAACACATTTATTAAAATAATAAATATTTAAAACTGGAAACAGCGAAGTAAAACAAAATAAAAGATGTCGCAAAAAATTGTTCTAAAGATATTAATTTGTGATTCAATTTTATCTCTTGATCTCGCACAGTTGCCACAACTTACAACTAAAAGTGTACAAAATTTAGAAATGTGAAATTAATTCAGAGCGAAAGAACCAGAAAAAATATCACTGCTCGTTTGATCTTGTTCATTCTCATTTCATTGAAAAATATCGTCTGTCCCAAATATTCGGAAATCGTTTTCATTGCGCAAAGAATAAAAATAAGACTCGAAATAAATGAAGTATCAGAGATGAAATTCCATAATTTTTTTTTTTTTTTTGAAGAATAATTACTTTTTCAGCAGTACTGGTAAATCAATCGAAGTAATCGTAATATTCAATAGACATTCCAATTTTTCCAAAACTACCAAATTATGGTTGATTTAAGTATACTTACTCAGGTGTTTTAGCATGAAACTCAACTAAATATAACAATAAAGAAATGTTTAATATTGCGTTCACTAAACTAATAGATAAGGTATAAAATAAAATACAACGCAATCAAACATCTGGAATACAATTCATGTGATGTCTACACAAACACACAAACACAAAATCGAGCATAGAACAGAAAGACGGACAGACAAACTTTCGCAACCAATACCACTCACTAAATGAAGATAAGTACTCACTGTATGCAAATTTTCATGAAAATATCTTAAACCGCGTGGACGTGTATAGGGCACAACATACAGACAGACAGACAGACGGACAGACAGACAGACACCAAACGAAAAAAAGGCGGATTCATCATCAGAAGGGTCCAAAACGGATAGAAAACTTGAAATGGGTCGAAAATATTGAATGTACAAACAAACACTCCATTCTTATTTATATAGATAACTGAATTTGTGCACTAACTTGTGATTTAAAAATCAAGTGTTTCCAGGGTGCAAGGGAACATTCATTATTGATATTAAAATATTAAGAACTAGCAAAATACCCGACCTTACTCGGTTTGAATTGGTTTACTCTAGATTGAAGAGATAATCAAAATATATAATGACTTACGTTTTTTGTGGAATAAAAATTTATTTTAACATCTTTCGCCATCTTTATATTTTCTACAACTTACTTTGGACACAAATCCTACACATGCAAATCCATTCATGTAATACATTTCACATACATCGCACAATTGCTGTATGACAAAGCTACAAAATGACGAAAGGTGATACTAAGGTTACTACTATAAAAGACGATTTATAGGAAGATTTGGAATTCCCTTTCTTAAGTTCTTTTCATGTTCAACTCAATTAATTAAAATTACGATTTACGGCGAGTGCTCTCGCACTCATAGTCAACAAAACAATAGTTTTTTACTTGTGGCACTCTTGCCTCCGGTATGCGACATTGTGAAATTTTGCAATCTTCTAATGTCATTATTACAACGAATTTTTTAATGTTTGAAAAAGTTCCAGTTTGGATTAATAAACATTATTATTCTTTCAATAAAGGCATTATTCTTTAAATAACGGCATTATTCTTAATAACGGCATTATTCTATAAATAACGGCATTATTCTTTCAATAACGGCATTATTCTTTAAATAACGGCATTATTCTTTCAATAATGGTATTACACTTAAAATTTACTGAAAATTTATACTGACTTACCTAACATTTTTAAGTCTAATACGTTGTGGTGCTGTTGCGTGTGATGAGAAGGAAAACACATTTATTAAAATAATAAATATTTAAAACAGGAAACAGCAAAGTAAAACAAAATAAAAGATGTCGCAAAAAATTGTTCTAAAGATATTAATTTGTGATTCAATTTTATCTCTTGATCTCGCACAGTTGCCACAACTTACAACTAAAAGTGTACAAAATTTAGAAATGTGAAATTAATTCAGAGCGAAAGAACCAGAAAAAATATCACTGCTCGCGCGATCTTGTTCATTCTCGTTTCATTGAAAAATATCGTCTGTCCCAAATATTCTTAAATCGTTTTCATTGCGCAAAGAATAAAAATAAGACTCGAAATAAATGAAGTATCAGAGATGAAATTCCATAAAAAAAAATTTTTTTTTGAAGAATAATTACTTTTTCAGCAGTACTGGTAAAGCAATCGAAGTAATCGTAATATTCAATAGACATTCCAATTTTTCCCAAACTACCAATTTATGGTTGATTTAAGTATACTTACTCAGATGTTTTAGCATGAAACTCAACTAAATATAAAAATAAAGAAATGTTTAATACTGCATTCACTAAATTAATAGATAATGTATAAAATAAAATACAATGCAATCAAATATCTGGAATACAATTCATGTGATGTCTACACAAACACACTAACACAAAATCGAGCATAGAACAGAAAGACGGACAGACAGACTTTCGCAACCAATGCCACTCACTAAATGAAGATAAGTACTCATTGTATGCAAATTTTCATGAAAATATCTTAAATCGCGTGGACGTGTATAGGGCACAACATACATACAGACAGACAGACAGACACCAAACGAGAAAAAGACGGATTCGGCATCAGAAGGGTCCAAAACGGATAGAAAACTTGAAATGGGTCGAAAATATTGATTGTACAAACAAACACTCCATTCTTATTTATGCTTCATCTCTTCAATTTGTCTTGGTCAACTGGGAAACTTCCAAGGCAATGGAAATCGGCCATAGTCATCCCCATTCGTAAACCCAACAAGAAAGCCAGTTCTGTTGACAGTTACCGTCCAATCTCTCTCACCTGTATTATATGTAAACTTATAGAAAGGATAATTTTGAGAAGATTGACACACCACCTTTTGTCAAATAACTTGATTCCACCAGAGCAATATGCGTTTAGAAGAGGCCATGGCACAATGGACCAGATTCTGTTCTTCAGTCAAAGTGTTAGAGATGCCCAAAATTGCAAACCCACAAAACATACTTTGGCGGTTTTTCTAGATCTATCTAAGGCATTTGACAGGGTTTGGAAGTATAAATTACTTAACAAGTGTTACAATGACTTTAACATCAAAGGTAGAGCTCTCCCATGGATCTCAAACTTTCTAAATCACAGAAATTTTTGCGTAAACTTTCAAAATAAGCAATCAGGATTTTACAGGTTGTATCAGGGAATCCCTCAGGGTTCCGTACTCAGTCCTACCCTGTTTTCCATGTTTATTGCAGGAATTGAAAAAATTGTATCACCATGCCAGATTGGCATCTTTGCAGATGACATTGTGTTGTGGTCTAGTGGTTCAGACATAGGAAAACTGGAATCTAATCTAAACGGATCCTTAGAAGCTGTCCGTGATTTCTCAAACTCTCACAGGTTAAACTTCAATCCCTCAAAATCAGTTAGTAGCTTCTTCACCACTAATAGACACCTCTACAATTATTCTCCTGCAGTGTACTTTTCTAATCAGTTACTGGACTGTGACAAATATCCAATTTACTTGGGTTTTACATTGGATCCTGAGATAAACTGTAGGAAACATATAGAGAAAATAGCAGATAAAGCTAGAAAGCGTCTACAGATTTTGAAGTATATTTCAGGTAGAGACTGGGGAGCTGATGCTTCCACTCTCAGACTTACTTTTTGTTCCCTCGTGCGTCCCATTCTTGAGTATGGTTACCAGGTATTTCAAACGGCTTCTGCTTCTAACTTAAAGATCTTGGACAGAGTACAATTGAGTGCAGCAAGAATAATCACTGGGTTAAGGAATAGCTGCCCTAGTGAAGCGGTCCTATACGAAGCTGACATTTTACCTCTGACTACGAGATATAGGATTGGTTCTTTTAAATATTTTAATAAATTGTCAAGTCTTGGTGATTTTAACAGGACTGCTGAATTCACTTTGAAGTGGAGGAGTAATCAGCGTTTAAAGAGAGACACCCCGATGGAATTTGTGAGGAAGGAGGGTTTTATTGATTTTGAGGTTATTCCTTCGACCACTTTTAACTGCTTGCCTCCGACGGTGTCCCTTGAGAATGTCAGTTTTAATGATGAACTGAAGACTCATGCCAATAAACAGACGGATCACCCAGACCTTTTGAAACAGTTGGCCCTGGAGGTTGTCAATAGCATCCCTTCTGATGCATTGGTCATCTATACGGACGGTAGCAAACTTGAAGACGGTAGAACCGGGAGTGGTGTTTTCATCAACAGCGCTGAGGACGAGGTCAAATGCAGCATCCGAAACCCTGACCATTGTTCAGTCTTTAGATCGGAGATCATAGCAATTGGTGCAGCCCTTAATTATGCACAGTCCACTGATAAAAATTGTGTTTGGATTTTGACTGATAGTAGGAGTGCTATACAGTATTTCAAAAATTGGCCACAAATTTTTGACATCCCAGACCAGGATATTCTGAAGCTTCTCTGCGAGATTGGCCTGAAAACACCAATAAGCCTCCAATGGATTCCATCGCATATCGGGGTGTATGGAAACGAGACAGCCGATGTACTCGCCAAGAATGGCTGTGATCTCCCTATGGACTGTTTGAATCGCCTCACTCCCACTGAGGTCCACTCCCTGGGAAAACAACGTTTGCTTTCCTTGTGGCGCCGTACGCCATCCCACCATTGGTATGCTGGCAATCACCCTGGACTCTCAATCACATGCTGTGGCCCTCGGCCTTTTCAATCGGCCATGGCCAGATTTCGAAGTGGCCATCTTAAAAGTATCAAATTTCAGAACGGGGAGAGAATTTTCCCTCCTTGTTCCTGTTCCCTACCTGCCAGTCCTGATCACCTTCTTCTCTGTCTTGGCGCTTCGTATAAGCAGCTGTTGGTTGATCAGGACTTTTTGCAGGTATATGGGGATCTGGCACGACGGGGCCTTCTGGACCTGGTGTAGGCTTTCCTACACCAGGGGGATGTGCAACAACAACAACATTCTTATTTATATAGATGAGACAATGATACAATAATTCTTTGCTCAGATGGCAAAATGTTATAAGTCACTTTTTTTAATTTTTCGTGACAGCAATTTTAAGATTCAAGATTCAACATGCGGTTCTGTGGTATTTGATTTATTACAATTTTCCCTCCTTTGTTTTCTCATAAACTGAAAGAAAAAGTCTTACGACATTTTGCCACCTTCTTCACATTAACAAACCAGACTCCAGGATGGGATTTACTCAATTTTTTTGGGAAAAGTGACTTATAACATATTGCTATCTGAGCACAGAACTAAAAAAATATTTTATATTGTTTTGGATTCACCAATTATAACTTGTCTCAGCTGGCATAACTCTTTTCTCAGTTTTATTGGTCAATTGATTTATCAATAACTAATCTTGCGGTTTAAAGAGTACCTTAAATGAAATTTTATACCCCCGTTTGTACTACTAAAATATAAAAAAATTATAAACTTTTATTTTAAGCTCGGGAATGATTCATTTCTCAGAATATTGAAATAAAAATTAAATGTTGTCAAGCTGTCTTTTGAAGATCTTCGTATTTGAAAAATTATAATACCATGTTAGGGAACTTAAGCTAACTATTGCTTATATGCGCATATTTTTTTTATAAAATGTATTTATTTATTCATACCGTCACATAGAAAAATATATTTACATGTAGGTAAAAAAATCAATAAAACGCACAATGCACAGGAAAAAAGTGGATGGAAACACATACAATAAACATAAAAAATTATGTTTTTAAAAGGCAATTATAAGATTTTAAAGAGAACTTTCGCAGAAAATGTCTAGCGTTAAGGATATTACTATGTATGATCTTCATAAATTTTAAAATTGTTGGCCTTCAAAACTCCACTTGACATTCCTTAAGCTTTAGAAAAAAATATAAAGATGCACAGAAAAATGTGGCACTCAAAACCAGGGGTGTACAACCCACGACTCTGGAGATAGCAATTGGTCTTTAAAACCCAACTTGACGTTTCTTAAACTTTAGAAAAATTATAAAGATGCACGGAAAAATGTATCACTCAAAACCAGGGGTGTACAACCCACGACTCTGGAGATAGCAATTGGTCTTTAAAACCCAACTTGACGTTTCTTAAACTTTAGAAAAATGTAAAGATGCACAGAAAAATGTATCACTCAAGAGCAGGGGTGTACAACCCACAACTCTGAAAATAACAATGCGACTCTGGAGATAGCAATTGGTCTTTAAGACCCAACATGACATTCCTTAAACGTAAGAAAAAAGTATAAAGATGCACAGACAAATGTGTCACTCAAGAGTAGGGGTGTACAACCCACGACTCTGGAGATAGCAATTGGTCTTTAAAACCCAACTTGACGTTTCTTAAACTTTAGAAAAATGTAAAGATGCACAGAAAAATGTACCACTCAAGAGGAGGGGTGTACAACCCACAACTCTGAAAATAACAATGCGACTCTGGAGATAGCAATTGGTCTTTAAGACCCAACATGACATTCCTTAAACGTAAGAAAAAAGTATAAAGATGCACAGACAAATGTGTCACTCAAGAGCAGGGGTGTACAACCCACGACTCTGGAGATAGCAATTGGTCTTTAAAACCCAACTTGACGTTTCTTAAACTTTAGAAAAATTTAAAGATGCACAGAAAAATGTATCACTCAAGAGCAGGGGTGTACAACACACAACTCTGAAAATAACAATGCGACTCTGGAGATAGCAATTGGTCTTTAAGACCCAAAATGACATTCCTTAAACGTAAGAAAAAAGTATAAAGATGCACAGACAAATGTGTCACTCAAGAGCAGGGGTGTACAACCCACGACTCTGGAGATAGCAATTGGTCTATAAAACCCAACTTGATGTTTCTTAAACTTTAGAAAAATGTAAAGATGCACAGAAAAATGTATCACTCAAGAGCAGGGGTGTACAACCCACAACTCTGAAAATAACAATGCGACTGGAGATAGCAATTGGTCTTTAAGACCCAACATGACATTCCTTAAACGTAAGAAAAAAGTATAAAGATGCACAGACAAATGTGTCACTCAAGAGCAGGGGTGTACAACCCACGACTCTGGAGATAGCAATTGGTCTTTAAAACCCAACTTGATGTTTCTTAAACTTTAGAAAAATGTAAAGATGCACCGAAAAATGTATCACTCAAGAGCAGGGGTGTACAACCCACAACTCTGAAAATAACAATGCGACTCTGGAGATAGCAATTGGTCTTTAAGACCCAACATGACATTCCTTAAACGTAAGAAAAAAGTATAAAGATGCACAGACAAATGTGTCACTCAAGAGCAGGGGTGTACAACCCACGACTCTGAAGATAGCAATTGGTCTTTAAAACCCAACTTGACGTTTCTTAAACTTTAGAAAAATGTAAAGATGCACAGAAAAATGTACCACTCAAGAGCAGGGGTGTACAACCCACAACTCTGAAAATAACAATGCGACTCTGGAGATAGCAATTGGTCTTTAAGACCCAAAATGACATTCCTTAAACGTAAGAAAAAAGTATAAAGATGCACAGACAAATGTGTCACTCAAGAGCAGGGGTGTACAACCCACGACTCTGGAGATAGCAATTGGTCTTTAAAACCCAACTTGATGTTTCTTAAACTTTAGAAAAATGTAAAGATGCACAGAAAAATGTATCACTCAAGAGCAGGGGTGTACAACCCACAACTCTGAAAATAACAATGCGACTCTGGAGATAGCAATTGGTCTTTAAGACCCAACATGACATTCCTTAAACGTAAGAAAAAAGTATAAAGATACACAGACAAATGTGTCACTCAAGAGCAGGGGTGTACAATAGGGTGGGCAGAAAAAAGTTTTTTTTTTTTTGCTATGTCATCGTAATAGTGCGGAAAAGTTGGCTAATGCAGTAAAACGTAGGTGTAAAAATTTTCATCCCTATTTATTGATATCTTTTGCCTTCCCAAGAGATTTAAACCCTCCAAAAAAAAATCAAAATTCGGGCATATTTTATAAGAAATAAAATTGTTTACAATTACGTTCTAATAGTGCGCAAAAATAAGCTAATACAATCAATAGTAAGGGTAAAAAAATTGTTTAGATCAGTACATCTCTTCTGCCTCCCCAACTTGGGCAAAATAGCTGAAAAATGACATTTTTGCAAAATATCGACTTTTGCAATTACCGTAAAAACTGATGATCAGTTTTTTCTGCTATTCTCGTTGGGGAGGCAGAAGATATGTACTGATCTAAACTATTTTTTAACCGTTGATATTGAATGTATTAGCTTACTTTTGCGTACTATTAGAACGTAATTGTAAACATTTTTATTGTTTATAAAAAATGTCCCAAATTTTTATCTTTTTAGAGGGTTTGAACTCCTTGGAAAGGTAAAAGATATCAATAAATCGGGATGAAATATTTTACACATAAGTTTTACTGCATTAGCCAACTTTTCTGCACTATTAGAATATGATAGCAAAAAAAAAAAAAAACACCATTTTTCAGCCCACCCTAGTGTACAACCCACGAGTCTGGAGATAGCAATGCGGTCCCACAAAACAGCAATATTTTCAATTACTTATTTTTCCGAAGGGCCGGTCGTGGCTCATTGGGTATGCTCTCTTCGCTAACAACGTTCGATTCGTAGGCGGCTCAGGTTCGATTACTGCAAGGTTCTATTCCTCCCTGGGTTCATTTCTCTTTGTTCCACTAAAAAGATTTCTCAGTGCATGTCCATTCTTTATGACGATTTATAAGCGAATCCTTGAGATCAAGCACACATGTCGGATTAAATATCCACTCAATCAAATGTAGTTTTATCGAACACATATCTTCGAAGAGAAAAATATCCTTCGATTCATAATCCTCCCATATTCATGTTATTGGTTGTTAGCAGTTGTTATGTGAACATATGCTAGGATGGAACACGTGAACAGTAGATTTAGATCATAATTTTTCTTAAAAGCATCACGGGAACTCACTAATAAGCGCAAGACCTTCTTCCTTCGAACTAGATGCTGGCTCACTAAAACAAGGCCAACGTTTAGTGTTGATGGTGCGCTCTATTTTTAATTTTATAATACAACATAAAAAATAATGGAATTTTGTTACTTATGTATACTATATATTATATCTCTTATATAAATGCGACGCAGTGCCTGTCCTCTAAATGCGGCCTAGGTAAGCCTAAATGTTGAATGCCTCTGGCATACTGCAGTCTGTGTGTAACGAATTTCACCACCTTCTAACTCTTCGAATACATTATCATCAGCCTAATCGTCCATGACCGAAACCACCATATGTTAAATCATCCTTCAAGGTCGTATGACGCACCCGTGCCATTACTTTGCGAACCCTAGGTCTCTCTCCTTTACCTTCACCAGACATTCAGAAAAAGAGGGTGTGGTAACCCTCGGAATACCGGGAGCAGATCTCCAAACAAATGACCCGCTGGTTTTAAACTGTTTCCATAGACGAGAAATCAGAGTGGTCAATACCAAAGAAAATTTCGACGTCTTTAATAGACTGTTCTGCTTCAAGCCCATTACACGCCAGAGTTGAGAATGTGTCAAAGGTGTTTGAGACATAATTGATCTTATCTAATCCACAAATAACTGGAATATTCTTTCAAAAATGTTGTGCCAACAAGGGATGCGACAGCAAAACATTGATGTTTAAAATTAAAACATCGATGTTGATAATACATCGCCCAAAAACCATCGATGTTTTTAAACATCGATGATTTTAAACAGCAGTGCATTTAAACTTTTTATTCCTTATTTTTTTAAACTGGTTCAGTAACCTCAAACATTATTGTTCGCTCGGGGGGATATTTAATTTGTCCTTTGTTGCGTTTGTTAATTTGTAATTAAGATTTTTTTAACTGTCAAAACAAATTCAAAAAATTTAATAAGAACGAACAACTTTTTTATTTTCAAATTGAATATTATAAAAGAAAGTAATATTTACAATTTGACATAGGTACTACTAACTATAAGTATGAATAGGTAGATACTTATTAATTATTTATCTACTTATGGGGGTGGGGGAACATAACAAACGCATTTCTTATTTACTGTATTTTAAAAATATTGGGGCCAAAAATTATTATGTGCTTCAATATTTGTGTGTTATATACAGTTTGTAAAAAAAGAAGTTGGTTCACTTTTTCCACCTTCAGCCGACTTCTTTTTTCACCAATCATCCCATCTGTAAGGAAAAAAAAACTATTCCTGATGGGACGGATGTCGCCATCAATGACAATGTTAAAACATAGATGTTAAACAAACATCGGATCCAATAAATCGATGGTAAATACATCGACGTTTTTCAGAGAACATCGATGGTTTGAAAACATCGACATCGATGTCGCATCCCTACGGCCAACATTCGAACTCATCTATTGAAACGTTTCAGAAAGGCGTCGTCTACAACCAACGCCCATTTTGCATATTTCTGAAAAGTAAATTATGATTGGTCTCATCAAATGATGTTTGTGCCCATTCCCTTTTACAACCACAGAAATATTCACTTAATGAAACTGAAGCATGCATTTGAAGGTTAGAATTTGCATCGTGTGCATAACTTTTGAAAGGCCGCACGAACTTTAAATAAAGTATTATACGCAACAATTCAAAAATTTTCGTGCATTCTGTTTGTTGTAAAATTTGAACATAAGTTAGAAATCCTGCTGAACAATATTTATCAACATTTTATAAATATTAAGGATCGACTTCTTTAGAGAAGACTTAAAATTAAAATGATTTGCTTTCCCTTCACTTATCGACCGTAATTAAACCACTATTTACGTCATAATTGTTTGCAGGCCAATCTGATAGCATCAATTTAACCTTGGGTAAGGTTTGCAACCACTGATTTCAAAAACATTGACTGGAAAACCAGTTAAATTTATGATAGTAATATTACCCAAACACTTTGAGGATTAACTAACGTTGGTTAATACCAAATTACTTACATTTCAGTTTTTCTTTTGAATTCAAAGTATGTCTAGAAGAACTGGTTTTACGACTGCTGATAGATGTGGTTATGAATTCATCATTAGATGGGATATTTTATGTTGCTATGATTTTTTTAGACATGCTAAAAGCTTTATTCTGTGAAAACACTACCCAGATGCTCTAAGTTTCCTTAATCTTTAGACTACGGATCGTACAGTAGTAGTGCCTTGATCGGGCCAAGAAGAAATTTAGACTATGACCAGTACAGCAGTTGTACCATGAAAGTTATAACAACCGCGCCACTTATACCCTACCCTACAATAATTACCGGACGACAGTTTATTTGCATAAAACTTGTATACTTGTTGTGGGGTGTTTTCGTGGTATGGCCTGGAACCTTTGCATGTTGTTCCTGGTAAATTGAACGCCAACGCCTGCATGGAAATTTTGGACAATCAGGTTCTTCCCACGCTTTGGAAATTCTATGGACTGACCGAATGCTACTTCCTGGACGACAACACTCCATGTCATGTCGCAGGCCTCTGTCAAGCAGTGGTATCAAGATATGATGTAAAATGTCTTCGCTGGCCTCCCCAGAGTACCGACCTAAACCCCATAGAACATTTGTGGGACGAGTTAGAGTGACGCTTACGGACCAGGGAACCACGTCCGAAGTCTACAGCTGAGCTGGCGACATTCTTTCTGCAGGAATGGACACAATTACCCAAAGCTGTGTATCAAAACCTTGTTGAAAGTATGCAAATAAGGGTTGCTAGTGTAATTGCAGCACGTGGAGGACCATCCCCCTATTAGAGCATGTATTCTTTGCCTTATACCATCACATCGTGTTATCCGGTCTATTATGGTAGGATTGTGTATCTGTATCTATAGGTTAAAGTTAAATTGAACCTGGGTGTATTTATCTCTTCGATATCAGTAAAACATTTCTTGTGTGCATTAAATACTTGGAGTTGTATCTGGCTCAGATTGTCCAATTATGGCTCTTGATCCGTCAAACGCAATCAACCAATATTAAAGAGAGAGAGAAAAAAAAGAGAGTGAGAATGACAGAATTAATTTTATCTGTATTTTCAGGAATAAAGTATTTTGAAGAAAATAGGGATAAGTATAAAAATTAATTAGTATTCCTGATTCGTAGATCTTCGGCCTTCGAATTTAAGACACCTGTTTATCTCTTTTTTTGTTCGTCCTTTTATGTTAAATTTTGAACAGTGTATTATTCTAGCATTACTTTACATATATTAATCAAAGAATTAACACGTGTTGACCATTTTCTTGAAAGAGCAAGAGCAAACTCGTTAAATTATTTTTTGTTACGGTACACTTTTAGAATGATTTCAGTCTTGGTAAGGTATTTCCTTACATTCGTTTGAAAAATCGTTACAATGAAACCTTGACACCGAAAACCTTATTTATTTTGTTTTTTGGTGATATAAAATAAAGTTAAAAATCTCCATGAACTTGATTGGAATGTTCTGAAAATCGAGTGCGATGAAGGCAACAGTTTTTTAAACAAGAAACATTTGGTTGTTCGTATATCTCTTGTATGTCACCAAAACTTAATTTGAGTTTTGTGAACCTTAGAATGTATGGTTTTATCTTTGGTCCTTTTAAACTGTTTGTAATTTTTCATAAAATGATAAGAAACTTTAACCCTTCTGGGGGTTACTTGGATGAGGTATCTCGTTATTAGACGGAAATTGGTCAGATATTGATGGACGAGATTTCTGGTCGCTACAACTTAGAGGGTTAATGTGATAGCAATCAGATAATAAAAAAGTGAAAGAGAAAATATGTTTTATCGCATTATTTGTCACACTGAAAATATTTCATAGTTATGAACATCATACGTATGGACATATGAAACTGCTAAATGTAAGATTTTAAAATTATGTTAAGGTATGAGCAAACGAGAGACTTATTCTGGAAAATTCTATTTCATAATTATGTACATCATAATTATAAACATATGAAACTGTTAAATGTAAATTTTTTAAATTATGTTAAGGTATGAGCAAACGAGAGACTTATTCTGGAAAAGTCCCTAAAGAGGACACTGTTAACGCCTCATTCCGAATTATGAAATAATTGTATTTAATTCATGTTCTCTTCTGTAATCGCACCCAATATTTCCTGTTCTTAATCGTATCGGAATTGATGCATTGTCATCTATCGATGTTCATTTACTAGAATAAGTAGCAACTAGAATACAAGAATAACTGTTCTTGTAACATATCGCGTTCGCAGAATGGACGTAGTCTGTGTAGTATCTCGTTCAACAAAGCTGTGTTTGTAACTACCGTCGAATTTTCTTACCTCAAAATACTATCGAATCGCATTTACCATATCGCATTCATCACCAGACAGTATACTAAAAATGACTAAATATATCCATTTATTACATAATATTAATTATACAGTGTTAAAGAATATGTGGGAAAATTTCGCAGCTGTTCATACATTATTTAGAGAGTTTAGTGAAGTTTTTCCATCAAACGTCAGATGTAAAACCGACATAACCTTTAACGTACAATCCACAGCTTTCTGTTTTTCATGACTAGAGTATATCGTCATGCTAATTAGCAAAACTTGTAACTCCATTGTTAACGTATAGGATTTATGAGTTTTGCTAATTAGCACGATGCTACGTAAAGTGCTGAAGATTTTCTGTAATTAATAAAATGTGTGAAAATTTTGGGGTTGCTTTTTATGAAGGATTGGATAGCTTTGTGTGTATGATAAAAGTTTAGAGAGAGAAGACCATATTTTATTTATTTTATGTTGTTAACACCAGTTACGATTGTTTTTCGATGTTTTTCGTAGTGTTTAATATAAAAATATGTTCAGAAATAAATAAGCGTAGTACATGCAAGCATATCCACAAAATTGAGGGAAACACTTAAAATAATATTTAAAAAAAAATCAGATGATAAAATTAATTTTTGCATAAATAGGTACTTTGTAATGTTGGAAGTATTTTGATGTTACTAAAATGGACTGTTGATGTGTAAAAAAAGACCTTTCTTTTGTATAATATGTTTTTTATTTATTTTAATAAGGTACACTAAAACGTAAATGAAAAATCAAAAATAATTTTTGAAGTGTACTGTGTCCTCTTCATTTGAATGATTCAAATGAGAATCAATTGAACATAATTCGCATCCCGGCAAGAAAAGTGACACAAGTCAAAAAATAAGAATTTTGATGTTATGTCATTGAAAAATATGCATGAGGTGCCCCATCGTGCTATATTACTATTCTATTGAAAACAATAGAAGTTACTACCATAAATGCTTACCTGAAATTTGAAAGAAGCTTATACTATTTCAATATAAGTTTTATAGTATCCTTTAAGTTGATGTTTTTCTCATATTCTGCAATTTTGAGTTACATCACTTTTCTTGCCGGGATGAAATATGATTAGTTTTCATTATTGATAAAGAGTGAGTACTTTTCAGTCTCAAAGAAGCTAAGTATGACAAAAAATGTTAGGTAAATACGATGCTTGGATAATATATGTATAAATAGGATTGAAAATTTGAAAGGCCTTTTGCACATTTATAAATACAGCAATTGAATATATTTTAGTTGTTTGTTTTCATTTGACATGAGTTGCTTTCATCATGTGTCATAAGTAGGTTGACCCTATTTTAGTAGAACAAAATTGGACATTGGTGTCGAAAAATTCGTACAGGGATTTTTAGATAATCGGGAATCATGTTCTGGAGATCAAAATTGAAACTGCAGCTACTATTATTTAACATGTAGGCAAGGACAGACTTAAAATTTAAAAACATGAACTTTAGGCCCGGTGCACACATCCGGTTTTTCAACGTGCGTCGCCGCTGCGGCACCGAAGCCCTACTATACGCACATAACCGTGAAATGACGCAAGTACTCATTTCGCGCCATTTTCGATAAATATTCTTTCGAAGAAATCGTGTTTATTTAGCTTACTTGGTGTAAAAAAGTATATTTTGAAACAAAATAGACGTTACTGGATACAACCATTTATAATTATTATTTATATTTCATTTATTTCTGAAGACAAGGTACTTGAGACGGGAGAAGCGTGTACGGCGAACTGCGGCTCAGTGGGGAACGGCGGTGCAAATTACACGCAAGTTGGACGTGCGTCGCCGAACGCATGTCTGCACTACTCCATAGGATCTAATGTATCTCAGACCGCACTTGCGTTGCCGCAGCGGCGCCGCATGTTGAAAAACCGGATATGTGCACCGGGCCTTAAACGCATGCATTGATTAAAAAAGAGTCAGGATACACGTGTTGCCATTCCCACAATGGCCACTGTGCGGTCATTGACTCAGGGATGCTGTCCATTTGCATCAGTGCCGGGCATTGGACCAAGAACCAGACTCCTAGGTAGAAGAGTTGAGGAATCTTTCCCTTCTCCAATAATTGACCCACAGCAAAGGATGGGCGCCGGATAGCAAGCAAGCTTGAATAACAAAGTCATCGATTATGTTATAAATGCAAAATAAAAACTAAGATTTGCAGAAAATCAGACGTCGGGTCTAAGATGCGCAAGTGCTGCAACATGCATGTTTTTATTTCCTCTAAATAAATCGCTGCAAATATTGATACGTAGTGTCGAACAATGCGACTCCATGGTTATACAAATTATGGGGTACATATTTGTACGATTTTACCGTCATAAGAAGGGGCATAGCAAAATTTATTTATTTTGGTGCAGTTTCATTTGTATATTTCTTAAAATTTGACGGTGCGTGATATCCAATTTGAAATTATGACCAAAAGATGATTTTGATACTTCGTATCTCGTTGCGCTCGTAATATCACGCAACCAAACAAAAAAATCAGAAACTCCGCCTACTCGTGACGTCACACAACAAACAAAACAATTAGAAACTACGCCTCTTCGTGACGTCACACAACTAAACAAAACATTAAGATCTCCGCCTACTCGTGACGTCACACAACCCATCAAAAGTTTAATAGCCACTGAAACGCAGCAGGTCTTTACATTTTATGTAATTAGGTATTTTATGATTGACTAATATTAAAGTATGTTTTTAGTTTTTGTTATAAGAGACAAAATTAACATTTTTTTTTACCATCCATGTAGTTTCGACGATACATCTCGTCCATCAATACATGACCAATTTCTCAGTCACGAGATATCTCGTCATCCAGACATTACCGATTTTTTATGAGGACACGATCAAGATAGTGTCAGTTTTCTTCGGATGACGAGAAATCTCGTCCATCAAGATCTGGTAAGTTGAGTTTTGCTGAGGACGACCTCGGCCAGACAACCACCTGGAGGGTTGAAATGAGTGGGACGGCTGGGAAAGATGAAAAAAAAAACCCGGCACTTTCTGTTCAAAATAGTAGGTATTGTCTCAGCCTAGTTATAAGTCACGTGTGTAGCTCATTCAAATGTACGTGAAATGCACGAGCTTGTGCTTCCAGCACGTTCAGTATTCACCAGCTGTTGCCAGTTGAAAGTGGATTATACATGAAAAATAGGACTTTCACTTGCATACACCACATTTAGTGTAGAAAAACGACACTAAGATGCAACGTGTTTACTGAAAATGCACGTCCACAGCGTAGAGAGAGAGAGAGAGAGAGAGAGATCTCTTTTAAAATAAAATTATAAAAAAACCTGACGGATTGCTATTTTATTTAGATTGCCAAGTTCATCGTTTTTTGGTTTGTTTATTTATTTACAGATCCTTGCGTTTGAAAACTGGAATGTCTGCTCTTCTTAACCTTGGATGCTTAACCCTTAAATGCTGTGTCACAAACCGTCTCGTAAATAGCGTGGAGTGGTCTCTCAGACCTCGCTCACTAAAGTGCGTATAAAGTTGATTAATGTAATATATATATGAAAGATTCTTTAGATAATTATTATTTATACATTTTAAATTTAGGTAATTCAATCCTTAACATGAAATATATTTTATATTACTCTAAAAGTTAAGTAGATTCTATGTCTCTTCAGGTTCAGCTTTCGGACCTGATTTTGCAGGACGTTTCAACCCTGAAAATTGTAAAACTATGTTGTGTTTTGGTGTTCTAACGGCACGATTAGGTTCCCCCAGGCATCCCATTTAAAGTTATTTTTTCCCGTAGAAATATTCTTCTTGTGAAGACGCACTTGAAATCTCTTCATCTTCATCTGAAATCCGTTTCGTGTTCGCTTTCAATAATATTATCCGAAACTTCACTGTCCCAGTACTCTATTTCCGACCAATTATCAACAATATCCTGAATTTATTTTTGTATAAGATACACAGGTTGTTTCTTTGTTAGGTTTGTTGCCATATTAGGCTCTCTGCCGAATTTCCCTACACAAACTTAGACGATTTCATTCAACAAGAACGGTAACGCAAATCCAGTGAAGGGGTCTAAGAGACCACGCGTGAAATGCAAATAGTGTGAAATACGGAATAGTTGGGGCAGCCAAACCAGTCTTGTAATGTGGTTTCTGTTGGACGTAGTAGTAAGGTACTGAAAAGGAAAGGGACCAATATTCACTTTAAGGGGTGGAAACGACATGTCAAAAATAACTCGGGGTCTGTGAGACCCATGACAGCAGTTAAAGGTTAACTACGGAATATGTCCAAGTTCTTGTGATATGGATAAATTCTCACCTTATGGTCATTATATAGAAAACAACCAATTTCTAATTTCCAAGAACTACCTAGCTAGGATTAAGCTCACAGATTTTACTCAAACATTCTCTAGTCCTAACATAAGCAACTGTTGTTCTAGATACACAGTAAGTCATCACATAAGCAACTGTTATTCTAGATACACATTAAGTCATCACTGCATAAGCAACTGTTATTTTAGGCACACAGTTAGTTATCACATAGGCAACTGTTATTCTAGATACACAGTAAGACATCACATACGCAACTGTTATTCTAGATCTATAGTAATCCGTCGATATGTCGCACTTGGGAGTCATAGAAAAAGCCCATGATATATTGAGGAAACGGAAACAACGTAGGCCTATAAAAACTTACTTATTCTAAAGCAAAAAAAATTATATATGTACCAATGTCCGTTTTGCAAATTTCAAATTACAGCTAATTTAGAAGCATTATTTAAAAAATTTTAAAACTAATGTACTCAAATACTTTTATAATGTTTTGATTCCTTTTAAACGCATAGACAGGAGGGCAATTTTGGCATTTTTTCTATTATTACTTTCATTAGCTTGAAATAATTGGTAAACATAACTAATTTGGATATTGGTTCTTTTTTACGAGGCACATACATATTAAGAGTCACACGCTTTTATTTGTAGTTATGTACAACTAAGAGTTAGCACAACATTTGATTGCAAAACGTTTTGATGTAATACAAGAACAACGTTTTAAAATAGCACTTTAGAACATTTTGAAAAGCAGAAATTCCTTACAGACAAACTAATATTTGTAAAAGCAGAAATTCCTTATAAGCAAACTAATATTTTGAAAAGCAGAAATTTTTTAATACAATCTAATTAAATTCCTTACAGAGGCAATTCACACATTTTTTAGACAATGTATATTGTATTCACAAAACTAAATTACATAAAACTCTTGTGTTTTAAATGTTCTATTTGATAGCCCTTATTCTGAACTATCTTTCGACACCGTAATTTCCAGGATAATAATGCCTTTTGAAGTGTCAGAAGAGGTATTCCCATTCCTCCTGAACAGCTTTCACGAGTCCTGTAAGGGTTGTGGGACGACGTTTGGATAATGCAGATTTTAAAAGTCCGAAAACACAAAAATCCATAGGTGATACATCGAGAGATTTAGTAGGGATATCAGTGAAGGGTATGGCCTTGATACCGGTTTTTTGTTCAATTTCTTTTAGGAAATTTACAACGGATTTTGTTGTGTGACTGCTAGTTTTGTCTTGACGGAGTTCCACAGATTGATGGCACTGTGGGTAAAGCGATGGTATTTCATTCAGAAAAATTGGCGATAAAATATGTTCCTGATAGTATTTGGAGTTAATCTTGACATTTTCCCCCACTCTCTTTATTTTTAACGTGCCATTATATGAAAAACCAGCAACAATCATGAATCCCTTAGAAAAACTTTCTTTCGATTTTGTGAACCATGTACTTAAATTTTTTTCTCCGCTTTTATGATAATAAATGGCTTTTTTTGCTGCAATCATTTAAATACACCCATGATTCATCTGTGACAATTTTTTCCATTTTTCTTTGGATAAGTGTTTTTCATATAGAATTCGGCAGCGTGTCCTGCATTCAGCGATATGCTTTGGAGAAAGACGATGCACATTGCGTTTTTTCGCTTTCTTAAGATTTAAATAAACGTTTATCATTTTGTTTACAGTGGACCCCGAGCATTTTAATGATTTTGCAACTGTCCTTTGACTAGGGGGATTTTCTTTTAACATTAAACAACGTACCTTTGCAATAGTCGAAGATGTCCGTTTCTTCCTTGGATACTTGTTTGGAATTTTTGTCCCACTTGAGGCTCCAATTTGACATTTTTTTCCTTTCTTGTTGACGATATTACCTATCGACGCTTTAGATATCACAAAACCATGACTCACATATCGTTTTTGGATAACAGAATATGAATATTTCTCTTCGGAAAGAGCATAAATATAGCCTTCGAACCACTGCTTCGTTAAAAACGCCATTTTGAATAAAAACAAACCTCTCAAGCCGCAGACGATAATTTTGACTTTTAAAAACGTAGTACAACGGTAATTATTTCTTTTGCAGCAAACGATCTTTTATTATCGCTAACCAAAATCATCTAAAAATGTGCGAACAGCCTCTGAATAAGATATTAATGAGGTATAGGTCTGGCACCATTGAGTTTCAATAATTGGAATTTATATATGACTAGCAAAATACACGACCCTTCTAGGTTTGAAATGGTTTACTCTAAATTGAAGATATGATTAAAATAATTTAGACTTATGTCTTTCGCGTAGAATAAAATAGTAATTTAACACCTTTCGCCATCTATTTATTTTCTACAACTTACTTTGGACACAAATCCTACACATGCATATCCATTCATGTAATACATTTTACATGCATTGCACCCTTGCTGTATGATAAAGCTACTAAACGACGAAAGGTGACACTAATGTTACTTCTACAAAAGACGATTTTGAGGGAGATTTGGAATTCCATTTCTTAAATTCTTTTCATGTTCAACTCAATTAATAAAAATGACGATTTACGGTGATTTAATTTTACTCGTGTCCAAAATTTAATGAACTTTGCTGTACAAAGTTTATATAAATTAAACCGTATTTATAAAAATGGGAAAATTATGAACAGAAATGCTTTGAAAAATATTCACACATTTAAAAAATTTCAGCAATTATAATTGCTATTGTTTTTGATCTTTCTTCTTTTGCTATTATACAACTACTCTTTTTATTTTTTTATCTGCTATTATCATGCAATTACTCTTTTTGATCTTTCATCTTTTGCAATTATTATGCAATTACGGCTATGGATGTTTTATAATTTCAAATTATTTTTTCTGTAAAATAAGATTAGAATATATGAATGAAGCACTGGCAATCAATATTTTTGCAGTCATGTTACAGTTATGATTTCGGTCACCAAAGAACAATCACATTTTTTAGTATGAATCTCCTTTAAACTTGTTGACGGAAAAACATTGCTTAGAATAGCCTTCTGCTCAGATATGATCCCCTTGCATCAAATAAAAAAATAAACAAAAACCTTTACACGCTTGTCTGACACCTGTTTTGATTTCTTAATAAAACAAATGTGTAGCTGAAAGATTACCTGAATCAATTATTGAAAAAAAAAAACCACAAAATTATCCATGCCAATTACTTTCTTCGAGAATAAAACCAATCTATTTCGAGATCATAGGTGAATAAGGAAAGTCATGCAATTCTTTAACATTCTTGATTGCTTATCAATCTAAAAGCTCTCTTAATTGATTTTGTACAAAACCATTATTGACAAATGGTTAAATGAAGCTACAGAGAAAATCTGTATTTCATTACAAAAGTCGCTCTTTGAAGTTTCTTGTTTTGATTTTAACCCCCCCCCCAGGTATATCACCAGAAACTATTTTCTTCTTAAACCTTTAAAAAATGAATGTGCTCACATATAACAGTTTTGCGACCATATGGATTTTTAAACTGAATAATTCTTTCTTACTGGTTGATGTATTTTTAATGATTTCAATTCAATAAGCAATGAGTTTCAATGAAGTGTTTTGTTTGATCTGTTTCCTAACTGTATTGTGTACTTTTTTTTGGATCGTATATATTTGTTCTGTGCAATTGGATATTTTCAGCATAGAAACAATAAATAATTAAAGAAATTTCTTACGAAATATTTTGTAACAAAGGTTGAAAAATTTGGTATAACTGTATTATTTGGGTCAGTAACTAGCAATTACTTCCCACACAGCTTACTGTATGGTAACTGCTACCAAACATTTGCCTTGAACTATTTTCTTATTGAGAGATTCCATAACCTTTCTCCTTGCCTAGAGAGTATTCTACCGACCCATTTTAAATAAGTCTTCTCAATTCGTCTAGTTAATACGTCTTTATGTATTGTGGTAAAAAAAGAAGACTGCAAGGAGAAATAGTTTTGCAGAATGATAAAGTATATGCAAATTTAATACTTATTAAGTAATTGTACAAACTATTTGTGTGTGTTACGAAGTTGAGTTATTAACGAGGAAACTTCACCACACGTTGATCTTTTAATAGATTTTGAGACTTTCCATTCACCTTTCCCTGGTATCTTTTAGTTTTCCTATTTAATATCATATGTTCCTGGTTCATTTGCTAACAAACTTTAAGGCCAAAATATTGGTCTTACTTGAACCTTACCAAGTGTTGGAACATTTCAAGGTTGTTGCAGAATTTTAAGTAATACTAATTAGGAGGTATTTCCTCAAACTGAAGTGCTTTGCTATTCTTTTAGTCTTATTGTAAGATGTTAGTAACATCACGAACAGTTCTTAACAATCGAAACTGAAAATCAAGTGACAAGTGATATGAATTTAATGTGTGTACAACACGAGAAGTGCTTCAGAAATAAAGTATACCCTTGCTTATTACTGTAGAAGCGGAACTTATTGCATTTCCCATAGAAAAGTCTCGAAGATATACACATGGAATTGAGACACAGATGGATCATTGGGTAAGATCAAGTAGTAGCCATTACTTGGATGCTGAAGTGAAAGTGTTCTTTGTTTATATTTAGAAGTTTCAGAAGATGTAGTCGCGAAAGTTTATTAAGCCAGTTCTTATCATCGTTTGAAGAATTGTAAGTTCAAAAACTGTCCCTTTAATTTTAAAACATATGTATGACTTTAGTATATCTTTAACTTTTAGACTACGGCAGGTACAACAGTTGTAATTTGATCTCGCCAAGGAGGAATTTAGACTACGTCTAGTATACTAGTTGTACCTTGGAAATTATAAGAATCGCGCCAAGAAATAATCGTGTCAATTATATCTATAGCGGTAGTCTAAAGGTTAAGCGTATTCATTTGTTATTTGTTGTTGAAGAATAGTTAAGTCCGTTTGGAAGTAAACTGTGTGATATCGACCATATTACCATTCTCGTTATGAAATGCGTCAACTTACCTTGACATTTTACTAGATTATGTACCTATTACCAGGGTAAGATGGTTCACTGATGTTTGATTCCTTTTCCGTAGAAAGATGCATTATAGTAATTATATTATCTCATTAGATTGTTCATAATTAATTCGGCAACATATTTTGTTTGGCTTCTGTAAACATATTTTTAGCTTAATAAACAATTCAATTACTTTTCATTGAATATAATTGTCTTGTAACCAAATTATTCTAGGGAATTTTCCAAGTTAATTGGACTAAATTGTCTGAAGAAGCATAAGGTAAACAGATTTTCATATAAATTCTGTAAACATCGGTATTCACGAAGCATAGCGCATTTATGCAGTACAAGAAACAACAACTAGACGAAGAGATAAATTTGGACATTTTGTCAAGGGTTCATTAGGACCAAGTGACAAGACAATTCAGTGCTCTCTTTTCCTCTTGTCCACAAATCGGCTTCCGTACCGGGTGATATGAGTAGAAAATCAAACTAATCCGCTTTTGTTGTTTTAAAGGTGCCCTGGGGAGAACTGACAATGACTTGTTCATTATGAAAACACTCTGCAGTAGTAGAATTAGGCTTAGATGGCAAGATAGTTAGGAAGCTTGTATTAGAGTTTTCAGAAAGCTTGTGTAATCCGTTCACCCCAAATTTATAATTAAAGAAAAATGACAGTTATAAAAATTACCGATGAATCAAGAGAACCCCCAAATATGCATATTGAGTGAACTCTAACATATACACTTAATGTTAGGAAGGTATTAGCTCTAGAAAAAAATATTGTGTTTATATTGGATGTGTAAATCGAAATTAAGGCTCCTTAAAATTGCACTTTGTATAGAATTATTTTGAGGAAAAGTTCCAAAAAAATATATTAAAGAACTTAAATTATATTATTGATTCATAATATCTTTAAAATTTATGTTATTTATTCCTGATATGAGTTTTCAAAAGTCCTCCATCTAACCCCCAACTTTAACGTAAAAGATGTTATAATAAAGTGTCTTTGTTCAAAAGTTTTTTTGAAACGGAAATTTTAATTTTTAACACACAGAATTTAGATATTTCGACAGTAAAACAATGTACTTTTGAATAGGAAATAATTCGCATGTTTTGTTTTTTAAATTCGCAGGAGCTTATTTTCTTGTAAGTGCACCATCACTTACTCACTTACCTATATTCACGCACATCAGAATGAATGTTATAAGTTATTGTTGAATGACAACAACGAATATAAGCCAATAAAGTCCATCGTTATGGAATTCATTCTCTAATTTTGCTGCTTGGTTAAAATCTATTTGATTTAAGCTATTGAGCTGCATAATATTGTTAAAACTACACGGAAAACTTGGTCTATCTATATATATATATAATTCTCTTACGTGGCACGCAAAAAAGACGTTATTTGTAATCGCGTTTTGGCAACACTGTACGATTGTTTGTTTATCGCGAAGTCTCGCGCAGCGATTGAATTTATAGCGTTATCGGATGAAATTTTATTGGAAAAAAAAAAGGAAATTTTAATGAGCTGTTGCAGTTAGTTTATAATAGAAATCAAAGAAAGCGGAGGATCTTTTCAAGGCCATTTAAAAAACGGTCCTTTTCAGGGCCAGCAATTATAGTTCAACAAGACGCTTGCACTACAACTTTCGGCAACAAACTCAATGAAAAAGTGTGGATCGTTTGGGTGCTGGGGAAATGTATGCAAACAACATGCTGGGCATTCAATTTTTAAAGCAGCGCTCACATTTCGAGTCAAAATTTGCACAAAGTTTTCATTTGAATTCTGATTTTAGAGATACTGTATATATTTTTTCTGCAATACAGCAAATTTAGATTTGAAAAGCATTTTTTGGTACCATATTTTGTAAACAATCCCTTCTGCTAGGACACATGTCTTCATTGAGGCGAGCGAAGCGAGCATAGGTTCGCGCAACAAACCAATGAGGATTGCAAAGCAATCCTCCTGGGGTTGGCGAGCGTTAGCGAGCAGGGGGCGGGCCCCCTAGTTTTATTAAATTCTTCAGCGTTCTTAATATAGATTTGCAATGGACGCAATAAAAGGAATGTGAATGAATGTAAAAATGGGTTTATGCTTAAAAAATACAGAATCGCCTTCGAACAAGTAAATAGAATGGAATTAAGGTTCATAATCTAACTGTGTAACATAGCTGAGAATTGCTGTCTCCCAAGTATTTTATTAAAAATACAAATTAACACCGTAAAAGTTCATGAAATTCTGTTACCTATTTTTGGTGAATTTTACATAATTTAGATGTATAGAATTCATGAATGTAAACATGCAATGGTATATTCATTATAAATGGATCGAAATAAAATATGTAATGTCAGTTGCGACACTTAAGCATCAATAGATTAAGCAATTAAGAAGGTTTAGCCCAGATGCTGCACAAATCTGCTTTTTAAGAATTTTTCTTGCTTCCTAGAGCAGTGGTGTGCACACTATTTTTATTGCAGGGCCTCTATTTTGTGTACTATTATGTCACGACCCCTGGATAGGCAATACTCGTTTTTTTAACCGTCAACATAGTTAAAAATGGAATTCTTTTTGCGATTTGCGATTATGTTTCTGCCTTATTAGAGGTATGAATAAAAGAAATAATTTTATGAAGCAATGCTTTTATTTATGCGTATGGATATAAATGTTTTTTAATGAAAAATACTTATCAAAAACTTTACATTACAATTCAAAGTACTGGCAAAGAGCTCATGATTGCTTTTTTGTTCAGATCTATATTGCAAATCGCAAGCCTTAAGTTATCCTCTGGATCCAATCGAGATCCTTAATTTGTTTTAATGGCAACTAATTTTAAAAAGCCTGTCTCTCATAAATAGGTCGATGCAAACTGAATCAAAATATTTATTGCCTCTTTCTTCAAATCGGCATATTAGTTTCCAATCGATAACCAATATTTTTGGCATCATAGACTTAAATAGACGGCACAGTGTTTCATCGATTGAAACATTAATTAACTGTTATTTGTGATTTAAAGAGATATTGATTTAAAAAAATCAAACGGAAATGGATCACGTATCCAACCTAATTCATTATCTGAAAAATTTTCGAACAATTTCGCTTCAATTTTACCAATTTTACAACAACCAATTTTACTGCTCGATGTTGAAATGTTTGTACTCTCTCCCTGTAGACTTAATTCAAATCGTTAAGTTTTTCGAAAATGTCAACCATGGAACTGAGTTTACCGTGCCCATTTTCATTAATGAATAAACTTGTCAATATGTTTATTTTCTAAAAATAAAAAATTAAAAAAAAAATAATAATAACAATTCTTTTCTCAAATCGAGTATTTTGCCGCGTGACAACCATCTGATTTAGGTATGTAGTAATTATGTTTTATACTCCAAACACACCCGACAGAAGAGACGACTTTTTCTGGCGCAGTTGCTTTTAATGTAATTAGTTATCATAACAACATCCTGTAATATCTTGTGCAATTGTTCATCAATTTCTTTTGCAACAAGAGCTTGTCTATGTATCATGCAATGGTTGAATACTAAATGTCAAGCAATTTTCTTTATTCTTTTCCTGATGTGATCACAGCATAAAGACTAAATAGAGCAGGGAGGACTTTTAGTCCTTTATTACTAGCTGCTAATGTAGTGTACAGAAAATACAGGTGAGTTTTGTAATAGATTTAACAGAATTGATTCTATATTACTTGATATGGCAGAAATTCGCTAAGAAACTGCATCTCTTGATAGTTGTATCGTTTTTAAATCGTTTGAATATTAACAAAATTTGTATATAAACAGAATTACAAAATGCACTTGAATGAACGAAAGAAGCAGCAAAACCGAACTACTGAGGCACGGATGGAAAGAACTGTACGGTTCTCGCTGTGATCACAGTATAAAGACTAAATAACGGGGTGGGGGGGGACACACCTATATTTAAAAAGCTGTAGTAAAGAGGACCACTGCTAAACGTCAGACCGACCCAAGTTATGTGTGAATCCCACCAGAGAGCAGGTAAAGGGCATCTCAAATTGAAAATGATCTTTTATCACTATGTCTGTTCGCCTGCCGGTTGCGAAGTATAGGTATTCTATGAGAGATTCTCATAATGTGGGAACACTAAATTTTAACTATGAGTAATTTTTAAAATTTTGAAATTAAACATCAATACTCTTTTTGTGTGTTGTTTATTGGCCTCGAATACAATATACAATCATTCAAAGACAAGAACTGTTCTCCAAAATTACTAAAGAAAGATTTTATTTCAAGATCCGTAGGTTACAGATTTTTGACATTGCTTTCCTGTAGATTACAGATTTTGGACAATGTTTCCTGTAGGTTACAGATTTTCGACATTGCTGACCTGTATGTTACACAACTTTGGCATTTCCCAAAGTCTAATGACTTTCGGACATTGTGTTCTTACATTTTTGTTGCATTATTATTATTATTGTTATTACATTACATTGAATCAGAAAACGAAGGTTAATTTGCACGTTAGAAAAAAAATCGTTAATTTGGGTATTTGAATGATATAAATATATCTATATTTATATCATTCAAATACGCATGTTAACGAAAGAGCAAAATAAAAAGCAGGGGTATTCAAGCAGAAAACGAAAGTTAAAACTAACCATCCAAGCGAGCTGAGACAATACCTCCTAGAGATAAGAAAGCCAAACCACTGTTTTGTGACGTCAGAAAAATTAGGCGATGCAAAACATCATTGTTGAGCGTTTGTTTATCAGCGAGTTCCGACTTCATTCAACGAATTATTTAGTTATTGGAATTTGTCAGCTTAAAGTAGCATAATGAAATGAAATTGAAAGCAGGGGAAGAAATATATAGATATACAATTTATAATTGTGCGAAACAATAAAATATGACAAAGCAACGTTCAGAAGGTTAAAATATAAATAGTAATGTTTGCGATGCTTCATTGAATATCTGGAAAGTTACGGGAGGAAATAAATGCGACCCAGTGAAATTAAGAGTTTAAATTAATTATGGATACAAAATCAAATTGACAGTTTAAATTATATTTAATAGGCAATGATTAAAAAATTCTGAGACATCTGTGGGAAAAATAAATTTTGAAGAATACCCATCATCCTTGATAAATGCAGCCATATAAATATATTTTTAATTTAGATTAATTTTCGGTTATTCATAAGAAAGGTTAAAATTTTCCAGGGCTATTTTTGTTGGGATCTAGGACCTGTTGATAAATTATTGTATCTACGTGTATAGCGACAATATGATACATTTTACACAAAGAAAAGCTAAATTATGATAGTAACATTTAGTAAATCCATTATTCAAATGAGTTTGCTAAAAAAATAATTTCCTTGTTAATGGAATTTAAAAAATGACGAGTTTAGTATTAATGCTTTTTTTTTAGGTAATTAAAAAACATAACTATAGAAGTTGATCAGATAATTTTTTTTCAATTAGAAGCATTTGAAAACTATTTATATTTAACTTGGAGGATGGATGCATATATCAGGTATCTCCAATGTCAATTGCATAATATTTTTTGACCAGTCCCTTTTATATTGTGTCAACTATTTAAAAAATATTTTGCCTTAACTTTTGAAAAAGGAGGCTGGAGAAGTAAATCCTGTATGCAAGAATTAGTGAACACCCATGATATATTAGGGTAATTCCATGCTGAAAAGTAAAAACTTGAAAAAATAAAATAAGATATATTTTACATAATTTTGGGCTTAAAAAGACTGGAGTTCTATGGTTTTGATTCATCGTGATTGTATTTGATTTATTGTAATGAAAATTTAGCCATTAGAATAAAATTTTGGAAAAATGAAATGTTACGTATGTTACTTAAATTTTTTTAAATTAAATTTAATTGATGAAAGACAGTTTTAAAAAATTTGCATGACTACAATTATGAAAGGCTTTAGAATTAATGTATATACTTTTCAAACTATATCATGTTGAACAAAACAGAATTTTATTCAAATGTTCATGAACCTTTTTTGTTATTCCTCTTTACTGTAACGCAAGTTATTACAGTAAATTTAATTCTGTGGACTTAAAAATATCAGTAAATTAATAACATTCTTATCAAAGTTTAGCTTTTTACTAGTTTGTTGAACAATTCAAGTAAATATTTTGTTTTCTATTATTTTTTGCTAATATATTTACACTTCAAGATCAGTATATTTGTCTAAATGTAAGTTACCGTGGAATTGTCCTATATACATATAACTTGACATGAAAATTCAATTCCAATAATGGATTAACTTTAAGCATATAGTGATTAGTACATTATTATCATACATGAAAATCATTGAGCTAACAAATTAATATAGAATTATATCAACCAGTCATTTCCAATGTACCCTATTGATAACATATTGAATACTATGGTAAGAAATTTATTTTAGAATTTCTAAAGTTCACTCACTGAAAGCAAAAAAATAATAGGACACTAGAAAAATAAATTTAATTATCTTTATTAAACATAAAATTATCATAGCATAAATAAATAGCATAAAAATCAATACAATAAATTATTCATTTTAATGAATTTACATAGCATATCTGCCAACACCACATTGCAATAAAAAACATCCACAGTTACCTTTAAATAATTAGATTTGTTAGAGTTTGAATTTTTCTATCTTTAGGAAATTTGTCATTTTGGGATTTTTAGGCCTTTTTTTATCTTTAGCAGACAAAAAACTATATATATAGCACAAATCATTTATTATTTTGCATCAGTTCTTCAAAAATATGTTTGTTGATTTTTTCAGAATTGACTTTTGTCGCAAGTTTCAACTGGCAGGAAAATTTCTGACGAGTTCAAAACATTTGACGTGATATTACATACAACATTTCTCTTATTTTGAAAGTCAACAATTTTCAAAGTCTGTGGATAATAACAAAGATACAATTATGTAATTGTATATACTTTGGTAATTACATCATTAATTGGATACTTCAATCCACCTCGATCTAGATTTTTGATCAAAGCATAACATGGAACTTAATTATACATACACATATCTATATATATATATATATTTTTCTAATGGCGGGCACATTTGACCGAAGTCATTGGCCACTACAAGGCCGGAAGTGATGGCCACTTGTGAAGGAGCACCCAGTGGGAGGACCATCATTGCTCCTAACAATTACTTCGTAATTTTGCACCATGTTCAGATGACGAAGCAACACCTGAGCTGGTATACGCTTACAAACATCCATGCCCGAACCCGGATTCAAACCGGGGACCTTCCGATCTAGAGGCTAACACCTTAACCACTATACCGGTTGGTCGGCACATATCTATATAAATAAGAATGAATTCAAGTTCTCTATCAACAGATAATTGAGCTTTACAAGATAAACAGTTGATGGTTTTTGAAAGAGAATGAACACAATAGCCAGCTACAAACACAATAGCAAGAATAGTGTCATTCAAGTCAGAAATATCAGAGTTACAAACATTAATTTTACCCAAAAATTGAATTTATTCCCCCAAATTTTCAACTTCAACTACATCTTTCACATCTGAAATACCAATATCAATTTCACCATTTTTTTTTAGCTTAACCATAATGGAAGAAGAGATATAATTCTAATTTTTTTTCAGTTTTAAAGAATTCTGTCAAATTTATATTATACTGGGCACCTGCTAGCTGGCGATAACTGCCAAAACAGTCTTCTAATTAATCAGTTTGCAGTTAATATATACTAAAAATTTAACTCTTCTATACAATAAGTTGTTTGTTCTAATATTGCACACGTTGTGTGATACAATGCTGTTTGTGTATCAGCATATTTTACAATAGCATTTGATTCAATTTCATGAAGCTGTTTTAGTGTTAAGAGAGAGGCAGATTTTAATCTTCCTGTGATTTGTTCCGCATTCGATAAATTATTGTCCAATTGGTAAAACATTGGATAAAACATACATTGTCCACAATTTTTTTGGTTTAGCCAATTATTTCTAATACATTTCAGTATGTGGACAGGTTCAATAATGGAAAACAATGGTTTTGAAGGGTCAGCAGGATGATTATAACAAATACTCAATTTGGGTGGGGAAGCAAAAAAAGAAACAGCTTTGCGATTAATAGCATTATTGTCACTGATGATGTACCCAACTTTAAAACCAAGATGTTCAAGACCTATAACAATTTTAAACAAGAAATCATAAAGAATGTTCAAAATAATTGTCTTAACAGGTAAAATGTGTATAACATCTTTATAACTAGATTTTATACTTTGCATAATAAATACATAAGCAGAATTAGTTGCCTTCTCACAGTTATAGGATACCCCAATAATATCACCACCCTTATAATCAAGAAAGGCTTTCAAATGAATTTCATCAATAAGTAATGATACATATATGTCAGCATCATTTAAGTGTAAAATCTTTTCCTAAGCATACAATAAAAAATTATTATCAAGTCCTTCAGTTTAGGGATCAACATTAAATTTTGAACAGTCTCTTTACTGTTGAAGGATGGGGTATAATTACAAATCCACAAATTCTTAAAAATAGATACGCGTGTGGGGATATGGTAAAGATCAAACTGTTTAAAATTAAGAAATCAGAACTGTACCGATTTCGATTCTTGTGATTTTCAGCAAGTGATAATTGTTCAGCAACAAACCCAATAATGATCTTTGACTTTCACTTGCGACACACTTTAATAAGTCTTTCAGTACATTCTGCGTTAAACTAAACATATTTTTAACATTACCTTCTCCATTTGGAGCATTCAGGTTTGATGTTTCCAAAAGAATGGAATCTAAAGTAATGATGTTATTAATATGAAAGGGAAGTTTGTAATTTCCAATTTCAGAGATCATAACATTCTCTTTATAGGCTTTTATAAAACAATCTGAATCAACAACTATACACTAGTGCTGACGTTGAGATAATAAGAAATAAAATGCCCTTTTCTTTTTTTAATACAGAATAGCAAGTTGGCACATTGATCATTTCAACACCTTCCAAATGCTGGGGATCGCTGCCTTTTGAAGCTGAGGCTTACAAAGGCTAACAAATTTTCCTTCCATTTTTTTTCGTCGAACTCTTCTGCGACGTACCTGATGTCACTTGACAAAGTGAAGTTCAGAAACCTAAAATTATGTAATAATTTTAAAATAGAGTTCTTATTTAAATTTCTAACGCACAAACACACATAAATCGCACCCCAGCTAGAAAAGTGAAGTCAAAAAATTAAAATTTTGATGTTATGTTATTGAAAAATATGTATGAGGTGCCCTATATTACTATTAAATACAGGGTGTCCTAAAAGTTCCTGTACTGACAATTCGTAAATTTACTATACAAAAACAACAGACTTCAAAACAATAATTTTTATGCTAATGGCAAAAAGCATTTTCAACCTAACGTAGAAAAAAACAATTTGAACTTACGTTTACAATAAATGTTCAAAATTTCCATCTTTTTCTTGGAGGCAAGACTGAAGTTTGCTCATATTTTTAGAAACACGTTTCAAGATGCTGAGTAATGGCAATTTTCAGATTTCCTATTGCTTGGTGATTATCTTCATAAACTTTGTTCTTTAAATATCCCCACAGGAAAAAAATCAGGAATGTGCAGATTAGGGAACGAGATGGCCAAAGGTTTATTGAGACGAGGTGATCGCCAAAAAATCTTGAAGCATGCTCATGGTTGTTTCAAAACATTTTGAATGGCAAGTTGCAACGTCTTGTTGGAACCAAGAGTCTCATTCATTCACTTCTAATAATGCAACAAATTGGTGAATAAGTTGATACAGGGTATCTTTACTTAGTATTGCATCCTTTGGATATTTCTGTCGCCAAAAATCTTTACATCTTTCATGCGATTTATATTCTAAATAAGCCTCAAACAGGACAATTCTCTGAATGCATGATAAATTTATATTGCAATGAAGAACAAAATGACATGGAACTCTTTTATCGCACAACTTGAGTGCAAAGAAAATCAAACGATAAAAATTAAAGAGTCGATAAAACAATATGCAGACGATAAAATTCAATAATTAAAAAAAACACTGGCAATAAATTTTTTTAAAGTTGGAGTACAGGATCTTTTAGGACACCCTGTAGAATATAATAGAAGTTACCACCATAAATACTTACCTAAAATTTAAAGAAAGCTTATACTATTTCAATGTTTTATAGTATCCTTTAAGTGATGTTTCTCAAATTCTGCAATTTTGAGCTGTGTCACTTTTCTTGCCAGGGTGCGATATGTCTATACAGAAATGCAGAGCTTCCCCCAGACAGTTTCAGAAGGACGCAGAAGGATAATTATGAATTATTACTTGACAAAATTTTCTCTCAATGTATATGCTTTTATTTTTTTTAAAGTAAAATTGCATTATTACTATTTTTGTTGATTGGCTACTGTCATAAACATGGAGTATTTTACAAAATTAATGCCTTACAAATGATCAAAACATGCATTTTACTCAATGAAAATTATTATTTTTCAACTCTTATCTCAATACTGTCTATGAATATTAAATTCATGTCACTCAACAGCAAACTTTCCAAGTTGATATTATGACATGGGAGAGGTTTAGGATATATAAACAAAATAATACTGCAATAGGCTTGTTCATTATTTGTTCGAAATGTTTTTTAATCATAATTAAAGTCAATTAAGATGTTTTGCTGTATTGTTTTATCACTATTATTGATTTATACGTTTTAAACCGTAACTTTATATATATTCAATTATTTATCATTTACCATATCTTTATCATTTATAAGTCATGTACAAGTTTCAACCAAGTCTTTTTACTGCATATATCCAATCCGGGTTCTTGCTGGCTTTTAACAAATTACGTTATATTTTTACTCAAAAACAAAAGTCACCACACAAAACTATCTTTATATTTTTTCAATTCATGAGGTTTTCTATATGCTTCGATCATAATAAAACTACGGAATATAATGCCAACTTAAAAAAATATCTTCACTTACTTTAAAATTGTTAGTTAAGACATAATCCTTCCTCAGAATTGCCGATATCCATTTTCTTCCGAGCTCTGGATCAGATGGGAAGCTGAAGTCTTGAAATTTGGGATTTTTCATTGTAGTTACCTCGTAGTTGAGGAACTGAACACTCAAAGATATATTAATACTGCTTTGCGTTCTTAAAAATATGCTTCAACAAAAATCTAACTTTATGAAAAGTTAAAAGCAATCCTTCCTCAATTTTCACCACACAGTGTACGTAGATATTTCAGGCTTCTTCGTAACCAGTGCGTTCCTATCATCGCCTAATTTTTGTGACGTCACTACTTTCTAGTGACGTAGTGGTTCGGCTTTCTTATCTCTAGGAGGTATTGGCTGAGAGCTGCAGACTGATTATAGATAGCGCTGCACAACACGTAAACGATTATTAAAGCCTGACAATACTTCACTCGACTTTTTCTTTTGGGGTTATGTAAGAGATGTTGTGTACCGAACAAAAGTTACTGAACAAAAAAAAAATTGAAAGAATTGAAACAAAAAAAAATAGATCCAAACAGCTGTAGTTACTGTTGATCTTAGCATGCTGAAAAGTTTGTGGATTGAGTTGGAATATAGTCTTGATATTCTTCGTGCTACGAAAGGATCTCATGCGTACATTTACTAAAGTAGTAGAAAAAAACTTTTTGAGTTATTCCATCTATTGTTGTAACTAGTTTTGACGTAAAAAATTTTGGGTTTGGTTGATTTTTGTGATTTTTTAAATAATATATATATTTACGCATCATACACAAAAAGGAAAACATGATCATAAAATAAAAATAACTTTATCCTTGAAAACTCCTGGAAAAGTTATAATTCTTATAGAATTAATCAAGAGAAAAAAAACGTACTAAAAATCTAAGTTTCATCTTAAAAAATTTATTCAAAGAATCATTATACCATAAAACAGAAAAAAAAAAAAAAAAAAAAAAAAATATATATATATATATATATATATATATATATATATATATATATATATATATATATATATATTGTTTAAAAAAAACAACAACAACAAAAAAAAACGAAATTCTTTCAATCTTATTGCGATTGTTGCTTTATCACGTCCAAAATTAAGTAATGATCGACGCCGTCGCCAATTGATTTCGATCGTTACACGTTCCCGGTCACGTGCCTAGTAATGGTATTAATGTTGTATCTGCCAAATTCACTTTTTTTTTCGATAAAAAAACAATTAATCTGATGAAAAGAGATTATAATTAATGTTTTTTTTTTTTTTTTTAATGTTTCGGGACATAGGCACCCTTGTAATATAAATTAAAACGGCAAAAAAAAAAATCGGCATATCGATCGTTACGTAATTTTGACACCGTATATTCAAAAATAAGAAAAGCATGTTTACGGCAAAGAAAATGTACAAAAACAAATAAAAATGCTTAAAAACGTTTAAAAAGTTATTTCAAAGACAAATAAATGCAGTTTAAAGTACTTACTATACATATTTTGCTTCAGATATAGAGCTAAATCGATCGTTACTCTTTGACACCGCGAAATGCTAGTATGGCTGTAGTTTTGTTTGTTGTTAATTCTTCACAATTTTTAAGTAATGATGCCATTTAGTGATCGAAATAGTAAACAAACTATCGCTATATTCTATTCATTTTTTTTTTGCCGTTCTAGAAAACACATTAGAATTTATTTTCTGGGTGATGTACTGATCAGTTAACATTTTAATGTCAAAAATCCGACATTTTAAACTAAATAATTAAATTTTAAGGATATTTACACCAAACTGTTGTAATAAATTAAACTAATTATTGTCTCTGAACAGAACTAAAAACCCATTGAATCAAATTTTAAGAATTAAATTTACTTGCTGTCAAAGTATAATGTTATGAAAAGTTTTGAGAATTACCCATATACAAATACAATCAATCGTTTTCGTAAAAAAATAGTTATTTTTTTTATAAATAATCTGATCTCATTTCACTATTTTACTGGTACCTGATATTTGTTGAAAAAAAGCCGTATATTTTCTATTGTCAGATAAATTTATTTGAATTTGGCAACCCACAAAAATTTCCACGCGATCCCCAAAGGGGTTGCGATTTACGGTTTGCACACCACTGCCGTAGAATATCTATACAAGTAATAATATTTTCAATCATTTACTTGTCACTGTCTCTGTATTGGGCTTAGATCAGCTTAAACAAATATAAACTTTGCTTGCCCGATTTTGTTCTCTATCTTGTAATCAATGCTATCACTTCCAGAACAGAATGACTATCTCGGAGTCAGACGCAAATTTTAGGAATACATTGTTTACCTTTAAACTGGCCTTTTCATTTAATAGAATAGTTCAAAACTACATGACGTAAATCCAAACTTAACAGAGACGAATTATACTGCGTGAATAGTGTGGCGACCAACGCGAGAAGAGAGGTGATTCTTCTAACGTCATCCGATATTGGTTGATTTGATTAGATAAGCTTTTGCAGCAAAGTTTGGATGATTCAATCCATAGTTATATTTTTAGGGTCTCATGTATCCTCCAAAAAAGAATGACTGCTGACTAACGGGTCTAATGCAAAGGCCGAAAATAAAACTTTGCTGTTTCTCTTATTTGTAATACCAGTATGATCTCTATCTGGAGTGAAATGAACGTCTATTGAAAAGATTCTCGTGATGGTTGTAGTACATAATGTTTCGCTTTGTTTGGGTGACCAAGTTGATGCTACATGAATTTATCTCAGGAGATTACGGCACCCGGTAGATTTCCCAACCCTTTTGAGTGAACAACTGATTCACAACGTGTCTACAACATAAGTTCAAGCGGCAGCTACTCCAATTTCGGAAATATCTTGACCAGACTAAACTATTGCAAGGTCACAAAGAGATTTCAATTGCAGCTAGGACATATTTATTCAGAAAAACTTGTTTTGCAATGAGATGTTGCAGGTATCCAATTAACGTGTGATTTAAAACGGGTAAGGTTATGTTTCCCCTGAAATACATATATGCCATAATCATTAAATTTACAAGGTTCTCTTTCAATGAAATTTGAAAATTAAATTCAAACACGCAGTATACACAGATGCTTATTTCCTACGCACATCAATATACTTATAATACACTTCTTTAAAAATTAAAAACTATTCTCGAGTAATTTCTGTTCAGAATTTGGTTTCATCTCTGTTTTGTTTTTAAAATATATCAATAATGACACTTATTTTCGACTAAATTTTAGCCCAAGACTTTTGAGAGAAACTGATCGATAAGATATGTTTCCAAGAACGATAGTAATTATGCTTTTGAGGCGTTATATCAGATGCAATAGAACTGTAAACTTTTTCGTGGTATTAAAATTTAAAAAAAATTATTGGATCAACCAAGCTGCAAGTTGACTAGAATGAACTTATGGAAATTTCAATACCGAAAATTTTTTGTTCTGAATTGTTATTAAAATCTTGTTTTGAAGCTGTTTAAATATTGTTTTGAAACTGTTAAAATATGCAGCTATCATGGGAAAACAAGCCAGAACAACCAACAGTTTTAAAGTTTGAGGATATGCATTTTTTTAAAACACCAACAAAATTGTAATTTGCATGTCTCATATTTTAAAAGGTTGGAGCTAAAAGTTCCTTTAATAAATTAGACAACCTTAGCATAAAAGATAACTTAAAATAAACTTTAAAAATATTTTTTTTCTACAACTAAAACATATCTTAAACACTTTGCTGTGTTTGTGTCTTGAACGGTGTGAACACTTAGGAAATACTAAAAATTTTTATCACGAGTCTTTCCCTTCTAACTTTGAACTAAACTAAAAACGTTTGTGTGGTTTTATAGCTCCAGGGTCGTATTTGGTCAAGTTGTGCCAAACGCACAAAACAACGTCAAGTAATTTCAATCGCAAAGGAAGCCATTTTAACGTGCACTTCGTCAGTCGGTTTTGTAGCTGACAAATTGGGGTATCAATTTGCATTGCAGTTAATTTCAAAATCAGTCTACCCGTCTTTAACTAGACAACTTTGCAGCAACTATAGTTGGCAAGTAGAATTAGAACACGAGATAATTATGCTATTACGACCAAGTTCTTCTTATCAAGGGTTGAACAAGTCAATATATTACATCTACCAATCGCCACATCAATGTTTCTGATGATTCATTTTGATAAAAAATGACACAAATCTAAATATAAGAGTAAACCAAAATTTAACCTCAATTTGAAACCAAAACGAAGATATCTAAATATAATGTATTAGTAGTCGATTTAAGTAGAGCATCTGAGTCGAAGGACCTATAACACACTTCTATTGATGATTATTGCTATGCATAAACGCATATTCACTCTCTCTTACTAGTTGGTTTTGGGTTGATAGACGAATCTCCGAGCAAATCGGATTTCTGGTTCATGCTGCAACACAAATAACGACGAGTAGCTCTATCTATTGGTTGAAAGAATTCTGTTGGTCCACAAGTATTAAACGTTAGAAGTCATACAGGAAAAACACACATTGGAATACCGCGTGTATATTAGGGGGTTAAAATAGATAGGTGTTCCTTCGGGGAATAAAAGAGCAACGAAGACAATCACTCGTGACTGTATTATTATCTCTCTCAATTTGTTTTTATTCATGTTAGTAAAACGTAAAGATTTTTATTAAAATTATCGGACTGTTTTATTAATAAAACTGTTTAAAAACAATTTTCTGTAAATAATGACGCACACATAATTAAGTACTGCAGTCTGTTATACTGCAGTACTTTAAAGACGAATGTCTTCAGTCATGAATTCCAAGATTTTATTTATCTACCCATATGATTAGGATTTTCTTCTTTTCCTAATAACTAGTTTGTTAGGTTAAGTTCGAAGCACAAGCACTCAACCTTCATTTCATCCAGTTGTATTTTCTTCCTTTTGTACCTTAAGGCAACGCATGTGGTAGACCACATAGCTACTGTCGTAGTTTGGCCTGCTTAGGTTTTGTTCCCTTTCCCTTTCTGAGAACAGAGCTAGAATCGCGGATTTCATTTCCCTGCTGTTGAGTCACGTGTCACTGTTTCATGCTTTCACCGTCTCTGGAATTATTTTAAAGACATTTAAACTAGGTAAGTATAAAACACTTATGTAAGAGATTCGAAAAAAGTATTGTAAGTTAGAAAAATTAAGCATAAAGAAAAAAAAATTAAGCATAAAGAAAAAATATTAAATATAAAGAAAAAAAAATTAAGCATAAAGAAAAAATATTAAACATAAAGAAAAAAAAATTAAGCATAAAGAAAAAAAAATTAAGCATATAACAAATGCATAAAATTTTTTCGTAACTGATTTTTTAAAACTGAAATTCGTGTTTGTCGGCAAAAATTTAAATTGTACATAACTTATTTAAATCGAATTTTTCAAATCGATACGTGTTTCTAAAGTCTTGGTATGCTTTCACCGTTTTTGGAATTATTTTAAAGACACTTTAACTAGGTAAGAATAAAAAACGTTTGTAAGTAAATCAAAAAAAGAGTACAGTTGGTTAGAAAAATAAAGCAAAGAAATACATAAAATTTTTACATAACTGATTTTTTAAAATTAGTAATTCGTGTTTCTAGGCAAAATTTAAATTAGATATATCCTATTTAAATCTACATGTTCAATTCGATACGTGTTTCAAAAGTCTTAATTTTTGAGGAAAAATAGTTTATTTAAAAGAATTAGTAATTTTCATTATATTGTGAGTTATATTCATCTTTCTTTACTTAGTTTCTTAAAGCGTACGGATTTCTTTCTACGTTAACTCCTGGTAAAAGTAACGTGTAAAAGTAACGTATAAAAGTTGTACAAATAAAAAATACAATATTTACAAACCTTATTGGCAATAGTTTGTTTAGGGTTTTCAAAGGGTCTGGCAAACTTCACAGCTGACATAATTCCTATCATCATTTGTTATGTCAGGCCAATAATTTTGAGGCGACAGCACATTTACCATTGATGATACTCCTAAGTATTCGTACTTATGTGCTTTTTCCAACAACCTGTAACTTAAAATGGGACCAAAATTTTATTCGAACTTTGTTTTTTTTAATGGTTAGAAAATTATTTAATTATTTGTATTTACTATTAAAGGTTCTTGATATGTTCATTACTTTATCACGTTATTGACTTTCTTAAGTTCAAAATGTTAATAATTGTACTCTTGGTAGCATGTGATGATTTTAATGCAATTTCTAATTAAAATGTCTTTATCTGCATTGTAGTATATCCTTTTTTGTATTCAAAGTTAAAATTATTCATAAATAATTTCAATGATCATCTAAGATAAGGCGTACCGGTCGAGTGTGTTTACAATTTTGAACCCAACTAGGAGGTAGAATGATCAGCATAAATGGTAAATTGTATATAGCGTATCATTACTAGGTATTGCATCATTTGGATATTTTTGTCGCCAATATTCTGTACATCTTTCACATGATTTATATCTATATAAATAAGAATAGAATTTTGTTTGTACATTGAATATTTTCGACTAATTTGAAGTTTTCTATACGTTTTGGACCTTTCTGATGCAAAATCCGCCTCTTTCGCGTTTGGTGTCTGTCTGTCTGTCTGTATGTATGTGCCCTATACACGTCCACATGGATTAATATATTTTCATGGAAATTTGCATACACTGAGTACTTATCTTTATTTAGTGAGTGACATTGTTTGCGAAAGTTCGTCTTTCTGTTCTATGTTCGATTGTGTGTTGTGTTTGTGTGTGCAAGCATCACATCAATTGTATTCCAGATATTTGATTGCAATGTCTTTTATGTTATACCCTATCTATTAGCTAAGCGATCGCAATATTAAATATTTATTTATTGTTATATTTAGTTCAGTTTCATGCTAAAACACCCGAGTAAGCATACTTAAATAAACCATAATTTAGTAGTTTTGGAAAAACTGGAATGTATATTAAGTATTACGATCACTTTGATTTGCTTTACCAGTACTGCTAAAAACCAACCATTAAATTTTTTTTTGTTTTAAATGGAATTTTAGCTCTGATATTTCATTTATTTCGAGTCTTATTTTTGTTCTTTGCACAATGTAAAAGATTTTCGAATATTTGGGACAGATGCTATTTTTTAATGAACGGGGATAAAACGGAAACTCGTGTTTCTATCGCTCTGAATTAATTTCACATTTCTAAATTTTGTGCACTTTTTAGTTGTAAGTTGAAGCAACTGCGAGATCAAGAGATATAGAGGAATCACAAATTAATATCTTTAGAACATTTCCCCGACACCTTTTATGTTGTTTTCTTTTGTTTTCTGTTTTAAATATAGATTATTTAAATAAATTGTGTTTCTTTTTCATCACACGGAACACCACCACAAAGTATTCGACTTAAAGTGGAATGTAAGTCAGAATAAAACAAATTTTAAGCATAATTATGCCATTATTGAAAGAATAATGCCGTTATTGAAAAAATAATGTTTCAAAAATCCGAACAAGAACTTTTCAAACATTAAAAAATTCTTTGTCATATTGACAGGTGAAGATGGCGAAATTATACAATGTCGCAAGCCGGATGCAAAAGTGCTATAAGTAAAAAAATTATTGTTTTGTTAACTATGAGGGCGAGAGCACTCGCCGTAAATACACGTTTTTATATATTGAGTTGAACATGAAAAGAAATTAAGGACATTCCAAATCTCCCTCAAAATCGTATTTTATAGTAGTAACCTTGATGTCCCCTTTCGCCTTTTTGTATATTTGTCATACAGCAAGGGTACGATGTATTTTAAATGTATTACATGAATGGATATGCATGTGTAGGATTTGTGTCGAAAATAAGTTTTAGAAATTATAAAGATGGCGAAGGGTGTTAAAATATTATTTTATTCTACAAAAAAAGTAAGTCGTGGTATATATTTTTATCATATCTTCAATCTAGAGTAAACCAATTCAAACCGTGTAAGGTCGGGTATTTTCCTAGTTCAAAATAAGCCTCAAACAGGGCAATTCTCTGAATGCGCGATAAACTCATCTTGCAATGAAGAACAAAATGAAGTGGAACATTATTATCGCACAACATGAGCAGAGCGAAAAGAACCAAGCGATAAATACTAAAGACTCGATAAAACTGTAAGCAGACGATAAAATTCAATAATTAAAAAAAAAAAACATGGGCAATAATTTTTTAAGGATGGAGTACGGGAACTGGAGTGCGGGCAGATGTTATGTGTTTCACGATATTATGTTAGAATATAAAGATTAAACTATAAATATTATTAATATTATTACTACGTTCTTCATTTGAATAGTTTCGAGCAAATTTAATTTTATGCTTATTTATAATTTGTCTTACAACGCGTTGAAAGAGTGCAGGGACGTTTTTCCAATCGAAATACAATAGGTTTTATTCATGCAGGCAAAAATAATAGTTCTTATTTTTGCCTGCATAGTGTGACTTTATCGTTAATTTTGATGTGTTATTATTGAGTGGCTAAATTTATTGTTGATAATATTTGTGCATGGCATAATGCATCATAAATACGAAAAATGGGTTCTGAATCTGATTTCCTAATTTCATTTAATACGATAATCGATGTATAAACCGGTTTTTGAATTTTCATCCATCTTATACATTAATGTATAGTCCATAAGGGTTATAAGATAGTTTTATAGTATCTGCTTTTAAAAGAGATCCTCAATTTGGTTCCTTGATTTTAACAATACCTTTAGGTGAGGTTCTGTATTGGATCGAAGCAATAGGCAGTTCAGAGCTTAAAATAACTCATAGAGGTTCTAAATTTATTGAGCCTATATCATATTTAGAGTTAGTAAAAATATGATTATATTTGTTAATTAGAGCAGTTAATTTAGTTGGCAGTTAGTTCGCATGATAATAAAATTAAAATAATAATTAATAATATCAACATTATTATTAAATTAATAGTGTGAATCTATAGAAAAATCCTTACTATATTAGCTTTATCAGTACAATCCTTAAAAATATCACTATCAGTACAATCCTTAAAAATATCACTATCAGTACAATCCTTAAAAATATCACTATCAGTACAATCCTGAATATTACAATTTTATAATGCAAGAACACATTCTCATGCATAACATTTCCAATCTTTGAACACTGTGCATCAAAAGAAATATTCACAATCCATACCATTAGTAGGATTAATTTTACTAGAAGCATTAATTTTACTAGTAGTATTAATTTTATTAGTAGCATTAATTTTACTAGTAACATTAATTTTATGTGATTCAAAATTGTTTTTTTTCGATGATGACAAGATCAAGACCAGAACAGTTTTTTTTTTTTTTGAAAGACGAGATATCTCATCATTCAAGATCAGCTCAGTTCCGTTAATGACAAGATACCTCTTCGACCCAAACATCATGAGGCTTAAGGGATGGATCAAATCCATAGGAGCTCAGACTCTCACAAATGGAGAAAGAAAAATTGTCGGAATAAAGTACCAGACTCGAAGTTCTTGGATAAAGTTGACTAGTTCGTCATAGAGCGTGGCGGTGTTCGGTGTTGCGAGCATTTTGGCGAGCTTAGGAGAGCAGGGGGAAGAGTCCTTTAGTGCTTAAAAAAATTCAAAATGTCTCTGTTCATATATAAACAGTGTATGAGGGACAGGGGTGACGTGAAGGAGGGTGCCATCATTTCCGCTGGCAACGGGGCCCATAGATTGATGTGTGTGTGTGGGGGGGGGAGCTTGGATTGGGCACTTTTTGCTATACAATTTATTGGAAGTAAGATAGTAAGAAGTGCCTGTGGTGCTGCCTTATATTTGTAATTGATATATTTAATTTGGAAGTATGAAATGAGTCTTCACAAATTCAGATGAAGTGGATGTTGGGAAACTCTAATTGATGACATGATTGATTATTGTACTTTTTACCATATACTTTATTGGCAGAAATACATACCTTTAATGCTGCTTTATATTTTTCATTGATTTATTTTATCTGGATGTATGTATTAAGCATACGCAGATGTATATATTCATATTTAAATATGGTATGAAATGTGAGTACACTCTGCATGAGCAGAAAGTTCAGTGCAAATGCTATGAAGGGTCGTCTAGTTTCAAAATGAACAACAAAGAAACAAAATCCAATGTATACAGATCGGCAAAAGTAGGCTTAGATTACATAAAATACCAAATCGACAAGAGAATGGGATAGAAATGAAGTAGAATTTAAGTACATAATTGTGCCTCCATGAGACGGAAATGTGCTTTTTTCCATACATTTTGTTAAAAATAACCACAAGTAAAAGAAAACAAATGCTGTTATGTATTTCTTCGGTTAATTGTATTTCATTTAGAGGTATAAAATTCATTTTTGAGTTACCTGTATTCATTATAAATGGATTGAAATAAGATACGAAATATGATTAACAACACTTTGCCATCAACAGATATAATCGATTTAAAAGTTGTTTGCCTCAGTTGCTATACACGGGACTGTTGGTGCATTAGTTTATATTCAGCGTCCGAACCATTAATATTCCCCTAACGTTCCTACTTGCACCACATAACAAGGACATCTGATTCCCGTCAAAAAATAAATTGCTTTAGGCATTTTTTTTCATACACGAGCGTCAGTATCCATCAAAGTTATAATTCTTGTTAGCAGATGCACATGCCAAATTATAATTACAACTCAGGGGGGAAAATGACGCGGTGGGTTTTACTACTTTCCCCTTTCAGATTCCTATCACGGATAAAGGATCCACATTGCTAAACACCAACACGTTTATTGGGTTTATTTTTCCAAAAAAAGTTTAAGCGACCCGTGGTATGGAGTTCTTTTTCTATTTATTCAGAAATCGGTACGTCATGATTCCTTTAATAATATATAGAACCAACCTTGGTTTTTCCGGTTTCAAGATTCACGTAAGTTGCCTAAGGGCTACTTGGATGGCTACTTGGAAATACTTAAAACATTCCTATGGTTTTGTATTACTTCATTAATTCGGTTTCAATCGCAATAGCTGCATCTCTGGATAAATCGTTGATGGTTTCCGATTTCACTGTGTTTACTTTTAGTGTTTTGATCTTTTCCCATGAAGGGCGCTTGTTGACAAACAGTAAGTATTATTTATTTACATATTGGATATTTGAATATTGGCTTAATTTTAACTGTAGAAAAGTTCTTTTAAAACTTCATAATTGCTGAACAGGGTCCTTAGCAACCCCCAGAGTCTGTACAGACTGAGACAGTGTGTGCTGGCTGTGGACCCCCAGCTGTTTAGGGATCCCATGCTCTCTGATTAAGCAATGTAGGGCTTGGGACTATGTCTAGGCACATTTTAAAGCCTTAAATTTTAATACAAATTTTAAATTTTTAGATTGTTAATTTTTTACATAGTTTAATGTTTATTTTTTGTTTATCTTTTGTTCACTTCTCTTTATTGTGGTTGGCATTCTCGCTGTTCCTTTTAGACCACTGTCTGGTGTTTTCCCTATGATCATTTATCTTTCCCTGTTGGTTTCTCTGCTGTGCCGCTGTGGTCTGTCTCTCGGTTGCCAATATTTATTTATATATTTATATTTATTTACAATCTGGCAACGGGGTTATCTCCAATCGCTCTACGCCTGGGGAGACAGATGGTCCTGTGATCTTCTCGTGCCCCTCCGGCCTGGGTTTTATGTAAGGGGCTGGAACTATATTCAGACTTATTTTAACTTTTTAAAACCTTTCAACCTCTTAAACTCTCTTAGTTTTATCATGTATTTTTTTCTGATATCGACCACATGTGTTTCTTTTGTGTGTTCTTGTATGTTCATTCTTTTTTACATGTCTTTTCTGACCGATGATATATTCCAGTTTTTATTTTTTGTAGAATTTACACTCAAGTTAGTTGATTGTGTTCTTATTCCTCCCTGTTGCCACTTGTACACTTAAATAATTGATTTGTAATAAATGTGGTATGCCTCAATGGAGGCCCTCCCCCGGATTATAAAAGGTGCTCTAAGATTATGGCGAGCGGACCCGGGGAATGTCTGAAAAAAAATTAATAATTACTTAAATTATTGGCAGTAGGAAAATCGAAAAGCTTTTCCAATACCACTTCATTTCTGATTTCAAATTGCAAATCTTTAAAGTGGACTGTATACACACATTTTGACCTAACTAAATGGTCTGAAATCGTAAGGTTAACAAGTTGGAGTAATTATTAATCAAAGAGGAGATTCAAGATTTGTCGAGATGACAAAATACCAAAAAGTTAAGAAATTCGCAGAACTTATGATAGTTTGCTGTATCCTTCAATATAGAGGTGTATTCTTTATGTAGAGATGAAGACGGTTACACCTTAAATATTTTCCAACTTGACCCAATCACATGGCTACTTAAACATTCGCTACTTAAAGCATTGTCAAAAATAATTTAATATTGCTACCGCACGATGAGAAGCCTCAGTAATTTCGATAGAGTTTTAGAATGCTACTTTGGATTTGTCACATTTAATTTCAAGCAAGACCAATTCCCGGCAAGGGAAAGCCTTGGCATGGCAATAAATAAAGCAGACACCTCACTTGATGGGAGTTGACCTAAGGGAAGAAAGTTTTTCTCTTGGACCACATTTCGTGATCCATTCGCGGGTCACGTTAAAACAAAAATCTTTTGTGTTAACGACAAGACGAATAACAATAACGCATTCTACAATAAACTTTTATAACACCACTGTTGAAAAAGCCAATTGAAGTAAATTTACACTTGCTCCCGTGCGATACTGGGGTGAGATAAATAGCAATAATAATGTACTATTTTCAAGAATATTTAACTGGACCAACTATGCAGTAACCTAGCAGTACTTAAGTGAAAATTTATAATAGTATTCAAGCTCATTACAACATAACAAGTTCAATATATAAACACCATAGAAACTTTTCATAAAACATTCATTCAGCATTTTGCAGTATTAACATATTTAAAAGGAAACATTAATACAGAGAAGCCAAGTAGTTTTCATTAGTACCAAAGACAAAAATCCATAGTTTTAAGAACTTTTCAGAAATTAAGTAAAAATTTAAGAAATCGGCTTTAATAATTCGCAATATCATTAATTCAAATATTTAACTGTAAATTTGAAACATATCCAACACATATTATTTATAATTAGTACGGTCTATCATACATGAAAACACATATATAGAACCAATATTTGTGTATGAATTAATTAAATAAAAAATTTAATTATTAAATCCAAGCACTCTTCCATTTACCAAAAACAATATTATAATACTGAAAAAAAATACAGAAATAAGTAAACTGTTTATTTGTTGTGAAAAATAAAATAAAATTGAATTTTTCCATGGAAAAAATCATCATCGATTCTATAATCCGTAGTACCCGATTCACTTCCGTAAGAACTACGGAGAATCCTTAGTAGTTGGTATCTCTGTAACAGATAATCCCCGCAAAGATTCTATAAAGAAAACGCTGTGTCAACTTAAGGAAATGTAAACATTGTTTCAATGATAAGGGAACCAGTTCTTGGTGAAATATTTAATCGAAGCTTCTTCAATATAAAATGATGTAATAGGAGCAGTTTCATTTATTAGGAATTACTCCTTATGGCAGTCAAATTGACTACAAGCACCCAACAGGGCGCAGACTAACTCTATTGAAACTGTTTATTTTTAACATTAAAATTTTTTAGAATAACATGATCTCCGGCCATTACTTGACCAGCAGCCCAATAGTATTCTGAGGTCATAAAATATATTTTTAAAACACCATCTATTATATGCATTTGTTACACGCATTTTACATCAGTCCTTGAGGTGATCTCCAATAAATTCATTTATTTCACCCAGTTCGTAGAGGATAAGTAGATGATTACAGTACACCAAATGCAATTATATCCGGTAAAAAGTAGAAAACAAGCGCCCCCAATATATCCGGGAAAAAAACTTGGGATACGAAATTTATTTTGCAATAAAATATTCTGTACCTTCCTGTTGTCATGTCTTTGTAGCATGAAAATGTATTAATCTTTATGGACGAGCATATAAGATTTTTGAAACACGGAGATTCAAAAGGGATTTAGGTAGGGACAACTGTGATCCAGTCTTTATCCAGTTGTTTTATGTAAAACATTATTTAACTAAAAGAAACTTAACAACATTTTGTTTCCCATCTTTGATTGCTTGAATCTAAATATCATCTGTATTAGATATTTGGTCGAACTCAAACCAATTTATTCTATTCTGATTGAAGATTAATTTTCAATCGCACCTGACAAAAAAATGTGATTTATTCAGATTCCCTCAGAAAGTTACGAGGTGATACAAATAGCAAATCCTGAGGTAAAATAAGTCGTTTTAATCAATTGTGTCAATTATACCTTTGTATGCAAATCAATACGGTTTGGATATCTGTTATGGCGGATCAAATTCTGGACTTTACCGTCAAAGCTTTTATGTGGTAAAATTTAAAATCGTAATAGAATACTTTTGTGTACACCAAAAGGTCTTTAAAGTTGCCATAATGTGCTTTTTGCTGACTGATCTGAATTTTCTTAGTTCGTGTTTGTGCCAAAATTGTGGCTAAATTGGTAATAGCAAAAACATCAAATCGAACAGGTTTAAGTGGTTGTCCTTAAGTGATGTGTGTGAGTAGATAGGTAATTAGGGAAATGATACGCTCATGGTAATCAGTAGTATGCTTAAGGTATAAATTCACTTAACCTTGAATCCTCGAGAATGGTTGGTTATACCAGATGTCAAGTTTACCTGAGGCAGAAATCAAATAGTTTGGTGTGGGACTTTCCTCTATTATTGACTGATAATATATAATTTAGTAATTAACATTTTTGCTAAAAATAAGGCAGGGAAAAAAACACTAAGCCTCATTTCTCATACGGAAAACTCTCATTAAAGGATATAATTGACTTCATTCTATCATTGGATGTTGCAATTAAAAAAAAGTGGACCCGAGAAATGCCTTCACTTTTATGTAAATTAGACATTTTCTTCTTAAATTTGTTTAAGACATATCTCTCTATATATAATAAGTATTCACATATAACCACTTGAAGATAGATAAAATATTGCTTTTCGATAAATTTTTACTAGTTTGTTCCACGTAACGTAAAATTATAGAGCATTATTAGCTGACTAAAAAGCTCATTTGGAGGCGGAATTTTGGATCGTAAATAACACGCAAACACTAATAAGTTAATTAACTTGTAAACATTAATTGTTTCAAATGGTAAACTGTTTTGTTTATAGAATATATTATGCTAAAGTAGAATGTAAATTTTAAATTACGTTATGTTTAAGAGTAACTTTGAAGTGCAAACGGTAAATAACTGAAAGAAAATAAAAGGGAGTTCCCCAGATTCGAAAATTCCATTAGTTTTGATGCTAAGATTAGTTTTTTAATAAAATTATGTTTCGTATTTTGCATATTTAGAAATGGCATCGTAAACTTTCTAGGAGATAATCATCAGGAGGGTTAATTCATATTCTCTATATTGTTTTTTCTTAATATCCAACCAATTGAACTTATCATTATAGCACTATAACGGCAGATTTATGAAACAATTAGAGTTACCCTGGTGCACCACGGGGATATTTTCACTTTGCAGTTCACATACATCCCCACATTACATGCACAACTCGTTAATGAAGATGCCACACATTCACTTTTGACTGAAAAACCACTATGCCTTAAGCTTGAGATCGAAGCAGCAACCTTTCGATTCATAAGTTAGCACCATGACCATAAGACCGATTGGCTATTCTGTACACTGCAAAAGTTACATTTTTTTATTATAAGTTAACTTATACCACAAAAGAATATTAGTTATATACTTCAATTGCTCATTCTGAACACATTTGATAAATTTTCGAATTTTCGAATGTTTTCAAATTTAACATTTTTGATCCGAAAGAATTCGAGCATAAATGAGATGAAACTCACGATGCAGAAAAATGATGCCCCGAAGTTATTTGGAATACCATGATGCACGTCTTTTCTGTACAGCTGATAAAGAACTATTGCTCGAAATAAGCTGTCGCTCTAAAATAAAAGTAATTTTCACATTTTCGTCAAAAACTTTTCATAAGAGTCACAAAGAAACTCGAACATATGGGATTAGTATTTTGAAAGTTGTGTATATAAGTTTTACATAGCTTTATAAATGTAAATCCCACTTCAATATACAAACCGATTTTTCTAATGCGTGAAAATATCTAACAGGTCTTACAGGAAACAGTGATTTTGCAAGTTCATGGTTTGGTGTGTTACCGAAGCAACAATCTTAGAATACTAAATGATATATCAGCTTAGTTTTTTCTGATTTTGAATTTATTCTCCGATTATCAAATTCCTATTGATAATTTTTGAGATCACTGGGCAAGTTTTATGGTTCTTTTTGTACATTACACGCAGAGGTTTGAAATTATTGCCAAACAGGACTGAGCTTGCAAGTGAAACACACGAAGTCGGAAGATGTAGCTCTGAGAAAAACCAAGAACTAAACACTCCTCACTCTTGTTTTCTTACTAAATGTTCCTCAAGAGGAAATCTAAACCTTCATGCAAAGAAAAAATGACTTAGTTTTCTCTCGGTTTGGCAATCTAATGATCCCCACCAACCCGATCTAGAAAAGCTAAAAAAATTATTATTTCCAATACATTGACATTTTATTTAACTTCTAAGCCAATGTATGTAAGTTTCAAAATACGTACTGTGTAGTGCATTCTGACGTTAGATTTCTGGTTTTATAGTGCCATTGATTTATATTTCTAATCACTAAATTTACACGATTCCCATAGTTAATATTATGACATATTTTTTTATATTTGTGGAAATTATTCTTAGTAATTCTTGAAGAAAGATTAAAGAACAATCTGAGAATACAATATAAGGTATTGATAGCGAAAAAATTCATTCCAAAACATTTTTACAATAACATTCAGAGCAACATAAAATTGAAATTGAAACACCAGATTAAGAAAAAGCGTTTGAGTTGTAAGGAAACTAACCCCACTAAAATTACCACCTTTTTATCTGCATCTTGATGAATTTTTGCCTTTTTCTTTAGGTTCCCAGGTAGAAGAAATCGACTGTGAGAAGATAGCTGTACCCGCCGGAATGGCTTTTCACATGACTCGAGATGTAGCAAAGTTGAACTGAACTTCCAGGAAGCAGTCAAGTTCCTATGTGAAAAAACTTTTCGCAATCATGAAATTCGTATACGCAGCCATTTTACTCTTAGCATCCATATGTGTTTGTGTGAAAGGAGAACTTAATGTGACAAAAGAAGAAACAGTACATCCTGTAACATTAAGCACCGATGAAATAGTTCTAGAACGATGGAAAAAATTCGAATCCAAGGTGAAGGAAGGGGCAAATGCTGCTGTAAAAATGTTATTACCGGTCATAGTGGAACATAGTTCGAAAATGAACACATCCACCCAGTGCACGAAGGATATCATGTACTTGATATCTGGATTAAAACGCATTAGACCATGGGCAATAAGATGTAAGTTTGCAAAGTTTAATTTTGTATGAAAATAATATTCTTCAACAAAGTTTTAATGCTTTATAATCTTTAAATGATTTTGTACATTAACATTCAAATTAATATGAATGTCACGTGCGTCTTCAATGTGCGTCGAATGTCACGTGCGTGACATTCGAGCAAGGCAGTCGACCTTGGTAGTCGATATTCGAAAAGGTGTGAAAAATGGTTAAGAAAAGCATAAAGGATGATAGCCGTACATTGTTCCCCGTCCACTTTCGGCACATAATGATAAACTTAGTTCTGGAATTCGAGTTTAAGACTGTAATTGTGGAAGCACTTTGTTGTCAGCCAATCACCTTCTGTAGAGAATAGACGCGTTCAAAACCACGTGACTCGACTGCCTTCTCACGGGATACGAACCTGTAAGAGAATCTTTTAATAACATTGATATGGAAGTAAAACTGATATAGTAGTGCCTGATGTGTATGCAACAATTCAGAAGGTATAAAATAATGCTACAAGAGACGTTTAATGAGTCATAAAGACTAAACTTCATGTCAAAACTGCGTATGATTGCTATGGGTGTTACAATTTATTAAAACCCATTTGTCTAAAATTTTAATTTTGTGTGAGCCATGAATATGCTAAAACACTTATTACCTTTTGGAAATTAAGTAATAAATTCCCCCAGTCGGTTAATTACAATTTTCTTTTAAATAACGTACCTAAGCATTTTTACATGCCATTCACTCCTCGGAACATTTTGACATCCAAAATTTATCTTCATGTTACCATTAACTATTAAAACCTGCATATGATTTTATATCCCTTATTCAACGGATTGATGAAAATACGGAAACTTTTCTTTTCAAAGCACTAATAGTCAATAGAGTACTGCTTCTTTCTGAGGGTGTGGGGACTCATCGATGCTGTCTAGCTGCCGCTAGTCAGTGAAGGACTAGTAACAACAAGAGTACTGCATAGCCAAAATGCTCATATTGAATAGAGTAGAAATCCACAGACATTTGTTTTAATTAGTTCACTCAAAGAGTGTGAAAGTCCGACAATGGCGTCAACATTAATCTCGAATTAAAGTTAGACCGAGAATTTAGTGAATGTACATTCCTTTTAAGTACTTGATGAGTTTAATAACAGTGTAAATTTTAGCAATTTTGGAAGCAAAAATTTAAATAGTTAATAAATTTGTAGTAAAATTATTATTCAGCTATAGAACTCTCCTAAGTATTTCTAAATGACACAAATAATGTGAGATGATTAACCCAAACTGTAACTGAAAGAGTGAGAAGAAAGAGTGCGGAGGGATAAAAAGGCCTGTTAAAAGATCTTGTAAAATGGACGTGCTGTCCCTTGGTCTGTCATGCTATACTTTTGCAGTAATGAAAAAAATATAAATACTGGATTGTGCGTGTCATGTAATTATAATGTCCTCGTCTATGCCTGAAAAACGTATTCGTCTTGAAAAGATCTGGCACCATGTATCATAACTATGAGCCGAAATAATCCAACAAATGGGCTGCAGAAAAAACTTGAAATGTCGCTCATTTTAAGCTCTGAAAAGGGCATTAACTTTTAGGGTAGAACAAAATAGTCGATTTTTATACATAAAATGCAATAAATGAAATATATGTTCATATCTAAAAATCGTAAGATTGGCTGAATATATGTAATAATGGCCAGACGAACAAAAAATAAAAATTGCTGTAGATTAAAGAAACTTTAAACGTTTACATTATTTAAGAATATTTTAAGACCTAAAATCTTTAAGCCATATGTAGTCGAGTAACCAAATGAAAAATGTGAACCTTGATTTTAGTAAGCAAAATGTAATAGGAGCAAATATCTAGTATTGAAGCTTTGGTTTGTGTTTGGAGCAGCTTGGTCTCTATTGGACATTACGCCATGCAAACTATATCAATCAAGTGTGCTTTTGAAATTAAAAATGCAGTAAAATTAGGTGTTAAATATAATAAATTACCTATAAATGCTTATAAAAGGTACATGAATAATACTCACAATTTTCAAATTACAGAAACCTTGAATAATGCTTTGCTTAAAACCGAAACTTGTACTGTAAATTACTAAACCTTTAGATATCTTAGGTAATTTCTTGATATTTACAATTTTTACATTCGTTGTTCCTCAAAGAGAGAAGGATATTAAATTAATATAAATATGATGAATATGTTTGTATTTAGGATCTGGGCTAATTTAAAATTCTAACTGAAAACGGCGAAAAGCAAATAAAACATAGACTTAAGAAAACAACTATCTAATAAGGCGTGTTCGCATAAATGTCTCGTTGGAAATGGACTAGATTGATTACGAATCCTTAAAAGAAGGTGTGAAACTTTTATGAAAATGTATATCAGAAATGTTTCTGTTGTATTTATATCTCTAAACTGTGCATTCCTTTTGCAGTTGTGGACTCTAGTGCTAAAATCATCGACGGCATGTTTGTGGGCACTCTCTCATCGTTTGGTATCTATGATGAGTGTCTAGACACAGAGGCCTTAAGTGAAAAGTCTAAAGAGAAAGGAAAGGTCCTTTTCAGGGGGCAATACTGTTCCATCGACTTCAAACTTCCTGTACCACCCAAGACCCGTTTCTACAAGCTTAATGATATCATACCTGCATTGCAAAACTTTTCCAAGGGTGGAACGGTAAATTATTTTCTTTAATTCATAAAGATGCACTTAGATCCATTTTATATGGGGTTCTGATTTTTTTTTATAAAACAGTAAGTCCCTCCAAATGCTGTGTATAAAAAAATCGCACAGTACAGCTGTGGATAAAAAATTGGACCACAGCTATCCGTGTATAAGTCCGTTCCTTCTATTATCTTAATTAACCTACCTTACATATGCTAAACAAAACATAATCACCAGTTGCAGAGACTTCTAGACGTTTCAATTCTTGGTAGTATGTATTTTGTCAAGTCAGTGTTTAACTCTGTTAACTTACTGTCTTATGGGTACAATTATTTCTTAGTCACCCGTTTCAGAAGATGGCACTACCAGTCATTACCTTTGTAACGCAACATCAACATGTAAACAAAATGATGTCATCTCACCCCACCAAAAATGTAAACAGACATCAACCCCTTTTCTTATCAGAAGTCATTACCAACTCCTTATCAACAAATCTCCTTATCGAACGGCGGCCATCTTGAATTTGACAGTATAGCGACTTTACTATAATAAACTATACAGTCACAATTCTAAGCATTTTTTTTTACAAAAAGAAGCGACCAACTTCTACGTGGAAAAAAAGATGAAACTTTATAAAACTTCAAAAGAAAAAATTTAGAAGTTTCTCTATTGGACGTTTTTTTTACTATAAGTAAATAATACATAATTTTAAAGTATTATACTTCTACAGCAGATCTTGTACACAGTTGATTACTTTTCGAATTTCAATGATCTTAAATTTTACATTTTTGACCCGAAAGAATTCGAGCATAAATGAGATGAAACTTACACAGATGATTCACCGAAGTTATTCGGAATACCATGATGCGCGTTTTTTCGACTGCTGATGAAGAACTATTGCTCGAAATAAGTTTCCATTCTAAGATAAAAGAAATTTTCATATTTACGTCAAACTATTTTCACAAAAAGGATAAAAAGAAATTCTAGATATTTGATTAGCATTTTGAAAGTTGTGTGTATCAATTTATGACGCACAAATTTTTAAATGATAATCCCACTTCAATAAACAAATCGATTTTTCCAACGCATGAAAATATTAAACGGGTTTTCAGGAAACAGTGATTTTACAAGTGCGATTTTTCTAACGTTGTTGGTTTGTTGCCGTTATAACAATCTGAGAAAACTAAATGGCCTTTCTCTTTAGTTTTTCGGGATTTTAAAGCTATTCTCCAATTATTCAATTCATCCTAACAGTTTGAAAATAACTACCCATTTATAGTTTTTTTATACTTTATATAAAAATTTTTGAAATTATTACCAACTATAAGCGTAGGCCTACAAGTGATACACATGAAGTCGTAAGTATGTTTCTAAAGAGGAAATCAAAACTTCATGCAAAGAAAATAAAGGACTTAATTGTTTCTCTCTTCGCCAGTCTAAAGATAATCTCATTACGGTCTAGAAAAAAAAGTTCAAAAATTCTTATTTCCCATACTTTGACAGTGTGTTTTACTTGTAAACCTATGATATGTAAGAAAATTGCAAAATTTCAGATCATTCTTCCCAACTTTTTCACGGTAAGTTAATAATACACAATTTTTTGTGTATTTTTTGCACGACCTAATTTTAACGATAAAAAAAACGACCTAATTTTACTTGAAAAGGTGACATTTTGTAAAATTTTAGATCTTTCCTTTCAACGTTTTTAAATTTTACAAACTTAATGTTTTACAATTTGTATAATTTTCTACAATACGAAGCAACTGACTTTTACTTAAAAAAAACGTTGAAGTTTTATAAAATTTAAAATAAAAAAGCAAAATTTTATATTTTTCTCTTGCTTGTTTTCGTAACAATAAATTTAACATTACTAATATTTTTCACCAAAAGAAACGAATAACCTCTACTTGGAAGAATGTCTGAAAGTTAGCATTGTATAAAAATTCCCAAGCTGATTTCTGTCAGAATATCGTGGGCATACCAGTGAAACTAATGTGGTCAAAAAACTGTTTTGAGAAAACTAAATCGAAATAATTTAAATTTTCAGCCACGTGAAAAGTGGAATTTTATCATTACAAGAATTATTTAATACACACTTTGAGTTTACTCAATTCATCAACTATTCAAAGAGTACTTTCAGTGTGGTTATGCATTGCTATATTAACGTATTAATGAAATTACCTAAAATATAATAATTTATTAATTATTTATTATGTATGTTTAAAAAAAATGAAGAAATCTAACTTTCGTTCAGAGAAAAAAATAACTTGGGTACTTCACCAGCTTAAGATGAATAAATTGAGGTACAAAACAATTAAATTCATATGTTGAAAATTTTGACTTTCTAAGAAACGTTATACCTTATAGAATTAAACCTTTAAATCTTCTTTGTAAGGAAAGATGCAAAAATAAAAACGCGGAGGGGTTCGATTTTTTCACAACTGTACATCTGTCGAATTCATATTCAGATATAAAATACATATGCAAATATTAACTGCATATATATTTTAGTGGGAAGTGATCTGAATTAACCTTTAGACTACAGCAGTTGTACCTTGGTCGCGCCAAGGAATAATTTAGACTACGGCAAATACAGCAGCTGTCCCTTGAAAGTTGCCGACCAACCGATCTGGTTGTTAAGGAGTTAGCCTCTAGATCGGAAGGTTACTGGCTCGAATCCGGGTAAATGCATGGATATTTGTTAGCATATGGTGTAGAGGCGGCGGGTGTACCTTAAATCTGTCGCGGCCGAAAGTCCCAACGTTGTGTTGGTGTGGAAGCTTGGAGAGTGGGGTGAAAGCTCAGGTGTTGCCGCCTCGTCATCTGATCGTGGTTCAAAATTACATGGTGTTTGTACTCGGATCGTTCCCTTAGGAGATTGATCCAGGAACATCGTCGATAGCCCGTTGTGTTGCTCCAGAACGAGGTTAATTCAAATTAATCTACCCTTGAAAGTTATAAGAATCGCGCCAAGAAAGAACTTGGACTACGTCCGGTACAGTAGTTGTACCATTAAAGTTAAAAGAATCACGCCAAGAAATAATTTAGATTACTTCCGGTACAGTAGTTGTACCATGGAAGTGATAAGAATCGTGCCAAGATAGAACTTAGACTACGTCCGGTACAGCAGTTGCATTTTGAAAGTTATAAGAACCACGCAAAGATAGAACTTAGACTACGTCCGGTACAGCAGTTGCATTTTGAAAGTTATAAGAACCACGCAAAGAAATAATTTAGATTATTTCCGCTACAGTTGTTGTACCATGGAAGGGATAGGAGCCGTGCCAAGAAAGATCTGAGACTACGTCCGGTACAGCAGTTGCACCTTGAAAGTTATAAGAATCGCGCCAGTTCTATAAATAGCCGTAGTTCAAAGGTTAAGTGTTGACATTATTAAGTATTTATTTCACTTACACATTTTGAAAGAGGAAGCAACTATTTAAGTATTATCTACCCTGGTGGTAGCATCGGAAGGTATCTTGTTATTAGCAGAACTGACCAGATCTCGGCAGATGTGATCTCTCGGCAATAGAAGAAAACTGACCAGGTATGGATCATGTAATCATAAAATAAATCGACGTCTTAGTGACGAGATGTCGCGTCATCACTAAAATAGTTGAGATCTGGATGGATGATATCTCTAGTGCATACAACTTGCAGGGTTTATATCAACCCCGAGAACTTAATGAGTCTTCTTAATATAACCTGTACAATTTCACGTACACATCATCTCCACATCACGTACACATAAGTAAATTTCACGTATATTTCATACAATTTTATGTACTTTATTGTTTACAGGCCATAAGTGAAGCATCAAACTACGCCCAATTCATGCACTTCGTGTCTTATCGTATGGCTATATGTGTTCCTTCTGGATGCACCCAAGAAGATATTAATCAAGTGGCTGTGAAACGTAAGATTGCATATACTTAGACTTTTATTTCAAATCTTATCATAAAAAAACCAGTAGAACTGACTATAGTACAATTAATTAGATTTCTTGAGGAATTATTTTCTCTTAATATGTAAGAACTATTCGAAAAAGTTTTTTATTTGTAGGATAAGAAAGAACAGAATGTTTTTATGTAAATAAACCATTATTTTTTGGAATAACTTTTAAATGAAATATTTTTGTTAATTTTCACATACGTTCAGTTAATTAAGGACAATGGACTCTTGGACGAACATGGGCTCTTTCAACCACATTTCCTTTAACGTTTGAGCACATTTCCCAGACGTTTTGTTCAATTTCCTTACAAATGTTGTACTGGAGCTGATGATTCCCAGTCCGCTCGTGAATTAAGAATCCTTTAAGAAGCCAATAATAAAAATGATCAGGGAAACGATCGTGATCAGGGAAAGGAGTCGACCAATCGACATCACCGAATTAATAAATACATCAGTTGGGCTACGAAATACGTACTTTTGACCAGGAAATAAGATAGAATTTGAATTGTTGCACGAGCTGTGTGACATGCGCTTGCTTCACTTTTGTCGATCAATTTTAGGTAGAAAGAAATTTTGCAGCAGCGCACAATATCTTTCACAATCGACAGTAACCGCATTTTTTCACCATCCTCAAAAAGTGGTCCCAAATTACACTCCAAACATTTTCTGTTCGGAGAAGAGGTCGTTAATGAATTAACCTTGGATTTCCTGATCCCAATAATCGATGTTCGCATTGTTTTCGTAACCACTGATGTTGAAATGAAGCATGGAGTAATTGAATACATCATGTGGTTGTAAGAGGCCTTCTTGCAGCATGAGCAAAAGCAGTTATTTGTCATTTATTGAGTGGATAATGTGTAACAAATTATTAAAAGATGGCTTATTCTAATGTTGTTCTGAAGCAATATGGTGCTCTAACGAAAAAAACACCCTGCACAGTTTCCTTGAAAATATACAATTTCTTTCTTGTGATTTATGCAATACACTTACGGAATTATAAAAATATTTTGTAGAATATTCTTTTAATAAAGTAAAAAATTGAAGTATTTCTTTATAAATTTGTTCAATTTTTATGAGTTAGTAGCCAATTTCATATTTCTACAAAAAACGAAAGTTTTACAATTTTACATTATTTCTTAAAAATGTAAGATAATTTTATTTTTATTTTTAAGTCACTGTTTAGTAAGTTCTATGTAATAAACATCTGATCATTAATAATTCAACATTATACTCTTTAAAGAAGAATCAGAAAAATATACCTTGTAAATATCCATAAATACTATTAAACCGAATTTTTATGAAACATAACGGCAAATAATGAGACATTACTTGTAATTGAAACAACAGGATAAATGCATATTTTAAAAGCCCAATGAGAACAAAAAGGTTTGTCAGTAAGTATACTCTAAAATCTCAATTTGTTATTAATAATATAACTTTTACATAATTGGACATAATGGATGGTAATAATTCTTTTGGGAATAATGCTAATTTTTTCTTTAGTTGGAGACTATATCGGTTTGGATGCACATGTATCACGATGTGAAGTAAAAGAAAAACTTCATTTTACTCCATTTCAAATTGGTATTTTGTAAGTAACACACTTTTTTAGTTCGTATCTATATTATTAGTTACAAAACAGCAGTTCACACTATGCGTGATCTGATCCATAAATATCAAACTTTTTCTTATTCCTTAAACCAGCTAGATTAGTATTAAGAACTTTGGTAAATGCAACTCGAAATCTTACTGCTCATGTGCGAATTTTTGCTAGACCGTGCTCCTTTGCTAGACTTGCTGCTGAGAACACATTGTTACAAATGTTTCCTGTCGTTACACAAGATATAAAGAACTGCATAAATGCTGATGGTGATGTGAAAGACTCATGACTGCAGATGTGTTTTGAGGTCTATGAAATTACAGTTCACTTTCAAACAAAAACACAAGCTTGTCGTTTAAAAACGCCAGGATCTATCTTCTTCGCGACTTCTTCTTGTAAAATCGGCATAGATTGAAAATTTCAACGAATTTGAAATCTGAAGAAAATTTTACATCAGTTCGATTCCTTAAATGTGATTTTCTTTAAATAAATAATTTTTCAATTGTAACTTTTATATTTTAGCAATACGATTTTAACCGCATTTGGCGAAGATATTTGTTACGAACACAAAAAGCGCTATTCATCTCGATTGATAGAAAATATATAACTTGAATGGAGTACTTAGTTGCTTTAATTTACAGCTTTATATAAATAGCAACTAAAAATAGGATGAATATTTAATTGTATTCGATGTTTTAAAGAGTTTACAAAAAGTGGATAGTAGGTATTTTTATTTCTGTGAAAACGTATTTAAGTTTTCATGTGTGGCAAATGTCTTTAAAATAAAGTCATTAAAAATAACTTCAAAATGAATGTTTAAATTTATCTTTATTTAAAGACATATTATACATATATAATGTCATATTTTGTTTATGTTTCTTAAATGTAACAATTGTAAAAATAATTAATTTAAATGTTCCATTAAAAGATAGCTTGGCAAACTAAGCAGCAAGTGAAATAAAGTAAAATGAAAAATTTATTTATCTGGAACTACTTAAGGAAGGTGGTATTTCATGAAATTCTGCACGATATATTTACATTTAAACTGTAAAGTTTAATGCAGTTAAGCATAATTTATTTTATTACAGAGTTTTGTTCTGTCTACCTGTTTTTGCAACCATCATCGCAACAATACTCGGTACATATGCTCATTATAAAAAAATTACCTTTAAAAGTAAGTAACATCTATTTTTTTTGGTCTTGTTTTTGAGTGTTTTTAAATGACCACGTTTTATGCTACCTTGCACTGAACATTTTCGAAATAGTTTTATTTATGTTGCGACTACGTAGTAAAAATCAACTAAAAAATCAACAAAAATAAAAACATGCATTTCAAAACATGTAATATTTTAAATCTATATGCGTCATTAAACATTTAATCAGTGTACTTCTTATGTTAATTGATTTTAGAGCAACTGAAAAATATTTTTCGTTGAGTTTATCCGTACCTAAAAATTATGAGTATCTTCATGGTATACAACAGAGGGATACAAGTCGCTTAATGTGTATGTATACACTAGAAATCACTAAAATCGAATAGAATATCAATATTTTTTTAGTAATTCAAAATAGTTTCCAATTTCTTAATTTTTAAACGATGCCAAGGCCTTGCAAGTAATGGAAATAGTTTTCTAGTCACAAGGGTTTTTTTTAGGTTCTGTCACCAGGAACCAGACATGTTTCCTAAACTTTAAACTGGATTTCTATAGAACACCTTTTACTATAGGATGCTTTGTTCCAAACATGATAACGCCACAGTTAATTCACCTACTATAATTATTTTTTCATCATTACGATTTACATAATAAAGTGGATGTTTTGAACTTCCATCAGAGTATTTAGTCTAGAAATAGATTTTTAATTAATTTTAAATTTTAAAATTCCTGAAAAAAAACGTTGTTTTTCTCACGTTTTCTTGATTAAAAAATTGAAGAAAATAAAATTTCTTCAAGAAACTTGATGGAAGTTCAAAACATGAAGAATAATGTTTTGAATCATTTCCAACAGGAATTGTGTTTCTGAATAAATTAGAATATGAAATATCATGTTTAAAAAATAACTAATTATATCTTTATTAGATAATTATTTATTTGTAAATTTATCTAATTTTTTCATCCTGAAATGATTTTAAGAATACTTCAATTACCTGTGATTTTTAAAGTCAAAATTAAAAAGAATCTTCTACGGTGTAAGTAAACCTTAAGCAAAAGAGCTGACTTTGTAACCATTTTGTAGGGCTTATGTTAAAGATCCTGGTGGTTGTCTCGAAGATGTATCTCGTCTTTACAAAAAAAACTGACCAGATCTTGATGTACGAGAATCCATCACTGGAAAAGAACTGACCACATCTTGATTTCGTCATCACCAAAATATCGGCAATATCTTGATGATAAGATACCTCGTCGATAGCGAAATTTTTTTCTGACCTTGATGGACGAGATATCTTGTCGAAACCACTTAGAGGGTTAACTCTTTGAGGGACACTCCCATTTCCCGATTGGTCACCTGTGCTCATGGACCTGCGCTTTTCGATTTACTCTAAATTTGACTTTCTGACCAATTGGATGTTTACTGTTATTCTTCCAATCAATACATGTGGTTAATTAGTGGTTAAATGTGATTTATGGTTAAAGTGCTAACTTTAATCGGAGATCTCGTAATACGACGGGTTAATGTATGCTATCAAGAAACCTTTTATTGAAACAAAAGATTATGCATTATTTTTAAGTATTTTAATTGCCTATGATGGTAAATGTTCTTATTATGCTTTGTATTTCAAAGTATTTATATGAGTTTAGCCTGGTTTATACAAGATACCATAGTGACATAGAAATTACAAATCCGAGCATATGCACTAAAGATTCTTACTTATATCTATTACATATCATACAACTACAAGTGGTTTGAACGAAATATATCTCGTCTTCAAGATGTGAACAATTCTGCAACTGACGAGATATATGTCCATCAAGATCTGGTCGGTTGGTTTTCTAATGACAATATGCTTTCGAATTGATATACGATAGTTGATTAGTCAATACCAATTATATTAAATGCCAAATGCGATCAAAACGACGATAAATTACTCTTAAGGTATGTATTAAGCGAGAGCATTTGAGTATACGAAGTAAAATCTTCGCTTTCGGTCTAGTTTGCTTGAAGTTAATGAAACCCTTCTCACACGAGAAGCTTTTTCTCTCAAGCTAAATGTAAATGGCGGTAGTGTTTCCTGTACGTATTCCGAATGTGACGTCACTTGGCTTGTTATTTAGATACGATTTCAGCAATTCACCAATTACAATTCCAAAGAATGAATCTCGAATTAATACACGATAATTGATTGGTCAACACTAATTAGAAAAATACCAAACGGCAATAAACTACATTTTAAGGTAACTCGATATTATCAGGCGACACCATTTCAGTAGCGGAAGTAAAATATCCACCTTCCATCTGGTTTGAAATGATTATCCCATCTCATATTTCTGGGTTTGAAGTTAGCGTAAGGAAGTATAATGTTTGAAGAGCACATTGGGATGAAACAATTTAAATTTTTATTAGCGATTATTTATTCGGTTATTTTATATTTTATTTTGTAGTAAAATTTACACATAGTAAAACAGTGTTTTTTTATTCTATTATTTATTATTATTTATTCGGTTATTTCCATTTTCCTACCTTTTTAACTAGTTTAATCTTTTTGATTATATATATTTAATAGTAGTTAGCATCCCAACTTTATTTAACATAAAAATTGAATACAATTAATACTAATATAATACAAAGCTAAAAAGATGTGCAGAAAAATTTCTACTCTTTTGATGAGTTTTAAAGGAACTTCACATAATGATTTAAACTACGTTTTGTTGCTTTTTGAAATTTGAGTCCAATAATTGTTAGAGCTTATAGGACAGAAGCATTTGTTGGACTTGTTAATGTGAAGAGTCTTAAATTAAGTGTTTAGTAAAAGAGGAAATTATTTTCATAATATTTTCTGTTATGTTTTTGTCTGTTTACAGACGATTAAATGTTTCTCAAATTTATTTCGCTTATATTTTAGAGCGTATAAAACTCTAATATATTCTATATAAAATTTAAGTGTTTTTATTGTTTTTCAGGCACAGGACTTCGAGTTCTAATGTGTTTCAACTTTATTTCAAACTTTAATAAATTCATAAACACAGAGAATACCTCGGATACTTTAAGCTGTCTACACGGAATACGATTTATTACTATGACTTGGGTTGTCCTTGGGCACACTTATCTTGTCATTAATTATCAACTGTTTAGTAAGTACAAATTATAATTTTCTAACTACATATTTCATCTGTTTAATTTTTTATAGCGTTATAAAACTCTTTATTTTAGTAATATATTGAGTCGAAATTTGTTTTTTTTAATTTTACTAGTACAAATGGAAAAAGTGAAAGATTTTGCTGCCGACTTTGCTTTCCAAGCAATTGTGAACAGTACTGTGACTGTGGATACGTTCTATTGTATCGGGTGAGTAATTAATTAGATTTGAATTACTATGGACCCCTCTGAAAGTTACATGCACTGAAAAGATTATGGAAAGTCTATTCTCATATTTATATTTTAAATAAGAGTAGAGAAATTAAAGTAAGATTTTCTATCCGTGTGTGGACTATTTGAGTACATAGAAATTTTAGAATAATAGTGTAAATGTGTTGAACGGTATTTATATCATACATTTTTTTACAGTTTTTAAGAATTGATATACACTATATGGACAAAAGTATTTGGACTCTGCAAGTTTTTCAAAAAAAAGTGCTTTATTGTTCCATTTAGTAACGAGCGGGGTCTCGTTTTGCTTGTATAACATCTGCAATAGGCATACTTTACACAAGTTCTCTGTAAGTCTGGCAGGAATAGCTGACCATACCTCTTGCAAGGCTATGAGAAAAGATCGTTGCGAAGATGGACCGTGCGTGATGGTGTCGTACTCGTCGCGCCAGTTTGGCTCACAAGTGTTCGATCGAATTGCAATCAGGGCTCAGAACAGGCCAGTCAAGCAAATTCACCTAATTTTTAAGATACCAGTCCAGCACACGTTTTGCAGTATGACATGGAGTTTGATCCTGTTGGATGAAACAACTATAATCGCCGTAGTATTGCCATAGTGTGTAGGCAAGTCGGTAGTATCCAGAACGTCAAAGCACACGTCAACGTCCATTGTACCAGTTACATAAAGCAATGGGCCGAGTCATAATCAGGAAAAACAACCCAACACTAAGATAGACCTTTCTCCGAATTTCTGCAGTGTCCAAATACTTCTGTCCACATAGAGTATGTGTTTGTATGAAGAAAAAAAATCGGTGGATTGTTGTTTGAATGTAATTAAAAGTACGGAAAGATGGATTTAACAAATGTTAGAAATTCTGTGTACCTGGAATAACTAGATAACAGATACCTGTATCACGTACGTAACGTGCCTCATTATTTTGTGGGCCTGTAGAGTTGGGTTTTATGGCGCAACGACCACATTTGGCCAGGCTATGGCAAACAACTTCAATTAAATGTGAGATGGCTGAGACTCAAGCGCTGCTTATAGAAAATATATTTTGAAGTGGTCGTCAGTATAAGTTCGATTCTAGATGCTACCATCTACTCTACAACATCCCAAACTTTTTTACCTCAATATCTCCTTTTCAAAGATAATTCTTCTTGAAAAGTTTACCTGAATTAATAAAAAATTTAAAGAGTAACTGTGCCTTGAATTTTGAATTTAATCAAGATATTATAGTAATTATGTGTGTAATTTCAAAAGCTAGCTTGGAACTGAAATTATAAAGCGATTTATAGAATGAAATAAATTGCACATAAACATATAAGATTATCCAGTGTTATTAGAAATTAATATCCATCAAAACAGTAAAATTGAAAATAATCACTAATGAGAAGTATGGGCCTGGTGCTATGCTACTAATTTGTCTACATTAGACTCTATTTAGTCAACGTTATTCTTAAATTTCTGGAATGGATTTATATTTTTAGTTAAAAGAATCTATTATTCAGTCATTTTATAACTAGTTAGTTAAGTCTGTATAATTAAGAGGATACGTGTTTATTTAAAGCATTTCTATTCGACAAAGGTTTTTAGAACCTTTTTGTCCACACTTGCTCTTCATTTAGGATGTTGAAGCTTCTCTATGGCAAACTACTTGCAAACATTTTAAAAACATTGAAAACTAACTATACTTTTTAATACTGTAAATAAAACGTACCTTCCTAGCATAACAAATGTTATATTTGTGTTTTAGGGGATTGCTTGTGTGTTACTTGACAGTGAAGTTTGTAAAAATCGGAAAACACCCTTTCAACTTTCCACTGTACATTATTCACAGGTTATTTAGGTAAGTTGCAAAGATACAACGTTGCTAAGCATGGCAATAGTACTTAGCGTGGTTTGGGTTTCCAATTTATGAGTACTTAGTTTAAAGTACTATGCTATAAGTATGATACGTACAGTTTTAAGTGTATGAGGGTAATACATTCGGACATTAATTTTGAAACACAAGATATACTATGTAATTTTTTTTCTTAATGATAAGAAGCAAATGTGTTTTAAACGTCCACAAGTCCGTAAACTAATATACAAAATCACAAAACGAAAATTTGTTTTTTAATCGAAACATTCGACTAAAATTTTTAACAGTTAAGTGTTTGAACGGATTAACGAACTCTACAATATAAATACAATCCTTAAGATATAATTGTTTTGCCATAAAATATAATTTATGTATATTGAGTAGCAATGAATGTTTCGCTGTATATTACTCATATCATCGAACTCTTTGTATAATGGTATAATCACCTATGTTTATAGTAAAATTATCGCGATTGTTTTGATTCAGTTCTTAAGAGAGGGAACAAAGTTCAAATAATTAGATAGTATGAAAAATTTTTGGGAATTTCAATTTTGTAATAAGAAATATTTCGTTATTTTGTAAATAAAAGTTTTGAAACATTTATTTTCTCTTTCTTTAGAATCTGGCCAATATATATCTTCGTAATCCTCAGCTTAATGATAGTAGATCAAATGGGATCTGGACCCGTATATTACGAAAATACAAACAAATATATCGAAGCTTGTTATGATAACTGGTGGACTAATATATTATTCATCAACAATTTTTACAATGCAGAAAGAATGGTATGTATTTGGATCATCGCATTGTTGCAAATTGCATTTTTACCCCCTCCCTTTAGATTTTCTCTTTATTTTCACCTTATTTTAATTATATGAAATTAACCCGTAGTATATGAAATAGAGAATGCAACCCTTAAACATCACGAGATTTCCCCGTAGTGTGGTATTTATTTTTTATCCCACAACAAAATTAAAGACTAAATAACCACATTTATTGGTTGAATGAATCCTAGGAGAGATTCTATAGGTCAAGAAGGTCATAACTGGTTCGACGTCTGCAGGGAAGACTGAAGGCTTCAGAACGAATATAAGAGCGTAAACACTTCCGACAGTTACTGTAACAATAAACTTAGAAAAATATTAAACTGTATTAATTTATAATTCAAGCATAAAGCTGCATACTTCAAGCATGGTTTACTCTTTAAAGGGTACTATGCTTTTTTAATTTATGGGAGGTAACCTATATCACCTTATAATAATGTACTTAAAAAATTTAGTTTCCCAGTTTATTTAAGGATTGGTGAAAATTTGGTAATTTGATAATTTTTAATTAACACTGTACTAGAGCAACACAATAGGCTATTGACGATGTTCCGGGATCAATACTCTTAAGGAAAGATCCGTGGACAGCAATTTTGAACCACGGTCAGTTTATTAACGATTTGTTGAACAAATCATGTACTATCATATCAAAAGCATTAATAGACAACAGAATAACAAATGATATAATGCGTATATACCTTACCAAAACATCTCAGACATCTGGAATCACATGACTTTCACGTATTGTGATATTCTTAGTAATTCCCTACAGTATCCTTGAAACGATTCTATTGTTCCAGAAGGTCAAAACGAATTCATATATAGTGAGGGAAGACTAAAAAGAGAGTAGAAATATACATACGTCTCAACCCCTCATAGGGTTATTTTACATATTCTATTCAAACAACATAGCGTTACAATAATTTACATAAGAGCATTGATAGTTTGAAATAAGTTCATTTGTTATTAGATTTGGAACTAGTTACATTATTGGTTGACTTGTGGTTTTATTAGGTAGGTATTTTAATTAGCGCCACACTGGAGCAACACAACGGGCTATTGGCGACGGTCCGGGATCAAAACCAAGGTCAGATGACGAGATAACACCTGACAGGCACCCCACTCTCCAAATTTCCTCGTCAATCCAACGTGAGGACATTTGAGGCCTCTATAGATTTCATGACTTCTTTTACACACGACGGTCTTTGATTCAAACTCGCAATCCTACGGTTGAGATTTTATTAAGATAAAATTTTAGATAAAGAGAAGCATCACTTTTGTTGGAGGACTAATATGCGTGTTTAGGGTTATCTTTTGAAAATTTTCTTATGGCGGGAGATGATTATCAAACACAGAACAGAAGGAAAAGTCTTTGAGCTCGTTAGGTTCCTCGTTCACAGTATATATCCCCATATTGAAGGAGATTTAAGCGCAGGGCATCGAATAAAATGGTAACGGTTCATATCCTCCTTAAGATCACAGATCTTTCAAGATGTTTTGTTTATGATACATAAGCGAAACAGATGCTTAGAAAGACAATTGTGGCTCAAGGCGAAATTCCGCCACGGCTCTCTTCCTTGGTCTCTAGGGATTCGTGGCAGCCCAGTTGGTAGACTCGTAAATCAGCAGTATGAGTGTTGGGAGTTTCAACTCAACCCAACCAATGGAGGTTGAGTACGTGGTGGCTGGTGCATGTGAAATAGCCTCAAATGTTTTCACGTTGCTGTGGTGTGGAATTTTGAAGAGTAGTGCGTTAGCTCAGGTGTTGATGTCATCAGACTGTAGTTCAAAGTTACGAGTTGTCTTCGGACATTTCCTCTAAAAATTGATCTCGGACCGTCGCCAACAGCCTATTCTGTGTCTCCTGCTCTACGTTTATTCAATTACCTACCTACACCTTTTCTGGTTTCTATAATTATTTAAAGCATGCAGTTTTAAAGTTTAGACACAATATTAAACCCGTGACAGCTTCAGAAGCATGACAACTCTCCTAATACGGCATAAAATTAGTACAAAAATATTTATTGTGCTTTCTAACATGAATATACGATTTAAGTGATGCTCTAAAATGTTACTTTAGTCTTGGAAGCCGGAGTTTTCAACTGTGCGTGCAAATAATGTATATAATTTCTAAATATGTGTTAGAACCTTTTTCCATATTGCCGCAGCAAGTGTATTTAATACATTATATATTTTTTTTACAGTGCATTCCTCAAAGTTGGTACATTGCATCTGATTTTCAGTTGTACGTTGGGGCTTTGATCGTTATCCTTCCACTCATAAGGTGAACAAACTTTGTTTAATTATTGGAATAATGAGTTATTGATTCAGTGTTATATAAAAAAATAAATATATATACACTACCCTACAATAATGGACCAGACGCGAGCGGATCTGCATAAAATCCGACTATTTGTTTGGGGGTGTTTTTCGTGGTATGGCCTGGGACCTTTGCATGTTGTTCCTTGTAAATTGAAAGCCGACGCCTGCATGAACATGTTTTACAATCAGGTACTTCATACGCTCTGGCAATTTTATGGAATGAACGAATGTTACTTCCAGGACGACAACGCTACATGTTATGTTGCAGCCTCTGTCAAGCAGTGGTATCAAGATATGGTCGTAAAACGTCTTTCCTGACCTGCTCAGAATCCCGATCTAAGCCCCACAGAACATTTGTGGGACGAGTTAGAGCGACGCTTACGGACCAGGGAACCCCGTCCGAAACATACAGCTGAGCTGGCGACATTCTTGTAGCAGGAATGGACGCAAAAACCCATAGCTGTGTATCTAAACCTTGTTGAAAGTATGCCCAGAAGGGTTGTTATAGTAATTGCAGCACGTGGAGGACCATTCCCCTATTAAAGAATGTATTGGTCCATAATTGTAGGGTAATTAATATCACTTATAATGTGTACATTGCAGTACATTTCAGTAAGCTCTCGTTAAAAAAGAAGTGTACCCTTTTTTTCTCTACATTTAATATATATATATATATATATATATATATATCAGTAAATGAAATATCTTGTAACTCTAGAAGTTGCCCTTATAGCATACACGCTAATTTCCACCCCCAAATACCAATTGATGGCAGTGTTTGTACTCACATTTAATACCGCGAATGAAATAAGGTTACTAAATAATATAAACACCATTTTATTAGTGTTAACTAACTTAGATTGGATTTAAGAAGAATAGGAGACCACGTAATAAAGAGTTGATTGTTGTTGTTTGTAATTTTGTGAGTATAGGCTCTAGTTTTTTTTAATGCAGATATTTAATATTTTCCGTTTTCATGTATGCAACCGAACAGCTTGTTTGTAATTATTTATTGCACAATCACAATTATATACTGATCATTCAAAAAGTCAATAGAGTGAGTCTCCAAATGAATTAGAAACTGACTTGGTGTCACCACGCTACTTATCTCGACACATATTGTTCATTCAATTAATGAAGATTTTGGATTGCCATCCTTACAAAATATAGTTAACGCAATAACTGCAAGAAAATGACCATGAACGTGAATGAATTGCAAAAGTTCTGCAGTTCAATGACAACCCTGATTTCTTTAAAGTTGAAATTTTAATGAGGACGAAACTCATTTCAACATCAGTGAAAATGCAAAGAAACAGAACAGCCTTTGTTGAGAATCAGAAAATCCAAGAATGACCTCTTAATCTCCGTTTAGCAACTGTTTGATGTGAAATCGTGTAGGTAGGTAGGTATTGAAATTAGCTTGTCACTGGGGCATCACGTCAGGTTACTGGCGATTATCTGGGATAATACCCGAAGGGAAAGAACCGAGGACAGCACAACATAATTTTGGATCACGGTCAGAGGATGTAGTCCCACATGAGCTGGCACCCCACTCTACAAACTTCCACTCCATGCCAACGTGAAGACATAGAAGGCCACGACGGATTCAACGTGCACCAGTCCCCTTTGTACACGACAGTCTTTGGTTGGATTCGAGTTTGCATTATTTGGTTGATAATCCGCCACTCCTCAAACCGGGCTACCGTCGCCAGGGTGTGCAAGTGGAAGTGGAGGAATTATTAGATAATTTTTCTTCTAGCACTATTAAACAGGGATTAGTGTTATTTGTAAATGATATTGTGAGATGCGACAAAAATTGTTTCTGCCTGAAATTGATTGATAAGTTTTGCAGCACAAGTGGTTTCAGTATGACGGAGCAAAATGTCATGCAACTCGTACAACTGTGAGAACTCTGAAGGACTTATTTCCTGTTTCAATTATATCGAAACCTGATTATTTCGAGATTTTGGCCCTCTCGTTTCTTTGATTTGTCCCTACAGGATTTTTCCATGTAGGGCTATTTAAAATAACCACTCTACGTTAACGATCCGACACGATTTGTAGCTTAATCAAAACATTTACGAAGAAATTGAGCATAAAACCCTCCTGGGATGTATGCTCAAAAGTAATGGAAAATGTAGTTGAAAGATACTGTATTTTCAGTGCGTCCAAAGTCGGTCATTAGTACGATGTCTTGATCCATAAATACTATCATTAATTGAGTAAATAATATGCGGAAGTTAAAGTTAAAATGTTGATTTAAATGTTATTTTTTAAATGCTGATTTGAAAGTTATTTTTAAAATATTGATTTAAAAGTTATTTTTTAAATGTTGATTTAAAAATTATTTTTAAAATGTTGATTTAAAAGTTATTTTTAAAATGATGCCTTAACGTAATAAAAACACTATATTGAAATAGGAAAATTGTATCACACAAAGAGTATTTAATTTTCTATCTCGGTTTTTCTAAAAGTACATTTTTCATTTTAAAAAATGACTTTAAGTATGCGTATAATGGCATAAATTCTTTGAATTTTGTATTGAAGAGACAACCTTTTTGTTAGATACGTTTCAGTAAAATAATATTTCAACGTTTCTTGTTCCAAACGTTTTTTGTTCTAAACGTTTCTTGTTTCAGATGGCCTAAAGTTGGGATGTCAGTGAGTGCGTTTATCATGGTAGTTTCAATAGCTTATAGTGGAATTGGAACTGTTATTTCAAACTACCCGTATGCTATGTTGTTTACTCATCCAGATCCTGAGTAAGTTTTATTTTTACCTTTTTACTACTTTTATATACATAAATTTAATCCAAAAGATATAAAACATTTTTTATTTGTTTCCCGTAATCCGAAAACGTTCCTAAAAGTGGGGATGTTTTAGTCTAACACAGACTATTAAAAGAAATAAAAACATAATCTAACGTACTATCCATGTATGTTCGTTAAAGCCGCTAGACATAACATAGTGAGTGAAATAATAATGATTGAAATAGTAGAAATTGAAAAGCCAGAATGTCTTAGAAACGAAAACGAATGTTTTAAAAACGAAATAGACCCGAGTAATTCGAGAAAAGGGATCGTTGGATATGTGTGAAGCAGATTGCTAAAAGGAATGAGAAATACATTATATCGTGTAACATTTAATAACTCACTTTAATGTACTTATTTATATCTTTTGTGAATAGATATCTTGTGTGAACTGAATATCTTTTGTGAAAGAATGAAAAATACATTATATCGTGTAACATTTAATAACTCACTTTAATGTACTTATGATGATAATTCAACCTGTGTATTTTCTTTCTTTTCAGACAAAGAACAGAGTACTGGGCTCACTTGTACTTCAAACCTTTTATCCATGCATCACCCTATTGCATAGGGATTTTGGCTGGTTACCTCTTGGCTACAAAGCCCAAGCTAAAAATTCCACCGGTATAATTATCTCTCTCTCTCTCTCTCTCTCTCTCTCTCTCTCTCTATATATATATATATATATATATATATATATATATATATATATATATATATATATATATATATATATATATATATATATATATATATATATATATATATATATATATATATATATATATATTATTAATATAGCTACCAAGCCAGTTTGTATCTCATATTATAAAGACATTTTAATCTTAAGAAAATTTCATTTTATAAAAAATACATTTCTGTGAAACATTAATGTAATGAAACTATGAATGTTTTTTTTAGTATTCCTATCCATATATTGGGTATGTGGTAAAGAATGTATATGTTTGCAAATGCTGGTATATGAGTAAAGTAAACTAATTTAAATACGATTAGTGCTTTACATAAAACATTGTATTGAGGAATTAGTTTTTAATAAACAATGGTTCCATTAAACAGTAGATAAAGCCCTCTTAAAGAATCGATTTAGTGCAATATGTGGTTTACAAATGCATACACTAGCGATCGTGCAATGAACCCACCAAGTCTCCACTACTTGTGAATAACGCAACTGAAACCTATAGGAGCAGTGCTCACATCTAAGTGTTCCACACATCACAGGTTGTCCAGAGTCACATAAATTACAGATTAGCGAATCTACAAGGTAAATTCAAAAACGGTTTTCCAGTAGGTAACCTTGTTCCGTCAACAGGTTGAAAGTAGCAACAGCTGCTCTTCGTGGAGGGTAACAGAGATATTCTCATTGAGAACAGCCCAGCCCTAACTACAGCCCTGTTCAAACCCCCTCCAAGTGGTTTCAATGCGATATATATCGTCCATCAAGATCTGCTCATCCGAATTTGCTCATTACAAGATATTTTGTCTTCAAGATATTAAAAATTTTGCATGACGAGATATCTGGTCTATCGAGATGTGATCAGTTTTCGTTTTGTAAAGAAATACCTGTGGTGATCAAGATATGGTGATTTTTGTTTTTATGACAAGATACCTGATCTATCAAAGTAGGTGCAGTTTTCTTTTTTATGACAGGATATCTGGTTAGTTTTTTCTTTATGACGAGATATCTGGTCTATCAAAATATGGTCAGGTTTCTTTTTATGACTAGTTATCTGGTCAGTTTTCCAAATTTTTGTAGTTAATGGTTCAATTTTATTTTCTTAATTCTTCCCTGCAAAATAACTTCAAAATTAGGACCGTGTTCTGTCTCCAGTTTCCTTGGGAAATGACTAGATTGGACCTTTAATGATATCACAACTTTTGCACGATTCTATTAATTGTAATATTAGTACTAAATTCAGCTTCTCCCTCTCCACTCTTCCGAATGTTTAAATTTTAACTTGCTCTATGCAAGAGATGCAGGGTTTCGGGAATAGACACCCAGTTCAATCGATGTCAAACGTTAAACAACGTCCGTCCTGGTCCGTCTTGGATAGTCGACCACTTGCATATGCCGACTCAAAGGTGGGAATTTACATTTTGCACCGGTGATAAAATTTTGCCCATCTATTGTACCGTACATTTATATTAAATTATTTTTCATTTCTGTTACTTATTTTTATGACAGAAAATAACTCTTCTAAGAGATATCTTGAAATTGCATTCGAATACCATACCAAGACATGTTTCCTATGTTTCGAAAGAGGAATTATGTGCACGCATTAGTACCCTCTGGAATAGAGTGATAGGAAAACCACATCGAACACAGTTTTAATATGTATCTCCGAATCTAAAACATGTAATCTCAATATACATTATCGTGAGTAATAAATGTAACTTCGATTAATTTCGTTCCAGGTGATTCAAGTGATAGGCTGGTGTTTAGCATTCATCGCATGTTTTTCTGCTCTGTACGGCGTTCATGAATGGAATAAAGGAAGGGACCCAGGCATGGTTGAAGGCCTGTTCTATGCTTGTCTATTTAGATCAGGCTGGACTTTAGGAATAGCCTGGATGATAGTGTGCTGTTCTACAGGACACGGAGGTAACAAAGCATTATTAGATTCCGAATACATCAAAACCTACATCTCTAATTAGAAGCGCTAGAATGAAAACCTTTACTAGGTAGTCCTTAACATTATCTCTAAAAAACTGAGATCTTAAGCTGATTACAAATTTTTTTTTTACGAATATAAGAATAGACAATTATAACAATGAAACTTATTGATTTAACTAAAATAATTATTGACGGTCCGTTCTGACTGAAGCAATCCACATCAATCTGAATGCAATAGAAATTGACTGGAGACGATTCGTGTGAGCCCCTTTCGCAGGAAATAGCTTGTTCGTTTTAGAACCTTTCGAACTGCTTCAATCCGGAACGTTCAGCTAAAAGGCCCCCAAATCTATGATAGGCCAGTGGATTCAGATCGATTTGAATTGACTCGAATTCTGTTGTTTTGAAGAAACCTAAGCTGAAAACAAAATAAAACTGTTTCAAATTCCAGTGTTATTTTAAGCATCTTCAATATACCTTCCTAACTACCAAGGTGATTTTTTTATTCTTCGCTACTATATATATATAAGCTCCTAATCAAACATTCGAAACAAACTATTAATAATAGCCTTTTTGAAATGCTTTCAATAGTATGTACTTATCAGGTAATCACGTAATTAAATATAGTTTTCATATCGCTCTAGTTCAAACGTGTCTCAGTTAGTCTACACTATATGCGAGTATTTAAAGCTTTGTAATTACCACTAATTTGAGAAAGCTTCATTCTAAGTGTGTCTAAGCATCATCTACATGCACCAGAGGTATATGATGATAATGTTTGGAGTGAGTGATACTATCTGCAAAATGATTTTAAATATTTCTATCACTAGGGGGCTCCGCCCCCTGCTCGCTTACGCTCGCCAACCCCCGGGGATTGCTGCGCAATCCCATTTGGTTTGCTTCGCAAACCAACACTCCTGTCACAGATACCATTTGGTTTGCTTCGCAAACCAACATTACTTTCACAGAGTGAAACTATCTGAATAATTCGTATTATGCTGATTTCACTTTCCGGTTCATGACGTCACAGCGAGGGCTGCGCTGCGTCTCTCTTACGCTCGCCGACCCCGGGGATTGCTACGCAATCCGTTTGGTTTGCTTTCTCAAACCAATACTTCTTTCGCAAGTGATTTAACTTTTTTTTGCTTTAACACTTAATGCACCCTAAACTAATAGCCGCATCAGTAAAAAATCTTCTGCATCTTGTTCCCTGTACAATTTTAACTAAACATTGTTAATATCCAAACTTTACGATCTGTACTTTGTCGGTAAACTGTCTTGAAAACAGAGGGAAAAAAGCGAGCCTTTTTCCTCGCCAAATAAAAAGAAATCGTTTTTATGGCAATTGTTGCTACGATAAATTTGATATCTGGCAAACCCGATAGTCAAAAGTGTAACCCACTACTGCTTTCGGAAGCAGCTATGCGAACTGAAAAATACGAAATTTGTGTCACCAACTTTTGATTGCATCGAATTTATTTATGAACCAATTTTAAAAATAATTGTACCGTAAGAAAGAGTATATTCTGAGGTATACTGCAATATTTTTAAAATTAAAAATTAACAGTAATACTATACAGATATGACCATTTTAGTTTTGTATCGGAAGTTACGATCTGAAAGTTCCGAAAATTGTATGACCCACTTTTATTTGCATCGATTTTATTTATTAACCAATTTGAAAAATAATTGTACCATAAGAAAGAGTGTAATGTAATGTATTCAGTGATGTTTTCAAATTTAAAAAATAATGGCTTTTGCCGTAGACAAAACGGTTTTAACAATAAGTAGCGAAAATATCCAAAGATTCCGAATTTTGTATGACGAACTTTTATCCAATTTAATTATTAACCGATTTCAAAAATAATAGTACCGTAAGAAAGAGTATATTCTGAGGTATACTGCTATATTTTAAAAATTAAAAACTAATAGTAATTAGATATAGATACGGCAGTTTTAAAAAAAAGTAACAAAAATGTCCCGATTTTTCCCGAATTTCAAAAAAATATTATCAAGAACCACATTTAAATTTCAAAAAAAACTCGACGAGCTGCAAAAATTTACGTTGAGAGGTACTCTTAAAAAAAAACTCACGACTAAAGACTGAAATTTTGAATGTGTTTTGCTCACTCGCGGAAGAAATTTCACTTCTTCAACTTTAACACTTAATAAAACCTAAACTAATAGCTGCATCGGAAAAAAATCTTAATAATTATCCAGGGAATACGATGAAGAACAAAGCATGTTAATTTCATATTTTTCCGATCAGTACTTTCTCGGGAAACCGTCTAAGAATGGAGCTAAACAACAAAAATTTCAATTCTTCGGCGGCGGCGGCGGCGGCGGCGGTAACTTTTTTTTAATATAGAGAGATGAGGTTTAGCTTGGCATATTAGAGGCTCTGTACTTTTCATAATGTTAGTTCAAAAAATAAGTAAACTTTATTTAATCAATGAGTTAGATTTGTGATATCTTTTTTTACAGTCGAAGACTTAATTCTAAAAACATTTATTTTTGGATGTCCTGATGCATTGTTTTAAATAACTAATTTTTTTTTCTAGGTGTGATAAATCATATTCTATCGTTCAAGGCATTCATTCCTTTGGGGCGATTATCGTTCGTTGTGTACCTTATTCATCCAATCGTACAAATCCTTGTATTTGCAAGCATCAAGACATTGCTACAACCAGAACATTTAATAGGGGTAAGGAATACTTGATATCTAATCTAAACATACAACTCAACGTGAAATAAACGAGGTTAGATTTCTTAACAGTTTTTATGTACATATTTTCCCGCTAAAGTTGATACAATTATAGTAAGTAAATTACAACTATGTTTTTAGTTCTTTTTATCTTCCATCAATTTAGATCTGGTCGTATTTCCCCCATAAGCAGAATTTTGGGTTATGAAGTGCTCTATCTCTAATAGTTTTGGAAAACATTAAATAATTTGTTTGTTTGAAAGTTTTGTAAATATGATCAAATGCATCTTAAATTCGTAGATATAAATAGCGTTGATACCAATCACGACAAATAAAGTTTTATTTCTACTTTCAATGTGCATGTTGTTGTAATAATGTTTCATTCTTCGAATTGATATCTCACCTAGTCGTATGTGGTCAATCAGTTAACAAATCCATAAAACGTAATTTATATAACACATACAAATCTGATAATTTTTCTTGTGTTTTAAGAAGTACGTCATTTGTATGCAATATAAATATAAATCCTGATTAATGCTAGATTATTTTAACAGTTTGAGTTTACAAAATTTAAAAAAAGGATAAGGTCGTGTGATATTGGAAGAAAGCTCGAATCCTAAGGTTGCAGTAATTTATGAGTATGATGAAAAGCACTAATTTGCGCATGGAATGCCAATCGGCCAAAGTCTATTCCCAAACCCGCATGGCTTACACTACTGAGATTTTGCGACAGAGTCTCTGCTGCATCGACCTCCTAATGAAATAGACAGAGCAAGCGGATCATCAGATCTCAGAAAGGTAAGTGACGTGAGCTTATGAATAGATTTGGCCCGATTGACTATAGAAACGCAGACTAGTGCTTTCAGACACGCTGAATAATCACTTTAATCAAACAATAATTTGTCCCACATCAGGATTCATGCTTTCACCCAAACATGTGATAGGTCTTCAAATCAAGCAAGATGAAAGAAATAGAACGAAGCTGCGCGTAGGTACAGCTACAGTTTACGTTTATAGCGGTGGAACGGCCTTGACGATTTTTTGGCGCACTTCTAGTAGGGAGTTATGACAGGTAAAGGCAACCCATCTGTATTCCGGTTATTGCGGCTTTTATGGCAACCTCGACAAGCGGAAAATTTAAAGTTTCATTTTGAATATTCTAGAAAGTTCTTTCAAAATCCGTTAATCTGTCGTTTGATTTCTTGGTTCATTAAAATAATTATTTCCTTGGCGACTTTATAAGTGCGCCAAGGCGCACAGGTCGTGCCTTTAGACGTGCAGAAGTGCTCCAAAGGCCCTTACCACCACTATGAACGTATTCTGAAGCTGTACCCTGCGCGTACATACTCCGTCTATTTCATTAGAAGGTCGATGTTGGGATATACTAGTAAGTGAATTAACTCACAACTTGGAAATTTTAGATGGTCGTAGTGAAGAATATATTCTAAGCTAAACCTAACATAACTTCTAAACATACGTAGAACTTATATAGTACTTTGATGCTGAGATATCGTCTATCGTTTAGCATAAAATTATACTGCGGGCTGTGTCGGCGGGCTAATTTTTCATTTTACTTATTCTGATGTTAATTCTCTCTTTTGTAAAAGTATAACTTTCCTAGCGTGTTCATTTATTTGTCGTTGTCTTATGTTTGGAACAAACTGTCCAATTATAGATATGTACCATGCATCCCAACCAACCAAACATAGCCATTTTAATTTAGAATAATTATTCCTCTTATCTTCCTTAGGTCTATTTCTTCTTCGGTCACTTAGTCCTAACCTATATGATATCATTTGGTGTAAGTATGGTCCTGGAAGCACCAATACTATCTTTGGAAAAGATTATTTTCAGTGCACCAAAGAAAAAGTCTCCTGAAGATAGAGTCAGAAAGAATAGCAACATCAACGGTACTCTCAAACTACAAAAGAACGGCGAAATGGTTGTGATAGTCCCGGACGAAGCAGAAGAACCTCGAGGTATTGACAACGAAGCAGTAGTTTATAAGTTATAAAAGGAACTATTTCTCATCAATGAATTCCGTCTTCACCAGCTCCAATGTAAAGAACTATTAAAAGCCAAAGTACTCTTCATGATCACAAAGCATTCGTTGTGAAACTGAAAAACGTACAGTTATACGTAGTTGAGTACTGCGTTGATTAGGACACTATACTTTTGCTTTCAACGGCCAAATATTCATTTGCAGAATTGTAATTCTAAGGAATCCTTGTTGGTTTTTCATACTTGAAAATAAAATCATACGTTGATTCTGATTTATGTTTACTTACTTGATTCATGTAACTTCTACATTGTAACTATACTTTCGGACTATCTTAGGCGAAAACGTATTGCCAAAGTACCCAAATTTACAGGTAAGTATGGATAAAAAGGAAATTATACTTTCGTTTCCTTCAATTCATATCACGCCAACATTTTTGATGTGGTTATGCTGAATACAAGTCTTGAATACCAAACCTTTCGTTGTTATTTTGCAGAAATGTTTCGATCTGCTTTACAGATTTTCAGCTTTTGCTATCAAAATTCAGAATAGATAAACTAGTAAAATTAGTATTATTACTTATCATGATTTCTGTTTGCTTCACATAATAATCTGTGTTTCAAGCATTTAAACTTCAGCGTTTCCTTTTTATAAGCACCATCAAATATATACTGTGTCATCCGGAAAGTTGTGCAGATTTTTTATGATAAATTCAACCAAGCAGTACAAAAACATAAGAAAATATTATTGAAACACATAAGCACCATTTTGTTCCATCACATTTTGATATCATTCGGGCAGCTGGAAAATTCTTTTTTTTTGTTAAATCATTAGGCTTATTTGCAAAGAAGTTATTGAGGTGTTGTTTAACAGTCTTCTAAGAATTGAACTCCAGGCCGTTCAGAGAATTTTGAAGTGACCTGAAGAGGTGAAAATATGAATGGTAAGGTCTGGTGAATATGGGGGTGACACAAAAAATTTCAATCATACTCAATAAGTCTTTGTCTGACATTCAGTGAAATCTGGGTGCGAGCACTGTCATGCTGGAAGAAAACACCTCGACGATTGATCAGTTCTGTCCGCTTTGCTTCGATTTCTGCTTTTAATACTGCCATTTGAGAACAGTATTTTTCCGTATTTGTTGTCTGAATTTGTGGCAACAATTCCTTTACATTCAACATAATGAACAATTCCTTTGTAGTCCCACCATATACAAATCATTACTTTTTGGGGATGCAGCCGCTTCTCGATGTTACTTGGGAGGTTCTTTTGGCTTACCCCATAATAGTTTTCTTGTATTATCATTGTATAGTATCACTTCTCATCTTCACAATGAGCCGTTTAAAAAAAGGAACTTCTTCATTTCAAAAGATTCACATGCCGAATTTTAAGAAAGCATATTCTTTTGTGGTGAAAAGTATGGGGTACTCATACATCGTCGTCACGTTGGGTTGGTGAGGAAATTTAGAGAGTGGGCTGCCAGCTCAGGTGTTGCTTCGTCATCTGACCGTGATTCAAAATTACGAGGTGTTGTCCTCGGATCTTTCCCATAAGGGACTGATCTAGGACCGTCGTCAATATATCGTTGTGTTGCTCTAGTACGACGTTAATAAAAAAATTACCAATTACCATACATCGTAGCGGCTTATATGTCCAATCTTCTGAAGATGATCGTGAACTGTACTTTCTGGAATATTTAGTCTGTGTGAACTGTGAAACCTAGAATTTCAGCGATAACATGGATTTAATAGGGCCTCGTTTAGAGAGGATGGTCGTCCAGAGCGGGCAACATTTTCGAGGCTGAAATTTCCGAACTTAAATTTATCAAACCACCTTTGAACTGTGTCATCAGAAATAGCACTTTGTTCATATACAGCACACATTTTACGAACAGTCTCACTTGCATTTTTTTCCTTTCTTGAAAGATATGAGCATAATACGACTGAAATGAACTTTTTGGTTCTCCATTCTTAGCACTGCAGTGAAACAAACATTATGCCGCAACACAAGCTAGAATTATGCAGTGTTAGCAGAAAATACCGAATTTACACATCTGTTTCAATCAAGGTCACTTCTTATAAGCGGTAGCAAACAAATAAGAATAAAGAGAGCTTTGATTGGAAAAACCGCAGTACTTTCTGGTTGACCCAATACAAACTATACTTTTATTCCAAAATGTAGTGCTGTGAACATACAGGTTTGGATGAGTATGTAATGTAAGTTTTCTTGTATAACCTGTTAGTACATTCGTCAGTCAAGGATGGAGAGAAAAAAAACTGAAATGAAAGGGGTTACGAAAAGATTTTCTCTGTAATTAATATTTACCCTGGCTTTCTATTTATGATTTTAAACCAGAATATTATTATTAAAAGTATAAATAATAGTTATGCTTCTTTCTTTCCTTCTGCCACCTGTTAATGCTATTGGGCAGTCCTTTAAGGATTGGATTGGATATGATTTTGTGGCATTGAGTCCTCTTGGGACATATTATGCCAAACTCAAGATAAAAAAAATCAAATATATAGTATAACAAGAAAGTGAGGCTAGTCAAAACGTAATGAATGAATACTATATAAAATTATGTGATGGATAAAACCAATGTCATGTAAAAAGCTAAAAATATTTGGATGAGAATTCTCTCCAACCATGTCTTCTAGAGTCAAGGTAAATGAATTAAAATGTATAAGTCGTTGCATATTAAAATGAGAACATTCAATTAAAATGTGTTTTACTGTTAGTGGGCAAATGCAGTTATTACATATAGGATGATCTTCTCCGAGGAGGAGGTGTCTATGGGTGATCCTAGTGTGTCCAATACGGAGACGTGTTAGTATTACCTGCTGCCGTCTTTGATCTGGTGACTGCCATTGCGTTATATTTGGTTTAATAAAGTGAAGTTTGTTCTCGGTTTGCTCATTCCGTTCCTTCTGCCATTTTGTTTCTAAAAATTTGTAAATGCAAGATTTTATGTCACGATAAGGGATAGTATGGTTAATATTATTTATAGCCGATTTCGCGGCTTTGTCCATAATTTCATTTCCAGATATCCCAACATGAGATGGGATCCAAGAAAATACCAGGTTAAAATCTTTGGATGAAAGATGATAAATTCTTTTTAATAACTCTAAAACGCTTAATGAATCAGTGAAAATTATACATTTTTTTATGAGAATAATCTGATATATATTCTAATCCTTTATATATGGCCATGATTTCAGAGGTAAAAACAGAACACGAAGAAGTTTAAAACTGTGAACAGAGTGATTAATAGTGAACGCAGCTCCAACATAGTTTGCCCTTTTAGATCCGTCCATGTAAACTTGTATAAAATTTGAGTATTTTTCTAAATTCTTTTGAAAGAGTTGTTTGTAAATGATATCAGAAGTATCTGCCTTACAGAAATTTTCGAAGGGGTTTTGAAATTCAAAATCATGATTAAACCAGGGAGAGAAAGAATACAGTTTTTTCTGGGCGCAGAAGTCCTTTAAGACCCCCTTACTTCCTGGATATTACTCCATGTGATTTTTGGCTGCTGAGAACTTCAAATACGTTGTACATGTAGTTGGCGTTTCGAACTTGCATGATTTGAAAGGGAACATAGAACGAGCTGTTATGAACACCCAATCTGACTCATTACGCTCAGTTGTAGACACCGGATGTCATATATTGTACATAATAAATGCCAGCACATTGAAACCTGTCTATGTGGTAAAGGGAAACCTGATTCTGGCGAACAAAAGATTGCTTCATGCGAGTTGAATCTCTGTATTAATTTATATGTCAATTGACTGTGTTGTAATTGCATTGTACCACATATCCAGCTGGAATTAGTGGCATGATGGTTGCTTACTTGGTTGAAACTTTGCTTAATCCATTTTATAAGCCCTTAATGCAAGTTATCGACTGTTTTCCGACTCAAAATTTCCTGTATTGCTACTTTTGAGGGGTTTGTTTTTCGCGGAATACATCTCTCCATGTCTTTAAAAGTTTCAAAATCAAATTTGCTCCATTTCGTCTATTCGGTTTGGATACAGATGCCTCCAAAGAGTCCAAGTTAATTTATGGCCACAATGTACATCAAAATTGTCGGCGTATACTTGAACTTAGGTTTGCAAATCGTCTACCATGTTACATCATAGTTATAGAACCATTATTTTCCATAAGTAATAACCATAACTTCATCTAACTTAATCAATTGGCGTTGGTCGAAATATTTTTACGAAATTGAAAGAGATTGCACAAGAAAATATAGTAGTAGAAAGTTTCTTTATACTTTTAATATTAATATTCTGCTTCAAAAAATACACATAGAAATATAGAGTAAATACTAATTTTGGAGAAAATTTTTTCTTTGCCTTTTATATGAGTTTTTTCTCTCTTCACACATCCTTGGCTGGCGAATATACTAACAGGTTATACTAGAAAACTTACATTAACATATAAAAAAACTATCTTTCTTCAAAACCTTTTTTTGTTCATAAAACACTACATTAATAAATGTGGTAGAAAAGTATATTTTATACGGGTCTTTGATGGTGTTTATTAAAGGGTCATTCCACGCAAATTGAACAAATCGACTGTGGCTGACACATCATCGATTTTAATGAAAATTAATTTTTAAATAGATCACATATAGTAAGGAAGAACTGCCAAATATAAGATGTACAAAATGTATATTTTGTTTTTTTTATTGAATTTTAAAGTTCAAGGTCTCACAAATCTAGATTTTTTTAGCACTAATAGTAGCCTGTTTGAGACCCTATACTTCAATAAGTTATTGATACAAATTAAAAATTTTTATATTGTTACATTCTTCAGTAAAAGGACTTTTAGGAAATTTCAGAATATAGTTTTATATCCCTCACTGCTCATTCTCAGGGATCAGCGAAAATAGAGATTTTGCCTATTTGATACAAATTTCAAATTGCTCTAGTACCTCTAAAAATGGTGAAAGACAGTATCAAAAATTATTTTTAACAAAGCACTTCTTCTGTCCAAAAGTTTGGTATGCGTTTCTATTTCTTAGTTAGTAAAAAATTAAAAACAAACATCGATTTTTCTATTATTTTAATACAAATTTTACTGCGAAAGACAACTCCGAAAATTTCACAAAATTTTAGTATTATGTGTCAAGATGTATATTATCTGACCTGAAATTTTCATCATTGTAATTTGTTTATTTTCGTACCAGGAAAATGTTTAACTAGATGGAAGTTACCGTTTCAATTTATCGCACGATGAATCAAAAAAGGCGGACACACGCCAGTAAGACATCCATCTCCGCCTTTGAAAGATAAGCTATTACATTCAAGGGCAGATAACCGAATGAATAAACACTATTAAATGAATTATGGTTATAAATGTACTTAGTATGCTAAACCAAAAGCTTTCGAACACCGGCAAATGTTCTATGACAATCCAAAAGTGATCCATTAGTGACCACAGCCATTACGGGAACGCGTAAATATCATTCCTACATTCCTATTCCCAATTGTACGTCACATATTCGTGTTTCATATTTATCACAATCACCAGCAAAAGAAGTCAAAAATTTAAAACGAATTTGGCAGCACAAAAAAACACGTTTCAATTATAGAAGATGCAAAATTTAACATGGGAGTTCTACCACAAAGTGAATTTGAAAAAGGTAATTAGTTAAAAGTCATAATATCTATGACACTAAGTTGAAATTTTTAAGCTTGTTTTAACACTGATTTTTTTCTGCTTTTATAATTCACTTTCTAAGTTAAAAAAGATTTGGTATTTCTTTGTTGATATAGGGTATCATTATCTGTATTTAATCTCTCTGTTATCAGTGAAGTTCTCGTAATATACATACACTGGGAAGCAAATGTTGTGATTTTGTTTTTATAATTGTTGCTTTAGGATCCCGAAATTTTTTTAACAAGTAATAAACATATAAAACTGCATTCCTGTGAAATATCGGTTATGTCAGAGCGGTCCTTCATTTGATTTCTCATGCCTATTTTGTGAAAAAAAATTGTCATTTTGTTATTTTCGTTAGCTGTTTTGAAAAGGAATGAATTAAAATGAGACTTCCAAACTACATAAGTAGTATTATCATATCTACAATGTCTCAAAATTTCTTTAGCCCCCCCCCCCCAATTTTTTTCATTCTGTCAAAACTGACAATTTTCCATTTTTTGCAACTAAATTTTAGATTAAATATGATGTTTAAAAGTGTTGTTGCCAAAAGGAAAAAAAGATAATTTTACACAGATTATAAAGATGTAAAACGTGTTTGTCTACGTTAAGTAGTTTTTGAGAAACATAACTTTGAAGAGCAGTTGTGAGATCGCTTAACGTTGCATGTTTGAAGTTCTAAGTCCTTAAAATGCTTCAATCTTCGAAAATATTTAATTTTGAATATCCTTTTTTGGATATCGTTATTTATGCATAAACTAAACCCCTGTAACAAATTTCATGAAAATCCATTACCATACGACCACAGGTTTTTCCTGATTTTTGCTCATTTCACGTGGAATGACCCAAAAAGGAAACGCTGTAGTTTTAATTCTAATCACTTTCTGAAGTATTTGGTATATCACATAGACACACACATTTAATCCATATTTCTAAAGCAGTTGGCGTTTGTCTTTCTGTCGGACTCTGTTCTCTATAATAATCTACACCATTTGATCACACACACACACACATTTCACAACAAATTTAGTACACATATTCTTTATAATCCTGCAGGTAGAGTAGGCTACATATTAATCCACATTTTATTTGTCTTTGGTTTGCAGACGAGGCTAAAAATAATTCGAAATCCCCAAGGAATAACATAGAATATAAAACAATTGCGGTAAATATTCCTGTTTGTTTTAATAGTTTTAATTTAAACAAACTTTTACAATCAAATTATTTTTAACAGTACTGCTTAAAAAAACATTTATTTTCCAAAACCTTATACGTAAACAATTTTAAATTCAAATATTTATGTTTTAACTTATTTTTTATTTCTTTGAGTTTTTAATTATTGAAAAAGCTATTTAAAATGTGTTAATTTCACACAACTTAAAGTTTATAATGTAAATTGTTGTCTGTCCGAAATAGTCCGTTATGCTGCTCCAGTGCAACGTTAATTAACTACCTACCAGTATAAACTAAGCTTCTGATAAGAAGGTTTCTGCCATGAGCAGAATTTCGGGACAAACCCATTTTAGATCCTTGGGGTGTATAGTCAACCCGCTCAAGTACTGCCTGATAAAATTGTGAACACCTAACAAACAACAAAATTTAGCAATCTATACTCATAAGGAAAACCGAGTTCGGCAACACCCCTAGACTTGTCTTTTAGTTGTGAGTATAGATTACAAATGGATTCCTCAAGGTTTTGAAACTATTTTGCATGTATGACGTTTTGAGCTCCATTATAGTAGGTGTTGGCTCATCATGAATATAAGCTTCTTCGTCATGTATCAGATTATCAAGGGGACTTAAATATCTATTTATAGATGTGCATTTAGTTCATTAAGATGTTGTGGACAGGAAACCAGGTATATGACTCAAAATCAAAAGTAAATTTAAAGAAATTAAATTTACTTATTAAAAATTCAAAAATTAATATTTAAAATGTGTTACACTTTATTAAAAATAAAATAAAAGAAAACTGATAAAGCATCTTGTAGAATATTTATTTCTCTTGAACACATAAAGTTATTTATACACAAGCTTATATAATATATATGATTGCTGCTTTGTTTTAACTGCCACCTAAAATGTTATTCAAATAAAACTTCTGAAGAATGTTTTCTTACTATGTAGTCTGCATTGGAACCTCTAGGGACCATGCATTGGAACCTATATGGAAGGAGCTGATGTCTTGGAAGTAGATTTTAATTCTATTAGAATGTAGAGTGACCATTGAAAATAAAATCGAAAGACGAGCCCAAAATAAATGTTCAAAAGCATATTTCTATGATTTTTACCATTGTGCTTCCTTGGGCATTTTCAAGTTATGTTAACTATTTACGATTTCCCGTAATATGTATTACGTAGCTTTTATCTATATTATTATTTTTCTTATTTTCTAAATGCAAAACGTTTTTACACCAATGCTAAAATTAGAATTTCATCGAAATTAAATTTACAGTCCCAACCAGATTTATTATTTGTATCCACTACCATATTAATTTCTTGTAAATCGAGTGTAACTGTACTTCATGAAGGAATTTAATACATGTGAACGTTATATTGCGCTTATCAACTGACAATTCTTCAAATCTCAGATGAGAGGAAGTAGCCTTGTAGAAATACGTTTAAACTTAAAAGGTTCAAGGTCTCAACAGTTAACCTTTGAATCTAGCGTAGGATGAGGATATAAACTAAAAGTGAAAAACGTGATAAAAATGCCACCTTGATTGAAATCATACTAGGAGAGATAGATAGTTCTTTCATATTCTCATTTTTTTAAGGTTTCATTATAATCTACACACGTAGTAAAACCTCACTACTCACGCTAAGCTGTCGTTTAAGTGGAAGGCGAGAGTTATTCCTCGAGGGCTTCTTTTAGTAGTATAAGGTATCATGAGAAGTATTTGTTACAAATTATGAATACTTAAATTTAGGCATTTCAATATAAAAACCATCATTACGTTTTAGCTTTAGAGATTAGAAGCGATTTTTCGGGTTCAAAAATTTTAAATTTTCGCACACCTATTCCTGTAATAGCGAAAAATAAAATATTCAATGGAAATTTAAGAATTCTTAAATAGCTTTTAATTTGCTCATAACAGCTACAGCTCTCTGATAATATTTCTGCTTAGAGACTGGACTTTTCAATATTGTCAAAACTTAAATAAAAGGGTTGAATTGTTTTGTTGATCTGGTACAAATCATTTTTGGCTCTGATGGCTAATTAAGTAGGGCACAGTGGTTAATTTTGTTGATTAAATGCAATTTGTCATAAAAATATCAATATAATAATTAAATAATTTGCAGATAAATCTATGTAATTGATAGTGGCAACAAGCACATGAAGCAGAAAAACAAAGCAAATGAAACAGAAAAGTATCCTACCCCAGAGTACACTTGCGTCGTTGTGAGGCATTATAGTAATTTAAATGAATGTGTCCGAGTCTGGTGAGGTGGTATGGTAGTGGATGGAACACCCATCATAGGTGCAAGGTTAGTGTTAAGTCTTTGATAATATTATGAGTCGGTAGTTTTGTTGCAACGAAACCTCCACCTCCACCACGAAGGTACCGTTCGGGAGAATGAGTTTTCTTTCTTGTTTGTTTAATTTATGTATGTGACAGGTTGATCGCAACCGGTGCATAAGGATTGGCAATGTTAAATCAAATGTATTTTTGTAAACCACGCACTGCTACCAGGAGAATATGATACGTTTGTATACCTAAATTACTGATTTTCACTTTCTGATTTCTATCAGTAGGAAAGACTCGATAGTAAATAAATTATTATTGTTTGCACATGAGTCTTCTACTATGATATGACAATCACAGCAACTATTGTTTTGCCTTGAAAGCATGGACCCACAACCTTCAAGCTACTTGTGTCTATTTCCCATCCTTGAGAAACTAAGTTCATGACCCTGTGATTCCGAGAAATTCGGACGTGGACCTTCACCCTTCACCCTTCACCCAATACGGGTTGAGGTCTGAGGAGGCGCAATGTCTCTCGCCCAATAGAAGAATCGACCCCCTCACAAGGTCGCAGCACTCAGAATTTTGGAGGGGGTTCAGACTGGTAGAACGATAGAAGGACTCCAACTCTGAGAGGCAGAAAAGAAAAGAGACGGATTTTTCCGCTGGGGCCACCTATTTTCAAAAATCACAAATGCAATCGCAGCATGATAACTCCCCAATTAAGAGCTGTACCATCGACGAATCGAATGCAAAATAAAATAAGTTAAATTAGTTCATCCAGGCTACTTTCTTATTTGCTCCTACACCAGGACCATCTAGTAGGAAACTCCAGACCCCGACGTCTCATTTCACCTTGAATATCACCACGGATAAAGGTATGTCCGTATTTCTATCCGATATCGATTGAGAATTCCACTCATTTCGATCGATCCTGAGGTCAGAACTGGATATGCTATCCAGTTCAAAATTGGATATATTAACAGTACATATACTTTGAACGCATTAGAGCATTTCACTAAGCAACTAACCAATCTAAATTAAGACAAAATTTCAACCATTGCTCACAAAATTCTAAAGTTTCTGTAAATTTGAAATGGGGTGTGATCGTAATTTATTGGGAATTCCCTCGAAAAGGAATTCTGCATGAAATAGAGACCAATATTTTGGTCAATCATCTCTAGGCTCATTGTAGCAACAGGTATACAGAATTTTCATATCACCAGATATTTTAAGGCTATTTTGTGATTGTAATCCGAAATCCAGGTGTTTTATGTTCAGGAAAGATATTTGTTTTGTTTCAGTTGACTGGTCAGTTAAGAGTTGGATTTCACCGTTTATCCAGTCGTATTTTTACTTGCTCTAATTTCAAACATGTCTTTTACTTGCTCCAGTTTACGATTTCAAACATGCCATTTCAAACCTATTAACCCTCAAAGTGTTTCAACTACGTACTTTGTTCAAGATCTGGTCAATTTTATAGGACGTCGTTTCAAACCTTCCCAAGTACTGCAAAGTGGAATGAAGATCCAAGTAGGACACAACATATTGTCACTTGCCCAGGACTGATGACATTTAGAAAAGGTTTTTGCATCAGATACCGTACGCTACAGGACAATTTTTTCGACACGAAAATAAACCACCAGAAGAATTAACCGGAAAATGACATAAATTAACATCAGAGTACCTATTTAAACTTTCACCCGATGACAAGAACCAAATAACATCCAAATGACTCAGCCCCGAAGAAATAATCTATAGAGGCTGGTATAAATTTTCCTTCGTATATATGAAAGTGTATACATTAAACTTTAAAAAAATCCTTAACTACAGCTTACACCGCTACTCGAAACGACTCTCTATATCATGTGACTGTTAGAAAACAAGCCACTTAACAAATATTTGTGCAATTCATTACTTTTTAGCTGACTCTCACATAAACGTCTTGTAGGCTGAATTTGTTCTGAGTCGAGAAAATAACTGACTTCTCCTTATCTGTTGTCTATCCAGTAGCATTTTACGTTGTTTAAGGATGTGTTTTTTTGCACAGTTACACTTTTACTTACGCAGAAGTGTGATATTCATATAGTATCTTAATAATTTTAACGGCCAATAAATCGCGCAAGGGTCATCAAAAGTATGTGCGAGATGATTATCATTAGTATTGTATCATGAAAATAGATATACACCCGTCCAAAAAAAAACACGACTCACCCTGTCGCAATTGCACAATTTACATCACAGAACAAAACGGAAGGTAGCAATTGATAAGTTATTAAAATTTTGCACACTTACGCTTTTTTTTGACACTTAAAAATTAATCGTGGTCCCGCGGTTTTGAAAGGTAAGACGTATTCTACGTCAAAATCACTAATGTGAATTATGTGCTATTTTAAAATCTTTTTACAATCAAGTTAAATTAATTACGCTTTTATGTTATATCCCAATTAATGGAAGAAAATATAGTTTTATTTAATGTTAAGACTATTTGCCCAAGGGTATTGATTTTTGTTAACAATCTTTCAAAGTGTTAATTTGTACATTTTTTATTTAATCAAAATCAATCATAGAAAAATATGGTATTCCGAAAAGAATTTTTTTTAAAGTTTGATTTAAATGATTTTTTTTTAACAAAAATAACTTGATGAAAAACAGCATATCCTGAACCTAACTCTAATAGAATGTTTAAGGAAAGAGCGCCAGATAAATCTATTCAACTTCTTTTTCTGTAAAAGGTTTAAAAGGTGTCGCGACTTAAAAGTTCTAATGCTCACAAACAACTAATAATTCAGCTTCTCAAAATGTTTAGAATATCTAAATCAATCAACACAACGTAATTTATAACACGACTTGCTTTGCTTTGTTTTGATCTTTAAAGTTTCTGCCTTTAATATGGAATGAAACTGATATGAATTCAGAAGTGGCAAATTAGAGATTATAAAGGAGAGAACATCATTCCTACGATTAAAAAAAGTGAATCAAGAATGCATGCATTTTAGGGCATCTGGGAAGTCTTTAAAGAGTCACATACATCGCACCCTTAACTGCTGTATGACAAAAATACAAAGTGAAAAAAGGTGACACTAAGGTTACTACTAAAAAAGATTATTTTGACGGGGATTTGGAATTATCTTTCTTAAGTTATTTTCATGCTCAGTTTAATTCATAAAAATGATGAATCTACGCTAAGTGTTCTCGCAATCATACTCAACAAAACAATGCTTTCTTACTTGGACACACTTGATTCAGGCATGTGACATTGTCAAATTTTGCCATTTTTAAGAGAAGGATGAAAAATTAATTTTTTCTCTATTGCGATTGCATTTTTCCTGAAAATTACATTTTGTAGCAAATTTAATAAAAAAAGATTATTAATTAAAAATTGATTGTCTTCAGTTCAGAACTGCAAATGTAACCTGTTACCACTTAAAACATGGTAAATCGAAATGTTTTGGGAAAGTTTGATGTAATCAGCTCCAACTTTCAAGGTCTACTGGATAATTTGTAATCACCTTCTTTTGTATTAAAGATTGCAAAGAGACGTAATATTATGTTCTTAAACAACCTACATCCGAATTTCTGGCATATATGACAGAACTTAGCAAGTGTTTATTCACATTTGTTGATTTCATTCATGGAGTAGTTGTAGTCAAGAACTGTGACGAAACTGAAATTGAAATTTCCTTTTCCTCAGGCCATAAAAACAAAATGGCTGCACAGATGTATTTTGCGCAAACAAAATCATTTTAAATTTTATCGCACATTTAATTCATATACATTTGTATTTTTTTATGTTTATGGCAAGATCTAAGAAACTTTTCCTTTTTGCGATGTTGTATAGTTTTCTATCTGATGCAGGCAGCACTATGTTTGAGGGTGCCAGATGCTAGAGCTGTGTGAAAATGGAACAACTAATGTGGATTTGATGGTCAAATATAGATATGATTCTCTGTTGAATTTCAGCGGAAAAACTGCCGAATTGACTGGATGTATTCATATCGAGTGTCTTAACGGTGCAACTTGTATTCCATTGCTCTGTCAACGGAATTGACACCCATTTGACAGTGCTCCGAAGGCTTTCATGGATAGTCTGTGAAAATACAATGACTGTTCTGTTCCGAACTACCCTTCCAAGTGATCTGATTAGTTTCAGATATAAGTAATTAGTTTCTGTCCCCCCTTTTCAAAAATGGATAATGTACCTCATTTCAGATTAAAATTATCTGATTTGTGTGAATAAATTTTTTCTAACATTCTTTTTCGTTCAAATAATTTTTCAGACTGTATCAACAGAGATCAACAATCTTCTAAATAATAAATCGAAGGGTTTGTTTTGGAATATTTTGGTATTTTTAAAAAGCATTCATTTAAGAAGAATCAGCGAAAATGAAAGAAAGAAGCTAGCACATTAGAAAGATTTTATAATTCACAAATAGCTTTCATAAATTAAGGTTCTTTTTACCTTAAAAAGACATTACAAAACTGTTAATTTGGAACATTTATGCTAAAAATACATAAAGTATAATTAGCTTTTAATTAGAAATACAGAGCAAACATGCACAAATAGCATTTTAAATCGGAGAGAATAGAACAGCTAAAGGATAGGGACGTACATAACTTGAAAATATTCTGCTTTGTCGTATATTTGAAGCTTGTGCTACAGCATGCCTGATCTCATTTATTCCAGGATTAAAACAAAACGAACCTCGACATCGCTTGAACAAACCCCACTAACTTGAGCCAGCCTCACCACTGTAGCAGAAACGTGAATTTTAAACACGAAATAAACAAACCATACTGTAAATAATATGCAAACCACCTCATTCTGTTGTTATGGATACGAGTCCTTGATCGGACGTCATAGTAGTGCTAACTGACCCCCACCGAGGGCGTCAGCGTCTATGCGATTTCCCATGTTATTTAGCAGATCATTGCCTCCTATTGCAGTGATCCCTCTGTATCTTACTGCTTTGTGTACTTACCAACAGCAATTAATTTATTTCAGGCAATGAATGTTTATGATTGTTTGGAATATATACGTTAAAAATCTAACCTCATGAGCCTGTTTACATCAGGCTTCCTTTTCCAATCTCTAGAATCCTTATCCTAGATATGTAGTAAGAAATTTTCTTATTTGCAACTGACGCCAAGACTTCTATAAGTTATATTACACGTATATCATTCTTGAGTAGCAACATTAACAAATTGTAGTGATGTAAATTACACGCAGTCAGCCATTCTCACATATACTCGAAAAGAGTCTTAACTCTGATTAGCGATAAGTTACTTATTTATTGAATAGTTGTTTCTGTATAGAAAAGTATCCAACTATAGAGAACAAATATATATGATCCAAAAAATGGATGTTAAAAAAAACACACGAGTACAGTTAGAAAATAGATAAAACAAAATATATCATTCAAGCAAATTGCTTGTATATTGTTTTGAATTTATACAAAGGAAAAATAATGAAATAGTATATCATCAAATAGTACATAGAATCACCACGTAACACCTTGTATTTAAATCTAATGCAATCTACCATGAGACTATTTTAGTTACAATCTTAACAGATGATGCAGTTTTTAAATTCCTCTGTATAATAATTTAAAAGTATTATTGTCAGCTTATTATTGTGAAATGTTTTGGTGCAATTAAAGCAGATGGAATTCTAATTTAGCAAACACAATTTCATTTGATGAAATTTTTCAGTAACTTAGTTGTGTGTGTATATATATATATATATATATATATAACCAGAAACCGAAACTCGAAACTATTTTACTATTTATATTTGTATGATTTTAAAGACCTTTTTACCAGCATACCCCTGGACAAATTGAGAGATGTTTTGAACTATTACTATCATGATTTTAATAACTTAATTGATCTGGATTTTGAGGAATAGGAATTTTTGGTTAATTATTGTATTTTCAATAATTTTATATTTAATGGTGAGCATATTTACACTCAAGTTAAGGGTATACCCCAAGGTTCTAATTTTTCTTCCATTCTTGCTAATTTATTTCTTCATTATTTTGAAAAAAACTTTTGCCTTCAGATAAATACTGCTTTTAGATTTGTTGATGATTTAATTGTTTTTAATAATAGCAACTTTTCTAACATTTGGAAATCCATCTATCCAGACGAACTTTCTTTAATTAAAACCAATCTGAATAACAATAATACTGATTTTCTAGACATAAAAATTTCTGTTTCATCCGGCAAAGTTGACATTAATGTTTATGATAAACGCAACGATTTTAAATTTACAGTCATTAAATTAATATTTTGGGACTCCAATATCTCTAAAAGAATATACTACAACACGATAGCTGGTCAATTGGTACGTTTCAAAAAAAATTTGTAATTCTGATTCAAACTTTTTATTACAATGTAAATATCTAAAAAACACACTTCTCAATAACAAATACCCGTATTCATTCTTTAATAATATTTTTGAAAGATTTATTAATATCACCACCTACACAACCCATGAATAATTATTTTTCGTAATTTCCTCAGAGCCATGGGAATTAATTTTCAATTTTATTGTTTACTATTTATGAATATATTTTTGAATAGGGGATGTGGATTTTCATATATATATATATATATATATATATATATTTTTTTTTGGACTCGTTGCATAGGAAGTATGATGTTAGCATATAAGTTAGAATGTGTAATTGATGGCATTTGGTGGTAATTTTTAGGCTTGTTGTTGATATCCCGGCTGCGGCTTCGGGTTTCATTTCGTTTTGTTCCTGCTCTGTTTTGGTATTTTGTTTTGTTTTTGTTTTACTTGCTTTTTGGTGGTGTTTGGGGGAGTGTATGAGCAATTTTTTCAGCCTAATGCTGCTCATATGTAGAAAACACCATTTTATGTTGTTTGGGTCAGGCTCCTCCCTGATGACGCCCTGATCCACCAACATTTCTTCATTTTTTATTATTTTTTAAGACTCTTGTTACATTTTTTTGGAAATTCTTGTGTTCTTGAAATTATTATATATATATATATATATTTAGGAATAGGATATATATATAGGAAGATTTGGAATTCCCTTTCTTAAGTTCTTTTCATGTTCAACTCAATTAATTAAAATTACGATTTACGGCGAGTGCTCTCGCCCTCATAGTCAACAAAACAATATTTTTTTACTTGTGGCACTCTTGCCTCCGGTATGCGACATTGTGAAATTTTGCAATCTTCTCCTGTCATTATTACAACGAATTTTTTAATGTTGGAAAAAGTTCCAGTTTGGATTAATAAACATTATTATTCTTTCAATAACGGCATTATTCTTTAAATAACGGCATTATTCTTTAAATAACGGCATTATTCTTTCAATAATGGCATAACTACACTTAAAATTTACTGAAAATTTATACTGACTTACCTAACATTTTTAAGTGTAATACTTTGTGGTGCTGTTCGTGTGATGAGAAGGAAAACACATTTATTAAAATAATAAATATTTAAAACAGGAAACAGCAAAGTAAAACAAAATAAAAGACGTCGCAAAAAATTGTTCTAAAGATATTAATTTGTGATTCAATTTTATCTCTTGATCTCGCACAGTTGCCACACCTTACAACTAAAAGTGTACAAAATTTAGAAATGTGAAATTAATTCAGAGCGAAAGAACCAGAAAAAATATCACTGCTCGCGCGATCTTGTTCATCCTCGTTTCATTGAAAAATATCGTCTGTCCCAAATATTCGGAAATCGTTTTCATTGCGCAAATAATAAAAATAAGACTCGAAATAAATGAAGTATCAGAGATAATATTCCATTAAAAAAATAATAATAAATAATAAAAAAAAAAAAATTGAAGTATAATTACTTTTTTAGCAGTACTGGTAAAGCAATCGAAGTAATCGTATATTCAATAGACATTCCAATTTTTCCAAAACTACCAAATTATGGTTGATTTAAGTACACTTACTCAGGTGTTTTAGCATGAAACTCAACTAAATATAACAATAAGGAAATGTTTAATATTGCATTCACTAAACGAATAGATAATGTATAAAATAAAATACAATGCAATCAAATATCTGAAATACAATTCATGTGATGTCTACACAAACACACAAACACAAAATCGAGCATAGAACAGAAAGACGGACAGACAGACTTTCGCAACCAATGCCACTCACTAAATGAAGATAAGTACTCACTGTATGCAAATTTTCATGAAAATATCTTAAACCGCGTGGACGTGCATAGGGCACAGCATACATACATACAGACAGACAGACGGACAGACAGACGGACAGACACCAAACGAGAAAAAGGCGGATTCGTCATCAGAAGGGTCCAAAACGGATAGAAAACTTGAAATGGGTCGAAAATATTGAATGTACAAACAAACACTCCATTCTTATTTATATAGATTTAAAAGTTTAGGAGGTTTTAAGCAAAATGCTTCACTAGGCGTCACGCACAATTTATGCGCGTTTTAAATAACACAATTTTGTAATTTGTGTTTCGAAAAAACTCAAAACTTCTGTTAAGAATGAAATCAAATTACTTAAATATCAAGAGGAAATTTTATTTAATTCTTGAAACACACAAATTGATGTTTTATATGCATATACATAAATGCTACAGAAATGTTTGAATATTGTACATTAGCACGGTATTATTGCAAATACATACTTTTACACGACAGAAAACTTTAAACAAAATTTGAACGTTAAAAATTCATACTGCAGGGAACAGAGTGTTTTTGTAACAAAAATATGTTCATTGCTCCACAGCATCTAACACTTATCTATATTTCTGAAGGGCACAAAATATCCTTTACTTGTAAACTGCCGCTTCGTTATCTATACCTATATTTTTTATGCTCCCCATGTCTGGAACAATCATCACTACATCACGATTGTTAGAACTAAGAGTTTCATTTAGAACGACGTTCTTTTTGAAGTTGTTAGTATCATCATGAGTTTTTCTCGTTGAGCCCTGTAGTGCTTTTTCCATGGCTAGTGTTGGGGATTCTACAAGCATGCAGAGTGCAAACGACAGTAAATAACTTATGAATAAGTGTCCAAAAAATAGATACACCTAAAGAAATGGAAAAAAAATAAATGGTTTTAGTGAAAAAACACATTACGATTGATATACCCGAATCACAACAAACAAGTTTAAGTTAGATTGAACCTATTTGTGTCTGGGTTAAAACTAATTTAGAGAATCAATTGCTTTTAATTTACAAAGGGAAATTACACTACAAAATGCGCTTTTTCTCATAATTAAAAGTAATTGAACTCGGATTATATTTTAAAACCAACTGCTACATATTTTCTCTGTAAGTAGCAGATTACATGCTTGAGCAATGCTAATCAAACCATGCTTGTTTGTTAATACATTTTTGTATTCCATAAATATGTGGTATAATAGACAAAATTTTAAAAAATGAATATTTTTGTGTACACATTCATATTAAGAAATATAAAAGCAAATATAACTGGAGATAGCTATAACGCAATAATTCGTGACAATTATGTTTAGCACTACGTAAAAACAGACAAGCAAAATGTTTTATAAGCCACCAAGATACACACACACACACATATATAAGGAGAAATGTTAAAACAAAATACATGTAGTAAACACAAGATTAGAGGTTTTATGACATAATATAATTTTTAATGTGAAATATAATATGAAGAAAATATTATAAAATATACACCGTCGTATACTCAGATTAATACTAGGTTGCCCTAGAATAATTTGTTTCTGAATAAATTGTCACTCAATTTTAAATTTAGACAAATTCCATACATTTAAACTCTGATAATTATATCAATTTTGAGTGTAGAAACAAGAATTACAGAATTGAGTTGTACCAGAGTTAGAAAAAAAAAGATGACTGGTCCATAGAACCAGTGTATACGAGAATATACTGGTCCGCTCCTCAAATAATAAATTAATTTAGTTGATAATAATTCAGAGCACACATTTCCACTCGCCATTACGAACTTTTTACTTTGACGAATAATAATTCTGTTAAATTGTAGATACATTTTTTATTAAAAAGTTATGAATCTGGACTTTGTGTTTGAAAGAAGGAGTTAGAAGTGTTGTCAATCTTATAAACATCCATTGTGTAGCACGCTGGTTACAACTTGTAATAAAATTGCCAAAATGTGTAAAATGTAGAATAGCCTTCACTGTTGCGAGTAAAAATTTTGGCGAGCGTGATCGCAGCTGAAATTTTGGGCCATGTATTAATTAATAAAATTCTCGGCCCTCACCTGTAACAATCAACTAGTAAAGCATATAATTCCCTTTGTATGTAAGTCTGTAATGCTTACGGTAGAGGTTGATTGCTCCTGTAGAGATTGATTACTTTACCAGTATGGCTGGGAAAATATCGTATGTATTATTTCCTATAGCAATGAATACGGAATTAGTAGATTGGATTTTTTTTTCTGACTTCTGACATAGCATACTCAGTTTCGCTAAAACACATTGTTTGTTTTAAAAATTAAGTTAATTTAAGTGGTGTAGATTGATTGAAAAAATTACTGAATAGCTATTGTTCGTTATTGCGATAGAAGTTACAAACTCAGTACGTTTTACCAGTATGGCTGAAAAATCAAATTGAGTTTTTGAAAGCTATTCATTGTAGAGTTTAAATTCTAATGCTTTTATGTTTTCAACTATTTTTTATTTCTTTACAAAGTATGTATATAATCCGCCACAAATAAACATAAAATATTTATATATTTTTTTATAAATTCATTTTATAAATTTTTTAATGCTATCTACTAGAATTTTTGAATTTTTATTTGCGAAGCAGTTTGTTCATGGCCTTGAAACGTATTTTAAAAGAAAACACATAGCACTCGCTTTTTCATTATAGGTACTGTTCCCGGGGACCACCCAGATTTTGAATCTCCTGGTCCAATCGTACTTTTAGCGGTCTCAGTCCGGCGGACCACCAATGATTTCGAACGCTGGTTACACAATATCATCCAAACCTTCAGGAACAAAGAACTTTTCAGCTGCTACTTTGCAGTGGAATAAACTGGATGTGGGGAAATGACGTCTATAGCGTCTACGTATCTATAGCTACCGACGCGATGAGAGAACAAATTGGTAACAAGAACAGAAGCGAACATTAAATGAAACGTTGAACTGCAGGGGCGACAGAAGTGCCACGAGACAGAAGGGTTACTGAAAACTTAAAAAAGAGAGCAGGCGATCTGAAGTCGCGATTCCTAAATATGAATATTAACCAGTTCTCTACTGAATATTCTCGGTTATGTAATTGCCACAGCCTGTTTCTTGATAATTTGAGGTTGTAACTCTTAAAAATAATTGCGTTCCATACGTTTTGCTTGCTCTAAACTTGTCCAATTAAAGGTTTCCCTTTAGTTCTTCGAACATAGATAGTTTAAAACATTTCACTTCAAACCGAATTTAATTTTTGTTGCAATTTCTGTAGTATCTTTTTCATTCGAGATAGAGAACAAATGGCTAATTTATTTCACATCCAATCACGGTACACAAGAAGTATGATGTTAATAAAATACTTTACCCCAATCATGTTGTCAGGCTGCAGTAATGTTCGGACATTTCCAAAGAATACGAGTTGTATTATTGGATGAATAAGGAACACGGTGAATGTTAGTCTTCCCAATGGAACAAATATCTTCCATGATAGAATATAATTTACAATACCTGGAAAACATTTTAATTAAAAATTATAAGCAAAACTGTAATGGCCGTATTGACCTTATGTTATACATTGCATTTTATTTTAGTGTATAATAATGTATTAAGTTATTTTTCATCCATTTCAATTTAGTTCAAGGTTGCATCAAGGTTTACTGTTTACTAAAATTCAGAGCCAAGTCAGAGATAATTTTAATAAAAATGTCCATTACAACTAAATATTTGTACTCTAGAAAAATTAGAGGATGGCGTATGCAGAGAGCGCTGTGGTGTCGTAGCCTCTAAACGAAAGAGTGAAAACAGAACGAATTGTTCCCAAAAAGAAGACAACCAACAGCTAATGTATTTAAGTTCGTATTATTCCTTTTTTTTATCCTACGCCCAGCTCAAGGCATTTCGGCCATACGCTGTCTTGCTGTCCAATACAGCGAAGAAAGTCCTTGGGAAGAAGTATCTCTGATGTCAATGTCCTGTAAATTAGAGCACTCCGCAAGGTGTTGTCTGTTCATGAAACCATCGCAACAAAGCGAACTGATCGTTGAGGTAGCCACACCATTCCTATGTAGGTGCTGTTGGGGATAGTCGTGTCCGGTTAACAAGCCGAAACAGGCTACTCCCATTCTTCTTTGTAGATCAGTTGGGATTCTTCCTTTATTACTCAATAGGCAATCCCAACTCCTTCCCTGAATATCCCTCTGATACTGCAGTTTTCTTTGTTTCTTGAACTGAGATTTTATGTAAGTCCTGCAGTTCCGCAAAGGGAGAGGTGGAGAAGGTTGGGACAGAGAGAGGGCTGATTTAGCCAATCTGTCAGCTTCCTCGTTACCATTTATCCTACAGTGACTAGGAATCCACTGGAGAACAATCTCACCGCCACCCTTAATGAGGTGACGGATAGTTTCTTTGCAATGTGCCTCAGCCTTTGAATATGCGTGGCTTCTATCAGTAAGAGCCTGAATTGCTGTGGTTGAGTCGAGTATTACAAGAACATTAAGAACATGTACAGTATTTGTATTGTTACATTAACATCATTACACCAATTCATAAAAGTATATATCGCCAGTCCAGCATGGTGTCCGAGCCTCAATATCTATTTCTCACTCTCTCGCGCGTTTTCTAACGTCGTATCAAATGGTCTCCCCGCAGTCCAAAAATAACCCAAAAGTCCAGAACCAATCAGAGATCATTTGGACGAACACCACTTGCAGAGGACGTTCTATTTCACCTGTTCTTCTACCAGCAGCTGGCGCCAACACTAACCAATCAGAATATACTTGCAATTTCACTGACACAATCGAGTAGACATCTGCCCTACAAGTGAACCTTCCTAAAAGTCAAGCACAACGGAGTTTCACGCGATGTCACAGCGCACGTAAGCGTTTGTCTATTTCATTAATCGAAACATTATTTTATTACTTCATGTAATAAACACTCTGAGAGGGTCCAGACGCATGCATATTTTTACAGCCTTCCGTCTAACTAGTTATGATCTTCTTGACCAATAGCGTCATTTCTAGGACTCTCTCAATCAATAGATGTTATTTACATATTGCTTGAGTGTTGAGGGAAAGCAATACTTCACTACATTCATATCTCGTAAACCTCATATGATTAAGTTTCTAATACTGACTTAAAATTAAGCGATGGATAATGCTTGCAAATAATTAAAGTGTCAAAGCTTTTGGTATGGAAATCTATACAAATAACGTAACCGTGAGGTCAACAGCATAATTAAGGAACAAAAAAAATTACAGTATTTTATAATGATACAGATAATAATAGATTTTGAAACATTAAGAAACAATTTTAACCCACTTCTTATTTAGCTTGAAGTGTCAGCTGCCCTGTGAAGTTATTCGCAACTCCTATTACCTGGTACAGAATGCTGTAAAGCAGTACCCGAAAAGGTTTCAATTTCGTCCTACTAAGCATTTCCGAAGAAAAAAAATTATTTCTACTTAAAATATTCTTACATAACCCTAGTCAGATCACTGGACTACTTATAATACCTCAAAAAGCAAAGCTAAAAATTAAAATTGTTAACATTGAATACCAATTCAGAAATATAACAAAACACTGACCATCTCATCATTTCTAAACTGAAGGAAAATTGCGTTTTGAAGAAGGGGGGCTTTAGAAAGGGGTAACTGCCGTTAATCTCATAATTCTAAAGTTATAAAAAGTTAATTTGACATTTATCAGAACTGCTCCACACCAACAGAATTCGGATCAATCCGAATCAATCGAAACCCAGTAGAAACTTAGATTCTGAAAATCGCTTTCATAAGAAAGGGTTTGTTCGTCTTGAAATACTCGTATTTCATACTGCCTGAATCTGCTTCGCCGAACACGAATCTTACGTTACTCGGTTTCGACTGGATTCATACAGATTCGAATTGACCCGGATTCTGCTGGCGGGGAGCTGTCCTTAGGAATCACATTAGTTGTCCAAACCTCCATGTCCAGTAATACAGCATACAATCACCCATGCCACTCCTAGGCCCCAAGAAGATCTGCTTAGAGAAGCAAATAGCAGTCCCTCCAAAACGGAAGGATCAGATCCTTTGTTCCATTCAAAGATGCCATAGACCACACTGAAATTGGTGATGAATGCTAAGGACCAGCCTATAACTTGAATCATCTTGAAAAAGGAAAAGAAATATTCATTCCAACTAAATGTTTGAAGCGTGCACTGACATTTTTATAAATGTATACATTAGGTGGTCTAGAAAATTCATCTCTTCATACCTGTTACTTTTATCTCACTTGGAATAAGTAAAGTGCACGAAGTTCATTAGTCCATGCGATTTGAGGTCCTCCAGATCCAGCTCATGATCTTGGATAATCTAACCTAAAGGTCAACCGAGATAAGAGAGGATGTGCCCGGGGGATATCTGAGATCAATTGTATTTATAGAGCTAAGAAAGATGTATGCAATTTGATCCTCATAGGCTTCCAGTGTCTGGTCCTTTCTGCAGCCCGTTTTACCAAGAGAGACGCCATTCCGGAATGACCGGTCATGAGACACTCATATCTGGAATGTTCCCTGTTTCGGTACTGTAAAATAATATCTCTTTTAATCTAAAATACTTTAATATAGCATTCGCTAATTCATGCTGCCCCATTCAGGTTCTTAATGTTCTGACCCCACGTGTAGGTAATGTCCCAAAATGGGTAATGCACGCCTAGCAGCATAAATTTTAAATTTAAACCTTTTTACAAATTTAAAAAAATCATTTTCGAGTGTTAAAATATGATCGATAAAATAATTTTCAGAAGGGGGGTTTTTCGAGGAAGAAGAGGTTGAACTACCTTCTAATGTATCCTGCAAGGGATGTATAATGCAATCATGGTATTTCTAGTTTGAAAAAATATTTCAAGTAAACGAATCTTTTAATTTACAGCAGTTTTAGATGGAGGAACATATTTTATGACGGGCAAAATTATAAATCTTGAAACACTGTTTAGGGACCAAAAATGTTTGTCATTTAATTATTTTCAACTCTAAGCCGACGATATGTTTGTTAATAAATGTAATCTTTTGATATAATTATAAAGTGGCACACAGTAAACATTAGTTACATTCCACCTGTACATTCAGTAAAATAATTATTTTTCAACATATCTCAAAAATAAATGTAATAAAAAGAAGTACCGGAGGTATTTTCAGTTTTGGATTTGTAGCCAGGAGGTAACCAGCCAGTATCCCTATGCAATACGGTCCAATATGAATGAATGGTCTCATGTAGAATCGACTGAGGTAATTGAATAATAGACTGAAACGAAAAGAATATTAAGCGTTACTAAGTTACTCAATCAAAACTTTGGCAATATCTTGAAAATTTTGCTAATGCCGACACCTCGACATTAGCAAACTTTGTCAGATTGTGATAGACAATCACTCGGAGAGTTAAAGCAAAAAAGTTTTAGATGAAACCGAAAATAATTTTTATTTGTCAAAAATGACTGTTTTTTGGATAAAAGCATTTTTTGTTCCGTATTGAAACATTTTTAAAATACGTTTTTGCTTCTTCCGAAAACATTTCATAGCCATAAAAAACAAAACACCAGAAATCAGTCCATGCTATGGCCGTGAGGTGAAATATGACGTGATGGCAGTGCTATGACGTTAAATGGAAATTGTGTATGCAGAATACCAATAAAAACGTTTGGGGATGTATGTATTCAATAAATAAAAAACGAAGTAAAAATAATACTTTACAGAACTTTATCAATCAACTGTGGAGTGTCGGGGTTATGTGTGATATCAACGAATCAACGTATTTTACAAGAATATCGGTAACTACATCTTATTTACGTTAAATGGGATAATTTATTATATAAAAATGTAGTGTTTGTTTTTAGATTGAATATTTATTTTCGGCTCATTTTAAGTTTTTTTTAATCCATTTTAGGTCCTGATTCAAAACCCGCGTCTTGTTAGTTTGGTATCTGCATAACCATCTGTCTGTATGTATGTACAGTACTACATCTAAACGCTTGACTATATTTTCATGAAGCTTAACATACTGTGAATACTGTGATTCATTTAGTGACTGGACTGGATTTTGTTAGTCTGTCTGTCCGTCTTCCCGTTCTATGTCTGATTTTGTGTCTGTTTGTACAAGTTTCACATAAATTGCATTCCACAAATTTTAAAACATTGACCTTTTGTTGTACAACATATATTAATTTAGTGAATTATTTTAGCTTTGTCGGTTGAAAACATTCAATTTTGAAACAAGTTATTTTATTATTGCACATGCCACAAAATAAAATTTTCAACAAAACACGTATTCGCTTATAAGACAAACAGTGATAAATACACTACCCTACAATAATGGCCTGGACAGCAAGATGTGATAGTATACGGGTTAGAATACATGTTATAATGGGGGATAGTCCTCCATGTCCTGCAATTACACTAGCAACCCTTATGGGCATACTTTCAACAAGGTTTTGTTACACAGCTATGGGTATTTGTGTCCATTCCTGCTGTATGAAAGTTGCCAGCTCAGCTGTAGATTTCGGACGTGATTCAATGGTCCGTAAGCGTCGCTCTAACTTGTCCCACAAATGTTCTATGGGGTTCAGGGTGGGACTCTGAGCAGGCCAGGGAAGATGTTTTACATCCATATCTTGATACCACAGCTTGGCAGAGGCTACAACATGGCATGGAACGTTGTCGTTCTGGAAGTGACATTCGTCCATTCCATAAAATTTCCTGAGTGTTGGAAGAACCTTATTGTCCAAAATCTTCATGTGGGCGTCAGCGTTCAATTTACCAGTAAAAATATGCAAAGGTCTCAGGCCATACCACGAAAAACACCAGCAAACAAGTAATCTGAATTTAAGCAAATTCGCTGGCCTCCAGTCCATTATTGAAAGGTAGTGTATCTTATCAAATTAATTTGTCATATTTCTCTTAATAATGGCGTAATTCGAAAATGTTGCAATCCTGGTGCAAGAGGGCTACAAGTAAAAAGATATTGGTAGTTAAACTATGAGTGCAATAGTAATGGCCAAAGATTCGTCATTTTTATTAATTGACACATTTTACAGGCTTTAATAATAACTTATTATTTTATTAATAACTTATGAAAATGAGTTCCTAACCATGCCTTAAAATTGTCTTTCGTTGTAGTTACCTTAGTGTCTGTCACTTTTGCCAGTTTACAGTTTTAATAGGGGTGCGATATACATAATGTATTTCATGGATGAATATGCATGCGTAGGATTGGTGTTCGAATTAGGTTGTAGAAAGTATAAAAGTGTCGAAAAGTGTTACAAATTATTTGAATCAATCTTTAATAATTTAGCATTTTTCTACAAAAGAGGAAAGTGATTAGTTGCATCTATTTTTTTAATCTACAATTAACTAATTTAACCCGACTGAGGTCTGTTAATTCTGCTAGCGACAAAATAATAAAATGTGACTCTCTGTATCGTAAAATTATTGCACCAATTCAAAACCGTTATATTCTGGTATGTTGCGAATAACAATGAGCTTATAACATGCATATGATACAAGTAATTACTTTCTAAAAACTTTTGAAACTAATCACCACAAAGAATTCAAATTCTAATAAACATTCTGATTTGGAATACAATTATTGATTGACCTTTCACCAGGACAGATTTATTTCGAAGCAAATTTACATGTGCAGAAAAAGTTGCTCGCAACACACTCAAGACGTTGCTACTTAGTGAGCCAGAATGCGTCTAGCACAGCTGATGCTAACACAATTGCAAACCACGCAAACTGGGACAGCTTCATAATGCAAGCGCATGCACACATCAAAATATTTTGCATTTAAAGACTGATCAGTGCTCGTGCTACGAGCAGTCACATCTGCTTAAACTTGCTCCATTGTGTTAGACGGCGTGAACAGACTTTTTGCCCAACCGTGTTTAAACATTCTTAATCATGTTGTACACTGTACACCGTTTTTGCTTTTTGCTCAATCCTGCTTAAGATTATTGAAATATTCAGTACAGCGTTCTTGTACACATGCTAACCGAGTTTATAGTATATCTATCTTAAGTCATTGAAAAGAGTGCTTAACCTTTAGAACTACGGCCTATGCAGAAGTTGTACCTTAATCGCGCCAAGACGGAATTTTGATTACGGACAGAATAGCAGTTGTATCTTGATCGTGCCAAAGCGGAATTTTGATTACGGCCAAAATAGCAGTTGTATCTTGATCGCGCCAAAGCGGAATTTTGATTACGGCCAGAATAGCAGTTGTATCTTGATCGCGCCAAGACGGAATTTCGATTACGGCCAGGATATCAGTTGTACCTTGATCGCGCTAAGACGGAATTTCAATTACGACCAGAATAGCAGTTGTACCTTGATCGCGCCAAGACGGAATTTCGATTACGGCCAGGATATCAGTTGTACCTTGATCGCGCCAAGACGGAATTTCGAATACGGCCAGAATAGCAGTTGTACCTTGATCGCGCAAGACGGAATTTCGATTACGGTCAGAATAGCAGCTGTACCTTGACAATTATAAGAATCGTGTCAAGAAAGAATAGCGCCAGTTATATCTATAGCCGTAGTTAAAAGGTTAAGTATATTTAAGCAAAACCGATTTGGCTGAACCCTCTGAAACAAAATACCTGTTAGTAAAACTAAATACGTGTTTTACAACCTGCACTGTTCAATGCATGAATTTTAATCAGTCTCTACTTTCTTGAACAACATAATCTTTCCTTGGTTTAATAATTCATATGATTGGTTATTTTTGCCGTTTTATGGCGCTTGGATAATATTTGGTCAAGTTATGTCATACACAAGACAACGTCTAGTCGAAAATGCCGAGAAAGGGAAAAAAGAGGCATGGGTAATAGATTGGTGAGATGAGAACAAAAAAATATATCCTCGATGTCCAAGGAGTGTACCCCATGTTTACTAAACACAGTAAATACAATATTAATCGAAAATATTACGAAAGTACCTCGAATCCACTAGGCATGTACACACCAAAAGAACAATAGATTCCTTAGGGTAGCCAATAGATATATGATTATTTTGTCATTATGTATGAGGTGAGGAAAAAGCTATAACTACACTACTTGGAAATCTTGTGACTCTCAGATAGTTGACCAATTTGGTAAGATAAGTGAGCCCCCAACCTTTGTTAACAGATTCCAAGTGATTGCATGAAGTGTTGTAACCTCAAATAGCACCGTTTGTGGGAGAATAAGGTAAAGCTTTCTCGAGGGAAACATGTGGATAGTGGAACTGGTGTCTAGCAATCAGAGCTCAAATTTTGGGTTGTATTAGTACAAATTTTTATATGGAGCACTATATATTTACTGTATTTAAACTCTACTTATACTCTGAGAACTAATCCATTTCTTCACATGAGTAGCCACGAAACTGGAGCAGTTATTTATTTAATGCGAATTTTTGATTTATGTAAATATATTTTTTTCAAACTTGTTTTACATACTTTGCACATTTTTAACCAGGAATCAGACTGAAAAATAAGTATCCGCGGACTAGGGAGAGGGATTCCAACACAATGGTGTGGATTTCTTTAATCAATACCGTTTCGTAAAAGCTGATAATTCCCTTTTGTAGGCGATGAAAAAGAGCTAATAATAATAATAATATATATATATATATATATATATATATAATATATATATAATAATATATATATATATATATATATATATATATATATATATATATATATATATATATATATATATATATATATATATATATATATATATATATATATATATATATATATATATATATATACTAGCAAAATACCCGACCTTACTCGGTTTGAATTGGTTTACTCTAGATTGAAGAGATAATCAAAATATATAATGACTTACGTTTTTTGTAGAATAAAAATTTATTTTAACACCTTTCGCCATCTTTATATTTTCTACAACTTACTTTGGACACAAATCCAACCCATGCATATCCATTCATGTAATACATTTCACATACATCGCACAATTGCTGTATGACAAAGCTACAAAATGACGAAAGGTGATACTAAGGTTACTACTATAAAAGACGATTTTTAGGGAGATTTGGAATTCCCTTTCTTAAGTTCTTTTCATGTTCAACTCAATTAATTAAAATTACGATTTACGGCGAGTGCTCTCACACTCATAGTCAACAAAATAATATTTTTTTACTTGTGGCACTCTTGCCTCCGGTATGCGACATTGTGAAATTTTGCAATCTTCTCCTTTCATTATTACAACGAATTTTTTAATGTTGGAAAAAGTTCTAGTTTGGATTTTTAAACATTATTATTCTTTAAAAACGGCATTATTCTTTAAATAACGGCATTATTCTTTAAATAACGGCATTATTCTTTAAATAACGGCATAACTACACTTAAAATTTACTGAAAATTTATACTCACTTACCTAACCTTATTAAGTCTAATACTTTGTATTGCTGTTGCGTGTGATGAGAAGGAAAACACATTTATTAAAATGATAAATATTTAAAACAGGAAACAGCGAAGTAAAACAAAATAAAAGATGTCGCAAAAAATTGTTCTAAAGATATTAATTTGTGATTCATTTTTATCTCTTGATCTCGCACAGTTTCCACAATTTACAACTAAAAGTGTACAAAATTTAGAAATGCGAAATTAATTCAGAGCGAAAGAACCAGAAAAAATATCACTGCTCGCGCGATCTTGTTCATTCTCGTTTCGTTGAAAAATATCGTCTGTCCCAAATATACGGAAATTGTTTTCATTGCGCAAAGAATAAAAATGAGACTCGAAATAAATAAAGTATCAGAGATGAAATTCCATAAAAAAAAATTTTTTTTTGAAGAATAAGTACTTTTTCAGCAGTACTGGTAAAGCAATCGAAGTAATGGTAATATTCAATAGACATTCCAATTTTTCCAAAACTACCAATTTATGGTTGATTTAAGTATACTTACTCAGGTGTTTTAGCATGAAACTCAACTAAATATAACAATAAAGAAATGTTTAATATTGCATTTACTAAACTAATAGATAATGTATAAAATAAAATACAATGTAATCAAATATCTGGAATACAATTCATGTGATGTCTACACAAACACACAAACACAAAATCGAGCATAGAACAGAAAGACGGACAGACAGACTTTCGCAACCAATGCCACTCACTAAATGAAGATAAGTACTCACTGTATGCAAATTTTCATGAAAATATCTTAAACCGCGTGGACGTGTATAGGGCACAACATACAGACAGACAAACAGACAGACAGACGGACAGACAGACAGACACCAAACGAGAAAAAGGCGGATTCGGCATCAGAAGGGTCCAAAACGGATAGAAAACTTGAAATGGGTCGAAAATATTGAATGTACAAACAAACACTCCATTCTTATTTATATAGATGCGATCTATTGTAGAACAATTTTTAAAGAAATAAAACAATGAGTTTTGAAAACTTCACATCAGTTTTCCTGGTGGCTGTCTCGACGATGTACTCCCTTCATTAGCAAAACTGACCAGATTTTGATGGACGAGGTATCTCTTAATGAGAAAAAAACTGACCAGATCCTGATCCAGTCAGCATACAAAGCATCGTACAAATCGTGATGACAAGATACCTCGTGATTAGCAAAATTGGTTAGATCTTGATGTACGAAATACTTCGTCAAAACCTCTTTCAATATTTTACTACTTTTTTAGTTGCTGTAATGGCACGGAAAAATACTACAGGAGAAATCATATCTCTACATTATATGTAATATGCAAACGCGCCTTGCAATTTCCCGCAATCATACATATAATGTTTTAGGTTTATGGAATTTATTGCATTACTAGCAAAATACCCGACCTTACTCGGTTTGAATTGGTTTACTCTATATTGAAGAGATAATCAAAATATATAATGACTAACGTTTTTTGTAGAGTAAAAATATTTTTCAACATCTTTCGCCATCTTTATATTTTCTACAATTTACTTTGGACACAAATCCTACACATGCATATCCATTCATGTAATACATTTCACATACATCGCACAATTGCTGTATGACAAAGCTACAAAATGACGAAAGGTGATACTAAGGTTACTACTATAAAAGACGATTTATAGGAAGATTTGGAATTCCCTTTCTTAAGTTATTTTCATGTTCAACTCAATTAATTAAAATTACGATTTACGGCGAGTGCTCTCGCACTCATAGTCAACAAAACAATATTTTTTTCCTTGTGGCACTCTTGCCTCCGGTATGCGACATTGTGAAATTTTGCAATCTTCCCCTGTCATTATTACAACGAATTTTTTAATGTTGGAAAAAGTTCCAGTTTGGATTAATAAACATTATTATTCTTTCAATGACGGCATTATTCTTTAAATAACGGCATTATTCTTTAAATAACGGCATTATTCTTTCAATAATGGCATAACTACACTTAAAATTTACTGAAAATTTATACTGACTTACCTAACATTTTTAAGTCTAATACTTTGTGGTGCTGTTGCGTGTGATGAGAAGGAAAACACATTTATTAAAATAATAAATATTTAAAACAGGAAACAGAGAAGTAAAACAAAATAAAATATGTCGCAAAAAATTGTTCTAAAGATATTAATTTGTGATTCAATTTTATCTCTTGATCTCGCACAGTTGCCACAACTTACAACTAAAAGTGTACAAAATTTAGTAATGTAAAATTAATTAAGAGCGAAAGAACCAGAAAAAATATCACTGCTCGCGCGATCTTGTTCATTCTCGTTTTATTGAAAAATATCGTCTGTCTCAAATATATATATATATTCGGAAATCGTTTTCATTGCGCAAAGAATAAAAATAAGACTCGAAATAAATAAAGTATCAAAGATGAAATTCCATAAAAAAAAATTAAAAAAATTTTTTGAACAATAATTACTTTTTCAGCAGTACTGGTAAAGCAATCGAAGTAATCGTAATATTCAATAGATATTCCAATTTTTCCAAAACTACCAAATTATGGTTAATTTAAGTATACTTACTCAGGTGTTTTAGAATGAAACTCAACTAAATATAACAATAAAGAAATGTTTAATATTGCATTCACTAAACTAATAGATGATGTATAAAATAAAATACTATGCAATCAAATATCTGGAATACAATTCTAGTGATGTCTACACAAACACACAAACACAAAATCGAGCATAGAACAGAAAGACGGACAGACAGACTTTCGAAACCAATGCCACTCACTAAATGAAGATAAGTACTCACTGTATGCAAATTTTCATGAAAATATCTTAAACCGGGTGGACGTGTATAGGGCACAACATACAGACAGACACCAAAAGAGAAAAGGGCGGATTCGGCATCAGGAGGGTCCAAAACGGATAGAAAACTTGAAATGGGTCGAAAATATTGAACGTACAAACAAACACTCCATTCTTATATATATATATATATATATATATATATATATATATAATAACAACATAAAATATACAAAATAACAAAAAATAACCAAACAGCCGGGGTGCATTAACCAGAAACCGAAACTCGAAACTACCCATGCAAGCGCGCTGAAGCTGCAGACATAGCATGGTAAGCAATATAATTTCAAGAACACAAGAATTTCTAAAAAAATTTAACAAAAGTCTTAAAAAATAATAAAAAATGAAGAAATGTTGGTGGATCAGGGCGTCATCAGGGAGGAGCCTGACCCAAACAACATAAAATGGTGTTTTCTACATATGAGCAGCATTAGGCTGAAAAAATTGCTCATACACTCCCCCAAACACCACCAAAAATCAAGTAAAACAAAAACAGAACAAAATACCAAAACAGAGCAGGAACAGAACGAAATGAAACCCGAAGCCGCAGCCGGGATATCATCAACAACAAGCCTAAAAATTGCCACCAAATGCCATCAATTACACAGTCTAACTTATATGCTAACATCATACCTCCGATGCAACAAGTCCAAAAAATAATAATAATATGAAAATCCCCAGCCCCTTATCAAAAATATATTCATAAATAGTAAAAAAATAAAATTGAATTGAAAAGCAATTCCCATGGCTCTGGGTAAATTACGAAAAATAATTATTCATGTGTTGTGTAGGTGTTGATATTAATAAATCTTTCAAAAATATTTTTAAAGAATGAAAACGGGTATTTGTTATTGAGAAGTGTGTTTTTTAGATATTTACATTGTAATAAAAAGTTAGCATCAGAATTACAAATTTTTTTGAAACGTACCAATTGACCAGCTATTGTGTTGTAGTATATTCTTTTAGAGATATTGGAGTCCCAAAATATTAATTTAATGACTGTAAATTTAAAATCGCTGCGTTTATCATATACATTAATGTCAACTTTGCCGGATGAAACAGAAATTTTTATGTCTAGAAAATCAGTATTATTGTTATCCAGATTGGTTTTAATTAAAGAAAGTTCGTCTGGATAGATGGATTTCCAAATATTAGCAAAGTTGCTATTATTAAAAACAATTAAATCATCAATAAATCTAAAAGCAGTATTTATCTGAAGGCAAAAGTTTTTTTCAAAATAATGAAGAAATAAATTAGCAAGAATGGAAGAAAAATTAGAACCTTGGGGAATACCCTTAACTTGAGTGTAAATATGCTCACCATTAAATATAAAATTATTAAAAATACAATAATTAACCAAAAATTCCCATTCCTCAAAATCCAGATCAATTATGTTATTAAAATCATGATAGTAATAGTTCAAAACATCTCTCAATTTGTCCAGGGGTATGCTGGTAAAAAGGTCTTTAAAATCATAGGTCTGAATATCATTAATAATATTTTTATCCAAAAAATTCAAAACCTTGTTATTATCACATATAATCCAGGTAAAGCCTTCATCAAAAATGGCAGCAAGAATAATTTTTAAATATTTAAATAGTAGCAAGCCAGGTTTAATCATATAAGAGTTATTACCACAGGTGATGTAACGGAATTTAATAGGATTTTTGTGAAATTTAGGAATAACTGTAATATAAGGTAAAATTATGTGTTGATTGGAAATTTTAACTCTTTTATTTGAAGAAATGATTTTTTTAATAATGGTATTATAAGTAGATTTACAGAATTTATATGTATCTGAATTTTTAAGTTCAGCATCAAGTAAATTTAAATAAAGTTTTTTACAAATGAAAGCATAGTTACCTGAGGCTTTATCAACTGGAGTAATGATAAATTTATTTTGAATATCCTTAATGGCTGTGTTTATTGTCTTGTAATTACCGGTATTGTCAAAAATAGATTGAATATTATTATTAATAAAATCTTTAAAATGATCATATAATTTCCATTTCCATTCTGTAAACAAACATAAAGGGACTTTAAATTTAGAAGAGGTCATAAAACAGAAATTATCAATGTCTTCCAGAAAGCTTTTAAGTATACTATTTCTATTAAAATTATAAATGGGCCTAAATTTAGTACCTTTATACATAACATCTCTTAATTGATCATTTTCAACAATACCAAGATCACCAGTCACTATGTGTCCTAAGTCTTCATTTAAATAGGGTCTGAAATTTATGTTGTCTCGCACAAGCATACAACTTTATCTCTATATAAATCAATCTTACTGCAAAAATGATTGTAATTAAAAATTTTTCTCCCCAATGGTAAATCATATTTAAAGCATTTTTTTATGTTAAGAAATTTTAAAGGAAAAATATTCTGTAGGTTATTCACAATTCTGTTAAAGTTGAATTTATCGAAAATAATATGTTTAAAACTTATCTTCATATAAATTGGATTATCTTTACTGCTAGTTTTTTTCTTATTAATTTTAGAAAGTCTAGCTTTATAAAAAGACTACCATTTTATGTTGTTTGGGTCAGGCTCCTCCCTGATGACGCCCTGATCCACCAACATTTCTTCAATTTTTATTATTTTTTAAGACTTTTGTTACATTTTTTTAGAAATTCTTGTGTTCTTGAAATTATATATATATATATATATATATGCAAGTTTATCAAGATCTGGCTAATTTTGCTACTGTCAGCATGCGTGTCTAGCATTATGAGGTCAATATCTGATCAGTTTTCTTCTATTGACGAGGTTATCTCATCCATCCATATCTGGTCAGTTTTGCTAACCACGAGATGCGTCCATGAGACAGCTACCAGGAAGGTTAATGCTGAATGCATTCAATGAGTTATTAAGGATTGAAATCAAAATTAAATGTCTTCACAAATTATATTTTTATATTCTTTCTCATAAATAATTTTAACAATTGTTTAGTGAGATATTTTTGTAATGTGAAATTATAATACCTACTACACTCATTTTTACTGGCTTACTACAAGGAAATCTACTGAAAGGTATTTCTAGTGAAGTGTTATTCAGTGCATTATCATTCAGAATAGCTGTATTTAAATTTAAGTGTGCAAATAATGCTTTTTAAGATTTAATTTTACAAAATCTAAAAAGTGACACGTGTTAAACAAGCTATTTTATTTAATTGATTATTAAAAAAGAAAACACAAGTAAACTTACTCAGGATCCGGCTGTGAGAATATCATGGCATAAGGAAAACCTTGAAAATATGTCCCAGCTCCAGTATAAATTATGCACCCTGCTATAGCCGCCACACATAGAGATATGCCTACACGAGGCGACCTAAAAAATAAGTATTCTTAGACAGAATGTTTAATAAATACCATTATGGCATACCAGAAATATGTTAGCTGAGAAGTACCGAGAAATATAGATTTCAATGGGAATTTATTGCTTATAAAATTTTAATGGTAGCCATTTTGAAGAGTAGAGAAAAACCGATAAGCAACCGGAGGGTTGCGAGTGAGAAATTAGGACCAACAAATGACCGTAGTGTTCGAGGAGGGGGGGACTTTAAATCTATCGTGGCCTCAAATGTCCTCAAGTTAGCGTGATGTAGAAGTTTAGGTCCGGTGCACACATCCGGTTTTTCAACGTACGGCGTCACTGCGGCATCGAAAGCGGAATATGCACACATAACCGTGAAATGAAGCACGAACTAATTCCACCCTTTTGCGATGAATATTCTATCGAAGAAAACGTGTTTACTTGGTGTAAAAAAAGTATACTTACTTGGTGTAAAAAAGTATACTTACTTGGTGTAAAAAAAGTATACTTACTTGGTGTAAAAAAGGTATATTTTGAAACAAAATAGACGTTACTGGATACAACCATTTACTAATTATCATTAAAATTCCATTTATTTATGAAAACAAGGTACTTCAGAAAGGAGACTCATGTGCGGCGACAGTGTGGCGCCGTGGGGAACTGCGTTACAAACTGCACGCAAGTTGGACGTGCGTCGCCCCAGCGGTGATGGAGGCATGTGTGCACTGCTCCATTGGATCTAATGTATCCCAGACCGCACTTGCATTGCGCCGCACGTTGAAAAAACGGATGTGTGCACTGGAACTTAGAGAGTAGGGGTTAACTACTTACTTGGCTCCACGTAAAATTTTAAGCTTTTTTTTCTAACCCAGTTAAAAATACGATTCTACACTACCCTGCAATAATGGACCGACAACAAGATGTGATGGTATAAGAGAAAGATAACATGCTTTAACAGGGGCATGGTCCTCCACGTGCTGCAATTACACTAGCAACAATTCTGGTTACCTGCTGCAAGAATGTCGCCAGCTCATCTGTAGATTTCGGACGTGGTTCCCCGGTCCGTAATCGTCGCTCTTACTCATACCACAACTGTTCTATGGGCTTTCGGTCAGGAAGCTGAGCAGGCCAGGGAACACGTCTTACATCCACTATTGGATGCCACTGCTTGACAGAGGCTGAAACATGCCATGAAGCGTTTTTGTCTGGATGTAACATTCGTCTGTTCCATAAAATTTCCAGAGCGTAGGAATAACCTGATTGTTCAAAATGTTCATATTGGCGTCGGCGTTCAATTTACCAAGAACAACATGCAAATGTCTCAGGACATACCACGAAAAAAAAACACCCCCAAACATATAACCGTTTTTTATTCAAATCCGTTGGCGTCCGGTCAGTTATACAGTGTCTCCTAAAAGTTCCCGCACTCCAACTTTAAAAAAATGTCCTGACTGTGTTTTTTTAATTATTGAATTTTATTTTCTGTTTATAGTTTTATCGACTCTTAATTTTTATCGTTTGATTAACTTCGCACTCAAGTTGGGCGATAATAAAAGTTCCACGTCATTTTGTTCTTCATTGCAAGATGAATTCAACACGGATTCAGAGAACTGCGCTTTTTTAGGCTTATTTTGAATATAAATCATATGAAAGATGTAAAGAATTTTGGTGACATAAATATCCAAATGATGCAATACCGAATAAAGATACACTATATCAACTTATTCAACAATGTGTTGCATTATTAGAAGTGAATGAACGAGACTCTTAGTTCCAACAAGACGTTGCAATCTGCCATACAAGTTATGAAACTATGGGCATGCTTCAAGATTTTTTTGGCGACCGACTCATCTCAAGAAATCTTTGGCCACCTTGTTTCCTCATCTGCGCATCGCTGACTTTTTTCTGTGGGGATATTTAAAGAACAAAGTTTATGAAGGTAATCACAATAGGTGATCTGAAATTTGCCATTACTCAAATGATACAAGAAGTCACTCCCAGAATCTAGATACGCGTTTCTAAAAATATGCGCAAACGACTTCAGCTTTGCCTCCATGATAAAGGCGGAAATTTTGAACATTTATTAAAAATGTAAGTTCACATTTTTTCCCTACGTTAGGTTAAAAGTGCTTTATACCATTGGCATAAAAATAATTGTTTTAAAGTTTGTTGTGTTTGTATAATAAATTCACGAATCGTCAGTGTGGGAACTTTTAGGTCACCATGTAGTAGGGTAGTGTACTGACTATATTAGAATCTCTAAATTCAGAATTGTTCACATAATTTAAATAGAAAGCTAACTTTGCAAATAATATATAAATTCTACCATCGTATGATGATGGGAGTCAGCAGAGAAGTGGCAATTTGTTGAACATCCATTTTCACAACTGACCTATTCTCCAAACTTAACACATTGATATTCATTGCAGTAAATACTTGAGATAAATACACATTTACAATAAAATTTAAACAAATACGATAATCAACAATTTCACTTTTTGCATTATATCCTTAACAATTACTTTTTGAGTTGATTGTTACAAGTTTTGACCTGTCAAGAGTTTATATAATCAAACACAAAATGCTTTCTCTACTAACCTTAGCATGGGTATCAGAATAAACAAAGATGCGACATAAAGCTGGAAATCAGATGCAATATACCAGCTTTGAGGGACACACTAAAAACAAAGAAATGCATTAACTCTAAGGTTGAAACAAAATCTATTAAAACTTACAGTTAACTCTAAGTTTTATTAAAAAATATCCATGTAAACGTATTATTATCTCTAAGTTTGAGATAAAACAAATACATTGATTCGGATTATGAATAGATAGAGCAGAGTATTACATGAATCCAAAAAGCTTTATTTCCCTTCTTTCAGTTAAAGTTAAATAATAGTCATTTAAATAATTAGTAAACTAATTAGCAAAATTCACTTTGCGTACAATGCTTATCCCTCCAATTGCTTTTCAACAAGAATCTCTCCATCCAGATCTGAATAATTTTGCTAATGACGAGATTCACCGTCAACAATAATATATTGACTATATTTTTATGTTTTCGAGATCAAATTCTGGTGGCGGATGCACCTATTTCATCTAATGACGAGATTCACTATATGGACAAAAGTATTTGGACACTGCATGTTTTTCAGAAAAGTACTTTAATATTCTATTTAGTAACGTGTAGACCCTCCTTTTGCTTGTATTACATTTGCAACACATGGAGGCTTACTTTCCACAAGTTCTATGCGCAGGAATAGCTCGCAATGTCTCTTGCAAAGCTGCGAAGATGGGCGTGCGTGGCGATATCGTACTCGTCACTCCAGTTTGGCCCACAAGTGCTCGATCGGATTGAGATCGGGGCTATAAACAGGCCAGTCAAGCAAATTCGCCTCATATCCAGGAAACCAGTCCAGCACTCGTTTTCCAGAATCACATCGAGCTCGATCCTGTTGAAAGACACAACCATCATCGCCGTGGTATTGCTATAGTGGAATCAAGGCCAACATATCCAGAACGTCGAGGCACACTTCAGCATTCTTGGTACCGGGTACATAAAGCAATGGGCCGAGTCCTTATCAGGAAAACAACCCCACACTGGATCCTTTTCCAAATTTCTCTAGTGTCCAAATAGGTTTCTCCATAGAGTGTGTTTCGTCCATGAAGATCTGGTCAATTTTGGTAATGACGAGACTCTTCGTTTAGAAAACCCCCTGGTTATTCGTAATACATGCATTCTCAATAAAAGTCTGATTAAAATGTACTATTTAATATCATTTACTACTGAGTATTTATAATTTCATACCATATGATCAGCGTTGTAAAAATTGTTGATGAATATCAAATTCGTCCACCAGTTGTCGTAGCAACCTTCGATAAACCTCTTTGTTGTATCGTGCCATACAGGTCCTGATCCCAAATGTCTTCCGATTGCTAATATCATTATTGTAAACAGATAGGTCGGCATAATTCTAATCAAAAAGAAAAACAGCATTTTAAGCACTCTACTAAAATAAAAAACTTGAAATTTTTAAAAATTTAGCTAAATAGAATTGGATTGTCAGAGAGACTAACTAATCTGATTATAAATGTATACATGGTACTGGTTACTAAATCTCTATTATTACAAAAAGAGTTTCTCCTTATTGTGGATTTTTACAAAATAAGTAATTTCAAAGTTTTGAACTCCACGAGGTAACTCAAATTTTATGATTTTCTAATACCCTCTTTATTTTGATATAGGTATATATTTTCTGATAAAATTAATTAATTCTTCTTACTATTGATACAATTTTAACTTTTATACAACTTAATTAGTAATTCGAATAGAAAAAAATCAATGATCCTTATAGATAATTTAATTTATATATATTTATATATATAATTAGCTCCTATATTGTTATTCATAAACATAAAAATTAAAATAACAAAAACATTTAATTAATCTAATTTTTCAATGCAGTTAATATTCAAACAAAAGAGCTCTGAATGTGAAAAGAATATTCATTGGGAAATAATTTGTTCACTGACAGTTCTACCCTTTTTCACTAAATAGTATATAACTTTTCAAGTCCAGCTCACTTTAAAAACTTTCCGAGATAATAGATTTTTCTAGAAGAAAACTTTTCAATAGTTGATTACAACGAATTTCACGCGAAATTACTCATATTTCTGATGATTTTTCTTGTTGCCGGTTTTTTCGAACCTAGAGATACATTCATGTTAAATAATTTTTCTACACCCTGTATATGAAAAAGATTTTACAATGCAAGCAAACAAACCAGAGATTTTACCCCCCTCGCATGATACATATAGAGGGCACATTAAATGTAGATTATGGCTGGTTTAGCAACACTTGGCGTCGAAACTAATTTGTATTGACTAATTCAAACCATATATCAACTCGGAATTTAATTTTTGTACTTTCTGTTTGCGAAGTGCTTAAATTGTATTTAGAAAACAAGCCACGTTCAAGATACTGACATGAAACACGTATCACATCAAAAGCACTTTCGCCGCTGAAGGTGTATAGAGACCTACACACAACCTGCATTTATCTTGACAGAAAATGTCTCTCATATTAGCTGAAGTTAACAAGTTATTAACCTACCTCCATAATCTATGAAAAATGTATTGTTTTATACTGAAAGGATGATTTCCCATTTTTACATGCTTCATTGTCAAGTAAGACACCAGCAAACCCCTGAAATAAAAGTATGAACGTGTTAAAACGCTTATTACATTAATACCATCTCACGTACAGTTTAATTTTCAAACGCTGCTGACGTTATTTTGTTCTCATGAGGAGCACAACACCAGAAATCAACATCAATACCTACGTCGGCCTCACACAGCGCTCGTAACCAAAGCACTTTGGACCAACTGCCATACAGCCCGGTCCTTGCACCAACGACTACCATTCGAAAACAAGCGGCAAACTTCTATGACTGTGGAATACAAAAACTTGTACCCAGACTTTACAAATGCGTGGACAATGGCGGAAATTAAGTCCAAAAATAAAGCAAGTAAATAATCTGTAATGGACGGTTTATCAATTAAAAATTTTCTGAATGAATGCGAGGCATTATATCTTTAATTTTCGAAAACGCCTCGTATATTGAAATAGAAAGGCGTGTGAATTAAAATACTTTACTTAAAAAATTAAATCCTGTTTGTACTCAAAACGATAATACACTGGTCATAACCCTCTAAGTAATTTTGACGAGGTATCTCATCCATTCAGTTCTGAACAATTTTGCCAATGACCAGATATCTCGTCACAGATAATTCAGGTACAACTTCAGTCTACGTTCATAGCGGTGGCACCGACTTGGCTTTTTTTGGCACACTTCTAAAATCACCAACGGAAGAATTATTTCAAATGAACCAATGAAAACAAACGACAGTTTAACGGATTTTGAAAAAACTTTCTAGATTATTCAAAATAAAAATTTAAACTTTCCGCTTGCCGAGGTTGCCATAAAAACCGCAATAACCGTAATACAGATGGGTTGCCTTAACCTGTCATAACTCTCCACAAGAAGTGGGCCAAAAAAGCTGCAACGTGTTTGCCACCGCTATAAACGTATACATAAGCTGTACCGAATTTAGAATGATGAACATATTGCCCACCGGTTTTATTGTAGATAAGATCAATATCACATCAGTTTTTTTTAATGATGAGGTAACTCGTTCATAGAGATCTGATCAGTTTTACTAAAGACGATATCCCTCATCGAGACAATGAGAAGGTGGTTAAGGAACAGTAAGATGTTTAGCTTACTTTGCAGTGAAACGACCTGGATGTGGGGAAATGATATTGTATCTTTCTAGATTATTTAAAATGAAAATTTAAACTTTCCACTTGATGAGGTTGCCATAAAAACCGCAATAACCGTAATACAGATGGGTTGCCTTAACCTGTCATAACTCTCCACAAGAAGTGGGCCAAAAAAGCTGCAACGTGTTTGCCACCGCTATAAACGTATACATAAGCTGTACCGAATTTAGAATGATGAACATATTGCCCACCGGTTTTATTGTAGATAAGATCAATATCATATCATATCAGTTTTTTTTTAATGATGAGGTAACTCGTTCATAGAGATCTGATCAGATTTACTAAAGACGATATCCTTCATCGAGACAATAAGAAGGTGGTTAAGGAACAGTAAGATGTTTTGCTTACTTTGCAGTGAAACGACCTGGATGTGGGGAAATAATATTGTATCGAGCTTAGCCACCACTACAAAAATTTACTTACGATGCAGTATTATATATTTAACAGTATTCTGAGGCTCTGTAATAGCAGACACTGCTCATTTACTATCACAGTGTCACTCCATTCATTACTGCTCAGCCTTCACTTCACAAGGGCACTCACACTTGGCTGCTAAAGGCAACACAAGACAATTGCAACTGTGATCTTAATACGGCTCTCACAATCTCACGCAAAATGGCAATCATTCTACTAGAGGCTTCATACATCAAATGTCGACTACCGCTAAATTCTGGGAGGGGGGGGGAGTATTGTAGAGAGCTTATAGCCACCACTACAAAAATTTACTTACGATGCAGTAGTATATATAACAGTATTCCGAGGCTCTGTAATAGCAGACACTGCTCATTTACTATCACAGTGTCACTCCATTCATTACTGCTCAGCCTTCACTTCACAAGGGCACTCACACTTGGCTGCTAAAGGCAACACAAGACAATTGCAACTGTGATTTTAATACGGCTCTCACAATCTCACGCAAAATGACAATCATTCTACTAGAGGCTTCATCTATCAAATGTCGGCTACCGCTAAATTCTGGGGGGGGGGAGTATTGTAGAGAGCTTATAGCCACCACTACAAAAATTTACTTACGATGCAGTAGTATATATAACAGTATTCTGAGGCTCTGTAATAGCAGACACTGCTCATTTACTATCACAGTGTCACTCCATTCATTACTGCTCAGCCTTCACTTCACAAGGGCACTCACACTTGGCTGCTAAAGGCAACACAAGACAATTGCAACTGTGATTTTAATACGGCTCTCACAATCTCACGCAAAATGGCAATCATTCTACTAGAGGCTTCATCTATCAAATGTCGGCTACCGCTAAATTCTGGGGGGGGGAGTATTGTAGAGAGCTTATAGCCACCACTACAAAAATTTACTTACGATGCAGTAGTATATATAACAGTATTCCGAGGCTCTGTAATAGCAGACACTGCTCATTTACTATCACAGTGTCACTCCATTCATTACTGCTCAGCCTTCACTTCACAAGGGCACTCACACTTGGCTGCTAAAGGCAACACAAGACAATTGCAACTGTGATTTTAATACGGCTCTCACAATCTCACGCAAAATAGCAATCATTCTACTAGAGGCTTCATCTATCAAATGTCGGCTACCGCTAAATTCTGGGGGGGGGAGTATTGTAGAGAGCTTATAGCCACCACTACAAAAATTTACTTACGATGCAGTAGTATATATAACAGTATTCTGAGGCTCTGTAATAGCAGACACTGCTCATTTACTATCACAGTGTCACTCTATTCATTACTGCTCAGCCTTCACTTCACAAGGGCACTCACACTTGGCTGCTAAAGGCAACACAAGACAATTGCAACTGTGATTTTAATACGGCTCTCACAATCTCACGCAAAATGGCAATCATTCTACTAGAGGCTTCATCTATCAAATGTCGGCTACCGCTAAATTCTGGGGGGGGGGGAGTATTGTAGAGAGCTTATAGCCACCACTACAAAAATTTACTTACGATGCAGTAGTATATATAACAGTATTCCGAGGCTCTGTAATAGCAGACACTGCTCATTTACTATCACAGTGTCACTCCATTCATTACTGCTCAGCCTTCACTTCACAAGGGCACTCACACTTGGCTGCTAAAGGCAACACAAGACAATTGCAACTGTGATCTTAATACGGCTCTCACAATCTCACGCAAAATGGCAATCATTCTACTAGAGGCTTCATCTATCATATGTCGGCTACCGCTAAATTCTGGGGGGGGGAGTATTGTGGAGAGCTTAGCCACCACTACAAAAATTTACTTACAGTGCAGTAATATATATAACAATGTAACCCAATTCTACCATGAAGTTCTTTTTGGCAGACAAAGTTGCACTGTTTCATTCCGTATTGCTAAAATGCAAAAGATATGTCAGAGCTAACAAACCGACGATTAAAAATGAAGTGTTAACAAGAGCAGAAGCGCGCAGTAAAAATATGTCTTTGAACTGAAATGTTTACGCTGCACTAGGTGCCATGGGGCTGAAGGATAATTGAGAGAACTTAAATAAAGAAAGAAGACGGGACCTAAGCAGACTGTATAACCACATCGTGTTTGTATGCTGAGAATGAGGTTGCAGATATGTTCCTGAGTTAGCAGTACTCAATTCTTCTCAGAACCTCTGGCCATCGTGATTCCAAAGTTGAAATATTCGCCAGTTTTCTACTGAATATCTTATGAAAATCGCCACGGTATGTGTGGTTTAATGTTGTAATTAAGATTTCTTAGTGTTAAATTTAAACTAGTAACCTTTAAAAAAATAGCTAGGGTCCCTTAAGGTTTTCACGCCCCTTGATCTTCATAGGACTATAGATGAGTACAGTATGCTATAGATTCCACAGCGTGTAATTAGGACAGTTAAATTGTTAGTTGAATTTAATGTTAGCATTGATGTATTCATTTAACCCAATTCGTCGCATCACATTTTTGTACAGTATTTGTTGTAACCTTTTTTCACTGAATTAAATGTGAGAGTTATTTTTTAATTCCATTTGGGGCGAGTGGCTGGATAGTGGATCCAATTCCATCTGTAGAAATCTCCTTCTGTTACTCTCCGCGACTGCTAAAACGGTTTCCTTGTGTAGTATGAGACTAGTAATAGTCATTTCTGTAGTTTGTTAGAACAAAATGCTGTCATTTCGTAACTATCGGTATTTGTAATATTCAGTTCAAGATTCTTTTAGACACATGTCCTTGCATGGAGGATTGTCATCTCAAGAATTGGAGCATGTATTATCCAGAGTTAAGCAATCTCTTGAAGATTTATGCATATGGGTTTTAAATACACACTTACCCCATAACGTAGAATGTGTCCACAGCCACCGAAGCGTTGATGACAACTTGAAAAGCAAAATCTTTAGGAAATTCTCCTGCTTTCTTTATTCCAACTAGAAAATACACAAGAGGACGATTATAAACATGAGAACATTTTACAATTGATCGCAATGCATTTCCTGTTCTTTGGCGGGTGTGCTTGCTCTTTGAGCCTCTAAGGCATTTACTCCCTTGATGCCACTTCATAAATGTAACTATAGCTCATGAAAATGAATCGCTATGTTCGTGGTATGGATTCCCTTCATTTAAACTCTTTATACATTATTACATGTACAGACAGTGCGCCAGGCATTTTTGAGTTTGCACAATAGAGCGTCGATTATCTAAAAATCGATTAAGCGGATTATAGGTTACTCGAACAGTGGAGATAGTAGATGTGCAGGGCATCGATATACACTCGATAACAAAAAAAAAATCGACGCACCAAGAAGGAGTTGTATGATTGCTATAAGAATTGACAAAAAACAAAACAAAAACAAAACCGATTCAAATTTCAGAGCAATTGAATTATTATTTCAGAGTTTAGAAGTCAATAAGGCGTTGGTCCACCTCTGGCTTGGATGTAAGCTTTCATCTGTGTGACATAGACTGAAAAAGTTTTAAAGAAATAAAAGAACAATACTTACGAAATACATGATGATTGATATTGAGATATGTGTGCGCAAGTAAAATCCATGTTATGCTTAAGAATCTGAATCCGTGAATACACTTTAAGAAGTCTGAGCCACTGTCTGTATCTACGAACTTCTCAAAGTTTGTCATGAAGTTGAAACACATCAATAGTCGAATTGGTACACCTAAAAATAAAACACAACTGCTACATCCGATACATTTTCCAAGTTTAAATTTTTTAATATTTTTATGATATTCTTCATTGCTTACAGACAGAAAAATATCTATTCGTGCATTATTATTAGAAAAAAGCATTTCCTGTCAAACCAATTATGCATTTCTTTTATCTCATTTATAATTTCCTTCTCATTGATGTATGCGGTTTTAGATACATTTAATTTTAATGAATATTCCGTTCAAACTGATCTAAATTCAGTGGGAAAATGTAATTTGTAAAAAATGTTGTAAATGATACCATTATTTCAAAATAGGGGATATAACAGATATCGTATCAACCCATCTCAGTTAAGATTTGGGATAATTTTATTGTAAGTTAAGATGGGGGGGACAGAGAAAAGCAAAAACCGGAATGTCAGGGGAACTGAAAGAAGAAGTGAATGTGGGATTGAGAAACCAATTTAAATGCATTCACTTTTAGTCGGTATAAAGTATTCTTCATTATTAGTATTCAAAGTATTCTTCACTATTTTGTTCATGTTGCTACATCAAATGTTGTTTACTGTTGGGTAACACCACTATTCATGATATACGTACAGGTTTATTTTACTGATTTTCTTTAGAATAAAATGGGATCAGATAGTTAATAGTTAAATAACAATGATCGCGTACGGCATTTGTTAACTTGAGGGCTCAAGAATAAACACTTTATGACTGTTCTAATTACTTGGACTTGTATTGTCTCCTTGGAGGATTGAGGAAGCAGAAAATATTTAACCTTGATTTGGACTCTGGAAGATAAAACGTTTGTGTGCTCAAAAAATGTGCATGTTTACCTTGAACTAGATGCTTGAATTAATTTTCCGCAAATTACATTTTTAGAACGATGTAATTAGTCATGGAGTACATTTTTCTATTACAACATTTTGTAGGTAAACGCATCAGATTCATGTTTTTGTGATTATGTACTCCATTATTATAATCGCAGACGGCCTTTTCAAGATTGGTCAGGGATCATGATAAATCACTATTTATACAAGGACCTCAAAGCTTATCAAATTGACTTTAGAGCAACACTGATCAGGCCTCAATCAGTCATCATATATCCTCTGTTAGATATGGCCACGGTTAACAGGATTGACAACAAACTTCTAGTAGAGGCTATTCGGAATTTCAGTGCGGCTATGAGAACCGTGTTACCAGTTGTAGTAACTAGTTGTTTGAAGCTCGCACTGCCCGCCGACCTTCTGTAAAAGAGAACTCATGGATGTAAACGACGTTGAAGTCCTTTTGCGTTTGCAACTCTTCACTGCATTAGAGGTTGAGCCTCCATCCCACATCCTGGAGTGCCTGGGACTTAACCATGAAGATCTCATTGGAAGTCCATTGCTGGTCCTGGACTTCCTCAGGGTGTTTGGATTCATGGACCTAGTCTAGCCCCGCTGGACTTTGGGGATGGCAACAACAACACAACAGATGTTGAGCCACGGTTGTCCGGTTGGCAGAGAAACGGATTAGCAATCGGAGGGTTGCGAGTTCGACACTAGGTCCAACCAAAGACCTTTTTGTACGTGGAAGCTGGTGCAAGTCAAATTTGTCGTAGCCTTAAATATCTTCACGTTGGCGTGGTGTGGAAGTTTGGAGAGTGGACACATCACAATTGTTGACCTCGTCATACGACTGTGGTTCAAAATTACGTGGTGTTGTCCGTGATTCTCTTGGGATTGATCTTGGAACTACGCCAATAGCTCGTTGTGTTGTTCCAGTGCGACGTTAGTTACCATTACCATTATGAGAGAAAACTATTTTTTTCCTTGGTATCAGTTTAGTTCTTTTTTTCACTTAAAAAGTAAATGCATAAAAAGTAACTTGATTTAAAATAATGAAATGAAGTTTAAATGATTTGGAGATTCCAAATCTATTTATATAACGCATTTATATGAAATAAATGTTTTCACATTCAACTTTCCTCTGGGTGTAAAAAATAAAATACGGTCGACGGACAGAAGTTTGTGGAATAAAAGTGAAACTCAAGCTGTAACGATGAATTTTCACATCCGGTATGCCGCTAGTAGAAGTTTTTAGTCAATACAGTTATCGGAATTTTGAAAAATGGAATATACGTTGCCCTGGTTACAAAATAGCAACGTAGACCAAAAGTCTGTAAGAAAATCTGAACTGATCATGCTCGATCAAAGGAACTCCTTTATTGCACTTTGACAAGAAAGAACAGTAAGACTTAATTTAAGAAAACTCTGAATGTGTGAATAAGAATAAACGCAACTTTAATGATGCGGCGATGGTTTTGTGTTCACATGTGATAAACTTTTTTTTTTTTCTAATGGCGGGCACATTTTGACCGAAGTCATTGACCACTACAAGGCCGGAAGTGATGGCCACTTGTGAAGGAGCACCCAGTGGGAGGGCCATCATTGCCCCTAACAATTACATCGTAATTTTGAACCATGTTCAGATGACGAAGCAACACCTAAGCTGGTATACGCTTACAAACATCCATGCCCGAACCCGGATTCGAACCGGGGACCTTCCGATCTAGAGGCTAACACCTTAACCACTATACCGGTTGGTCGGCCACATGTGATAAACTAAAATATTTTATTTCTATTATACATTTTTTTTTGCAATATTTTTCAGGTTTATTCGCTTTGTGATTGGTATAGCGAGTCACGTGATTCAACGGGCTTATGAATTTGGAGCACGCGCAGACGGTTAACACAGTTATATTTTTTAATTGATTCATTCATAAAATTTGAGAGCACGCTCTAGAGAGTTTGCAATGTTTTCAGAAATACCGGCCAATTTGGTTGCCTTGTCCATAGCAACAGTTGAATATGAAAATATTAAGAAGTACTACTACAGCAAACACGGAGAAGCTAAAACATTTGAAATTATGACGCCCACCCCCTGCTCGCTAAAGCTCGCCAACCCCCGGAGGATTGCTTTGCAATCCTCATTGGTTCGCTACGTGAACCTGTGTTCGCTTCGCTAGCATCAATGAAGACATGTCTCCTAGCAGAAGGGATTGTTTACAAAATATGATATACCAAAAAAATATTTTTCAAATCTAAATTTGCTGTATTACAGAAAATATATATATACAGTACCTCTGGAATCAGAATTCAAATGAAAACTTTGAGCAAATTTTGAGTCGAAATGTGAGCGCTGCTTTGGAAATGGAATACCCAGCATGTTGTTTGTGTGTACATTTCCATAAAGCACTCTTGAGTCACCCACACTTTTTCATTCAGTTTGTTGTCGAAAGTTATAGTGCAAGCGTCTTGTTGAACCATAGCTGTTGGCCCTGAAATGATCCTCCGCTTTCTTTGATTTGTAATTTTAAACTGCAGCAGCTCAACTAAAATGCTTTTTTTTAATAAAATTTCGTACGATAACGCTCTAAATTCAATTGAGGCGACTTCGTGGTAAACAAACAATCATACAATGTTGCCAAAAAGCGATAACAAATAACGTCTTTTTTGCGTGCCACGTAGGAGAACTATATATATAGATGAGATTTCCATGGAATTTTAACAAAGTGTTGTGCTAAAATATTTCCCTTTTTATGTTGAAATCAGATGTTTTGTTCTTGACATTAAAAAAAAAATTATATTTTTTATTTTCCCTATATTTCCAAGTGTGAGACGATAATTTTTGGAACGTTTTCTGAACTGGTGTCGGCTTATATACAGATCCTCTTATCTCGCATAAAAAAGTAGGTAAATTTCAGTAACTCGGGCGCATGCGATAGATATCGTAATGGTAAGGGAAGTGAACCTTCAATCAAAGTCGTACTAGAGGTCCGGAATCAATCCAGCAGCGATCGAAATGGGGAAGGATTGTGAAGCAATCCACTCCCCTTATTGTTGAAAAGTAAAGTTTGCGAAGAGAACTAAATATGATTGCGTAGCAATCATCGGGGGTTGACGACCGATAGCGAGCAGGAGGCGGGACCTACTAGTCGCACTATAATAAATAATTAGACACTAAAGCAGGTATTAATAAAAGTCAATAGTTAGATTCGTGATAGGAAAATGATGCCTATAAATCTGAGTGTTTGTGCATTACATTCCATTCAAATTATGAAAAATTACTTACCAAAGCATATTTATTTGTAACATTTCATGTTTTTCAAACGGGAGGTTTATATAGGTTCAAACGTGTTTGTCAATAACACAGGAATGGTCTATATTGTAAATTAGGGGGAGAAAATGGGGAAATTTGGATATATTGTTTGGTTCTAGAGCGGCTCATATTTAGCCCAGTTGCCAGTTGAATTGCACCCCAAATACCAAACAGCCTCAAGTTATCGACACACACGAAACAAGTTTTACCGACAAAAATAGGGAAACACAGGTTAAAATTCAGACTGTCGAACCAGCTAATGCTGGGCCATTTTTGAAATAGAAAAACAATGGCGATTTTAATTACAGAAAAGATTTTTTTTATGACCGTTAGCAACATACCAATGCAAAAATTATAGTTTACAAAGAAAAAATGACATACTCTTAAATTCAGTTTTATAGAAGTAGCAGTACACTCCGAGCATGGTTCCTATGACTACTAAAAAACCGAAAAGAGAAAACATAAACCTGGAACAAGAAATAAAATTGTGAATGCCTGCAATAAAGTGGTTAAGAATTATACAATACAGAATATACACTACCCTACAGTAATGGACCGGAAAGCAAGATGTGATGATATAAGGGAATTTATACATGCTTTACTAAAGGGATGGTCCCTTACGTGCTGCAATTTTACTAGCAATCCTTCTGGGCATACTTTCAACAAGGTTTTGATATACCGCTCTGGTATTTGTGTCCATTCGTAAAGAATGTCGCCAGCTCAGCTGTAGATTTAGGACGTAGTTCCCTGATACATAAGCGTCGCTCTAACTCGTCCCACTTATGTTCATTGGTTTTTAGTTCGAGACTCTTCGCAGGCCAGGGAAGACATATTACATCCATATCTTGATAACACTGCTGACAGAGGCTGCAACATAACATGGAGCCTTGCCATCCTGGAGGTAACATTCGTACATTCCATGAAATTGCCTGAGCTTAGCCTGAATAACCTATTTGTCCAAAATGTCCATGTTGGCGTCGGAGTTCAATTGACCAGGAACAACATGCAAAGGTCCAGGTCATACCACGAAAAACACCCCGAAACAAGTAGTCGGATTTTATACAAATCCTCTGGCGTCCGGCTCATTATTGTAGGTATGCTTTACAGACATAACTAAATTCGAAATGAATGACTAAGATGCCATGTCACAAATTGAACATTTGTATGGCATACAAAAGAATTAGTATAAAAAACTGATATAGTGATTGTAAATATTTCCAATTTACTATCAGATAGTTTCACCTTCTTGAGAATAGTGACGCAACTCTAAAATGTAAATTTTAAGAACAGTCAAATTTAATATTCTAAATATCTAAGCTTAATATCTCTAATATCTATAACATACCAATAATTCGTTCATATCTTAATGAAATGGAAAAACCTTAAAAATGCGTAACATTGTCACTGGTTATTCTTCTATGATTTTTTGAGGTTAATTAAATCGCCATGTTACACGAAAAATAAAATATTTAGTTAGAGCTGTGTCACTTTCTACCAAATGCAATGTACGAAGCAATGATAAAAAAGTATCCAATCTTTTACCAGAAAGATGAAACTACTTTACACTTAAAACTATGTCCCACTTCTTCAATATACACACTTCTCCCAATTGTTATTCTTCTACTGGATGCATATTTCAATGTCAGCGGATATCACTCTTTAGGATCTTCAACAGGTGCTTTGTATAACTTTAATTTGATTTCCGGTGTGTTATGAAATCTTGCCTTTTCAAAGTTTTCCTCAGTCAAGTACTTTATACAAAGTCGAGTAGAACCATGACTGTCAAACGTTTCGTAGTTGGCCCAAATATTTCTTTATGACAAGACATTCATGCACTAAATTAATGTGGTGAGGAATCATCCTGTTAGCACTCAATGCTCACTGATCTAAAATTCTATAGTTGATGATGGATAATAGTCAGGTGGCATTATTTGTTCAATATTTGTCCCGAAGCAGCTAGAAGCTACGAGGTGTGAGAGGCGCATGGTAGATACTTGAAAAGTATCGTGGAAGTACTTTATCTTCCAAATGTGTGTGTACATTACTTGGCGCTGTTTCTCTCGTTTCTGGCGCAGTTTAGACAAATACGGCCTTTGGACTATAAGAACCAATTAACCAACCCTTGGCACTAGTGCTAAAAACTGTGCTTTTGTTTCAGGGTAGGTTGTTGTACTAGGTCTATAGATAAAATGCCAATGTAATTAACACAATTAAAATAAGGTAACACATTTTTTTCAGACCCCGTATTAACCTCGTATCCTTTTATGATGCACATGAATTTTTATACAATCAGCGAATTGGTACATTTGCCTTTTTATACTAAGGACTTATTTTGTACGAAATATGACGAAAGACATGGGTTTGTTTCTTGGTGGAATGTGTGTATTGACCACATTTCTATAAAAGTCAATGATTCAATCTATAATGATTTGTGAAATGTGTGGACAAAACAGGTGAAATCAGTAAAAGTTAACTTAGATTTTTTTTCATTTTTCAAATTATATTATTCGATTGTATGGAAATTAATAGTCAAGAAACATCTATCATTATAAATAGGTAAGTGGTTTTCATTTAGAAATTATAAATATATTTAGAATTATTAAAATTAAAGAAAATCGATGGATGATCGAAAGAATCGATTTAAAACTTCACACCAATTGCAATAAAGTGAATTTGAAACGAACCTTTAATGGTATTGGAATAATATAACTCATACAAAACATTCTAACTAGAAATATTTTACATTTTTGTCTTAAAAGACAAAGGTAGAGGTTGTTTACTTTGCGTATGTAGGTTATTTGTCTTATATATCTTCGTCATCTGAAACATTTGTTGAAAACATAGCTTTTCTATTGTATTTAAATAACGCTGCAAAATTTACCTTTTTTTTTAAAGGTAAAGGTTTTTTTGCAAAAGTTCTAGAAGTCAGCAAATATGACTGAAGGAAGTTCTCACAACAAAAGAAAACTGAGTACTATACTACGTTGTACCTTTGTCATTTTGACAGGAAATGAACACAAACTTAAGAGGTACTTATAAACACACCATAACTCAAAATTGATTTTTGCATCTGTGACTTTAGTATCACTGTTAGTAGCTTTGTCTTAAATTACAGTGCGATGTATGTGAAATGGATTATAGGGTTGGATCAAGCAAACATACGTATTTAGTCCAAAATAAATTGTAGATACTATAGCAAGATCAAAATTGATCTAAAAAATATTATTTTTCTATCATTTATTTTATTCCTATATTTGCATTACCAGCAAGAGTTGTACTTTTTTATGATAGAGATAGCGCTTTTTCTCATCATTTTCAAAGTTTAACCAATTCAACCTGAGCAACAACGCGTAATTGTGAAGGAATATATACAATCTATAACAAAAAAATCGAAGCACCAAGAAGGAATCATCAAAATTGCTTTGAAATTTTGTATGCAAAAATGTTTTGACCAAATATGCAAATGATTAAAATTTGGTTCCAAACGAATGAATATATGCAATCTCCAGCGCATCGGAACTGCGCATCCAGCAGATGTTTATAAGGAGTTGTTCTTGAACTGTTGTTAAAAATTTCTGCTGCATTGCGATTTAGGATACCTTTCAAAGACTGAAAAAATGCCTCGCCGCAGGATTCGAGCTCATTACGAGCAACTTTCAGCGTTTGAAATAGGTCGTATCATTGGATTGAAAGAGGCATGCACATTGTCGAGCCAGATTACAGTGGTGATTGGCTCGATCAGGCTGGAATGATGCTGACTGGGGACGTATACTCTTTAGCGACGAATCCCGCTTCCAACTGTGTCCTGACGATCATCGAAGACGAGTCTGGAGAAGCCCAGGCCAGCGTGCCGATCCTGCTTTCACTATTACACGCCACACGGGCCCTCAAAAAGGAGTTATGGTCTGGGGTGCCATTTCCCTTGATAGCCGGACCCCTTTGGTCGTCATTAGAGGTACAATTACTGCACAGTGGTACGTTGACGACATTATGATACCTGTTTTACTACCGTTCGTTTCGCAGTACCCTGGGTTTTTTTTCAGCAAGACAATGCCAGACCACATACGGCACGTGTTGATATGAACTCTCTTCCAGCTTGTCAAACACTTCCTTGGCCAGCCAGATCACCAGATCTCTCTCCTATCGAGCATGTCTGGAATATGATGGGAAGGTGACTGCATCCGGTAGGGAATGTTGATGACGTAGTCAGACAATTGTAGCAAATTTGGCAAGAAATACCGCAGGAGACCATCCGGGAGCTTTATCGGTCTATGCCACGCCGTGTAGCAGCTTGCATCCAGGCTAGAGGCGGGTCAACACCTTATTGAGCTCGTTACTGTAACTCTGAAATAAATCATTCAATTGTTCTGAAATTTTAATCATTTTCTATTCTGTACATAATTTTCCTATCCATCAATTTTTGTCTCCATCGGACAACTCCTTCTTGGTGCGTCGATTTTTTTTTTGTTATAGAGTGTATATATATATATATATATATAATATCAAATATTTACTTACACGACAAAAATTTCAACTGGATTGAACACTTTATCTTCTTTTATTTCACATCGTGATACTATTGAGTCGAGACCAACATATTCTTCAACTGAAAAAATAAAAATTAAAAGTAGTTCAAAAACATGCCTTTTACTATATCATCTTAAGCTTTTTAGAACAATATCATTTGGTATTGTGCATAGCAAAGTCGTGTAGAAAAATGTGTCAAACCATAACACAACCATGGTCTTAAATCATTTATTTGACGTAAAATAAATAACGCAATACAGTCGGTTTGTCCACCTTCAAAAAATCAAATTCGATACATTTAAAAAAATTATCTCCTTATCCTCCATAGCATCGTGAACCAATGATTAAACTAAATCAGGTGAATTGTAAATTGGAATAATTTCAGTTTTTCTGTGTCCGGTACTCATTATTGGATCTAAATATCTAATAGAAATATCTAATTCTCAATTATCGACTGCTCAAGTTTTAATATTCAAATCCAAATTCGTAAGCAAATTCGATCTCTTCTCGTTTATGTTCTAACATTAAGGGAACTCAGATTATCATAATAGCTACTGCCACTGTTGAGACATAATACCTTTACAAGAAATACAATTCTTAATCCTCTTGCCGGTGGTTGTTTCGACGAGATTTCTCGTCATTTTCAAAACACAGCAGATATCTGGATAGATGAGATATCTCGTCCATCCAGATATCTGTTGTTGAAAAGCTATCTGCTGTTGAAAAGCTATCTGCTATTGAAAATATATCTGCTATTGAAAAGATATCTGCTATTGAAAAGATATCTGCTATTGAAAAGGTATCTCCTATTGAAAAGATATCTGCTATTGAAAAGGTATCTGCTATTGAAAAGATATCTGCTATTGAAAATATATCTGTTATTGAAAAGATATCTGCTATTGAAAAGATATCTGCTATTGAAAAGATATCTGCTATTGAAAAGATATATGTTATTGAAAAGATATCTGCTATTGAAAAATATATCTTCTATTGAAAAGGTATCTCCTATTGAAAAGATATCTGCTATTGAAAAGATATATGCTATTGAAGAGATATCTGGTATTGAAAAGATATCTGTTATTGAAAAGGTATCTGCTATTGAAAAGATATCTGCTATTGAAAATGTATCTGCTATTGAAAATATATCTGCTATTGAAAACGATATCTGCTATTGAAAAGATATCTGCTATTGAAAAGGTATCTGCTATTGAAAAGGTATCTGCTATTGAAAATATATCTGCTATTGAAAAAGATATCTTCTATTGAAAAGGTATCTCCTATTGAAAAGATATCTGCTATTGAAAAGATATCTGCTATTGAAGATATATCTGCTATTGAAAAGGTAAAGAAATCAGATCTTGATCTCATTATCGTAAAGATATCTGAAACAGCTAAATGAAGAGATATCTCGACATTTACAAAATTGGTCAGATCTTGATGAACGAGATATCTTGTCGAAACCACAAGGAGGGTACATGCCTTCATAGTGTGAGTGAGAGAACATTTTATTGACTAAGTATTTGCCTATGATAGAAAATATTTTGCAACATAAACTGTATCACCTAAATTGTTCAGGTCATGCCTCAAGTTTTGGGATTTGTACTTTACGCTCGCCAACCCCCGGCGATTGCTACACAATCCCATTTGGATTGCTTCGAAAACCAAAACTCCTTTTGCAGAGTTTTCAATCTCCTGCGAAAAGGTGAGTCTATCTTAATTATTCGAATATTCCTAATTGGACTTGAAGGGGCCATGACGTCACAGCGAGTTTCACCAACTACTAGTTTCACAATTTGTACACTATCACGAAATTATACTTTTAATCGCATCGAATTTATTTATTAACCGATTTCAAAATAAATTGTACCATAAGAATGATTACATTTTAAGGTTTCCCGTGATGTTTTCAAATTTAAAACTAATAATAATAAGCTGTAAATGTGAGAGTTTTAACAAAAAATAAAGAAAATAAACCGATTTTACCCGAATTAAAAAATAATAATATTATCAGAAACAAAATTGAAATTTCTAAAAATTCAATGAGGTGCAAAAGTTTACTTTCAGAGGTACTCTAATAAAAACTAACGGCTGAAGACTGTAAACTTTTACGTGTTTTGCTCACCCGAGTTAGAAATTTCGCTTTTTTTCGACTTTGACACTTCATACACCTTAAACTGATTGTCGCATCAGAAAAAATTCTTCTCCATCTTGTTCCTTGTAAAATTTTGAACCACATGTTGGTTTCAAAATTTTATGATCCGTACTTTCTCGGGAAACCGTCTAAGAATCGAGCGAAAAAAGCGAGGTTTCAATCTTACGTCGGCAACTTTATTTTAATATTTAGAGATTTTGTATCGTCTGGTTACTGAAAAAACGAGATTACTCAATTTTTTCTTACTTTTTCAAGCATAATTGTACGCAGTATGTTCTGTGAAAACAAGATACCTACTGTGAGATTAATCTATCAATTACATGTGCAAAAGAAATAGTTAACAGCATCGTGTGGAACTGTATTTAAAAAAGAAAGTAGTGGTTACCCTATTTTATCAGTAACCTGCTGATATGTCCTTTTAGAATGTTAAGGTTAACAAAACAAGTCTCTAATTTATTACCTATCAATTACATGTCCATTTATTAACCAATTAATTACACGTTCAGCAAAAATAGTTAACAGCACCGTGTAAAAATGTATTTAACTCATAAGAAGAAAAATATGGAGTTAAACTCTTTTAGCAATAACCTTGTGATGCGTCATTTTAGCGTGTTTTGTTCAACAAAAGAAGTCACTAATTCTTTACTCAAATTATTGACCGAATGTCTTTCAAACTGTTTTCTTGCGTTTGAATGTATAGACCTTCTATACTCAGCATTTTACCTGTCGTTAATCCTTAAAGCAAAATTTCGTGTCACTGCCGTCTTAACTAATAGCAGTTCAGATATACTAAATTATTCTCTTCAGGTGAGCAGATTACGGTACATGTACCACATAAACTGAATACCAGTTTGAAGGTTATTTTAAGAAGTCACCATACATATTCGTATTATTTTCAACATCCTTTATAAGAATACATTCATTATCAAGAAAAGTAACTTCCAGTATCAAAAATAACAAACCCCATTCTTACTTTTTGCAGCAACCTGATTCATATCTTCTAAAGTGCATCCAGACGGAACACACAATCCCATATGGAAAGACACAAAATGCATTAATTCAGCAAACTGCGCTGCTTCACTTACAACCTAAAAATATAGGTTACAAATAAATATTTTTCAACAATCCATGAACTACTGCAACAATTTGCAACAAAAAATCTCCGCATTCCTTATATCTCAAGAAAACCAGGGAAGTTATACATCTAGGTTTCTACTAATTCATACTTTGTTCACCAAATAAAGAAACAAATATACACTGCTCAAAAAATTAGGGTTGCTGGCAAAAAAATGAAGAAAACCATACGAGACAGCTGTGCATGGGCATAAAATGGGAAGTATATGTATAAATGTATATATATATATATATATATATATATATATATATATATATATATATATATATATATATATATATATATATATATATATATATATATATATATATATATATATATATATATATATATATATATATATAAAATGAAGAGACGTACCAATCGACTAATTTGGATACTTAAAAATGAAAGTGTTGTCTGAAGGTGGTGAAGGAATTTTAATAGGGTGTGTGGTTCCCTCGACCTGTTAAGACTGCTACACACCTGTTTTCCATCGATACGATAAGGTTATCGATAAGACTTTGGGGAATCATGTTCCACTCTTAAAGACGTGCAATCTCGAAATCCCGAACAGTCAACGTATGCATTGGCCTTGCTGCAATGCGTCGTCCTAGTGCGTTCCAGACATGCTTGATCGGATTTAAGTCAGGAGACCATGCTGGTCACTCCATAAACTATACTATTTCAGTTTCAAGCATCTTCCCCATATGTTGAGCTGCATGTTATTCGGTATTATAATGCGTTAAAAGAAAGAAATCGCTAATGGTTGCAGCGTAAGTTACGACATGGGGTCTCACTATATCGCCTGCATATCTTTGGCCCGTAAAAGTGCCATTCCGAATAAGATGCAGGTCCGTACGTCCACCTATGCTGATTCCGACCCATACCACCATTCCCCCTCGTCTGTACTGTTATATTTCCTGTGCTAACGTGAGGTTATTTCAAGTTCCACTTTCCCTCCATACCAGAACACGTCGGGTGTCCAGTTCTGTCTGGAGTGTGTCAGAACATACTCCAGACAGAATCGGGACTCGTCGGTGAACGGCACCTGACTCCGATCACGCTATGTCCAATCTCGATGTTACTCAGCCTAACTTCTTCGGACCGCACAATGTCTTGAGCTCAAAGGTATACACGCGATTCACCTACGTGCATAGAGGACACCCTGATGCAACCTATTTCGGACTGTTTGGCTTGACACCCTCCGTCCTGTTGCCAAAAGAAACTGTCTTTGCAGCTGAGTAGCATTGCATCTTCTGTTACGACGAGCTGTTAACATTAGCTAGTTAAAATATAACATAGAGCATCAGTTGTTGTGTTAGCACATGGCCCTGATCGACGTCTAACATTCCTTGTTTCTTGGAATCGATTCCACAGCCTTGAAATGACACTCCTTGCCACTCCGACAGATTTCGCTACACTCCTTTGTGTTTGTCCGGATTCTAGTCTCCTGATAATTCGCCAAGCCGTGGATTCCGGTAAATCAAATTGTGATAGCATTTTCAAATCACCTTTAAAAAAAACTGAACAGTTGCGTTTCTTGAATTATACAGTAAAAAAAGAATCTTCTGTGAAATAGCGATTTCAGCACTTGTATCCTTTTTTGGGGTATTTGACGTCATGAACGTTGATTTGCATATGAAGTTTTCTTCTGTTTTGTGCTGCATTTTAGACTGTGGTTGTTTCATTTTACGTTAGTTTTAAGTAGAATTATTTGCATAATTTCGTTAAAACCATGTGCTCCCCAAATTTTTTTGACCAGTATATTAGAAAAAATAGAAATTGGTGAAATTACTTAAGTGATATAGTGCTCAGGTAAGTCAGATGACTCTCGGGAAGTCCATATCTAGAAAGTGACTAAGTGAAAGGGCTAACATATTAGAAAGCACCATGGCATTGCCAATAAGTGGAAAGTTTCTTCGTCAACCGGTAATCACCGCTAGTGCGCTCCCAGCACTAAAACAGCAAATTTAGAACCAGAATCTGCTCTAAATACTTTATTCGTTGAAGCGCATTACACTCAATTTGTCACCCAGTTGTGTAAATTAACTCATTTAAAATCATGTGGCTTAAATTACTCTCTCTTCTAGATACAAAAAGAAAAATCTCCATATAAAAACAGAACTAAAAAAGCCAATCAAGAACAATTTCGCTTATATTTTCGATCTGACTCCATTGACGTAGGTTCGAAAATTGGAGAGTGGTGTGCCATATCAGGTGTTGACCGCATCATCTGATCGTAGATCAAAATTACGACGTGTGATGATTTGTCTACCTGCCATCATGAATCTCTTTAAATTATATTTGCTATGTAAAAAATACGATCGATTTTCGTAAATTTAGAAATTTAATCTTAAGTAATGTTTTCTTAAGTTTTAAGTAGATTCTCTCTCTCTCTCTCTCTCTCTCTCTCTAGAACCTTCCTGATTAGCAACAAATGACCGTAGAATAACAAAATAAAACTCCGGGTACCTACTCATTGTAAATTTTAGTAAATTTGGTAATATGTCATTAAACTAAGTAATAAAATCGTTTTTACATATTAAAAGACACCAATTATAATCATTGCTGGATTTAGTTAATTTACCATTATATTTGAAATCAAGCAATGTAATTACCTGCTGTTAACACCTCTTTTACGCTCCATTACTTTAATATGGATCACTAAGTTCAAACATTACGATTCCCACACCTTTACCAACTTTGTAATCATGGAAACGTCTGTCATTATCTACCTGCACCAACTTATTTTCCCACTTCAGTTAAGGCTAATTTATTGTTTGATGTTAAATATGGTATTCAAACCTCTACGTAGGAAAAGTGAGCTCAGTATTTGTGAACTGCCAAGCTAATATGGTAGTGAGAGGGAAAGGAGGAAAAGCGAGTAAGTAAATAATTAATTTAATTATTTATTTATACTTATTAAATCAAAAATTTTATTCATTAAAAGTAACGGACATTAACTTACCAAAAGTGGAGCCGTAATATGTTTATTTTATGCATTAAAAGTAATCAACAATAACCGTTGTCAAATACAATGGACAACCAACTTTACTTTAGTAGTCTGGTTGAGCAGAATCAAGAGTTCTTCACACACAAACAATGCAAAGACGTTACTCACCGTTCCACCAGAAGAGAAGTTCTTCAGCTCTGGTAAAATGTTACCAAGTTTGTAGTAGCGTGTCTTGGGTGGCACCGGAAGTCTGAGCTCCATGGTACAGTACTTCCCATTAAACAGTACTTTTCCCTTATCTTTAGACCTTTCACTGAGCGCTTCTATTTCCAAGCATTCGTCATAGACTCCGAGGGAAGACAGAGTACCCTCAAACATGCCATCGATCATTTTCGCGCTGGAATCAAGAACTGTACGGGACATTCAAAATTTAAAGATTAGTTCTTTGATATTGTATCACTGAAATCACGTTGGCAATAAGATTGGGTTGAAAAGTGTTTTGTTAATGTTGCATAATGTAATCGAAACATGGAACTCTTGGTAACTTTCTTTGTGTTGCTAAGTCTGAACCATTCATTCCAGGCAGCATGTGTTAAAGTTTTATAGCATTCTTGTACGTCCGTTTCAATAAATTCAACACCATGAAGGAATCATCCGAATGAAATGAAATTTCCAGCAAATGTCAATTATAGAATGTTATGCAAAGTAGTAAAGTTTTAGAGCCACCACGCATGCGTGATGTGATGATGTGAGCAGCGCCCTCTGAACTGATGCTAAAAGCGTATAAATAGAGGGCTGTAGCTGGTCGTTGAAAATAGCGCAGGGTTATTTTTTAGTGGCGAACGTTTAGTGAGACCTAAGTATGCTCCACGACGAAATAGGGTGAAATTTCAACAAATCATGGACGATCTCAGCTGCTACGAATTGAGGGTAATCTGAATAGCAACAGGTACGTCCGTGAAGTGCTAGAGCCCGAAGTCGTTCCCTTCCTTCAAGGCATCCCTGGAGCTATCTTTCAACAAGATAATGCACACCCACATGTTGCAAGGAATGTTCGAGACTTCTTTTCAGCCCAACACATGTCACTTCTTCCTTGGCCTGCTTATTCACCAGATATGTCGCCTATTGAGCAAGTGTGGGATTTGGTTGGTCGGCGTCTCGCTCGTGATCCGCGTCCTACAGCTTTAAAAGACGAACTTTGGGTGCACGTACAAACAATATGGCATTCCCTTCCACAAGCAGACATTCAACATCTGTTTCACTCCATGCCACGTCGCATACAGCGTATGGTGGCTACACCAAATACTGATTTCGGACTCTTAATATATTTTTTTTTGCTTTGAAAATTTATTCATTTATTTGTACTAATACAAGCCGTTTGAGTATTAAATTTGATTTAATTATGATTACTCCTTCGTGGTATTACATTTTTTACAAACAGCACAGTATGTATGTATGTATGTATGTATGTATGTATGTATATATATATATATATATATATATATATATATATATATATGTCTGTCTGTTGTGTCTTCAATAAATACTCTTTTGCAATCCACATGGCCTGTGTCATTTCTTTCCTGTGAAGGAATCGTATTTACCAGTTAAATTTATTCGTCTAGATTTATTATAATACACGGACACAACGTAAGGTTTTCAGCTGCAACTTTGCAGTGAAGTGTCTTTTGGATGTTGGGAATGCTACAAAAGTTACTCCAGAGTTGTCGAACCGATGAGTGAAAACAAAACGATAACAAGAACACCAGCGAACAGCAAAAAAAAGTATCGGTACCGCATTGTTGTCACTGCACTTGGTGCTATGAGACAGAAGAAAAGTTACTGAAAATTTTCAAATAGTGAGGAAAAAGGTCATGTTTGAAAACTTTCAAGCATGACCCTTTCGTCACCTAAGTGTTAATGCATAAAAATTAAGTGCTTATCTGGTACTGCAAGTACGTTGATTTAAGTGAGAATATTTTAAACTTATTAACAATTAATGTGATATTTAATGTAGTATGAAAATAATTTTTAAAATTTTTTCTATACTAGGGGGCTACGCTCCCTGCTCGCTTACGTTCGCCAACCCCCAAAATTCCCCCCACAAACTTCAAAAAAACCCACAAATTTCAAAAAAATATTATCAAGAACCAAATTAAAATTTCAAAAAAAAACTCGACGTGCTGCAAAAAGTTACGTTGAGAGGTACTCTTTAAAAAAAATTCACGTCTGAAGACTGAAAATTTGTATGTGTTTTGTTCACTCGGGGAAGAAATTTCGCTTCTTCAATTTTGACACTTAATAAACCCTAAACTAATAGCCGCATCGGAAAAAAATCTTAATAATGGTCCAGGGAATACGATGAAGAACAAATCATGTTAATTTCATTTTTTTTCCGATCAGTACTTTCTCGGGAAATCGTTTAAGAATCGAACTGAGTGATGTAAAAATCTATATAATTAGTTTTGCACCAAACTTTTAGGTTAAAGTATGTAAGTTTATCTTTTGTTTTCATAATTAACAGTGATTTTACCATGATGCAGGGTGATTTTCACTTAAGATTTTACCCCCAAATCGCTATGGTTTAACTTAACTCGATTACTTTTTCCGAGGTCAACCATTAGACAGGAAAAAGCGTACTAAAGCGTACATTTGAAAATATACATCTACGAGTTGATCGAGACATTTTGAACATCCCCTGTGATATCGACGTAATTGTGAAGAAATAATCAAATTTTACAGCTTGCAATGTGGGGAAGCGAACGCAAATAAAAGGGAAAACCCTTTTCAAAATTATAGCGCTATATTTTCGGGGTAAAATAATAAGTAAATCTTCCTTTATATTCAACTCCTTTCCGATTACTAGTTTAAAACATGGTCTTAGAGATATAGTAATTTATGCACTTTATGCAACTCTAAAGCTTACCTTTCAATCGTGTTATAAGAATCTAAACCTTTTTATACTTACATTTAACTGCCCAAGGTTTTATGCGTTTAATCCCGGAAATTAGCAGCACTGACTCCCTCATGCATTGTGAAGATATGTTCATGCTACCGCTTCCTTGCATCACATAAGGTAACATCATTTTGATGGCAGAGTTTACTCCTTTTCTCAATTTATCCTCAAAGTTTTCCCACCTCTCAAGTACAGTTGCATTTTTCGGTTTTATTCCATTTGTTTGAGCGTCATCTTTTAAACTTCTATATTGTCTTTCCTTTGTAGCCCATGAATCGATGTTATCCTTCAAATCAAGTTCATGCCCTTCCGTGCACAAAGATACCAGCACTAGCACTAAAGTTATTCCGCATCCAAATTTCATGATGGATAAATGTTGAAGAAGAATAAAAGGAAATATTGTTGGAGCTTGCAGTCTGTTTCAAACCTATGATGTATTCACCACCTGACTACAGACTTTACACATTGTCAGCTCTTGTCAGGAATAGCCTCTGTTCTTGTATAGAAATCTAAACACAAGAAAAAATATTTCATCAGTGAAGTCATAGAAGGCGGATCATGAACAACAATATCAAATTTATACACTAATACATTATTTTGAAAGTACTAGTTATATTTTTTTCTAGTAGCGTATTGATAACAGCCATCACGCCGTTGCCAAATTTGAATTGCGAAGAGATCCAATCGCCATGATGTCACAATCTCTTGCGAGAGCCGTTGCGTCACAATGTCTTGCGAAAACCGTCGACGGCTTTGTCAAGTAGATGATTCGGGTGGAACGCCCTTCAGAGCCAGTAGAGAGAAACTCGTTTTATGTTCCGCTCGGCAACCTTCTCGTACTTTCAATTAAATTCCAATTTAAAAATTAATTTTAAAATGTTCTAGATTGAATTTTTAAATTCAGTGCGACCCAAATATTAAAAAAAATTCGAACTACCTGTGTGCCAAATCCCATTGCTGTAAGCGCCATAGATTCGTCAGGAGGGTACACACATACAAACAAACAAACACTTCCTTTTTTATAATAGTAGATATAGAACAATGTATGTAAGTGTATGTTTTTATACTTAATTTTGATTAACTAAGCAAACTTTAAAAACATCGAAAAAAAGGAATGTTGGGTGGAAACTTTTTAGAGGCAGTGATAGGATAGTGATCCATCAAGACAGCGCTCAAAATACATCGCAGAAACCACAGCAAATGCCGTGAGCTTAGCTTAAATCTCTGTTAGATCAATGTTTCTCACGTCAAGTTTTGCTGCGAATATTTGAAACCGAATATTTCTCTTTCAAATACCATCGATTAAAAAAATTTTGAAACAAAAAGGTATGTGCCTAAATAAGGATAACTTCGGATGGTCCTTCGCTTGCAGATTTTCAGGTTGAAATAGCAGTTCAGCAATCGTTTCGTATATATGATCGTAGACCTTGCTTTTAACTATGTAGTAAAATTGCAATGTTAATTTTAGTTAACGTCGTACTAGAGCACCACAATGGGGCTATTGACGACGGTCCGGGATCAGTCCCTTAAGGGAAAGATCCGAGGACAACACCTCGTAATTTTGAGCCACGGTCAGATGAAAAAGCAACATCTGATCTGGCATCTTCGATTCGAACCAGGAACCTTCCGATCTAGAGGCTAACACCTTAACCACTATTCCGGTTGGTCGGCTTTAACTATGTAGTAATGAAACAACTGCAATTTTCTCTAGCCTAATTATTGACTGATGCCTTCGTAAACTTGATAATAAGGAAATAAACATGCGTCTACAGTATATTTATTCAATTATTTTAAAGTTTAGCGAAAAATTTACAACTGCAATTTACCGTTATTACATAAATTTTAGGTTTTGCATGAGTTGAATAGTTTTTGAAGTCAGCTTATAAAAGCTCACAGTAATATTTGCTGCTAGCTTCAAAATCTTATTTCGAGCTCTGCATCAAGAAGTGTGCGTGCGTGTTAGCGATATTGGGATTCTACTAGATATTCAGTAGACCATTATTGAATCGAAAACCTTTGAGCAGTAATCAAATCGCATATTGATATGCCGAAAGTAACTCTGTGGTTTTGCACAATTTTGTGGTCTTTAGATTTGTCCTTGTGCTTCTCAGCTATAAACAAAACGTCATCAAGACCTTACGTGTGGTTTGATTCTATCTCTATGAGAATCTAAAAATTAACAAAAAGGAACTGTCACGATGATTTGTTATTTTTTTAAGATTTCAAATAATTGGAAAAATATTTTATAAAATTGATTAACCGAAGTAAATTATTTTGATGCTTTTTTAATGCATAGCATTTTTCCCATTATTTAGTTAATAATTTAAAATAATGTCCAACCAGGCTAAAATCCATTTGGTTACTGTCCAATACTTTTATTATATGCCAATATTGTTTAATGCTTTTAAAAAGAGACATTAGTATTAATAGAACAAGACTTAAATGGTGAAAAAGCACGGAGAGGAATCTAGAGATTAGAATACATGCCAAATTATATTGATTGCGTGAATTTTTAAATATTTTTACTTATATATACGTATCTAAAATGGTTTTTATAATACGTGGGATACGTTATAAATCCCAACTAACCTAAGTCTGGCAAAATTGCATAAAAATGGATGATTAATGGGATTATGCGATGACAAATCTTTTCATTACATTAAAATGAGGTGATATTACTAGGAAGTTTGGAAATATATCTAAACAACTATGAAACGGTTCCTAATGTATATTTTTATAGGTGAAGTAGTTAAGCAATGTCCTACAGTTATGTAAAGCTGCCAGTGCAGACGGATAAAGAAACAGTAAAAATAGTTGACGTAAATATTTACAGAGGCTTGAAAATATGACTACGGTGAAAGCAGACCTTTTGATCCTGTTTTTGAAAGAGGGCTTTCCTTATAAACAACTGCTTTTATAATCGCTTTACATTTGAATACTTGAAATGAACTATTTTATCCTGGTTTGGAGAAATATGATGTATAATGGAATTTCGGTTTTCTCAAACTTTTGATTACCTGAATGTATGAATGCACTCCTTTTTGTAGGCTATAGTTCATTTCTAGTGAGTTTCTATCTGAGTTATGTGGTTCAGAATGAGTGTACTTGATAAATTAGGGAGCGGAGTAAACATAAACATCACGCGTTCCCTTAAAAAATCAGTGGATTATAGCTCTCTGAGCTTATTGTGCGGTGCTGAAAGCGATTGCAGTGATTACGAGCCGGCGAAACAAATAACGAGCATGCCTAATTTTGCGTGTCGTTGCCTTTTCCCCTAACGAGTTAGACTACCTTTTTAGAAATGGACTACTCCAAGAGCATCTGCTTTTCTATAGGTCCCGCACTATACCACAGGAAGAATAATACTGTGGCGATGTATACAGGACTAATCCCTGAACCAGATGCGCATGCGCAACGTTATGTTTGGGACTTCCGCACTCAGAGACGAGGATGTTTCAGAGATAAAGATGGTTCAGAAAGATAAGCTTAGATATATACCGATGACGTTTAGAGTTGCATCAACAGTTTTGTAAATAACCTACATTTTACTCGCCGTGTTTTTTGCCATTCAGTCATTAAATGGTGGTTCATACCGAATTTATGCGCTACATTATGAATGATAAATCACATCCGTATACAAACGAGGTTTTTTAAGTGAAACAAAATCCAAACATTAGAGAAACAATTTTTATTTCAATTTGAATCAGGTCTTCGGTTTAACTTTATAACTATAATGGAAAATAAAAGTCATTGTTAAGTTGGGTCAAATAAAAAAAAATACAATTTTAGAGAATGGTCTCACTCCAAAGGAAAGTTACAATGTGACGTTATACTCAAATAACGGAAATAAAAATATAGCACCATAATCAATTGTATGCCTTCAGAAATTAATGATGAATTAAAAACAAGATAATAAAATTAGTAAAATGATTTTGGTAGAATACTCAGTAAGCTATTTTTATACTCAATATAGTTTAACGTAGGGAATAACTCAATAGTATAGAATAACTCTCACCTTAGTAAAATCAATGAAATAACAACCCAATCTGCAAAGAAGTGAGTAGTAATGAATAGACATAGCAGCATCCTAAAGTATTTACACTGTTTGAGAAATGTGCAGATATACTTGGGTAACAGTTTTTTCTACATCAAGGTAAAAATGGTAATTGAATACCATAAAAAAATGTCATTAAATTTGAAATTCAATGCCACAAAAGTCTTCACCTCAAGGATTTAGATTAATATAAATATACGGTTTCCATAAATTATGAAAAAATCTGGCTATCCTTGTAATCTCGACAACGACGACTCTTAATTATGCAGAACACCATTTGAATACCATTTAGTAGAATAAAACGCTTCTTTTTGTAGGATTCATATCTTATCAATCTTTAACTACTTCATCCTGATTTAGAGTTCGTCGTAGCCCAGTTGGAACAGCAATGGATTAGCAAGAGCAGAGATTTATGAGTTCTAAACTCGGTTCAACAGAAGACCACCATGGACAAGAAGGCTATTTCACGTTAAAACTGTCGTGGCCTCAAATGTCTTTGTGTGGTGTGGAAGTTTGGAGAAGGGGATGCCAGCTCAAGTGTAATTATCGTCTGACCATGGTTCGAAATTACGAGGCATTGTCCTTTCTCTTCGGGGATTGAGACCGGAAAGTTACAAATAACCCATTGTGCTGCTCCACAACGAAGTTAATTAACTACTTACCTACTAATCATGATTTAGAGAAATTTGTATGTTTGAATTTCAGGATTATCTAATTTTTGGCTACTTGATTTAAATGTTCGACACCTTTAGAAAATGTAGTTATGGTAACAAGTCCAGTTATAAATTTAGATAGTTAATTTTAATAGTTCTTTAGAATAGAGCTATTTAGGCAATCTAAATGGTTGAATAAAGAACATTCTTGAAAACATGCATTTAGATGAAAAAGGCATATTTGGTCTGTGTCTTCACCTTTCACGATTTCATGTAATACATGTTTAAAAATTCAACTAACCATTTTCTAGACCACCTTCTCAACTATTGAAAAACCGTTCGTTTTCATATTTGCATTTTATGATTCTGGTATTCTACATTGAATCCTACTTTATATACATTAAAAACGGTTAAATGGTAAACATCATCATATTTCAATATCCACTTACATAAAAATAGGAATACCATTTGGAAATTAAAAATATATTTAAGACAGATTTGTTCATAAGCAATGCCTCCAGCAACAAACTTGTATTTCTTCAAATGATATTTACGAGAGTATCCTATCACTCAAATAACATAAATAGAACTCTAAATCGTCACAAGTTATCGTAGTTGTGCAGTGCAGATTTTTCCACGCAACAAGTATGACTAAATAACTGCATCTGTTGTTTGAAAGGATCCAGGGAAGGATTCCATTTGTGAAGAAGGTTGTTGGAAAATGTTTTCTATTGTGCAGCCTCTCATCTTAGTTAAAATAGAAATAAGACTTTCATCGTTTTTATGCCAATAATAAAGGAGTACAGCAATTGCATAAAGAAACTGGTTACACAAAATTTACACATATGTTAGTTAAACACTGAGTGTTTGAGATATGAACCGTTATTTTTTAAAGTGGTTTAAGTCCATTTTTTCATACATCGAAATATTTAAGGGTTTGTGTTAAAATTAATTTTAAAATATTGACAAACGTTACTCAATTCGGATGCTGTTTTTAACACTATAAATCAGTTAATTTTATTACACATTAATAATTGCAAAAATTGTTAAAGAAACCAAATTCATTTTTTTCAAAGACTTATACCACTTTCAAAAATAACTGCTATTGATTTCAACTGACAGCCAACAATCCAACCTGGCAAGATATAACTTACTCTCGATTTTGCCATTGATTTTAAGCGTTGCCATTCATAATAATAATTTTAATTAGCATATTCATGCGGCAGATACAATTCGTCAATTCATGGCAGTGTTTTCATATATATTTCATGATTATTTAATTAAATTTTTTAATGAATATAAACATGGATATTCACCTTTGATGAGCACAAATTATACAAAATTAGTCCAAAATGTATAGCTGCATTTTGTCAACTTTTTTCAAAACTCATTTCCTATTAGAGGTAGTTGCGGCTTTTGCGCACTCCTCTGTCAGTGTGTTATTATTATTATATTTTTAGTATGTTATTTCCATAAAACTCACTTCTCACAAATAAATCCTTCAAGAAAATTAATAAAGTAAGAAGAAGCTGATTTATTGTTATCAACAATTACGCCACCGATGACTATTTCTATTTCGTCATTTCCACTGAGTCATTTGAGTTGGTGGTTTGTTGAACTAAAAGTGAGTAGCGGCATTTGATGCGATCTTCTGGCTTGGTGTTGCCGGTCTCCCGACTGCTGCTGCAGGTTTGTTTAAAAAATTTTCTTATTTAAATTCTTTTGTACATTTGCTTTTAATGGTGTTTGGGGGAGTATATGAGCAATTTCTTAGGATTTTGTGGCTCATATTCGTAGAAAACATAATTTTGTGTTGTATGGGCCAGGCTCCTCCCGGATGACGCCCTGATCTACCAACACTTAAGTTTTCAATAAATTCCTTTTGGTTTTTATTTCTTGAATTTCCTCTTATTTAAGGAAAAAAATAAAAAATAAAATTAAAAAAAAAAAAAAAAATATATATATATATATATATATATATATATATATATATATATATATATATATATATATATATATATATATATATATATATATATATAGAGAGAGAGAGAGAGAGAGAGAGAGAGAGAGACTATCACAAAAACAAAAATCGAATTTTCCGTCTACGTGAAAGCACACATTTCTATTTTGCATTCACGTTTTTTAAGACGCAAAGCCGATAGGCGCATGAAGCATTCCCACACCTTTTGCTCTGCATAATGCATATAAAATCAAAACTTAAGAGATCATGTCGGTGCACATTATCAGACACGTCAAACTGGTTTACCTTCTTGAAAAACTTTCGGATAGCACATAACTGGTGCTTACATTCATGCCAAAGAAATGGTGATTCGAAAATAATTATTCTCTGAGAGTGAAAGTGGGAAACCCTATGCTGAAAGATCTATTTTCTACCAAGTGCAATCTTCTGAAGGGTACGACTTATTAATTGATCCGTTGAACCTCATTTCAAGGTTAAGCCGCGAGCCACAGTTTTACGTAATTGGGGGTTCCGTCTTAATGAGGTCAAAATCGTGGCATGTTAACCTATTCGAATAGATGGTGTTTTGGAGTTTTCTCAATCCAGTCTTGTTTTTTCATTTAGTTTCATACAAATTGAAGAGTCCGCATAAAAACTTCAATCATTATGTCACGTTTCCCGATTTTATCATACCTAGCAGACCCTCGCATGGCATCTGAGCTAAACTTTCTTAACACCTTATATCTATCTCTGATAAAGTTTCGTTACTCAAGTTTTTTATATCTTATTTAATCCATTTATAATGAATATAGATTCACGTAAACGGATTTGATGCCTTCAAATGAAACAAAATTCTCCAAACGTATATAATAGCATTGCATTTACTTCCACAACTGTCAATTCTAATTTTAAAAACTAAATGTATGGCAAAAAACACACCAAAACTATGTTACCACAATTAGATTCTAAAGGTCTACATTAATTTCATCCCATTTCCTTGTTCTAAGGCATTACGGCATGTATTAATGCTAAACCTATATTTTTTTCCTCTGCTGATTTCCATTTCCCAGATTTCTCATTGCTGAAAAATTCCACTGGAGAGCGAATTCTTCTGTGTATTTTGAGTAATATTATGCAGTTACATAGCTCAAATCAAGAGTACTTAGACAAAGTGTGAAAATTGCCCAGATTAATCTATAAGCAGTTGTTTTAATATCACATACCTTTTTTTGCCATTCTCCAGCATACAGTTAATTTCACTCGATGTGCTTCGTACTTTTGTGAAATATATGCATATATAGATCGTATATAAAATTTTTTAATCTAATGAAGGATTTGGAATAAATTTTGATGTTTTAAAATGTTTGGAAAATTCCTTAATGACATTTATTCTCGCATACTAAAGATAATTAGGATTTGGAATAAATTTCGAAGCCGAGTTTAAAATGTTTAGTATATTCCTTAATGACACATATTCTCGTATACTGATGATAATTAGGATTCGATGTAAGTTATAACGGTATAAGAGGAAAAATAAAATTTAAACAAATTGTGGCTATAATTTACAATTGATATGAACTATCAATGCCAACATGGACGAGAATTCATGTGGCGTTGAAAGTTCACATCGATCGTAATGAATATGATTTTTAGTTAAATACAGGGCAATTTTATTTCATTTGTATTAACGGCGTTCAAACAGTTACTGTCATACTTATCTGAAAACAACCTGATTAAACTGAATAACCATATCTTAACTTTTTGCTACAAGAATTAAATTATGTAGGTCTGATAATGTTGCTGAATACAAGTCTTTTCAGCAGCCTAAAATGTTTGAGAAGGTAAAAAAAAGCAATCAAGCCGACACAAAAATATTTCTCGTAATTTCGATTTCGATATATTTCATGTTCTAGAAAGCACTTGCAGAGTACGAAAATGTACCAACAAAAAGCCATTTGCAAACTGTGGACAACGAAATTCTAAGCACATATCTTTTGGTCAAGGGAAGAAAATGGATAAGTCTAAAAACTTTCAGGAGCGCGTTTTGCCCTTTTCTTGTATATCGAGTTTTTGTAATAATTTATTTTGATTGCATTCGTTGTTATTCTTTTTTTTTCATGCACATTACTGGGTAAAAATATTTTTAATAATATATTAAAATTAACGGTTTTTTATGTTCTTATCTAATTATGTACTAGCACTTATCTAATTATGCATCAGCACTTACCTAATTATTCACACACATAATTCATCATCTATTGATTTATTATTGTTAATTTTCATTTTGCAAGTATCTATTTAATTGAAATTCATCCAAATTTATTGTAGGGTAAGTGGGTACATACAAGTTTTTTCATGCGTATCAAAATTTATTCGATTTTTTAATAATTATAATTATGAAAAAAATACGAAACGATACTGACAAATTAAGGTTTTTTTTAATCAACATGTTATTATTTAAAGTTTTTAGTAAAACTTTTCTTACTAACAACTTCTTGTATTTTCTTATACAGATTTTATCAATCATCTTGATATGGATCAATTTCCATTAAATCAGAACATTGAGGTAATATATAATGAGTTTTTAAATGTTCGAAGAAAAATTGTGGAATGGTGGATCAATTAGTGGTTACAAATCTAGTATATCTTTTTTAATGATTATTTTAATTGACTCAGTCATGAACAGGGGCAATGAGGGGGAAATCGAATGCTTTTCTCCTTTTTCCAAAATTTATTTCATTAAAGTTTTCATTTTCATCTAAGCTCAATTTATATTTTATAATGCTACAATCCTTTTCATTCCTAAGCCTATGAACAGACTACAATAAGAAATTTTGCCTATTAGTATCTTGTTTTTTTAAACAAAGGGACTATTTCTTTTGGTAAGATGTGTAAAACCATAAATATTTTCCATTTGTATTTGAACAATATCAAATGAATTGTTTTTTTACATGTTCTCACCATTTGCATCCAATAATTTAAATGACTATCTTCGTGGCAGTTCTCTTTTTAGCTTTCTCTACTATCGTATGATAGGAATCACACTTCACGTGGGTGTGGCCACTTATTAAAAATATCAAATGAATTGTTTTTTTACATGTTCTCACCATTTGCATCCAATAATTTAAATGACTATCTTCGTGGCAGTTCTCTTTTTAGCTTTCTCTACTATCGTATGATAGGAATCACACTTCACGTGGGTGTGGCCACTTATTAAAAATTTTTGATTGATCACTTTAATAGGCAAGATGTGGCGCATAAGAACATCACACAATATTTTCCGCACGTGTTTAAATAAGAAGTGATTTCTTGAATATGTTTGGGCAAATTGTTTAAAAAACGAAAGAGGCAAAATCATGTTTGATTTGTCCCTCTTCAGAGCTACTTTCGTCCCACATTGTCCAAATTGTGAATAGTCAAATTGAAGAATCACAATTGTCTTTTGTAGAAGGTAATTGTTGTCTTTCAACAAAGGTGTTGTTCTAAAACAAAATATTCTGCGCATTTGATTGGTTTATTCTTCAACTCTTCTTTATCTGTTTTTGTTGTTGTCGTGTATAAAAATTCTGCCATTGTTGATATGAATCTTCTTTTTCTATTACTTCATTTTTGAGATCGATATTTGTCTCTGCCTTACATTGAGCTTCAAAGAAGTCGCATTTGAGACATGGGTCGATCTTGGGTTTTTTGAATGAAAGATTTAATTTGTGAAAACATTTGGAATAAAGTGCAATTGAAACTGGATTGGCATAACTTTCGGTATGCATTTTAGAAACGTTAAGAGCACTATTCAGGTAGTTTTTATTAGTTTGTCTGCGAATGACTTTTGTAACTTAGAAAACTGTTGATACGATTTTTAACTTCTTGTATTTAAACATAGGTACGAGCTATTGCAGAACATTCTTTACCTCGGGCATCTTCAAAGTATAATGGTTGGCATGTACTTGAAGGGCCAAATATATAATCAAAATATCGGTACACTGATAAACTGGTGGAATTAGAATATTGAATATAGAAATAGAGTAGAACTAGGCGACTGGCTCAATGAAACAAAAAAAAACTAAATATATAAGAATTTAGATTCGACGAGAAGATAACATAAATACGTAACATACATTAGAGAATTGCAAACACTACTCAGCAGCGCGTTCGATAAAGCTGGGATAGTTAGATTGAGCTGTTAGAATGGTCTTCTGGAGTATTTTATGTTGAGGTTTCTGCAGAGCAGTTAGAATTTCCTGATGGATTATTCACCAATGGTGCTAAATGAGATAAATACAGTTATCTAAAAATTGATTACATTTTCAATGGGTACAAAACAGGATAAATTGACTTATTACATTACTGCCAGTGACATTTTGTATTGGAAATTGGGTAAGTAAACTTGTCTAATCTGGTACGAATTTTTATGATATCTTAAAAAGCACACCTGATTTTAACGAATAGAAACGTCTCAACGTCTCCACAACGCGTAAGGCTCAAGAGAAATCCTCCAGCAGATGCACTTATCTCATGTTTGCCAAATTTTGACTTATTCAGTTTTTTTCTTTGACCACAGATACCTGAAAACAGCATACTTGAATACGTTAAAAGCAACCCTTACTTATACCGTGACAATACCTTTGTTGATCTGTGTATCCTAAAGTTTTATTGCATTAGTGTCCTAAGCTAAATAACACTATATTGCTCAAATCTCTACTGAAGTTTAGGGATTAAGAACATATTAAATGTTTATATTAAATGTTAAAATGAAATAAACAGTATGAACATATGAAATGTTAGTAAACAAAATGAAATTTATTCATTTGTGTTGTCATTAAATTTTATAGCAGCACGAACAAAAAGAAATTTTCTTTACATGTTCATAAAGTGGTTAACGTTCTAGTACAAACCACTTAAAGAGCACTTAACCACTGAAATGCACGCACCATGTCATTAACAGCGACTAAAAGAAAATATTTGAAAAATGCAAATTGCACACAAGAACACAACCACCTCAGTAACTTCTGTGTTGTTGAGTTGAAAACACCTTAAATAACATTGAATGAATATTATAATTAATAAAAAAAATATTTTTAATAATATTTAAATTAATAATTATTCTATTATTAAATTTAATAATTATTCTATTATTAAATTTAATAATTATTCTATTATTAGATTTAATAATTATTATATTATTAAATTTAATAATTATTCTATTATTAAATTTAATAATTATTCTATTATTAGATTTAATAATTATTCTATTATTAAATTTAATAATTATTCTTTAAATAATATTTTTCAAAAAAAAATATAAATAAATAAGCATTAAATTTTTTCCAGTGACAGCATATGGACTTGTACTTCAAGCATACCGTTGCCGAAGGCAGTTTCAGTTCTAACATGGAGCACCATAGCATAAAATGCTTCTAACTACTTTACTCTTTGTTGATTACCGAAAAATAAATTGTTACATTTTACTGAGATCGTTCTACGTCTTTCAAAGATCACAAAAAACAGTACGTACTCCAGCCATGTTAAAGTAAACGAATCTTTTAGTAATAACACACAAATAATACACGATACTTACCCTTGAGTAATAACACAATTGAATTAGTATTCATTCTCAATTCATATTGAGGATTTATGCTTTTAATAAACAAATCCAATTGAAGAGCTAGAAGACAGACGAAGGCTTATAGAAAAACACTGGGAACGAAAAATTTCAATCAATTCTATATTCCTCTATCCATAGAATTTGAAATAATTCAAAGGATCTTTTCATTTTCCACAGTTTACTCAAATCCATAAGCATTGAAGAGTTATTGATAATTTAACTTACCACACTCAACAATTCCTACGTCTGTTATTTGGTTGGCGCCAAAATAAATAAATCTCCACAAACTCTCAGGACTACTGAGCGCCTGCAGCTTATGCGTATGTCTAAAGACTCTTAATGTGTCATAATAAGTTCCCCAGACTTGTCAATCTGGAAAAAGTGAAGGATAGAATTTAAATTATAAAAAAAAAGCACCTACAAAAACTAGTTTTAGAAGGGATATAAAAGTTATACTGTATACATTTGCATAAGCGTAATAACATGTTCTCAGATATAATCGCTTTTGCTTCTGAAAATTGGTATCCTAACGGCTACTCCAAATAAAGCTACCAAAAAAGTAAATAAACTACAACTAAATTTCCCCCTACCCTGGAGAGAAGATCGTTTTGGAATAACCTTCAGAGACATTTCTTCCCTTAGCAATGATTCTAATTTTGAATACTAATCAAACAGTTCGTCTAGGAAAAGTTTAAATTATCAGTTTACTCTATGTAGTTTCCTTCAAAAGAAAAGGGGGTGTGGTTGCCAGGTTTATTGTCTCACTGGTTAACATTCCTGGTGGTTTTTCGACGAGGTATCTCGTCACTACAAAAATTTTTGAGATCTTCATGGACGACGTCTTATCTCGTTGAAACCCGGTGGAGGGTTTGTAACCGGAGGGTGACCCAAACTAAGACTGTGTGTAGGAGAGTGATTGTTGCACGTTAAAATATCTGTTGTGGCATCAAATGTCCTCGCGTTGGTGTGGTGGGAAAATTTGAAGAGTGAGCTGCCTGCTCAGGTGTTGGTTTCGTCATCTCACTGTGGTTCAAAATTATGAGGTATTTCCATCTAATCTATCCCTTTGGGATTTATCCCAGGTCGTTGAGTTGCTTCAGAGCAACTCAAATTCAATTACCAGCTACCTACCAATTTTCGAAAGGGTCATTTAATCATTTACAATGTTTTTTGACTGATCCATAGAAATACGAAAAGGTAGCAGCTTCATTTTTATAGTCACCCGAAGTCTAACTTGTCGTCAAAGGATACCTGTTATCATTTAGGTGGGAATACTGCAATGGCCTGCACGATTATGGTGACCCTGCCGGTAGAAAAACTTTAGACGACTGGACCTCTGCAACACAGATCCACGAGACTGATATTTTTGGTCCTGAGACCAATCATTGACAAAATCTAAAATCCCTAGGACTACTGATTATTGGTATCGTGAGTGATTGGGAGCTGGATTTTCGGTTTGGAGGACCCAAATAGTTACATGGCCTATAATGCAATTGTCTTCATGGCCTACAATGCAATTGCCTTCATGGCCTACAAGGCGAAGGCAGTTAGCAAACCCACTGAGTCACAACGGCCCTTTTAAATGTTAGGAGATTACTTTATGAACTGGCGTGCAAAACATAAGGAACACCATTATCTTAAAATGTTTACAACTTCAAAGTTAAGCGAAACAGCCTACGACGGTTTGCATAATTGAGAACATTCAGTAGAAAGCTGGTGCATATTGAAATTTTGGAATCGTGACATCCAAAGCTTTATCGTAGGAATGGGTACTGTACCATAGGATCCAAATCCAATGTCATCGGCAACCTAATTCTGTGCATGCATTCAAGGTGTAAAGATTACGTCCGAGGTGGTCATATATATATATGAAATTCAAATACCACTGACTCACTGATTCACTCATCACTGTATCTCAAGAACTACAAGTCCGAGGAAGCTGAAACTTTGCAGGGTGATTCTTCTAAAAAATTCACCTATAGATGCGTATTGTTAAGCACTGCGATAAAAAAAAAAGATATCGCGACAAGTTTATTAAAATAGTAAACAACTTTTAAATACAAATAACTTATTTAACATACTTTTAAAATTCTATGTCCGTATCTGACCACACGGGCATCAGTCGACCAGCAGCCCAACAGATGACTGAAGGGAATTTATTTCTTATAAAAAACCCATCTCCAAAATTTGCATCTATATTGCCAAGAATATTAGAGAAGTCCTTGAAATGGTCTTAAGTCATTTCGTCCAGCTCTCAGAAGATCTGAGTACAGATTTCGTAACTTAAATACGGTGTAAATTCCTTTCTAAGCAATTATATCCAATTAGATGTCGAAAACAAGCAACTCCAACAGCCCTGGGCTACTAGTTTCATTTCTCAATTCAATATTCTAATTCTTGTCAACATCTCCTCTTGGCAAGATCTCTTTGCAAATGAAAATTCAGTCGTCTGGACAGACGAGCAAATAAGCCTCTTCATTTCGCCCTTGAAGCAAAGGAGATTTAGATTGGAGCAACTGTGCTCTATCCTCAGCTAATTTATGCTGTTTTTAACAATAGCCGAATGGTACACAAAAACTAAAATTATTAAATTGTAACAGAGACACTGCGTAAAGTTCAAGAGTGTCGCTTGGTTGTTCAGTTTTATCAACAACCAGTATGTTTAGAAAGTTTAAAAATGCGGTGTAAGTGCTTTTGTAGGTACCATGTGTCCTACAAAATGTCCGTTAAGACTTACACCACCCCGGAAAAAAAATTAAAAACACAGTATATTTTCGTATTAGAATATTTTTTTAAAAATTCGAGGAAGACTGAAATATTAAGAGAGAAGGGATTTCAGTCCCGTGGTCCATCAGAACATAAAGGCAAAAAGTGCGATTCCTTTCCATCCCTATAGAGCATACACCCCCGTACAAACTACCGTAACTGGTAAATCCAAGAGAAAATACCACAGATTCCTTATCACACTCTGAAGTACAGCGTTACAACTACCAAAGACCTTCGTGTACAAAGTTGGCTGGTGCACGTTAAAAATTTTAAATACTAAAATAGGAAAAAACATGAGGTGGAGGAATACATTTGTGACCTACTGTATGAGTAAGTACATAACAGTGATAAAGTTGAAGCACAAAAAATGTATACTGCAAAATTAATTTTGCTTTGTCAATGCGGGGAAAAATTTTCATAAACAAAATAATAATATCTAAGTAAGAATTAATACCCCCCCCCTATCCCTCATGTCATTTCAAAACTATATTTTTGTCTTCTCGATCTATATAACTAAGAATGGACTGTTTGTTTGTACATCGAATATTTTCGATCCATTTCAAGTTTTCTATCCGTTTTGGACCCTTCTTATGCCAAATACACCTCTTGCACATTTGATGTATGTCTGTCTATCTGTATGTCTGTATTGTGTGTGCCCTATACACGTCCACAAGGTTTAATATATTTTCATAAAACGTTCATACTGTGAGTAGTTATCTTCATTTAGTGACAGCATTTGGCTGTGTAAGTATGTCTGTCATTATTTCTGCTCTATGTTTGATTTTGTGTTTGTACAGGATTCGCATGCATTTTATTACATACATTTGATTGCAATGTGCTTTATTAAGTATATTTGAGAGTATAGATTTCGCTGCACATGTGTCTCCGGTCGTAAGTACCTTGTTTTCATAAATAAATGGAATATAAATAATAATTAATAAATGGTTGTATCCAGTAACGTCTATTTTGTTTCAAAATATACTTTTTTTTTACACCAAGTAAGCGAAATAAACACGTTTTCTTCGATAGAATATTTTTCGCAAATGGCGCAAAATGAGTACTTGCGTCATTTCACGGTTATGTGTGCATAGTTGGGCTGCGGTGCCGCAGCGGAATATTGAAAAATCGAATGTGTGCACCGGGCCTAAAACAACTTTTTTCCCAACAACTTTCATATTGTTCTATTTGGTTGTTTTCATTTGTTTTCTGCTTTAAATATTTATTAATTTAATCAATTGGTATTTCCTGTTGATCACACACAACACAACTACAAATTATACAATTAGTGGCAGTTAAGTAAGAATAAAGCGAATTTTAAGTGTAATTATGCCGTTATTGAACAAATAATGCCGTTATTGAAAGAATAATAATATTTAAAAATCCGAACTAGAACTTATTAAATATTAAAAAATTATTTGTCATAATGACAAGAGAAGATTGCGAAATTGCACAAAGTTGCACGCCTGATACAAGAGTGCCATAAGTAAAAAATATTGTTTCGTTGACTATGAGTGCGAGATCCCTCGCCGTAAATCTTAATTTTTGTTAATTGAGTTGAACATAGAAAGAACTTAAGAAAGGGAATTCCAAATCTCCCTCAAAATAGTGTTTTTGTAGCAGAAACATTAGTGTCACCTTTCGTCATTTTGTAGCTTTGCCATATAGCAAGGGCGCGATGTGTGTGAAATGTATTGCATGAATAGATGTGCATGTGCAGGTTTTGTGACCAAAGTAAGTTGTAGAAATTATAAGGATGGCGAAAGGTGCTAAAATATTTTAGTCTATGAAATACATAAGTCATTATATATTTTGATCATCTCTTCAATCTAGAGTAAACAAATTCAAACCGAGTAAAGTCGGGTATTTTGCTAGTATGTAATAAGAATTCCTAAAAATCAAACGTTTAAATAAGTAAAAACATTTTGTACTCATAAAATTACAGAACTATGATTGCATTGTTGATGTCTAAAAATATTTCGTAAAAACAAAATTATTATTATTATTAATATTCTTCTTCTTATTATTATATGTTACTTTTTACATGATTCCAAGATTTTTTGTCCAGATTAAATTTATTGAAATCGTATTTTACAATATTATACAATCATTATTCTCAAATAGTTGAAAAATCTGTTATAATTACCTTTCCTGAATATCCTTGACGTATCTCAACACGTAGCTAACTATGCTAGAGACATCACCACACATAGGGACAAGACGAAACTTTGAAGTGACCGTCGAATTCCAGAATGACATTCAGGATTATGGAACCCCTGTTGGTGAAGCTATATAAAAACTTATAACTTTATATGCAAGGACTCCAGAATTAACCAGAACTGCAGCCTTAAGGCAATATATCAAACCGGAATATACGAGGCAATGCCTTAATTATGAAAACGTGCGTATGAAATGAGCAATCATTAGAAAAAAACTTCCCAAGGCAATTAGTAAAAATATTCTTATAATTTTTATTAGTATTGATGCATTTCCTTTATGACCTGCTTGAAATAAGCTGCGAGAAAACCAATAGCCTTTGCAGACTTACTATAAGGACGCATATTTCTTGATTGGTAATTACATGGATTTTTCAACTTGCTATTCTAAAACCAGTTACTCAAGCACATTATATGTAATTGTAAGGTAAGTTTGAAGAAAAACTATTCATATCTCGTTATTCCTGCATCGTCCATCAAAGCTAATATTCAAGGATATCATCCTCTGCAAATTTACATGCGTAAAATATGTATAAAGGGGTCATCTTCACACTAAGTTGTATAAAAATGGATAATTTGATTAACTAAAGTTGACACATTGGCTGATGTATTAGCTCTCAATTTGGACTAAAAATTTCGAATTTGTATCAAACTTTTATCTAAAGTATAAAGTTTCAAAATTATGGCGGCTGATGTTTCTAGACTGAGAATTTCTCCCGAGTGAGTCTAAATGTTAAATTAGCTTTTACCCAGATTTACCTCCATCTTTCAGAATAATCTTCTTATCGTGTATATTTGGGTCATTCCCAACAAAAATGGAAGAACTATGTCCAAGAAGTTAATATTTTTTATTTAAATAATAATATGCTTTTGAAAAATAGTTGTGTTTGTTTCTTAAACTCCATTCAAATTTTTTTTAGTTAAGAATATTTTTCAAGTGTAAAAATTAATTACAATAATTTAAGTCTTTGAAATATGTATAACTGGGAAAAGAAAACAAGGGCTGTCCCAGGCTCAAATTTAGATCACTTGAAGATGTCTGTAATGAACTGGTTGTGAATTATAATAATAAGTAATATACTATATAATGAAATACCTAATTAATAAAACTACTGACAAAACACGTTTTTAAATTTATTTTTATTTTTATAGATACAGATTTCTATATGTAAGTCCCAAATTTTACACTGCCCTTTTAAGACCACTCTGTTACAAGGAGTTTTAAATATAAAAATGAAATTATATTAAAGTTGGCAACTGTACTGAATTCCCTGAAGGGTTTTGTGTTCACTTGTTGTCAGTTATATTGTATTGAATATTCAAGAAAAAGGTAAGATGGATTTTATGTCTATGATTATATAAATATGATTAGTAAATGTCTACTTTGTTACATCATTTTTTTAAATCTAATCTTTTTAATGTAATAAATCGCGAAGAGGAAGTACAATATATTATTAACAGCTGTTAAATACTTTTTAGTTTTTTGACTGTGCATGAAATTTTAAGCTACAGTTCTACGTTTAGTGTTAAATACCCCACATCTACAATGTAACAGAGTGGACCAGTATTGCAACAGAGTAAAACAAATTTTTTACATTTCTTTTTGGAAATATCCATTTGTCACGCAATTCACTTCTTAGCAATTAGTTATTTGACCGTTTTCGTGGATTAAGAAGAAACTGAACAGTTTTCGGAAAGGGTTAGTTTGATTTATTTCAGTGCTATTCGAGATTGAGAACAGGTCAAGCAGAGAAGTGATAGCGTTCTGCTAAAAATCGAAGTGTTGTTGAACAACTGATGCGTTCTAGGTACCTTCAATCATTTCTGTGGAATCAGAAATTTCTGAAAAGATTTCGAGGAGAATGGTTTGTTTTATTTCAGTGTTATGTTAAGCTAAGGAAGGTAGTTAAATTTATATCGCAGTGGAGCAACACATCGGGGCTTTGGTGACGTTCCAGGTTCAATCCTGAAAGTGAAATATCTGAGGACAACACCTCGTAATTTTGCTATAGATGCTGGGATCAGGTTTTATTTGTCATTGGAGAAGCGATGTTGTTACTAATAAACACTTGTCATTTCTAAACAACCGAAACCTTCAATCATTTACGAGGATTTTGATAGGTAGTTGAATTAACATAACAGTAGTAGAGTAACACTGAGTAGAGCAACGCAACGAGCCATCATCAATGGTCCAGCTTCAATCCAGGAGGGAAAGATCCAAAGCCAACATCTCGCAATTTTAAGCAGTAGTCTGATAAAAAGATCAACACCTGAGTTGGTACCTCACTATCCAAACTTGGAAACCCCGTAAACATAAGGACATTTTTATTCAGATGTAACGTGCACCAGCACCCTGTATAATGCTATGGCATTGGAGTGTTAGAATGAAATAACTCCAGTTCAAGTTTTTTGTGAAAAAAATCCTTTTGTTGTACATTTGTTTTAGTCAAAATAAAAATAGATTTTTAATGATATTACTTTAAATTTAAGGTGTAAAATTTATTTAATACCTAGCTTATCCCTATGTTGAAAACGTGATATAAAACGTAATTTGTTATTTTTGTGCTCAGATGGCAAAATGTTAGAAGTCACTTTTCCCAAAAAATTGACAAGTCCCATCCTGGAGTCTTTTTTGTTAATGTTTAGAAGGTGGCAAAATGTCGTAAGTCTTTTTCTTTCAGTTTATGAGAAAACAAAGGTGGGAAATTTGTAAGAAATCAAAAACCACAGAACAACATGTTGAATATTGAATCTTAAAAATGCTGTCGCGCAGTTTAAATATGGTAATAACAGGTTTCTGAAATTGAAATTGAGAAATTTCAACGTTAATTAATCTATCTAGAATATCATTTACTAGAGAAATTTGTTTCGTAAAGTGTTTATAACTTAAATAAATTCATTAAATCAATAAACAAAGTAATTTAGCATTTACTTTTCATTAGATCGAAGCAAGGTCAAAGTAATAAATGAATATCAACTTAATCTAGTTATGTATTTCTCAAAAGGTGAAAACAAGACAAATTTCATAACTTTAAGCTTTGACAACAAGCAAATTTAATTCTTATAATTAATTTTTCTTTCCTCAATGGGTTTTTAGTTCTGTTCAGAGACAATAATTAGTATGATATATTACAACAGTTTGGTGTAAATATCTTTAAAATTAAATTCTTTAGTTAAAAATGTCGGATTTTTGACATCTAAAATGTTAACTGATCAGTAAATCACCTAAAAAATAAATTCTAATGTTTTTTTCCAGAATAGCAGAAAAAATAAATGAATAGAATATAACGATAGTTTGTTTCCTATTTTGATAAGTAAATGGCATCATTACTTTAAAAGTTTGAAGAATTAACAAACAAACAAAATTACAGAAATTCTAGCATTTCGCGATTTCAAATAGTAACAATCGATATAGCTCTACATCTGAAAAAATATATGTATTGCAAGTACTATGAACTGCATTTATTAAAATTTAAAATAAAAATTTTAACGTTTTTAAGCATTTTTACGTGTTTTGTGCCTTGTCTTTGCCATAAACATACTTTTCTTATTTTTAAAAATGCAATGTAAAATTTACGTAACGATCGATATGACGTTTTTTTTGCCGATTTAATTTATGTTACAAAGATGCCGATGTCCCAAAACATAAAAAAAAAAGAAAACATTAATTATAATCTCTTTTCATCAGATGAATAGTTTTTTTTATCAAAAATAAAGTGAATTTAGCAGATACATTATTAATACCATTACTAGGCACGTGTCCGGGCGCATGTAACAATCGATATCAAATGGCGACGGCATAGATCATTACTTAATTTTGGACGTGATATAGCAACAATCTCAATAAGATTGTAAAGAATTTCCTTTCTTTTTTAGTAATATTTTTCTTTAATTTTTATTTTTTGCTTTATAGCTGTAATGATACTTTAAATAAATTTTTTAAAGATTAAACTTGGATTTTGAGAACTTTTTTCCCTAGATTAATTCTAAAGGAACTATAACTTTTCCAGGAGTTTTCAAGGATAAAGTTATTTTTATTTTATGATCATGTTTTTTCCTTTTTGTATGATATGTAAATATGTATTATTTAAAAAATTCCCAAAAATCAACCAAACCCCAAATTTTTGTAATTAGTAAGAACACTTTACAGAATTATACAAATCCTTGATTTGAAAACATGGGAAAACAAAATTCTAAATTTAAAATATTCAATAACTCTGCTTTGTCGGAATTAGATAGAGCGGTAATTTTAATGGTTGATGAAATTCACCTTCAGTGCCATTTTGATTACATAGGAGAGAAAGTGACAGGTATGGCATATAATACCACCGAAGCAGCTTCAAGTGCATATATGTTTATGATTCGAAGCCTACTCTCCTCTTATAAAGACGCTGTACACATTTTGCCTGTAAGGAAGTTAACTGCTGAACACTAGCATGAATTTATTAAAAAAATCTTTATACGCTCAGAAAAGTTTAAATTTAAAGTTATAACTGTTGTTGGTTTCAATTATTCATAATAACTCAATTTATAGAAAATCTATTTTTTTTTCAACACTTCCAAAATTTGAGATACTGTATAAGCACCCTTATGACCCCCAAAGGCCCCTATTTTTTGTAATTGACAGTGTGCATTTATTAAAATGCATTAGAAATAATTGAATCAATCAAAAGAATCCTGGGATTTGTGTGTTTTATCCCTATTTCTACTCTCAAGTCCCTCTTAAAACTGCTTCTTTTTCTGCTCTTAAGGCAGTGCATAATTAAGAGGTAAATAACCTACTGTAGTATGGCTATAGCTTAACTTTCAAAGCTCTATACCCTTCAAGCATAGAAAGACAAAATGTCAAACTTGCTTTGTATGTATTTAATCCAACTGTTTCTGAAAGTCTTTCAGTTGTAAGTAAACAAATTTCTATAGAACAGTGTGAGGAAACATTTGAATACATTGACATTATTTGAAAAAGGTGGTCAATCATGAACGTGAATACTATTTTTAAAGGTAGCCATAAACTAGATTACTATCAAGAGCCATTAAAAATGAAATGGGGTTATATGTTAAATTCGTTTTTCTTAAGCAGTTTCTAAAATGGTTAGATAGCTGGAAAGCTATGAGTTGTTCAACTGATTCTTTGAGTACCGAAACAAGAGCACTCAAAAATTCCACCCTAGCTATTGCTGAAATGGCTAAATATTGCTGTAAAGATTTTAATTTTGACTACTTCCTTGCAGGCAAAATTCAGACTAATTCCCTCGAAAAAAGGTTTGGCAGATATCGCCAGTTATCAGGGGCTCAATACTGCAATTACATCAGACAGGTCTTCGAAAACGAAAACAAACTTCTTTTACCCTTGTAATTGAAGTCACTGAAATTTGGGTAACAAGAGTTGAGTGATTTGACGAGGAACACGATTAGAAAAGAATGTAATTAAGTAGCAAAAATTTAAAATCTCTAATTTAAATCACTCCTGAGGAAATTGTTGAGTGTGATGCAGTTATACCAATTATAACCTATATTGCATGCTATTCTGCTCACACTGTCTTGAAGAAACTGAAATGTGATTTGTGCAAATCCTTTCTCATGAGTGATGAGTCACTCATAACTAATAATTACGAGTGAATTGCAAAATTTGATAGAAGGGGGGATTAAAAAACCCAAATTCGGATGTTTTTCTATTGCTTTGCTTTAATATCTAGTAATCAGAAAACTTTTGTCTGACGATGAAGAACAATTTTTTTTTGCTGGGGAAAATCAGCGTTGTATTTCTTCTACCATAATAATTGATCTTGTGATGGAGGAAGACATATTCCTTGATATTGATAATTGCCAAAATGGTGATACCTCGCAATGTATTTTGAAGCATATTGTGTGGGTTTGCGTAAACATATTGTTGAATAATTTTTGTAAAAAACGGAATGATGGTATTTCCATTAAAAAAATGAAAAACCAGAAACACATTCAAAATACAAAAGTATCCCCTAAGAAACGCAAACTCAAAACTTTACAAAATTAACTGACTGCTGATTTTTTTTTCTGTTTCAGTAGAACTTTTGAGATGCAAGTTGTATTGAGATTACAAAAGTTTTTTTTCTGCAACTATCTGTTATTGCATTTGTTTCTACTGTTCAGTAAAATGGAATATTAGTAAAAATGTTGCATACATTTTGCTTTGATATAAATAACTAACTAGCATTTTCATGTGTTTGAAGTATTGTCATTAATATTTTTCCAAATGCGATTTGTCCTCAGATTTTGTGTCAGTAAAAATTTGTTTTTTGCCCATGGCATTTTTATTTGATTAATAAGAAACATTACAATCAATTTATCATTATTCACACTTTTCAGCGATATACATTATCATAGCTATTTGTTGAAAGGCTTACCTTAAGTTAGGTTACGTCTAAAAATTCAAGTTAATTATGACTGTTCTACCTTTAGATGTAAAAATTTTATCAAATAGTTCTGTCTTTCATTTTTGTAAAAAATGTTTATTACAAAAGAATTTTAATTAGAACTGTAGCACATATATAAAAACTATATGCAAGTTTTTAGACTGCATGAAATTAAATAAGGTTTTTAAAAATCCCTTTATTTTTTTGTCATAGATCAGCAGGTATTAAAACATGAAATTACTGATCTTTGAAGTTATGATGCGAAAGAATCCCTATTAAAACTATTGTTCAGATATATCATTCCAAATGAATAAATTCTGAATATATTTTGTAGTATGTACTGTCGTCTTAAAATGTCACGAGGAAAGTTGCATATTAAAAATTATAACTGGTCTACTTCCCAAATAAAATTTTATCAAATATTTGGTAAGAAAAAGTTGTTTGCTATGTAAGGATTCAAAAGAATATCCAAAAATTAGTGCATTAAACAACCAGAGCTGTATCGTGCGATAGATATCATAGTTAATGTTACCATACGTCCTGTTTTGAACCGGACTGTCCCCTTTTTAGGTAGGATGTCCTGTTGTCCCCAAGAACAGCTTCGGGACGCCGAAATGTCCCGTTTTCAGAAAGTGATCAACCCACAGCAATAATTTGAAAAAGAGGAGCGAAAATTTTTAAAAATTCGACTGACCTTATCTTTTTGTAAGTACTTATTGTAGATAATTCCGGAAAATCCTAAGCAAAAAAAATTATTGCCATCGTTATCGCTGTCAACGATTTTTTATCGGGGAAGATCGGGAAACCTTTTTTCTTTTGTTTTAACAGAAGAAACCGAGATAATATTGGACTGAATGTTTCAATTTAATACTTGTAGAGCCGCGGTAGCTCAGTCAGTAGAGCGTCGGGCTAGCATCGGAAGGGTTGTGGGTTCTGTCCTCGACGGAGCCTGCAATTCTGATGGTTGCGAGATCGGCGCTTAGACCTGGCTAAAGACCGTCGTGTTCGCTAATGGTGGCTGAAGCACGTTACATAGGTCGTGGACACAAAGTCCCCCATGTTCCCATACCAAATCAATACCTCTGAGGGTACCTGATCAGGGGGTCATCGGCCTCTGATTGGGATCTAAATTACGATATTTGTGAGTGAATGGATGTGTGAAAGGGACCTTCCTGTAAAACGGATGTGTCATGTATGAAGAAGTCCAACCCTCCGGGACAATGGCACCCTCAACAGGCCCGCACGACAACAACAACAGTACTTGTAATCACTTTACGCGTCTAGAATTTCAGAATTCACACTGTAAAAGAACATATTGTTATTTTTTTATTATGATTCAGAAGCCTTCTTCCTCTGACCTCTGGCTCTTCGATGCAGTGTACGCGTAGACAGCTCGTGCATCTTTCTTGACGATTGATTATAGTTTTTTTCTCGACGTGTTTTATTGTAGTCAATTTTTAAATTTATTGTACGTGGAACCTCCATTTCAACAATGCCTAAACGTAAGTGCACTTTTCGTGTTATCTTGTAAACCAAGTATCCGTTTATAAAACTCAAAAGTCAATTTTAGGAAATCCTGCCAAGTATTTTATTTTTATTTAAAAATCAACACCAAATTCTTTTAATTAATAAATAAAAACTGTAAAGAAATAGATGTTGTCTCGAATACTCATATTATTACCTAAAAATTAGTAGATGTCCCGTTTTGAGGAAATAAATAAGTCGTCCCTTTAAGCATAGGCAGTCATGAACCAACGGACTACTTTCGAGACGTCATGGAGAGATTGTGACGACTTTCTTCTATAGGAGGTGTTGGGCCAGCTCGCTGTGACGTCATGAAGGAACGGAGGCGAGCAGGGGGCGGATGTTTCGCCGTCGAAAGAGGACTCCGCGATAGGATTGTTGGTGTGCACTCAAGTTTTCGTTCATTTCTCAGACAGTTTCCCGAGAAAGTAGAGATCGCAAAATTGCTCGATTAACATAGTTTATTCAAAATTGTACAGGAAACATGATGAAGAAGGTTTTTTATTGATACGTATATTATTTTAGGGTGCATTAAGTGTTAAAATAAAAAAAGAGGGAAATCACATACGAAAGGAGTAGGATCTTTTCAGGGCCATTTAAGCAACGGTCCTTTTCAAGGCCATCAATTATAGTTCAACAAGACTCTTGAACTTCAATTTTCGGCAACAAACTGAAAAAAAGTGTGAGTGGCTCGAGTGCTGGGGAAATGTACACACAAACAACATGCTGGGTATTCAATTTCTAAAGCAGCGCTTCCATTTCGAGTCAAAATTTGCTCAAAGTTTTCATTTGAATTCTGATTCCAGAGGTACTGTATATATCTTTTCTGTAATACAACAAATTTAGATTAGAAAAATATTCTTTTTTGAGTATCATATTTTGTAAACCATCCTTGGAACAGCTACACTCTACGTTTATGAGCGATAGCAACGGCCTTGGCGATTTTTTTGGCGCATTTCTAAAGTTGTCAAGGAAAGAACTATTTCTTAAATCTTTTCTTGTCACAAATTTACAACACACTTTTAAACACATTTCAAAACTTTTTAAAAAGTAAATTTTTAAAAAACTTTCACAAAAATTAGTAAGTTTAAGCACATAGCAAAACACATTTGTGAACCAGCAGAGAAACTAAGCTACGAATGTTGGGTAACAATACCCTGAAACTTATCAATTACACTAAATACATTGGGCATGTTGAAAAAAAAATATTTATAAAAGAAAAAAAGCAAGAAATAATACTACCTAATAACGTCAGAATTCTTTCTCAAAAAAAAAATGAAAACGAAAATGGTCAAAAAAACAAAACTTTTAATCCTTTCGTGAAAACTATTAGAATAAAATAAAAATTCCACAACTGTCAAAATACAAATAAATAGACCAATGGTATAGCAGAACGCGATTTAAAAAGACCAATGCAATAAAAGAATATTTAAAAAAAATAACCAATGGGAGGAAAGAGAAAATTTCAAACGAATCAATGAAATCAAACGACTTTAACGGATTTTGGAAGAACATTCTAGAATATTCAAAATGAAAATTGAAAGTTTCCGTTTGCCGAGGTTGCTATGAAAACCACAACAATCGTAACGAAAGATGAGATGCTTTAATTTATCGTAACTCGCTCCTAGAAGTGCGCCAAAAAAATCGCCAAACCATTCCCATCACTCATAAACGTAGAGTGTAGCTGTACTCAATCCTTCTGTTAGGACACGTGTCTTCATTGATGTGAGCGAAGCGAGTATAGGTTCGTTCAGCTAACCAATGGAGAATGTTAGCCAGCAGGGGGCGAGCCCCATAGTCTTCATTAAATATTCATTACTATTTATAGAATAACAACTTTTTATTAGTATCAGTCTGACAATTTTCTGTTACTGAAAAATGATTCTTCTGAAACTACCAATTTAAATGAGGAAAATAATCATAATAGTAATTGATTTTTTTTTAATCTTTCAATCCCATAAAAATTTTTTTAAATTTCTGCGTTCTGTAAAAAATTCTATTCAATCAATCGATTCTTTAAATTTGTTTCAGACAAACTTTTTCTCGTGATTTCTGTGGCTGTGGTAGAGTCGCGGATTAGCGACCGGAAAGTCGAGAAATTGAAACTAGATCCTAGTACAGACAAGACCATCGTGTGGCTGGCGCACGTTAATTCTGTCATGATCTCAAAACTCGTCCCGCAGACGTGGTGTGAAGGTTTGGAGAGTAAGCTGCCAGCTAAGGCGATGACTTTGTCATTTGACAGTGGTTTAATATGAGATGGGGGGGGGTATATTGGGTCTTTCCCTCGGGACTCATCACGGGCCGTCACCAATAGCCTCTCAGTTGTTCCTACCTCCTTACTTCCAGAAAATTCCAGTCTGACGTGGTTTGTTTAACATTATAACTGTCTTCCTCTTACCACTTAAGAAATCAGTCGATCTCAAGGTTAAATTTCACTTGCAGCATGCTTTGAGGTTTCAAGGGCTGTACAATTTTTTACTTTATGATATTGGTCAACACTAATTAATAAACTTGGCCGATTTTGATCGATATACGTTTTTTAATTAATCAAGATAGTTTTCGACATCGACCTTGAAGATAGTAAAAAGAGCACTAGAGGCCTAAAAAGTTGAGGAATTGTTATAATCAATGGTAGAGTAAAATCTTGATAACTCGTACTCTGGTTAACCTAGAATCCGTATTATTCATATCAAATTGATAACCAAGATCCATTCTTTCAAGTTTTAAAATGAAATTTCGATGAGGGTGTGCACTTTTTCAAAAAAGTGAGATAGTAGTACGAAAAAGAAGATAGGTAGGTAGTTATTTTTGATTAACGATTAATATTAATTGAGTTTTGATTGATAAAGGTTGACTGATATTTATCGGTATAAGTGTTTTTAAATAATCTAGATGGTGATCGACAGAGGTTTTACCTTGAAGTTAATGAAAGAAAACGAGAGACCTATAGAGTTGAGGAATAGGATAGTTCCAATCAAAGTTACAGTATAATCTTGATTATCCGTGCTCTGGTTAACAAAGTGTCCGTATTATTCATATCAAACTGATTACCAAGATCTTTTCTTTCAAATATTGTATTAAAATTTCGAGGAGGGTGTGTACTTTGTCCATAGACCGATATAGTGGTACGAAAAGGAAGACAGATACGTAGATATTTAATTAAAGTAGCACTGGAGCTCTGGAGCAACGGACTATTTGCGACTTTGCAATCCTCAAGGGAAATATCTGGACGAAAAAGAAGACCCTAACCATTTTTCCAAGATAGTTTAAAATGTATGCCAACTCACGTTCAGGGAAAATTAGCACAATAAATGCATTTTGTGATACTAAATCCGAGTAGAAATTGTTCGTAATTCTAGCTTTACGGATCTAAAGTAGCAGCAGTTGCAACATCTGGTACAGTTGTTTTGTATATCGTAAATGCGGATTCCTGTTGCAGTGTCCGTACTATCGAAGTTCTTGGTTTTTCGAGGTGACAGTCCCATAAAGTTGCTGAGAAGAGTTTCAAAACGTTGACCACTAGTCATGTCATAAAAAGTGTGGTAAAAAATATGTTGACGTAGTCACTTGAATGCTGAGTGAAAATGAACTCGGATGGCCAATTTTACATCTTGCCTCCTCGCTTGGATGTCCAACATCTTATGACAGACTGGATGCGTGAATGTGCGTTTCTAGAGTGGCGATAAAAACGGATGGGGGGAAATCGCTAAAGTCTAATACTATATCGCGTGAAACTATCAGACAATTAATCAATGGATGTGAGTCTTCTCTCGACGACTCATATGATGGATATCCGCTTCTACTTGTTTTGGTCACATGGTCCCTGGGCACATAAACAGTACATTTCTCTCTATACTTTAAATTACCTAGAATAATCACGGCCCTACTGTACCTCGATTTACTCGGATTAACCGGTGAACTAGTATGAGGTAGTGTGAGGTTTGTTCACATTATCCACGACTCATCTTGGGCAGAATACGCCGACACCATTCCGTCCTCTGTCAGCCAATACTTTCATATTTTGACCGTTGTTGCTTCCATCCCATCTCATCTCGTGTAACACCATCTTCTCTCTCTCCATCCAGGTTCGATCCAAAAATCCCTCGTTCAAAATGTCCTCTAGACAATCAATCTGACGAGAATGATCTTCCCTTCTTGACCATCTCCCCGATTCTTACAACCTAGCATAAAGAGAGGAAAAATTACACAATACACGCAAAACTCAGTAATGGAAAACCATAACATAACATTTCTATTCACGGCACTAATATTCATGTGTTATTTACAATATATCTTGCATGTTCGACTTCCTCATTTTTTTTCGCAGTTTTATTAATTTTATACTGAGTATAATTCTATATAAATGAACAAGTATTTAAAAAACTAGGGCATATTTTATATTAGAATTATACTAGACTCTTGAGTCTCTAACCCAGCGTTATTCTAGTATTTTAAATCAAATTAGTCGAGAAGCACATCGTTATGTTAAACAATCCCCATGATTGTTTCTGTGGATTGACAAACAGATTCATAAAAACGTCAGTAGTCCAAATTGCACGGAACTGATTCTGCTAGTAGGGTATGATTTCGAGGCAAGATAGAAGTCATAAGTGTGTGTTGTACGTAAATCCATTTAGCTTTTTTTGTATAAAATTAATAGGCTTGATATATGGATATTCTCAATCGACAATATGAACGTTCCAGTTTAGAAATTATGGAACCATCAATCAAGTTTATACACGCAGTGCCCGTATATCATGACAGGGTAGCAGTGGGACATCTGTAAAAACTGTATAGAAATCACTTCAAAAACAATAAAATGTGATTCAAAGAATGTGATTTTAAAGGACGCGTGATGTAAAAAGAGGTTACACATTATGAAACTAAATTTTTCGAACAGTTAAAAATTTCACATACACACAGGATTTTTTTTAAGAAATTGATATAATTATTTACAAAATGAGTAATCCATCTATTTATAGAGTGAAATTTTGGTATTACGTACCTTTTATAGCTTTTATTTGTAGTACCATTTATCTTCAAGGTCAACTACTTTTTTGCCCCGTGAGACAAATTTTTATTTCATTTTTAATTATCTTGGTACTTTATATTCACGTCGATAACTGCCCTTTAGCATCTGATGGAAAAACCTGTTCCAAACAGTCACCAGTTATAGTGAAGGAATAATTTGTTTTTCTTACTTTGATTCTCGTTCCCCTAAGGCAGTTCAATGCAATTCAAACTTTTATTGAGCAATCAAGAATTATACCCTTCAAAAATTGATATTATTTAAAAAAATATCAAAATATCATGTTCTTATGCAAAAATAATAGCAAAGGGCTTAAGAGATTTTATTTAAAAGCATCAGACGTAAATTTTGCTTAAAGGCTTCAGACATAAATTTTACTACAAAATCACAGCTCATTGAATTTGTTTTCATGGTAACAATCATGTCAGACTTCTTCATTAACAATACATCTCAGCGAAATAACTAGTAGTGTTTTATACAGTTTTTGCACTTTTGAATGCATAAAAAAGTGTGAAAAACCTTACACAGGGGTCATCAAGGGGCAGCAGCGTATTTTGTCCCTAGGTATGACAGGCAAAAGTGTCCCTTGGTACAAGAGCTGGTCATTTGGAATTCGATCACTAATATAGTAGGGTTCAAATTGGGTGAGCGATCCAAAAAAAGTATGAATTAACTCTTGAAAAGCAGTAAAATGGACTGCTAAACAGTGTGCGTCTGTAAAATACACTGAAAAATTATGAAAAAACGAGAAAAACTACTTCAAAATCTTACTTTAGGTAGGCAAAATAGAAAAAGGAAAAATACGACGTGTTTTGAAGTCACCACTTTCAAACAGCGTGTGTGACTGACGGCATCCTAGCCCAGTGTTACCAACCTGCTCAAACGAAATTCCCTCCTCTTCTATTATTTACAACTGCTGTCTGTCCCTAGGTATGACTGCACCTTAGGTACACCACTCTCCCCTACTCCATGTATTGTTACCTAATATTACCACACGTTCTCCATCTATATTCAATCTGATATTTCTCTTCGGGTTTGATATTGCACTTATTATCGGACATGACTACGTACAAAAAAACACACCGATTTGGAGAATAGGTATGTCCTTTTTGCAAACTGGACAAAATGGCTGCAGAGCACCTCGAGTGCTGTACTAAATCTCACAATCACAGAATTGCACATACTGTGTAGGTAGTGCATTCAAACCTTATATTTCTTTTAAGAACTATATTGGGCTGCTTGTTGATTTATGACCGAATAGAATAAATGGCCAGTCATAAGACGGGTGCCTGAAAGCATTTATTTATTTTGTCAAACTTCATTTATATATTTTTTAAAACCTGACAGTGCTTGATAACTGGCTGTGTATAAACCTTTTTCACCACTATCTGTCAACTTTTGTTGATCACTGGCTATCTATAAACCTTTTCCCACAACTCTCTGTCAATTTGCCCTGCTTTCGAATTTGTTTTTTGAGTAATATTGGCAAAAGAAAGTTATTGGAAAACTCAATTTTTGATTAACACTGGTAAAACAATATGAGCTGCGTACGACAATCGTTTAATACTCAATGTTATTTCTATGGCGATTTCTAATGTAATGATTTTTGATATTTCGTATCTCGTTTCGTTTGTGATATCACACTACCAAGCGAAACAATTTGAAAATCCGCCTACTCGTGCGTCACATAACCTATAAAAAATTTAATAGCCTCGGAAACACAGCCGAATCTAGCATGTTTATATTATGAATAGGATAAATGTCCCATCATGCGACGGCTGTATTAAAAATTTATTTATTTTGATCAAACTTTATTTATATATTTTTTTAAACCTGACGGTGAGTGATCACTGACCATCTCTCTACTGATTTATCACCACTATCTGTCAACTATTGTTGATCACTGGCTATCTATAAATATTTTTTTCACTTCTATCTGTCAACTTTCCATGCTTTCGCATAGTGGTGTTTTTTGAGCAATACTGGTAAAACAAATACTATTGTAAAACTTAATTTTTCATCAACACTGCTACAGCAATGAGCTGAGTACGACAATCGTTTTATTCTCAATGTTATTTCCACGGCGATTTCGAATATAATGATTTTCGATGGTTCGAATCTCGTTTCGCTTGTTGAAACCACTAGGAGGGCTAATATTCAAAAAGAACATGGGAATGATTAGTGAAAGTGTAGGAACGTGAATAGAATTCCGATAAACATTCCAAAATGAAAATGAAATACCAGGAAGTGTTAAACTTAAATCAAAATTCCACAGATGATGAAGGCGAAAAGAGTTGGAAATTCTTCTGCTTTTCAAAAACATTTTATATAATTATGTATGCAAAACTGTCTAAACTCTAGCAGCTGCGTGGTTTGAATCACAAGATAACACCAGAGAACACATTTTCAAGCATCCTTATTAAAAGTTTAAAATAAATATTCTAAAATTCACAGTAGATGCTTCTATAATCTTGTAGATTATTTAAAAACAATTGTAGCACGCCTCCATAATACTATGGAATATACCTGTATGCTAATATGTACATTACTCCAGAACAAATTGGGCCCACTCAGAAGACAGCTTTTGACAGTGCACTGCCAATTCTACTTACGGCCATCAAAGCATAATTTTTTATAAATTGTTTTCATCTGCATAATACGCACAAACAACCTAATTCTTTTAAATATAATAACTTTGTACAATTATTGATTTGAAGCGTTCTTTCATAAGGGTTGAGGGAAGAACGGCTTAAAAATGGTTGTATTTTACTACTTTTCTCCATTATATGTTCCATATTTTAAAGAAAAATTATGAGAACATTTATTGAAAGTGGTATTTATTATTTGATGGACCTGATCATTACATTTTAGACTTACCATACAACCAGGCATTTTCCACCACTGTAAAATTGACGGGGAGATACATACGCGGAACATCAAGAGATTGATGCTAGGTTTAAAATATGGGGAAGCCTACTATATAGTCCTTTCCCAGTGGATCTACCTAGACGAATCTTTGCGGCCAACTTCAAGATTGTAAGCGGATATGACTATCTCCAAAGACAATTCCACCGGATTGGTGTGAAAGACATTCTTGACTGTACTCTGTGTTCCACTGGAGAGACGATGAATTTTTGTCACTTGACAGTTTGTGCTACTTTGTCCATCTCAAATTTTAATGTTCTACCTCTTGACACTTATATTTCAAAGGCTAGTTTATATTGGGTTGCACTAAGCAAAATGGTCAATACGACCAATTCCTCAACATAATTTAAAAAAAAAACACACTTTAAATCTTAAAATAAATAGGCAAGCTTACTAAATTAATGCTCTGTAATTAAGTACAAAGAGCAAATCAAGAAAAGCGTGTAGGCTTATGAAAATTTACTTCTAATAACATGTCGGAAATTGTTGATGCCAAAGATGTATCACAATGTTGTTTAACTGCTTGCACATTATTAGTTTACTAGGATAAGGCCCGGTGGACACATCCGGTTCTTAAACGTGCGGCGCCGCTGCCGCAAGTGCGGTCTGTGAAACATTAGATCAAATGAAGCAGTGCACACATGCCTCCCTGGGGTAACGCAAGTCCAACTTGCGTGGAATTTGTACCGCAGTTCCCCACGGTGTAGCACGATCGCCGCACATGAGTCTCCGTTCTGAAGTACCTTGTTTTCATAAACAAATGGAATATAAATACTAATTAATAAATGGTTGTATCCAGTAACGTCTATTTTACGTTTCAAAATATACTTTCTTTACACCAAGTAAGCGAAATAAACACATTTTACGTTAAAATTTTCTTCGATAGAATATTTATCGCAAATGGCGCGAAATGAGTTCGTGCGTCATTTCACGGTTATGTGTGCATAGTTGGGCTTCGGTGCCGCAGTGGCGCCGCACGTTGAAAAACCGAATGTGTGCACCGGGCCGTCGTACGACGGGCGCGTATCAAAATTTTTTTTTGGGGGTTAAACTTCACTTATATAATCTCACAACCACAGAATTGCGCATACTGTGTCGGTCATGCATTCAAACCTTATATTTCTTTTAAGAACTCTATTGGGCTGCTTGTTGATTTATGACCGACTAGAATAAATGGTCAGTCATAAGACGGGTGCATAAAAGCATTTATTTATTTGGTCAAACTTCATTTATATATTTTTTAAAACCTGACAGTGTGTGATAACTGGCTGTGTATAAACCTTTTTCACCACTATCTGTCAACTTTTGTTGATCACTGGCTATCTATAAACATTTTCCCACAACTCTCTGTCAATTTGACTTACTTTCGAATGCTGTTGTTTTTTGAGCAATACTGGTAAAACAATATTGTAGGAAAACTTATTTTTTCTTCAACAGTGGTAAAACAATGAGCTACGTACGGCAATCGTTTCATACTCAATGTTATTCACATGGCGATTTCGAATATAATACTTTTTGATATTTCATATCTCGTTTCGCTCTTGACATCACACAAACAATCAAAACAATTAGAAACTCCACCAATTCGTGACGCCCCACAACCAATCAAAACTTTAATAGCCATGGAAAACACAGGAGAATGTAGCATTTTATATAATAACATAGGCCGGAGACGGGCATAGGATAAAATAAAGTATCCTACTCAACACCTTCCCCCGTGCTTCAAAAATACACGTGTCCAGAAATCTACACAATACTTCACACAATTCGCACCCTCAAAACTTATAAAGCTGTGCACATGAATATTTCGTTAGCTAGTGTTGCAAAATAATCATATTTTATTGCAAATTAGTTTAAAAAAATTTTATTGATAAAAGTCGCTGGAAGTTCCAGTTTGAAATTGCATTAAGGTTATGGCACTTCTAGTAGAAATAAGACGCAGAAGAAATGAGAATAACGAGGTGGGTATTTTCTAATCTTCGAAATCAGATAGTTGTTTTTATTACTTTCTTTCTCGGTTGATGTGTTCTTTCTACCGTGGGCAGTTGGGATTCCAGCTGACGCCCTTGACACTAAGAAACTGACCGCAAGATTTCCTGTCATCTACGAAATGGAGAACTTACCAAACTGAGTAACATAGAAGTGAAAGGAGTGTGTATTAAATAAATCTTATTTTCATGGCTAATAACAAGTTCTGGCCCGTGAACAGTAAACAAGGTCAAAAATATTTATCAATCAACTGTCGCATTTTGTAGGCGTCATTTATTGAAGAAGTGCGATAAAATTTCAGTATACAATTACAGTACCAAATATGTTTCCTTACGATAAAATTCTTTAAAATTGACTGATTTCATACAGATTTCCTTCATGAATTGTTAATAGAAATGCAATTTATAATGACCTTTTCGACCTTCTCCATGACAAGGTGGTGAGAAGACCATTATTTCTATGAGGAAGAACCCAGTGGGTAAGCCGCCGTTGCTTCTAACAGGAACAATCGCCAATATCCCTTACAAACAAAGATTCGAACCCGGGACCTATTAGGTGACTGACAAACGTTATGACCACTACATCACGTAGATGACATGTTCAAATTTATACAGCTGCTAATGTGATTGTGATATATTATGACAGATATTTTTATTCTTCCACCCTCTTGGTGCGCCAATTAAATTCTTATCACTTCAAATATTCTCTCCTCCACACGAAACAATAAAGCCAAAAATACTGGTACCTTCAGGGGCACATCTTTAGGTGTGTACGGACATCACAATTTCAATGTACCCAAGTGATCTCTTCTTCCTTCTGCTCACTTCTGTTTGTTTCTTTTCCACCCTTGTTTCTGTCTTGTGTTTGATGCAGCTTGGCCAAATATGGCCTTATGTCCTAAAACCCTAAACCAACCAAAGAACCAGAAAAATTGGTAAACTAGTAATACTTGGTATACCTAACGCGAGATAAAAACTGCAGTAATAAGACTGACATGGATTTCACGAGCTTCCGGAAGTATTCCGTAAGCATTGACCAGTATGCCCCCTGAAGAGCGATCCACAATTATGTCCTATTCCGAGGTGTAGGATATCTGTATTCCACAGCACGTTGCATGGCATCCAAGATGTGTTCGATAACTTTGAGATCTGGTGACTGAAATGAGAATGGCAAGGCACCAAATTCAAAAGAATTCCTCTAACTAATTTGGCTAGTCCTGACTTGTGTGGCAACTCTTTGTTCTGTTGAAAAAGGACATCACTCTTCGAATGAACGCAGGACATGGACGGGTGTAACTCGTCAGAAAGGATGCATGCACCTCTCAGAACAGTTTGTATAAGTTACGGGAGTCTCATCGACTGTCAGACAAAAAAACCCAATATCATTATGGAGCCCCACCATCAGCTTTTTGACAAGCGGGATCCATGGCTTCTTGAGGTTTTCACCACACTTATTCTTCCATCTGAAAGAAACAATTAAAAACGCGACTCATAAGGTCAGGCTACTCTTTCCTAGTCATCAAGTGTCCTCCAGTGATGGTGTTCCCGAGCCTAGGCGAAGCGCATAGCGGTGTGTCGAGTATTCATTAAGGATATTCGAGTTGGGCTTAGGCTCATAAAGTCCTTATCTTTGAAGTAACGCTGTACAGCCATCCTACTGATCTTTGATAAGGGTACAAACATTGAATTTTCGATGTTATTTGAGGCAGTGTTGTTGCAGTTGAGTCAGTGTTCCAATCGCGTGAAACGATTCTTCCTTTCTATACATATTCATCTGACCGTGGTGCGAAACTACGTGTTGTTACCGTCGGATCTTTCCCTTTGGGTTTGAGCCCGGACCGTCTCGCCAATAACCCGCTATGTTGCTTCAGTGCAAGGTTAATTAAAATATCTACCTACCTTTCTGTCGACTCTGGTAGCGACCCAGAATCTTTTATGGCGACATCGCTATCGTAAGTGTCAGGTTTTGCCGTAAGGTGCACTACACCCTAGAAATGATAGCATCTGACAGCCTAAACTTCTCATCTACCTCCGAACATCTATGACCTTTCCCACTAGCTTCAACTATTAAACCGCTTTGAAAATCGTCTAAATCGTGATAGCTTGCTATTCTCATGCCGACCACAGCTCCAAATGCTTCCTCAGATATCTATCGCTTTATAAATAATCTGACAGACGCAACCATTGGCGTTCATAGGTGGTGTTGCTTTGTATTTTGCATAGGCTCTTCAGTACAGGTTTTACTGACACTTCAGGACTACCGTTGTTATCAATATTAAAATGTATTTGTTTGTAGCTTTATAGACGATGCAAAAATATTTCGTACGAAAAATTGGACTTGTATCAACAACTTCCTAAAATTTTTCTCCCATAGTTAAAATGCTTTTTGTGTCTCAATACAACTCAGAAGGATTCACATGCATATATTCGTTCTGAATCCTGCAGCTGTTCCCTCATGATACTTTTGACCTTGACCAATGGAATACTGAGGATTTTTCAACCAACAGGTATGGTAATTTAGCCACGTGTATGGCGGAAAGTACCATTTCACTTCGGAGAAATCTCGTCCCTCTAAGAGGTTCAAACAGATAATTATATCGATTTATTTTTGTAAAGCAGAAAATAAATGGGTAAAAAAAGGTGCATATTTGCAATTATGCCATATTTGAAACACAAAAAACTTACTTGGTGCTAAGAGAGTAAGGCGTAAAGGTATGAATATAACTGTCTCTATCCAAGGTTAGATAGCCAATTAGGTATCTTACTAACGAGGAAAGTCATGTATTGCATCTCTGCCATGCATCTGAGTTTTGCGTGTTTAGCAAATAACACCCATTTTATGCAATTATTAAAAAGAAAATCTACCGGAAATAATGTTTCAAACAGAGAAACACGTCTTTAAAACAATGTCTCTAAGCTCTTGCCTTCAAAGGTAGGGAGAATCCTAGAGATTAAATGGGCCAAAAGTTTACCTTGAACTACGTTTTGACAAGATAATTATTTTGATTTTGATTTGACAGGATCTGTTTGATCGATCCTTTTTAATGTCACTTCCGCAACTTTCAATGAGCGCAAGTCTTATAAATTAATGTCAATCTATTAATTACAGCATATAATTGAGTTCATAGGATGGAAACGTGACTCTGAAAAGAAGAATAAAGATTTGCTTTGTAGTAATTGAATGATGAGGTTTTATCCTGAAAATATGAAAAACATTTATCATATTTTCAATTATAATTCCGACACTCAATAAATAAGCGCAATTATGATTAATTCGTATTAATCTAATTACAATATTCCATTGATTGAGTTCATTAGCACGAGATGAAAACTTGACTCTAAAAAGAAAAATAATGATGCGATTAGGAGTTGATTGCATGGTAAATTTTTAATCTTAAAATATGAAGCATATCTACCATTTTTCGTAAGTATATAACGTGTATGATTTTTTAATTTACTGTATGAAAATTTAGTTTAAAAATTTAACTTAACCATCTATTTGGAAGCAATAGGTTAAAGTCGCATTTAAAAGAGCATTTTACTGGAATTTTAACTTCATTTACTCTGCATTTAAACTCTACTGAAATAAATCTTGTAAAATAAGCTTTCATATCCTCACTCACTGTAGATCATATATTCCTTCAGACAAACTGCGTGTTTCCATTTTGAGAACGCTAGTTAGAATAGAAACATTTCCTTCTCCTTTCTGCGTGTAGTTCTGCTGACAAAAATTAAAAGGAGAAATACTTTTAAAATATCTCTTTCATAACAATATATAATTAGCTCATAATCTCTTCAGATATTCTGCGGGTAAAAATAATCTTGTATTTTTACACATGTACACATTTATGTAATCTGTGACACAATTAACTTAATAATCTATAGAACTATATTCCGTTTGGTCATTATAGAAAAACCGCTCTTGATGTAAAATTTATCCTATAATAAACAATCATATGTAAGCAAAATTATTATTTAGAATATAGCTATTTAGAAAAAACGTGGACTTTGTAGCATACCACCTAATGATTCGGCTAAGACAATTTCAAGCATCTGTGATGTATCCTTGGCCTTTAGTCATGCAATGATGGATTGCAATTAAGGAAAATTTATGGATTCATTTACGCATATTAGAGTCGCTAGCTCCATTGTTGAAATAATAATGTATAGAAAAGTTAGAGCATGGGAAAGCCTCCACTGTCAGTAAAATATGACATTTTATACTTAATTTGAAGATTTTAACTCGAGTTATTCTCTTAAAAATTCACCCAGGAAAGCATTACTTAAATTATGATTATGTTAAGATGGCAGTCTCTTGTTCTTACAGGAAAAGTTCAGCATTGACGGAGAAGCATAATTAATTCTATTTTTAGAATTTTTATTGCTTTATCCAATGTTTATAAGCGTTTCAAGCATTTGTATGTATTTGTATAGGTTTCAAAAAGGCTTTATTTAAGTAAATAAAAAGTTTATATGTTATATGTATTTATCCTATTATTTATCGATCCGATTTCAGATAGGCTTTCGGATGAAGAATAGATTGTTTAAGGTAGGTAGTTGAATTAACGTCGCACTGTAGCAACACAACGAGGGTTATTCAACAGTCCGCAATTAGTCCCGAAGGGAAAGATTCGAGGACAACACTTCGCAATTCTGAACCACAGTCAAACGACGAATTGATTGTTTAAAGTCATTGCAATATTTGAGACATCCTTATTACACTGTTTTTATCTGCGAAGCATTTTTGGCCTTTTTGTTTTATCAGAAACATCATTGCTATGATTTAAAGATTTGTTTGAATCCGTTACGACATTAGCAATTTTTAAAACAATTTTTCCGAAGTTTTAAATATTAAGTTAAGTTACTTGGAAATTTGAAATCGTGGAATCGCGGGTAGGGAAAAAAACAATCGATTCCCTATTTGGTAATGGTAATTTTGAATTAACGTCCTACTAGAGCAACACAACGGGCTATTGACGACGGTCCTGGATCAATCCCTTAAAGCAAAGATTCGAGGACAACACCTCGTAATTTTGAACCACGGTCAGATGACCTGAGCTGGAACTCCACTCTTCAAACTTCCAAACCATCCCAACGTGAGGACTTTCGGCCACGACAGATTTAAGGTGCATCAGCCGCCTCTCTGCCATACTCTTACAAACATCAATGTCCGAACTCGGATTCGAAACAGGAACCTTCCGATCCAGAGGCTAACACCTTAACCACTAGACCGGTTGGTCCAATTCCCTATTTGAGGTTCCATGGTTTAGACAGTATATATCCCTACACGAGGTAGAATTCAGGTATTCAGGTAGAATTTAAGAACTGTTTACAACAAAACTATATCTTTGAGACTACTTGCTCCAGAAATCACAGTACATACGGCACATTGAATGCACAAAAAAAGCTATTTTAATTAGTTTCTGCTGACATGCAACTATTGCAGCTTATCTCCACTTCGCTGTCTCCACATAATTCGCTATCTCTACATAATTCACTATCTCCACACACTTCGCTACCTCCACACACTTCGCTGTCTCCACACACTTAGGGATTTCTTGATTTTCACCAAAACATATTATTTTAAACCATTTAGAATCCTTACATAGCATAGCTAAAACATTTGCTTTGCATTTTTCCACATAAAACTTACCTTAGACATATCTCCATGTATTCCGAATTTTAAAAACATCAAAAGAAAAACTTTTTGTTACATCCTTACATATTGGAGAAAATATCAAAACCGTAATACCCTAGCTTGGTTGGTTGGTTGATTTTGGGATTATATGGCGCAAGGGACATATTTGGCCATGACACAAGGCATACAATATCAAGCAGCAGACACAATGAAACTTTTTATGACAAAGAAGAGAAATACACTCAGGGAGGAAAGCACCAGACAGGAATTAAAAATGTACTGCCTACAATTCAGACAATACCTACAATACCTAGGAGTAAACCACGAACATCTGGTTTACGCATAATTGTATTTAAACGCAAATCATATGTTCTTATAAACTTATATTTTTAGTAAAGAAATATGAAGGTTTGAATATGTAAGGCAATTCAAAATTTAAAAAAAGTTACACCAGGTTTATCAATAAAAATTAACTGTCGCAAACCTCTTAATAAACACTTTTTATAACTTCCGAACTCTGACTGCGATAGAGGAGGATCCGGAATCTTTATAACTTACCCTGATGGCTCAATTTCAAGGCACAAAATCCCAACAGGAAAAATCGCTTCCAACTTCACAAGCGAACTCATCGCAATCACAGAGGCTCTGAGGATTTACCTCACTTGGACAACACTCAACCCCTCCGACGGCATAGCAATCTTCACGGACTGCAAATCTGCTCTCTAGGCCCTTCAAAAAGGAAAAACAAACCTCGTCCAAAAGATCAATACCCTCCTGTTCTTAATAGAGGCAAAGAAGAAGCTATGCACGCTTCAATGGATCCCGGCACACGTCGACATCAAGGGGAACGAAGAGGCCGACTCTCTGGCCAAGGAGGCGAGGACCATCGAACAAGCTCCCCTGATTACAACATCTTCCGACGCCAATGCCGTTGCAAAACAAAAGCTCTGCGCTATATGCCGAAGAAAATCATCCCTTCCCGAGCTTAACTATGACAGAGAAGTAACAACAACAATTGCCAGACTGAGGACGATGCACTTCAGAGGTATGAAGATTTTGCCAGATGGATCAAGAACATACCCTGAATGCAGGCACTGTCCGGGCATGCAGCTTAATCCCAAACACCTCTTTAACTGCCCTTCCATTATTGTAGCACTCTTCAAGATCGACTTTAACTGTTCCAGGGAGACCCTTTATAGGGAATAAGCTGTAGATGTGGCCTACGCAGTGCTCCACGCTTTTGGACCCATTTAACTATGCTCTCCCTACCTCTCTCCCATTATTTTTCAATTATTGCACTGGTCACACGACAACAACTTCCAACTACTGCTAATGATTGAAATTGATATGAAATGACTTCTCCGTTTGATTGTTTGGCTTCACAAATAAAAATAGTCTTCAACTTCATTGTAAAAAGCATTCAAAAATGAGTCCTCAGTTACATGCAAAATATAAACAGAGAGCAATATTTAACTGTGATATCTACCTATTTATCCACATAATATATTAAATGCTCTGCTAGAACCTCAGAGGTATGGAGATTTTGCCAGATGGATCAAGAACATACCCTGAATGCAGGCACTGTCCGGGCATGCAGCTTAATCCCAAACACCTCTTTAACTGCCCTTCCATTATTGTAGCACTCTTCAAGATCGACTTTAACTGTTCCAGGGAGACCCTTTATAGGGAATAAGCTGTAGATGTGGCCTACGCAGTGCTCCACGCTTTTGGACCCATTTAACTATGCTCTCCCTACCTCTCTCCCATCCTTTTTCAATTATTGCACTGGTCACACGACAACAACTTCCAACTACTGCTAATGATTGAAATTGATATGAAATGACTTCTCCGTTTGATTGTTTGGCTTCACAAATAAAAATAGTCTTCAACTTCATTGTAAAAAGCATTCAAAAATGAGTCCTCAGTTACATGCAAAATATAAACAGAGAGCAATATTTAACTGTGATATCTACCTATTTATCCACATAATATATTAAATGCTCTGCTAGAACCTCAGAGGTATGGAGATTTTGCCAGATGGATCAAGAACATACCCTGAATGCAGGCACTGTCCGGGCATGCAGCTTAATCCCAAACACCTCTTTAACTGCCCTTCCATTATTGTAGCACTCTTCAAGATCGACTTTAACTGTTCCAGGGAGACCCTTTATAGGGAATAAGCTGTAGATGTGGCCTACGCAGTGCTTCACGCTTTTGGACCCATTTAACTATGCTCTCCCTACCTCTCTCCCATCCTTTTTCAATTATTGCACTGGTCACACGACAACAACTTCCAACTACTGCTAATGATTGAAATTGATATGAAATGACTTCTCCGTTTGATTGTTTGGCTTCACAAATAAAAATAGTCTTCAACTTCATTGTAAAAAGCATTCAAAAATGAGTCCTCAGTTACATGCAAAATATAAACAGAGAGCAATATTTAACTGTGATATCTACCTATTTATCCACATAATATATTAAATGCTCTGCTAGAACCTCAGAGGTATGGAGATTTTGCCAGATGGATCAAGAACATACCCTGAATGCAGGCACTGTCCGGGCATGCAGCTTAATCCCAAACACCTCTTTAACTGCCCTTCCATTATTGTAGCACTCTTCAAGATCGACTTTAACTGTTCCAGGGAGACCCTTTATAGGGAATAAGCTGTAGATGTGGCCTACGCAGTGCTTCACGCTTTTGGACCCATTTAACTATGCTCTCCCTACCTCTCTCCCATCCTTTTTCAATTATTGCACTGGTCACACGACAACAACTTCCAACTACTGCTAATGATTGAAATTGATATGAAATGACTTCTCCGTTTGATTGTTTGGCTTCACAAATAAAAATAGTCTTCAACTTCATTGTAAAAAGCATTCAAAAATGAGTCCTCAGTTACATGCAAAATATAAACAGAGAGCAATATTTAACTGTGATATCTACCTATTTATCCACATAATATATTAAATGCTCTGCTAGAACCTCAGAGGTATGGAGATTTTGCCAGATGGATCAAGAACATACCCTGAATGCAGGCACTGTCCGGGCATGCAGCTTAATCCCAAACACCTCTTTAACTGCCCTTCCATTATTGTAGCACTCTTCAAGATCGACTTTAACTGTTCCAGGGAGACCCTTTATAGGGAATAAGCTGTAGATGTGGCCTACGCAGTGCTTCACGCTTTTGGACCCATTTAACTATGCTCTCCATACCTCTCTCCCATCCTTTTTCAATTATTGCACTGGTCACACGACAACAACTTCCAACTACTGCTAATGATTGAAATTGATATTAAATGACTTCTCCGTTTGATTGTTTGGCTTCACAAATAAAAATAGTCTTCAACTTCATTGTAAAAAGCATTCAAAAATGAGTCCTCAGTTACATGCAAAATATAAACAGAGAGCAATATTTAACTGTGATATCTACCTATTTATCCACATAATATATTAAATGCTCTGCTAGAACCTCAGAGGTATGGAGATTTTGCCAGATGGATCAAGAACATACCCTGAATGCAGGCACTGTCCGGGCATGCAGCTTAATCCCAAACACCTTTTTAACTGCCCTTCCATTATTGTAGCACTCTTCAAGATCGACTTTAACTGTTCCAGGGAGACCCTTTATAGGGAATAAGCTGTAGATGTGGCCTACGCAGTGCTTCACGCTTTTGGACCCATTTAACTATGCTCTCCCTACCTCTCTCCCATCCTTTTTCAATTATTGCACTGGTCACACGACAACAACTTCCAACTACTGCTAATGATTGAAATTGATATTAAATGACTTCTCCGTTTGATTGTTTGGCTTCACAAATAAAAATAGTCTTCAACTTCATTGTAAAAAGCATTCAAAAATGAGTCCTCAGTTACATGCAAAATATAAACAGAGAGCAATATTTAACTGTGATATCTACATATTTATCCACATAATATATTAAATGCTCTGCTAGAACATATTTAACTTCGAGACATCGCACAAGATTCGTAACAACCGTTGAGTTAAAAAAAAAACGCAAATACTGCTCAGTTGCTCTTATCAAATTAAAAATGCAATAGCCGTATAATGCTACAGTTAGTCTTGATGAAGCGTAAACATGAGCTATGAGTTTCGTTTGACCTCAACGCACACTGGATAAGTGTTAAAGAACAAGGAGAAGTACGCCTTATTTACGCGGTTTGCACTTCGCAAAGAAAGTTTACACGTGATTTCGATGTCCACATAGTTCCTTAACCTTTCAGATGCATCAAAAATATCAAACTTGCTGAATTATACAGTGATTTTGTTGATGAATTGTTTATGTAGAATAAAAATAAAATTGAAAGGAACATATTTTATAAAGAACACTAATCTATACAATAAACTCGGTGAAATACAGTTTTAAACAGGATTGTGGCGTTTTCAAAATTAGTCCCCAAGCATCTGACAGAGGACTGAATAAACTTTAACATTTTCCCATTTGATTGTTTATCTATCGCATCGAATAACACTAAAATCTACCAAGAATTATGAAATGGAAACAAATAAATATTACCTTTTAAGGGCCCAAAGATTTCCGACTAGTGTAGCATTGCTTTTTTTCCCGCAATATACAATACAAAGAATCCCATATATAAATTGAAAGAATCTTAGAGAAATTATTATTGCCAAAATAATCAAAACTGGGTAACAGTCCCATGCTAGGAAGACAAATAGAATCTTAAATTCATAAAATTTTAAAATATGTCAAATACGTTTTCGTGAGATTCCCCAATATCCTATCAATCGAAGGGATTAAAGAAATTTAATAGAACTTCTTTGAAGATTTTAAAATACTCAACAGACAGCTAAAAAATCTAAATATTTTTTAACCTTTATATTCACTTGAAGTACTTTGTGCATTGACATGTGGGTCATTCATTGTCAATTTGATAAGCACTCAAACTTTATCTCTCCAATTTCAGCACAAAATGGTACGAAGGTAATTTATTGTGATTTTGGTAGAAAGCCAGATCAATCCGACGCTTGTTTCACGTGCTTTGAAATAATTCCAAGTTCAGCTTCAAGCATAAGAGTGAAATTCTCTACTTAATGTGACCCAAATCTTGCCAATTTGTATTTTAATTTTTCAATTATCTGTAATTCTAAAAACAATTTAGGTATTCATCTCATATTTTGCACAATATCTTATAAGTGTAAGACATAAGGACTCAATGTCATTGAAATTGGAAGAGGTCATGTTTAAAATGTTTATTTGGTGTGTTGATTTCGCATGAATTGAACCAATTTTCTTGTGCAAAAGAGTGGATTTCTATAGATCATGCATGAAATAAGTAATAAGTTATACATAAAAGCGTTATTTTAATGGTCTTGCAATTCCAACTTTACAGAAATTGTGGTTAACCACATAATTAGGCTTACCGCTATTCTCATGCTCCTAAACAAAGAGCAAAAAATTTAATTTCAACCAACTAAGTACAGGCCATTATTTTCAAATATTACGAATCCTTAATTTGTTTTACTTTCATACCTGAAACTTCGAAATGAAAGATAATCGAGTTGAATCTGAATTGAAAACGTTTTTCCAAGGATGCGGAAATTTTTACAGAATAGAAACATTAAGGATCCCACGGATAGAAGCAATACAAAGTCTTGGTTGTCTCCATCGTCAAATGCAAGATCAAAGGTTCAAAGGTAAATAATTATCATTGGCGCAAACTTTTCAATATATGAGTTGGGCAATTTTCCAATTCAATTTCAATTTCCTTCCATCAATAATTTGACAGTGTAAATATGAGTCAGTGTATTTAAAAAAAGAGAGTACGAATCACGTTCACACGAAGCTGTGTGACAAACAAATTACAGCTTATCACAGCGTCAGTTTTTGTTCTGCTCTTTCGTGTTTTCCCCGATATACTAAACAGCTTATTAATGAATAACTCTGGATGTCTGGAAAATTCCCCCTTCTACCAAAAACTTCTACGTCACCGTGACGTGAAAGGTAAGTCCAGTCCTTGGTTCTTCCGGTTTTCTGAACCACTGAAGTTCAGCTTGCCGGCGGTCACGTTATTTGTTGTTTATATCTCATTTCGTTCTTTTGGACCATTTCAAATTCCTTAAGCTCTTCAATTTAGCGGTCACGGTTACTCGCTCCTTTGATCGTTGGTCAGACTGTGCGGTGCTTTTCGTCTCTATCACACATAGGAATTAAGGTTATCAAAAGCGAAGGTAAAATAATAATTTTTATTAGTTTAATTCACGTTTATTTCATAATGTTTTACTTTCTGTGTTGAAGCAGTTTTTATTTAAAATATATTTTGTAGGGCTTTGATTGTTGAAGATTAATAGTCTTCTGAGACTGAAAAGTAATTACAACTTTATACATTGGGTGATTTGCTATAATAGATAAAATAATCTGCTGTTTATTTTAGTTGTTACAAACCTACTGTAAAAAAACATCGGCATAATAGTTTCCCCATTTTGGAAATATTACTGCCTATTTTTTGGAAACGGGGAAACTTTGTGCTATAAAAATACTTCAACGTAAGAACTTTCACGACGTTTAATATTAAAACATATCGCACCCCGGCAAAAAAAGTGACACAAGTCAAAAAATAAAAATTTTGATGCTATGCCATTGAAAAATATGTATGAGGTACCTTAGCGTGTTGTATTACTATTCTATAGAATACAATAGAAGTTACCACCATAAATACTTACCAAAAATTTAAAAGAAGCTTACATTATTTCAATATTAGTTTTATAATATCCTTTAAGTCGATATTTCTCAAATTCTGCAATTTTGAGTTGTATCACTTTTCTTGTCAGGGTATGATATAAGAATTAAACTGCTACGTTCTGCAAAATTCAGAAAAAATCATCGTTCATTGTGTCAATACTTAAAATATACACAATAAAATTAATCGGAAATGTGGAATATATTCGAAATATGAATTTTCAACTGCTCTGCTGATACATTAGATATCACAAGAACTCTTGCTACTTGATAGAAATAGGAAACATTTCATTCATTTTAGTTAGTGGTTTAAGTTTATCTAAAATATACAGCCTTGTTTTCCGAATCACGTCGCATAGTAGTGGGTTCCCAGACTTTTCAGTCAAAGGACCGTCTGTTTTCTCTAACCCCTTATGATTATAAAATTAAATAGGGAATATGTAGACATACATAAGACTATAATGATACTAATTCTTCGCCTTCATTTAAGAGTTAAATATTTAGATCTATGTTAAATGGATCGCAAAATGGTAAAATGTTCACTAATTTTGTTGACGATTTCAAATCGTGAAACAGAGAAACTGGAGTTCCAAAATAAAATAAACAGTAAATATTATGCAAAAACTTATTTATGAATTAAAAAATATATGTAACATGAAAAGGCTTACATCTAGCACAATTATAGTATTAATGATTTCAAAATATATACTTTAAACTTAATGTGAACAATAAAGTGGATTTTCAAGAATAAACTCTGTAATTCTTTGTTTATAATGTCTGTTAATTTCAATATTAATTTACCCTCAACTTCAGCTCAATTTATTGACTTAGATTTCAAAGACGTGAGCTGGAAGAATGCAGTTTCACACAAATGAGTTGTGGGAAACCTTTTAAGGAAGCCAAGGCTTTCTTGCGAGTAAAAGATAGTTAGACCATTATCAGCGTATATCCCTCGTCTGCAATTTCGCTAAAACAAAAAAATTAAAACGAAAAAATTCTTAAAAAAAACCCCGAATGAATTTCTAGTTTTACGTGTAGAAAAACTGAAAAGACATGCTTCTGCAAACTAAAACATTGCTAAAACTGTAGACTCCAATAGAGGACAATTTTGCAGCACACAGAAGAATGAATTTACAGTATATCCACACACAAAATCAACAATGCATTTTTTGTTATGAAGATATTGCAACCTAGGTACGATATCACGATCACTCACTGCTGAAAAATACTCTCTTAGCTGCAGATATAACTGCTGATCTTAGAACTATATGCAATTTTAATCATCATTGTTCAGAACATAAAGAATCGAAAAAAATAATGGAATGTTTTTTTTGGTTGAAAATTACCTATTTTGGTTAACGAAATATTGAATTTTTTTCGCGTTCGCATGAAATCTTGTCACAGGTCCCCCCACTGCACTATAGTGTGCAATATCTTCTCATTTTCGCTATGCCTCTTTTGCATTCCATAAATATCTTAACCGAAGTATTTAATTTAAAATGCCGCATTGTTGGACTCGCTAAATAACGTTAAAATTTCAAATAAAGTGTATCAACCAATAGAACTTTCAAAAGCAAATAGATTACGAAAATTCTCTGTTCGTATCCTAGGTTCCTTCCCCTGAAGTGTAAGAGACGCTTGCTTCTTATAGAAAAACGGAAAATAACGGTAGAAAATAACGGAATGTTTTCTTGTTGAAAATGACCTATTATGGCCAACTAAGTATTGAATATTTTTCGCGTTCCCCTGAATTCTTGTCACAGATCCCACTGCACTACAGAATTCAATAGCTTCTCATTTTCGTTATGCCCCTTTTGCATTCCATAAATATCTTAACCCAAGTATTTAATTTAAAATGCCGCATTGTTGCACATGCTAAATAACGATAAAATTTCAAATGAAGGGTATCAACCAATATAACTTTTAAAAGCAAATAAATTGCAAAAATTTATAAATTCAAAGGCGGATTTCTTCTGAAAGGGAGGAGCACAGTTTTGCCCCGACCTTAAATCCCCTTAACATCTACGTAACATTAAGAGGCTTATATACTCGTCTATAAAAACTAGTTACTTGATATACAAAGAGATGTCTACAGTAAAGAATTATAATGTTTCATTGAGGAATAAAGGTCGTATCCTACGCTCCTTCCCTGAGCTGTAGGAGTCGCTTGGTTTCGATTTCATAGCGGACAAGATTACCTACAAAGAGAAACGTACAACGTATTCGCGTAGGAGGCCTTTAGATGAAATAACTAGTGATAATCTCAAGGATATCTCTAAAATTCATGACAATAGAAATGCAAATAGCGATAATGAGGTTTTTGAGCCATATTGTTTCACTTCAGAAATTGATAGGAATAATTTCAAGATTTGAGTCAGAGGCTATTGATCTGCTCGTAGATGGATAGCATAAAAGGCCCGGAGACATGTGTAGGATAAAAAAAATTAAATTGATTAAACGCCATATCTATACATAGAATCATGTTTAATATTTGCTGAAATTTGACTTGAATTAGAACGTGTTGAAAACTTTGAATAAATATTGAATTCCAAATTAAAGGTGTCCATCAATAGAACTTTTAAAAGCTAATAAATTATATACATTTAAAGGCTTATTTCTTATACCGCCAACCGGTTCTTTGCAAATGAGTTAAAGTTATATCTTTTTAGGGTTCTTAAATAGTAGTTTTAATCTTTTGGATGTCCACCTAGTAAGAACAGTCATTCACAACACTTCTAATTTAATAAGAAAATCTTAAATCAGTGATTGATATGATTTTGAAACTTTATTTTATAACTTCCAGACAGTTTCCCGAGAATCTAATATTATTTATCAGGAAACCTTAGGAAAATATTTCTAATTTTCAATAACATGCTAATAGTTTTCAAGTGGAGCACTTCCTAAGCGATCGAGTTTAACAAATTTGTCATTAAGTTATCAAAATTAATAATTGACTGTCAGAACTAAAAAGAGTAGACTGTGGGAGTAAAGCTAATATGATCCTATCGAAAGAATAATATATGCATACAATTACAAAGATAAATTTGGTGACGGTAGTTAAACTCATCATTATGTTCAATTATCTTATACGCAAAAACAGATACACCACCCTACAATATTGGACCGAACGCCAGCGGATTTGCATAAAATCCGACTGTCTGTTTAGGGGTGTTTGTTTTTCGTGGTATGGCCTGGGACCTTTGCGTGTTGCTCCTAGTAAATTGAAAGCCGACGCCTGTATGAAATTTGGACAATCAGATTCTTCCTATGCTCTCGCAATTTTATGCAATGGACGAATTGGACGTTCCAGGAAGACAACGCTTCATGTCATGTTGCAGCCTCTGTCAAGCAGTGGTATCAAGATACGGATGTAAAACGTCTTCCCTGGACTGCTCAGAGTCCCGACCTGAACCCCCATAGAACATTTGTGTGACGAGTTACAGCGACGCTTACGGACCATGAAACCACGTCCGAAATCGACAGCTGAGCTGGCGACATTCTTGCAGCAGGAATATACACAAATACACATAGCTGTGTATCAAAACCTTGTTGAACGTATACCCAGAAGGGATTAATTGAAGCACGTGGGTGTAATTGAGGCACTTATTGTAATTGAAGCACGTGCTGAACTGTCCATTTTTGTAGGGTGGTATATATGTTTGTCTGAAACAGCAAAACTTTTCAAACGCTAAGTTCTGGCTTCATGAAATATGTAGTTGATTTCGTCTGGAATTTCAAGGGGAAATTGTAACTACTCACTCTTAGTCATGTTTTTAGAACGATATACGTAAATTTAATACATAACCCTCGCAACCCTCGTTTTCCAATCTGCTACTCTTCTAGCCTGACATCCGTGCTTCTATAAAGATAAGCAATCGATTAACAGACTCACTATTACTGCTTTACAACTATATTGAAACTTTATCACTACTATTATTGTCTTTATTTTTAGGCAGACGCATGCAGATAGCGATATTATTCTATTGCTACTAAAGCTTGCTGTTCGATAAATGACAACATTGTGTAATGAAATAAAAAAAATTCCTCAGTGTATACAGCATTAAAACTAAAAAACACTTTATTCGCGGAAAAGCTAATAAAAAAATTATAAAATTTAAAAATTAATAAAATACAGCTGGATACTAACTATAGATTTATTCTTTTGGATACTAAATCAATGTACCCAAAGCTCTAAAATACCGCGTCGAGACCACCACCACGGTTACTGATATTTCTATCATTTTCCATTAATGGTTTCTTATGATGAATAGCCTCATTCCTGATACATTATTTCAGTTATTACCCCTTTTACATAATTTATTTCACTTATAATCTTATTAATATTTTTTTTTAGGTTTTCAAGTGGCAAAGAATCATTAATGTGAAAATGGCATCAAACGATGAGTAATTTAGAGCAGAGAGTTCTGACAAACTGAGAGATAATTTTTAAAATTTCTATCTCAACAACTTTCTTACATCATGAAGTTTGTATTCACTGTCTCTTTGATTTTGCTATCTGTACTTTTATGTACAGAGGGACAACTTTCTGATTTACATACCCTCGTTGGTAATTCAGAAGACAACCCTGATAATCGGACCGTTGTTGAACAATGGCAAGATTTCGAGAAAAATATCAAAGGTGTAGTCAATTCTGCTCTAAAATCAGTATTACCTAATATACTGGAGGGTGCTTCAAAACTAAACTTATCCTCTAGTTGTATGAAGCAAGGCATGCAGCTCATAGGTGGTGTAAAGAAATTAAAACCATGGGCAATAAGGTGTAAGTATGAATATTTTATCTTTGCTTATACTCAAAATATTTAAATTTTTAATTATTTGAAATTAGTTTTTGATACAGTATTATAAAATAATTTAATTTTTTTTATGTTGTGTAACATATATATCTCCCATACTCTGCAACCAACACTGGCACAGCTAAAACCATCATTATTTTAAAATAAAACTGGTTTAAAGTTTTTTTTTGCTATAAAATTACTTTACCATCTAGTGGTTTAGTATTGAATTCAGAAACTTGACTCTTTGCTGCCGGATATAATGTAACAGTTAACAACAACAATTAAAACAATCATATTTTTTTTTGTTATCTGTGACACTGTTGCAGCACATAAGTGATAAGTTTAAATGTAAAGATATATTTTGATCACATCACACATATATTTTATTTCTATTCAAAATATCACTCTTAAATAATGTTTTCAAATATTTTAATTATTTTCAAAACTTGATCAAAAATTTCACCAACCGTTTTAATAATATATGAATAGTTTCTACCTGGTCACACTTAAATAGGTATACTTGAAATTCATGTTTGATGGTTTTGAAACGGTGTTCAGGAATATTCTTTTTTTTTTGCCAAATCAACTTTTGCATTGCAAATACTGGCAAGAAAAGTGACACAAAGCAAAACTGCAGAATATGAGAAACATCAACTTAAAGGATACTATAAAACTTATATTGAAATACTATGAGATTCTTTTAAATTTTACGTAGGTATTTATGGTGGTAACTTCTATTATATTCTATAGAATAGTACTATAACACGTTGGGACATCTCATATATATTTTTCAATGACATAAAAAAAAATTTAATTTTTGACGCGTCACTTTTTTTGCCGGGGTGCGATACATAGATGGATTGCGAAATCTTAGACTCGAGAACACAGTACCATCGCCAGTTGGCGATAATTTTGTAATATGGTAACCCGTCATAAGCCAATCAAATTAGCTGTATAACGTGAAAATTATATTCGCCGATTTGGTGACGTACTGGGTTTTACCGAAATCTTCTTTTAATATTCTAGTCCCGCTTAATAAACACGTTAGGCAATGCTAATTATCATTTTAATTTCTAGTCACGCTTAAAAACACGTTTAACAATTCTAAATCTAATTTTATAATTGTTGATAGATATTTGGCGCATCTTGACCAGTTTAGGACCTTGAGCCATAAAATTCAAAATATTTTTATGTTCTAGGTGTGCTTAATAAAATCTTTTTCACTTTTCACTTGGATTTTATTATTTTCGACCCTAACTAGCAATCGTAATTTGCTTCCCTCTTTAACATTTGGCTTGTAGCAATTGAAAGTTCAATGCAACTAATAGATTTGAGGAAATTCTCATTATCTAAACCTGCAATTTAGAGTTTTAAATATACCTAATGCCAACATGTTATTTTCACAAATTAGTTGTAGTTTAAAAATAAATTTATAGCCGATGAAAATGAGACAATAATAGACAAATGGATTCCACAGAGATTTTTAAGATAATTGTAGCTTTAAAACTTAAAACATAATTATAATCTGCGTAGAAACTGAATTATTTCTATTTTGACTTGAAATTTGTCTTTTCCTAACATGTTATATTGCTAAAATATTTATATTAGATTTATTATTAAATATGCACGAGTTTTATTTTACCTAGACTCAAGTCATTCGCACCTTACAATTAATAATTAGTGTTTACGACGTTGAGCCTGTTTCAATTATCTCTGTTCTTATAGAGAAAATATCGAATTCTCTTCTGTCATGAAGAATATATGAAAGAAGCTTCTAACAGTTTTCTTTTCTGAAAGTCATTTATATAGAGAGGCTAAACTGCTAGGATAAGTTTATAAAAGATAGGATAAATTACAGTAGAAACAAATATGAAAATTCGAAGAAAAAGTATTAGTGCGTACTTTATATCAAGAGGGAAATGAAGTTAGTCATTAAAAATATTTTAGTTTCTAGCTTGTGAGTTTTTAGAAACTGCCTTAAACAAGTCCCGAAAAGCTGCCGACCAACCGGTCTAGTGGTTAAGGAGTTGGCCTCTGGATCGGAAGGTTCCTGTTTCGAATTCGGGTTCAGCGCATGCATGTAAAATAGTGCTGTCCTTTGTTAGGGGCAATGATGGTCCTCCCACTGGGGGCCCCTTCACAAGTGACCATCACATCCGGCCTTGTAGTGGCCAAGGACAGGTCCTTAGAGCCCGCCATTGGAAGTAGTCGACCATCACTTCAGGCCTTGTAGTGGCTAAAGATAGAGTCCACTGCCCGCCATTGGAAAAAAAGAAGTTCAGAAAAGCTTTAATCATATTTTTAAACTGGCTTAAATTTTATACCCCTTGATAAAATATATGCGATCTCCACCTTTTCTTCAGTTTTTAATTTTCATCTCTTTTCGACTTTCAAATAAGACTGAGACAGGAGAGAGTGCCCGTATCCGTGCTGAAAACTTCAATTCAATCTTAGAAAGCAATCTTTCCATCAAATTGGGTTCTGATAGCATACATTGATGTTGGTTTTTTCAGATAATCAAGTTATATTTGATTTTATACAACAGGAAAACATCGATAAGTCAGTAGTCAAAGGACAAAGAAATTTGAGGACTTTAGCTGGTATCATGACTATTCCTTCACAGTTATGTCATTGAAGCGCCAGGGTTCTGCGGGTTTGTCCACTGCGCTAGCAACCTGTGAGTTGCAGATGACGCAGGAATGATTCCTCCCCTGGTGAATTTCTCTCTCCTGTGTCAGAAAAGCTTTATGTGTGTTTGCCCATTTCTTGTTGTGATTGACAGGATGTGGTACTTGCGCCATAACACTCAATGCAACCAAACGTGAAGTGCCATGACGACTAAAGAATTTTCCTTTACGAGTTTAACTGTCAGGGAATTAGTAAAAAAACGTATCGAGGTTTTACTGCATGTAGATGTATATGTATGAGTATATATATGTACTGCACAAATGCTTGTAGACTTTGTGTTACTTGAAATATAGCTCAATCAATTTCTAACAGTTATCGATGCCAGTGCAAAGATGATGGACGGAATCTTTGTCGGGTCAATGTCGTCCTTCGGCGTATACGATGAGTGTGTGGACACCGTTGTCAGAAGTGAACGGTCAAGGGATAAAGGAAAAGAACTGTTCACAGGACAATATTGTTCCATTGACTTGAAACCACCTCTTCCTCCCAAACCGAGGTACTACAAACTTGGTGATGTCTTACCCGAGCTGAAGAATTTCTCTGAGGGCGACTCCGTAAGTAGCATCTTTCTCCACTATCTAAGTTCAGCTCCAAGTACTCTCTAAGTTGTCGGCATTCTGTCGTAGTCTTTGGTTTGCAAGTGTTCAGTGTTCTTTGAAGATCAGTTCCAGGTAGGAAGGTAATTGTCTGTCTACTTACCTACTTTTTACATTGATCCTTTGGAGGCACTGAAAGTTTATTCTCAACAGAAATTATCCCTGCCCGCTCAAACGTATTCATAGGGCCCTAGGCACGTGTGTACAACTAATTATGAAAGAAGAAGAACAATGGCAATTCATTTTGAAAACGCAATATTACCAATTATTCTGAAAGCTGAGTGCGTGTTATAAAATACTTAAAGGCAACACTGAAACTTAATGATGCTCGCTTATGGTAAACGTCTATCAATAAATGACATTTTTTGCATTTATAATTAATTGAAGCAAATAAAATTTCTTCTTCAGCAAGAATTTACCGTTATTATGGAAACTTCCTTAATGATAATCTTCCTTCTTTAACATAAATGTATCCTTAATTTTGGAAATCTTAATAATAAACTTCCTTCTCCAATACAAATGTATCCTTAATTTTAGAAATATTCTTAACGCTCTGGTGATTTATCTTCGACTCGAAAAAGGTCCTGTAGTAGTCAGCGTTTGATACAAAAACCTGTTGTAAACTGATTCCAGTTATGTGCAAGGGAGAAGTTGTTTTTTTCTTCTTAGTATTCATTCTCCTTTGACAGGTTTCATAATGAGTTATGTTTCCTCCTCAACCAGTATCTCCCCTCCAAGCCCGAGGTTCGAAGTGGACAATAGGCATTTTACACTCTAGAGATACACAATTTTATGCGTTATTATCAAAATACGTGAGAACCACATGTAAAATTGTTCAGAAATGTGCGAAGTCGTTTTTAAAATTCATTCGCAACAATTTCCGGGTCTGCTGAATCAACGGAAATCACCTGTCCTTTAACCTATCGGAAAACGAAAATTTCGCAATGCTTATTAGCGGTCCACCTTTGTGATCGCTTTCGAAAGGGGGGAAAAGACATGACTCTCAGTGAAACCTGCAGCCCTTGCTACCGCGGGCACACCTCATGATTAGCACATTCCTTAGATCGTGATGGATGTGGTAACTAGTGGAAACCACTTGGAGGGTTAATAATAAACTTCCTTCTTAGACAAAGAGTTAAAGAAGAAAAATTGTTATTAAGGTTTGGGAGGAAGTTTCCTTAAATGTGTGTCTGTGAGTAGGAATTCATGTTTTAGCGTTGTTCTTAAATGTTTTATAACACGCACTCAGAAGAATAACACCAATTATATTTCGCGATATTTAGTTTTCAAAATGAATTGGTGACAAAGTCAGAATCCATTCTGATTGAATCCTAGGATCTGTTGGCAGAAATTGCTTTTTTCACTTTGTGTATAATCACTAATACCGATAATAATCATCGAATTTTGCAAACAGTCTCGCCGCGCTTCTAATTATGCACGTAATAAGCTGAAATTTGGAGTTCCGATGTTTCAGTGACAGTTGAATCACATGGTGTCAAAATTTTCCCGTGTTTCGATTCATAATTTTTATGAATATTAATTTCAGAATTCATAAAAAATAGTAAATTTAGTTTTATAATTAAAATATGTATAGATTGTGTTTAGGTTTTTAGAAAGCATGGGATAAAAAATAAATTTCCACGAAAAATCAATGTTTTTAGCAAATGTAACAAAAAAAATGAAAAACCAATTTAACATTAGCAGATCTAATTTGAAACACCTATCAATCGGTGAAAAATCTAATAAAATTTATTAACTTTTTATTATTTCCTCCTGAAATTGTGCGTAGAATCCAAATTTGTGAAAAAAGTTGGGTGTTCGCATTGAAATTATAGGAGCAAGCATCCAATTTAATATGAAGACGGCGTCTTAGACAAATTTTAAGTATTGATATGTGTAGAAAACATTCATCCCCATAGATTGCTACCTTCCGTTTTGTTCTACGATGTAAATTGTGCAATTTCGATCGGTGAGTCGTTTTATTTTTATTTTGACTGGTGTACAAAAGTGAAGCATTCTACTCTACCACTGAAATTATAAGTCATACAGAAAGTAAAGTAACTCATACAGAAGTATTTTAAGTTTTCCACATCAAAAAGTTAATTTCGAGACATATTTTGTTAACTTTTTAGAACAAGTTGTCATATTCAAGAAAATAATTGATAATGTAAGTCAACTATGAAAAACAATATTTTCAACCTATATGTGACCTTTGAAAAATAAAATCTATAATCTAAAACTGAATTCCAAAAATATAAAAACAGATGACATGGAACTATTAAAATTTGTAAATTCCAGTAAACATTCAATTTGTGACGCAGCAGGTATATCTGAAATTTATTTTCTGAAATTAAAAGTATAAAGTGCCATTTTTGTGCAGTGACGTATAATTCGAATGTATACGAATTATCAACGCTGAGATTGAAATACTTTGACATAATTCATTATTTACCGTAAAAATGCGTTTACTTGGAGATGATTACATAAACAGAATGATTGTAAATATGAAGGATACAAAAGCATGGCAATTCTACTGATTCAATTTTCATAATATAAACTCTGAAACATTACTGTGTAAATTTACGAATGTATGAATAAATGTGTTGTTTTGCTGACTATAGGGTTTTGAATGTAGGTATTGGTCAAATAAAACTATCGTCTATCCAAAGCTGGTCGTGTGAACAAAAAGAGTAACAAACCAAATAGAATAAAATACACGGGGCCAACAATTGTAAATATGAATTCTAGGTAGGTAGTTAATTAAATACCCACTGGGGCAGCACAACAGACAATTGTAAAAATGAGTGGATGATTAATCAGAAGTATATTTAACCAGTAGTTCTAATTACAAAATGTGTATTAACAATTTAAATTATTATGTTATGTTATAAGAAAGAGTATCGAACTAATAACGAATTTTTTCTTATTTTTCGTGACTACAAAAAATATATAGCACAAAAAATATGATGTTTTTATTCTCTTAAATATGTACTGATAATTATGTATCATTGATAGTATCTATATCTATAATGCCGAGCTAATATCTATGCCATAGCTAATATCTATAATGCCGAGTTTTGACAACAGAGTGGCATTATATTGTCAAAAGGTCGTTCACCTGCGATTTGCCCTCTCCCCTTTATTGACGTCATAAAGTAGAAGAGTGAATTGTAGATCGTGCTAGAAAAAACATTCTAGAATGCTGCTTTTGCATTTTAAGGACTGGTTCTTCGGGCGAAAACAATGTGACGAGTTGTCTACCGTCAGAAACAATTTATAAAAACAATAGACTAAAACATAAATTGTAAAGCAGTTACACGATCTAAAAGATTGTAGTACGTCAAATGTAAAAACTATCTTCGTGAATGTGCAAGGAATAAAGCAAACATGATATAAATATGGATTGTATTATAATTCTGCTCTTGATACGATTGATACTTTTTAAGACACACTAAAGTGTAACATGTTATTAAATTAAACCTTAAGCTCGTATGGTCAAAAATAATTTTTGTAAATATAAAAAGTACTAAGGACTTGCAGTCGCAACAAATAATGAGAAACGAAGATGAACAAGAGCAGTTAATTTTATGGGCTACACATAAAATGTGTTACAAATTATTAAATAATTTTAAGCAGCTTATACTGGTCTAATTAGATCTAGTGTAGGTGGATCAGGCTTGATTCCAGCCCATAATTTCTCTCCATTGCCAAAAGAAATAACCCTCAAAACATCTTCGGTATTTCAGTACTAGTGCTCCAGCTATTTGTATAAAACTATCCCAGCTATTTGTAAAAATAGTTATCTTGCCAGTGACCTAAAACAACATTATCGGCATGACCAAACAGCTTTGCTTACAAAATATTCTAAACAGCAAAATAGTAGTCACTTTTCTTTTTTGTGTGCATTTTATGATTCTGACAATCTATATATATAATTATCTTATGTGGCACTCAAAAAATACGTTATTTGTTATCGCGTTTTGGCAACATTGTACGATTGTTTGTTTACCACGAAGCCTCGCTAATCGATTGAATTTTAGTGTTTTCGGATGAAATTTTATTGAAAAAAAAATGAATTTTAGTTTATCTGTTGCAGCTTGTAATAGAAATCAAAGAAAGCAGAGGATTTTTTCAGGGCCATTTGAAATAGTCCTTTTCAGGGCTAACAATTATAGTTCAACAAGACCCTTGCACTACAACTTTCGAAAACCAACTTGATGAAAAAGTGTAGGTGGCTCGAGTGCTGGGGAAATGTACACACAAACAACATGTTGCGTATTCAATTTCCAAAGCATCGCTCACATTTCGAGTCAAAATTTGCACAAAATTTTCATTTGAATTCTGAGTCCAGAGGTACTGTTATCAAAAAATTATGTTTGAAAACTATGTTTTTTGGAATATAATATTTTGTAAGCAATCCCTTCTGCTAGGACAACATGTCTTCATTGATGCGAGCTTAGCGAACCAATGAGGATGGCAAAACAATCATCCGGGATTTGGCGAGCGTTAGCGAGCAGGAGGCGCGCCCCCTAGTCTAAACTATTAATAAAATGTAAGGTTGTTGAAGAGGCGGTCGGGGGGCCTTCGCCAAGCCTCAAAAGGTCCTCAAGGCCCTCGGCCCAACCGGCCCGACAAAATACAATTAATTTACATAAAATAAAACAAAAAACAAGAATAAACAACATCGATCCAAAGCCATACTAGCAAGGCCGTCTACTCTTGTTAACTAAATAAGAACATATAAGAGGAAAATTAACAAAATAATCGAAAGAACAAAACTTTATTTAAATAGATATACCCTGCAGTCTATAGAACAGCTTTTCTGATAAGATTGAGAATTTGCGAGGTGAGCATACCAATTAGACAGTGAGAAACGTGAATAGCATAATAGAAGATGCATATATTGTCTATCTACTATGATAACTATTCTAAACATAAAGTTCATGTCCGTTTTCCTCTTTTCCGAAGGAGATTCTTAAAGGTTAGTCGCGTGTCACAATGTCGCACTTAATGGCAATTTGTAAGTCTATTTTTTTAAGAAATGTATTTGTCAAGGAGAACATTTATGCTAGCGAACTACCTATTTCCACCTCTAACATTTACGAAAAACAAAATGAAAGTACTTCATTCTAGAGGAACACAAACGAACAATGTTTCTAAAGCAATTAGCACCATCCAAACTTGGTGCCGGAAGCAATTCTCGTGGACAGTATATCAACATAGATATAGTCGGGTTACAGCAAAAACGAACAATTGAAAGTTTTCTATTATTGAGTAAAATACACTATCACACATACAATAAGAAAATTTGAATTTGGTATAAAACACTAAAAATAATATTTTAAAAGTAGTCAAAAAGTTTTAGAATATTTCGAAAAGAAAAGTGTTGGTGGGTCAGGCGTCATCAGTGAAGAGCCTCACCCAAACAACACAAAATGGTGTTTTCTAGGTATGAGCAGCAATACGCTAAAACTTTCTCAGACACTCTCAAACAGCATTAAAAAGCAAACAAACCAGCCCAATTTAAAACTATAAAAAAATAACAAGCAAAAATCTACAATTTTAAACCACTTTTGATACAATATAAATATAAATATATATATATATATATATATATATATATATATATATATATATGTTATATATATGTTATATATATATATATGTTATATATATATATATATATATATATATATATATATATATATATATATATATATATATATATATATATATATATATATATATATATATATATATATATATATATATATATATATATATATATATATATATATATATATATATATATATATATATATATATATATCTTGACATAAAATGACATTCCTTCTGTATATAAAATATTAATTGTTGCATTATTCTTATAGATTTATAAAATACAATACCTTATATTTATCTAAAAAAAAACGTAATAATAGCAGTAAAAACTTGAAAAAAGACTTAACAAAAATAGCAGTGAAGCTTATAATGCTCCCTTGGGAGCCGTGACACTGTTCGAAAAATTATGATTTAGAGCATGGATCTAACCATAGTCTTTCAATTTTATCTTTGGTAAAACATTGATTTTTGTTTTCAGATTATAAGTGAAGCAGCAAAGTATGCCCATTTCTTCCACTTCTTATCATTCCGGTTGGGCATATGCGTTCCTTCAGGATGTTCAGAACATGACGTCGATCAAATATTTAAAGAACGTAAGTATAAACATATATATATTTCACATAATTGCTGACGATAAAATGACACTCCTTCAATCTGATAGAATGCTAGTTGTTGCATTATTTATTTGGGTTCATGTAATGATTTTTCTTTTGATTTATAATTTACAATACCGTACATCATCTCACGAAATTCAGACGATGTGTTTATATTGAATCCCTATTTGAAAGCGAATGGATGTTGATGATTGTCCCAGTAAAGAGCAATTGGAACTTACCCACTGTGTACTCCCTCACAAATAAGCTCTAATTCCCCCCCTTCCTTCCTTCGAATGGAAGCAGACCCCTCCGTACCGAGTTACTGAAAACCCACAGCGGATTAGTCTAATTCCCCCCGTGCTACAAGCCAAAAAAAATAAGTGGTTAGCCTTAAAAATATATGGAGTGGAATTTGCAATGCATACATAAGGTATTCAGAAAGGAATCGCTGTATTACCATATGCTAAACTGCAGTCATTAAATAACTAAAAGAGAAAAACATTTCCATTCCCAAAATGTCATTAGATAATAATAATGACATCGTAGAACCTGAAATAAGTATCGTGTAACGATTCATAAAACTTCAAAACGTTATTGAGTGCTTTATGCAACGTTGATTGTTATTTAATTATGTCATTTCGTAGTTCGCTTATCTTCTATTGCGCTTTTACTGTGATTCTCTTTCTCAAATGAGCTTTAAACTTTCTTCCATCGAATTTTTAAACTATTTATAAGAGACAATATTCAATTCAATTAATTTGTAATCTGCATCTTAACCATCATGGTGGTTTTTTGGACGAGGTATTTTATCATTAGCAAAACTAACCATATCTTGATGGAAGATATAAACCGTCATTTGAAGAAATAGTAACAATGTTTGTAGAATTAGGAAATATATATATAGAGAGAAATATTAAATATTTGCCGTTTGGCATCTAGTTTAACAATTCTAAAAGCGTTGAATAGAATATTAAAATTAGTTTCTGCACTTTTAATGATACTAGGTATTTTTTAAACTGTTTCATTCTACATTGAACTCTGATTTTACCCTAGAAACTCCTGATACTTTTGCTTAAGAATCAATAACACTCCTTATATTCATAATTATATCTTAATAATTATTTTATATACTTTTGAAATTTAGTGTCGAAAACTATAGTATTACGTGGCAAAGTAACCCGATGTGAACTGAAACAAGAGGTTAATTTGGAACCAATACAAATTTTTGTCATGTGAGTAAACAATTGCAATTCGTTTCAAATTGTAAAAAGTACTCTTATATCAAAACATCCTTCAAACATGATGATTTGGATTGCTGTTAACTCAATTTTCTTTTAGTTGTGCCTATTGTTTTGCTGGACTTTTACTGTCACTAGGAACTTTGATAGGCTTATATTCGTATTACATGAAAAGAGATTTTAAGAGTAAGTAATACTTTTTTATACAAAAATTTTTAAATAATTTAAACTTAAAAACATATTATTCCCTTGCCTTTATGAAATAACATTAGAGTTTTAATTTATATTTAAATATTCGACATCTTTGTTTCTCGATTTGCGCAATTGCTATCCTATACCATACTAATATTAGTGTTTTGTATCTTAACTGCTTAAAAGAATGAAAAATATCCAATTCGATCGAATGAGTAAAATACGATAAAAAATTTATGTATTAAGAAAATGTTATATCTTTTTTAGAAAAGCCTTTATAGACTAAACAGTAAGGGCAACCATATATAACTATGCTTTCAAATTAGATTTTAAATATTTTTTTTTGTTTTGGGTGTTTGAAAATTTTGATTCATAGTGTCTTTTAATTCTTTTTATAAATTGGAAGTTCCAGTATGCACAACTAATTTTAAAGATTAGGAATATAATATTTAATTGCCTCAACTGCATTAATTTTTTTTAATGTTTTATCATCAATATTTTCAGAAACGTTTTTATGTAACTGATCTAAGTATAGTTAAACTCTATGTTATCGGAACTCAGGTATCTAAAATTTCTTGAGGTAACTATACAGAATATTGCTTTTTTCCTACAGTCTTCGTAATGACGATATAAAACATAGAAAATTGTTTCTTAACTATTACATTTGAGTAAAATATTTTTGTTCCCGATTCCAAAATCCGAGTTCTCACTGGACTAAAATATAAATTTTACCACAGTTATTTTTCACTTTTTATATCAATGTTTTAGAAATCATGCACATATATACATTACGTATCTTCTCTAATGCGTACAATTGGTCAAATCCCTGAAAATATGATAAAAAATCAAATTTATTTATGGAAAAGATTATTGTGAATTTACTAAGCATTACGACTAATAACACACATTTTATTAACAATTAGTACACTTCATCCAAAATTCTGACATCTGCAAATTGAGTTGATTGTACTTTTGGCTCTTCTAACAGTTACATAGCTTCACAAGAAAAGGCATTTGTAACTTATTTTAGTGGGAATAACCTGTTAATAAAAAGGAACTAAATATACATAGAAAAAGTATCAAACATAGACATGAAATATAAGTAGACGGAGCATTGCGATTGAGAAGAATCAGAGTGTTGATGAAGTTTAAAAAGGTAATACTAATGCTGATTTAAATAGTAACTTTCTAATATTGTATTAACTTTATAAAACCCCATTTTGATCATATTTTGAGATTCTTGTTCCTTACTCGATGTAAAGTAGTGTGAGGATTAAAGAAATGAAATAACTTTCTTTCTGTCCTATCTGCACAATCCTAACTTATCCGTAACTTAATCGTATCTTAAAAATAATGTATTCATTAAGTATGTGTGTATAGTTTAGAATGAATAAAAAAATGGCTTAGTAATCGATTTCTTGTTTATTTTCAGGTACAGGAATTAGAGTTTTACTGTGCTTTAACTTCATTTCAAACTTCAAGAAATTTACAAATACAAAGAGTACATCTGATAATTTAAGTTGCTTACACGGAATTCGATTTCTTTGCATGTCTTGGATTGTACTTGGACATACGTATCTCGTCGTTAACTTTCAGATATTCCGTAAGTATTCTTTTATAAGTTATACATGTAACATCATTCATATTTTAACATTTAAATTACATTAAACTAGTTATTTGTCTGATATATTTACAACTTTGTTAACACTCTCGAACGAAAAATTATAACACATCATTTATTTCCTTTCAAAAGTAACTGTTTTCTTAACTTAGCCTTCTAAAATAAAAATATTTGTTCAGATTTCGAGTTTGGTAATAATACAATAGAATATTTTGTTTACATAGCTTAACAGAGCTGTTATATAAATTATTGAGAATCATATTATATATATATATATATATATATATATATATATATATATATATATATATATATATATATATATATATATATATATATATATATATATATATATATATATATTTATAAACACTGACGAGCCAAATCATTATGATCAACCCCACATTTTTCAATGAACTCGTCTGGATGACGTGGGTGGCATTTGATTAAGTGAGAATGGTATTTAACTGCTGCTGGAGAAGGTAAGTAATCATTCATGCACTTACTTTTGCGAGTGATTGGAAAAGCTGCTGATCTATGCGAATTTGACAGATGGCAGATAGTAATGTCCCGAAGACTCGGAATGAGTATCTCCGAAACTGCACGACTGGTAGGTTGTTCACAATCAGCCGTTGTTAGTATTCATGCAAAGTGGATAAATGACGGTGACACCAGCAGTAGACGACAAGGTGTTGGTCGTCCACGCGTCATCAAAGAAAAAGGACGTCGGAGACTGTCTCGCTTGATAAAGCAAAATCGGCGCGAGACAGTGGCTCAGCTGACAGCCCAATACAATGCAGGTCCAAGCGCAAGTGTTTCGGAACACACAGTTCAGCGGACACTGTTGGATATGGGACTGTGCATCAGACGTCCCACTCGTGTGCCTCTGTTGACCAAGCGTCATCGTCACTACGCTTACAGTGGGCCCGGAAACATCGAGACTGGACCATGGATGAGTGGAAGAAAGTTGCCTGGTCAGATGAATCCCGATTTCTTATTCATCACGTCGATGGTTGTGTCAGGGTACGCCGTCTGCCAGGCGAACAGAACCTCTTGTACAGCAGGTCATACACAGGCTGGTGGCGGTATTATGCTTTGGGGGACGTTCTCATGTGCGACTCTGGGACCCATAGTTGTGGTAGAACATACCATGAACGTTGCGAACTATCTGAACATCATTGCGGATTAGTTGCACCCTTACATGGCGTCTGTCTTCCCAACTGGAATTGAAATCTTCCAGCAGGACAACGCCCCATGTCACAAGGCTCGGATTGTGTTGGAATGGTTCGAGGAGCATACTGATGAATTCCACTTAATGTCCTGGCCACATAACTCGCCGGATAGAGCACATTTGGGGTGTCATGGAGAGCAAGCTCAGAGCTCAACAACCATGAATGAAGCATCATGTCCTAATATCTCGACTTAGCGTGACCTCTGCTTATACAATTGGTACAACCTGTCTCCAGTCATGTACCAAGAACTTGTGGCATCTATGCCCAGGCGAGTTGCAGCTGTTTTGCAGGCCAAAGGAGACGCAACGCTTTATTGAGTAGGTGGTCATAATGTTTTGACTGTTTCAGTCTTCTGACCTTAATGTGTATCATACAGTATGATACAAACATCTCCTTTTTCTGTTGATGATAATTAACTGAAACAAAAAGCATGTAACCAACGTTCTCAAAAAATAACTACTAAAAAAGCGTACGGAGTAAAATTGTAATTCTTACTTAAGACAGTTTGGCTGGATTTTTATGGAGTAAGGATTATATTGCTCATACATAAGGAAAATTAAAATTGAGAATTTATCTTCAAGTCAATATAATCTGTATAACTTTCTTTATGACTCAGTGGCATCTTAACCATTATATCATTTTAGAGACTTTATTCATTTTTTATTATTAAGAGACATTGGTTACATTTTATTATCATACAAACATTAAAAAATGTTTGCCCGGAAAAATGCAAGTTAACAGAATGCCGAACGTTTCCAAATAGCATCAAGGATAAATTTTGTTATAACACTGTGATATTGAGATCCAACGTGTAATTTTTTTAACCAACTAAGAGTCACGAGCTTTTCGATAAGTGTTATCTTTGCCCCACGACACAATGACTGAATACCCACATCTATGTGTGAATGAATTTTAGGAAAGATTCAATTGGTCAAGTTCAAAACTCGTTAGAAATCATGTAGTGAAGGATTTTGATTGGATTTGTGGGTTTTATGGCGCATGGTTCAAAAGCGTCTGCTCCAAACACAAGACAAGACTATAACCCCAAAACAGCACAAAACATTTAAAAATCAAGATAAGAATAAAATTCAGATTTAAAACATGTAAAATGTTTAGATAAAGAATAAAAATATTTAAATTGTCAGACAAAAAAAAAACAAGACCACATCATCGTTTATATTATAAATAGTGAACCTGAAAAATTTAATTCATCTATGCATACAACTTCAAAACAGTAAAATTTAAAGGATTGAATTATAAAATTTGATAAAAATAGATTTATGAGTCATTTTGAACTGGTAAAAAATTAGATTAGATTCATAAAATCAACTGAACGTAATAATGCTTAAAAGTTTGAATGAGGATTTTTCCCAATAAAATCAATCAACAGTTTTAAAATGGTACTTTAAAAAAATTTTCGAGTCACTGTTGATTAAAAAGAGGACAGACAATTGAATTGTGATAATGCGAAAATGGAGCAGATTATGACTTGGAAATGGGTGCACTCTCTCCTAGGAAGGATACAGGTTGTAAAACGGATTAATGCTTGTGAAACATGGGTTAATTTTTCACACTAATGCTTTTCAAATACAATTGCAGAGAAAATAAGTAGTTTTATGAAATAAGTAGTTAGGTGAAAATGCAGTTTTATTTTTTATGCAATTACTTATGAGTACATAAAAATTTATTTTTGAATCCTTATTCTAACAGTATATTTTATGATTTAAATTTTCAGTTGGATTGGAAAAAGTGAGAGATTATGCAAAAGATTTTGCTTTCCAAGCAGTTATCAATGCTTCTGTAGCAGTGGATACGTTTTATTGTATGGGGTAAGTTTAGAGTTCGTTTTGAAAAGCAAATGTAACTCGTAAAGAAATTATAATGTAATTTGTCTGAATAATTTGTAACGTGAAGGGGTTGAAATGCATTATAGGGTACGGTTTTTTTTTTCCAGATAGCAATTTGTCATTATTTCCGAGGAGTTGCTATAGCGATAACTGTACAAGATAAAAGTTTTGTTACCTTAAGTGGTGCCAAATTGCTAACACGATTCAAAGTTTACTAAGTAACTTTACCTGTAGAATTTTTTAATGTTAATATTGTTGCGTAATAATTTTTACTTGTTTTCCAGGGGTTTACTTGTGTGCTATTTGACTATCAAGCTTGTAAAACTGGGAGGTCATCCTTTCAACGTAAAGTTGTACATTATTCACAGATTATGGAGGTCAGTATGCCATGTGTTAAGAAAATAATATAAAAATGAAATTTGTGTCATTTCTATCTTTGCTAAAGCAGCACAAATAGACATTTGTAAGAGTAAAACTATCCGAATAGGTTTGAATCAAAATTTTTGAATTACAAAAATTGCTATAAAATTCGTTTTGATTATCACAGTTACCCACGTCTTCTAACAATAGAGGTTTGAGAACATGAACTGAATTGTTTTGACGAGCTTAGTTAAAATGTAATTAATAGAAAGGGAAGAAACAATCCCCCATAACATCTAATATTCGAAATATTTATTCAGATATTCAAAATATTCATTACCTCAAACATTTTGATCTCGTTAAAAAAGCATGGAAATATCTGTACGATTAATAAAATAAGTTTTAGGAAATTCAAAATGAATTTTAATTTTAAATTAATAAAATACCTGTTGGTGTTGTCGCTGCTAATACCCAAGTTCTCTATACACGTATCGTTGCTAATAGTCAAGGTATGAGCTAGATCAAATCCAAATAATCATGTTATACAAGCTGTACAGTGACCAACCCATCATCGAGGAGCTGTCTCACTGAAACAACAGTAGATTCACCGGTATCCATAATCTTATTGTTCTTTTAAACAGTCAAAGCAATGGTATTTGCCTTTCAAAACCAAAAATTCGTTTCTGTCGGTGTTTGTGATTTTTATAGTAGCTGACTATTATGTATTGAAACATTCTAAACTGATGGACAAGCTTGTATGAATACGTGAACAGTTCATGTATGTCCCATACGTTTAATGTGGGAAGAAGTTGAAGGAGTGGAGCATATACAAAGTTAAGATAAACTTTAACTCCAATCACAAAAGTTATGTGTCTTGTACGCCTACTTCTAAGTCCAGTCAGAGCAGTCTGGTACAGTATAGAACCTTTAAAACGTACTGTCAGTCCAGGGACTGCGAGGTGTAAAGATTGATGGGGTGAGACAGACAATGGTTTATGATTTTTTGTTTTGTATATAAAGTAAATTTCCGTGGTAGTGATATCATTATTTGTAGGGGTGATCTACTTCAACACTCCTTTGCCAGCAAATCAGCATCAGCAATTTTTTATTTCTAAATGAGAAGAAATAGAATTTTTTGAAATTTTCCAAATTTTATTAATTTCAAAGTGTTTAATTTTCTTTTTCCCTGGGAATAGATATGCTAATTTTCTATTGAAATAGACCTAAAATTTGGTATTGAGGTCGATAAGAATGGTTATATACTCTCATAAAATGAACATAGATCTAAAATTACTTTTCAACCTTTTGATTTTATTTTCCCCTGTGAATAGATATGTTAATTTCTATCGGAATACACCTATAATTTGGTATGGGGTTGATAACACTGGTTATATACTTCCAAAAGATTGTAGATATAAAATTAGAATGTATAATGTAGAATTGCTAATTGTTGTCACTACATAATTTGAACAAATAAAAAGAAATTCCTAACACATTAAGAAAATGCAATTAATGTTCTTTTGTAAATGTTTTTTTGCTCTTAATATTTTACAAACCCATTTATTTACCCTCTTTCATTTAAATTTTTTCCCAGAAGTTTTGAAGGATGTTTGATAGTAATGTTCAATTAATTGTTGATAGCAAAATCATGTTTAGAAAGAATAATTTCACAATGAACTTGAGGTCCTTCTTATGGAATAAAATTGGTAACACGTAAAGTAATATGACTAATATTGCTGATGAACAGTATATGGAATTGAAAATAAAATAAGCTCTAATGATTCATAGCGAATACTTTTTGGATTATGACTCAGACGTTCGTTCATATTAAATCTAATAATTCCGCATATGAAGATAAAAAACAATTAACATAAAATGTAATTACTTTTAAACTATATTTATAATATGAGATTTCAATACTAGGTTTAAAGACAAATAGAAGATGATCAATTGCATTATCGATTAAAATACCATTCTTGAAAACTTTTATTCTAATGTTACAGTTTTAATTCACCAAGTTTTTTCGACGAGATGTATCAAGATTTGAACAATTTTTTTTTAATGGCGAGATATCTCGTTATGAAGAATTTCGAATGATGGCGGTATTGTCGTTTTTTTATGATGACCAGATAAAGATCAGGTCAATTTTCCACTGTGTCTCAGGATACATCATCCATCAAGATCTGGTCAGTTTCGATACTGATAAGAGAATTTGTCGAGACAACAACCAAGAGGGGAAATGACAGACAGATAGATGTATTTTAATATGGATGGTGATCCATCCATATTAAAATACTTCCGAAGAACGAGTATGCAAAATCAATTTATTTCTGTTATTATAAAAAAGATATAAATTCTTGCACCGTGAAGCCATATTAATAATTCTATGCAAGTACAGAATCTCCAGCTTTAGAGTAACATACATTAGTATCAATAACAACTATTTCCGATGCAATCATGTTAAATTATAGAATAAACTTAAAACATTTTTTACATAGTTATTAATGGACAACTCATTTTTTTATTGTGTTGATTTTAATTTTTTTCTTTTGTTCAGGATTATGCCAGTATACATTTATGTTCTACTCTTCATATTCCTGGCAAATTTGTTAGGATCTGGACCTATATGGTTTGAAAGTATAAACCAATACATTGAAGGCTGCTATAACAATTGGTGGACTAATTTAATATTCATAAACAATTTCTACAATTCAGACCAAATGGTAAGCGATTTAGCTACTATTCCTAACAATCAGTTTTCTTTGTTAAAAATAACAATAATGGTTCACTATTTGATTTACTAATCTGTTATTTTTTATTGGAAGACCACATTCCAAAAGATGTATTATTTATATAGGTTAATGAAGAACGTTGAGAATCCTAAGAGCGGTAAATACTCTAAGGGTAATCATGAATACCAAACAAAAGTTATCTCTTGGAATGATTTTTTCTACTGCTTTTTAGTCGACCATATAAAATAATGCTAAAACACTTTTAAAATACATAACACATGTACAATATGTTTGTAAAAGTTACCGGATACATAAACATCAAAATTCTATCAGGAACGGTTGAGATAGGTAGTTGAATTAACGTCTCACTGGAGCAAAACACAGACTGTTGGTGACGGTCCGGGATCAATAACGAAGGGAAAGATCCGAAGTCAGCACTTCGTAATTTTAAATTACGGTCGTTTAATTAACGGAGAATCGTTTATTCCTATTTCTGTAACTGGTATTATGTATCTAAGATTACTTTGAACGTTCCAATTTTGTGGTACCAATACTGCTCTAGTACTAAGGAAATAGCTCATATTACTTTAAAGGTGATAATACACCAGGTCTTAGTAGAAGGTCCTGTGAGCAGTGGTTTCACTACTAAGATGTTAGGATTATGTGCCTGCCTTCTCAGAGCACAACCTGAATCTATTAGATATCCTTTGGGAATGGACTAAAACGTTGGCTGTGACCTTATCAACGAGTCCCATTCTATTACCATGGGGATAATACCTACCACCAGTTTATAAGATTGTAGTTATTATTATTAAGTCATTAGTTTCTTAACAGCTACTTTTTAAGCCTATACTACCAAGCAACTAATCCGTCGCGTGAATTGCTTCAGTCAATTACAGCCTTTTATATCTTATTTAAATATCTTTAAAGTGGGCACTCTTTACAGTATCTTCTGGTGATCATATTACTATAACAACCTTTAAAAATGAATGGTTTTACATTTAAACCTGTTCTTTCGGAAAAGAAAACCATGTTACATCAAATTCTTTTTACTTTTTGTTGCATACAAACATGTAAACCAATAAGTTATCAATGTTACATAAGTAGATGGCAACACTGTTGCTTTCACCAACCTGATCTCCAGAATCCGTTTTTACCCCAAACTCAGAAAATGCCTTTGTTGTATTGTGTCAAATAATTCAATCACCCACTGTAAAATAAATCAGGGCAATGCTCCAAAGTGACAAAATCCTTCACCAGTCGAGATTTTTTCTCAATAAAAAGTTATACAAAAGAACATAATTTCATACATTGTATAGGTGTAGCAATAATAAGTATTGGGGGTTATTGTTTTCTCAATGTGTCTACCTGATAATTATCCTTGATATCCGACAGGTACTGTGAACTGAAGTAATATTGGGTGTAAATAGTCGTCCTTTTACTTAAGTGTTTTTATTCGGAAGTCAAACTTTTGTTAAACTACAAGCATATGCTTACGAGTTCTTTCTCAATCGCACATGCACTCTCTCGATTCTATTCTCGGCAAAATAAATTACCTGTTTCAAAATTTCACATGAGAGTGAATCTAGCTAAAAATCTATTTGAAATTACTTAAATATCTTCTAATCATTTTGAGCTAGAAATATTTGACCAATCTTTCAGACTAAGGTTTTACTTTTTTTTGCACACCAACGCTGATGAAAGAGATGATATTATACTCAGTGATTCAATATTAATTTCTTCATTGTGGAATGATGTTACTTAACTTCGTAAATCATTCTTTCATTAATGAGAGAGGTTCCTGAGTTACGTTATAACTCGGATTCTTGGCATACGAAACTACTATCGAATGATTAATGCATTTTTTTCGCTGAACTTTTTTCGATTTTTTCTTTTTGTCTTTTTTTTTTAATTTAATCCTCTCATGTCCCGAGATTTACGATTAATGTAGCTTATGCAACACGGCACACTTAATAACTGAAAAACCATATTGATCGATTGAACGAATCCTAGGAAAGATTCTAATGATCAAGAACGTCAAAACTGGTTATGAATCATACATAGAATACTACACGTTGCTGCGCGGATATATGTGTGTGAACCCCTTTGAGGGTTATTAAAAGGCTCCCGAGTCTTATATTTACCGTACCATAGTTTTCATGCAACTCCCGGGAATTTTCCTGCTTTTGAGAAGTTGAGAAATATGTCATTAGTTCTTTATCTCTTTATTGTTTTCAATTGCAGAATTTGCCATGTTAGGATTGTTTTTTACCAATTATCCAATCATGCTGAAGTACAGTTTGTAATATACGTACTATTGGGCACATTTTATGTTTAAAAGTCATAAATAATCTAATAGCAACTTTCATGCATGTTGCGGATAAAACAGTTTGATCGAAGATGATCTAACTGTCACCACCACGCTTTTTTGCATTGCATCCAAATTCTTTGAATTCAATATTCTTTATAATTTATACAAGTAATTTTGCAAAAATCTCAAAAGAATATCCACCTAATAATTGTATTTCCTTCTAGTGCATTCCTCAAAGTTGGTATCTTGCGTCTGATTTCCAACTATACATTGCTGCTCTGTTAATTCTTCTGCCTATGCTAAGGTAGTAAACATTTTACAAATTTGTTTTGTTCCTTTGCTTAAAATCATCAATCAGAATATATTTTGAAAACATTATATACTTTTAGTTATAGTAAAATATTGCTCACAGAATAATCTATCATTACTTAATTTTATACCAACAATACGAATGTCTTCGAGCTAGTCAGTGTTGTACAACTAATCTGAGAACTTAGCTATTTTCACCTATTTAGAATACACAAGTACGCATGTATAAATATTTGAATTATCTCACGAAAATTCCATCTTTATGTGGTTGTAGATAGCATTAATGAATTTTTAGCATGACAACCATAAATATTTACTGCATAAAGTCCACTTCTCCATTCAGTGCTGTTCATCCAATGGGTGCACTGTGTGACTCTTCCTACACACTTCCTTTATGCTCCTTAGGATCTGTACTCAGATGGAGAAATGTTGTCACTTTTTTTTTATTTTTTGCGACAGCAATTTTCAAATTCAAGATCCAACGTGTGGTTCTGTGGTTTTTGACTTATTACAATTGTCCACCTTTGTTTTCTCGTAAACTGAAAGAGACAGACTTACGACATTTTGCCACTTTCTAAACATTAACAAGCCAGACTCCAGGATAGGACTTACTCAATTTTTTTGAAAAAGTGACTTATAACATTTTGCTATCTGAGCACAGGTTTATGCTTTAGTCTAACGAACAATTAGTTGCAATGTGGGTGGGTAAATGTTTTTCAATACGACAAAGTAATATATCACAATGAATTTTTTCGTTAACCAAGATTGAATTTTACTATTCATTACTGATCCTTTGGATACCCACATCCATAACAAAATCCAACTTTATATCGATGAAACAGAAAAACTTCTGAGATGTATTGAAAATATTTTTCTAGGTATTGTCCTGGTATTCAACATTATTTACAAAAGTTTATAAAGTATATAATGCATATGTTAAAATATCTTACATATAAATTATACAGGTGCAGAAATTTCTTAACCGGGATAATAAATTTTGAGTACACAGTCCACTATTTGGTACTGCGCAAATACTCTATTGAGTAACACAACACTTGTTAGTTTCTCCAATGAAAAGATTAAGATTTCGTTTCATGCTGGTGTCTATTGCATTGATTAATTGAAATTAATTAATAAAGGTGCATTTTGTTGAAGATGAGATTTCTTGAGAAGTACTTAACTTTTTCGTTTCAGGTGGCCAAAAGTCGGTATATCTATGACTGTCATGGGTATAATAGCATCAATAATTTATTCTGGTGTTGGAACTTACGTAAACGAATACCCACCAACTATGTTATTTGCTCATCCTGACCCTGAGTAAGTTACTTATTTAATTACATATTATGCACTCATATTTTTTCCCAGAACTCCAGTTTTATTGTGGTTCTAGAGTTAAGCAAAATCCTCATAATTGAAAAATCATCATTTAACTTTATTTTGTTCCCATATTTTGGTTTGTCAGACATTAGTGAATAGTCATATTAACTTTTTTATTGCGTTTGCCCTGTCTAACCCTATAAATATAGGACTGACATTAGCTCTTTTTTGTTCTAAGATTGGTAGGGCTCTGCGTTTTTAAATGTATTTTTCTGGAATCCAGTGTAAAGCTAAAAGCTAATTAAAAAGGTTTGAGCTATTTAAATTAATTTTTTTTCAGCCAAAGAATCCAATATTGGGCTCATTTCTACTTCAGACCATTTGTTCATGCAGGACCTTATTGTGTAGGAATTCTGGCAGGTTACCTTTTGGCTACAAAACCAAATCTAAAAATTCCTAAGGTAAGTTTTAAAGTATTATTAAATTATTTTTAAAAAAATTTATTTTCATAGCAATTCATGGTTGCAAGAAAATACATGAGTTTAAATGTATACAATTGTACTTAATATCAATGGCTTTTTTACTTTATGTTCCATATATGAAATTATATAGTAGTTATTAATAAATTTTTAATTCCTGTTTTATTAATAAATTATGGAAACTACGTGTTTAGTTAGATATGTATATGTGTAGAAATCCGACTAAAATTAGCAAGATATCAAACATTAAATTATCGTTAAGAATGATTTTTATCACAGTAAACAGCAAATCTTTATTTAAAAGCAATTGAACTTTATAACGCACAGAGGAGAAATAGAAGTTTCGTGTGTCCTCATGCCATTTTAAAGTACCTCACATAGAAAACAGTATTTAAGTTATTACTGTTTCAGTACTATAAAGTAAAATTGTTTGTTCGCAGGTTAAAAAACGAACTTCATCAGGTAAGTAGTTGAATTAACGGAACTGAGGCTCAACAACGGGTAATTGGTGACATTCTGACATCAATCCCGAAGGGAAAACTTTCATACGACATGTGTGTCGAAATTAGGATAGTTATAAATATATACCACAATAGGATATTTCGAAAATATTTGCAAACAAATACTGATCTCTAACATCTGTAAATAGTTTTTTACAAGTGTGCAACCGTTTTCATATCAAAAACTCAACGGAATCGTGTTACACACAAAAAAATATTTTTATGGACGTTCGACCACGACCGATTTAAGGTACACCAATCGCTTACAAACATTCATGCAGTGACCCAGATTCGAACTAGGAACCTTCCGATCTGGAGGGTAACACCTTAACCACCCAATCGATTGGTCTGCTTTTAAAAACTTTGAGGAAGACAACATAAAAGTAAGCAGAGAATGACGTTTGTCGGAAGCGCCTCTAAGACTTTTAGAGGACACCTGCTCGGCTGGCTGACAGTTAAACTGTCTGCAATTTATGCTCTGACGCTGTCAACTGTGGATTGCAGAGATGCCACATGTGACTAAAAGGGGATTTTTGTAACTAGTAACGGAAAATTGCCTACTGTTTTTACGAGATAAGCGGATCCGCATATAAGCCGGCCCAGTTCTTTAGCTTTTGAAAACGTTCCAAAAATTCTCGGTTCATACATGGAAATATGATGTAAATAAAAACAAAATGTTTTAAAAAATGTCAAGAACAAAACATCTTGTTTCCACATAAAAAAGAAAATATTTTAGCACAATATATTGTTAGAATTCAGAAGAAATCTCATCATAACTTTAAATATTTTAGCTTCTCCGTGTTGTTTGTTGTAATAGTACTTAATATTTTCATATTCGACTGTTGCTATGGAAACGGCGACCGAATTTTCCTGTTCTTCTGAAAGCATTGCAAACTCTCTAGCGCGTGCTATCAAATTTTATTAATGAATTAATTAAAAAGTATAACTGTACTTATCGTCTGCGAGTGCTCCAAATTCATTAGCCCGTTGAACCACACGACACTCTATCACGAGACTCGCTATTACCAATCAGATAGCGAATGAACCTAAAAAAGATAGCACATTTTTTTATTTTTATAATAATAAGAAAAGTTACCAAGTTACAATAAAAATTCCAAACCAAGTATAACCTTTTGCTACGGCTATAGATTAGGGATGCGATATCGACAGCAAAACATCGATGTATTGAAACATCGATATTCAAAATTAAATTCAAATTTTCCCCCTTTCTTATAAATTGGTTAGCAAACTCAAACATTAATGTTCACCTTGAGGGGGGGGGGAGAGTTAATTTGTCATTTGCCGTGTTTATTAATTTATAAGTAAGACTTTTTTTTACCTGTCAAAACAAAGTAAAAAAATTGATAAGAACAATTAACAAATCTTTTATTTTCAAATTGAATAATTTAAAAATAATAATATTTACAACAATTTGACATAGGTACTACTAACTATAAGTATAATTAGTTAAGTAGATAACAATAATTAATGTTAGTTATTATTAATTAATTATCAACTTATATGGGGAACACAACAAAAGTATTTTTTATTTACTGTAAATAAATAAGATTGAGGCCTATAATTATTATAGGCCTCAATATTTGTTATTTACAGTATGTAAAAAAGGAAGTTAGTTAACTTTCTCCACCTTAAGTCGACATCTTTTTTCACTAACTTTTTTTTCATTTATAAATAAAACATCGACAACGTAAAAACATCGACAACGAAAAAACATCGACAGGCATAAACATCGACAGGTCTGAATCCTGAACCGCCTCAATCCGTACCCAAAGAGATTCTTCGACAGAGTCCTGAGAGGCGCTTATTCGGGCGGTTGTCTTTCATAGTAGGGAAGTAGGTAGTTAGACGAGAGATCTCTTTCAGTTCCTTCGGGGAGCGGTTCGAGGTCAAAGGTAATCCATTGACACTTGACAGTGATGTAGTGAAGTTGCTTGGGGATAGTTTTAATTGACAACATCGACAAAGGCGGCGGTGCCTTTTGCATTTGGAGAAATCATTCAAAGTGTGGAAGTACCGATTCTGAAAAAATTCTTTCACACTTCTATTTTCAAATTGGTGGATGTTTCCAGTAGTAAGAATGGTAGAAAAAAAGACCAACATTTATAATACAATTTTTTGGAAAATACGTGTTTTCTAGAACATATTTCTGAAAACGGTATAATTTTACGTAACTCCTAATATCTGAAATCTTTTTTTGTAGTAAAAGTATGTCCTGAATATTCATCAGCATGCAACTGAGACTTCAGCAAATATAATAATTTATGAATATTTTTGTCTTGCATTCTTTGTGAGAAATGAATATATGCTTTACCGACACAATTCAATAGGCTCAGTACATTATGAAAAAAATCTTAATACTCCGCTTTCAAAAAGCCGACCAACCGATATTAGTGGTTAAGTTGTTAGCCTCTAGATCGGAAGGTTCCTGTTTCGAATCCGGGTCCGGGCATGGATGTTTGTAAGCGTATGGTGTAGAGGCGGCTGGTGCACCTTAAATCTGTCGTGGCCGAAATTTCTCACGTTGGATTTGTGTGGAAGTTTGGAGAGTGGGGGTGCCAGCTCAGGTGTTGCTTCGTCATCTGACTGTGGTTCAAAATTACGAGGTGTTGTCCTCGGTTCTTTTCCTTAAGGAATTGATCCCGGACTGTCATCACTAGCCCGTTGTGTTGCTCTAGTACGACGTTAACTAATATTACCATTACCGCTTTCATAATATTTTGAACTGAATAAAACTCCTGTCAATCCTTACGAAACATATTAGAAATTATTCTTGTAGAGAAAGTACTTGTTACATAGGTTGTTGTTTTTCTTGCTGCCAATATTTTAATTCACTTTAAAAATCACAGTTTTAGGATTCTATAATAGATAATAGAAAGACATTAACTAGCCCTCGTATTTTTTTATCAAGTGAGGTTAATATCGCTAGTCTCTAATATTTTTTTTACCTACTTTTAGTATTCGCATAAAAGTGTAGTTCCCATTGGATTTTAGAAAATCATTTTGGTTACTGTAAATAATAAATTTCTATATGAATATTTACTCCCTATAAACATTGATAATGTCATCGGTCATGCGTCGAAAGATGATTCAAAACTAGAAGTAAAACTTTTCCTGATCTCTCCATCGCAATAAAATTTCCCTCGTATTTTTTTATCAAGTGAGGTTAATATCGCTAGTCTCTAATATTTTTTTTACCTACTTTTAGTATTCGCATAAAAGTGTAGTTCCCATTGGATTTTAGAAAATCATTTTGGTTACTGTAAATAATAAATTTCTATATGAATATTTACTCCCTATAAACATTGATAATGTCATCGGTCATGCGTCGAAAGATGATTCAAAACTAGAAGTAAAACTTTTCCTGATCTCTCCATCGCAATAAAATTTCCCTCGTATTTTTTTATCAAGTGAGGTTAATATCGCTAGTCTCTAATATTTTTTTTACCTACTTTTAGTATTCGCATAAAAGTGTAGTTCCCATTGGATTTTAGAAAATCATTTTGGTTACTGTAAATAATAAATTTCTATATGAATATTTACTCCCTATAAACATTGATAATGTCATCGGTCATGCGTCGAAAGATGATTCAAAACTAGAAGTAAAACTTTTCCTGATCTCTCCATCGCAATAAAATTTCAGCTGTAGCGCAAATCGCCAGATATGACTAGTAACAAACACAGACCAACAGCTATTTTTAACGTGCTAAAAATGTAAATAATAATTAAAATATATATCTTTGATATCTAATCTATTATGTTTTACAATTTTTCCTTTCCTAATTCTTGTTGAGAAAAAACCATGCAATTTAAAAAACCTTCTAACTTTTTAAATTCTTGTTCGTTTTTAAACTCCGTAGTCAATGATATTTTGAACTCTGGTATTTTCTAAGATCTTATTGAAATGATAGGCTTGTCTATGGCCATTGTAGGGTCTCCTCTAACAGCATCAACTTTAACTGAATTCCCCTTCATCACCTGACGCCCAAGACTTTATTATACCGCTAAAGGTTTTTATGTTGGCCTTATCGTATTCTGAACTTAAAACTTGGCCATCTGAGGATAAAGAGCTTTTGGCCCAAGAACATAGAAATTCACTCGTCTGTCTAAATCTATTATTGAAAGATTGTTTACAATCAAGCTTGTAAAAATAAATTATTGGAATATTTCTCTCGTATAATTTTAGACTAATTATATATAAATAAAACATCGTTCCATTCTACCATTTTGTTTTGACAGTGAAAAGTTAAGGCTTCATTAAGATTAAAGAAACGTGAATGCTGCAATTTTAATGTTCTATATACATAGAAAATAAAAGATTTCTCAATCTTTGATAGATTCTCTTAAGTAAATCAGATAAAAATTAGCCAGTACAAAATTTGTAATTCTTAGAGTAAAATATTAAAAGTTATTGGAAAATTTGCATCGAATAGCGATTATCAACATTTATTACTTGTAAAAGTCTAAAGTCTAGTTAAATTGAAAGTCTAAATTTATGGAAACAGTTGAAACCTACAACTTAGGTCAATAACTATTAGATATGATATTGCAAACAATAAGCGGATTTAATATCTGTAAACTATTGCACAATATATATCACTGAAAGTCTAATAATTTGATTCGTCTCTGTACGATAATTTTTTATATCACGAAGGCTTATTAGACATTAGACCGACTGAAAGTAAGAAGATTGAAACTAGCGCAAACAATTCAAAAGTATCAAACGTAAGTGGTGAGTAAAGTACGTAAGTAAAAGTGCTATAACGATTCCTTAATAAGCGGTTATAACAATAAGAAGAACAGATCTTCAGGTAGTAAACGTGAGAACCTTATATTCGTGCCAAAATTACTCATTAAATCCCCAAAGTTGTAAGAGTATTTGAAAGACGAAAACTAAGGGAAAAAGTATTGTTAAAAAAATACTTAGCAACGAAAGATTTAGCATTAGAAAAGAAAAACATTTTCCCTAGGGTCACAAATAACCCTCTCGAGTCAAATTGCCGTGGGATGTGTTATAAGCCATTCTACTATAGTCGTAGCGGAGGGGATATTATGTTATATCCCACAGACCAAGTTAGCAAGAAGGTATGCTGTGTCCATAGTAAAGTCTGAAGTACAAGCATTAGTGAAACTCGCACAATACGTTTGAAGTTTCAAGAGCTTCCCGCTTTCTATACGATGTAATAAATGTTTTAGGCAAAGCGTGAGAAACTAAATTCCACCTGTGAGGAATCTTCAGGTGATCAGAGTTCCTTTAAGTCCAATGCTTGTATGTATTCGTACCTGGGATTCAACACACAGGAAACAGGTTGTATTGTTCTCATTGTAATTCACCACTCTTTAACGGGCACAAAAGAGTTTAGAAAAGCGGTAACAACCTTTGGAAAATAACACTATATAAGAAACAACCCAATCAGACACAATAAACCCCCTTTCGTTTCTTTCGCCCTAGCTTGCATCTTCTGCCCTTCTCTATGCTTCCCCCTTGCTTTGGGGTGGAGGGATTCAAATTGACACTCGAACCACAATAGACCATTGATGCTTTAAGGACCACCCATGAAAGTGGTGAAAACGGGCCAGTCCATTTCACAGACTCGTTAGTGAACAAACCCCAGGACACAACTGTACCGAGCTTTCGGCTGCCTCCGGATTCAGAGGGATAAACATCGATGGTAAAAACATCGTCTCCAATACATCGATGTTTTTTTATAAAACATTGACATTGATGTCTCATCCCTATTATAGATATAACAAGCACGATTCTTGTAACTTTCAAGGTAGAACTGATGTACTGGCCGTTGTCTAAATTCTTTCTTAGCGCGATCATGGTACAACTGCTGTACTGGCCGTAGTCTAAAGGTTAATAATGGATAGAAATGCTTCTATATACTAACTAAGACAGTGTTAAAAATTTATATTTAATATTATTTTATTTTGAAATTAAATTTCTTCACGAGATTTTTAACGTTTGTTTCATATTTATTAAACACATGTTGTATCTGGGATTATATCCCTTAAGTCCCGTACTTGTGAACATGCATCCCTATAGGAATATAGTTTAGTTTTGTTGTGTTACCTACTCCACTTAGTATGTTGTTTGCTCTAAAGCAAAAAAAATTCCAAACTGTCACCAGTTCTAAACGAGTGATAATTTGTTTTTTGTATTTGATCTTCATTTTTTTGGAGTAATAGGGTTTTGGCTCGGTGGGATATCATATCATTAGCAAAACTGGTATAGCTACAGTCTACTTTCTGCCCAGTGGCAACGGCCTTGGCGCGTATTTTTGGCCCTCTTCTAATGTAGCCAATGGAAGAATTATTTCAATAATACTTTTCTTTCACCGTGACTTAAATGAAAAGGAAAGAAAATTTCACAGCTGGGAAAAAAGCATTAATAGCACCAATGAAATCAAAGAAATAAATTTAAAAGAACAAATGAAATCAAAGAAATAAATTTAAAAGAACAAATGAAATCAAAGAAATAAATTTAAAAGAACAAATGAAATCAAAGAAATAAATTTAAAAGAACCAATGAAATCAAATTTTAAACTGAAATAACCAAAATAATCAAAGTTTAAAATTGAAATAACCAATAACATCTAATAGCAAATTAAAAACCAATGAAATCAAGGGAAAGTTTTTTTTTATATATATATATAACGGATATAAAAAAAAAACTTTCTAGAATATTCAAAATAAAAATCTTAACTTTTTGTTTGCTTGGGATGTCATAAAAACCGAAATAACTGTAATACAGATGGGTTGCCTTAAACTTCCATAACTCACTACTAAAAGTGCGACCAAAACACGCAAAGGTCGTTGCCACTGAGAGGAACATAGACTGTAGCTACACTGCTAAACTGAAGGAAGGTTTATTTAAAGCTATAAAAAACACTCTGGTATCAAATTTCACTCAGGTTATCAAAGCTCTACTGCAGTTAAATCAGTTATAAAATCACAAAAGAAATTTATCGAATTAAGGTAGTTTATTTATAAAACAATCCTGACAATTCGCCAAATCGGCGATTAAAATTTGCTGTTAAGATAGGCGGTCATTCTGGATGCCTTCCACTTGCTTGCAAGTAAAACTGTATGTAACAAACCTATGACGGGTTACCATATTCCAAAATAATCCCGAATTGGAGATGGTAGTTACGTTGCTAATTGGCAATGGCAAAATATTCGTTACCAAAATATTTATGACTAACATACCATATATATTTCCTTTAAATGTCTCAAATATTTTATTTTTTAACTAGTGTATCCTGGTGATTGGCTGGAGCTTGGCATTCATTTCCAACTTCTCTGTGCTCTATGGCGTAGTCAGCTGGAACCGGGGTGCAGATCCTTCTCTCTGGGGTGGACTTCTATACGCTAGTCTGTGTAGAACATCCTGGGCCCTTGGAATAGCCTGGATGATAGTTTGCTGTGCCACAGGACATGGAGGTAGTGCATATTTTTTATATAAATTAAAAATGAAATCATTCAAGCGAAAGAGACTCAAAAAATGTCTAATAAGGGTGACATAAACTGGTAATAGTCCTTTGAAAAGATATTCATATGAAATCATTAAAAGTAACCAAGCACTAAGTAAGAAATTATATTATACTAGGCAGGTTATCACTAATAATCAGGGTCGTCCGCGCACAGACCCTTATGATGTGTTGTTATCTTACACCCAAAGTGTACATTAATATTTGTATGTATTTTTGACTCTTTGTCTTTTCTCTAGGTGTAATTAATTATATTCTATCTTGGAAAATATTTGTTCCTCTGGGTCGGCTGACATTCATTGTATACCTTATTCATCCAATTGTACAAATTGCAGTAGTTGGGCATATCCGGACACAACTGCAACCAGACCACTTCTTAGCGGTAAGTACAAATATTCATTTATATACTTTTTTTACACTGCAATTTTTATTCGAGGTAACCAACCCCATATCCTGTTTCGCAGAGTATAACATTGATATTTACCAACGCAAGTACGAATCACATAGTGAAGGTAGACATAAATGCAAACAAAGCAAAATTATTGTACCAATTCCGAAAAAAGAAGTAAATAGTATTGAGTTTTATTTAATACCGTACTGCAACTTAAGTAAAAAAGTGAAGATTAGAAGTATAATACAGAAACAATAAGGAATACGATAAAATGTCTTTACTGATTGTATCAATTTCACTACTTTTTGAAAACTGGATATCAGATACAGGCAATTTACACATGATTGTTATTAGAAACTCTAATAATAATAAATTTTAGATGCTGTTACTCTAATTTTAAAAATAGCCTTCCAAATTCGTCGTCTAGCTCATTTTTCTCAGTACCATTATCTTTGCATATACACGTGTATGTGAAGGAAATGGATAGTACTAAGAAAAATGAAAGAAATGAATGCGTGCAAAGAAAAATAAGAAATACGACGAATGTGTAAAGCTACTTTTTAAACTAGTATACCAACATTCAAAATTTATAATTAGCAGATTTTGTAACACTTATAATAATGTGATGTAAATTGACTGCATTAATACTTTATTTAATAATAATACTAATTTATACGTACGTACTATTTTGGCTATGACAGTTCCTGATGGATAAGTCCAAGCATACAGGATTCAGTAAATCATCCCTTCTCAAAAACATTTTACTTTACAAAAGAACGTCCTTTGTCAAGTACTCATTCGGAAAATAATGTCAATACTCCAGGCATCCTACTCTCGTGATTCAATACATGCTATAATGTTAAATGAGCATTGCGATGGTTTTATGATTTTCTCCCGACTATTTTCAGTTTATTAACGAATTCAGACGGATATTTCACCTGTAACGCACGAAACGTGTATAAGTATCTATTACCAAACTAGGATACAATAAGCTTCAGTATGTGTTCTCATAGTTTTTAATAACATAATTTTCCAAAATCATTTTGGGAAATCTTAGTGTTTTTGGACTCTTTTTGCATCGTCTTTTTACAAAACATCTTTCCCCTTGATGAGTGCTTTAGACTATTCTAAAGTATAATAAGGACAAAAGATATCGATATAAAAGTACCTTTTATTGCAATCGCAAAAAGAACATGCCAGGACCGAATATGTATAAAAGTAATAATATCGTAGGATTTATTACTGGGCATATTCATTTCAAGTTATTTTTCTGTCAACGTGCTAATGCACGTTCATCACACCACTCAGGGACGTCTATGATCTTTGCTATCACTCATGTAGCTTGTCATGGTTACATGAACAGAAATAGTAAGAGAACTGCTGCTGGTTATGATCGTGTTATGGGCTATAAATTAATACTTATAAAGTCTCATAGATAAAGTTTGATGGGTGCTTTACTTAGAATTATTAAATGCAATTTTACTTGCTTCATTCAAGTATGGATCTTATAAGGGTATGAAACAACCATATAGTAAGATTTTATTACTGAGAATATCCATTTAAAATTATTTTTTTATGCAAGTGTACGTTCACCGCACCTCTCAGGAATGTTCATGATCATTGCTATGACAAGTGTATATTGCAATCGGTACACGTACTAAAATAGTATGGAAACAATTGCTGGTTATAATCGTGTTAAGGGTTATAATTTAATACCCACAAAGTCTCATTAATCAACAGTTTGATGGTATATTTTACTTAGAACTAAGAAATGCAATTTTGATCGCTTCTTTCAGGTATGGATCTTCCTCGGTCACTTATGTGTCACTTACGCAGCAGCGTTCGCTGGTACCATGCTAGTAGAATCTCCTATAATGGCATTGGAGAAAATAATTTTCAAAAAGAAAGAAAAGACTTCTCCGGATGACAACCTATGCATTGCAAAGAACACCATCTTGAATGGAACCCTCAAAACAGAAAAGAGTGGTGATATTGCTGTTATAGTTCCGAAAGATTGCGAAGAGCAAGATGGAATCGACAATAAAGCTGTTGTGTATAGGTTGTAAATACGGTCATGTGTACATAATAATGTGTGTTCATGAAGGACTAGGGTTTTTATTGGTGAATATATCCAAGGGAAAACGGAACTTTAAAGCCAAAGTATTTTCTTTCATCCTAGTGTTAATTTTAAAATAAATATCAAATAATTTATAGCATGTAATTCCAATAATAATGAAGTTAGAAAACTGCAACAATCACTTTTTATGTAAACCATACTTAGAACTTACTGCTTAATGCATTATTCCAACTTAGATTCATTTTTGTACTATGTAATACGAAAAGGATTTATTGTTTGCCTCATTAGCTCTACGTCGTGTTTACTAGAAGAGTAAGTTACTAAAAGAACGGAGCAATTTTTTAGAATGTTGCCAAAATCTCGATTTTAATAATTGGAAAATATAAATTACGAGTTCAATCATAGGAAAATATTTTATTTTTATAACCATACATTGTTCTACAAGCATATGCATTAAAGTCAAGTAATTTTTAAAGAGAAAACTAAATTTGAGGTATCAGAAAAATTTTGAGAATTTAACAAGGAAAATTCGGTTGATATATTTTAGAGTAGTTTTATTTTTCTGATTAAGATAAAATATACTACGGTTAGCACATCAGACAAAAAATAATCTCAGTATCAGTATGTAAAGAAAACTTTAGAAAAAATACAATTTTTGTCATATTTCCACACTAGTTTAATTATAAATTTATTAGCAAAGGAGTTGCCTTAAAACACCAAAAACTAAACTTTTTTCTTACATTATATCTATTATATTTGAACTTGTTAATTAACAAATTATGTTCATGTTTCCGTACCTAGTACTTTCGGTTTATCTGTTATAAAGCTTCAATTCTTATTTATAAAAATTGAGTTGCATCAATTTACTTTTTATAACGTCTGTGCATTGTTCTCCATTATTTATTAAATTGGAAATTGGATTTTTAGCCTTCATTTTTTCCATGCATTGTATAATAAAACATCTCATATTTATTTACGTGTATTTTTCTTGTGTACGTTAAAATCATTTTATTATTAATTATAGTGTTTCCTAACATGTTTACTTCAAGAAACACTGGGAGAAAGTTGAAATGGATACAATTTCTTATGACATTGAAATCAGAATTAAAGCATGATATTTTAATTTTCGTTTTAGAAAAATATTGACTAACCTTTAAGCAATTAGAAAACATTATTACTATAAATAACTTTTTAACGAGTATACCTTTTTAACAAGTATGCATTTTTAATAAGTATAAACAGTAATACTATTAATGCCTTTTTAATAAATGACTTATTATAAAGCAAATTGACGTTGATAGTAACGAAATAGTACGTACATCTTTCCTCTTACGTGAAAAGAATCAATTCGTTATTTCTCCTGAAATAGGCACGAATACCATATACAGTACTGTATAAAATTCGAGCGTTTTGTTAACCTCGGCCTAATTGATGAAACAACGCAAAAACACGGACATGTTTAGTGTAAATACTACGCAAAAAAATTATTTACATTTGGTGTATCGTATTAAGTTTTTTTGTCTTTTTTAAAAAGTATTCCTATTTATATATATGCTATTTTACTATTGCAAACGCAAAATTCGCGATGATAGGGGGTTAAACTATGTTCGTTTTGACAAAAAATACAAATAATCCGAAATCCGGAAAAGTACGTAATGGCCGAGGTCCGGAGGATTCCGCATTTTGGACTTGGCATTGCATTAGACACAAGTTTTAGTCTTCCGTCTAAACTTATAGACTCACAAAACCTAGGAATAAAAAACAGTGCCAGACCTCATGATCAATTCCGATTATTGATTGTTTCATTCGGGAATTTTTTTTTTATGAAGAGGAATTTTGTTTCTTTGACTTTACCTGATGTTAAATAATCTTTGAATTTTCATACAAAGAATACATTTTTAATACTTTTTCGTCAGGAACGAAATCATTTGATGCGTCAGATTTTCCTAAGAAAAGTATTTTATGACATTTATGGTACATTTTATACATTTAGAAAATGCTAAGAAAAATATTTTTATGACATTTTTAATACATTTTATACATTTAGAAAATGCTAAGAAAAATATTTTATGACATTTTTAATACATTTTATACAGTTAAGAAATGCTAAGAAAAATATTTTTATGACATTTTTAATACATTTTATACATTTAGAAAATGCTAAGAAAAATATTTTTATGACATTTTTAGTACATTTTATACATTTAGAAAATTATAAGAAAAATATTTTTATGAAATTTTTAATACATCTGTATAAATTTTTATTACTTTATTGTTCGGCACGAAACTATTTGATGCGTCAGATTTACCTAAGAGAAAGTACTAAGAAAAATATTTTTATGAGTTGCACACATTTTATTCTACCAAGAAGAGCAACATTGTATTATTTTATCTCTGAATTTTATATTATACTCCCATAGTCTAGTCTTTTGTTATTGTAGTGTATTGACTATAACTGTTGACCTCCATGCAAGCTTTAACTGTGACCGTAAGAACTCTAACCAAGTAGAACACGAAAGAAACTATAAGAGAGAAGTAGTATTTTCATGAATCTGCAACGATGTATCTTGTTCATAAGCGTTGTACATAGATTGTAAATAAATATGCTTAACAGGATTAAGAGTATTTCTCTCCTTTACTACACACACATAACCGTCAGCCACGACAGTTATAACTTATTCTTTGCTAATTCAGGGACGTATTTTCTCTTTGTTAACGTTTGTACTATTCTCAGCATTTAAGCTAGTATCAGCATTGAAGCTATTATTAATTATCAATAGACAGCATTGAAGCAAGAGCAATAATATCGTGCACGCTTTGCTACGATCTCAATATTTATTATGGTCAACAGTTAACAGTTACATACCTATACAGTTAAGACTCAAGTAGTCAGATATTGTAAATACGTGTGGCTGAATTATAGCATGGATATTACATCCCTTTCTTTTTCCATGAAGAGAATCTAATTTAACATTTTCATTGAGCACAATTTCTATTGTTGTTTTGTTATCATTTTTAAAATTAGGCTTATTAGTTAAACTAATAATGTTAATGCAATTTAGTTACAACTATAGTCCAAAATCATTAATCATAAAACAGTCCAAAATCCTTAATCATAAAACAGTCCAAAATCATTAATCATAAAACAGTCCAAAATCCTTAATCATAAAACAGTCCAAAATCATTAATCATAAAACAGTCCAAAATCCTTAATCATAAAACAGTCCCATTCAACATGGCTCAGTTCATATTGTAGTCATTATGCCAGTTCGGTTTTCTCTTCTCTCTACCAGGTCGAACTTCAGGTGTTCGTGGTAATACTCCTTGGTGTTGTTCTTCAGAATTTCTTGATGCATATGTCTTTAGGGGTGTCTCGTTTGGCAGTGGCATCACATCTGGTTGCTGGCTCTGTTCCTCGTCTGGGTGTCTGTGTTCAGATTCTGGGATTGGTTGGAAGTATTTCTTCACATGGGTTGTATTTCTAGTGAATGCCTTTCCATTAGAATCTTCAACACGAACAGCATTCCCGTTTCTTTCAACAACAGTCATGGGCACTGGTCTGAAGTTAGTCGTTAGTTTGTTTTCTTTGTTTTGACGAATTAGAACTTGATCACCAGGTTTTAAGTCACATACCTTGGCTCTTCTGTATTGGTCTGCATAAACCCTTCCTTTTTCCTTAAGAGTCTTGTCCCGGTCTCTCACCGCTTCGTCTAAAGGATATGATGTACTCCTCTGGATATCAGGTAACTTGCAATGCATTGGTCTCCCATGCATCAGTTCTCCTGGTGGTACACCTGTGGTGGAATGAGGTGTGGTCCTGTATGCAAAGAGGAACTCTTGAAGTTCTTTTCTCCAGTTCTTGTTTGTAGCGTGAGCTATTCGTAACCTCTTCAAGATTGACCTGTTCTGTCTCTCTACTTGTCCATTAGCTTGGGGCCACAGTGGAGTAGAATGATGGTGTTTACATCCACGTTCCATTAAAAATGACTTAAACGATTTGTCGATGAAAGTTCCTCCATTGTCAGTCATGACATGTTTTGGCAAGCCATATCTTGCAAACATCTCTGTCATCTGTGTAATTAATGTCTGAGCACTAAGCGATCTTGTGATTACTACTTCAAAGAAACGGCTGTAATAGTCCACTATGACGAGCAAATATTCTCCAGTTGGTAGGGGTCCCAGGTGATCCATAGAAATATACTCCCATGGTTCAGATGGTAATTCTGTTCGAGTCATCGGTTCTGGTGGGTCAGGTACAGCCACCAATTGACATCCATGACAAGTCCGAACAAAGTCATCAACATCTTTCTCCATGTTGTTCCACCAAACCTTGCTTCTAAGTAGCCGCTTCATAGCCGTCATACCCATATGTCCTTCATGTGCTAATTCAAGACACTTTCTATGAAGTTCTTCAGGGCAGACAATCCTTTTCCCTCGTAACACAACTCCATCAATTTCACAAAATTCGTTCTTTAAAATTTCTAATTGCTTCTGTTCCTTCACCCATTTGTTTGTTTTTAAGCTTTTAATTAGTTCTTGTAGAGTCTTATCTTTATCTGTGGCTTGTCGCATGTCTTCTACTGAGAGAGCTTTGGGTATTGCAGCTTCAACAATATGATATATTAGCTTTTCTTCTTCTTCCACTTTCTCATCCTCTTCTCTGTTTATAGACAGGTCCAGCAGTCTTGAAAGAGAATCAGCTATATTGGTTTTTCCAGGTTTATAGATAACCTTATATGGATAACTCATTAACCTTAGTATCCATCTCTCTATTCTGGCACATGCTTTATGATGTGGGCCAAATATTACCTCAAGTGGTTTGTGGTCAGTCACCAGTTCAAACTCCTTAGCAAATGTGTAAATATGGAAAGTCTCACATGCCCAAACGAGTGCTAGTGCTTCCTTTTCTGTTTGAGAATACCTTTGTTCAACACTTGTCAATGCTTTACTGGCATATCTTATTATTCTTGGTCCATCATCATGAAATTGCACTAAGACAGCACCTAGTCCTACGGGTGAAGCATCACAATAGATCCTTGTAGGTGCTTTTGGGTTATAAAATCCTAAAACTGGTGGTTGTGCAATCAACTTCTTTAGTGTATTAAATGCCTCTGTTTGTTCATGTCCCCAATTAAATTGTTCATCTTTCTTGGTCAGTTTTCTCAGGGGTGCAGCTATGGTTGCTATATCCGGAATGAATTTTGCGGAGAAATTCACAAGACCTAGAAAACTCCTCATTTCAGTCGCAGATTTGGGTTGCCTGAAATTTTCCACTTCATTTTGGCTTTTCTTAGTAGGTTGAACTCCCTTTGAACTAATGTGGTGATTTAAAAAAGTGATCTCTTTTAACCTAAATTCACATTTTTCCTTATTTAATGTGAGGCCCTTTTCCTGGAGCACACTCAGCACTTTTCTTAAATTTGCATCATGATCATTGATATTTTTACCATAAACAATCAAATCATCCATATAAATACAAACACCTCCACAGTCATGTAAGGTTTGTGTCATGACTTTTTGGTACATTTCTGGTCCACAATTTACACCAAACATCAGACGTTTATATCTGTATAGACCTAGTGGTGTACAAAAGGTTGTAATATTCCTTGAGCTTTCCTCTAGTTCTATCTGATGATAGGCCCATTTGATGTCAAGTTTACTAAACACTTGACTCCCGTTCAGCTCGTGTAAGATTTCTTCTATAGTAGGAAGTGGAAACCGTTCTCGCTCAATGGCCTGGTTAGCTAATCTCATATCAACACACAGCCTCCACTTTCCTCCTTTCTTTGGTGTGACTACAATAGGTGATACCCATGGAGTTGGGCCTGACACTCCTTCAATAATGTCATGCTTTAATAGCTCGTCTAACAATTCTGCAACATGGGGTCTCAAGTTATATGGCAGGCGTCTTACAGGCTGGGCTACCTCTTTACAGTGAGGTTTGATAGGTATTCTTAATTGATACCCTTTTAATTTTCCCACACCTTTAAAAACACTTGGAAAATTGTTAACAAACTCCTGGCTTTCTTGGTTTCTTAGCTCTTTTATGGCATTTATGCCAAGTCCAATTTTTAAAACACCCAATTCTAGTGCAGTGTCTTTTCCCAATAGTGAACTACCCTCACCATTGAACACATAGAATTCAATGTCTTTTAAATCCTTGCCATTTGGCACACTGATGTTAGCCCTAAATGCGCCTAACACTTTCAATGGTTCACCACCATATGAAAACAATTTCTTTTCAACTAGGTATGATCTGCATTTGATCTTAGCAGATTTTAATTTTTCCCATTCCTTTCGCGTAATAACGTTGCAGCTTGCACCTGAGTCTATAATCATGGGTACTTCAATCTCCCCTATGGTACAGTTCAGGAGCTCTTCTTTCCTGCTCATGTGCACAGCATGGATGGAAAAAACAAAGTCATGGTCACTTGAATTATTGTTTTCAGTATTTAATACTCTAACAGTCTTTCGCTGATCAAATCGTTTTTTCTTAGATCTACACACTTTAGCAAAATGTCCAACTTGACTACAGTTCAAGCACTTCTTACCTTGGGCTGGGCATTTGGGGTCTTTTTGTGTGTGGCCTGTAAGTCCACATTTCCAGCATACTGATTTAGAAGACTTGTCATCAGCCTGACGATAGCGCGGACCACTTCTTTTTCGATTGTCTCGGATTTGTAATCGATTTATAGTTTCCTCTAGATGCGCCATTTTGTCCATGGCGTCGGACTCCAACTTGGAATGTTCGTATGACCGGCACAGTTCTTCTGCTCGATCCAACGTTAAGGCATCACGTTCGTCAATCATCTTCAATCGTAGGTCTTTGTAAGGGCACTTTACGACGATTTGGTCCCGTATGTGTCGGTCCACTTCTTCTTTCACGAAACCACACAATCCAGCTTGCTGTCGAAGACGAACGATAAAGGACTCCAGCGATTCGTTCTCCAGCAGATTCATTCCACGGAACTTTAAACTTTCATAAGTTTCGTTGCCCGAAACCATGAATTTGTTGTTCAGCAGTGCAACGGCAGTGGTGAATACATCTGAAGCATTTCCATCTCCCTGTTCAATCGTTTGGTCCTCCAAAGTTTCAAAAATGTCCTGGACATCCGGTCCAGCGAGATGAAGTAGCGATGCTTTCTTTCGATGAGCGTCTTTGATCCCCTTCGAATCGATGTAAAATTCGAAGGCTCGCAGCCATTTTCTCCATCGGATAGCCCTAGTTCCTCTGTCTCCGTAAGCCTGAAATCTGGTAATGTCGTCTCGTTCAGCCATTCTATTTCAACTCAAGTCAAAATATTAAGTTTTTCTCGTCGCCAATGTACTATTCTCAGCATTTAAGCTAGTATCAGCATTGAAGCTATTATTAATTATCAATAGACAGCATTGAAGCAAGAGCAATAATATCGTGCACGCTTTGCTACGATCTCAATATTTATTATGGTCAACAGTTAACAGTTACATACCTATACAGTTAAGACTCAAGTAGTCAGATATTGTAAATACGTGTGGCTGAATTATAGCATGGATATTACAACGTTATTGATACATTTATTCCTATTTACAGAATTATTCCAACAGGCAATAATGGAGTATTCTTAATTTCCGAGATACATAATGTTTATAATTTTATTACACAGATGGCGCTACTAGTTAAGCATAGGACTTGTTTCATTATTTGTGTGACCGTCTTCTATTATTCTTAATTTCTCTCTGCATTTTAACATTCAGAATTAGTTTTCTATGCACTATAAATTCTTTCTATCATCTAGCTATTATGTGAGTAAAATGAAATACACATAATAAATGATGACCCACTTGCACTGTTATCCAAAACCACTATACTGTTTTCCATAAAAACAGAGACCATAAAGTTAATCACCTTTCATACTAATCAAAAATTGGAATGCTATTTCATAATTCGTGTCAATTAAGGAAATAAAATATTTTTTGTTCCAAATGGTTTAAGAATATTAAATTATTATTATAATACGTTTGTGGTTCGTTTTTTAAAGATAAATAGATTTACGTATATTCATTTTTATAGCTGTTCATGGATAGTCATAATCGACTAGAAGTCTCCAAGAAAGCAGTACCGCAGGATAGAGAATTCTAAAATCCTGTTTTTTTTTAAATAATTTAAAAATTGAATTTTTCAAAATTTTTAGTTATTATGGTCTTTAAAATGTTTCTTCAAGAACCAAAAAACTATTTTTCATTTGGTATCAAATGATTCTTAAGTACTAATAATTGTTTTTTGTTAAAGTTGCTTCAACGAATTTAAAATGTTACATTTAATAGTTTTCTCAATAAAATTACCATTTTGAGGCATTACCGAGTGTGCGCATTTTTAGGTATCATTTCCCAAAAGTGCTAAAAAACATCCTTGAAGAGCATTACATAGCTATCTTAACTATTCACTATGACCAAATCAATCTAGTGTTAAAAAATTTTTTAACTTCAGCTCTAGACATTTTAACTTGTTTAAAGACTTGTAAAAAACATTACAAAGATTTAGATAAGTTCAATAGACATAGTAAGTAGAAATACGTAAAAACAAAAATCTTTATTCAATATTTAATAAAAGTTCATCACATGTCAGTTTCTTGGATCTAATACATGAAACTCTGGGGATTAAATTGGCTTTTTTACTATCTGCACGTGTACTGACTGCCATAAATTAATGTATTGGAAAATACAACCATATTTCCATAAAGTACAACCAATTTTCTTTGGTTGTTAATAATCTAGTTTTACAATACCTTATTTTCCAATATGGCCACATAATTTAATTTAGACCGGAAAATGATGGTGTCAGGACGTTCTTTTCCAACAGACGTAGCTTGTACATAATACACTAGAAACCTGGAACAAAATTAAAGAAAAGTTGAAAGATTTCATTCAATCTTTAGTAAAGATATCATGCCTCTAGTTCTGCAATTTTAAGGCGAATTGAAGTGGACAGCGCATTGAACTCAGGACAGTTTCATGTAATCCTAGTTTACGGAACGTGAAGAGATGTGCATTTAGTGCGTAGTGATGCCAAGAAAACTTAGATTTTATTTTAAACTTAGATTTAAAAAAAAAACATATTTATATTGCAATTAATTTTCAGTTATTCAAAGGAACTGTATTCAATACTTAAAACTCTCATAAGAAATATTTTAACCCATACCATATACATATAAAATTGTATATAGAGATTCAATAAAACGTTTTTGCGTTTGTATACTTGGAAGATGGAATGAAATGAATGAAAAGAGATGAAAATGTTATGTGTTTTCCCTTTCTTTCCAATAAGACTTGTATTTGTTGGTAGACTTTACTTTATACCTGTTCATTTAGTGAAGTGTGTAAAACCACACCTATATACTTAACATAAGGTATAATGTTAAGCATACGAAGTAAAATATCAGTGGACATAATCATGAGTTACAACTACTGATACATCTGTCTTTATGTAATCAAAAGTGTTGAAAATTTTTTTCAAGCATGAATATATTTTAGGATGCTTTGAATAACCCGAAGAAACAATTCAAACAACATTTGCATGATTTGTATATAATATTCTTTGGTTGGTAATAATCTAATTTTGCACACACAATACCTTATTTTCCACCTAATTTAATTTGTAAAGGTAAATGATGGTGTCAGTCAGCACCTCTCTTTTCCAATAAACGAAGATTATACATAATAAAATTCAAATAAGTAGTTGAAACTATAGCTAATATTCCTTTAACGTAAGACAACCTAAAATATAAAAAGTATTAGTTTTTAGAGAATGGTCTTGAATATAAAATTGAAGTTCTCAGAAATTTGTCTAAAACGTTTATTCATTGTTTGGATCAAAAACGAGTTGCATGTGTATTTCTTTCTTAGATTGATAGAACAAATTTTATTTTAGTGAGCGATTGATATGCTATATGACATTAAAGGATTTGAAAATCGGTAAAAAACTATTTTAATTTCTTACAATTAGTAACATTATGGCAGTACGTAACCTATTATTTGTACGCGTTACTTTCTTCATAGTTCAATTTTGTTCTGCGAAATGTGATCAGACTATTTGATTGCATAGGCTTTGTTTACAATGACAAAGTTTCTTTAATAATATGGCTACTTAAAAAAAAAAGGCATTAAGAATGTCATTTATAGGAAATGTTTCTCTTCCTTAATAGTTAAATTTATAAAAATTTTCCTTTTAAGTGATTGAATAAGGAAATTATCAATATATCTACATTTTGTTCTAAAATAATCTAAGCATTCCAAAAGATTTCAAAATCACATTGAAGAGTTTTGAAGTTCTATGACAAGATAATAAACCATTATATCCCAGATCAAAGTATACTTTTATCAAAAGCAATGAATAACATTAATCGAGATCACGATTTCACGTGTATTTAATATAGGCGGGAACACGTGTATTTAGGAATACGTTTCTTGATCCGTTACGTCTTTATCCGTTAAGTATTCATTCACAAGGGATTATAGTTCTGCATTGCACATGCATTCAAAAGCACGGATGCTCGGAAAACAGTAAGATTTTTAAGATAGTACAGATTAAGGCTTTGTGCACACAGCCGGTTTTTCAACTTGCGACGCCGCTGCGGCACCGCAGTTCAACTATGCACACATAACCGTGAATGGCTCTAGCTCGGATTTTTAAATATTATTGTTCTTTCAATAACGGCATTATTTGTTCAATAACAGCATAATTACACGTAAAATTCGCTTTATTCTTACTTAACTGCCACTTTAAGTTGTATAATTCGTAGTTGTGTGGTGTGTGATCAACAGGAAATACCAATTGATTAAAATAATAAATATTTAAAGCAGAAAACAAATGAAAACAACCAAATAGAACAATATGAAAGTTGTTGGGAAAAAAGTTGTTTTAGGCCCGGTGCACACATCCGATTTTTCAATATTCCGCTGCGGCACCGAAGCCCAACTATGTACACATAACCGTGAAATGACGCAAGTACTCATTTCGAGCCACTTGCGGTAAATATTCTATCGAAGAAAACGTGTTTATTTCGCTTACTTGGTGTAAAAAAGTATATTTTGTAACAAAATAGACGTTACTGGTTACAACCATGTATTAATTATTACTTGTATTCCATTTATTTATGAAAACAAGGTACTTCAGAAAGGAGACGCATGTGCGGCGAGCAGCGGCGCCGTGGGGAACTGCGGTACAAATTGCACACGAGTTATACGTACTTCGCCGCAGCGGCGCTTGAGGCATGTGTGCAGTACTCCTTTGGATCTAATGTATCTCAGATCGCACTTTCGTTGGCCGCAGCGGCGCCGCACTTTGAAAAACCGGATGCGTGCATCGAACCTTATCCTTTGAATATCGGTAGCTATTTATATATTCTTCAAAAAATTTAAGTGAAGTAAAACATTGAAAAACCTTTTATTTACTTCATGTGAAAATTATTCCTCTCTGTCTTCCCTAAATTTTAAACCAGAAACACTAACTATTTGAAATATTAGAGAGTTTCAAAGTGCGTGAAAGTGTTAAAAGCTCAATTTAATCATAACATACCAAATTAACTCCTCGGAATCCGGTCGTGATGGGAAACCGTGAACGCGAATGGTAACACCCATAAATATATGTGTATTAAGATAAGGGAAACTCGTGCTCACAGTTGAATCCCGCTAAATAAACTCGTGGATTTCAAATTGCCTTTTAACAAGTTACCAGCGCACCTTTTGAGCGCATTCAAAAGCGACTGAAGCAACAAACCGTCCGGTTGGGCTGAGCTCGGACAGGTAAGGGTTGATCAGTTTGCTCATAATGTGTTTCCAGGTAAGTTAAGCCATCGCAAAAGGTCAACTCGGTGTAGCTCAATTCAGTTTCCACCTGAATCTCTTCCCCATTCATTTCGTCTTGACTGTTCATCTCCAATGGAATATTCTCAATTTTGTTTAATAAAACCTATACACATTGTAAAAAAAATCTGTTTTCTGCTGCATTTTGCTATTTCTACTTACCTTATTAATTTGTTATGTGTTTTAAAAAGATAAAATAATAGGAGAGTTTTTGAAAATTAAGTAAAATTAATTACGGGTGATTTAAGGGGAGCTCTGATGAATCAAATAAGGAATAAGGCAAGCACCGTAAGGATCAAATGATCCTTATTCAGAGGTACTCCTTTAATGTTACTCATATACAAAATATTTAGTGTTTGAATATTTAAATAACATGAACCTTTGTTTTTTTTTTTAAGTATGTAATTTTTCACTATACTTGTAAAATTTTATCTCGCCATTGGTAGAACTGACGAGAGCTTGATAGACGAGATGTCTCGTCAATAAAAGAAAAATGTGGTCTCGTCATCAAAAAAAATAACAATAACATCTTGATGACGAGATATCTCGTCGAAACCTTTTGGAGGGTTAAGAAGAAAATTAAATACCTATTTGATTGAAGAAGAATTCTTGTAAATGTATATTTTCTCTTCCCTGTGGTATTTTGCTTCCACAAGGATGTCCAGGTAGATTTTACATGGATTTTAATAGTTAGAAATAGGTTGAGAGGCACCTTCAAATTCTCTCCAGGATTAGGAGCGATTCGGCCACTTGATCCGCGAGCTCGTTGCCGTGATCCTCAATGTAGACCCTGATTCAGCTGTGAATAAAGATGTTTAAATGTTTTTGAAGGCTTTTCCTAATGCTCTTCATAAAATCAGATTTATTATTAAACTTCGATGAAGTCTGAATGAAACTTGGGCAACCAGAGTAAATATTTCCAATTTCTTTGTGATCGTGAAGTGATAGGATTACTTGATAGATGGCAGAAATTTCGGTTTGAAGACGGAATTGAGTTCCTTATTGAGAAACGTTGTCCAATTTTGAAAGAAACTAATGTGTCAGCACACTAATATTAAATATAATTTTGTCTCTTTGAAACAGGGCTTCACTATTTCTATGTAGAGAAGAATTACTTCAAAGAATAAACGAAATATATTTTCATAGTTGATACACATGTCTCATATAGAGTGAAAGGTGACATTTGGTACATGGTATGGGTTTCTGACGTCGTGAAATGAACTCAGGCTATGTGTGTACAACAAAAAAGAATATTTAAATAACGAGAGAATTAATTTTGACAAAAGATAAGCAGACGCATTACGATTCCTGCTAAATTGATTATGCTGGTCCAGCCCAAGTTAAATTTAACAAAGGTCGTTGCTCTTAACAAGTAAGGACTACATGGCATCATTCGTCTGCATGGCTACAAAAGCTAAACACATTGATGTCGTTGGCGATCTCGCAACTGATGCTTTCTTAGCCGCCCTTAGACGTTTCACAGCACATCATGGTAACTCCCGACACGTATACACTACCGTACAATAATGGACCGGACGCCAGCGGATTTGTATAAATCTAACTACTTGTTTGGGGGTGTTTTTCGTGGTATAGCCTGCGACCTTTGCATGCTGTTTCTGGTAAATTGAACTCCGACGCCTACATAAACATTTTGGACAATCAGGTTCCTCCTACGCTCTGACAATTTTATGGAATGGACGAATGTTCCTTCCACTACGACAACGCTTCATGTCATGTTGCAGCCTCTGTCAAGCAGTGGTATCAAGATACGGATGTAAAACGTCTTCCCTGGTCTGCTCAGAGTCCCGACCTGAACCCCCATAGAAAATCTGTGGGACGAGTTAGAGAGACGTTTACGGACTAGGAAACCGCGTCCGAAATCGACAGCTGAGCTGGCGACATTCTTGCAGCAGGAATGGACATAAAATACCCATAGACATGTATCCAAACATTGTTGAAAGTATTCCCAGAAGGGTTGCTAGTGTAATTGCAGCACGTGGTGGACCCCCCCCCTATTAAAGCATGTATTCTTTCCTTTATACCATCACATCTTGCTGTCCGGTCCATTGTTGTTGGGTAGTGTATATTGACAATGGTACTAATTTTCTGAGTGCCCGTCGAAAGTTAAGTGAACTACATCAATTCATGTCTACCATTCAGGAAAACGAAGCAGTGTCACATCATCTGACAAAATCGACTGTTGAATGGCAAATGATTCCACCAGCCTCTTCTCACATTGGTGGTATTTGGGAAGCTGCAATTAAATCAGGAAATTTCATCTGAAACGCATTTTGTGAAAAACACTCTTAAAATTCGAAAAACTTGCTACAATTATCGCACAAATTGAAGCCATCTTGAATTCAAGACCCCTGACTTATGTGAATGAGTCCATAAACACCCTCACTCCTTGTCATTTTATTAGAGGAAACGTTTTAAGCTCAATTCCAGATGATCCTGTTGCCGCTCGATCCTTAAAGTCCCGATGGAGCTCCTTCAAAACCTAAGACGAGGATTCTGGAAGAGGTGGAGCAAGGAGTACATCACTTCTCTTTAATCCTGTAAGAAGTGGCAGTCCAAGCAACTTAATCTTACCTCGGACGACATGGTACTCCTAAAACACCTGCAAACTTCTCCACTGACATGGCCACTAGGACGTCTTGTTGAAGTCCATCCAGGACAAGACTGACAGTCGTCACCATACAGACACGGCTTGGAACCTTCACAGCGCTCAACCGTGAAGGTGATCCCCTTACCCAAGTATCAGGACTGAGGTCCTGAGGGTGGGAGTATGTTCAGTATATTTTGTTACGCGTAAATCCACCAGAGGGCGATACCTTTGAATTTACTTCCTCTAGGCGCTTCATACTCATTACAGTTACTGCTCATGTATCATCAACAAGCTGGACACAAGCGCGTCATCATATCTTTTTGTCAAAATTAATTATTTTGTTAATCAAATATTGTTTCTGTTATACATCACGGCGTCGGCTTAAGTTCAATTCACAACGACAGGAACATTATGTCTTACGCAACTTTCCACTGCATCTCGATTCGTTGCTCCTTATATAACGATAGACAAAGTACGCTTCCACTTATTACTTCCTTTTTATGTAAGATCGTAGACAAATTAATGAAATTGATTATAAACGGGCTTAGAACAATACTCGTAATGACCTTGCAGTAGACTTCCGAAAACCACTTAAAGTGTCGGTATTTGCTAACTGATGAAAATCTATTGAGATTGTTGATCGATTTAAGTTATGCTATTGTATGTTAATAATATAGGGTACCGAGCTTAACAATTTGTTTTCGTAAATCCGTGTTTATAGTCCTTGAAACATTAAGAAATAAGAGTGTATGCATATTGATACTACTAAATATTCAATATTTTTGAAGCAATTCATCTGATAAGAGAGATATAAATTAAACTTATTGTCTTTGAATGCTTGATTTGTGTAGCTTCATTGACGTGACAATATATGTACAATACATGACGTATTATTTCCAATTCATATCTATTAAATTTAATACACACACAAAGAACACTGTATATATTTTTTATAAAATAATTCTTTTTAATATAGACTGTTTCAGAACATTTGAAGAAAATCGGATTTATGAATTAAAAATTAACCGAGTGCTTTACATGCAAAATATCTATTTATTCATCAATTCTATGCGTAGTGAAAATAATGAAATAATGTATTCTAAAAGAATCTATTAGAAATGTCATTCTTCTGTTATTTAAGGACTAGTTCCTCGTTCTTTTTGTTTTAATATCACTGTTTTAGAAATCGATACCATCATTCACATTTTACCAAATACATCAGAAATGAAAATTTCCTAAATCTATTATTAATGTATAGACTGCATCTTAAATGACCCGTGTGGTCTGGTCTTTCAACTCTCCAAGCGGGTTCTACGATACATCTCGTCCATCAAGACCTGAAAAATTTCGTTGATGGCAAGATATCTCGTTATCACGATATTGCCAAATTTTTGATGATGATGAGATCAGGATCTGGTCAGTTTTCTTCTAAGGAACAGATGGCTCGTCCTTTAAAATCTGCTAATGTTTTTGATGATTACTAGATCTTGATCTGGTCAGTTTTCTTCAAAGGAACAGATGGCTCGTCCTTTAAAATCTGCTAATGGGTTTGATGATTACTAGATCTTGATCTGGTAAGGTTACTTCTAAGGAACAGATGGCTCGTCCTTTAAAATCTGCTAATGGGTTTTATGATTACTAGATCTTGATCTGGCCATGTTACTTCTAAGGAACAGATGGCTCGTCCTTTAAAATCTTCTAATGGGTTTGATGGTTACTAGATCTTGATCTGGTCAGTTTTCTTTTAAGGAACAGATGGCTCGTCCTTTAAAATCTGCTAATGGGTTTGATGATTACTAGATCTTGATCTGGTAAGGTTACTTCTAAGGAACAGATGGCTCGTCCTTTAAAATCTGCTAATGGGTTTGATGATTACTAGATCTTGATATGGTGAGGTTACTTCTAAGGAACAGATGGCTCGTCCTTTAAAATCTGCTAATGGGTTTGATGATTACTAGATCTTGATCTGGTCAGGTTACTTCTAAGGAACAGACGGCTCGTCCTTTAAAATCTGCTAATGTTTTTGATGATTATTAGATCTTGATCTGGCCAGGTTACTTCTAAGGAACAGATGGCTCGTCCTTTAAAATCTGCTAATGGGTTTGATGATTACTAGATCTTGATCTGGCCAGGTTACTTCTAAGAAACAGATGGCTCGTCCTTTAAAATATTCTAATGGGTTTGAAGATTACTAGATCTTGATCTGGTCAGGTTACTTCTAAGGAACAGACGGCTCGTCCTTTAAAATCTGCTAATGTTTTTGATGATTATTAGATCTTGATCTGGGCCAGGTTACTTCTAAGGAACAGATGGCTCGTCCTTTAAAATTTGCTAATGGGTTTGATGATTACTAGATCTTGATCTGGTCAGGTTACTTCTAAGGAACAGACGGCTCGTCCTTTAAAATCTGCTAATGTTTTTGATGATTATTAGATCTTGATCTGGCCAGGTTACTTCTAAGGAACAGATGGCTCGTCCTTTAAAATCTGCTAATGGGTTTTATGATTACTAGATCTTGATCTGGCCATGTTACTTCAAAGCAACAGATGGCTCGTCCTTTAAAATCTTCTAATGGGTTTGATGGTTACTAGATCTTGATCTGGTCAGTTTTCTTTTAAGGAACAGATGGCTCGTCCTTTAAAATCTGCTAATGGGTTTGATGATTACTAGATCTTGATCTGGTAAGGTTACTTCTAAGGAACAGATGGCTCGTCCTTTAAAATCTGCTAATGGGTTTGATGATTACTAGATCTTGATCTGGTGAGGTTACTTCTAAGGAACAGATGGCTCGTCCTTTAAAATCTGCTAATGGGTTTGATGATTACTAGATCTTGATCTGGTCAGGTTACTTCTAAGGAACAGACGGCTCGTCCTTTAAAATCTGCTAATGTTTTTGATGATTATTAGATCTTGATCTGGCCAGGTTATTTCTAAGGAACAGATGGCTCGTCCTTTAAAATCTGCTAATGGGTTTGATGATTATTAGATCTTGATCTGGCCAGGTTACTTCTAAGAAACAGATGGCTCGTCCTTTAAAATATTCTAATGGGTTTGAAGATTACTAGATCTTGATCTGGTCAGGTTACTTCTAAGGAACAGACGGCTCGTCCTTTAAAATCTGCTAATGTTTTTGATGATTATTAGATCTTGATCTGGGTCAGGTTACTTCTAAGGAACAGATGGCTCGTCCTTTAAAATTTGCTAATGGGTTTGATGATTACTAGATCTTGATCTGGTCAGGTTACTTCTAAGGAACAGACGGCTCGTCCTTTAAAATCTGCTAATGTTTTTGATGATTATTAGATCTTGATCTGGCCAGGTTACTTCTAAGGAACAGATGGCTCGTCCTTTAAAATCTGCTAATGGGTTTTATGATTACTAGATCTTGATCTGGCCATGTTACTTCTAAGCAACAGATGGCTCGTCCTTTAAAATCTGCTAATGGGTTTGATGATTACTAGATCTTGATCTGGCCATGTTACTTCTAAGGAACAGATGACTCGTCCTTTAAAATCTTCTAATGGGTTTGATGGTTACTAGATATTGATCTGGTCAGTTTTCTTTTAAGGAACAGATGGCTCGTCCTTTAAAATCTGCTAATGGTTTTGATGATTAAGAGATCTTGATCTGGTAAGGTTACTTCTAAGGAACAGATGGCTCGTCCTTTAAAATCTGCTAATGGGTTTGATGATTACTAGATCTTGATCTGGTAAGGTGGTTACTTCTAAGGAACAGATGGCTCGTCCTTTAAAATCTGCTAATGGGTTTGATGATTACTAGATCTTGACCTGGTGAGGTTACTTCTAAGGAACAGATGGCTCGTCCTTTAAAATCTCCTAATGGGTTTGATGATTACTAGATCTTGATCTGGCCAGGTTACTTCTAAAGAAACAGATAGCTCGTCCTTTAAAATATTCTAATGGGTTTGATGATTACTAGATCTTGATCTGGTCAGGTTACTTCTAAGGAACAGATGGCTCGTCTTTTAAAATCTGCTAATGGGTTTGATGATTACTAGATCTTGATATGGTCAGGTTACTTCTAAGGAACAGACGGCTCGTCCTTTAAAATCTGCTAATGTTTTTGATGATTATTAGATCTTGATCTGGGCCAGGTTACTTCTAAGGAACAGATGGCTCGTCCTTTAAAATTTGCTAATGGGTTTGATGATTACTAGATCTTGATCTGGTCAGGTTACTTCTAAGGAACAGACGGCTCGTCCTTTAAAATCTGCTAATGTTTTTGATGATTATTAGATCTTGATCTGGCCAGGTTACTTCTAAGGAACAGATGGCTCGTCCTTTAAAATCTGCTAATGGGTTTGATGATTACTAGATCTTGATCTGGTCAGGTTACTTCTAATGAACAGACGCCTCGTCCTTTAAAATCTGCTAATGGGTTTGATGATTACTAGATCTTGATCTGGCCATGTTACTTCTAAGGAACAGATGGCTCGTCCTTTAAAATCTTCTAATGGGTTTGATGATTACTAGATCTTGATCTGGTCAGTTTTCTTTTAAGGAACAGATGGCTCGTCCTTTAAAATCTGCTAATGGGTTTGATGATTACTAGATCTTGATCTGGTCAGGTTACTTCTAAGGAACAGACGGCTCGTCCTTTAAAATCTGCTAATGTTTTTGATGATTATTAGATCTTGATCTGGCCAGGTTATTTCTAAGGAACAGATGGCTCGTCCTTTAAAATCTGCTAATGGGTTTGATGATTACTAGATCTTGATCTGGCCAGGTTACTTCTAAGAAACAGATGGCTCGTCCTTTAAAATATTCTAATGGGTTTGAAGATTACTAGATCTTGATCTGGTCAGGTTACTTCTAAGGAACAGACGGCTCGTCCTTTAAAATCTGCTAATGTTTTTGATGATTATTAGATCTTGATCTGGGTCAGGTTACTTCTAAGGAACAGATGGCTCGTCCTTTAAAATTTGCTAATGGGTTTGATGATTACTAGATCTTGATCTGGTCAGGTTACTTCTAAGGAACAGACGGCTCGTCCTTTAAAATCTGCTAATGTTTTTGATGATTATTAGATCTTGATCTGGCCAGGTTACTTCTAAGGAACAGATGGCTCGTCCTTTAAAATCTGCTAATGGGTTTTATGATTACTAGATCTTGATCTGGCCATGTTACTTCTAAGCAACAGATGGCTCGTCCTTTAAAATCTGCTAATGGGTTTGATGATTACTAGATCTTGATCTGGCCATGTTACTTCTAAGGAACAGATGACTCGTCCTTTAAAATCTTCTAATGGGTTTGATGGTTACTAGATATTGATCTGGTCAGTTTTCTTTTAAGGAACAGATGGCTCGTCCTTTAAAATCTGCTAATGGTTTTGATGATTAAGAGATCTTGATCTGGTAAGGTTACTTCTAAGGAACAGATGGCTCGTCCTTTAAAATCTGCTAATGGGTTTGATGATTACTAGATCTTGATCTGGTAAGGTGGTTACTTCTAAGGAACAGATGGCTCGTCCTTTAAAATCTGCTAATGGGTTTGATGATTACTAGATCTTGACCTGGTGAGGTTACTTCTAAGGAACAGATGGCTCGTCCTTTAAAATCTACTAATGGGTTTGATGATTACTAGATCTTGATCTGGTCAGGTTACTTCTAAGGAACAGATAGCTCGTCCTTTAAAATCTGCTAATGTTTTTGATGATTACTAGATCTTGATCTGGTAAGGTGGTTACTTCTAAGGAACAGATGGCTCGTCCTTTAAAATCTGCTAATGGGTTTGATGATTACTAGATCTTGACCTGGTGAGGTTACTTCTAAGGAACAGATGGCTCGTCCTTTAAAATCTCCTAATGGGTTTGATGATTACTAGATCTTGATCTGGCCAGGTTACTTCTAAAGAAACAGATAGCTCGTCCTTTAAAATATTCTAATGGGTTTGATGATTACTAGATCTTGATCTGGTCAGGTTACTTCTAAGGAACAGATGGCTCGTCTTTTAAAATCTGCTAATGGGTTTGATGATTACTAGATCTTGATATGGTCAGGTTACTTCTAAGGAACAGACGGCTCGTCCTTTAAAATCTGCTAATGTTTTTGATGATTATTAGATCTTGATCTGGGCCAGGTTACTTCTAAGGAACAGATGGCTCGTCCTTTAAAATTTGCTAATGGGTTTGATGATTACTAGATCTTGATCTGGTCAGGTTACTTCTAAGGAACAGACGGCTCGTCCTTTAAAATCTGCTAATGTTTTTGATGATTATTAGATCTTGATCTGGCCAGGTTACTTCTAAGGAACAGATGGCTCGTCCTTTAAAATCTGCTAATGGGTTTGATGATTACTAGATCTTGATCTGGTCAGGTTACTTCTAATGAACAGACGCCTCGTCCTTTAAAATCTGCTAATGGGTTTGATGATTACTAGATCTTGATCTGGCCATGTTACTTCTAAGGAACAGATGGCTCGTCCTTTAAAATCTTCTAATGGGTTTGATGATTACTAGATCTTGATCTGGTCAGTTTTCTTTTAAGGAACAGATGGCTCGTCCTTTAAAATCTGCTAATGGGTTTGATGATTACTAGATCTTGATCTGGTCAGGTTACTTCTAAGGAACAGATAGCTCGTCCTTTAAAATCTGCTAATGTTTTTGATGATTACTAGATCTTGATCTGGTCAGGTTACTTCTAAGGAACAGACGGCTCGTCCTTTAAAATCTGCTAATGTTTTTGATGATTATTAGATCTTGATTTAGCCAGGTTACTTCTAAGGAACAGATGGCTCGTCCTTTAAAATCTGCTAATGGGTTTGATGATTACTAGATCTTGATCTGGCCAGGTTACTTCTAAGAAACAGATGGCTCGTCCTTTAAAATATTCTAATGGGTTTGATGATTACTAGATCTTGATCTGGTCAGGTTACTTCTAAGGAACAGATGGCTCGTCTTTTAAAATCTGCTAATGGGTTTGATGATTACTAGATCTTGATCTGGTCAGGTTACTTCTAAGGAACAGACGGCTCGTCCTTTAAAATCTGCTAATGTTTTTGATGATTATTAGATCTTGATCTGGGCCAGGTTACTTCTAAGGAACAGATGGCTCGTCCTTTAAAATTTGCTAATGGGTTTGATGATTACTAGATCTTGATCTGGTCAGGTTACTTCTAAGGAACAGACGGCTCGTCCTTTAAAATCTGCTAATGTTTTTGATGATTATTAGATCTTGATCTGGCCAGGTTACTTCTAAGGAACAGATGGCTCGTCCTTTAAAATCTGCTAAAGGGTTTTATGATTACTAGATCTTGATCTGGTCAGGTTACTTCTAAGGAACAGATGGCTCGTCTTTTAAAATCTGCTAATGGGTTTGATGATTACTAGATCTTGATCTGGTCAGGTTACTTCTAAGGAACAGACGGCTCGTCCTTTAAAATCTGCTAATGTTTTTGATGATTATTAGATCTTGATCTGGGCCAGGTTACTTCTAAGGAACAGATGGCTCGTCCTTTAAAATTTGCTAATGGGTTTGATGATTACTAGATCTTGATCTGGTCAGGTTACTTCTAAGGAACAGACGGCTCGTCCTTTAAAATCTGCTAATGGGTTTGATGATTATTAGATCTTGATCTGGTCAGGTTACTTCTAATGAACAGACGCCTCGTCCTTTAAAATCTGCTAATGGGTTTGATGATTACTAGATCTTGATCTGGCCATGTTACTTCTAAGGAACAGATGGCTCGTCCTTTAAAATCTTCTAATGGGTTTGATGATTACTAGATCTTGATCTGGTCAGTTTTCTTTTAAGGAACAGATGGCTCGTCCTTTAAAATCTGCTAATGGGTTTGATGATTACTATATCTTGATCTGGTAAGGTGGTTACTTCTAAGGAACAGATGGCTCGTCCTTTAAAATCTGCTAATGGGTTTGATGATTACTAGATCTTGATCTGGTGAGGTTACTTCTAAGGAACAGATGGCTCGTCCTTTAAAATCTGCTAATGGGTTTGATGATTACTAGATCTTGATCTGGCCAGGTTACTTCTAAGAAACAGATGGCTCGTCCTTTAAAATATTCTAATGGGTTTGATGATTACTAGATCTTGATCTGGTCAGGTTATTTCTAAGGAACAGATGGCTCATCTTTTAAAATCTGCTAATGGGTTTGATGATTACTAGATCTTGATCTGGTCAGGTTACTTCTAAGGAACAGACGGCTCGTCCTTTAAAATCTGCTAATGTTTTTGATGATTATTAGATCTTGATCTGGGCCAGGTTACTTCTAAGGAACAGATGGCTCGTCCTTTAAAATTTGCTAATGGGTTTGATGATTACTAGATCTTGATCTGGTCAGGTTACTTCTAAGGAACAGACGGCTCGTCCTTTAAAATCTGCTAATGTTTTTGATGATTATTAGATCTTGATCTGGCCAGGTTACTTCTAAGGAACAGATGGCTCGTCCTTTAAAATCTGCTAATGGGTTTGATGATTACTAGATCTTGATCTGGTCAGGTTACTTCTAATGAACAGACGCCTCGTCCTTTAAAATCTGCTAATGGGTTTGATGATTACTAGATCTTGATCTGGCCATGTTACTTCTAAGGAACAGATGGCTCGTCCTTTAAAATCTGCTAATGGGTTTTATGATTACTAGATCTTGATCTGGCCATGTTACTTCTAAGGAACAGATGGCTCGTCCTTTAAAATCTTCTAATGGGTTTGATGGTTACTAGATCTTGATCTGGTCAGTTTTCTTTTAAGGAACAGATGGCTCGTCCTTTAAAATCTGCTAATGGGTTTGATGATTACTAGATCTTGATCTGGTAAGGTTACTTCTAAGGAACAGATGGCTCGTCCTTTAAAATCTGCTAATGGGTTTGATGATTACTAGATCTTGATCTGGTAAGGTGGTTACTTCTAAGGAACAGATGGCTCGTCCTTTAAAATCTGCTAATGGGTTTGATGATTACTAGATCTTGATCTGGTGAGGTTACTTCTAAGGAACAGATGGCTCGTCCTTTAAAATCTGCTAATGGGTTTGATGATTACTAGATCTTGATCTGGTCAGGTTACTTCTAAGGAACAGATAGCTCGTCCTTTAAAATTTGCTAATGGGTTTGATGATTACTAGATCTTGATCTGGTCAGGTTACTTCTAAGGAACAGACGGCTCGTCCTTTAAAATCTGCTAATGTTTTTGATGATTATTAGATCTTGATCTAGCCAGGTTACTTCTAAGGAACAGATGGCTCGTCCTTTAAAATCTGCTAATGGGTTTGATGATTACTAGATCTTGATCTGGCCAGGTTACTTCTAAGAAACAGATGGCTCGTCCTTTAAAATATTCTAATGGGTTTGATGATTACTAGATCTTGATATGGTCAGGTTACTTCTAAGGAACAGATGGCTCGTCTTTTAAAATCTGCTAATGGGTTTGATGATTACTAGATCTTGATCTGGTCAGGTTACTTCTAAGGAACAGACGGCTCGTCCTTTAAAATCTGCTAATGTTTTTGATGATTATTAGATCTTGATCTGGGCCAGGTTACTTCTAAGGAACAGATGGCTCGTCCTTTAAAATTTGCTAATGGGTTTGATGATTACTAGATCTTGATCTGGTCAGGTTACTTCTAAGGAACAGACGGCTCGTCCTTTAAAATCTGCTAATGTTTTTGATGATTATTAGATCTTGATCTGGCCAGGTTACTTCTAAGGAACAGATGGCTCGTCCTTTAAAATCTGCTAATGGGTTTTATGATTACTAGATCTTGATCTGGCCATGTTACTTCTAAGGAACAGATGGCTCGTCCTTTAAAATCTTCTAATGGGTTTGATGGTTACTAGATCTTGATCTGGTCAGTTTTCTTTTAAGGAACAGATGGCTCGTCCTTTAAAATTTGCTAATGGGTTTGATGATTACTAGATCTTGATCTGGTCAGGTTACTTCTAAGGAACAGAAAGGCTCGTCCTTTAAAATCTGCTAATGTTTTTGATGATTATTAGATCTTGATCTGGCCAGGTTACTTCTAATGAACAGACGCCTCGTCCTTTAAAATCTGCTAATGGGTTTGATGATTACTAGATCTTGATCTGGCCATGTTACTTCTAAGGAACAGATGGCTCGTCCTTTAAAATCTTCTAATGGGTTTGATGATTACTAGATCTTGATCTGGTCAGTTTTCTTTTAAGGAACAGATGGCTCGTCCTTTAAAATCTGCTAATGGGTTTGATGAGGACAAGATCAGGATCTGGTCAGATTTTTTTCTTAGAAAGAGATGTCTCGTCCTTCAATATCGGCTAATTATTTTGCTAATGATGAGATACCTCATCGATACAACAACCAGGTGGGTTAACTGTAAATAGGCTTCTTGAATTGCGACTGAACACTTTCATTATTCGTTCAATTAATTGCAATAAAACAACATATATATGACTCTGGAGAGAATTAAAATGACTTCGGAATTGTCCATTTGTTGAAAGGGAGTAAGTTGGCGATCAACTTAGGTAGTATTATTTGTTTAAAGAACAATTAATTACAGCATGCACCAAACCTGTTTTTGTGCGGTGGATATGAACCGCATAAAAGAAAACGCATAAAAATATCTTCCAAAACTTCACGAGTAGCTATAAAAAAAAATTTCGCAACACATTTAAAAAGTGTTTTTTATGAGGTGAATAGGTACCGCATAAAAAAGCCCCACGTAGAAAATAACTCAAAACCTTTCGAAATATCTAGAAATTGCTCTTTTAAACGAAATCAAGACACAAGGCCTAGAAACTACTTGGAATCTCGTCAAACCTTTTGGAATCTCATTTAGAAATCTCGTTTAAAAAATACACATGCGATAATTTTTAAATATTTTATTTACTATACTTATTTTACGCATGCAAAACTTTTCAAAATGTATAACCATTGTCCTTCGTATTCTGACAGTACGCGGATTTTCTTGTGGTGAAATGGTTCAAAATCATTTTCGTCACTTGAAGATACTACTTCGTACTTGTTTAGAGTTGACTTTTTTTTAGTTACCATGCATTCAGTGTAAAGGACTAAAAGTATAAAATAAATTCTCATGGCCCCATACAAATTTATAGCTCCATATATATTGTCCTGAAAATTTGTGATTGCGAAGTTTTAATAGCTATTAAAATACTTGTGAGATTTAAAACGAAAAGCGTGGGGTGCTTTACATTCCTCACTATTATCTATTGCATGCTCCCCACGTTTTTTGTTTTAAATCTTACAAGTATTTTTATAGCTATTAAAACTTTACTATAACAAATTTTCAGGACAATCTGAATGGGGTCAAGAATCTGTATGAGGTTATATATCTGTATGGGGGCCAGGAGAAATAATTTTATACTTTTTAGCCCGTTACAAAAACGTGCTATATTAAAAATTTCTTTTTATTTAAGTAATTTTTATTGATAACTTCGTCAATTATGTTCTAATTTGATTGAAATTTGAAAGGACTGCAAGTAGTTTGTACTGAATAATTTTTTTTATATACCAAATAAGATCGCACAAAAAAAAATCGCACACAAAAAGATCTCACAAAAACAGGTTTGATTGTATTCGTAATCAGAATCCACGTTGCTCTCTCCAACTGTGGAAACACGTAAACACGTTGTTTAGGTTTAACCTGTGTAACGCCAATATTAAGAGTTACATTTCTGTAATATCAAACGCGCGTCAATAGGTGAAAATACAACTGAAAATAACCCCACTCGAAAAATTCACCCCTTAACAAACTACAGATACCAAATTCTAGAGAGCATCTTGTGTTCCAGTGGGGGAGTTTCTTTTGCCAATGCTGGCATTCTAACGATGAAGGAACCCCAGCAAGTTGTTATCAACAAAGAGTGTCACCAATCTAAGCAAAATTAAATGATCAGATGGATCTTAACTTAATCAGTTTTGGCCGTAGAGTTTTGGTAAAACTATCAAATTACTCATCAAGGCCAGATAATAATTTTGATCGTTGTTTCAGGCTGCTTTCTTTCTTCGTTGGAAGAGCACTCCCCATCCGTGTCACCCTTAAATTAGGATACATCAGATTTCCACTGTGTGGCTTTGAGAGGTCCTCGAGTGGTAAAAAAGAGAGGAACAACCCCCTGACGCTCCGCTCGAAAAATCCTCTGACCGACTTATTAGGCTGAGTCGGGACGTGAACGTGGTCGACCCAGTGAGTCGGTGGACCTTGGGAACCAAGGTGATTTTTTTTCCTTCAGGACGGTTTTTTTCTTCACCCTGGTGAGTTTGGCTAGTTTTATCCGTGGGTGAATTGTACATTAACCCGCATCTGCCCCCACAAACGAGCTACAGTGGGGGCATCTTTTACAAGATGTTTTGAATCTCTCGGCTGCGGAGCTTGTATACCAAGGAAATCATGTCTCTTAGGGAGCCAAATGGACGGTTATTGTCCGCTTCACCCCAGCAAGTGGCTACCGAGGGTGAGTTGGACAGCAACCCGCTTCTGAACCCACAAACGAGCTACAGTGGGGGCATCTTTTACAAGATGTTTTGAATCTCTCGGCTGCGGAGCTTGTATACCAAGGAAATCATGTCCCTTAGGGAGCCAAATGGACGGTTATTGTCCGCTTCACCCCAGCAAGTGGCTACCGAGGGTGAGTTGGACAGCAACCTGCTTCTGAACCCACAAACAAGCTGCACTGTGAAAGTACGTCATGATTTCTTGGTGTCCCACTGGAAGCCTTTGGGACAGTTAATGTTTGCTTCACCCTAATGTGAATTTAACACTAACTTACTTCTGCCCCCGTAAACGAGCTGCAGTGTGGGCATCTTGGGCTAGATACTTTGCCTATTTCGGCAGTGTCCGTATTTGAACTGTCAATGTTCGTCTATTACGTGCTAACTCACTTATGTCAGAATCATTGACCTGTAACTGCGACTGCAGCTGTATCCATCCTAGGGTCAAGATGGTTTTGCCTAATTTGGCAGTCACAGAAAAGCCTTTTTGAACGTTTCATCTACGGGCCTCCGGTGTGCGCCTTCTCAAACCAACAGTCAACGTTCTTTTCCCTATTTACAACCAAAAATACTCACCAACTTACCGTTGCCTCGAGGAGTACTTTTGGGAAGTTATGGAGAGTTGGGGTAAGCGAGGTGTGAGCTTCCCAGTCTTTAAATATCCTGATTTATTATTTTCATTCAAGTTGTCGTTTTTAGACCGGAGAGGGTTGCTTTTCGATGTTTTTTCCTAGCGATTCGTCAACCGAGAGGGACCTTATTTCTGGAGTGCACGGACCCTAATTGGCGGAATTTTCAAAAGGTTTCCACAGACAACGGAATTATTTACACGGGAGAATATCGCCAGGCACGCTGAAAAATTCAACTGTAGTACATCGCGGTCGATAGCTATTGGTTTGTTTTTTTTGCTGGGACGGGGCATCCTGCCCCGGACTACCCGGCCGTTTGGAATCCATCTCGTTCAGTATTTCACCTAGAGGATGTTAGATGATTTTTTGTAAGTAAATGTACGAATCATTTCGGGAACCTTTTATCGTTGTTAACCGCCAATCTCCACTCCAATCATGGATAGCCTCTCGCTATTACCGCCGTGGATTTTGCGATGCTCTCTTTGTGATTCTTGAATCATTATGCAGTATGTTAGATCACTCGCAATGGATCTTATCAATTGAGCATGATAGTTTCCTGGAAATGTAAGGGTGTCCCACAAATATCAGTACAACTTCAAAAATTTATTTTAAAAAAGAATAGGCCTACAGCAAAACTAGTTACAATAATAGATAGAATAACTCAAAAAGTTTTTTCTAATTCCTTAGTAAATTTTCGCATGAGATCCTTTCGTAACACGAAGAATATCAATACGATATTCCAATTTAATCCACGAACGTTTCAGCATGCTGACATCAACAGTAGCTATAGCTGTTTCGATCTTTTTGTTTCAACTCCACGACTCTGTTAACTTTTGTTCGGTACACAGCATCTTTTACATAACCCCAAAAGAAAAAATCGAGTGGAGTAATGTCAGACCGGGGCTGCCAATGCAATGTCGCCATTCACTCGACACGTCCTTTCTTCACGGGATCCGCCATTTTGAATAACTGAATTCTTTAATAATCGTCTTCGTGTTGTTCAGCGCTATCTATAATCAGAAACATACTGTAAAAAAAAACTTTTTGATTTATTCTATCTATTATTGTAACTAGTTTTGTTGTAGGCCTATTTTTTTATAAATAAATTTTTGAAGTTGTACTGATCTTTTTGGGACATCATATTTCGTTGACATCACAGTGTTATGCGTACCTGAAATCCCTCTTTATCATTCGCAAGAGACGTTGTTCCTCAAGGGTGATGTTTATCTAAATAATGTTTCTTAGACTCTACTGATATGCGTACCCGAAATCCTATTTTACTCAAAATAAGATGCCCATATAGAAGTGCTTTATTTTTGTTCGAACTTTTCACCTGTTCAGAAATTATCTCAGAGCGTTCATGTTCCTTTGGTGTATGGAGGAGATCATTGACAATTGAACTCGATTGTTTCTTATCGATATTGAAATATGTGTGGAGGTGACCACGATGAGCATATACCACCTATTTTTGGAACCTTCAATAAAATATTGGATATAGGGTTTGAATCAATTATATACTTTCTTCTCTATATTTTGACTCAATTAAGGCTAATGATAGATACATTCAACAAGTCTGGATTTACTTCTTCGTCCAAATGATGAGTGTCCAGATGTCAACCATCCCAAAGATGCTCTAGTCCGACTGCACGGATCTCGTTGGTGCGAGATAGATTACTTGTCATTCCTCATGTCAAAGGTATCGAACCCAAATTATCGCTCAACTATGTCCTTGAACATCTCTGTACGGTCTCCATCGCTCATACAGGTTATAGCAATCCCTCCTTTTTTTATTCATATTTTGCCAATATTATCATATTGAATGGCAAGCCTGTGGTTATTGCTTATGGTGGTCCCCTTTCTTGTATTAATTACAAGGAACGGGAATCAACTACCAACATCTATGGCACTTCATGCAAAATGTACGAATCATTACTTCCAAAAATTAAACATAATTCCATCCCAACAATACCTTTTTCTTAATTAATACTACAACATGTTCCCTAATTTAATCAATGGATTAGTTAAAACCCACTTGACTCAAATGCCAACTCGCCATAGACAGATTGTATAGTAATTTGATAAAAAACAAGTGTAATTTTGTTTAATTTATAATACGAATTTTACAACAGTGTTTCTGTGTTTATTTTCTCTATGTAATATTATAATTTTATACTTATGATAATAAAATCAGCAATCGATATCATAAATTTTACCTATGTTTAACAAGGAACATATTACTCCTTAAATTTATGCTAAATTACTCAGAAAGAGAAATAAATAACACTACAAATATTTAACATATTTTGAATGATTTTTGAGTTAGTTTTGCTCTCGTTCACACCAATACTCTGTCTCAGCTTTTTCGAGTACGGCTCTGTTGCACCACAAAACCCAATGAACCAACCCATCAACACTCCTCCCAGACGAAGAAAAGGACTCTGCATTACTGAGACTTCCAGTTATTTCAAAACTTGTAAGAGTGCTTCTAACCACAACCGGTGAGCTAATTTTTTTTTCAAGCAACTACAAATTCTACACGATATTATGCATGAAATGTATTTAAGTAGTTGCTTAAACTTTAAAATGTTATTGCCGTACTCTCTTACTTCAGTCGAAGATATATAAAAAAGATCCTTCTATCAAAGCAATAATAGAAACCATAATTCTTTCTGAACGACGTTAAGTCCAAAACATTAAAGTCAGTTCTTCTAACTTCCTTTCATTCAGAACTGGTCAGCAAGTTCAATGACAGTTATAAATATTTAATGTTTACAGACAAAGGGTATATCAGCAGTGAAGCGCTAATCGTTGTTATATAATACCATACCAGGACATCAAGATACTAACAAGTTAATCACTAAATCTGTATAATGGTCATATTAGAATTGTACCATTGTTTACTGTTTGGAAGGCAGATAGATTACTTGTAGGAATCTTTCAGGAAAGTCTACATGGTTCGAGCTTTGCCTCAAACATAAATCTTCTGATCTCTCTGGATGATTCGAATCAGATTACTATCAACCTTCTAAAATCGATGTAAAGCAAGCAGGGAAGTAGGAAACCTTATAAAAAAATTTTGTATCTATACAATTATTACGTACGCCATTTTATTCTCTGACTTTAGAAGTAAAAGCTTCGAAAATCATGAAGCTCTGTGGATTACACTGTGTTTTGTGTGCTATTTTATTCATAGACTTACTAAATATTTCTGGAGGCAATTTGTCTTATAAACCATCAAATGAGAAGGATATACTACAGACATGGACAAAAATGGACAAAAAGTTGAAAGATTCTGTCCAATCTTTAATAAAGCAACTGATGCCAATGATCCTGGAACAGTCAGAGCGAATGAATCTGACGTCTCAATGTACAAACGATGTGTTTAAACTTGTTACTGGGTTACGCAATCTTAAAAAGTGGGCATTCAGCTGTAAGTGAGTCACTTTATTTATTAATTTTCTTAGCTTCAGAAGTGTTATAGACTTGCTTTTCCTATAAAGTTTTGTTCAGTGATAATGTATGATTTTACCTTTAAAGTGTGAACAAGAAATTTCAGATTCGTGTCTATGATAAAAATGTTCTTGTATTATGAATTAACTACAACATCATACTCTACGACTGCCTTTTCGTTTCGAGAAGCAAATAATCATCGAGTTTAACTTCATATAAATATGAAAATAGCAGTGATTTGGTGTATATGATAGTATTTGAATGATTAAATTAAATCTATATATATAAAACACTAACGTACGTGGACCCGAAATCGACGTTATTTGTGTATCGTCGAATGGCAACAATCAACGTAAATAAAATAACCCAGATATTTTGAATTCTTACTGTTTTCAAATAGCCGAGGTCAATTTCTATGCAAAATAAGGAATTAAATTGTAATATTTATGTTTGAACTGACTTTTTATTTCTTCCTTTGATGCAAAAGTAATTTAAACGTAATTTTGCTACCCGGTATCTGGCCACGTCAGAATTAATGTTTACTTTTTTAATTTGATTTAGAATTCCGTGTTTGGGTATTTGAGTTGATTTTAATGATATGTCTATTTCCTGCAAAACATCACTAGACATGGATAATTTTGTAGCGGTATATGTATATTTCGACCAACTTTCCTTAAATATTTGATTGAATACGCAATGACATAAAAATAAATAAAATATACAAATCAAAGCATGTTTAATTACGGTGTGTAAAAAAGTTTAAAAAAAAGCACTATTACACACCGCCGAGTGCTAGCCGGCGCAGACCGGCTAGTAATTAGTATTCTGCTAATTATACTTATAGTTCAACCATTATTCACTATGCGGGTTTGTTATCATCATTCGTCTTTTTTTCGGAATGAATTTCGAGTAATCTCAATTTTCCTAACCCTCTGAGGGGGTTCACCGGCATGTATTCGTTCTGAAACCTGCAGCTTTTACAGCATGAATTTTAACCAGATTCATACTTGACAAACGGAATGTTTCGTAAGATACTCTCATCCAATGTCTAATTTAAATGAATTCCTAAAAGATAAACAAAATTTCACAACATGTTTTACAAACATTTATATATAAAACTGAATAGTCTGCTGTTATATCTTCGGCTTAAATGTGAAACTCACGAAATCAAAAGACACATTTCTTGGATAACAAAGAGGGAGGATTCTAATTTTTAAGCAATGCAAAAAGCTGAAATGTCTTCATTTCATCAATTATTTACTACACTTTGTGGTCACTAAAATTATAAATTATTAAGAGAATAGTATTTTTATTCTGATTATTTATTCCTACCGTTACTTATTTAAAACAATTTGCTTATGTCGTTATCGAATGCGCTTTCGAAGTGCGTTTCTCAAGAAATCTAACTTTCATTCAAAGAAAAAATAACTTTTCGGACCTCACCGATTCAAACATTACAAACTAGTCTAGAAAACCTAAACAACCCACATGTAAAATTTAGACAAAGTATGTTTCACTTGTACAGTACAACAGTAGGTAGAATTTTTAAGAACTTTAGAAGGATTTGGTTTTATCTAGTGAATGTTTTATAAATTTTTTGAATGTTTTGCATTTGTTTTCTTACTTCGGAAAAAAAAAAGAGTTCTATATACTATACAAAACAATTTCAAGAATTTGAGTATTTCTCAGGTGTCTTTCTCTAGAAGCAATCTAACCTTAATCCTAAGAAAAATTACTTATTGAATGTACAGAATATTTTCAAACCGGTTTATTCAGTAAAAAAAATGCAGAAATTGAGTACATTAACATTGGTGACAATAGATCTTTCAACTGCCTGTATTTACCCTAATGTTTAATTATTCTTATTTAAATTCAATCTGTACCGTAGAAGAATAAGAGAAAATGTACAAATTCGTTTGTTTGAGTTATGAACACAAATCACTTTCGGGTAATGAAATTTATAATAGAAAAAAGTATCAATCTTGTTCTGTTAATAGATTTTAAAATAATCAATAAATTGAAAGTATATTTTGTGTAACTAGGGATCTCCGACCCCTTCTCGCTATCGCTAGTAAAAATCCATGATTGCTACGCAATCATATTTAGTTCTCTTCGCGAACTATACTTTTCAACAATGAATGTATTCTTTCACATTCCATCCCCATTTGGATCGCTGCTGTATTGATCCTGGACCTCTAGTACGACGTTAATGGAAGGTTCGCTTCCCATACCATTGCGATATCTATCACATGCGCCCAAGTAACGGAAAATTACCTACTTTTTTGTGAGATTAGCGGATCCGTATGTAAGCCGACTAACGTGCTTTAGCTGTAGAAAACGTTCCAAAAATTTTCGGCTTATACACTGAAATATACGGTGAATAAAAACATAAGGTTTTTAAAAGTGTCAAGAACACACACACACACACAAAACATCTCATTTCCACATAAAAAAAGGAAATTGTTAATTAAATAACATATGGTTAAAATTCAGAGAAAATCTCATCGTAATTTTAAGTGTTTTAGCTAATCCGTGTTGTAATAGTACTCTTTAAGGTTTTCATATTAGACTGTTGCTATGGAAACGGCGACGACCGAATTTGCCGGTTCTTCTGAAAACATTGCAAACTTTCTAGAGCGTACTCTCAAATTTTATGAATGAACTAGCAAAATACCCGACCTTACTCGGTTTGAATTCGTTTACTCTAGATTGAAGAGATAATCAAAATATATAATGACTTACGTTTTTTGTAGAATAAAAATTTATTTTAACACCTTTCGCCATCTTTATATTTTCTACAACTTACTTTAGACACAAATCCTACACATGCATATCCATTCATGTAATACATTTCACATACATCGCACAATTGCTGTATGACAAAGCTACAAAAAAACGAAAGGTGATACTAAGGTTGCTACTATAAAAGACGATTTATAGGAAGATTTGGAATTCCCTTTCTTAAGTTATTTTCTTGTGCAACTCAATTAATTAAAATTACGATTTACGGCGAGTGCTCTCGCACTCATAGTCAACAAAACAATATTTTTTTACTTGTGGCACTCTTGCCTCCGGTATGCGACATTGTGAAATTTTGCTATCTTCTCCTGTCATTACTACAACGAATTTTTTAATGTTGGAAAAAGTTCTAGTTTGGATTTTTAAACATTATTATTCTTTCAATAAGGACATTATTCTTTAAATAACGGCATTATTGTTTAAATAACGGCATTATTCTTTAAATAACGGCATTATTCTTCAAATAACGGCATTATTCTTTCAATAACGGCATTATTCTTTCAATAACGGCATTATTCTTTCAATAATGGCATAACTACACTTAAAATTTACTGAAAATTTATACTGACTTACCTAACATTTTCAAGTCTAATACTTTGTGGTGCTGTTGGGTGTGATGAGAAGGAAAACACATTTATTAAAATAATAAATATTTAAAACAGAAAACAGTAAAATAGAACAAAATAAAAGATGTCGGAAAAATTGTTCTAAAGATATTAATTTGTTATTCATTTTTATCTCTTGATCTCGCACAGTTGCCACAATTTACAACTAAAAGTGCACAAAATTTAGAAATGTGAAATTAATTCAGAGCGAAAGAAACAGAAAATATCACTGCTCACGCGATCTTGTTCATTCTCGTTTCGTTGAAAAATATCGTCTGTCTCAAATATTCCGAAATCGTTTTCATTGCGCTAAGAACAAAAATAAGACTCGAAATAAATGAAGTATCAGAGCTGAAATTTCATTAAAAAATATAATTTTTGAAGAATAATTACTTTTTCAGCAGTACTGGTAAAACAATCGAAGTAATCGTAATATTCAATAGACATTCCAATTTTTCCAAAACTACCAAATTATGGTTGATTTAAGTATACTTACTCAGGTGTTTTAGCATGAAACTCATCTAAATATAACAATAAAGAAATGTTTAATATTGCATTCCTTAAATTAATAGATAATGTATAAAATAAAATACACTGTAATCAAATATCTGGAATACAATTCATGTGATGCTTACGCAAACACACAACACAAAATCGAGCATAGAACAGAAAGACGGACAGACAGACTTTCGCAACCAATTCCACTCACTAAATCAAGATAAGTACTCACTGTATGCAAATTTCCATGAAAATATCTTAAACCGCGTGGACGTGTATAGGGCACAACATACAGACAGACAGACAGACGGACGGACAGACAGACAGACAGACAGACACCAAATGAGAAAAAGGCGGATTCGGCATCAGAAGGGTCCAAAACGGATAGAAAACTTGAAATGGGTCGAAAATATTGAATGTACAAACAAACACTCCATTCTTATTTATATAGATGAATTAAAAAATATAACTGTGTTTTTCGTATGCGCGTGCTCCAAATTCATTAGCCCGTTGTACCACACGACTCGCTACCACGTGACTACGTGGCTACCACGTGGCTATCTACCAATCACAAAGCGAATAAAACTGAAAAAGACCTAATACTTTTTTTATAAGAGAAAGATATGTATTAAAAATAATAAAAATTACTAAATCGCTGAAGCTTAAAATTTTCAATCTGGTATGCATTGACATTTTTTGTTTACCAAGGTACTGAAGTATACTTTTTATTAATTACCAGTTGTGGATTCAAGTGCAAAATCATTAGATGGATCTCTCAGTAGTTCTATAACGAACTTTGGAATCTACGACCAGTGCATAGAAACTGTAGTTCCAAACTCTAGGAGCAAAGACAAGATTCTTTTCCGAGGCCAGTACTGCAGAGTTGATGTATATCCTCCTCTGCCTCCGAAATCAAGAAGATACCAGCTGTTTGACAGAATAGAAGAATTGAGGAATTTCTCGGGAACGGTAATTCTCCCTCTTTTGCTTATAATTTATTAACTATGTCATGATGAAGGTTGACAGATACTATGATACAAAGGTCCAAAATAAGAAACATGAACCTTTTTATACTTAAGGAATTAATGGGGCAGAAAAGATGATTAGCTGCAAACCAGTCTGTTTTTTATTCGAGACGTTAAAAATATGTATGTTTTTAATAATGAAGATGTACATGACACAATGATACTACTGTATATGATAATACTACAATCATATATAAATCAGAAATATATTTATTTGAGGTTTCAAAATCCCTCGAACTCTGACTTCATGAAATTTTCACAGCTTATTTGCTATGGAATTTCTAGATGAACGCAGCTACTTTCAGCTCGCAAAGTAGTTCTCTTAGAAAACATTGAAGCAAAATTTACTATAGAATATTACTCTGAAGGAGATACCTTTTCAATTGAATTCGAATAAATGCGCAAAAAGTCATCCACTGTAAAGAGCAGAGAATTCGGAAGAGGAAAAACTCAAATACTAGAATGGGACAAAGCTCAAAAAGCTGTTGTACGCAACGAAACTATTGAAAAAAGAGGAGCGCGTAAGTTTTATCTGAAGCAGTAAAACTCTCGAGGGAAGCTAAAGCAATTTAAAATATTGTTTTACTGAAAGTTTTCTTTACTTTATAAATAACTAAACTTGAAAACAATTCTAGATTTCAATAATTATTTAATTTGATATGAATAGGGTCGACAGGTTGTTACTGTTTTAGAATCTAACTAAAACTTGACAAATAATAATTTAACTGAGAAAACAGAAGTGCCAATTGGTTTGACTGAAACAGCGAAAACTTTAGAGTGAAGCCTAGTATTGTAATATAAAATTCAGTTCATTAAAAGTTTTCTTTACTTTAAAATAGCATAACTTGAATGAAGGTATTGATTGCAGTGGTTTAAAAATTTAATATGCATAAGGTTGACAGCCTAGCTTTACTTTTGTAGAATCTAACTGAATTTCGACAGTCTAACTAAGGAAACAAAGTTGCAACGGTCTGCCTAGCTATAACACTACAACATGTAACATTATCAAGACAACATACTTCCCTAAAATATGTATGATATATTTTTAACCCTACACTAAATTTAAAAAAATTAAGATTTAAACCAAAGTGTACAAGAATGTAGTTTACCATTTTATACAGCCTTCAAATAATGGTCATTAACCCTTGGAAGAAGGAAATGTCCTATCGAGGAAAGTTACTTTCTAACTCAACATAACAATAGGATGGACAAAGTAAGCCGCAGCTAATGACCGTATCACAAACAATGCATGAAATGTAAGAACACAACAATCATCATAATCACAAATAAAAATGATTACATTTTTCCCCAAGTCATATATTTTTTGTTCATAAGGAACAGTAGTTAGATGTTTAAGAAACATTTTAAAATTCCAATGACAGTGTTGAAAATTTCCAGATAGTTCACAGTTAATCTGTATAACGTTGCATCTGATTCAAATGAAAGAATATTTAATTGGAAGGGCTAAATGCAGATTTATATTCTTTTAGTAATTTTATTTTCTTTAGACGCACAAAAATATTTATATCGAATTCGTCATAATTGGACTTAAATAAGATAGGAAATGTAAGTAACGACACACACTGTCATCAATAGATATCCTCAATTAAGAAACTTTAGCGCAGGTGCTATGCACGAATCTGCCTAGTAAATATTACTTTTAAACAATGCGTACTCTGACCACACCCAATTGATCAAAGTATGTTGGAACATGGTCTTAGTTGTACTCGTGACAAAATAAACTCATTCTGTCCTTGAACAGGTTACGAATGAATGGTTACGGCCGTGTGAAAATGCAACTTGTTTCTGAAATCATATTTGCTATCTTAATTATCCTTTCTTCAGGTTCCTGTATTTTACTTTGTCTCAAAGGAAAGGCACACGTTATCAAATTATAATCTTCTAATATTCTTTATTTTGTTTTAACGTCCTTGTAAACAGTAGATGCGCAGTTCATTTGACATTACAGAAGACATTAATAAGTTGTAAATTCCAATGAAAAATCAGTAAGTTAATATAACTATAGATTGGAAATAAACCGATTTTATGTTTTTCAAAAAAATGGTTTCATATAAACCTGCCTAATAATTCGAATCTTTAAAATATGTGACCGTTAGCAAAGCATCAAAATGTAAAATTGTGTTTCACAAATGTAGTGAAAAAATTTAAGTAAAATGCAGAAGTAAATATGTGTACGAGTACGTTATATGAAACAGAAGAAAACAAATAATGTTGAAACTGAGAATGAGGAGAAATATTAAAAGTATACAAGAAACAGTGAAATATTTTAAAAGGAAACTTTCAATCCTTTGAATTTAAGGCCTATTTTATCTAAGTTATCTTAATTCTTACAGAAAAATAGTTTTATTTAGATCAAATAATAATGTTGAACTTTTTTCTTTTGAAGTAAGCCTAATTTTAAGCCAAACAACATCTATTAACCGAAGCGATGGATATATAATTGCGTCACCTAAGAGTTTTTTCTTCTAAAAAAGATAATGTAATCAGTTATTCAGAAGATATATTAATTCTTTGATTATGTGTGAGATTTTGGAAGTACATAACAACTGGTTTTCTCGTTATCCGTTATTAGTGGTTTGTATCGTTATTTTGTTGATTCTGTTTTCCTTAATTAATAACAGTTTTTAATTTCGAAGTTCACTTATTAAAATCACAACCCTTGTGTTAATTCTGAATTCTAGAAACTTCTTTTAAATTGTTCATCAAATCTCTTTCCGTTTAAAGTTCGTGGTTCATATAGAAAAGAACTTTCTTGAAAAATAACTATAAATATATTAAAAATGATTTTTTACAATATTCTAGGAAGTTGTGAAGTTCCTAACAACAAAAGCACATCTATTTTATTACTTACCGATAACGCTGGGAGTCTGCATTCCATCAAGCTGTACAGAAAATGATCTAAGTCAGATGTTGAATGCTGGTGAGTGTGGTGTTACCAATTTATTCTAAATAAAATGGTAAAAGAATTGTAAATTCTATTATACGGAGCTGTCAAATTTAGGGTAATACGAGGATCATTTTAAAAAGAGAAATAAATTCATTTACGAATAATCCAAAATATAAGTACAAAAGTTACCGTATTTTCAGATATACTTTTAAATTTAATCATCGATTTTAAAAATTTAAAATCAAAGAAAAATCATACGAAAGTACTTATAAATGTTTTTATTGAACACGTAGGCAGAGTTGGTTTTTATAATTACTAGGGGGCCCGCCCCCTGCTCGCTAACGCTCGCCAACCCCAGGAGGATTGCTTTGCAATCCTCATTGGTTCGCTGCGCGAACTTATGCTCGCTTCGCTCGCATCAATGAAGACATGTGTCCTAGCAGAAGGAATTGTTTACAAAATATGATATTCCAAAATATTGTTTTTCAAATCTAAATTTTTTTTGCTGTTTTTCAGGAAAGATATATACAGTACCTATGGAATGAGAATTCAAATGAAAACTTTGAGCAAATTTTGACTCGAAATGTGAGCGCTGATTTGGAAATTGAATACCCAGCATGTTGTTTGTGTGTACATTTACGCTGCACTCGAGCCACCCACGCTTTTTCATTGAGTTTGTTGTCGAAAGTTGTAGCGCAAGCGTCTTGTTGAACTATAATTGTTGGCCTTGAAAAGGACCTTTTTTAAAATGGCCCTGAAAAAATCCTCCGCTTTCTTTTATTTCTATTAGTAACTGCAACAGCTCAACTAAAATTCTTTTTTTTTTTCAATAAAATTTCATCCGATAACGCTATAAATTCAATTGAAGCGCGAGGCTTCGTGATAAACAATCGTACAATGTTGCCAAAACGCGATAACAAAAAACGTCTTTTTTGGTTGCCACGTAAGAGAAATATATATATAGATGCCATAAAATATTTCCTTTTTCTGTTTTTATTATTCAAGTAACTGTATGAGTATTTATGTTTTCAGTTGCTAATAGTTTGTAGCGATTTGATTTATCAATAAATATGATTAAGTGATTTATCAATTAACCTGATAAAGTTATTTATCAATAAATATGATGAATTGAGTTATCAATAAATCAGATGAAGTGATTTATCAACCAACTAGCTGAATAACCCTGCGTTTCTCGGGTTTCAAATATTACCGTGACATTTCCCAGTGTTAACTCAATTAAATAAACCCTGTAGAACGTGTTTCCTACCGCGACATATAAAATATGACCGAGACATTTCCCTGCGTTAACTCAACTACACAAACCCTGTAGTACGTGTTTCCTTGTCCATGTCCATTTATTGCAGAAAAACAAACTTAAGATTTTGTAATTGGGGCTTCGAAGGGCACCTTTAGGACTACCTGTGTGGCAATTTTCGTGGTTACAGATTGGTCTGAAGACAAAAAAGAAATAGCCTATGTTTTCCCCAGTGTTCTAAAGTATAAGTGTGCCAAATTTAGTGGGGATTCGTCGAACGGTGTAGATTTGTAAAGAGAATACACACATACATACATCCTTTTTTATACATAGATTTGGTGAAGTGATTTATCAATCAATTCAAAAAAATATTTTTTAATTTCATCGCTAAAATCACTCTCTCAAATATTTTTAATACTGAGCACATCTCCCAGTCTCTCATTTTCGATTTTCGTTACTCTTGGAGTTATTTACAAAATCTTCTCGATATGTCCAGAACAAAGAACCAAAATTGTAAATCGCACATTATCAGTGGAAAATAAAATTTTACACTGCCATCAATACAGTACGGTTCTATTGAGAAGGTAGATGACCTTCGGGAATCAAATTCGGGCCAAAGAGAGAATAAAACTGACGAAATGCAGGATAGGTGTTCCAAATATCGGTATCTCAGCCTCCTGGGTTCGGAAATCAAGTTGGAAACTAAATGAATACCACTAGGAACTATTCTCCTTTGATTTCCAGAGATCATATACCTTCTTTACTCATGTCAGTTTAAGTTAACTAGTCAAACTTCTAAACATTTTCCCATGAAAATTTTCAAGAGTGGGTTCCTAATATCGCCTACCCCTGTTCCTATTACCACCCACCAGACGAAATTGGAAGCTACTATTAAAAAGGAGTAACTAGTAGAGTATACATACCAACCTTTAGTATTTAATGTACTTTCAAGTCATATAAAAGAAATTATGATTTGGAAACACTTGCCTGATATTCGTTGAACTGATTGGAGACAAAAATACGTCGATGACAGCCTTAAATACTTCAGATGCAATAGTGTTGTTGATATAACTGATAGGAAACTTTTCGGTGGCGCTACGTGTGGCAAAAACCTAGACCGTCAAGGTAACTACATAAACTTATAGATGTCGCGCATAGTTGCTTGGAAATACGAGTAGGTTATATTATGCACAGGGGCGATATGTGGAACACCTACCCTATATAAAGAGTATGTTTGTTCAAGATAACATCACTCAACTACCTATCCGACAGAGTCAGCATATATTCAATGATTGTTAAATTTTTTAATGTATCATCTTTATTTTGAGCGAGTACAGAGTAGCAGCAACAAACACGCCCTATTCCAATATTCAATTAGGGGTATTCAACTGTCTTGTAAAGGTCAGTCAACCAAAAATTTTTCTCCAGAAAATGGATTTCTATTCTATTATTAATCTCTTAATTAAAAAAATTCTTGGGTGGATATGTGGTGGTGGGGGTGGTATTCAACTGTCTTGTAAGGGTCAGTCAACCACAAATTTTTCTCCAGAAAATGGATTTCTATTCTACTATTTCTCTCTTGATTAAAAAAATTCTTGGGTGGAGCTACAGTATATATTTTGTTTTAACACTTTTGCATGCTTTTTGAAGCGAGTAGATGCAGGAAAAGGCAACCCCTCTGTATTAGACATATGGTAACCTCTCGAAGTTAAAATTTTTATTTCTGGTTCTTGAATATTTTTGAATGCTTTTTTCGTTTCCATTTTTTTTTCCGTCCTATGATTTCGTGGGTAATATCTTCTCCAATTTCTTTTCCGTTTCCTGTGAATTTTACGATTTGAAACATTTAGTTTGTATTTTAAACACACTGCACAGTGCAGTTAGTAATTATGATGCAACAGTACCCTTTTTTCAACTAAAAACTATATTCCTTTTGAGTTGGCGTTTCCAAATATTTTTGGCATGTATATTATTTTTCTTAATAAAAAAAGAGCTAGTGATAAGTGTCCCATATGGGACATTTCTGATCACAATGATAATGCTTCGTTAGCAACCAATCGGGGAGCTATTCTGTTACGCTGGATATATTTCTAAAAAATATGACGCAACGTTATTTGAATTGTTGTGAAAGCAACATCATTTTTTAACAACTGCATTCTGTATCGATATAGACAAACCGTATGATATTTACCGTTTTATAAGTCTGAATTTTTTTCTAGCAATTGAAGACTATTATTTCAATGCAAATGTCCTCTACTGTGAAGTTAAGAAAGAAAAAACGGAGTTCATGAACATTCAAATATTCTCAATGTAAGTAGGTTTTTGACTCGGAAGTAGCAAAATCATTTAAATTATACTTGAAAAGGTAATTATATTTTCAAGTTATTTCACTGTGTTGAAAGTTAATAACAGGTTTAGACAATTCACATTTTGTTCACATTAAATATATTACTGTTTCTTCTACAATAATAATGTTCTTTAATTTCGCATATTCAACTGCTGTTCTTTTATTATTTCATTCTAGGGTATTGAAGGAACACTCTTACAAAGATATAACATTAGAAGAAAAAAACTGAAAAGATCATGATCTCGTCATCATAAAAAACATGGGATGGGTTCGAATACCTTGATGACGAGATATCTCGTTCTTATCAAAATTGGTCAGATCTTTATGGACGAGATATCTGGTCGCAATCACTCGGAGGGTTAATAAGATTTGTGAGATTCCAATTGCACAAGAAAGAACATACTATTGCTAAATTATGAAATACACAATAAATTGATGTCATAAAAGTATTTCTGTTTCCAGAAAAAGTTTATTAGTTACATTTGTTAAATTTATTTCCTCAGATTCTGTTGTTGTACTTTGACTTTACTTGTTCTCATTGGAACGGGAATAGAAAAGTTTTTCGACGCTGAATATGGAAGTGAGTACTCATGTTCAATTTGATAATAAGAAAGTGTGTCCATTTTATAGGGAATTTTTATCTCTCAATTTCACTTTAAAACAATATTCATGATGAGTATTTATTCACATGATGACAATTCCAATAAATAAGCAATTTTTTTATAAGAATTTTGGATCTTGAAGGATATTTGTGAAAAGTCGCAACGACCTTCATTTGCCTGTTAGACTGTTGCTTCGTTAGTTGGAAAAATATGAGAAAATGGCTTTTTAAAAATAATCAATAATCAAGATTCTTTCATCCGTCGACTAAGAGAGTCATCAATGAAGTTAAGCTAAAAGTGAAGTTCTGCTGTAGTTGTTGAGTGTTTCTCCTACTAAACATATGGTACAAGTTGACAAATTATTGTATAGTGTCTATACCATTAAGAACGTAACAATGCTTCAAACATAAAAACAATGAAAACATAAATAAACGTGGAAAACATAAACGAGGATAATATAAATAAATGCAGAGTTGACATCACAAGACTCTATGAGCCATTCATAAACTTTGGTGTTGGCATAATATTGTTAGCGCTATATAACGCGTTATATAATTATATAGCGCGTTTGGTGTTGTCAAAAATTGTTAGTACGACTAGCGACGTCGAATGTGCTATGTTAATAATGGATGATGTGATAAGGATGTGCCATTCGCAGGGAGTGTATTGTTTGTCTGTTCGTCAGGTAATTAAATGTTTGTTTTTCCACGAATCTGCAATCAATGCTTAGACACCTACGCAAATCCTATATGAATACACGAAACTGTAAAACGAACGATTGCTTTGTGCTGATGATCTACATCTGTGCTCCACGAATTTCTGAATATTTCTGTTGTGTGAAATAATGTCGTAAAAACTAGTGATAATTTTTCTAATGCAACGCTAGTTGCAATCTCAATTTTCAATTAATACCCTCACAATTATTCAAACAATCTATCTCTTATACAATACTTTCAAGCATAAATGACGTCTTAGATCCAATGAATGAATGCTTACCTTAACAGTTTGAGTATATACACTGACATGTCAAAAATCATGGGATGGCAGTATGCAAATTTACAAGTGGCGCTGTACAAAAGGGTATAAAGAATCATATGGCCATCAATGTTGTCTGTTGGACTCTTGAATCTTTTGTAAGATGTTTAATAACGTCACATTGGTTACCCGGAGAGAATTAATCGAGTTTGAACGTGGAATGGGGCATAGCATTTCGTAAGTTGTTGAGACGATTAAGATTCCTCTCTCCACAGATTCAATGGTGTATCGATGATACCTCATAGAATTCATCACCTTCCACAACCTGGACTCATGAACCAATTAATTAAACCCTAGATGATTGTAGTCAGCTGAATCAAATTTCCAGTTGGTACGAGGAGCTTAGAGTCAATTACGAGTGTGGCGCGAACCACATGAGACTGTGGATCCAGCCAGTCAACAAGGCATTGTGCAAGCAGGTAGTGGATTTATAATGGCGTGTGGAGTGTTTACCTAATAGAAAATGGGTCCTCTGGTCATTGACAGGAAATCGCTATGTTCGGCTGCTTGGTGATAATTTGTAGCCCTTTGTGGATTTCACTTACCTCAATAATAATGGGATGTTCCTGGAAGATAATGCTCCATATCACCGGGCTCATTTTGGTTGCTATTGGTTTGGGACGATTCCAGTACACGATTTGTCCAACTGTATCGCGAAACGAAAACCTCGTGGAGCATATCTGGGATACGATTGAAATATACATTCATGCACAGGATCCAGCAATTCCAAAACCCCGCAATTGTGGCTGGAAATCCAGACAGTATGGCGAAACATTTCTCCTGGCGATTTTAGCCGACTTGTTGAATCCATGCCGCATTGAGTTGCTGCCCTTCGCAAAGCAAAAAAAGAACCCTTGAAATTAGAGAGGTATCATATGACATTTTGCACTTTAGTGTGTATACATGCACACTAGTAAACTTTATGAGTGCAGTATTGGGACAATATTTAATCTTTCTGCAAATCACATTTTTAATCTGATTGAATTAGCTTAAAACGATTAGTAAATAAAAATTAACATTTTCTTAAGTTCTTAATCTTAGGTTGTGTAAATGTCATCGTATAGAACATTTTTTAGCTATTGAATGGAGAATAAATATATTAATACTTTTATAGAATGACATGACATGTTACAAGCCTGTTTCTTTGGCTACTTTCTATGTTCATTTTTATTTCAGATAAAGTGCACCGTTTCCTCAGATGCTTCTCAGTGATAACCAATTTCAAGAAACTAATAAGTACAAAATCGACTTCTGAAAAGTTTCGCTGTTTGCATGGAATACGATTTCTGAGTATCACATGGGTTATCTTCGGTCACGCTTACTTTTTTCCATCATGGTATATAACGTACTACAGTAAGTTGCATCCATATTTTAAAGTTTCTTCGTACACAGAGATTTATTGAATGGCAGTTCAATTTTTTTTTTTTTTTTTTTTTTTTTTTTTTTTGACATGATAAACACAGAAATTAGAGAAACTAACTGACAAACTGTTTCATTTTAATTTTCAGGAACTTTATTACGCATTCAGAATACAGCATCAGAGCCATTTGCGCAGACTATTATCAATTCATCAATGGTAGTGGATACTTTCCTGTTCATGAGGTAAACAAACTTACTAAAATTCGTTTCAGAAAACCCTGTTATATAATCGAAATAGCTCTCTTGATGGTCGTCTCATCGAGGAATTTCGTCATTAACAAAACTGGCCAGATCTTTACGGATGGGGTTACACGTCACTAGAAAAAAAATTGTCTCTATCTTGATATTTTCATCATACAAAATGGCAATATTTTGATGTCAAGATATTTAATCAGCAGCAAAGGTCAGATCTTAATGGACGAGATATATCGTCAAAACCATTTGGAGATATAAAGTTTATGGGGTGAACTAAGACACAATCGCACAAAAAAATTTAACTTATTGTAAAGTAGTATATATACACAGTCCAGTCACATTAATGTGATCACCACCTACTTTCGACGTCAAAGTGAAATAACCAATCACAAAATGCAGATGGCAGCACATTGCAGTGGAGTGTATATAAAGGATGTCCTAGGGCATCGGAAAGCATTTCAATCGTTGGCGTAATGCAGAAACGTAGCGATTTATCCGACGTCCAAAAGTGCATGATTATTGGCTTTCGGGCCAAGGGTGGAAGCATTTCGGAAACTGCTAATTTTGTGAACTGTTCGCGTGCCGCCATGGTAAAAGTATACCGTGCATGGCAAAATGGCACTATCCAAAATCAGCGGCGTGGCACATGTGGTGCACCACGGGCTATAGATGACAGAGGCGAAGGAAGGCTACGGAGATGCGTTCGGGCTAATAGACGTGCAACTATTGAGCAGCTGACCGCCCAGATGAACCAAGGGGCTACCAAGAGTGTATCCTCAACAAAGGTACATCGAATATTGCTGCGCATGGGCCTCCACAGCAGACGCCTGGTTAATGGACCTATGCTGACAGCTGTTCATCGGCGACGAAGGCTGGAATTTGCACGCCAGTACCGCAACTGGACGTCCACAGAGTGGCGACAGGTGGCTTTTTCCGATTATTCACGTTTTATGCTCCATCGGACAGATGGACGTTGGCGTATACGTACGTCTGAAAGCAAACATCCTGCAACAATTGCCATGGATCTTCAACCGCGTAATCTAGCGCAGCTGGCCACGGCACTGGGGTCGGCATGGCTCGACATCCCAAAGAACACATTCAGAAACCTAATTGACTCTCTTCCTGCACGTCTCGCAGCGGTCCGCTCTGCCAAAGGTGGTTATTCTTACTTTTGACAGGTGGTCACATTAATGTGACTGGACTGTGGATATAGCAGTGCAATTTATCTCCAGTATGTATACTAGCAGCGCAATATCATTTTGGGTACATTAAGTCGCACTCTGTTCCTCGCGTCGTACAACAGTTCCTGGACATTACTTTGAACATTTGAATATAAAAAGACATTCGTGATGCCGCCTCTGACAAATGACACTCGTAACAACTGGCGTGCACGTACACTGTAAATAGTTGAATTGCCATTGCGTTGCCAATCCCTTCCAACTCAAGTGAAGCCCCGCAATAATAGATACTGCTTCTAATCCTGTCAGGGCTTTGATCATCGTTGCCAATCCTTCATACGAGACGCTTTAACTCGTCTTCTAAAGGCAACACAGGATAGTTCTCGGTCCCAAACCTTTATTGCACTACCATATGGACCGGGTTAAAGTTGCAGTGGTGTAAGTCACTTTTTCAGAAAAAAAAGACAGACACAAAAATCAGATATAAAATGTAATCAAAATTAACTAAAATAATTTAAAAACACAGAAACCAGATCTAGATAAGTCGATCTGTTAACAGAAAACGTGAAGTAAGTCAGATCTTAATACAACTGCCAGCAGATGGCAGGTGAATATCTAAAGTTTTTTTTTTAAAACGTCACTTAACATCACTGTAACTTACACCTGTGAAACTTTAACCCGTCCATATACACTGAAGAGCAATTGAATTAGAGATGGCTGGCATTATGCAAATTTGGAGCAATGCGTAGGCCTGGAAGTGACTTACAAATGACGCAAGCAGCTATTTGATAAGATAAGAAGTGTTGTTCATGGTATCAGCAATAGTCAAAAGTAGTATGGGTGAGTATGGATCTAAGCTCATTTGATCGTGGGCAAGGTCCAACGAATGGATCACTCCATCTCGAAAGTACTGCAGACACTCGGATTTTCATGCACCACTGTGTCAAGGGTGTATCGTGAGTACGTCGATTCCGGTAAAACCATCCCTACCAGGATCAACTGCCGCGGACAACAGCGTGTGGATGAGCGAGATCATCGTAGGCTAGCCCACATTGTAACAGCGAATAACGAGCCATAGTGCAACAGATAACCCGTCGATTTAATGCTTGTGAACAACAACGTGTAAGCTGCCACACCATTGAAAACCATCTCCTCTCGATGGAGCACAGAAGCCACTGTCCCACGAGAGTCCCTTTGTTGACTGCACAACAAAGGGCACAATGATTAGCATGGGAACGGGAGCATCTCCAATGGACCGTCGAGATCTGGAAAAATGTTGCCTGGAGCGATTCACTTTGGTACATGCCGATTGCAGAGTACGTGTACGGCGTAAACCACATGAAACGATGGATTTTTCCTGTGTCAGCAGCGGACTCTTCAGGCTGGTGGAGATGGCATTCTCGTCTGGTGTCTGTTCACATGGACTGATATGGGACCCTTGGTACGTGTGACATCGTATCTCACAGGTGAACGTTACCGGGATATCCATGACGACCATCTGATCCCGTATGTTCGTTTTCGACAGTCCACTACAGAGATTGTCTTTCAGCAAGACAATGTCATCGCTTCAGAATTGCATGCGAATGGTTGGATGGATGAACATTCCATAGACCTGCACGTGCTTTCCAGGCCTTCAAAGTCACATGACCTCAATCCAATCGAGGAAAATCTGGGATGCAATTGAGAGAGATGTCCAAGCCTCAGACCACCTTCCCTTTAATCTTCGTGAATTGTGGGAGATTGTTCAGGAGACGTGGATACGTATGGCTTCCCGTCGCTTCCAGTGTCTTGTCGATTCCATTTCAAGATGAATCTCCACCGTCATCAAGGCGAAAGTTGGTGCTACGAGCTACTAGACGGGTATCCCTAATTCAATTGCTCTTTAGTGTATAAGTACAGCGTATACCTGAGAATTTATTGTAGCTCTCACACAGTGGGCGATCTATCTGTTAGTGATATCATCTATTTCAGTCACTCCTAAGCTCTAGTGGGAGATTGATGACCTAAGTCACCACTACACAAATTGAATTACAATAAATTGCCATAGATAACAGTGTAACCTAAGTCCATCAGGAAGTACTTTTTGATAGGAAAAGTTGCATTATCTCTCCCGCCATGCTAAATTTACTTTGCTTGAAAATATCGCAAAATTTTTTACTTGTTATGAAAAAATGTGTGACTAATTGAATAGAAGTAATACTTTTGAAATTCATTCGAAAATAAATTTTCGTAGGTGACAATTTTTTATTGCAAATTCAAACAGTAAATTTAGCTCAGGATATGTTAGTAAAAATTCCGATAAAGCTTAGATCACTCACCTCTATACAGGGTGTTTCAGTGAACTGTTTCAGAACTTCTAAGAGGGGTAGGGTACATCCTGACAACTCGAAATCATATAGCAATGTGGGGTCGGAAATGCTTTCCTGAAGCGGTGTTGTACACAGAAGCACCGTAAAGAAAAGAGACCGTAAGTGAGAAATCGTTTTAATAATACATGAAAAGAAGCAAAAGGTACATGGATTAAAGTAAGTGTTCGAAGTTTCTTCCACGGGCTACAATGCACGCCTCATATCTCCGACGCATGGACATCCGAACATTCTGGAATACTCCAGGCATATCTCGAATTTCTCCGGCAGCTACTGCAATTCTTGCAATCAGCTCCTCAACATTGTCAACAGGGGTGTCATAAACTAGCGATTTCAGATGACCCCAGAAATAAAAATCAAGACATGATAGGTCGGGTGACCGAGCAGGCCAAAGCACGGGACCACCACGTCCGATCCACTGCTGACCAAATGTGACATCCAGGTAGTTACGAACATCTCCGCTATAATGGGCAGGGGCTCCATCGTGTTGGAACCACATTGTCTGTTGCGTCGATGCAGAAATCTGTTCATCTCTCAAAAGTTGTGGCAATACTTGCTGCAGAAAGAGCAAGTAGTTAGGTCCGGTTAGACGAGACGGTAACAGGTAAGGTCCGATGAGGTGATCTCCCATAATACCTGCCCATACATTGACCGAAAATCGAATCTGTGCTGCACGACGTCGTATTGCGTGCGGGTTCTCGACCGCCCAGATATGGTCGTTATGCGTGTTGAAAATTCCTTCCCTTGTGAAGGATGCCTCATCGGAAAACAACACTTCAGCAGGAAAAAGGGGATTTGTAGCACATTTTCCAAGGTACCACTGTGCGAAAGCAATACGAGGTGCATAATCCTCCGGTTGCTGTGTCTGGACACGCTGCACTTGAAACGGATGCATGTTTTCTTCTCGGAGAATCCTCCAGACGCTGCAATGGGAAACCTCGACTGCGTTTGCTACACTTCGTGTACTCGTTCTTGGATTCCCCTGTACATGCTGCAGCACACTCTGTTCGACGTCTGCAGCCCGTGCTGTTCTTACCCTGTCCCTGTCAGCTCTTTCTAATGAACCTGTCTCAGCTAACCTCTGGTGCAGTCTTGCAAAGAAATTATGACTGGGGATACGCCTCGTCGGATATCGTTCCGCGTACAAACGCTGTGCGACTGGCCCACTACAATTTGCAGCCCCGCACGCCAAATGCATATCGGCTAACTCTGCGATCGTGTAATCATCCATCCTACTAATTTGGCGTTCTTGTGCGAAATGAAGATTCCCTACACGAAAGCTCGGGGTTTTCGCACAACGCCATCTACCGCGTCATGAAAGCATTTCTGACTGCCCATTGGTATATGATTTTGGTTCGTCAGGATGTACCCTACTCCTCTTAGAAGTTCTGAAACGGTTCACTGAAACACCCTGTATTATCTTCATGAATATTAGTAAAAAAATTAGGTGTTTGGACCAAACCACACACAAACTTCTTGCAACATGTCATTTGAAATTAAACTTACAATATGGTTCGCATTCAATTTTTTCGGCTATTTTCTGTGTGTCTTATAAAGCAATGTAGCAAAATGTGTTCGTCATTGAAGTGTGGCTTCTACTTTTCAGTGGATTACTGGTATGTTATCTAAGTATAAAACATGTAAAACTGGATAAAAAGAGGTTCAATATCATACAATTTGTGATCCATAGACTGTGGAGGTAAGTTCAATTATCTGGCATTTTTTTAAATATAATGTTTTCAGTTCCTCAGCAGCCTCACATAAATCTTTTAACTGAACACTTTATTCTTGCCTTTAAGTCCAAATCCAGTCATTTATTGTCCTCAAAAAAGAAAAAATCTCAAGAGCCGCTAAAAATATCAGAGATTTGGTTATCAAACCCCTTTGAATTTTTTAGAAATAAAACTAATCAATAAACTTAACTTATAGGTGATACATTTTTAAAACCCATAATTAAAGGAATTGCTTTTTTCATAGATGGGAATATGGTTTATACTTGAATTGCGATAAAAGAATAAGGATTGTGGTAATTACAGCATACAATCTTGTAATACTATTTCAAAATTCGTTACTCGCGTTGCTTTAGCAAAACCAGGGAGATTTCTCTAAACATAACAATTATTTTATGGATCACCATAGACGTTTTCTAAAAGGAACTTAATTACCAACAGTTATTTAAAAATATTAAAAAAAAAAACATTTATATAAATATTATAAATTAACTATTTTATTATATCTATAATTGAAAAGCTATATGGAACCTAAACATTTCTTATGTAACTCTATTTCACGTTGTGATACTTCCTTTCGAGCAATTCTTAACTTTCTTGTATCAATATTGGGTTGAAAAATAATTTCTATACCCAAAATATGCTTGCAAGTTATTCTAAGATAAAAAATTGATAATTCACGAGTCTCGGTTTGTATTCATTAAAACAATGCACAGTGAGAATTTGAGTGGATTTTATTATAGTTCCCCTTTTACATTTGAAACGCTTTTATTGAATGTTGTAGTACTGAACTAGTTTCCAATAAGTCCTATAATTTAACCTATACAGAGAGAGCTATAGTATCTTCCTTAAAGAAAAAGCAGGTTTTTAGAGATTTAGAGTAGTTTACAGGTATGTGGAATGTCGGTAGCTTTTAAAACTCTCATTACTTTTATCATAAACATGATTTTGTTTCTGTGTCCATCCACATTAATACTTCCACAAATAAATCTTTTATAATACATATGTTTGAGTTAATTGCTATTGACAATCGTCATCTTCCTACATAGGATTGTTCCTGTTTATTATTTTATAATTTTATTCACATTCCTTGTGCCTTTGATGGGTTCCGGTCCTATCTTCAAACAAACGATGGATGATGCTATAACTCCTTGCTTTACATATTGGTGGAGGAATCTTATCTTCATCAACAACTTTTCCGATATGAAGGATTTAGTATGTGCATTTATTATTTACTAAGCTAATATTTGCGCGTGATATATTTTATTCAATTTTGTATTTTAATAAAAACTTGCGACGTACAGTTTGCTCTATGTCCTAAGAACAAATAAAGGTCAGTGGTGAGGAACTTTGGGAGACTGTCTAGACGGAAACGCTGGGAATTTTACCATTTCCTGCTGGTTATTTTGACGAAGTATTTCGTCATCAGCTAAACCATTATCCAGACTTGATGGACGAAATACCTCGTTACTAGAAGGAAACTAACCAAATCCTGATCTGATAATCATCGAAACATAGGGGATATCTTGATGACGCTATATCTTGTTATTAGCAAGTATTGATTAGACCTATATGGATGAGTTTTCTAGTTGAAACCACTTGGAGGATTAATACAAAATTTTATATTTGTGGCAAGGGGCAAAATTAGTGTTTATTTAATATATACATAAAATTTTTACACAATAAATATAATATTTAATTACAATGAGTTTAAACACAGTGATGTGAGGATCAATTATGGTGTTGGATAAATGCAGCTTTCAGTTCTAATTCACTATGTATATCTCGAACGGGTCGTAGAAGTGGCAGTAGAAGTCGTAGAAGTGGTAGTGTAGAGGTCGTAGAAGTGGTAACGTCGTTTCGGCGAAGGCAGTGATTGGACGTACTTACCAACCTGGGTATTGGGTCCTCTGCATCCGAAATTCTGAAATCCCGCAGGCAGCCTAATTCAAGCACAAGTCGATTCCTTAGACTGCAAACTGTGAAGGCTAAGGTGTATGTTTACACAAGAAAACAGAGCATCATTTTTTTATATTGCTTCAAAATATTTTTAGCTTTTAAACAATACCAAGTTCTTGTAAATATTCGGAATATTTTTCGAAATGAAAGGATTTTTCGTCCTTTTGGAAACATACAAAAAACGTTTCCGAAACTTCAAACTTAATTTCTGAAGAACTGAACTTTGGCAATCATGAAAACTCAAGAATGAATGAATCTATTACAATTATTTGCGTATCATTGTAATATATTGTAGGATTGGTTTCCGCCAAAACCCCTCTCGCCCAATAGGAGTTCCCTCCTAAAGCGCCCTCTATACAGCAGTTACTTCCTCATAGATAGCTGCTAAGATGTCACGCTGATAAGATGTGTTAAGATGTTTCTAGCTAATGTGTAACTCTCAGATGTTATTTAATGTTTTGCTTAACTTTAAATGTTTGTCCCAATCGTGTAACTGCCCTCACTGTACTAATAAACGTTTATAATTAACTAATATAGTGTTCTGCTTGAACATTTCTACAATATGTAGTATTTTGCGGGATATTATGTCAAGAATATTACGAAAACTGCGTGTTATGCAATGAAAACTTTTGAACTAACTACTTGCTATAAAAATTGATGATACTTTCTTTTTTTTAATCAAATAGAATTTTTTTTTAAGTTCACTGAGTTTGTAATTTATTTTACAGTGCATGATGCATAACTGGTACGTGGCGTGTGATGTTCAACTATACCTTGCCTCTCTACTAGTCCTTCTGCCATTGTTCAAGTTTGTTTTAGATTGCTCATACTACTTTTTCAGATTATTCATATTAATATTTTTACTTTCGTTCAAAAATCCAGTAACATTACAGATTCGGTACTCATCTATATATATAATTCTCTTACGTGGCACGCAAAAAAGACGTTATTTGTTTTCGCGTTTTGGCAACATTGTACGATTCTTTGTTTATCCCAAAGCCTTGCGCTTCAATTGAATTTATAGCGTTATCGGATGAAATTTTATTGAAAAAGAAATGAATTTTAGTCGAGCTGTTGCAGTGTATAATAGAAATCAAAGAAAACGCGGAGGATCTTTTCATGGTCATTTTAAAAAAAGGTCCGTTTCGGGGTAAACTATTATAGTTCAACAAGACGCTTGCATTATAACTTTCGACAACAAACTCAATGAAAAAGCGTGGGTGGCTCGAGTGCTGCGTAAATGTACACACAACCAACATGCTGGGTTTTCAATTTCCAAATCAACGCTCACATTTCGAGTCAAAATTTGCTCAAAGTTTCCATTTGAATTCTGATTCCAGGGGTACTGTAAATATCTTTTCTGAAAAACAGCATAAAATTTAGATTTGAAAAATATTTTTTTTGGAATATCATATTTTGTAAACAATTCCTTCTGCTAGGACACATGTCTTCCTTGATGCGAGCGAAGCGAGCATAGGTTCGCGCAGCGAACCAATGAGGATTGCGAAGCAATCCTCTGGGGGTTGGCGAGCAGGGGGCGGGCCCCCTAGTAAAATAAAATACAGAAATGTAATTCTTTTAAAATCTTAACTAGCAGAGAATTTATTTATTTTTACTTATTAGAAATACGAAAAACATGTGAGAACCTCTAAATTCTGGTGTGGATAATAATCTAATCGAAGGCGGTTTATTCCCGATATTTTAGAAAGCTCAGTTAATTTACTCATAAATCACTCAGATGGGACAAGGTAGCTCTCTTGATGGTCTCAGATTAGCGACGGAGAGGGGTTGGAAGCTCGAAACTCTATCCAACTAAAAACCGTCATATTCGGAGGGGGGGGGTGCACATTAAATATGTCGTAGCCTCAAATGTCCTCGCGTTGATGTATGGTGTAGTGTAGAAGTTTGGAGATTATGGTCCCAGCTCAGGTGTTGTCCTCATCATCTGTCATTCAAAACTACGAAGTCCTGTCCTCGGAGCTTTCCTATCATTGTTGATGTTGGACCTCCGCCAATAGCCCATTACTCCTTGGCGACAACCACCTGTAAAATTAATGCGCGAGTGGATATGAGCCGTTTTTACTAGTATACAATATTCACTTGTGCACTTAGAATGCTCTCGGTGGTTGGCAGTTGAATTTTTGTCACATTGGAGTAACTTTATTTGATCACTGACCGAGATCAATCCGGAAGGGAAAAATCCGATGCCAACACCTCGTGATTTTGAGCCACGGTCAAAGGACGAGGTCAATACTTGTGGGGGCACCAAACTCATTAATCCTTCACACCATGGCTGACGTGTGGGTATGTACGTAAGATTCGAGTCCACTACAGATTTAACGTGTACCAGCAACCCAAGTACATGACGGTTTTGATAGGATCTACCCTCGAATTTGAGATCCTGCTGTAGTTAATCCAAGACTCCTCTAACGGGCTGAAGTGGATTCTGGGAGGCTCTTGGAATTCTCAAGTAATCCTAGTGTAAATTTTGGATTATAGGTAATGTACAATGTCATTTTAGAGTACGAAGTAATAGCTATAGTGCAACATTTTATATCACACGCTTATGCTCAAAAATTTTAAATAGGTTTTCAGTTTTTCTAAACCAGAATATAGTGTAGTTAATCCAAGACTCCTCTAACGGACTGAAGTGGATTCTGGGAGGCTCTTGGAATTCTCAAGTAATCCTAGTGTAAATTTTGGATTATAGATAATGCACAATGTCATTTTAGAGTAGGAAGTAATAGCTATAGTGCAACATTTTATATCACACGCTTACGCTCAAAAATTTTAAATAGGTTTTCAGTTTTTCTAAACCAGAATATAGTGTAGTTAATCCAAGACTCCTCTAACGGACTGAAGTGGATTCTGGGAGGCTCTTGGAATTCTCAAGTAATCCTAGTGTAAATTTTGGATTATAGATAATGCACAATGTCATTTTAGAGTAGGAAGTAATAGCTATAGTGCAACATTTTATATCACACGCTTACGCTCAAAAATTTTAAATAGGTTTTCAGTTTTTCTAAACCAGAATATAGTGTAGTTAATCCAAGACTCCTCTAACGGACTGAAGTGGATTCTGGGAGGCTCTTGGAATTCTCAAGTAATCCTAGTGTAAATTTTGGATTATAGATAATGCACAATGTCATTTTAGAGTACGAAGTAATAGCTATAGTGCAACATTTTATATCACACGCTTATGCTCAAAAATTTTAAATAGGTTTTCAGTTTTTCTAAACCAGAATATAGTGATCGTTACACTGGTGAAGAGTTTGTGTGTGTGCTTCTTGGTTACTTTTTGAGCATGAAGGCTAGACTTCTTGAGAAACACACATAGAAAACATACTTGTGAAACGCATAAAAAATTAATAAATGTACATTATTCATTACAATTTTTTCATAAGACTAAAAGGCCGACCAACCGGTCTGGTGATTAAGGTGTTAGCCTATAGATCGGAAGGTTCCTGGTTCGAATCCGGGTCCATGCATGGATATTTGTAAGCGTATGGTGTAGAGGCGGCTGGTGCACCTTAAATCTGTCGTGACCGAAAGTCCTTACGTTGGGTTGGTGTGGAAGTTTAGAGAGTGGGATGCCAGCTCAGGTGTTGCCTCCATCATCTGAGTGTGGTTCAAAATAACGTGGTGTTGTCCTCGGTCTTTCCCTTAGGGGATTGATCCCGGACCGTCGTCAATAGCCCGTTGTGTTGCTCTAGTACGACGTTTATTCAAAAATTACAATTACCATAAGACTAAAGCGACATATTATTAAAACAAAAGTACTCTTCTCTGAATAAGTGATAAATTGGGTTTATGCAAAGTGTAGTTGGCTAAAATGTTGAAAGTACAATGGCGTGATAGTACAGGGAATATTAAATTTTTAAATTACAATTTTCGCATTGCTTGAAAAAGTGAACTTTTCTCTTTCGTTTTCTCAGAACTATGTGATTTGACAGTATGTTTCACTCATGAGCCAACGATTTAGTAATTATAATATAGAAGTAACGCACCTTGACTCTATATACCTTTTATTCATTTGGTTGGATTTTAAGGATAATACTGCCCTATTTTGGATCAATCAAATTACATGCTTTGGAAGAAATTTGCATAAACAGAGATTTATATAAATTCCAATAGGTCTGTGATTACGATGGGGATGCAAGTTTCAATTCCAAGTAATTTGTTTCCCTGGTGTCTTTTAAATCCCTTTATCATGTTTCATTTCAATGTCTTCATGCTTGTATATGGTATTCAGTAGATAGACAGATAATTAGAAAGAGTTCAATTAACATCGCCCTTACCCTTACATAACACAGTGGGCTATTGGCGACCTCCGGGATTAATCCCGATGGGAAAGATCCGAGGACAATAAATCGCAATTTCAAAAAACGATCAGAAATCTAGGTTACACCTGAGCTGGCATCTCACTCTTGAAATTTCCACACCATGGAAATGTGAGAAGATTTGAGGCCACGACCGATTTACTAGCCTCCCACCGTACATGATGGTCTTTGGTTCCATCTAGTTTGGAACAAGGAACTCAGCTTCATGGAAGGTGATCTATGGTTGGATCAAGATTTGAACATGGAACTAAGGTTGTGGAAGGGATGTCTTGATGAATACACCTTCTGGTAGCTTTACTATCAAAATTCGAAATCCAGACCACTGCTCTGTCTTTCAATCGGAGATAATAGCAATCGAAGTGGGTCTCAAGGCTGCAGCTTCCTGCACCACCTATGAAGATATCTGTATTTTGACTGTTAGACGCAGTTCTATTCTACACCTTCGGAACTGATTTCGTATTGGTGATAGAACTTCAATCTCTATTCTGACTTTACTACAGGAACTCTCATCCTACCACGATATTTATTTGCAGTGGATCCATCGCATATTGGCCTTATCGGCAATGAAATGGCTGATACCCTGGCTAAAGAGGGAACTTCAATGGATCTGACTTCTATCACCTTGGACCTTTTTAGAAATCTGCTCAAGAGTTAAATCTTCTTGACGTACTCCTCCAGAACACGACTGGTATAGTGGCAAACGGCCGGGTGGAGCTATTACTTTTGCGGGCAATCGTGTCCATCAGACTACTTTTCCAAGGCTCCTAAGTGCTCACTTGAGGAGCCTTAAATTTGATCAGGGCAATAAGACCTTCCCCATTTGTGGAAATTGTAACATCAATCAATCCATCCATGATCATCTTCTGTCCGGCTTGGGGCAAGAAAAGAGGGATTTGACGCAGAATCCCCTCCTGGTCTTGGACTTTTTGAGTGTTTTTGGTCTCATGCATCTGGTTTAGACTATTGGCTAGACCAGTTATGATTAGTAGCAATAACAACACAAGGAACTCCTACAACTAGGCTACATCGGTCCTCGGGATTCAGAATAAAAATGGTGTCATCACCATGTCAGAACAACACATCATTACAACGCTTCGATCAGTTGATTGGACATTTATCGTTTTAAACAATAGATGAAATTTCATCTAACGTTTAGCTCTTTTCTAGATCTGAGAAGCTTGGAATTGCAATCAATGTGATGATCATTTTGGTTTCGATAATATATACCGCCTTTGTGAATCATTTGGTGACCCCTCTTTTCACCATATTAATGATTTTCCGGGATCCAGAGTAAGTGCCATTTTATCTTCTATCAATTACTTAGTTGTGGTTACATGCACTATATGGACAAAAGTACATTACCCTACAATAATGGAACGGACAACAAAATGTTATGGTATAAGGGAAAGAATACATGCTTTAATGGGGGATGGTCCCCTATGCACTACAATTGCACTCGCAACTAGCCTTCTGGGAATAATTTCAACAAGATACAGCCATGTTTATTTGTTTCCATTCCTGCTGCAAGAATGTCGCCAGATCAGCTGTAGATTTCGGACGTGGTTCCCTGGTTCGTAAGCGTCGCTTTAACTCGTCCTACAAATGTTCTATGGAACTTAGGTCGAGACTCTGAGCAGGCCAGGGAAGATGTTTTACATCCATATCTTGATACCACTGCTTGACAGAGGCTGTAACATGACATGGAACGTTGTTGTTCCTGGAAGTAACATTCATCCATTCCATAAAATTGCCACAGCGTAGGAAGAACCTGATTGTCCAAAATGTTCATGAAAGCTTCGGCGTACAATTGACCAGGAACTACATGCAAAGGTCCCAAGCCATACCACGAAAAACACCCCCAAACAAGTAGTCGGATTTTATGCAATTCCGCTGGCTTCCGGTCCATTATTATAGGTAAGTGTATTTGGACACTGCATGTTTTTCAGAAAAAGAGCTTGCTTATAAAGTGATGCTTTGTAATATTTGTGTGAATCATCTCCTTACTGTTTATTCTGCTGTTCATTTTATGTACAACTATCCACTGCGTAGCCAGCGCGGCGTTGCCGTGGCTTAGCAAACCAAATAATGAATATTATGTACTATGTTCAGCGGAACAGTTCCACAGTGATGCGAGTTTGGAACAGTGGACCTACGAGCACCGGACAACTCGAAAAACTGGGAGTGGACGACGGAAGGTGACGTCAGAACGCGATGATAGACACCATGTCCTTATGGCGGTGAATGACAGTACAGCTTCCTCTAGGCAGTTGGCAGCACTTTGGTCTACTGCTACAGGTGTACTAATGTCGGCTTCGTCAATTCGCCGCAAGGATTCCTTCATACAGGGCCCCCCCCCCCTCCCTCCCTCACTCCAAACCATCGATGGCTGCGTCTGCAATGGGCTCATAAGCACAGAGCCTGGCGAGCTGATTGGTAACAAGTTGTCTTTTCTGACGAATCCCGATTTAATTTGTGGAACCATGATGGACGCATTCGTGTTAAACGCTATGACGTTGAACGCTGCCTTACAGAGTGCGTTATCGAACGCCATAGTGGCCGAACACCCGGAGTTATGGTCTGGGGTGCGATTTCGTATCATGGACGATCTCAGCTGCTACGAATTGAGAGTAATCTGAACAGCAACAGGTACGTCCGTGAAGTGCTAGAGCCCGAAGTCGTTCCTTCCTTCAAGGCATCCCTGGAGCTATCTTTCAACAGGATAATGCACGCCCACATGTTGCAAGGAATGTTGTTCGAGACTTCTTTTCAGCCCAACACATGCAACTTCTTCCTTGGCGTGCTGATTCGCCGGATATGTCGCCTTTTGAGCAAGTGTGGGATTTGGTTGGTCTGCGTCTCGCTCGTGAACCGCATCCTACTGCTTCAAAAGACGAACTTTGTGTGCGCATACAAACAATATGGAATTCTCTTCCACAAGCAGACATTCGACATATATTTCACTCAATGCCACGTCGTATAGCAGAACATATTGCAGCCCGTGTGGCTACACCAAATACTGATTTCGGACACTTAATATTGTTCTTTTGCTTTGAAAATTTATTCATTTATTTGTACTAATACAAGCCGTTTGTGTAATAAATTTCATTTAATTCTAATGACTTCATCCATGGTGTTGCATTTTTTACAAACAGCAGTATATTTAGATATCTACTCGTTATATGCTTGTTAGTATCTATTGTAATGATTGTAAAATACACAGAAAAATTTTAAAGTGGTTTGATACCACAAACCGTAAATCATTTGGTGTGATACATTTATTTCAACTCAATAAGTATATTTCTTTCTTAAATTTTTCTAGAGATTTCTATTTGGGCTTCAAGTACATCTACGCAAATACTCTTACACGTGCTGGCCCATACTTCATAGGTACATTGGTGGGATACATCTTGGTGACGAGACCAGATATTAAAGTTCCCAAGGTAATTATTTTTTTTACATAATTTTGTATATGTTCTAATCTGAGATGTCATTTGAGAAGCTGAAATCAGTTACGTTCAACGTAAAAACATTGTTTTGTTTCTCATTATGTTTAAGGAATATTTGTAATATGCAACACGCTTTATATTTATATTAAAAATAATTTATAATTTAACATTCAAAGTACGTAGTTTTTTTTTATGTTGCGTCATTTCTGTTCGTTTCATATATGTTTTAATTTATAAACACTTTGTCTTTTTATTCCACAACATTTCACATTTTACCTTTAGGTTGTGAGAAAACCACTTCGATTTTCCTTTCTGTTGCGAAGGAATTTTTATATATAATGCTGATAATGTTTTGTCACAAATGTCGTATGAATTATGCGAGTAATTTTTTTAAATAAACAAAGGAATGAAACGTTATTATAGGTAGTTATAGAAACTTTGATGTATCCATGAGTTAACTTGTTTGTCTGTCTTGTGAAGACAGACAAACAAACGTTGTTTAAAAAAAAAAAACGTTTAATTAACAAAACACGAAAAGGACTTTTGTACACATTTGGAGCAAGATGTATCTCTGCTCTGTATTACTTAAACATAGGCTTAAAAAAGCCAAAAAACACCATTTCGAACGAGCTGTTGTTTCGTTCCTCGCAAATATGCTCTCCTCTCGCATCCCCACCTTTTCCTCTTTCTTTCCCCTCTTCGGACGGAGGTGGTATGACGATACAAGCCTTGGAGATGTCTCCTTCTGGCACTGGACCGTATCTCTCTTCTAAGCCTCGGACCGTACACCATGTGATTGTTACTTTATCAACAAGGTTACGATGACAAGTTTCAAGATCAATAATTTCAAGTAGTCATAAAATCGTTTTCTTATCAATAATTTCCTTTAAGGGAACAAAGTAAATTTTTCGTCGTTGTTTATATCAGATCTTTTTTCAAATGTTCCTCTGATAGAGCTGTAAATCCGTTTATTGTATTAATTTATAACAAGAACATACCATATATTACAGAAACATCTAATACTAAGTATGCTTTTTGTTAGGCTTCTTGAAAATACATACTTTCTATATCAACTATGTATTCAATTTCTAGTATAGAATGCATGAAACTTTCCTATAAAATAACAAATAAATTAATAGTACAGCTAAAATAAAAATAATAAATGTTTTGATTTCAACGTATTTATTGTAAAGCATTTTTATACTGTATTTATTTTAAAACCGTCACAGTATTTATTACAAAACCTTTATAGGATGTTTATTGTTAAAATAATATTTGTAATGAATTCACTCAGGTAATCCAAGTGATTGGTTGGTGTTTAGCTACTATTTCAACGACCATGGTCGTTTATGCAACGGCCATATGGTTCAATATTCATTTGCCGAGTAAAATTGAAATCCTGTTCTATGCCAGTCTCTACAACGTAGCATTCACTGCAGGAATTGCTTGGATGACTTTCTGCTGTATAAGTGGACGGGGTGGTAAGTTATTTTACTCAAATCTCTATTGCAATAAGTCATCCATAAAGTAAAGAGTATCATCGATATTGTCTACATCCCTTTTATTTCAATTTATTCAAATTAATTTTCTTTTTGTTTCGTTGAAAAGGAGAAGGGAGAATTACTCCAAAAAATGCGATTCAACAAAACAAAATTATGATTTTCTCCTTTAATGGATACCACTTGGGTCGCTCACGATTTTAATACAACAATGAATCTTATTATTTAAAATGCTCGAATCGGCTGTGGTTTTTGTTATTAAATTTTCTTATTAAATTTCCGTGGATATTAAAGTTTTGATTGGTTGTTTCCAATAGTATTGTTTTACCAGTATTGTTCAAAAAACAACAGCATGCGAAAGCAAGGCGCGTTGACAGATAGTGGTGGGAACAGGTTTATACATAGCTAGTGATCAACAAAAGTTGACATATGGTGGTGAAAAACTGTTAATTCATAACCAGTGATCACGTACAATGAAGGTTTAAAAATTATATAAATAAAGTTTGACCCAAATAAATAAATTTTGATATACACCCGTCGTTTGATGGGTCAATTATTCTAGTAAACTAAAAATGTAAAAGCAGTTAAACAACTTTATGGTCTATCTTTGCCATCAACAATTTCCAACATGTTATTAGAAATAAATTTTCTTTACAAGCTCTTTCTTGATTTCGACTTTGTACTTAATTACAGAGCATTAATTTAGTAAGTTTACCTGTTTTTTTTAAGTCTAAAATGGAATGATCAGATCGCATCAAATAATAAATACCAATTTTAATAAATGTACTTATTATTTTTCTTCAAAATATGGAACATATAATGGAAAAAAAGTTGTAAATTACATCCGTTTTTAAGCCGTTCTTCCCTAAACCCTTATGAAAGAACACTTCAAATCAACGATTGCTCAAAGTTATTAAATTTTAAATAATTAGGTTGGTTGCGAGTGTTATGCAGATAAAAACAATTTAGAAAAATTATGCTTTGATGAACTTAAGTAGAATAGGCAGTGCATTGTCGAAAGCTGTCTTCTGAATGCGCCTAATTTGTTCTGGATTAATGTACGTATTAGCATACAGATATATCAAAGAATATTATAGAGACGAGCTACAATTGTTTTTAAATAATCTACAGGATTACAGAGGCATCTACTGTGAGTTTTAGAATACTTATTTTGCACTTTTATTGGTGATGCTTGAAAATGTGTTCTCTTGTGTTATCTTGTGATTCAAACAACGCAGCTGCTAGAGTTTCGAGAGTTTTTGCATACATAAATATCTAAAATGTTTTTTGAAAAGCAGAAGAATTTCCAACTCTTTTTGCCTCCATCATCTGTGGAATTTTGATTTAAGTTTAACACTTCCTGGTATTTCATTTTCATTTTGCAATGTTTATCGGAATTCTATTCACGTTCCTACACTTTCACTAATCATTCCCATGTTCTTTTTGAATATTAGCCCTCCTAGTGGTTTCGAAGAATTGCCTCGTCCATTTTGCTAATGACGAGATGTCATCAATATATTGTCTGTATTTTTTATTATGACGAGATCGAAATCCGGGCAATTTAGCTCATGTATAAATACCTCGTCTAAACATCCACGAAGAAGGGTTCTGGCTTTTAATCTTCGTGTCCTGATATTTACAGATATTACATTGTAAGGTGTACGTATACATTAGTTTTTTTTTAATTTTAGCTTTAAAAATCCGATTTTTTTTACAATAGGTTAATGAATTATATTAAACCCCTATCAGGGTTAAAAATTCGAATTCAACTAATTATTAATTATTTAATTTAGATGTAATTAAATAATTACTATGTTTTTTAACAGTGATAGGGTAGGTGTTCCAAAAATCGCCTACACTAACTAGTTCTCGTTATCTAAGCCTCCTTGGTTGGGAAATCAAACAGGAAATTAAATATGTATCACTAGGCACTATTCTCTTTTGGTTTTCAGAGTTAATATACCTTCTTTACTCATGTCAGTTTAAGTTAACTAGTAAAACTTCAAAAAGTTTCCCAAGAGAATTTTCAAGAGTGGGTTCCTAATATCGCCAACCCATGTTCCTATTACCATCCACCAGGCAAAAATAGGAGCTACTATTAAAATCGAGTTACTAGTAGAGCATACACATACCTATCTTTAGTACTTAATGTACTTCCAAGTCATATAAACGAAATTTTGATTTGGAAACACTTACCTGGGCATTCCCTGAATGGATTGGAGACAAAAATATCCGTTGATCACAGCCTCAAATACTTCAAATGCAATAGTGTTGTTGATATAATTGATAGGAAATTTTCCTGTGGCGCTAAGTAATGAATAACCTAACTATATAAACTCATAGATGTCGCGCATAGTAGCCTGTAAACACGAGGAGTAGGCGATATTAAGCACATGGCCGATATTTGGAACACTTACCGTATCTCAAATTCTAATATGCTCATAAAGATAGTTCATGTTGGAAAGTGGTACTTTTTTTTTATTCTTCATGTTTTGAACCTCCTTCAAGTTACTAGAAATAATAGGATTTTTTGTCAGTTTTTTTTCACCAAGGTAGTCTTAAAGATCAAGATTTTATTCAAGAAAATCAACATTTAAAAATCGATAAAAATTCATTTTTTAACCAATTACTTGATGTTCAAAACATCCGCTGTATTATATAAATTGTATTGAAATAAAAATAATTCCAATATATACGTATCAATTCATTGTTCAGTTATCACTGTATAAACAAAGCATCCTATTGCAAAAACAGTTATTCTGAAATCGAGTTTTAAAGTTATGAAAACATGTCTGTATATGGTGACAGTACCTTACAAAAACCCTTGTAACTAGAAAACTACTTCTAATATTTACAAGATCTTGGTATCGTTTTAAAGCTAATAAAGTGGAAAATATTTTGAATTAATAAAAATATTCTTGATATTCTGGTCGATTTTCGTGATTTTGCTAGTGTATACATACAGATAATTACTAACTGCTCTCATACCCTGTGTTTAAATGACAGAATTCCAGATGTTTGAAAATATTACTAATTCTATTAATTGAAGCACTCGATTGAGAACAGTTTGCCTAACCTTCGAAAACGACATTGTGATGGAATGATGGTCTTTGTAGTAGTAGCCATCGATTCCGACAGTTAACTCCCAAGGATAACACTAGATGGTGTTGTGGGTCAGCATCTAACTTGAAATCGTTTGCTCGGGTGTGTGCAACTTCAGTCGACACCCGCCATCCGCTACAGCTGTAATGGGGAAGGCTACATTATCGCTAAACCTCACATTTGTTAGGATTCGGTCACACTTGTTAGGATACATTTACTTTCTTGACAGAAAGATATATTGGACGAACATGACAGTAAGGCAAATATGAAGCTTTCTTTGTGTTTCAACAAGCTTAGCCAAGTTTACTTGATGGCAAAGGGTTCATGTGTCACGTGTCCTTGAAAAATTCGTATCTCTACAATTATAAAAGGAAGTGTTTGTTTGACTGTTTCGCTGCCGCAAAATCCTGACGATCTATGGCACTTACAGTAATAAGATTTGGCACACAGGTAGTCCAAATTTGTGGAAAAAATTTTTGTCGCGGCGAAATTTAAAATTCAATTCAATATATTTTTAAAGGAATTTAATAGTTTTATTCTCTACGTGGTTCTTCGTCCGGAGGAAAGAAAAATAGCCCCAATCTGGACTTTTCTCCCCCGTGTCCTATGAACCATGCCAAATTCTTTTCATCGCTTCGGAGATTCTCAGATAATTATTTATTTCGTTTCCGCTTTGATTTTGCGCGGAGAAATGTTTAACCAGCCAGATGATAAATCTTTTAACTATAGTCACACTTCTTTTTTTTTATATCCTAGACCAGTTATGGGCAACCTTTGATAAATTAAGGGCTAAACTTTAGGATATTAGTGAAGTCGCGGGCCGTAGATAATATGTAGTTGTGAAAAAGTAATAATGAGAGATAAGGTTTATTTTTTTTATATATTAATAAAGTAGAATGGTAAAGTTAAATAAACAGAATAATATAGTATTGATTAAGTATTTACTTACAGTCACCAGAAATTAATGAGAAGTTTGAGCTTGAACTTGTGAAACAAGATAATCAAGGTTGGGATCAATCCCACAAATACACAGGTGCAGAGTGTTTTCCAAATTTTCATCTGTAAGCCTGGTTTAATACTTAAAATTATTAGTTTTCATCATGAAAAAGAACTGTTCACATTTATAAGTGCTTCCAAATGCGTAAATCACTTTTCTTGCAAATGCTCGCAGCTGTGGGTACTTTTCTTCGGCAAGGTATATTCTGTAGAAATCACTTAGCTCCACGTCTTCAAATTTTGACTTCAAATGTATGTCTTCCTGAAGCTGGATGAACTCCATTTGCAGGTGTGTCTTCTCTACGTCACTTTTCATCGGAGTAGCAAAGAGGTTAAATCAGCTATCCATGTTTTCAAAGTCGTAAAATCTATTAAAAAATTGCTCCGACAGTGATTTTAGTTCTTCAGCCCATTGAGTGTAATCAATATTTTCGTGACTGGATAGTGTTGAAAAATGATAACAGTTTCAAGATCGTATTTGTGTTTCCCACAAGCGAATTTTGTTTTGGAACGCTTTCAGATGGCTGTACAATTCGTTTACCAACTTACCTTGTTTTCGAAGCTTCAAATTCAACTCGTTTAAGTGACCCGTGATGTCAACTAGAAATGCTCAGTCACATAACCATTTCTGATCACTGACTTCAGGCAATGATTTTCCCTTGATTTTCATAAAATCGGTTATTTCCAGTCCAAGATCGTAAAATCTTTTCAACATTTTGCCTTTGCTTAACCACTTTACTTAGCAAAAATATGTGATATCCATGTTCTGTAGAAATGTCATCCAAAAGTGCTTTGAACTGACAATGGTTAAGCGCGCGGGATCGAATAATATTGATTGTCTTTATTACCACATCCATAACGTTCTGCAATCGAATGGACTTAGAACACAAGTTTTTTTGGTGGATAATGCACTGTAGGATTATTAAATCGTCTTTTTCCACATTCAAGTCGGTTTTTTTTTATTTCAAAATTCAGATGAAACCTTTTCGTGAACCGACCATAGAAGGTCCACCATTTGTGCAAACCCCAAATAATTTGCACCTTTGCACCCCATACTGAAATCCGAGTATTGTTGATTTGTATCAGTGTTTTTTTAACAATTACATCCGCTAGTAAGGAATGGAATCAAGAGGTGTATTGTCGTTTCTCGGATATAATCAATAACGAAATTTATAATTATTATTCTCGATTATCCGTGGAATTGAGTGGCGTGATGTGTCGCCATAACTTGTCTGGCGACTTTGAAACCTCGTTTTGATTTAATTTGTTCAAGAAAACAGCCTGAGCCATCTCATATATCCAATAATAATTTTATCACTAATAATAACTATATAAGGTAGTAATGGAAATACCTACTTTTACATTTTTATAAGCAGTTATGCCGCAAATAATTCAAGATATTTTTAGTGTGCTGTCAACCAAAAGAGGTTGAAAAACACTGATCCACGTAGTTCAGGCTTTTGTTCCCCCCTCTCACTCTCTTGTTGGCGAAAACCGAGAATTTTTACCTTTTTTTCGAGCGCGATTTTAAAATGTTTCGCGGGCCAGATCAAAAGCCGGGGGTGGGGTCACATACGGCCCCCGGGCCGGGGGTTGCCCATATATGTCCTAGACCGTTAAATATGGAGTAAAAATTTCAACAGATTTGATATTTGCGGAAAATTTCAGTTTAGATTGATACCTAAAAATATGATTTTCTTTGAGCCGCGGTAGCTCAGTCACTAGAGCGTCGGGCTTGCATCAGAAGGGTTGTGAGTTCTGTCCTCGGCGGAGCCCGCAATTCTGATGATTGCGAGATCGGCGCTTCGACCTGGCTAAAGACCGTCTTGTTCACTAGTGGTGACTGGAGCACTTTAAATAGTTCGTGGTCACAAAGTCTCCCATGTTCCCATACCAAATCAATACATCTGGGGGTACCTGATCAGGGGGTCATCGGCCTCTGATTGGGATCTAAATTACGATATGTGTGAGTGATGTATGACAGGGACCTTCCTGTAAAACGGATGTGTCATGTATGTCGAGCTAAAGTCGGACTTCCTCACAATGGGGCTCAATAACATGGAAGGCGCACCCCCCTTGCCTCTTGCTGTCTTCGACGGGCCTGGCACTCCTCTGGTCTGCCAGTGTAGGCATAAGAAACAACAACAACATGATTTTCTTTAAATAAATAATTTTTAAATTGAATATATCTTCAACGGATTTGAAATCTGCGGAATATTTTACACCAGATTAATACCTTACATTACGGCGTTGCCCTTCTCAAACCAACACCACGGACACGGGCAACGCCGGGCAAGCCACGCAGTGGCTAGTATGAAATAATAATGAGCTTTTTGTTTGCACTTCTTTAAAGACCGTCTTTCAAGTGTTTGCCGTTTAACGTTCTGTTAAAATAGCTAAATCTTGCGTTTGCTGTAGTTTCGCGTCCTTTAATTATTTTCTTTGCAGTAAAATGTATTTCACGACCATAGAAGGAGGTGAAATGTGAAGCTTTCCTCACGTTTCGACAGTCGTTTTAACTAGATTAACCAAGTTTACTTCATGGAAAAGGGTTTGTGTGGCACTTGTTCATGAAAAATTCCCGTATAAATTATTAACGATCGTTTTTGTACCTCTGTAAAAAGAATGTCTGTAGCACAGTGCCGTTTTTTTGGACGAACACTTCAATTGTTACTGTTTAGAGTTATATTGAACATTAATTACTATACAAGACACTGTTCTTAGTGTTAGATATATACTAGTGTATATATATATTACTATGCAAGGAGTAATTTATATACCATGTTATTTTATATTGTCCTAGGGTTCATCAATCACATACTGTCCTGGAAAGCTTGGGCTCCTTTCAGCAAACTCACTTTTACCATGTATCTTGTACAACCTATATTTCAGGTCGCTTACATAAGCGTCTTTAGATCACCTCAGGATTATTCCCACATGCATTTCGTAAGTATATTGTAATATATATGATCAGTAATCGTAGTATATCAGTAAAGTGTCGTGTAAACGTCTTTCGATTTAGAATTCGATGTTTTAGTGAAATATCATCGCACGCTAATTCGTTACACTTTACGAGTCTAGAACAGTATAAATGTAATGTAGACACGTTTATAGGGAACAAGCAAGTCTCTAACTTGTAATTTGTAACATACATAGAAGTTGTAAATAAATTTTTTAAATGTGAAACAATTTTTTAAATTTTGTAGCAAATTTTAAAATTTGTAGAGAATTTTTAAAATTTGTAAAAAGAGTTGTAATTTGTTCATTTTATGTCCAGCATAATGTTGATATCTTTATAGACGGTTTTGAGATCAATCAAAATTATCTAAACCATGGAACTTTTTCTCTTGCTAAGTAATTGTAAAAACTTTTGCCATAATTTTTCATCCCCAATGATCGAATTTTAAAATTTAATAAAAAATTTTACAGAGAATTTACTACCTATTGCATCTACCATAGAATAAAAGTAAAATTTAGTACAATATCTAAAAAAATTTATTTTGACAACAGATCCATTTCCAATTGTTTAAAAATTCTTCAAATACATACTATTTATGTGAAAATATTTAACTCATTGTTATATTGAGGAAATTCCTATTAAATGTTCCTGTCCGTTTTCTTCCACAGATTGTACAAGCATTTGGGTTTATTTGTATATCCGCACTGTTAGCCCTCATTGTCAACCTGCTCGTTGAGTCTCCCTTCCTGGCACTAGAAAAACTAATTATCCGCAAGGAACCGAGAAACGCTAAAGATTCGAATGAGAAGGATATTGGACTTTCAAATGGCACTGGGGTGACTTTCGATGATACAACCACCTACACATCCTATCATACTGACAGTAGCATGGACAACCAAGCTTTTAATTGCAAAGAATGAATAAGACCGTGTATTTTATAAGATTTTTTAAAACTATCATCTGATTCACTTGATTGTAGGTATCGCACAGATGGTACAAATGATATTTATACTTTGAATTGAAACTCACTCTAGTTTTAATAAGTTCTAAGACGTAAATGCACATGCTTATGTGCACTAAATGTACGTTGTACACAGGCTTTTGTGCACTAAATGTGTGTTGTGCATATTCCAATGAGCACACTACGTGTGTTGAGTAAGATTAAAGTAAGCACACTTTTAATGGTTACTGCAATCTTCAGCTACACGATCGTCATCGTTTGTAACATTCTAAAAAGGAAAGAAATACTATTAAAGGAATGTAAATAACCATGATCGTAATAAATTGTGATAAAAAATATGTACATACGAAAAGTTTTAGGTTGCGAATATGTGGCAAAATATTTGAGTTCTTGGTATTAGATTGATACTAAAATATAACATTCAAGAAATAAACATTCTCAGTGTAAAATGAAACAATTAGACGATCATTTTTATGAAAATCGAAGTTCAAGATTTTTATTCCGTACTTCTGTTTTGTAGAGGTATACTTTGAAGAGTTATTATTTTTCTCTTAATTCTATCTAAGTGTTTATGTAAAAGGTTTTGCCAGAAATTACTTATCAATTAATTATTGTTCTGTTATTTTACAAAGAAACATACAAACACGAGAAATTGAGTTCTTGGTATTAGATTGATACTAAAATATAACATTCAAGAAATAAACATTCGCAGTGTAAATTGAAACAATTAAACAATAATTTTTATGAAAATCCAACTTTAATATTTTTGTTCCGTACTTCTGTTTCATAGAGGTATACTTTGAAGAGTTATTATTTTTCTCTTAATTCTATCTTTAAGTGTTTTTGTAAAAGATTTTCTCATAAGTTACTTATCAATTAATTATTGTTCCTTTATTTTACAAAGAAACATACAAACACGGAAAATAGTTTTTCAATAAATACACATTGTTGTTGTTGTCTTGCAGGCCATATATGACCCAATTGGGGGTGCATTGCCCCGGAGGGTAATAAATACACATTAAAATGATGAAACAATTTCTCCCTTTTTTTAATTGGATCATAAAAAGATTAACGATTATCTTAAAAACAAAAGGCTATTATTTTTTAATAAAAGTTATTCATCAAAGTAGATACATGCGAGAGAATTTTAATATGTTTTACAATCACTGTGCCAAATAATGTTCTTTGTAAATTTTTATATGGTCTACCTCAAGCTTCATAATTATTTATGATTACAAGAATACCTTTTGCAAATAGACAATGTATGTAAATATGTCGTGGTTAAAAGTAAAATTAAATATTGGAAAAAAAACGACAGAGGAAATATTTATAAGATCTTTTAGGTTAATATAGTTGAATGTAAATAGATAAATGTATGTAAATGTATATTTAAAATAAAATAATTAGTTATTAGTCTGTACAGTGTGTACTTTTTATCTATTGCAAACATAAATTCTCATTCTTCCAGAATTAAACCCACATTTTTAAAGTTAAACAGAAGCATTAATATCTATAAATACACTACCTAAAATTTTATCAGTCAGAAAAACTTAAACGAAGAAAACCTGTCTATGGCAGATTACAATTATATAATGTGTTTCATCTAGTAAGATCACCGTATAATGTCCATTACAATTCGATTGATTTATTTTGAAACATGAACTCATATACAGTGCCTGTTTCTGTAAACTGACAGGTCAAAATCCGATGATGTATGCATCCACTACTAGTGCCTGGCGACTCATGATCAGGCAAGTCTCAAATGTTCCTAATAAAGACAGATCACTAAGTGTAGTGATTATAGACCATTATTAGTTGCTCTGGGCCATTGAAGAGCAACACATAGACGTATTATGGGGTTCGCTTTTAATATTTTGATAGATACGTCAATTTTCAATACTTTCTATTAGAATGTTTGCATTTTAAATTATCATTGGGATGCAATGCCCCCCCCCCTTTTAATCATCTAATGCGTTGCGATTGGTGCATGCATCTTAGGTAGTAATAAGGAAGTTCAAATGATGTTTGAATGAAATACTTTGCTTACTACGTAATTATACCTCGTTTATCCATATTAATACACCAAGACAATCTGTCAATCATTCAATTCACTAAAACTTTTGACCATATAGAGTGCAAAACTATTATTTAATTGCAGTATATGATATAAAAACGGCAACCAGAAAGGTAAGGGTTAAGGTTTCTTCCAAATCCAATGAATGGCAGGATGAATTGGCCAATTAGATTGAAAAAGTGATCAGAATAATCATTATTATTTTTCGTAAGAAAAATAGCAGATAATTCGCGTCAAGAAAATAATTTTAAAACTAATTTTGAGTGTTTTTATAATGCTTACAACATACTTGGAATGCAAATAGAATCGTATACCCGCATATCCAACCATATAATGCATTGAGAATAACAAATGAATAACTGTAACCATTCCCATCATGCAAAGTTTAATGACAATATTCCACACACATACATGCAAACAGACACCAAATGAATGCCAATCTAATCCTATTGGTATTTACATTTTTGTGAACGTAGAAATTTAATAGCTTTATTGTTTTTAAACAGTCGTGATTTTGTGAAGTAAAGATCATTAATATGAGTCTGTTTGAGACATATTATAAAAATTTATGCTGATAGTAAAAACCTATTCAGAGTCCTGTACTTTTCCTGATAATGAGGAAATACCATTTGACGAAAAAAAGAATGCTAAAATGGTAGCTCCGTTGTTTTAGACCAAAAATACAATTAAAATGTAATACTATACCATAGTAATCGTTTCAATCGTCACTAATTAAGCTAGCCTTAAAAGATACCTCGTTCGTTGCTGCTATAAGCAAGTCATCAACATTATCTCAAAGAAGCAATCGATATCTATTTTTATACTTTAGATAAATCTATGAAGAAATTGTGCAGCATTTCTAAATCTGAATGTTATATCGCATAAGAATTCAATCCAATTTGTGTAGTCATAGCAATCTTCCATAGTCGATGCATCTAAAGGGCTTTGGTTGTAAACTTTAAAGAAATAGGCACTTGCTATATGCATAAGATAGGAAGTACATAAGCAGCAAATTGCTATTTCAGCCCAAAAATGTGACTGGTGTTTATCACCTAGTTGACAATTTTTAAGTAGTCCATTTAATATTTTCGGATTTTGCGAAGTATTTTAAAAATGGATCTTTAAGTGATGGGGGCGTTATAATCAGGTCTATCCCGCATACAAACGTGCAGAGTGTCCTAAAAGTTCCAACACTGACGATTCATGAATTTATTATACAAAAACCACAAACTTTATAACAATTATTTTTATGCTAATGGTAAAAAGCACTTTTAACTTAACGTAGGAAAAAAATTTGAACTTACATTTATAATACATGTTCAAAACTTCCATTCTTTTCTTGGAGGCAAAGCTGAAGTCGTTTGCGCATATTTTTAGAAACGCGTTTCAAGATGCTGGGAGTGACTTCTTGTATGCTTTGAGTAATGGCAATTTTCAGATCACTTATTGTTTGGTGATTATCTTCATTAACTTGGTTCTTTAAATATCCCCACAAAAAAGTCAGGGATGCTCAGATCAGGAGAACGAGGTGGCCAAAGGTTTCTTGAGATGAGTCAATCGCAATACCATCGGCAATATAAATCCGCTTCTCATTGTCTGGTGGCTTTAGCTCCTGTAACATTTTTACAAGATAATCACGAAAATGCGAAGCTCTTAAAGCCTTATGTGTTGATCCCTGTGATGTGCTCATTTGTTAGGACAAGCGTCTTACGGATTGATGAGGGGATTGTAATATCCTCTTGCACAAAGTCTGGTGTAACGACTTTCGGTCTTCCACTCCTGTGTTTTATGTTCCATCGAACCTGTCTCATGAAATCGCCGAACGAGTTGATATAGCCTATCATTACTTGGTATTGCATCATTTGGATATTTATGTCGCTAAAATTCTTTACATCTTCCATATGATTTACATTCAAAATAAGCCTCAAACTGCGCAATAAACTCACCTTACAATAAAGAATAAAATGACGTGGAACTTTATTATCGCACAACTTGAGCGCGAAGAAAACCAAACGATAAAGACTCGATAAAACTATAAGCAGACGATAAAATTCAATAATTAAAAAAAAAACACGGGTAATAATTTTTTAAAGTTCGAGTACGGGAACTTTTAGGACACTCTGTACTTTTATCCAGTGTAGTAACAATGTAATGAAATTTAGTTTTATGATCAGAAATTTCGGTGACTTTAAATTGTGATTCTACTTGAATGAACTATCACTCAAGATGATTTTTAAGTGACTCTAGAAACGTCAACTAAAGATTACGTAATTACTTAAACATTGTTGGTCATAGTTTGTTGTAAAAAATATAAACCAAATGTTCTTGCGATTCAAAAATGATATTAGCATATAGCCGCACAGAAAGATGGAAGATCTCATCAAGAGAAAAAGTCTTCATATATAAAGAATTTCGACTCATCTCAGTTACAGCATTTGGTTTAAATTATTCCAGAAAGTAGGAAAAATAAAAAAAGTACTTCATCAATTTCAAGGTTTGCATTTTCAAGGACGACTACACATATCATTAACACTGATAACAAAGATTAGTAATCATAAATAGAGTGAAATATCGGGAAAGGTCACTACACGTATATCATTTCCTTCATGCCATTTTTTGCACGTGAATCTTGATATGGTACATCCCTTTCTCAAATTCCTAGGTGAATATTGTATTGTAACTACTTTAAACCTCTACACTAGGTGGCTAGAAACTAATCCGATGATGAACGAAACTGTAGAAATTATTTCCATAACCTTCGAGGTATAGACTTCCCGTTTTGGAATTCCACATGCTGTTATTACGGACGGTGGTCATATATTTAACTGCACCTTGAACTTTTTAGGACTGTAACATAATGAGATAAAAGCATGTAATATCAAAGTAATGGAGCTGTTGAACGTTTCCATTGAACATTAAGGGGAGACATTACCTTAAAATTGATCAAAATGTTGAAACTTTTTTTGTATTATTATTTATTAATAACTTTAAAGAATGTGTGAGCAAAATATTACAGCTGAGGCTACATTATTTAGAGATATTTTTGAAGTTTTTCTATCAAATATATATATATATAAGGACCAAAACCAAAAGCTTTTAAAACTACCAAGTGCTTTTTCTCGGCTTTTATTTTTCATGACTACAGTGTGTTTAAAATGCTATGTTAAGATTTGAAACTTTTTTCTGTTGTTTATTATGTTATATTTAATAACTTTTTGCATGGAATACGAATTTGGAAAAATAGTTATTTTTTCAAAAAGTGCTGAAATTAATCATCAGTTTCATTGCTGCACAGTATTTGGTACAAAAATATTTGTGAAAAAATAAATAACTGTGGTACATGAAATCCCACGCACAAAACTGTAGAAGGTAAATAGAAAAAAATATTTGGAAAAAAATTAAAATTTTCAAATGGAGTAAAAAATTGAAAATATTGAAACATTTTTATAAAAATTGAATTATTTAATTATTGGGATTGAAAAATTATTTTTTCTCCTGTAATGTATATTTAATGTGTATTGGAATAAGGAATATTAAAACATTTTTTGTGAAAACAAAAATAAAAAAATTGTTTACGTACTATACTAAAATATCTGAGCTTTGACTTCATTCATTACCTTTTGTTCCACTTGCTTTTCATTCGCATATTTAGAAACATCCTTCGAATTTCATGTTTCTACGTGGTTAATAAAGAATAATTAATTCGCCTTCCAGGTGAACATTTCCAATCTAAGTATCTCTAGCCCATGATTCCGAGAGTTCTTTTTTATTCACCTAGACACGAAGACTATCTACTTGTTTAGGGGTGATCCGATTATCAGAAAAAATGCATTAAATAGTTCTAGATAAGCTTCTTTTCGGTTGCACACATGGAAACGAACACCTATTAGGTAAATTGTGAGATGTACTGATCCTCCTGGTGGTAGTATTGACTTGGTCTCGTCATCCTACAAAAAATGGCAATACCTTGATAACAATATATATAGTCACTAGCAAACGTGATCAGATCTTGATGGATGAGATATCTCGTAGAGGGTTATCTCACTTAGAGGGTTAATAAACTAAGAACGATACAAAAATTCGAAGAGAATGGATCAACTATCCCCCATTTTTTCAATTACTTTCAATCTTCCAAATTCCAACATAATTTTTCATCACATTGGATACCATGGTTACAGTTTTTCACGTGCATAATTATACTCTGTTTCACCTTAACTTGTCAGTATTGGGAAAGGCAGAAATGATGTTCATCCGCATGAAAAATAATTCCAACTTGATTTGGAATTTAAAATAAAGAAAATGCATATAAACGTGTAAAAATTGTCCTACAATGAAGGAGTGATTTTTGAACCTTTATAATCGGTTATTTATTTGTAAAAAGCATTTTTTTTTGACCGAAGCGAATGAATATATCCGAAACGGAATTCTAAACCGGTTTCCATGGTAACATTTCTGGCGAGCTAAATACGCTTTCCGGCCAAGTCTGCGCCATTTCGCTCTGCGTCTTTGCTAGCGTGTGTATTTACGTTCATATCTCTCTTGTGCTATTTTATTGGAGTGTGTTTGATACTCTGAACATGGCTGAAAAAGGAACGTCACCATCCAAGCTGTATACGCCATCAAAGCAAGGAAAATCAATTGGTAGTGGAGCTCGCAGGAACATATTGAATGTTTATTCTAGACTTCGAGAAGAAAACCATAGTGATTCCATTAACCAAATCGTCGGAAAGGTGTCTCAACTAACTGGTGTTTCCAAAAGAACTGTTTTTCGTTTGAAAAAAGAAAAGAAGACGACAAGTCCTTTGAGTACTCCAGGAAAAAAACGACCTTATGCCGTTGGAAAAAGAACAAGAATGATGAAATATGACAACTTTACTTTATCGTGCATCCGACGAAAAATTCATGATTGTTTTCATCGAAATGAAATTCCTACATTGGACAAAGTTCTAAATGAAATTAACAATGATAAGGATATTTTTTCGACAAACATTAGCCGAAGTACACTGTACAGGATACTGAAAGATTTGGGATTTTCCTTTGAAAAGCGAAAAAGGCAGGCTATGCTTTTAGAAAGACACGACATAATTTTATGGCGAAGAAATTATTTACGAAAAATTAGAGAACTGAAGAATGAAAATGCTTCAATCTATTATTTAGATGAAACATGGGTGAATGAAGGACACTCACAAAGTCGAGTATGGCAAGACAAAAACATCAAAAGCACCAATGAAGCTTCCTCTTCAAGTTTGACAACAGGCTTGGCTGCACCAAAAGGAAAAGGAAGAAGACTCATCATTACCCATATCGGAAGTGATGAAGGATTTGTACCTGATGCGGCTGACATTTTTGTAGGAAAAAAATCCGGTGACTACCACGAAGAAATGGATGGTAACCATTTTGAGAAGTGGTTTGAAGATATCATGCCTAAATTGAAACGAAACAGCTTTGTAGTGATGGACAATGCCCCCTATCACTCGGTGAAGAAAGAAAAAATTCCGACGACATCTTGGAAAAAAAGTGCAATTCAAGAATGGCTATCGTTGAAAAACATTACGTGGAACCAGGACATGATCAAGATTGAACTGTTGAAAAAAGTTAGCGAAATCAAACATATGTTTGATAAATACAGAGTTGAAGAAATTGCCGAAAAATTTGGACATAAGGTTTTGAGACTTCCCCCGTATCACTGTGAGCTTAATCCCATTGAAATGATATGGAGTCAAGTAAAAGGACACGTTGCCAGGGAAAACAAGACTTTTAAACTGAACGATGTGAAGGATTTAGTCATCCAAGGGATTGAAAAGGTCTCTGTACAAAATTGGAAAAACTGCATAAACCATGTTACTGAAAAAGAGAAATACATGTGGGAAGTAGATGGACTTGTGGATGATATTTGGGAAAGTAAGAACTTGGTAATTTCTTTTAATAGTGAGTCTGATAGCGATTCGGAAATGTTAAGTGATGATGATGTGTAAATTCATGTGATGAATAAGTATATTATAATGTAAATAGATTTGTTATGATGTTTGCTATGTTTTACATATATTGATGATGTATAAATGCATGTGATGAATAAGTAAAACGTAAATATAGTTTTCTCATTGTAACTACTATTCATGAAAGAGATTGGTTTCTTCTGTACACTTTCTTGTAAACTATTTTAAATTATTCATAAAATTAATAATTTACTACTAATCAACCCGACACCGTTCCGCGAGTTTCAGAATATGTTTCACACATATAAGGTTTATTTTTTTTAACTCTAATTTTTAAAATGGTTTCATTTTTTTTATTATTGTATGTGTATTCACTATATTTGTATTTTTTATATTCTATTTATTTATTGTGAATGTATTTTATATCCTCTATGTTATATGTATTTTTATTTGTTATTTACTTTCTTTAATATCAGAATAAATTTGATTTAATTTGGAGACTATATTTTGCTGTTAAGAAAAACACATATTTTAGCAGACGACGCACTCTCCCCTACCTTGTCCAACCAAATGTAAGACCAAAGGAGTAATTAAATTGGATTAATTTCCTTTAATAAAATTATTAAAATTGAAAAAAGAAGTATTAATCAAGGTGTTTAGCTTTCAGGTAAGTAAATTCAAAAAATGAATTTTATGGTTCATCACATCTTTAAATAGACTGTTTTTTTAAACAACATTTATTGTAAAAAAATTTTAAATATATATATTTTTAAATAACTAAAAATAATACTCATTTAGAAAAATCAAAACGCATTTATATTAACATAGAGTAGCTTTTTGTTTAATTAACAAATGTAATGCAAGAGCCATTAGAAATTAAAGATCTGTGAAACGTATAGAATTTCCACGTGCATTTTATCTCTCCTTGCCAAAAAGGGCGAATTTCCTCGCTTATAGCTGACTTCTTCTGACATTGTAACCCTAGTTTCTACGACAACGGCTGTGATGCGGTCAACGTAGCCTTTACTCTACTGACAAGTTAAGGTGAAACAGAGTATAGACATGCATTCATCAAATGTACTTTGTGCATGCTCAATAAAAATAATACACCGTATGCAAGTTTCTGTAGTTGATGTACCAGCATTGAATCCTGATGTTACTTGGGGCAGTGAGTAAAATCTTTTTATGGCCACCCTGCTGTTGTGAGTTAAAGGTTTAACAATAATTATTGTAGTCACTGTACACCCTTTAAATGGATGTCTTGAAAATCCAGATGTTTTTCAATGATTCAACCTGCGTATCTTATACCAACTATAGCAAGGATAACCATGCTTTTAATGGTAAGTATACATATATATATGTGTGTGTGTGTGTGTGTGTGTGTGTGTGTGTGTGTGTGTGTGTGTGTGTGTGTGTGTGTGTGTGTGTGTGTGTGTGTGTGTGTGTGTGTGTGTGTGTGTGTGTGTGTGTGTGTGTGTGTGTGTGTGTGTGTGTGTGTGTGTGTGTGTGTGTGTGTGTGTGTGTGTGTGTGTGTGTGTGTGTGTGTGTGTGTGTGTGTGTGTGTGTGTGTGTGTGTGTGTGTGTGTGTGTGTGTGTGTGTGTGTGTGTGTGTGTGCTTATTGCAGGGATGTTATTTAAATTATCATTTGTGTATACCTATTGTCAACGGAACAGAGGATCCTACTGTAAACACTGAAAGCTAAATTTCCATATTCGTGAACGTATAGAAAGCCTCTGGTGTAATTGTATAGTATTCATTGTTGGATGAAAATTATAAAGTTATTCATCTTTTTACAGTATGGCAATAAATTATGTAAATCTAATTTAATAACTCTCTTAAAAGAATAATTCTCACTCCCAATTTCAAGCTAACTTCTTACACATAGTATTTTAAAGTGCCCTAAAAATGTGAATTAGTCCACAGTCAGCTTTTTAAAACCGCGTACAGTAGAAAATTTAAAATTATTTCCAGTATTTCTGCATGTTAGAATATTGTAATTTTAGTTATTGAATCAGTTCTTCAGTCAAAATACTTTCACAATCAAAATCTCATGGTTTCGAAAACATACTGTCTAAACACCATTTGCGTATGTTTACATCTACGGTACTTGTGAGTGTGGTGTATTTAGGTGCATTTTTCTGTGCCATAGTGCTCAGGGGGAAGGTTTTCGGAACCAATACATTAGGGGGCCATAACTATGTGACTATTTTCATTCATGTTATATGCTGTTTAAATGCGTTTAACTAAACAATATAGAAAATAAAATTTAATTTGTTCAGCTTCAAGCATTTTTTCCTCGAACGGTACACGCCTAATGTCTAGATTTCCTGAAAGGTTAAAATAATCTTATTTCTGCGAATTGAATCGAATGCAAACTGTAGCTTTTTTTGTATTGAATACATGAATAGAATAACTAAATCGACAGATAGAATGTCATTAGTTTAAAAATGATTTAATCATAATCAATTTACTGCGTGATGGAAAGGGATACACCATGTGCAGGACATTCTCCTTACAAGAATAGAATTTTCCCATTTGCACTGAAAACCTTTTAATCTAAAACTTTATAAGCAATGATAAAGCAAAAAGTCAAGAAATTATTTAAATGAGGATTATGTGCAAAAATTATTAATATGTAATTGGTTATCCTACGTGATTAGTCTATGACATCCTACGTGACTGAATTCAAGTCCTAGAGGGCAATATCGTAGACGGTTATCCTTTTTTTAGGATAACAAGGTTCTTCATGACGTCATTTTCGATAGCCAGGTTGAATTATTGGACTCAAAACGCAACTTAGCAGATCATATTATCACTTCTTTTATCAATGCGATTTCAAATTTACCATTATAGACTGATAGGATTTGCATAATGAACTGCTTTACATCTTCATTGACTCAAAGAGTACAGCTCTAGATCATTTTACAATATTGTAGATGCCTCTAATACGATAAATATTTATTTAGTTTTCTTGTCTGTCGAATCGTTGAACATTGCAATTTTTTTTTGAAAGAACATAGTCGATGCATGAAGGTTTCTGTATAAGGATTGCGCTATGACATAACTTGGTTAATATTAAGCAATAGTTGAACATTTGGAGTTACGTTGTCAAAAAGCCCGGGTTTTTTTTCGGTACATTTTCTTTTCACAGCAACTAACAGGTATTGATTATGAAACTGATTGTGTAGAGAGAGGGGCACATGGCTGAATACTTTTCTCCTGCTTCTACATGTTTCCTACGTAATTTGGAAATCCCCACTTTTGGCGCTTTATCTCACTCTATATGCTTAGTCTTACCATGATTTAGCAAAATTTCACACTAAATCCAGTTTTGTTTTTCTTAACCCTCCAAGTGATTTTGACGAGATATCTCGTCCATTAAGATCTAACCAATTTTGCTAATGTGACCGCATACTTCGTCATCAAGATATTGCCAGTATTTTTATAATTACGAGATCAAAATCTGGTCAGTTTTTCCAAATGACGAGATATCTCGTCCATCGAGATCTGTTAATGGTTTTCCTAACGATTATATGCCTTCGTCAACCATCAGGAGTGTTAAATAAATGCAATGTTTAACAAATTGTACTTGAACTTTGAAACGCTTCCACTTTAAAATGGGTTCATAACACTTATAGTGAGGGCTTCCTTTAGACACATCAGCAAACTAACCTAGGAAACATTTACAGTGTATTTCAGAGCTCAACGTTTACCACTCATTGCAATGTTTAAAAGTAACCATAATATTAAAGTTGCATATGTAAAAGTGATGACGTGTTGATTTTACCTTACTTAAACTGATTATCAAGGCTCACAGCAGATGCATAATGTTATCACCTTCACTTCGAGCTTGTTTTATATCAGGTTTTCGTAAATGTAGAAAATAGTTCAACTTTTTAAGCGTGTGTTTTTTCAGATCATTTGCAATTTCTGTATGGTCTAACACTTTAAGCTCCTTCATTGTGGATATTTTGTACTTTATTTTACTTTCCAACTCTGTGGTCTATATTTCTCTATGAGACGTGTATTTCTTTGTATTTTCTCTAAATTTTATTAGTATTTTATAGCTTTCTATAGTTTTTTTCTTCAATTTACTTTTTTTATTGAAAATGGAAAATGTTAAAATTATAGATCTAAGATTTACTTTTATAAGTATATCCAAACATTAGTTCATTCAGTGTACAAGCAATGTTCCTGCTTACTTTTCATGACACATGTTTGAATTTTTTCTGGCTATTACACTTGAAGACACATAAGACGCATTTGCTTCAGCGTATGCCGTTAAATTTTATGTGTTTAAAATAGTTGAGGAAAGCTAAAGCATTTTTATAATTTATCTGCTTTCCTTACAAATTTAAGTTCAATCTTATTCGTCGTTTAAATCTAAATCCAATTTTATAGACTAACAAAAACCATAACTTTTTTTTTCTCAGTAAATTTCTGCCTGTTTCTTGCAATTTTGGAGTTTATTGTGTTTTTTTCTGTTTTTTAAGATATTTTGAGGTTCCAAACATTTTAATTCAGACTAAAAAAATTAAACTTGCTATGCATAAAAAAGGGTCAAGTCAAACAATTGAACTCGGTGAAATAACTTTTTTGATATGTTGATGCAATTCTCAAGGAATAAAAACTCCAATGTAACAAGTAATCATTGTCAGGAGAAAATTGCACATTTTACATCATTCTAATAAACTGTAACCCGTATTCTAATGATGGAGTTCTTGTTTACTCTGATCAGTTGAGATTTTCCCTTAGTTATAATTTGATAATTCACGATTAGTCATAGCATAAAAAACTTGATTCCGAACTTATGTTACTAGAATTTTTACAAGTCATATGCGTAAATCAAATACAGAAAACATTTTATTACAACAATGAAACATATTTAAAAACTAACATAGATATAACATACAATCATTTCCGGGGTATGATATAAACAAATTTATAGTTTTAGATAATTAACTATTTAGGGACTTCTTTAATACATTTAAAGTGAAACTGATTATTATACTTTTCGAAAGCTTTTTAACAAAACATTTCTTACGCTTGTAATTATAAATATTGAAAAAAAAACATGTTTATAATTTAATGAAAAGTTACTCTACTTAGAAAAATATTTCATTACATAAAATATTGAATTAACGAATACAGAATCTTGCTTTCAAATAATTATTGTAAAACAAGCAGGTTGAAAAATTAAACCCACAACTGTATCCACTTGAAATGAGAACGAGGATTAATTTAATTGATATCGTATTCGCTAATGTCCAAGAAGAATTAACCAAGTTTTTTGACAGATAAACTTTGCTCAAGAATTACCTTTTACGTTCATATTTATAGCATTGGGCATTATCTCGTCTAAACATTGTGTGAGTATAATCTTTGACTATTTAAGAAGAGAAATTCCGGGTATTTCCTCTTATCCGATTACGAAATGGGGATTAGGATAGTTAGAAATTCAATTTCTTTTCACTTGGGTAGGAATAGATGCAGCTTTCGCCTTCCTTCTTATATCCCCATATAGTTACGTACTTTTCTGAAATATTCCTTCGCTCTGTCTATCCAAGTATGAGGGAAACTCTTCGGATTAACATGTGTAAAGTCGTTTTCATCATCATCACCGTCAACGTCGTCGTTATCGCCATCTTTTGTACCTTTCTGATAGTCATTCCCTTGATATTCATCCCTATACCCACCATCTTTATCATCACCTTCCCCTTCTTCACTGTCTCCAAATACTTCACCGAGACCCTCTTCAATTTGATCTTCACCTTTCCCTTCTTCATCCTCTCCAAGTACTTCACCGAGACCCTCTTCAACTTGATCTTCACCTTCCCCTTCTTCATTGTCTCCAAATACTTCACCGAGACCCTCTTCAACTTGATCGTCTCCTTCTTCATCCTCTCCAAGTACTTTACCTTCTCGTTCTTCATCCTCTTCAAGCACTTCACCGGGACCTTCCTCACCTTCTTCATCCTCTCCAACTACTTCACCAAAATCATCTTCACCTTCCAACTCATAATTCACCTCTTCCTCCTCTTTCGCTGCATCTTCTTCCTCTCCTAGTCCTCCACCTATTAAATCATCGCCAGCGTCTTCTGCTTCATCTCCAATGTCCTCGTCTCTTTCATTGAGAACATCTTCGTCGTCATTAGTTTCAACATATTCATCATTCATTTCATCTCTTAGACCATCCACTGTTCAAGAAAGAAAATATAAATTAGAATACAACAAATACACCTTGTTCCAACATCCAAAAACTCTATTTGTGAAACATGTCTTTCACATTACTATTTCAAAGAAGTGTTCAAAATTAGAATTAAACATATTGCTTAACCAGAGATATGTGGACTCCCTGAAAACACGAGGTGTAAATAATATAAAAACCCAGATACAATCAGAAGCCTAATATTCAAGTGACTCGCCTCACTTATTAAATTTGGCGAAGCTAGACCAAATCTGGTTAGTTTAACATAAAAGAAATCGAAACCAACCAACACCGCACTTATTAGGTCCAACGGCTACTATGCCAGGCTAATTATAAGTTCACTAATTCTTACGCTCAAATCCCTTGAGCCCTCTTAATACTTTTCATGGTTGGAGGGGCGAAAACAGGAAGATTACATATTACAAATTTACAAATATCGTGCTTAGCCAAACTTGCAAGGTAGACTGTCTCACGTTTTTGGTCTGACGCAGCTTGGCCAGATATGGTTCTTGTACCATAAAAAAATCAAACTAACCACACTTATTAGATCGTGCGGCAGAATACAAACGTGCTACAGCAGGTAGAATACAAAGACGCCAAGTACTACGGGCCAAAACTCCTTTGCCTACCGAATACTTTTTATGTTAGGGCTTGGACCTTACCTAAACACAAGGGATAAATATTACAAATATATGAACCATACATGTATCCTAATATGCAAGATGATGCTTCTTACTTGCAACGTCTTACGAGCTAATAAAATAATGACTTCATGAAAACTACACAAGTAGCAGAGCCACATAACACGATATGGTGATTAGAATTGATGGGTGTCACAATTAAAAGGTCATGTATCAATGGCAAGCTAACATTTTCTTCCTATCCTATTGACGCCGTTTACAGCGGAGATTCTGTAGTAAATGCTGCTGTCTTAATAGTTTAGTCTTCAGATAGAAACACAAAGGATGAATTTGCGATGTCTTTTGTGGTGGTGTTTTGTGACATCGCAATGCGTTTGCAGCTCATGACATAGGAGAGATTTGACGAATATATAATTTTTCGCACACTTCTGTTACACCGACTTGTAAGAAATAGCTGCTACCTTTTTGAGAACTCCACTTCTTGTGCTAGTTGAGAAAGGTGTGAAACAATAATGTGAAGAAAAAGAATTGCTCGTATTTGTTGAATTAAAATTGAGTACACGGGGTTTTAATAAGCTTTATTTCATGTGAGTCTATGCTATAAACTGGTGTTGATACACACTACTTAACTTGGTATTAGAGCTCGATATTGAAGATTGAAAAACTTATTCAACTAAGAATTCTACATTTCAAACGTGACTCTATCTAACATTCAACTTTGACATCATCATCACAATATCACCTTTTTAAAAATATTAGTCGGATCATACATACCCGACACTTAGAAAAAATATATTTTTATTAACACTTTTCACTCCAAGGTGTTTCAACGAGATATCTTATTCATCAATATTTTTGGCCAATTTCGGTAACAAGATATCTCGTCATCAAGATATTGTGCATTTTTTTATGACATTTCTGGTCAGTTTTTCTCTAATTACGAGATATCTTGTTGCCACGATCCGCTAAAGATTTTACAATAACGAGATATATCGTCTTCACGATTTGCTAAAGATTTTACAATTACGAGATATCTCGTCAAGACAATCGTCAGGGTGGCTAAAGTTTAAAACTCCTTAGTAAACATTTCATTGAAAAAGTAAAGAAGTAACTTTCAGAATGAGGAATTAAATATTTACAGTCTCATATACCCTGAACCTTAAGTCGGAACCTTCGAATAGGATTCGTGGGTGTAAATGGTAGTTTCGTCGAAATTAAATCACGCCAACAATTTTACCAATTACACTGCAGTCCCAGAAAAATTGTACAACAATCTAATACTTCCTCGGCTTTCTATGAGAGCGTATAATTGCAGAAATATTACGGGGTATGAACTCCACAAGCTTGCAGAACTATTTTGTAGGCATTAAACACCATACTTCTTGCAGAGCTATCCACATTCTGTCGTATCTCGAGGTGTAGAAATGGGAATCAACTTTGTGTCGTCTGGAAATGCCAAGACCTAAAACTCAGATTAGTGTTCCTCAAACCATAATCTTCCCATGTCTAGACTTGTGTGGCGGTCCATTGTTCTGTTGAAAGAGACCAGACCCATCAAGATGAAAGATGAACCTGAACGGGTGTGACTCATCAGTAAGGATTCACACATTAATATTCCCATCTGAGATTCCCATTGAGTACGCTTGTAGACGTACTAGGATTCCCCATTGAATGGCAGTTAAACAAACCTCATAACATTACGGAGCCACCATCAGCCTATACTATCCGCTGTAAACATGCGGGATCCGTGGCTTCATGAAGTTTTCTCCACACACAAATCCTTTCATCTGCCCGAAACAGGTAGAACAAGATTCTTCAGATCAGGCAACTCGGTTCGTGTCATCAATTTTCCAGTGGAGATGTTCCCGAACCCAGGCGAGGCACATAGCTGTGTGTCGCGTATTCACCAAGGGTATTCGACTTGGACGTTTGTTCCTAAAGCCCAGATCAATGAGATGAAAATTCACAGTCATCTTACTGATTATAATCACGCTTTCCCTGCCTTTTAATGACCATTCTGCTGTCGTAAGTTATGGGTTTTGCCAGAACTCATGTAGTTACAAAACCACTTTGAAATTACCAGTACCACATGAAAATCCAAACTTCTCTTCCTCCAAAATGCTAGAACACATTTTACGAGCTTAAACTATTAAACTGTGTTCAATATCGCTTAAAACGTGATAACTTGTCATTGTCATGTCTGAGGCAGCTCTAAATGATTTCGCAAATGCCTATCGCTATATATATTTACTGTCAGACGCAACCATTAAAGTGCGTATGGCATTGTTGCTTTTCCATTTTTCATCGGCTTCTGTGTGCCAGTTTTTATGGCATTTCAATGAATACAAATTGCTATCCTCAAACGTTAGCTTGCTAATCTTTAATTTCAATGTTAAGACCTTCCTGAGAAAGAAGAAATATGCTAACTATTATAAATGCTAAGTAAAACACATATAACTCTCTTAATCACTTTATAGATACATTCATATACAATTCAACTAACATTGTTGTTCTCTTCTTCATACATTTTTTAATCAGTTAATCATTACACAAAAATTCGAATTTGTTATTTTAACATAGTTAGGCTTCTATTTTATCGATAGATAAGTTTCTCTCAAAGATTAGTTTAACATGATTTACCATCCCCAAACAGCATTCAAAATCTTATAAAGTATAGTTGTATAGTGTATAAATAAAAAGAGCACTTCCATTTAAGTAAAATAGCTAATAGTTTTTAAAAATATACTAGACAATGTTTATTACCTTCATTCTTCATAAAGCTATAATCGTCTGCATTTACTCCATTATATTCATCGTATTCTCTGGGTTCTACATCAGTAGGCATTGCTTGCGTAGATTTTAAAGCAACATTCAGAATTAGAAGACTGAAGAATATCACTGCAGATTTTGAAGCTAACATCCTTCTTGGATACTTCGAAAATTCTGTAGAATACATGATTCCAATATTTAGTAAGTATGAGAAAAAATGACACGAGAACTTAACACTGTCTGTGAACTTTACAGTTCATTTCGTCTTAATGACATGTTTGGCCCTAGCAAATTTAATTTAATTACAATTATATAACATATTGTAATTTCAATAAAAATCGAATATCAAACTGAGAGAGGAAATAGAGTTTGGGATATTCAAGATTGCCTAGATGAAATAAGCGATCTACCTCAAGACTATCTCAAAGTTATCCTTTTGTTATTGAAATATGCCTTATAACTATTACATAAAATTAAATTAAATTATAACGTCAATATAGACGTGTAAAAACTGAATTTTGAAACATGATCAGATAACGGTGTCTAAACCTGAGCAGGTGCCTCACTCTCCAAATTTCAACACAACGTCAACGTGATAACATTTGTAACCATGACAAATTTAACATTCGCCAATCCCCTTCCCGTCTCTCCGTCTTTCGTGGGATCCAATTTCAGGCCCACAACCCCCCGATTGCTAATACACGACTCCACCAATTGAATTACCATCGTCATTCTTTAAAATTCGAAACATTTTTTCAATCAGCTAAGCTTTAAATATTTTAAATAATAAAAATAACCACCTCCTTTACTAAGTATTCTGTTAAAAAAATTTCTAGGAAACTTTTTTGGTTTTTAAAGCGTATTTTGTAATTATCAACTGTTAACGAACATCGAACTGCTACTCGTATTCTTGACTCAAAAATATTCCTTCATCGGACCGTGGTTCACAGTTACGAGATGGTGTCCTCGAAGCTTTTCTTTCGGAATTGATCCCGGACAGCTACAAATAATCCTTTAGGTTGTTCCAGTGATAATTGAATTCTACTACCTCCCGTTCATCTAAAATATTCAGCGTTGCAGACATAAATTATAATTGAAGCGCATTTAAAATTATTAATTGAGGTAAATAGTTAATTAAAGTTGCACTGGAACAACACGACGGCCTATTGGTGACGGTACGGTATCAATCCGAAAGGTAGAGAACCGGAGACAGCAACCTGTAATTTTGAACTATGATCAGATGACGAGATCCGCCCCTGAACTGGCATCCCACTCTCCAAACTTCCACGCCACGCCAACGTAAACAAAACCTGATATATTTTACAGCGGCACATTAACCAAAACACTAGTGGACAGTAAATCACGTGAGAGGGTCAATGGAACAACAGGTATATCCTTTAGGGTTCACTTTGTAACTGTGACAATATTTTTTTCTTATTTTATATATTTATGTAAATAAGAATTAAGTGTTGGTTTTCACATTGAACATCCCATCCATTTCCAGTTATTTATCCGTTTTAGATCATTCTATTGCAAAATCAGTGGTTTCTACGTTTGGTGTTTGTTTATCTGCATGTTGTCTACGTACAAACGGTTAGGTACATTATTTTCATGAAAATTAGCATACTGTGAGTATATATATTCATTTCTTGACTAAACTAAATTACGTCAGTCGATTCGTTTTCACGTTTTATGTCTTTTATGTGTTTGTGCACGTATTACCAAAATTGCATTCATAATATTGTTTTTTTTTTAATTTTATATTACTTAATAATTAATTAAGAATTTTATAAAACTTATTTGATTTAGAGAATGCATTATTTCAGTTTTCTTTGCTTACATATTTAGGCCTGTTTCATGCAAAAATATCAGAGTAAGTATACTTAAATCAGCCATAATTTGGTAGTGTGAGAGAAGCTGGAAGGTACATTGAGCATTGCCTAATTATCACTAATAACAACTTTAATTTTCTCTACTGACTTTAGTCTTATTTCTTTCTGATTTATGCTGTAGTAAATTTAATAAAGGGGTTTATTGTTTTTAATAAAATTTCTTTCTTATTCATCACATGCAACAACTACCACACAAAGTGGTATATTCAAAACTGCATTCAAGTTGAAATAAAGAAATTTTCTATGGAACTTCGCCGATATTGATGTAAAATTAATGTTACAAGAGTCCGAACTAGAGGTTTTGAAATATTGAAACTTCTCTGTTGTAATGACACGGTCAAAGTGTTGCCTACTTAACAAGCTGAAGCATGTTTAAGCATCTTATATCTGTTAAAAGACTTGAAAGTAGTGATTACTTTTTTTAACGCAGACAAAGTTACTTACTTTTTAAAAAAAACTAATTTTCGGTTGCCTTTTCTGCATAGAAATTATAAAAATTTCGAAGAGGTGTGAAACAATTTATTTTCCTGGCACTTAAATGAGGTTGATATTTTTATATGTAAGAGAAAATTGATTATGTATACATTCTGGTTACTTTTTCAACTACCGGTAACCAATTCAACTCAAGTTAGATCGAGTTAGTTTTTTTATATAAAACCACAGAGGGGTGCCCACTAAATTAGTCAATCATATAGGATACGTTCCAAGGTATACCTGGTGTTATGTTATGTATCTCAAAGTTTGCTTAGTAATTTTCAATTTAGTTGTTATTTAAAAATACTTTGGTCGTTTGTCGTTTTTCTTTTTTAAGTTCTCGTCTCCTTCGATATATTCCTTTGATCTTTCGATTTCTGAACTGACAGAAAGTTGATATATTTAGCGTCTCCAATCTCTACATTTAAAAAAAGGCTTGCCAGGATTAGCATCCTGCGAGGAAACCGGTTAAGCATTATCAGTACCGTTCATCGAACGGAAATCCCAGCTTGTTTTTTTTCCTGTTTACGTTTCCCAAAATGATTACAGGTCTTTGTATCCTGTGTGGAATCGAACCAAATGGAGATAAAATTTTAACAGAATAGTATTCGCATGTAAATGCAAAAGTTGACCCTCATTGATCACAAGTAAATGAAGAATGTATTCATGTATTACTATAATTAACTAGTAGAGATGATTGGTTGGCCTGGGATTTTAAGATGTGCGGTTCATATTTGACCAAACTGGGCCAAGCACAACGCCATGTAATGGACGAATACATACAAGGAAGGATTTACTGACACGTAAGAGAACTATGTCCAGGGAGAAATCGAACCTGAACGGTCTATGATTCTCAGGTTGCTAGTGCAGTTGGTGAACCCACCGATCCATGACGATCCTTAACTAGTAGAGAAAAGAGTCCAATATAACTTGTTAATGTTGTTGTTAACTCGCTTTGGTCAAGGTATAACCTAGACCACGTCCAAAAGACACGGCGTTTGACAAGTTACACAGCGACCATTGACGGACAGGCAGACTAACACAACCAAGTTCAGACACCAAATGAATGCAAGTACTCATAGTATATAATGTTTAATGAAAATATATTTAACCATTTGACGTAGTACGGGTGTACATATACAGACAGACACCAAAAGCACGAGAAACTGATTAAGCATTAGAAGGGCCCAAAACGGATAAATAACTTGAAATGGGTTGAAAATATTCAATGTACAAACACTCCATTTTTATTTATTACAAAACAGAAACACATTATATAAATTATTATTAGTATCGCTTATATTTCCCATTCTAGCTTCGCTCAATAATGTTCTAAAAACAAAATATTTAATTTAGAGAACAAAAATAGTGACACTCTTATAAAAATATACGCAAAGCGAAAACATTAAAAATGTTTTATACAATTTTAAGTACATTCCTGTGAACGCGTGCAGGTGATCTGAAAATTGTTAGATTATTACATCTATATAAATAAGAATGGAGTGTTTGTTTGTACATTCAATATTTTCGACCCATTTCAAGTTTTCTATCCGTTTTGGACCCTTCTGATGCCGAATCCGTCTTTTTCTCGTTTGGTGTCTGTCTGTCTGTCTGTCTGTCTGTCTGTATGTTGTGCCCTATACACGTCCACGCGGTTTAAGATATTTTCATGAAAATTTGCATACAGTGAGTACTTATCTTCATTTAGTGAGTGGCATTGGTTGCGAAAGTCTGTCTGTCCGTCTTTCTGTTCTATGCTCGATTTTGTGATAGTGTGTTTGTGTAGACATCACATGAATTGTATTCCAGATATTTTATTGCATTGTATTATATGTTATACATTATCTATTAGTTTAGTGAATGTAATATTAAACATTTCTTTATTGTTATATTTAGTTGAGTTTCATGCTAAAACACCTGAGTAAGTATACTTAAATCAACCAAAATTTGGTAGTTTGGGAAAAATTGGAATGTTTATTGAATATTACGATTACTTCGATTGCTTTACCAATACTGTGCTGAAAAAGTAATTATTCTTCAAAAAATTATTATTTTTTTTTTATGGAATTTCATCTCTGATACTTCATTTATTTCAAGTCTTATTTTTATTCTTTGCGCAATGAAAACGATTTAAGAATATTTGGGACAGACGATATTTTTCAATGAAACGAGAATGAACAAGATCGCGCGAGCAGTGATATTTTTTCTGCTTCTTTCGCTCTGAATTAATTTCACATTTCTAAATTTTGTACACTTTTAGTTGTAAGTTGTGGCAACTGTGCGAGATCAAGAGATAAAATTGAATCACAAATTAATATCTTTAGAACAATGTTTTGCGACATCTTTTATTTTGTTTTATTTCGCTGTTTCCTGTTTTAAATATTTATTATTTTAATAAATGTGTTTTCCTTCTCATCACACCCAACAGCACCACAAAGTATTAGACTTGAAAATGTTAGGTAAGTCAGTATAAATTTTCAGTAAATTTTAAGTGTAGTTATGCCGTTATTTAAAGAATAATGCCGTTATTTAAAGAATAATGCCGTTATTTAAAGAATAATGCCGTTATTTAAAGAATAATGCCGTTATTTAAAGAATAATGCCGTTATTGAAAGAATAATAATGTTTATTAATCCAAACTGGAACTTTTTCCAACATTAAAAAATTCGTTGTAATAATGACAGGAGAAGATTGCAAAATTTCACAATGTCGCATACCGGAGGCAAGAGTGCCACAAGCAAAAAAATATTGTTTTGTTGACTATGAGTGCGAAAGCACTCGCCGTAAATCGTAATTTTAATTAATTGAGTTGAACATGAAAAGAACTTAAGAAAGGGAATTCCAAATCTTCCTATAAATCGTCTTTTATAGTAGTAACCTTGGTATCACCTTTCGGCGTTTTGTAGCTTTGTCATATAGCAATTGTGCGATGTATGTGAAATGTATTACATGAATGGATATGTATGTGTAGGATTTGTGTCCAAAGTAAGTTGTAGAAAATATAAAGATGGCGAAAGATGTTAAAATAAATTTTTATTCTACAAAAAACGTAAGTCATTATATATTTTGATTATCTCTTCAAGCTAGAGTAAACCAATTCAAACCGAGTAAGGTCGGGTATTTTGCTAGTTTGTTATATAAGTGCAAATGATATTTTGTGAACTCTAACCATGATAGTAATGTGATGAAAAATGTAATTTAGAATTTAGAAGAATGAGAGACGGAGCGAAAAAGAGAATTGATCTATGATCTAGATAATTTTGTATCTTTTTTAGCTTTCTCAATTAAAGTTAATGTTTTAATAAGCGTTCGTAACCATATATGCTATCAAAAAGCCTATTTATAATAATTTAATGCACTCAAACTGATATTCTAACATCCAAAAAATGAATAGAATAATCATTGGCAAGGAAAATTTGGTTCGAATCACCGAATAACATTCACACACACACAATCCTTTGGTTGTAGCATGTAAAGATTATGATGATAACTACATTTTATGTATACTATTTTTTTCAGGAATGAGTGAAATTATGCTAAGGTCATCGGCTCGGGAAAGCGAACCATTCTTCTCAATTTTGCAGGAAGCAACTAATAGGACCAGTTATCGTTTGGTCTCGACGTCTACAACTTAAAGTTTAGAAGAGATTTTACGGACTTCGAAATTTAAAGGAGAAAGTATAGCTCTAAATCTAGAGCAAAAGCAATTAGAGGTAGTCAAAATTAAACTCATGGTTAGTATATTCGCATATGTTTTTATATTTTTTTAAAACGTTTCCCCTAAACATTATTTCATTACAGTGGGAGAGTAAGGACTTTAATGAGTCCTGCCCATATATAAACATATCCTGAGTCATTAAATTTCTTAAATGATATTTCGCATTATAAAGCTATTTGAAATATTAAAAAATAACATTATTTCATCACCGTATAAAAAGCAAGCACCAGTACTTAATCTCTATTGGGATAAATTCACTGATCTATGGTGAGGTAATTTTAATTAACGTCGTACAGAGCAACACAACGGGCTATTGACGACGATCAGGCATCAATCCCCTAAGGGAAACATCCGAGGACAACACCACGTAATTTTGAAACTTGGTCAGATGACGAGGCAACACCTGAGCTGGCACCCTACTCTGCAAACTTCCACATCAACCCAACGTGAAAATACACTGAGTTCACACACATATTGCACCCCGGCAAAAAAAGTGACACAACTCAAAAAATAAAAAAAATTATATTATGTCATTGAAAAATATGTATAAGGTGCCCCAGCGTGTTATATTACTATTCTATTGAATATAATAAAAGTTACCACCATAAATACTTACCTAAAATTTGAAAGAAGCTTATACTATTTGAATATAAGTTTTATAGTATCCTTTAATTTGATGTTACTTAAATTCTGCAATTTTGAGTTGTGTCACTTTTCTTGCCGCGGTGCGATATGTCTAGCTCATATACGCAGACAATAGTATTATGGAAGAGATGGATAGGAATTTGAAATATATTTAAACTTAGTATAATTTTCTCAATGTAAGCTTTATCAAACAATTCAGATATATGTACTTATATTTCAATAACATATATTATGACTGCGTTATAGGTTTATAAATTGTTTTACAGCGCATATTTATCTGCCCAATCATCAAATAACAATCAAATATTTTTTATTTGTTAAATAAAAAATGAATAAACAATATTGTTACCTCCACACCAAAGGCACAAATATGCAAAAATCATGTTTCTACGAAAACGTGTTCAAAGTTTTGTTGTTTCGTGAAAAATAGAGTTACGACTCAAAGCCTATGTTCCCATCAAAATCGCCATTTTCATTAAGAATCAAGACGATTCGTGACTTTTTAATAGCATAAAATATGAGATGGTGACTCAAAAAATGCAGTTTGGTGCCTTTGGCTTGGTAGTATCGATATGTTCCAACCATGTAATACTATTCTATCATATTTTGATTAAAATGTCGAGAAAACATAAAATTGCATTCTTAAATTTAAAACGTCAACAGTACAAGTAATCGCAAAGTAAATCATAATCTAAACTCACGTACCTATAGTTCAAACAATCGCGAAGTACCTTCAAGTTTTGAAGGTTATGAATGGAAGATGGTACAGGAATCTTATTCTAAGATCAAATTGGGGACTACAACTGATTTTCCTTATGACAGAATCCTAATCTAAAGAATGGACACGAAAATATTATGTATCTATCATGAAGCCTAATCAACAGTAAAAGCGGATATCTCTGGGAAGAGGAAATGCTTGTCTGTATCCGATCAGATCTTTCTTCCCGATCTCTTAACTTTTCTTACATAGGAAGTAAAATGCTACCATGGCGATTTTCTGGTGCAACCCGGGACTATTCACAGAATTCTGATGGTTTACCTTCGAATCGTAAACTGCACTGGAAGTGACCAGTCACTGGAGCAAAAACTTGTTTCAATTTTTCACCAGTTCTGGTCAAGAATGACTGTTTTTTCCGCTTGGATCTTAATTCCTTTTGACTTACAGGACAGTTTTATTTCGAATGATAACCTAAAATATGCGGGAAGCATTTCATTAAATGATGATCGGTACAAATTTTTCAATAGCTGAAAAATTCCACTTGAGTATTTTACTTTTAAATATATGTATTTAAAATTCCAAAGAATAAAATATATTTCACTGAAATAATCCAACCAGCTTTTGACGAGCACAATTAGAACTGTAGCCTGGATCAACTGAAGGTGCGGACATCCATGCTTCAACCAAAGTTTTGTGATTTATTTTTCATAATAAATTTTAATTTCATGCAAAAAAGTATTAATATTGCCATTTGAATATACGCTATCAATCTTGTTTTTTTGAATGATTAATTACTTCTCACTTCACAGAAAACAATTTCTCATGAGAGTATAGTCAAAAGCAATGTTTAACTTAAATGTAAAAACAGATTTTGGATTTCATTTTCCATCTTTAATAAATTAATTACTTTTTAAGTAAATATAATTCTTTTAAACACCCTTGAATTTATACTCTCACTTTAGTGGTTTCACAGCAGAGAATCGCTTATACTGTAGTTTCGGTTTGGTTTCTCACTTTATAATTTTATTTTTCTCTAGCATTTATATAAATCACTGTTGCAGAAAACGATTATTTCTTATGCAGGCATGCAAGAAAGAGAGAGATATATAATTTCAAATTTTATTAGATTACAAAGTACATGAGTCTAGCTTTGTGAAATTTTCTTCCACTTTTAAATCTATACTAATAGACTTCTCAACTAAAATATCCTGAGAACAGTTTCGTAATTTATTGAAACCAACATTAAAATTACACTTAATCTATAAAATGTAATTTTATGTTATAATGCTGCTTTCTTCATGCGTAAATATTTTGACAGAGGAGCGCAGTTCGTTTCTGTTTGACGTTTCTAAGTAGAAGTGAATATACAGTTATGTTATGTACTAGTTGTTCTTCATAGAAAATGAATGGGGTATGAATTACTGGAGATTTGACTCTGTTGTAACACTTTTTCAGAGTTCCATGCTCAAGAACAGATTGAGAAGGGGGTCAAATCTTTGAGATGTGATCCTCTTCAACCCCCAACACCACCACAGTTTTTCTTTGTGGCCCATTCCTCCAAAAATAAGAGACTGATAGAACCCATTATCCAATAAAATGGATAACTAAATATACAGGAGGCTCGACCTCACACATTAGCTGTCGTAAAGATACTATATTAAGAAACAAGGGAGCCAAGTTACAGAATTCCAGGCCCTTTCTACCCCTTACGATATTTATATTCCTGTGTCCCGGACCCCCAAACATGAAGAATAAATATAAAAACCATGCAGTCATTATTAGTAGTGAAAAGTATAAATATATAAAATTATGTTCCGTATACACACAAGTGTGAGGCAAAAAAAAAATATTTCCCTTTTTCTTTAACGGAAATCCTTTAGTAGTATATCTGATTTCGCTTTGCATTTCCTCCTTCTTACACTCCTTTAATTTAAATACTACTTTGTACTAGTATACTAACTATCACTTCTCCACCGTCAAATAAATCTCGATTGCGAATACTTTCCTAATCTCTCTTCAAAACCCTCTCTCATTACACCAGTAGACATACCATGTAAACCTATCGATCTTCAAGTGAAATACACTAGGTAGAAATGCATAGTTCTAAGAAAACGAAGTTGGGAAATGTAATTCGCTATCTTAATCACTTTTCGGGGAAAATCTAGCCTTTATGCAAAAGAAAATATGACTTAGTAGACTTCATCTGTCTAAATGTCACCACCTTCTTGCTTAAAAAGGCTAAAAACCTTACATTTTGAAAATTTTCAATGTTTCACTTGTAAACCAACCATACGTTCTATCCTGCCATGATAACCGATTGCACAAGCGACGAGCTTATTGTAGTAACAGGGAGATTACAATGTTCTATTCACAACAGCAAAACAAGTTTCGTTGATAACAAAGCGATATATGTAAGACGCATTTATATCTGATGTGTTTAACCAGGAGAAACATATGCATGACGCAAATCGGGTGTGACATGTATCCCCACAATAGTTTCTCCATGTTGATGCCACTCAGATTGAGAATCACGGTTGCAATCCTCATTTACATACAAAAGCTCGTAAGCACTATATCTAATATGTATAATTTATTTCCAGCTGGACTGAACGCAGTGAGAACAATTCTAGCAAGACAACGCTAAACACTAAAAAAAAAAAACAGGTTTCTCTGATGCACAATAATGTTTTATTGCTAACAAGATAGTTTTCTTTTTTGGCTGGAGGAGAAAATTCTCGTTTCCTCAATGTCTTCAATGCCCTCAAGCCGATTCACGATCTAAACACTGATGGCCTTGGCGTCCGACCTACACATGCGCGCGATTTCTAAGAGTAAATGCTGACAAATATCAATTACTGGTGGGGAAAAGGTCGGTTGAAATAACGAGAACAAATTCGAAACATCGTAGTATGTACGACCCAAAGAAAGGAAGCAAGAGTCGAGTGAAAGTAGGTTGTCAAGGGAAGACTTTGGAAGGATCTTTATCAAGTCCAAATTTTGACAACCTTGATGGCTTAATGAAGGCGTTTACTCTCTTTCTAGCAAATCTTTATTTTTTATAAAAAGGATGTGCGTGTATATTCTCTATACGAATCCACACCGTTTGACCAATCCACACCAAATGTGGTACACTTATACTTTATAACACTGCGGAAAACATAGTCTGTTACTTTCCCGTCTTCAGACCAATCTGTAGCGCACTTACGACCATGAAAATTGGCACATACCCCAGGAAGCCCCAATTTTAAAATCTAAAGTTTGTTTCTTTGCAATAAATGAATATAGACAAGGTAACACGTTCTACAGGAAAGTTAACAAAGGAAAATGTCGCGGTCCATATTTGCGCATTACTTAATTTCATTAATCATAAATCATGATCTTCTTAATCAATGTTTTTCTAATGTCTTTTTCGAATTGCTCTATTTCACCTCAGTAAGTCGAAATTCGATACTCTTTGCATAATCTTCGTTTTCCAGAATTTTGCATTTTATCATAGGAATTTCGTTTGTGTTTGTATATGTCTGTCTTTTGCATATTGCAATATATTATTCAGGAATTAAGTGTATAAATTTTCATCCGAAGTAAATTGTAGAAGCTATGAAAAAGTTAAAAAGTATTTTCCGTACAACTTAAATTATTACATTTGTTTATGTAAGAAAAGTGATTATCTAATTCACTTTTCAATCAACATTTAACCATTTAAACCCGAGCAACGCCGGATTATTCAGCTAGTGTTCCATAAAAAGAAGATATTCGAGAGACAAAAATAAAAACTTATCTAATCATCCTCTATAAGACAAAAATTAAAATTAAAATGCAATTTGATGTTTTAGAATTTCGTTGCCATCTGAATATCTATATTTTGTCAGTGAAAAATACCGCACGAAAGAAAAGAAGGAAAATATTATGAAATTTCTATTTTCTGACAAATCTTGTGCAAAATTATGTGTAAGGGAATTTTACTCGGGGAAAAACTTTAAATCGAATATTATTTTTAGCTTAAATGATAAACTAAAGTCTTTATTTCATCGTTCAGAATTGTAATTAAATCCACTAGGATTTTTAATCATAGCCATAGCTGATTTTCAAACAGAATTATTTTTAAACATTGGAAATATACTTTTCACTTTACCTAAACCTCAGAACTATGTTTTAAAGAAACTGAATCACGTTGTTAAGTTAATTAAGGAAAAAGAATTTCTCCAACATACGTAGTTAAAAAATGGAAAACCATCCAGAGTGACGTTTTCTTGTAAACATTTACGAAACAGAACAACAAAAGCAACGAGGTACCTTGAAATTAATGAAACGGCTTAGAAATACCATTCTACGAAGAATTAAGCGAAATGCATAAAATATCCAAACAAAAAGTTTAATATTTTTGCAAGACCGATTTGTATTTACTAAGGTTTCCAATTTTTCAATTTTTAGTTGTACCAAAAAATAACGCAAATTCATCAATTAGCACTTATATTAACGGCGAATATTTGAATCCTAAAGAGTATGATATTTATTAAACACTTACTATTATTTTTTATACTATTTTGAGAGTAAGAGATGGAATAGACTTTTTACGCAATAATGAGACTCAATGCATTTTTTCTCAATCGGACTCCGAAGAATAAAAATATGTAAGAGATACAAAGGAATACAATTGTTTTGTTTCTAATGCTCGACCATTGACCTCTTCGACCTTCGACACAACCAGGGGCGAACTTGATGTCTATTCGTGAAGTAGTACTCAGTAGAAAGCAATTGCTAGTCGAAACAGGGACAATCACCAACATCCTTGCATGATTCGATGTTCGGTGGCAGAAGAAAGCTTTGACCACTATACAAGTTAGGCGGCTTTGAATAGAACAATAAAAAATATACTAAAGCTTTCAGGATAAACTATGGATTTTTTCCTTTAAATGTTTCTGTTTGTAAAGTAATACAGATCCCCCAAGGAAATTAAATGTTAATTTAATTTTTGTCAAGTGATTTAATTAATTAGTTGCTTTATTAATAGATTGCCTAAATGAAAAATTTCAGTAATTTGTTAATATTTTCAATTATGGACAATGAATAACAAGAAACATAGGAGACGAAGAAAAGTTGTTCTAAGTAGGTGTTGATATTGTTTTATTTTTATTCGAAATATTTAGAATTGATGGAAAGGAAAAAATATATACACTCTGTAAATCTAATTCAAATAGAGAAAACAAGTTGAGAGGTTTCGTGTGGACAGTTCCAAGTTACATCCCTATTTTTATAAATTTACTGTATACAAAATTCTATTATACATCATACCGAAAACCAGTTTGAAGTTACTAATATGGATTATAAACCAAACTAAAAAACTTTCGTTTTTACGTTTAGACTGTCAGATTGCCTATACATAAGTGCTGAAAGTAGTCTTTGACTAAATTTCTTACTAATTGATAATTTCGACTGTCTTTCGAACATTTTACCCCTAACATATTCAAACAGTTTGCATACTAACTGGTCAGTGCTTTTTATAATTATGAAACCTAGGCAGAGCAGATTTAAAAGTTTCTTAAAAGTCTCTTTATTTTATACTGTTCTTTACAAATTACGTTTTGTATTTGAGTGAAAAATTAAAGTTTGATGAATTCAGCTATGGTGATTGTAAACAGCCCTGATGATTTACAAAAATACCATAACCAACATTTGTGTGAAAATTTAAATAATTTTGTCATACTTCTTAAAAAAGACAATAAAATTACTAAACATTAATAATCTATAATCAAATTAATCTTTGCATCTCAATAATTTCTGTTTTGTTAATTTTAACCTTCCATTGCTTATGTCCCTAAATTGAATTACATATTACAGTTTCAGGGAAAGGGAATCAATAGAAATGTCGTTTTTACAAGACAATCGCATTTTTCACTGACAAAAACTCTTTTTGACAGTTTTTTCTTTCAGTTCTCTCGAAAGTTCCAAGGTTACATACATTTCAATTTTTTATTTCCTCCTCATTATAATGGTTTACATTCTAAGACCCCTGCGGGGCTATCTCAAAGAAGAAACAAGGTGCCATTCCAGAATACGATCTAATTATTATTCCGACGATAGGTATTTTTATCTTTTTACTTAGTTCATGGGCGATATGCGCTTCATGCTACTGAAGCTAAAGAACAAGTTTCCCTCAATGTCGTTTTTTTTTCTCGAAGTGATGGTTACTGGACCTGCGAGCAGCCACCGAAGGTCTGAAAGACTTCCAGTGACTTGGGCGATCAATTACAGGTTTCCCTGACGGCATTTTCGGTTTCAGCCAATAAGATGCTTTGAAAAGAAGACAACAGAACCATGAGTACAAACGGGAGACTATTGAGACTATTATTCGAAACTTTCTCTGGACTTAATTAGTAGACTGGGTTAGTAGAAGCAATTCGTTTTGCAGTGATATCGTTTGTGTTTGTATTAGTGTGTTGGTGATCACTAAAATATCTCTATCCACGTACTTCAGAGACTGCCGATTCGAATATTTTTGCACATATGGTGAAGGAATTTATGAACCATTTTGTTTCGACTGATTTTTCAAAATCTGCATTTGGAATTTATTCTGAAGGTAAAGTGTAAAGTGCGATTTTGTGTCAACGCACAATTCCATAAGCTGCTTCGTAATTTCTAAAGAACTTTACAATATTTTTTCACAGTCAAATTATGGAATTTATGATATGTAACCCAAGACAGGTGCATGGATAGTAGACAAATACTTAAACTGAACTCTTGTGGTTTGAGTTAACAGCATCTTCAATCTCAAGCGCATTTAAGCGGCAAAATGAAACAGCTCAGTGTAATATTACCCGTTTTAATTCTGTTTTCAATTTTACTGCTCATATCTGGAGCAGAAAACTCAACTTCCAATGCGAATGCAACTGAAATCATAAATGATGTTTTAAGTACTGTGATTGCAACAAGTACTGACAGCCCTGCAGTAGCTGTAACAACCGAGAGCGACCAAGACAATATTGAAAGTGTCACAAGTGCAACTGAAAGTGCTATTGAGACAACTACCTTAAGTGTGCTTCAAAAATGGCAGAACATGGAAAAGAGGACGAAAGAATTCGCTAAAGACACCATTAAAAGTATGATGGGACGAGTCATAGAAGGTTCCGGTGACCTAAACATATCTGCCAGTTGTAAAAGAGATGGACTGAAATTAATTTCCGGCTTAAGAGATATTAAAACATGGGCCTTCAGCTGTAAGTATTTGCCTTTCATGTAAACATTCTTAGAATATTATATGCATGATATTACTTTTTACCATGATAATTTTTGAAATACTATAAATGATTGAAGGAATGCGATATCTTTTTATGCGATGTTTTATAATCCTAAAAGTTAAGGCAGTTTTCAAAACGGGCTATTCTTTTTTTATTTCATATCTTATTTCTAAAAAGATATACATACAGAAGATCTTTCTAAAATATCTCCTGCATTTCAATACATTAGAATTTGAAGATTTATCTATTTCTCTGCCATTGGTTTGAACTGGGTAAAATATAAGTATTTATTTTGGAGTGCATAAAAACATTTCCTTACAGACTGTTTTTAATACATATGCTTAGTCATTATGTAATGATGGAAAACGCAATATCATGTTTAAAATTGTTTTTATTGTTGACTCTTAATTAGGTTTGTGATTACTATCATATACAACATGTTCTTCAGTAGTAAAGGAATAAAACATTGGCAGATTTTCAAATCCAATTTCTGATTTAAAAATACATTACCCGTAATTTAATTTGTTATGGAAATCACGTTAAACGCGAATGACTCCAGGTAGCTTTTCAGTGCCATGTGTGAATGAGAAGTGAGTTAGTTGAATAGTTAGCAAAGCATTGTTTCTTTGCTGAGAATCTTTAGTAAGACGCGTGAAATACAATGCAATTTTGTCCACCAAAGAATACTTCATGTTGGAACGAAACGGACGTATCAATTACGGAGTAGCTGGCAGAAAACCGCTAACCTCCACATCAGAATTGATGGAGTTATTGGTTGTAAATAGCTATAAGGGGAGAACGCTAAGGGAAGTTACAATGCACTTTGTAAAAGGAATATAACTGTAATTGATACAATTAGGAATCCAATTCACGTTCCAAAGAGGGCGGGGAAAAGACAATCAGTACCAAAGAGAGGATGGTGAGTATGCATGAGCTGTGGTGTTGATTAGGGTAAAAATAAAATAAAAGGATATAAAATAAAAAATGTAAAAGGTCAAGATGGTGGAATCTATGATCGGACTCCGTGAGGAGTCCCTGAAATCACCACATCGACGTTTTGGACGGGGAGTACGTTGGTATGAAAATCGCGTTCGAGGTGAGATTTGAGTCTCTTACCAGATTTCACAAGGGAGGTGTCATATGGAGGGATACTTTGAAAGAGTGCATTGAGTTGGGTAACACTATCTATATAATTCTATTGTATTGCAAGTTAATTTTAGTAGTGGTGAGTAAGTTCATCACTATACTTCATTTCAAGATTTTATCAGTGGGGGAATTCTATAAATGTTACCACTAGTTGATAGCTTGACAATTGTGTGAGACAGTAACAGCTTGATTTAGATCACGGGTGTACTTTCGTATACTTGGTCATGCAATGGATGAATTTGACATTTGAATGTATCTTGTGTTACCTTTAGCAGTCAATTGTGTGTCTCCGTGTGAAGTGAAAACTAGCACAATAGCAACGAAGAGTGAAGTAATGATCGGAATTGATACAGTATATGTTAATACAGAACTTCAGACAGTTGTTGGACTTTATTAGCATCGTTGTTACAATCCAACTGTTCAGTATGGATCATCCATCGAAGTGTGTGCTAATTATTTCAAGTGCCATGTAGTATTTTTCAGAAGCGCCATCTGACTTTTTGCAAACTGTGTATGTTCACATCATGTCCAGGTCACTAATATAACAAGAAGCGTTAAATCTGATGTAATTTAGTCTACCAAAAAGTATTTCATGCCAGTGTCTAGTTATACTGCCTTATATGCTGCTGTATTTTAAATTAATTTTTGTAGTTGTTTCTAAGTTCATCACAGGTCAAATCATCACTAAACAATGAACAAGTTTATTTCTCATAGCTTAAAAGTACATAGCGTAGTTAAGAAACGATAGCATAATCCATCAAACCATCGAGCAAAAAACAGACATGTAAATTCATATTTATACTGTACTATGAACTGTAAAGGAAACTTCCCTTTACTTTGATGCAAACCTTAAAATTTACATAGATATGTGAAAACAGATGCTAACAAACTAAAACATTTTACCTTGTTCATCGTATAGTTAATTGTAGATATATTACACTAAAACTACTTAAACAATGAATTTATTTCTGTCGTCTACAGGAACTTGTTCTAGCAAAATAAATAATGACTTGTGATAGTAGGTGGGTGGTATTTTAATTAACGTAATACTGGAGTAACACAACGGGCTATAATGACTTGTGGATCAATTTCCAGAATTTTGATTATCTAAACAGCTATATATTAATGTTATTATCTTTGCTATCTTAAAACAGCTATATATTAATATTATAAGAGCTTTGTATTAATGTTATTCAAATTGTTCTTATATCCAACAGGATAAAGCATTTCCGCTTTCAAAAGTTATGGTCTCATTTCTTTCCAAATGAAGACAAAGAAAAACCGAAAGACGCTTACGCATAACAAATAACTTACTACTCAATCATTGTAAATTATTCAAGCTTTAAATTTAGTTATTCTTGCCTCATAATTGTAATTTAAGGTATGGCACTAAACTACATAAGGGTCTCGTTTAGTGGTCAAATGTCTTGTTTCTTACAAGAACTTGCTGCAACAAGAAAAATAATGACCTGTCGCCAAATTTTCAGAATTCGGGTGCTCCATAAGCTTGCCTTTGAACCTTCAGTAAATTTTTAATCTGCGCCGAGGATAGATACTATAAAAATGGGTCTTATATAGCATGTTAGTTGATAAAATTCAATTGATAATTATCTAAAATAATATATTCTTTGTGTGAAATTTGTAATTACTCAGTTAAAAAGTGTCTGAAAATATGATAGTAATTCATTGTTACATAAATTTATCTTATGAGTTCATATTTAAATAATTCTGTAACTATTTTAAGATATGCATAGCTATAACGTGAAAATCATTTTAATGATTTTATAAACGAATTCAAATTTTACTTGGAAACAACAAAATTGTGAGCTAAATACATACAGAGAAAGGAAAAATTATTCGCTATATGACAGAAATAAAATGGTAATGTAGAATAACATCATGTATATACATTTTTAACGAACTGAAGCCACATTATAGTTATTCACTACAGAAATTCTGTTAAGTATCCAATTCCTTTCCATTTAATAGCTAAATTACATATCACATTAAACTCTGAAAAGAGAGCGAAGTACACAAGAAGGAAAAGTAAAACGATTAACTTAATGTGAATGGCATTGCTTAAACCTTTGAATGAAGGCAAACTTATTGTAGCCTGAAGACACATTTATCAAGGACAAATCAATGAAAAATATCATTTTTCATGGAGACTACTTTTCAAGGAAATGAGCTTTCGAAAGATCGTGATATTTCTGTCCTGATTGTGTGCCAACCAGTTCAATTAATTTTTCACTTCGATTTCACGATTTGACATTCTGATGTTTTCGATATATAACGGTATAACTCAAATGATATGTGATACCGAAAATCTTATCGTATATCTCTTGAAATTCAAAGAAACCATTCTGCAGCTCATGACGGGAAACGCAGAAAGTTCCAAGAGGAAGGAAGCGTCTAGTTCTTCCAACGAAGCAATAAAATCGGAAGTGTAAATTCTATCCTTTTTTCAAGTTAAAGTTTCACACATTCCTTGCATTCAAAGATTAAGGAAAGTAATACATTTCATGCATTATTTTTACAACATATTTTTGAATGAAACCAAATTGAAAATTCGCTTATTTTTAACCCACTTTCGTATGCTCTTGTTATAGAAAATATGGAATGTTTTCAAGAGATTATACACAGTCGAGCCAAACATAGGAACACGGTAATTTTCAAAGGTTACCTCAAATATATGATAGCCTATAGTGATTTGTATAGTCGAGGAAATTCAATAAAAAACTGGTGAATGATAAACTTTTGGAATTGTGAAATCAGAGACACATAGAAATGGGTTCTGCTATCAAATGAACTTATTCACAACTTCATTATTACACGCAAACGTATTGTAAAGTCTTCGTTAATGTTCAAGGTTGTTAAACAGTCTACAAAGGAGATCCTACTGTGTAGTTTTTATTTTAGTAGTTACTCTTCTGTGTCATTCGGCACCTAGTGAAACATCAATACTTCAGTTCAAAGACCTTTTTATTGTTCACTTTTGTTTTTGTCATCACTCATTTTGTTTACACATCGGTTCGGTAACTCCTAATGTACCCTTTGTACTATCAAGGTTACTTCACTGCAAAGAAGCAGCCGAAAACCTTACCGTTACCCAGTGCAAAACACTTGTCTAAAAGATCTCACTAAAAATTCCAGCTATGAAAAAAATATATTTAACCGTGCCCCTCTGGTCTTGTAAGACAAATGCCAAGAAATATTTACGCTTTAACGTCTCTGGAAAAATTACGTAATGTGTAGCCTCGTATATAAACACATAATTCAATTCAAATACTTCAAAACTTGGTCATTTATACCTGCGGATATTTCCTGCAACACCGCAAGCAACACATAAAATTTAATTCAAAATTACCTTAAGTTTTCCAGCATTTGACTGCATTGACGTTATCAATTTGAAAAACGGATCTGCTATCAAACTGGTTTCATTTGTCATATGTTTCATCGTTTTTCTAATCTTTAAATAAAAAATATAGTTGTAAAATTAAAAAATACCTTTCTCATTTTTTCAAGGTAAGAGGGGCCCGGTTGGATATTTATGTTTCCTCTTCTAATGCAGCATAAGGGTCATATTCGTCAATTGTTTCACACCACTACTACATTTTCTAATAAAATAGCAATTTTTGAAATTGTATCTTCAAAAGCTGTTTAATTCTTTTCGATTGCTTCCATGGCCATATGACCCTGCTAGATATTTCTCTCCATCGTAGAAATTTTTCGTCAGAACATTTCAACATTCTCTCACATTTACATAACTCGTTTCGTTCTATTTAAGAAAAATATTTCTTCACGTATACGTAGATTTTGACAAGATAAATTTAGTGTTGTAAAGGGAAAAGGTAACAAATTGATTTATCGTGCGATGATACGTTTTGTTCAGACAAGAGCTCCACAGAGAAGAGGTATTTTCAATAAACTACTCGTGGTTCTGTCTGGTTTCTGATGGAAATGGGGGTGGGGGAAATAACATGGTGTTTCCAACAAACTTACAGATTATCTACTTGAGAAAAATAATTTGTTGTTACATAGCTAATATCTAAAATGTTTTGCACTTCATAATCAACTTGGAACGGCGCTGCCTGTGGACGTATAGTCTTTAGTGATGAGTCCAGTTTCCAACTGTGTTCTGACGACAACCGCAAACTGGCATGGAGACGTCCAGGACAGCGTGGGGATCCTGCCCTTACTATCATATGCCACTCATGCCCACAACAGGGTGTTATGGTCTGGAATGCCATCTCCTTTGATAGCCCTTTGGTAGTCATTTCTGGCACACTTAGAGCACAGCTGTAGGTAGATGACATTCTACGACCGGTTGTGTTACCGTTCCTTTTGCGACACCCTGAACTTACTTTTCAACAAGATAATGTCCCGCTATGTTACTATGAATGTTACTATGAATTGTCTTCAAGCTTTCTCAATATTTCCTTGGATAGCTAGGTCTCCTGATCTCTCTCCCATAGAGCACATTTGGTACGTTACGGGAAGGCAACTGTAACCATCCCGGAATGTTGATCATTAGCCCGACTATTGGAGACAATATGGCAAGAAATTCCGCAGAACACTACCCGGGAACTTTTTCAGTCTATGTGACAGCTTGCATCTAAGTCAGAAGTGGACCAACGCCTTATTGACTACCTCCCTTTGTAACGATCAAACTCTGAAATAAATCATTCAATTAATCTGAAATTTTAATCGTTTGTAATTTTATGTATGTTCTTCACATCCACTAATTTTTATCGCAATCAGACAACTCCTTCTTCGTGCTCATATAATTTGGAGAATCGTGTATTGAACTATTGTAAATGGAAGAATTCCATGGTATTGGCAGAATAATCTAAACTAAGAAATCATCTTATTTCTTTTAAAATTTACAGTTATCGATTCAAGTGGGAAAATAATCGATGGAATGCTTGGAGGTACGATGTCCACCCTTGGCGAGTACGATCAGTGTCTGAACATTTTGGCTACAGATGACAGAAGAGGAAAGAATTTCGGAAAGGTTATGTTCACTGGTCAGTACTGCGCCCTGGATATCAAGCCTCCTCTACCTCCCAAGAAAAAGTTCTACAAACTCAACGAAGTTGTGGATGAACTGAAAAACTTTTCAGAAGGTGGAAATGTAAGTTGCCTTTGAAACAGAGTTTAACTATTTTATTTCGTATCTGATTTTCATGTGTCTTTCTTCTTAAAAGTAAACGTCTTTGAGCCGAGAAACGTAAAGCCCAATTTATAATTCTAATATTAGCTGATTATTATTATTATTTTATAAAGCACTAGAATAATATAGATAGATAAAAAAATTTCATACTGAAATTTTGATCATTCAGGCAATGTAAAGCTGTAGGATTCATTTATATGCTTTTCTACGTAATGAAATATTTTTATTCCACAACATGCAATTCAGTAGAATTTTTCATGGTGTGTAAATGTATTTATTTTAATTTCTTATTAGGTTATAAACGAGGCAGCAAAGGCGGCACAATTTTTTCATTTTATTGCAGTCAGGTATGGAATATGTGTACCATCAGGATGTCATGAATCTGACATTCAAGAAGTAATTAACAAAGGTAAATTATCTTCTTTACTCTCAATAATTAATATATCAGGGCTCGAAATACCCGGGTGCACAGGTGCACTGTGCACATGAAAATAATATTGTGCACCTAATTTTTTCCCACCAGGTGCACACAGTGCACCTAACGTAATAAAAAAGGAAGGAACGTGTTTTATGTTATTTTGATGTATGAATAAAATATTACTATGGACATCTCTCGCTCTAAAGGAACGTAATTAAAAGCTAAGCGAAAACAAAATCGCTGTGCCCTAACGGGTTTATACAGGAGGAAGGTTTATTGTGTCACTGCCAACAGAACTTATCGATGATCGAAACATTTTCCAGATGTCTCTGCTAAAGCGACTGTCGCGACAACCATGCGCCGTAGAATTTCGATATGTTTAAATATTTTTTATTTACTATCTACTACGAACCTATATAAACATACCCAACTAATACAGTAGTTTACATTGCATTAATACTCTTATATTACGTTTTTTTTAAATATGCACCTAATATAAAAACTTAGGTGCACTGTGTACACCTGTATTAAAAAATCTATTTCGAGGCCTGATATATATATATATATATATATATATATATATATATATATATATATATATATATATATATATATATATATATATAAAAGATTTTTAATCTGAAATCTAAGTTTCTGTAACAGTTTTTATTGGCACTTTGATTTTCGTTCTATAGTCTGTTAAATATATTTCACTATTACTGCTAAATAAACATCATAACATCATTAAGTTTATGTAAATAACTTTTCGGAAAGCGACTGAATGCAGAGTTACGAAAACGAAACCGTCTGGTTAAGCTGTATCTTCAGTTTTAAAATTGCAATGCTTATTTCTCGAACACTAAATGCTAGTTGCATACAGTTGCCATGCTTCATTTATAAGTTTTCTGTAAGACCCGATAGTATATGTAGCTGTTATTTGAAAAAGGTTTTTAGTTATTATTTTAATTTTAGTTGCCGAAATATCAGATAAGGCAGAGCATTTCAGTGTAGTATACTATAAGAAACTTATTTCGATGTCACTCGAGTTTTCAACCAATTAATATAAAGATTTTTTTAAACAAAATTTAAAAAAAAAATTAATTTCCCAACATATGTAGCAGTTTGTAATCCAACTAATTTAGAATTTTCTTTTAAGAAATAAAACACCTTTACTTGCTTTTTTTTTCCGAGGAAGTACTTAAACTCTTTAAAATGTTTACATTTCGATCCTTTATATATTTTTTGGGGGGATGGGGTTCTTTTAAAGATTTTGAAAGTTCAAACAGTTTGTTTCACTTGTAAATGAAGTATAGACTTTGCTATGATAATGAAATAAAAGAAATTAAGTTCTTATTTTATTCTGTTGTATGTGAATTTCAATAAAGCTAAATTTCCTTTCAGTTTTTCGTTTTCTTTAAATTTCAGCAACAAAAGATATGTATTGGACAGTCAAAGTGAAGAGATGTGAACTTAAAAAGGAAGATGAATACACCCTATTAATTGTATGTGTAATGTAAGTACAAAACAAGTGTTTCGAGGTACATTCAGTCTTTGTATATATTTATCTAAACCCTAGGTGACCGTGTAGTCCGTATTTTTACTTCAGTTTAATTTAAGATTTTGACATTTCTACTTCCGTTTGAAGTTTGAATAATGACTGCTGTATTTCAGCCAGTTTGGTGTCATTAACATCCGATTTACTCGATTAGAATAATTTAATTTTCCCCAAACCAGCCATTTTGGAACTTCCAAATTGTTCTACTTGTCCCTCCGTCGATATTATTGTCCCTTCTGCTATATATCTGACACAGATATATTGCAGTTGCATGTACCAAATGAAAAATGAGGTTCTTTTAAGTCTAAGGATACCCATTTAAGTTCAGAAACGTCTAGCCCTTGTTCTACAGGGCCTGGTGCCTAGGAAAAATAAAATATAAAATTAGAATTATAGTACAATGAAAAAGAACATGATTATGTGTCACTAATCATACAAATGTACAAAAGCGACAAAGCCTCCTGTGTCCTAATCATGTCTAAAGGGACTGCAGGTCAAAGGATGGAAAATTTTGTAATTTCTTTTTTCAAAGGGAGTTCTTTGCCTAGTAAGGTTCAAGAACTCAGAGAACAGAAGGATTCTTCTATTCTGTTGCACTTGCACCTGTCATTGGTCTAAAGTACAGTTACAATAGGTGAGACTTGAACAAAACTGATCTATTCATTGACAAACCTGACTGGATCTTGATGGACTAGTTATCTGGTCAATAGTAAAGAACCGACTAGATATTGCTATCGTCACGTGAAAGAATATACGATGTTTTGACGGCCATATATCTCGTCATTAACAAGATTGGTCAGATCTTGATGAAGAATATATCTCATTGAAACAACTTGATGAGATAAAATATTAATAGTGTAGTCTTAAATTAAGCAGTACCGGAACGCTCTGAACGATGGTGGTGTTGGTATTGGGGTTGAGGTGCAGAAAGGGAGCGGTATATTACAATTTTTTCTTATATTTATTTCTCGTAAAAAAAATACGCAGTACCGTAACGACATCGCGACTCCACTATGCTGGTTAAACTCCCCATACCCAGTGATGAATTACCTCAGTTGTTAAAAACGAATGCGAAATGGCGGTTTTTCAACCTCAACATTAAGGAAGAACCTTTAGGTTCTTTACAGCTTTGAAATTGAGGTTCGAAACCAACATTTCACAGCGAATCTTGAACTGGCGCAATTAATCGAATGGGTTTTTAACAGATATCTCCATATATTTGGATTATCCTCTAGTGACCAAGATTAGGGTGGAGTTTCAGAAGAAGGACACTATCCATCATATCTCTTATTGCTTGAACCTTAATGGAGAATATCGATTTCTAAAATTATCTTGCCTTATTGATATATTTTCAATGTTTCAGGACGGCAATGTGTTTCTTCGGTTTTCTCATGCTCGTGGGTTCTCTGATTGAATTATACCATCTGAAAAAAGAAAAGAAAATTGAAAGTAAGTGAAATACACACCTGGTTTTCGTCACATGACGTTCTTCAAATAATCCTTCTCAGTAAATATGCTAATACAAACAGGAGGAAATTTATGAATCTGGGTCATATAGCTACTATTGCAATTAATTTTTTAAAGAGTGCCGAACTCTCAAAAACAGCTAAAAGAAAATAACTCAAAATATTTAACTGTCCAGGACATATTGAATTGACAATGATGACTAGGGCAACTTTTTGCAACAAATGCAACTTTTTTTCACAAGTTCTACGCTTCATGTAAAGTACTAAAAGCAAAATTCCTCCTACATGGGGTGTATCGTAAGTGAGTTATAACCGCAACATAAATGCAACTCTTTTTGCATAATTGCAACTTTTTGCATAATTGCAAGTTCTTGCTTAACTGCAACTTTTTAAAATTTAGCTTAAAATTAATTTATATGAAATTATTATTTCATTTTTTTGCTCTCTGAATCAACCCTTCAATCACATGTGTCTGATCTTGCGAACGCCGAAGTATTGCGGATCAAACAAAAACTTCATGGAAAGAAGGTGTTAGTCCTAATACACGAAAGTGAAATAAATGGCATGTAGCACTTTTAACACATTGGTTGGCACTCTTAATAATCCAGAGAAAACTTGCGTAATCGACTGTAGAGTTTGCAAGGTGAGTGTCGATCATCAATATGTTGTTTTATTGTAGATGACGTTTTAAAATATATGAATGTTGAGCGAAAGGATTTTGTGCTTCTGCCATCCGATACAGTATATTATACAGCATAGCAGCTGCGGCTGGAATCACACTCAAGGTGCTTTATCCGCGATTCCTCCAAGTTACTTGAGTGGTACACTTTTTTCACAACTTTATAAATAAAAGTCCGCAGATTCATCGCTTGTGATGTTTGATTCGTCTCGTAGAAAAATCGGAATCAAAAGCATGCAACATCAAGACAGCATATGAAGATATTAGATCGATGTAATTTAGAGAAGATCTTTGCAACCTTAAAGCGTAGCTTAAAAAACGATTGGAAAAGAATAACGACCTGACGGTTTCTGCTACACTTTCGCGATATGATTTCCCCTCCAAGTCAGTATTTGCTACTGCACAATGTCAGGCAATATCAATCTCTGTTGAGCGCAGTTTTTCAATGTTAAAGAAATTACTGACCGAGGATGGGACATTCAACGACATCAACGTTCTTCTGTTTTAAATTATGTACAATATTATAATACAGAGGCTGTTCGCACATTTTTTAGACGATTTTGGTTAGCGGTAATAAAAAATCGTTTGCTGCAAAAAGAAATAATTGCAGTTGTACTGTTTTTAAAAGTCAAAATTATCGTCTGTGGCTTGAGAGGTTTGTTTTTATTAAAAATGGCGTTTTTAACGAAGCAGTGGTTCGACTATATTTATGCTCTTTCCGAAGAGAAATGTTCATATTCCGTTATCCAAAAACGATGTGAGAGTCATGGTTTTGTGATATCTAAAGCGTCGATAGGTAATATCGTCATCAAGAAAGGAAAAAAACTTCAAATTGGAGCCTCAAGTGGGACAAAAATTCCAAACACATATCCAAGGAAGAAACGGACATCTTCAACTATTGCAAAGGTACGTTGTTTAATGTTAAAAGAAAATCCCCCTAGTAAAAGGACAGTTGCAAAATCATTGAAATGCTCGGTGTCCACTGTAAACAAAATGATAAACGTTGATTTAAATCTTAAGACAAAGAAAAACCCAATGTGCATCGCCTTTCTCCAAAGCATATGGCTGAACGCAAGACACGCTGCCGAATTCTATATGAGAAACACTTATCCAACGAAAAATTGAAAAAAATTGTCACAATAGATGAATTATGGGTGTATTTAAATGATTGCAGCAAAAAAAGAGCCATTTATTATCATAAAAGGGGAGAAAAAAATTTAAGTACGTGGTTCACAGAATCAAAAGAAAGTTTTTCTTAGGGATTGATGATTGTTGCTGGTTTTTCATACAATGGCAAGTTAAAAATAAAGAGAGTGGAAAAAAATGTCAAGATTAACTCCAAATACTATCAGGAACATATTCTATCACCAATTTTTCTGAATGAAATACCATCGCTTTACCCACAGTGCCATCAATATGTGGAACTCCATCAAGACAAAGCTAGCAGTCGCACATGAAAATCCACTGTAAATTTCCTAAAATAAATGGAACAAAAAACCGGTATCAAGGCCATACCCTTCACTGATACCCGTACTAAATCTCCCGATGTATCACCTATGGATTTTTGTGCTTTCGGGCTTTTAAAATCTGCATTATTCAAACGTCGTTCCACAACCCTTACAGGACTCTGGAAAGCTGTTCAGCAGGAATGGGATAGAATACCTCTTCTGACACTTCAAAAGGCATTATTATTCTGGAAATTACGGTGTCCAAAGATAGTTCAGAGTAAGGGCTATCAAATGAAACATTTAAAACACAAGAATTTTATGTAATTTAGTTTTGTGAATACAATATACATTGTCTAAAAAACATGTGTGAACAGCCTCTATACTGTTGTACACTACAAAAATTGCAAATATTTTTTGAATTTTTTCATTTTTTACGAAAAGTTTATTTTAGTTTTTAGGGTATCAAAAATAAATACAACTTTATTTTCATAAATGCAACTTTAGGGAATGATAAATGCATCTTTTTCCACTTTTACTGCAACAAAAAGTTGCCCTAATGATGACCTAACAACAAGAAATTTGATGCAATGTATTATCGACTCAAATAAACTGTATTATTGTGGCTCGAACTTTTTACTTTTATTCTATTTGATTTGTTATATGTCTTTTTAATTTCAATTTCTATAAAGATGAAAAACATTACAGTATATAGGCATTTTTTTTAGTATGTTAATTAAGTCAGTTTCTTGAATTTCGTCAGTGTAAATCATACTGCAAATAAATTTTATTTTCGGGATTAATAATCTCAGGGTTTGGTGTGATACACACGTATGGGCTTAGAAAAAAAAAAATTTGATGGATGCTATGTAAATATAGCACATTTTACTGTTTTGTGAGGCTGTTAAAAGGAGGGGAAAAAATATTTCTTTTTATTTAGATTATAATTTTTATTTTACGACGAATTATTTTATTTCGTCTCTGATTTTCATTTGTTACTAAGCGATAAGTTCAGCTTTTTCTATCAGTATTTCGTGTATTGAAATTTGTATTTTGTTAATTGAAAGTATTCAATTTACTTTACATTTTAAATTTAACTTCCAATGTTTCTGGAGATTTTTTTTCATCGTTTACTCGTATCTTTCTAACTTCTTTTCTTCCATTAAGTATTCAGTTAGAGGCTTTTAGGATGCTTACAAAACAATAAATTTTAACAGCGTTATGCACGACGTTCTAACTGTCATTATTTTTACTATAGGCTCACCTCTTCAAATTCTTGCCTGTTTTTCCTTCATTGCGAATTTTAAAAAGTTAGTAAATACTGAGTCATCTTCGGAGAAACTAAGCTGCCTCAACGGATTCCGGTTCTTATCCATATCGTGGATTATTTTGGCACACACGTACCTCAATATCAATTTCATTCTTTTCCGTAAGTATTACGATATATTCTAATTTCATTCTATTGAAGACATTTGTTGTGTAACAAAAAAAGAAAACAAATTGCATAAAGAAACTAAAATAATGATCGAACAAAATTAGCGACTTATTTGGCCGATTACTTTTGCAGGCGGATTGAAAAGAGCTGAAATTATTCAACGAGACTTCTTCTTTCAAGCTATTGTTAATGCCTCTGTGGCTGTGGATACATTTTTCTTTATCGGGTAAGGTTTCCTGAGGTTATATTTATTTCAGTGATTCAGCTTTTAATCTCAATGCTTTCATAAGGTATAAATTTGTTCGTTGCTGTATTTAGTGCTGCCATCTATGGATAATAAAGTTAGTTAAAAAATGCCTGTCTTACATAATATTTGCAAATGTTTCGATATAAGTAAAATGTTTATAGAAAACTTTATTTTGCTGTGTTTCTATTACTATAGAATATATTCTCTGTTTCAGTGGCCTCCTCGTGTGTTATGTCACCGTGAAAGTAGTACGGGAAACCAAAAAGCCTTTAAGCGTTCCTCTGTATATATTACATCGTTTATTTAGGTAGGTAAAACTTTTGTGAGTGTTCTCTCTGTGCAATTTTGGAAATGCTTATCTTATCACACTGAACAACGTGTGAATAAATATAATAAACGAACCAATTTGAAGTTCCTTAGATTTTTTTTTTGTGTGATTCCTTATACGTCTGCAAATTATGCATTGCCTTATTACTCCATATAAAATCATATTCCACGTATATTATTGAAATACTTTAACCAAACCGAATGCAACTAAGTTGATTTTATCAATTTAATACATAGATGTAAATGAGTAGAGTAGGCGAAAAAAAGGAAATGTGGATGGATAATATAAAAATATGAATAGTCTTAATTTGTTTCTTTCCATGGGTACATTTCATTTCGAAATATCAAATTCTATTTCGAATTTTTTTTTTTTTTCCAATATATGAATTTTTTTTAATATACGAATTTGAAATATCATTTAAAAACAATAATGGGTAAATTTTCTTTTGTACAATAATCCATATTAACTGCTATTGACTCCCTACACTAGGTTAAAACGTTAAGCATAACAAATTGTATAAGATGGAGACCTGAATAACCATGGGTAAAATAAAAACTTCGAAAGAAATTCCCTGAGCAAGTACGATCTTGGAAAATGAAGCTTAATGCGTTGAATTTTATAGTTATTACTTTCACATCAAAACATTCCACTTTCTATACATGTTTATACATTATATTGACAAAAGTATTTGGACACTGCAGAAATTCGGAGGAGGATCCATCTTAGAGTGGGGTTGATTTTCATAGTTAGGACTCGGCCCATTGCTTCATGTACCTGGTACCATGAACGCTGACGTGTACCTCGACGTTCTGAATAATTCGCCCCTACACGATGGCAATACCACGGCGATGATGGTTGTTACGTCCAACATGATCGAGCTCCATGTCATACTTCAAAACGTGTGCTGGACTGGTTTTCTGAACATGAGTCGAATTAGCTTGACTGGCCTGTTCAGAGCGCCGATCTCAACCCGATCGAGCACTTAAGGAACAAGCTGGAGCGACGAGTTCGACACCGCCATGCACGCCCATCTTCACATCAATCTCTTCTTACAGCCTTTCAAGAGACATGGCGAGCTATTCCTGCACAGACTTACAGAGAACTTGAGGAAAGTATACTTCGACGTGTTGCTGCTGTAATACAAGCAAAAGGAAGTACTTTATCTGAAAAATATGCAGTGTCCAAATACTTTTGTCCATATAGTGAACACAAAGTTGTAACAAAATTATACATAATGTTTATACATGTAGTACAATAAAATGTTTTTATGGAGTGCACTTTTTAAACTGTTCCCCCTTTTTCTTTCGGTTTTTAATCAACCTCTCTCTCTCTCTCTCTCTCTCTCTCTATATATATATATATATATATATATATATATATATATATATATATATATATATATATATATATATATATATATATATATATATATATATATTTTTTTTTTTTTTTTTTTTTTTTTTTTTAATATATATATTTATTTTTTATATATATTTTATATATACACCAAATTTGGTACACTTATACTTCAGAACACTACGGAAAACATAGGCTATTTCTTTCCTGTCTTCAGACCAATCTGTAGCCATGAAAATTGGTACACAGGTAGTCCTAAAAGTGCTCCTCGAAGCCCCAATTTAAAATCTCAACTTTGTTTTCCTGCAATAAATGAACATGGACAAGGAAACACGTTCTGCAGTGTTTGGGTATTTGAGTTAACACAGGGAAATGTCGCGGTCATATTTTAGATGTCTCGGTCATATTTGAAACCCGAGCAACGTCAGGTTATTCAGCTAGTTTACAGAAAAAAAAAGGAAACAAATAGGTTTCTTAGCTTGCCTTATACCTATAACAAATGTTTTCCTCGTTGGTAAGGTTCACATTGAAAAGGAAGAAATACCATCTACCCTCTGAGAGTTACGATAGAAATGCTTTTAACCATAACACACGCATAAAGACTAAACTGATTGGACTAACACTTTCGGAGCAACGGCTGTGAAGCAGCTTATCTCCACATCATAAAGAGAAAATAAAATTTTAAATAAAGACTAATAGCATAACGGTGAAAAACCTAGGGAGAAAGGTCAAACCTGCAATGCATATATAACCCTCAGAGGGTTAATCTAAATATCAATGAATGAAATATCTTTATTTCAATAAAATGTTACAAACTGTTTTCATGTTGCAGGTTCTATCCAGTCTACATTATGGTAATACTGTTTATGTATCTTGCTCCTATTTTGGGATCTGGTCCTACTTATAAAGATACTACAGATGGTTTCGTCGATGCGTGCTACAAAAATTGGTGGACAAACCTTCTCTTTATAAACAATTATGTTAACGCCGAACATATGGTGAGCTTATTTTCTAATTCTTCAAGCTCTCTAGTCTTTTGGATACAGCAAAATTTAATTCTGTAACGAACGCAACACTCTAACAAATGATGTTCTTATAGCTAATTCAGAAACATTATACAATACAACTTTATTACGAGTCTAGAACTATTAGTGCCGATTTCACAGTGTCTTCACTACGATCTAAAAACAGTGGTCAAATAAAAAAAAATGGTAGTGAAAAATCAATATCAAACTACTGTGAGATACATAACCTTGTCAAAATATCTCTAGAAAGTTATATTCGGTATAGAAAAAAATATGTTAAACTGGCTCCTCTACGAGTAAACAAGGTACCTTCCAAAGTCCTTAAGATGAAACTTATTTAGATACAAATTTGAGTTACCTAATCTGGCAGCAAATGTGGGAACTGGCAGCGGGGCTATCTTAAAGAAAATTATTGTCTTGTATTACTGTAACACTTCAGAAATGGTTAAGGATTAACACTACATCCTAATATTTAATTATTTCAAATTTTCTCTTAGAAAATGATATGAAATTTACTTGTTTCTCTAGTAAGAAATGAGTAAGATAAAATGTCGTATATATTGTACTACACACCCATTTACGTGATACATTAAAACATATCTATTGTATCACGTTTATTGCCAATGAAAAGAACTGATGCAAGAATTTGTTATATTCTTGAATCGAGAAGAGGTGCTCTTTTAAAATGCTATGAAAGACATATTTAAGGAGATTTGTGTAACACCATTGACAACATAGGATAGAGTAAATTTTTTAGCTGTTGCAGAATTTAGTGGAATTGAATAAAATATTAACTAATTTGTTTTGTGCAACTCTGTTTTCTTAGATTAATTCCATTTTAAACTAATTTAATCAAAACATATTTATTATTTTCACAATACATAGACTATCTTCTTTGTAATAACTATATCAAAAAATTTTACATGATTGTAAACATTAATTAAACCATTGTTTCATCTTATTCTTTACAGTGTTTACCTCAGAGTTGGTACATCTCTTCTGATATGCAACTATACATAGCTGCCTTAATAATTTTACTGCCTCTTTTACGGTACGTTTTATTTCAATTCTTGTGGAGAGGATTTGCTTTGAAAATAACACTAATTAACAACAACGTCTCTAGCTTAAAATGTTCTGTCGTATACTAAATATGTACTATGATGAAACAAAATGGTATGTATAACCGAATCCTCTCAATTTTTTAATTTTTCTTTATCGCAGTTGGCCTTGTGTTGGATTGAGCCTATCAGTTCTAGGTGTCTTAGCGTCTATGATCGGGACGGGTGTGTTGACTTACGTGAACAATTACCCTCCCACAATGCTTTTTGTTCACCCAGATCCTGTGTAAGTCAGTTAAATTCAAATTTATCTTTCCTTTTTTTACACTCTACTCATTTCTTTATTCCATATAGCATTGATATGTTTCTAATAGTATAGATAACAATGCTAAATAAACATGTCTTCCAGTCACGGAAAAAAAAGAATCGCCTCCTTTATTTCGAGCTCTATTCATACTAGAGCAAATTCAACAGTATTATTCAATAGAGAATAATACCCTCTATAAATTCAAATCCAAAAACGTTCCATCAGGGTCGTCATCTTTCAAATCAAAACAGCAAAATTTCTAATGGTAACATCGTGTTTGGATGCCATAATAAGATTCTGCATGGTTAAATCAGTCTAACTATGGAATTTCATGACTTATCTATCAATATATCCCGAGATATTCAATGCTAAAGTTAGTTTCAATTTAAGGATCATCTCCTCATAGAAGGACGCTATTCGTAGATCGAGATTTTTGTAGTCATCGCTACCCGTATTTCAAATTACATTATTTCAAACGTATTTTTCAGCAATCCGAAAATTACTATATTTATTATACAAACAATTAAGAATTAATTAATTAAGAAACAATTTAAGTGTAGACAGTTTGAGAATTATATTATTATATTTACTATGCAAGTGCAAACGATCCGAGAACTAGTGTTCGAGGTTTGTCAGGACTTTTATAAACTTTTGGTTTTCCATAAAATCGCAATAATTGGGAAAACTTAATATAGCTCAAGAACTAAATATCGGAAAGAGTGTAAATTTTGCTTGGTCATACTGGAATTATAAATCCTCTGTATCGATTCCCATAAAAATATAATACGACTCCAATTCATAATTTTTTCAAACATTAATTTAATAATTATTATTATATACTAAAAACTATTTTTAAAACAAAATACCAAGTGGATTGTGTTTGGATTGTTAACAGTAACAGGGTATAAAATATCAGCGCTATGGAAATATTTTTTAGGACGATATCCATAAAAGTCCCAAGAGACTGATTTAATATTAGGAGCTTCAATCTTTCTGTCTTCATAACTTCGAAACTGCTAGTCCTAATGACATGAAATTTTATATCTGAAGTTAAACTGTGACATAGATTCGAAATTTTAAGTCAAAATAGGGGTTCCTATTTTAAAAATTATGAAGGTGGTGCTCAATTCAATATGGAGATGGCCCCTTTTCGAATTTTATGAATTTGTATTAATAGAAGACGTCAAACGCCATCTTTGAAATGGCTCTATTGTTAAAATTGCTTGAATGAAGAGGAGGTGGCACGTTTTTTTTCGGCTACTGTACATTAATAATCTTAAAATTGTTTTACTTACATTTTGCTATTCTAAAAGAAGTAAAATTTATAATAGTTCAAAATCTCAGTTCTGAACCAAGTACACTCAGCACACTGTGCATTGAAATTGAATTCAAATGAAGCTTTTTATAGTTCACTATCAGTGGGGTCAACTAGAGAAAATTACCGTGAAAGTCCTAAATTTTCTATGAACTCTTTTTATTTTTGTTTAAACAAATTATTCCGGTTTCAGCAGTATATTTCTAAAATTTATTCCTCACTAGCAAAATACCCGACCTTACTCGGTTTGAATTCGTTTACTCTAGATTGAAGAGATAATCAAAATATATAATGACTTACGTTTTTTGTAGAGTAAAAATTTATTTTAACACCTTTCGCCATCTTTATATTTTCTACAACTTACTTTGGACACAAATCCTACACATGCATATCCATTCGTGTAATACATTTCACATACATCGCACAATTGCTGTATGACAAAGCTCAAAAAGACGAAAGGTGATACTAAGGTTACTACTATAAAAGACGATTTATAGGAAGATTTGGAATTCCCTTTCTTAAGTTCTTTTCATGTGCAACTCAATTAATTAAAATTACGATTTACGGCGAGTGCTCTCGCACTCATAGTCAACAAAACAATATTTTTTTACCTGTGGCACTCTTGCCTCCGGTATGCGACATTGTGAAATTTTGCAATCTTCTCCTGTCATTACTACAACGAATTTTTTAATGTTGGAAAAAGTTCTAGTTTGGATTTTTAAACATTATTATTATTTCAATAACGACATTATTCTTTAAATAACGGCATTATTCTTTAAATAACGGCATTATTCTTTAAATAACGGCATTATTCTTTAAATAACGGCATTATTCTTTAAATAACGGCATAACTACACTTAAAATTTACTGAAAATTTATACTGACTTACCTAACATTTTCAAGTCTAATACTTTGTGGTGCTGTTGGGTGTGATGAGAAGGAAAACACATTTATTAAAATAATAAATATTTAAAACAGGAAACAGCAAAGTAAAACAAAATAAAAGATGTCGTAAAAAATTGTTCCAAAGATATTAATTTGTGATTCAATTTTATCTCTTGATCTCGCACAGTTGCCACAACTTACAACTAAAAGTGTACAAAATTTAGAAATGTGAAATTAATTCAGAGCGAAAGAACCAGAAAAAATATCACTGCTCGCGCGATCGTGTTCATTCTCGTTTCATTGAAAAATATCGTCTGTCCCAAATTTTCGGAAATCGTTTTCATTGCGCAAAGAATAAAAATAAGACTCGAAATAAATGACGTATCAGAAATGAAATTCCATAAAAAAAATAATTTTTTGAAGAATAATTACTTTTTCAGCAGTACTGGTAAAGCAATCGAATTAATCGTAATATTCAATAGACATTCCAATTTTTCCAAAACTACCAAATTATGGTTGATTTAAGTATACTTACTAGGGTGTTTTAGCATGAAACTCGTCTAAATATAACAATAAAGAAATGTTTAATATTGCATTCACTAAATTATTAGATAATGTATAAAATAAAATACAATGCAATCAAATATCTGGAATACAATTCATGTGATGTCTACACAAACACAAAATCGAGCATAGAACAGAAAGACGGACAGACAGACTTTCGCAACCAACCAATTCCACTCACTAAATCAAGATAAGTACTCTCTGTATGCAAATTTCCATGAAAATATCTTAAACCGCGTGGACGTGTATAGGGCACAACATACATACAGACAGACAGACAGACAGACACCAAACGAGAAAAAGGCGGATTCGGCATCAGAAGGGTCCAAAATGGATAGAAAACTTGAAATGCGTCGAAAATATTGAATGTACAAACAAACACTCCATTCTTATTTATATAGATGTTCGATAGTAGTTAGGACCTAACAGTACATACATTGGGTAACCGTCTATCCTGACAATACAATCAAACGGTATGATGAATGAGGTTGTAAAGAAGACAGTTCCTGCTTGAAATATTGATCTTCTAACATTACGTACATTTTACTAATGGCGTAGATGTGCCATATGCTATCAGTTTCATACTATTTCTCCCCATCGCAAGGTTTGAAGATCTGTCGAGTGGTATTAGAAGGAATTATAATATGGGACTAATTATTGAATGATTAATACTATTATCGAGTGTGATGTAAAATGCTATATATAGTTTAAGTTTCGATAGTCAGTCCGCCTAAATCTATTCCCAAATCCAATGAACCAACATTTCTGAGATACATCAATGACTCCTCCCACATGCTCTGTCAATTTCATTAGAAGGTCGATGGGTTAAAAACGGTTAGAGCCTGCTCTATAAGCAGCTGTTTGAGGTATCTTACAGTTATCTAGCGTTGTGAAGTACTAGATACTTAAATACAAGCAGTGACAGCAGTCAATTCTTGAAGAAAAAATAACTGAAGATATTGCCTTTTTAACTAACACGGCATAGTTTGCGTTGTAAGCGAAGGCAATTATTTTCCAATTTGTTTATCAATCATAGAACATTTGGAAATCTCTGTAGCGGGGACGAGGGGGCCACCTGCGGTGCCCAAACCCAAACCCACATAAACACGAAATATGGGGATGCGCCGAGTTTACTAGATCATTGCTCACTACATGGACAAAATTTAAGTTCATAATATTTTCTGATCTAACTCTATGCGACCTTTGACTACATTTGCATAACAACTGCAAGTAGGTAGATAGTTAATTAACATCACACTGGAGCAACACAACGGACTATTGGCGACGGTCCAGGATCCCGAAGGGAAATATCCAAGGAAAAAACTTCATAATTTTGAACCACTTTCAGATGACGAGAATAAAACCTGAGCTGGCATTCCACTCTCCAAACTTGAACACCAAGCCAACGTGAGGACATTTGCTGCCACGGCCGATTTAACATGCACCAGCCCCGTGTACACGACAGTCTTAGCAGCCTGTGACATCCTCTAGACAGAGTTTTGAACTTGCAATCTTAAGGTTGCTCTCCCAACTGAGCTACCGACTACATAAAAGCCTCAAAAATGGAATTATTAAGCTTCTCAGAAAAAAATAGAGCACCACAAGAGCACATTTATATTTTTATCATTCGGATAAAATCATTAACATTGACGTGGTACAAAATTACGAGATACCGACCTCTGATTTTCCAATCGCGATTGATCCCGGACTGTCGCCAATTACATACATTTTACTGTTCTAAATATAATGAAATTTAAATAACTGTTATTAATTAAGGATATCTATTTGTAAGACTATTTAATAAAATTTGCAATGAAACAATTTATTTGTAAGATACACCGCAGCCAAAGAAGTTTTATTTATTTCTGGGAAAGGGTAAGAGTGATTATTTGTGGATAGTTTTTATAGCGCAAGGGTCAGATAGAGCCAAGCGTCGTCGACTAGTAGACATACGAACGCAAGGAAATTTTTTATTTATACAAAAGAGAGAAATACACCCAAGGTAGTTACAGGAATCCAACTTCCGAGAACTATAGCTCACAGGTTGCTAGTAAAAAAGGCAAACCCACTAAGCCACTTAGGAATCTGTAAGGACAGAATTACTTTGTGCGTTTATAAATTATCCAAATAAAATCATATTACTCTCTTCTACACTTAAATGTTTTTAATTGTGTTTTGTATGTTTCTTTTCAGGCAAAGGAATGCTTTTTGGGCAGATACGTACTTTAAGCCGTATTCTCATGCTGGTCCATACTGTATCGGCATTTTAGTTGGTTATCTGTTAATTACAAAACCAAACATAAAATTTTCCCTGGTGAGAAAATTCTTCAGTCTTTCTTTTCTACGTTCTCAATACGATAGCCTACATTTATGACATGTGTGTCAGTTCATTTAAAAACAACTCTATATCATGGTATAGACGGTATAAAGACAATACATAGTAATCGTTGGTAAGAAAAACGTATGTTTACGAGAATAAAAACCCTAACACCACTCCTACACATTCTCGGGAAAGGCGAGTAGAATCACGAGGCAAGTGGCGAGGCAAATGTGTAATCGGTTCTCTCGTCATTCGCCTCGTTCCTCGCCTCGGGGCTCGTAGTGCTCGCGTCGAAAATGGTGTTTTGGAAATGAGTCAAAGGTTTGGTGACGAGGCGCCACTCAGTGGGTCTCTGTTCAGTTCGCAATGAGATCGTTTATCAACACGTGCAGTGCGGATGTCGCCACAACTCGGCGTCATTCGCGTTGTGGGAACGAACGTACGAATGCCTCTCGCGAATGTCGGCGAGTGACGAGGCGAAACACAAGCGCGAATGTGTAAATGCGGTATCAGAATATGTTACTTATAAACGTCTTACTGAAAGAACAAGCAGGCGTGTTTGAAGTTGAAATATATTTATTAGATAGCGATTGAACTAAAGGGTTAGCGGAAATATAGAAAAACTTAATTTCCTGTAAGTAATATGGAATATGCACTATGTCACAAAACGTCCTAAATTGGTACTTTTTTTACAAATTCGATCATGAACAATCCGAAAATCAACTTTAAAAATCACAAAAAAGTTTAATTTAAGCGTAATATTCGATTAAAAAACGCGTTGAAGTCACGTGACTGAAAACGGGATGGAGCTTGGTGTGACGTCATAGTACATGAAATCTCTTGCTACATTCGCCGGCTGCATGTTATTTCAGGTTGCTTTCATTGATTTTACGCTAATTTTATTTTTTAAATAATTGTGTTGAATTATAGTCTTTACATTATTATTATTATACAGATTTCTTCTTTAAAAATGACGACTGCAGAACAAGGCTTTGTAAAAGGCCAGTCGGATAATCTACCTAGATTGGATGCTATATCCATGTTTTCTTTTCTGCGAAACCATCCAAATTTTATGGGAGTAGAAATGAAAGGCGTAAAAGCGAAGAGTATGATAATATTTTGTACACCATATTTATTTTAAAAAAACATGTATTTTTATATTGCTTTTAAAGAGTAGTGCTATTATCAAAAAGTTGTACTTAAGAAAATAGAATTTTAATATATATAGTTGTTCTCTTTTCCTTAATAAGTAACACAATTCATTCTGAAACAGATTTTTTTGTATAGATAATTAGAATAGTATATCAAATAAGAGCTTTATGTTAGAAAAATAATTTCAAAGTAGATTAAAATTGTTGGGATATTAAAATAGTGAATTTTGAAAACTAACTTAAAATTAATTTTCTACATTAATTTTTTAGCAACATTATTTTTGTTAGTTAATGAACAATAATTTTTTTAATATATTTAAGCGATAAAACGTAATGCACTAAAAGATGATCCAAAAATAACATGTGTAGAGAAACTTATTGCGAGAATTGCAACTGCATTAAATATTGAACACAACATTTGGTAGTCCAACATTTTAAACCATGAAGAAGGTAGTGTGATAATTTGATTAAAATTGCAAGAATTTGAATTCTATAATACTTATCATTCAGTTTAAAGAAGAAATATGACACAGTTTTACCAACTGCAAATTAATTATCATGAGTATAATAATTCAATGTTTATTTATGTTAGCTCTTTGTATATTTTTTTAACCAGTTTTTTTATTTATAAATATATAGTATTCCTATATTTATTTATTAAATTCTTTTTCATGAACAAGAAATTCTGCATTATGAGTGACTTGATACCGAAAGAATGTTTTTTCGTTTTAGCAAAAACACTAGTACTTATCCACAAGATTAAATCACACAATACTTAATTAAAAATACAAATAATTTTTGGTATTTTAAACTCACCAAAAATGATCTTCACAGCAATGCAAGCAAGAAGTAGAACACAGCTTTTTGTTTATCTTTTAATCTCTTTTCATAACGCTGCACCATCTTCTACGAACTTGTTCATATTTTGGTACACCAAAAAATACTTTTTTGGTGTTTTAATCGTTGAATTATGACACAAACGGAACAATACAATATTTGTAATTCTTCTTTTTAACTATTTTCGAACCTTCCCTTGCTGAATTAATCAAAAATCTGTAAATATAAGAGACTACTAAAAAGATACCCATAGAGATAACACAGTTCAAGGAACGCTTGATGGGGAAATCATGTACTATGACGTCACAGGCAAAAATCGTCAGCGACTGCAGTTTTTCGTTAAAAGTGACGTCACAGCAATTTGAAAAGCGTTTTAAATATAATTAATGTCGTCAGATTGCAGTTTAAGTGGCATTTTTCTACGTAGTTTTTCGTGCTCTTTCATTTTAAAATGAATTTGAAAATCATACATATTGTCCATTCTCTCGGCATCTTTTCTTAATATTATTTAACAAATAAAGAATATTTATTTGTTAAATCCTTTTTTTATCTTTCAAAAACCAGTTTTTAGATTTTTTTTTTTTTAATCTGTACGTAAGAATTTAAAAATGATTAAATGTACGCTGTATGTCTTCGAAATGGTTGCTGAACTTATAGTTCGAATAGATTCGGAAAATGCCTCATAGAAATAATATACTTCCGTGTAGAGAGATAATTTGCATTGCGTACAAGTCATCATTTCGGCAACTTTTCCTACTGCAATTTAAGGAATTAAACTATTTGTTCTTTAATTAGTAATATTAATGGTTTCTAGATGAGTTAACTAAAATCATATTTCTTAATTTTTGCAACAAAAAATAATTTACAAACCCGTTACTCTTTATAAGGTCCGAAGGTCACGGGATATCCCTAAGTTCGATAGGGTTCATTCATTCAATGGATTGCAGAGTAAAAGAAAATTTCTTTTACCACAGTTTGGAAGTTACAAGACATTTTATTCTTGTTATTGTTTAAATCAGGTCTTGTCAGGTTTAATCAGGACACAGCTTAATTTTATAGAATTACTTTTAACTTAACGCAAAATCCTTAGTTCAGTCTTTCATTTGAGACGCATCTAACATTTCATCTTTATTAACAAGAACCAAATAACAAAAGATAAAACATATTATGGTTTGTTATTTAAGATGGTATGAAATTAGTACCCGAGTATTTATTTCGTGCTTGAAGCTTTATTTAAAGCTTTAAAAAAAAGTCAGGTGTCATATTCGGATCTAAGAACACGAACACTCAGTTAATCGCTACTCAGATAATCGAGGGGTAAAGATGTCGTATCCGGAACATTTTTTGGTCGCCAAGCAATTTTTCTCGCCAAATTAAGATGGTGACCGAAGCTAGTATGGCGGTCATTTTGGTGATTCGATAAATTTAAATTTCGTTGCCATGCTGAACGTACTTTTCTAAAGCTGGTCAAAACATCAAGGTTGCCATGTTTGGAAATAAATCGATGTGCCCCAGATACCTTCACCTATCGGGGTTCTACTGCAGTTTTAGAAGTAGATTTCCGTTTTTAAAATACTCTATAAGAACTTACGTTTTAGTTATGAATGGATTAAAACTACTTGATTGATGTTACAGGTGACCCGAATCATTGGCTGGTCTTGTGCGACAGCTTGCAACTTAGCAGTTCTGTACGGAGTGTACGATTGGAATAGAGGTCGAGATGCAACAATGTTTGAAGCGGTATTCTACAGTAGCTGCCAGCGAGTTGCTTGGGCTCTTGGAGTTGCGTGGGTCGTTGTCAACTGTGCGACTGGTCAAGGAGGTATGCTTCTAGTTTTTGGTCTCTACGACAAAATTTCATACAGAACAGTAAGAACAAAGTTGTAGTGACTGATATGATACATATTACTTTCATCTACAACAATTGTTGTTGGTATAGTCTTTTTTATTAAAACCGTTTAACATCGTAAATGAAATAAAATAATCGTCCATGTACATAAATAAAATTAATTATAATATCAAGAACAAAGTATCGTCTCCAAATTTTCAACTGCATTTTTCGTTCTTTCCGAGTACTGCCAGTGACTAAACTTGGTATTAGTTCATTGTCACCTACAGTCATTTTTAAATGGCATTTGAAATATTCTTCAGAGATACATAAATGTACATGAATCTGATATAATTTCCAAATGAAGTACTGGAGTTAAAAACAACAAACTACTACATAAATAAATAAAAAAGAACCTTTCCTCTTACCTTCATATTTGATTGCATTGGTCCATAAAATTCACATCCTATGTGAATGAAAGTATTGTTAGAACCAACATGTCATGAGGAAGACATTTCATTAGTTGCTGAGCTAGATTAATAATTTTGTGTAGCGCTCTTTATCTTGGATAGTTCACTGGATATAACATCTTGGACAGTTCATTTCATTGATGAACAGTTTTTCTAGCCAATAATGGAAATGCGTTCCTTGGGTTGTATTCAGATTTGACATGCTTCCGTTCACCTTTGCGATACAGATGCAATCTACGTTTATAGCTATGGCAACGATCTTGGAACTTTTTTTGGCGCACTTCTAAAGTCCCCAAAGGAAAGAATTATTTCAAAAATCTTTTTCTTTTTACATCGGAAGCCAGTTAAAACAACCAATGGTACAAAGAAAAACATTTCAAATGAACCAATGAAATCAAACGAAAGTTTAACAAATTTTTTGAAAGAATTTTCTAGAACATTCTAAATAAAAGGTACAGCTACACTCTACGTTTATGAGTGATGGCAACGGCTTGGCGAATTTTTTTTTTGGCGCACTTCTAGTAGCGAGTTACGATAACTTAAGCCAACCCATCCTTCGTTACTGATGCTGTGGTTTTCATGGCAACCTCGGCAAACGGAAACTTTCAATTTTCATTTTGAACATTCTAGAAAATTCTTCCAAAATCCTTTAAAGTCGTTTGATTTCATTGATTCGTTTGTAATTTTTTCTTTCCTCCCATTGGTTATTTTGTTTTTAAAATATCCTTTGATTGCATTGGTTCTTTTAAATCGTTTTCTGTGATACCATTGGTCCATTTATTTGTATTTCGACAGTTGTGGAATTTTTATTTTACTATAATAGTTTTCACGATAGGATTAAGAGTTTTGTTTTTTTGACCACTTTCGTTTTCATTATTTTTTTACGAAAGAATTTTGACGTTATCAGGTTGTATTATTTCTTGCTTTTTTTCTTTTGTAAATCTTTTTCTTTTCAACATGCCCACTGTATACAGTGTAATTCATAAGTTTCAGGGTATTCTTACCCAACATTCGTAGCTTAGTTTCTCTGCTGGTTCACAAATGTGTTTTGATATGTGCTAAACTTACAACTTTTTGTGAAAGTTTTTAAAAATTTATACTTTTTAAAACGTTCTGAAATGTGTTTAAAAAGTGTGTTGTTAAAAGAAAAAAAATTGTGACAGAAAAAGAGTTAGAAAATAATTCTTTCCTTGGCAACTTTAGACGTTCGCCAAAAAAATCGCCAAGGTCGTTGCCATCGCTCATAAACGTAGAGTGTAGCTGTTCAAAATAAAATTTAAACTTTCCCTTACCGAGGTTGGCGAAAAACAGCAATAACTATAATACAGATGGGTTGATTTAACCTGGCATAACTCGCTACTAGAAGTGCGCCAAAATAAAGCGCCAAGGTTAGCATAAACATAGAATGCACCTGTACTATCGAATCCATCAGGATGGGCAGCTTATAATTTTGGATCATCTCTTTACTGAATAACAACTCATAGAGGGAACTATCATTCGTTATGAAATTCATGCGTCGAAAACAAATATAAGCTTCATTGTGCTTTTCTCTTCTTTCTCAGTCAAAGGTTGGAGTCGGAGTAGAAGCAAATTTCTCTTATCAATCGAGGATGATTTGCATACCATTTTCAGGGAATCCCGTTTTATAGTTTCACCTGATAAAGTTCTTTATTATAGCCAATAACGCATCTCTGAAGACCCAAATGTATATTCGGCTCTGTAGAACCAAAAATGTCCACTGATTTGTTTATGTAAGGACCCAAGTGCTCTATAAATTTCCGTAGTGTATGATGCCTTAAGCAACAAGACCTTTATTAAAACTGCATATTTACACAACTCTGACCGCTGAAGTGTGTTTCAATTTTGAATTTAAAATTATTTGCAAACTTCACTTGATAATCGCGACGCATGACTCATACTACTAGTTGTCGTCTTTGGTCGAACTTAGCCTAAATTTCACATTAGATCGATACCTAAAAATATGATGAAATTGAAATTTGTATATATTTTTTTCAATACGAAAGGCCGCTGCGCAGAATGACCTTCGTTTGATTCGAGATTCGAGAAATCAGATTTCATTTTCTGCGCTCAGCAAAACAAATAAAAAACGTTTTAACTAGAAATCACAATCGCCGGGGGTTAGCGAGCAGTGGTCACACCTGACCCCATGAAAAAAACTGTCACGGACAACACCGTGGCTAGTACGAGTATATGATAAATCAGAAAAAGGTATCTGCCTTAAAATAATATGCTATGTTTCTATTACTCAATATTGTAAAGATGTGAACGGTTGTCGAAATAATCTATGAATGGATGATTTAGTATATAATTTGTTTTCTCCTCAATTTTAAATAGGTGTAGTGAATTACATACTAAGTTGGAAATGTTGGATACCATTAGGGAGACTTACATTCACTGCATACCTCATACATCCCATCGTTCAGATATCAGCCGTTGGAGGTCTAAGGATGAATCTTCAAACGCAACATTTCTTTGCGGTGAGTATTCGACCTATATTTGAGAACATCTTGGATCACAATGTATCAGTTTATTTTTCATGAGGTACAGTACATATTACTTATTTCAATCCCATAGGTTTGGATGTATTTCGGCCACTTGATGATTACATACGGCTCATCTTTTGCAACCAGCATGTTAGTGGAGGCACCTTTCCTTTCTCTGGAAAAGATACTTCTTCGAAAGTTGGCACCGAGTAAAAAAGACAATATCAAGACAGAGAATTCGAATGGTAACGAGTTAGGGAGAAAACAAAACGGACATGGCCGGAATGGTACAGAATCCTCTGGAAATCGAATAGAACTAGAACTGTGAAAGGTTGCGATGAGAAAATAATAACAAACATTGTATCACTTCAATCTCAAAAAACTTTGCTAGAGGAAATGCACGAATGCAGATAAGGCTGTATTAAAGTAGCGTGATGCTATCACACTGATGACAAGGAAAATATGAAACCGAGACTACAGAAGCTTTTAATCGCCATTTGAAATAACGTGGGTATAAAAAGGAGGAAAATATAGAACCTCTCTTTTTTTCTATTTCTTCGCAAAAATATCCTTTCTTCTAGGGAGAAAGTGGACTTTTAGTATTTATACATGATAAAACTGTTCAATTGAAAATAATATTGTAATATTTTAAGATTGCAGCTTGATATTCCGTCTATAATACAGACAAAAATTATTTTCGTAGAAGCTATGAAGTACTTTATTACTCAAATAAAATCAGTTTACAAAGAACATTTCTCAATCTCCTGCAAGAGTACTTTAATCCAATAAATTTCGATTTTGAATGCCCCACAAAAATCGTCTCCTGTAATATTTCGGTAACTCAAATCGCGAAAGTGTTAAATCCATGTCGACATATGGTCTAGCACTCATAATATTTTCTATGGCTTCAAAAAAATTTTAATGCTTCTCCAGAAAAACCCTTGAATGACGTATAATCGCTTGAAATCTGGTTGAATTAGTCAAACGTATTTCTATTTAAAAACTGACACTTCGTGTGTAGCTTTTCGTCCAAGTATAACGTCTCTCCTATCTTGAAAAATATTCTACACGAATGCAAGATGTCTGAGGCTACTAACCGGCGAACTTAGTAAGAAAATACTCACATGAATGATTTACACTCACTTCCTTTTTTTTGTAATTAAACGCGCATCGTTTTTCAAGGACGTCCACAGTCAGAAATTAACCTTTTTTTCTGAGGAATTGACGAGCGCTGGGGTGATATTGGATTCCAAGTATATCTTCTGAAAGTTCAATTTGCCGGCTTGTTATTGTAAAGTTCAAAAAGATTTGAATTCCCATTAAATAGAATCCCTTGAAATTAAAAAAAAAATTATTCTCAATAGCAAATTGTCATAAGTATCTTCTAATAGGATTCGAAACTTTCTACCTCAAAAGGCTTTTATCAGATACTGGTATCATTATGTCAGTGACAATGTGACAAACATCTAACCACGTAAGTTGTATGATGGAAAAGGAAAATCATATTTTTCTCTCACATTTTCGATCAAATTAATCTGTGAAACCAATTTAATGTATTCTACAATTATGTTGGCAATTAATTCTACAAATATGTATGAAAAAGATTTTTTAGTTATCAAATGTGAAATTCTGTAGCATACTAAAAAATTAATTGAAATTATTCGATATATTTTGGTTATCGATCTCACTAATTAAAAAACAAATTGTACTGTACATATCGTATTTTTTATGTAATAAAGTTTGTTTTTCTTCAATTAATATGTTTCATTTCCTCATATGCATTCATGCAATATACAATATGCATTCATGCGAGAGATATACAATATGCATTCATGCGAGAGATATACAATATGCATATATGCATTCATGCAATGTACTTGCTACATTAGAAATATTCGAGATAACTCAGTATATTACTAAAAATGTGATCAAATCAGAAAAGACAAAAATCCGAGGAAATGTAATAGTTGTATATTGTAAAAAGTGCCCCATATCTCAATGAGCAAGTTTCCACCTGTATTATATTTTGTAGCCAGATGACGAGATCAACACATGAGCTCAGTGTGTCACCCCTCTCTCCAAACCATATCAATCCAGCTTGACGACATTCGAAGGCACGGCAGATTCGGCGTACACCAGACCCCCTCGTACTTGATGGTCATTGGTCAGATCTAGTTTCGAATTCACAAGCATCCGTCTTGCTTATCCATGACTCTACCAACTGGGCTACAGCGTCCCTCTCAAGTAAAATTAGTCAAAATAATGTTATGCGATGAAACAATGCGGTTGCGCTGATGGACCAGATTTTATGAATGAATCCAAACTGTTTCTAAAATTTGTTTTACATTAATTCAGAGAAAAATATTTTCAACAAAGTAGAATATATCTCTTCCCGCCTGTAAAAATAACCAAATATTTCCTCACCCAAATTTCCCAATACATTGGCCGTGTTTAATTCAAGTAATTTCGACGAGGATTCTCATCCATCAACATCTGACCAGTTTTGCCAATGAGGATATCTCGCCATCAAGATATTAGATATTTTAACACGATAACGTGATCAATATCTCGTCAGTTTTCTTCTAATAACTATATATCTGATCCATCACGATCTGATTAGTTTTGCTAATGACAAGATACCTCATTGAGACAACCAGCAGGAGGAAATTTTTTGTGATTAAATCTGATTTTAATATAGAGTGCATAAAACTTTACCCCCCCCCCCTATCTGAGAGGTTATAACCGTTCCATAACTTACAGTCCTCCCTGCGGAACTTCTAAGCAGTTTGGACCTGTAGAATGTTTCCTGTGATCATTTCAATCCGTAGCGTGGTTATCTAGACATTTTGTGTTAGTGTCGTGACTTAAAAAGACACCCTATACTTCTCGGAAATGTAGTGACGCTTAAATGGGTAAGGAGCAGCAGGAAATACAAAATTAAACTGCATTCGCATAAAAATGCATGTTCCCAAACGCAACCTGGATTTGTTGGGAGAGGCTGTTTGACAGAGCAGCAATTGGCCAACATCGTCATTTCAGACGCTGGCCTGGTACAGATAATATGCATCATTTCACGAATGTTGTGATGGTTGACATGAACCAAGAACATGGGTAAGCTAACGGAAACATACATGTGCACACATTTACAGACATAAATTTACTGAATTTCTTAATGTATCAAATAAACTACAATCGAACTGCCACAAGTTTGGAAGAATTTATCTATGTTAGTAGTTGAATTAAAGTCTCATTGGAACAACGCAACGGACTATCGGTGGTCTGGGATGGGGGGGGGGGGGATCCATACCGAAGATAAAGATCCGAAGACACACTGCAATATTGAATAATGGTCAGACAACGAGGTCAACACCTGAGCAGGCACCCTTATCTGCAAACTTCCACACCACGCCAACGTGAGGACATATGAAAGTATTATAAGCTTCATAATATACCCAGCAGTTTGGACTCTGTGCGAGAACACACATACTGACACAAAATGCGAAAACGAATAATTTTGCATAAAATAACACACAGAGTATAAATAACCTTAAATGGGAAGAAAAAATTAAATGCTTTTTTTCATCAATATATTAAAATATTCATTGCCATCTTTAATTATACCGATTTTGAGTATTTCTTTTCGAGTGAGGACAATGAAATACAACACGTGTTCCATTGCAGGACAAAACGAACTACGGTGCAGCAAGATAAATGGTCGAACGGAACTTGGAAATATAACTCGTATTGTGAAAATTTGACCGAAAAACCATTTTTTTAAAAGTTCTCGTTACCAAACAGTTATGCTATATTTAAGCTGTGTGATTCCCTTTAACAATTTTTAATCCTTCTAAGAACAAAAATATGTCAGGTGTCTTTTGTGAAAGTTAATTAACTGAGGATTATTGAGCATCGTTACAGCCCGCAAGTGTCTGGTCGAAGAATGTGATTAGGCATAACCAGACAAAATTTGAACTGGCAATCGATCCAATCACCATCGTATGATGCTGCCATAGAGGAGATATAAAAGTCGAGTGAGCTATGGTTACCTTTTTTTGTGCCTAAGGATCATGTGACGAAAACTAGTAGTAATAACGTGATCCTTCACGTGACTCATTTTCCACGCACATATTGTTCGCTCATCCTATTTTCCATGGCAAATACATTAAAAGTGAAAGCTCAAAATTATTCTATCCTGCTGTGTATATAGATGTTATTTCAAATTTGCTAAAGGCAGTAACGTGACAGTTTCACCGGTGCGCTATTTATATTTATTTAGTGAAATTCCTTTATATATTAAAAAAAACGATTCACCCGATCGCAATTGCACAATTTACATCACAGAACGAAACGGAAGTTAGCAATTGATAGGGGTGAATGTTTTATACAAATACCAATATTTAAAATTTGTCTAAGGGGTCGTCTTCGTATTAAATTGGGTGCTTGATCCTATATTTTCAATACCATCTTTTGTCACAAAACTGGATTCTACACAAAATTTCATGCAGATTTGATGAAAAAAGAATGAAATACGGCTTAAAATTGACTTAGAAAATCCATATAAACCATTTAGGGAGCGTGTAAATGTTCGAAGTTCAATCACATTATAAATGTTAATAAAGACGTGTAATGGCCGTCGCAGTCAATGACCTGTTGCAGGCGCCTTGGTATGGAGTACATTAAGATGGCAACAAAGTCAGAATCCATTCTGATTAAATCCCAGAATCTGTTGGCAGAAATTTCTGTTTTCACTATGTGAACAATCCCCAATAACGATATTAATCATCGAATTTTGCAATCTCACTGCGCTAATAATTATGCACGTGATGAGCTGAAATTTTCGAATGTTTCAGTAACAGTTCGATCGCATGGTGGAGTCAAAATTTTTCCAGGTTTCTATTCATATGTTTTATTAATTTTAATTTCATAATTAATAAAAAAATAGTAAAATTTAGTTTGATAGTTTAAATGTTTATAGATTGTGTTTGGATTTTTGGGTAGCGAAGGATGGAAAAACAATTACCAAGAAAAATTAATGTTTTCAGCAAATGTAACAAAAAAAGGTGAAATGACAATTTTACATTAGGAGATCTAATTTTCAAACACATACAAATCGGTGAAAAATCCAATAAAATTGATGAACTTTTATGATTTTCCGCCTGAAATTTTGTGTAGAACCTAATTTGTGATAAAAGATGTGGGTTCGTATTGAAAATATCGGAGCAAGCACCCAATTAATATGAAGACGATCCCTAAGACAAATTTTAAGTATTGATATTTGCAGAAAACATTAATCTCTATCGATTGCTACCTTCCGTTTTGTTCTGCGATGTAAATTGTGCATATGCGATCGGGTGAGTCGTTTTGTTTTTGACGGCTGTACATTCGCGGAAGAAAGAACCGAACCACCCCAATTATTTCGAGCACTATTTATACTAGAGCAAATTCAAAGATATCATTCAATAGGAGAAAACATCCTTTACATATGCAAAAATAATGCATAAAGGAACGTTTTCATATAGACTTTCATAGAAACAACAAAATTTCCAACAGAAACAACGTGTTTTGATGCCATTATCAGATTTTATATTGTTAAATTAGTCTAAATATGAAATTTCATCACTTTTCTATCTTAAAATATTAGATTCGGAATGTTAAAACTGCTGTCGATTTCATGGATCATCTCCAAATTGAAAATCATTATTCTTAGGTCGGTATAAATAGTCATTATAGCTACTGAAACTTCAAATTTAAACATTATTTCAACCGTATTTGTGAGCGCGTGAAAACGATCCGAGAATTATATTAAATTTATTATGCAAGCGAAAACAATTCGATAATTACATTATTATATTTATTGTGCAAGTGCAAGAAATCCGAGAATTAATATCCAAGGTTTATCAGACTGTTTTAAATTTTGGGTTTCCCCTTAAAATCGCTATAATGAGGAACATTTAATGTAACGCAAAATAACCATTGAAATTAGGTGAAATTTTTTTTTTGCATGGTCATATAAGAAGTACTTCTTAATCAATTCCCTTAAAAATATTGTAAGGTGCCGATTCATAATTTATCAAACATCACAGCGAGGGCTTCGCTGCGTCTCGCTTACGCTCGCCGACCCCGGGGATTGCTACGCAATCCGTTTGGTTTGCTTTCTCAAACCAATACTTCTTTCGCAAGTGATTTAACTTTTTTTTTGCTTTAACACTTAATGCACCCTAAACTAATAGCCGCATCAGTAAAAAATCTTATGCATCTTGTTCCCTGTACAATTTTAAGTAAACATTGTTGATATCCAAACTTCACGATCTGTACTTTGTCGGTAAACTGTCTTGAGAACAGAGGGAAAAAAGCGAGCCTTTTTCCTCGCCAAATAAAAAGAAATCGTTTTTATGGCAATTGTTGCTACGATAAATTTGATATCTGGCAAACCCGATAGTCAAAAGTGCAACCCACTACTGCTTTCGGAAGCAGCTATGCGAACTGAAAAATACGAAATTTGTGTCACCAACTTTTGATTGCATCGAATTTATTTATGAACCAATTTTAAAAATAATTGTACCGTAAGAAAGAGTATATTCTGAGGTACACTGCAATATTTTTAAAATTAAAAACTAACAGTAATACTATACAGATATGACCATTTTAGTTTTGTATCGGAAGTTACGATCTGAAAGTTCCGAAAATTGTATGACCAACTTTTAATTGCATCGATTTTATTTATTAACCAATTTGAAAAATAATTGTACCATAAGAAAGAGTGTAATGTAATGTATTCAGTGATGTTTTCAAATTTAAAAAATAATGGCTTTTGCCGTAGACAAAACGGTTTTAACAATAAGTAGCGAAAATATCCAAAGATTCCGAATTTTGTATGACGAACTTTTGATCGCATCCAATTTAATTATTAACCGATTTCAAAAATAATAGTACAGTAAGAAACAGTATATTCTGAGGTATACTACGATATTTTAAAAATTAAAAACTAATAGTAATTAGATATAGATACGGCAGTTTAAAAAAAAAGTAACAAAAATGTCCCGATTTTTCCTGAATTTCAAAAAAATATTATCAAGAACCAAATTTAAATTTCAAAAAAATCTCGACGAGCTGCAAAAATTTACGTTGAGAGGTACTCTTAAAAAAAAAACTCACGACTGAAGACTGAAAATTTGAATGTGTTTTGCTCACTCGCGGAAGAAATTTCACTTTAACTTTAACACTTAATAAAACCTAAACTAATAGCCGCATCGGAAAAAAATCTTAATAATTATCCAGGGAATACGATGAAGAACAAAGCATGTTAATTTAATTTTTTTCCGATCAGTACTTTCCCGGGAAACCGTCTAAGAATCGAGCTAAACAACACAGTTTTCAATCCTGCGGCGTCGGCGTCGGCGGTAACATTTTTTTAATATAGAGAGATTATGCAGAACTACGCGTTTGTTGAACAGATTTCTTTCCTTGATGTAGCTTTCTGCTGAAAATTTTTTTCTATTTTTAGTAGGAAAACAAAGCAGACCATGAACAAATGTTGAAGAAGTATTGGCCAGATATTTTTGAGGTATTTATCCATTTGCATAAAACTTAACGAATTTCCAACAAAAAGAGAAAATGCAATACAGCTTATTTTATTGAAACAGAACGAATTGTAACGTTTTTTTTTTTTACATAAGAATCAATACAACTAGAAAACGTCCTTTTCGATAACATCTCTTTGTGGGGTGCCAGCTCTGGTGTCGCTTCGTCATCTGACCGTGATTCAAAATTACGAGTTGTTGTCCTCGGATCTTTCCCTTAAGGGACTGATCCGGACCGTCGTCAATAGCCCGTTGTATTGCTCTAGGATTTAAAATTACCATTACCATCTTATTCCGTCTGAAATTGGGCCGGGGTTGCTCATTCGGAAGAGTAACCGACTACAAACCATGGAGTTGGAAATTCAAATCCCAACATAAACCTATGTGAACAAAGGTGGCTTGTACACGTTAAATCTGTCGTGTCCTCAAACGTCTCTTCACGCTGGCGTGGTGTGAAAGTTTGGTGAGTGGGGTGCCATCTCAGGTGACGCTTCGTCATCTGACCGTGGTTCAAAATTACAAAACTGCGATTCGGACAAACGCGCAATCGCAGAAAATATAAGTGCAGAGAGCGCTGTAGAGCAAGGACTCTCATCTGTATAAAAGCGAGCTGTTTATTCAATTGAAATTTCAACCCTTATCAACACCACAGCTCATACATTTCACCACATCTTTTCGGTACTAATTGCCTTTTCCCCATCTCCTTTGCTCTTCCTCCTTTGGAACGTGAATTGGACTTCGAAGAGGAATCAATTACTAAATTCTATCTTCTATCTCAATTATTCACCTTTTACAAAGTGCATTCATTTACAGTGTCACTTCATTTAATTTTCTTCCCTCATTGCTCTTTTGAAATCAATAAACTTTCTATTAATTATAATGTGGAGGCTCGCAGTTTTAGCCAAGGTACTCCGTAATTGATACGTCCTTTACGTTCCAATTGAAAATTCAAACAGTGAAGTATCTACTGAAAATCCCGATTTAGGTTTTTGAGAGCCTTTTAGTTAAATTCCGTCTTGTACGGCAAGATTAAATCGAGCTGGCCTGTATGCTACAACCACGCTATCATCGGGAAGGAATACGCTGATGTAAAGAACATATTCGTTGGAATCATCAACAGTGGTCCAGGGTTATGTTCTCTGACGAATCCCGATTCACCGTGAAAAGTGATTCTGGACACGAACTGCTGTAGAGAGAGAGGGGAAAATTGCTCCGGGAGCAGATTTTTGTATTATTATCTTACTTTTCCATGTTCCAAAATTTGTAACATTTTGCATTATATTTAAGGCACAAAATATCTTCAAAAATATAAACTAAGTTTCGTTTCTTTAATCAATGAATATTATTAATTATTCTAAAAATTGTGTTTGTTCCTTAGCAATTGCCAAGCAGTATAGTTTTAATAAAACAAAAGATAACAACAAATTCTGATCCAATTCCGAACCTTTTTTTTTCCTTCCCTATGTTTTTGTGGTTTTGTGATAAAGTGCAGGCAATTAGATAATTTCGAGCAATTTTTAACAATATTTCTACATGTAACTGGTTTTTTTCCATTCGTGAACAGAGAATTTGAAATCTCAAAGCAAATAATTCATTGATGTCATTTTAGTAAGAGGGAGAACTTTTTAATTCTTCCCAGTAAGTATACCATATTGAATTAATTAATATACTTGGGTACAATTGTATGCATACACAAAACATGCTCTTCTATTTAGCGAATTTTCTTACAATCAATGCAATTTTCTTCCAGGAAATCTAGGTTTTGACAGCCTTAAATTGTAACTTTTCCAAAGCATTTTAGGGAATTGTATCTCAAATGATTTAAAATAATTTTTGAGTATGAAATGTGTAACTTTAAGTAAAACTTTTTATTTATCTGATAAGAGAGTACAGTAAACTCCCGATTATCCGCGGGCGGCCCCCTTATTCACTTTGTGACTTATACGCGGTCTTTTTTTTTTTTCACTTTGATTTATCACTTTATGACATAATGTTGTTAAAAAACTTCAATCTCAAATAAATAAATAGGTGTTTTAAAACAAAGCTAAATACAATTAACTGATTTTTGTGTGTGTGTGTATAAGTAAATTACAAACTTTTGAGGCTCTGAAATCTACTGTTTATTAATAATGTACAGGGTGTCCTAAAAGTTCCCGTACTGACGATTCGTGAATTTGTTATACAAAAATAACAAACTTTAAAACAATTATTTTTATGCCAATGGTAAAAAGCACCTTTAACCTTAGTATGAACAAAATTTGAACTTACATTTATAAGAAATTTTCAAAATTTCCGCCTTTTTCGTGGAGGCAAAGCTGAAATAGCTGTGCTGGGAGTGACTTCTTGTATCCTTTGAGTAATGACAATTTTCAGATCACTTATTGTTTGGTGATTATCTTCATAAACTTTATTATTTAAATATCTCCACAGCAAAAAAGTCAGGGATGCTCAAATCAGGGAATGAGGTGGCCAAAAATTTCTTGAGATGAGTCGAACGCCAAAAAAATTTTGAAGTATGCCCATAGTTTCATAACTTGTATGACAGGTTGGAACCAAGAGTCTCGTTCATTCACTTCTAATATTGCAACAAATTGTTGAATAAATTTATAGCGTATCTTTACTGGGTATTGCATGATTTTGATATTTATGTCGCCAAAATTCCTTACATCTTTTATATGATTTACATTCAAAATAAGCATCAAACAGCACAATTCTCTGAATGCGTGATATACTCATCTTGCAATGAAGAACAAAAATACATGGAACTTTATTGCCGCACAACTTGAGTGCGAAGAAAATCAAACGATACAAATTAAGGAGTCGATAAAACTACAAGCAGACGATAAAATTCAATAATTAAAAAAACGCGGGCAATAATTTTTTTTTTTAAGTTGGAGTACGGGAACTTTTTGGACACTCTGTATCACAAAGAAGTATAGGCACGCTACTGTGAATAAAAATTGACCATTATTAACCTATTAGTATAATGTTCTGACTGTGTATGAAATTGTAACTTTGAAAGTTTATAGCTAAACATTGAGCTTCTCAAATTTTTTACATTATTTTTAATAATGCTTCAAATTATGCGAAAATGTTTAAACGTTATATTTATCATAGACAAACATGCCATCCTTTATTTGCTTCAACCCATAATACAGAGGCTGTTCACACGTTTTTTAGACTATGTATATTGTATAAAATTCTTGTATTTTAAATGTTTTATTTGATAGCCCTTATTCTGAACTATCTTTGGACACCGTAATTTCCAGAATAATAATGCCTTTTGAAGTGTCAGAAGAGGTATTCTATCCCATTCCTCCTGAACAGCTTTCCAGAGTCCTGTAAGGGTTGTGGAACGACGTTTGAATACTGCAGATTTTAAAAGCCCGAAAGCACAAAAATCCATAGGTGATACATCGGGAAATTTAGTACGGGTATCAGTGAAGGGTATGGCTTTGATACCGGTTTTTTGTTCCATTTATTTTAGGAAATTTACAGTGGATTTTCATGTCCACATATTGATGGCACTGTGGGTAAAGCGATGGTATTTCATTCAGAAAAATTGGTGATAGAATATGTTCCTGATAGTATTTGGAGTTAATCTTGACATTTTTTTCCACTCTCCTTATTTTTAGCTTGCCATTATATGAAAAAAACCAGCAAGAATCATGAATCCCTTAGAAAAACTTTCTTTCAATTCTGTGAACCATGTACTTAAATTTTTTTCGCCCCTTTTATGATAATGAATGGCTCTTTTTTTTGCTGTAATCATTTAAATACACCCATGATTAATCTATTGTGACAATTTTTTTCCTTTTTTCTTTGGATAAGTGTTTCTCATATAGAATTCGGCAACGTGTCCTGCGTTCAGCGATATGCTTTGGAGAAAGACGATGCACATTGCGTTTTTTCTTCGTCTTAAGATTTAAATCAACGTTTATCATTTTGTTTACAGTGGACACCGAGCATTTTAATGATTTTGCAACTGTCCTTTGACTAGTAGGATTTTCTTTTAACATTATACAACGTACCTTTGTAATAGTCGAAGATGTCAGTTTCTTACTTGGATAATTGTTTGGAATTTTTGTCCCACTTGAGGATCCAATTTGGCGTTTTTTTCCTTTCTTGTTGACGATATTACCTATAGACGCTTTAGATATCACAAAACCATGACTCTCACATCGTTTTTGGATAACGGAATATGAATATTTCTCTTCGAAAAGAGCCTAAATATAGCCTTCGAACCACTGCTTCGTTAAAAACGCCATTTTGAATAAAAACAAACCTCTCAAGCCGCATACGATAATTTTGACTTTTAAAAACAGTACAACTGCAATTATTTCTTTTGCAGCAGAAGATTTTTTATTACCGCTAACCAAAATATCGTCTAAAAAATGTGCGAACAGCCTCTGTATAACCAATAAAATTTTAAATAGAATATGAATTTTTGCTGATAATTAATATAGAAGAATATTTGATGCTGTTGCCACCCCATTATACACTTTTAAAGAAACAAATTATTAGGAACTAATGGAAACTTTTAAATTAAAGGGCAACTATTTCTGAGAAGGTTTTTAGCCTTTTATAATAGCGATTAGTTTTATAAAATTTTCATACAGTAATATTTAGCATCTACAATCTCAAAAATAACTTTTTTCAAAGTTAAGAACAAATAACTGATGATTTAAAGGAAGAAATTTATGCAATTGAAAAGCAAATGTGTTTGGTCAAGCCCAAGAAATATTCATCCTTATGGGTATTCACACATTTCCCTGTTAGAAGTTATATCATCAAACGATGCAATAAATGTCAAGATATTTATATATATTTTAATTAACGTCACTGTAAAGCAACGCAACGGGTTGGAAAGATTCGGGCGCAATACTACATAATTTTGAACAATGGTCATGATGAGGACACACCTGAGCTGGCACGCCACTTTCCAAACATCCATACCGTGCCAACACGAGGATATTTGAGGCCCCGACAGATTTAACGTGTTCAAGCCGCTTATGCTACAGCGGTGGGGCTAACTATTTCACAAATTTTGACCAACATGCCTATTAGTAGTCACGTGACTGTTTTGTGAAAAATTTACTTGATTGCATGTTTACAATCTTATTGCCTCTTTTCTCTCTATGTTAAAAAAGGGTTGCAGCCGCAGGATTGAAAACTCGCTTTTTTCGCTCGATTGTTAGAGGGTTTCCCGAGAAAGTAACGATCAAAAAATTACCAAATTAACATGGTTTGCTCGAAATTGTACAGGGAACACCGTGAAGAAGATTGTTTCCCGGTGCGGCTATTAGTTTAGGGTTTATTAAATGTCGAAGTCGAAAAAAGTGAAACGCGAGTGAGCAAAAGACGTACAATTTTTTTGTCTTTATTATTTTATATAGTACCTCTAACGTGAATTTTTGCACCTTGTCGAGTTTTTAAAAAATTTCATTTTTCTTTATGGACCGGAAAGTCAAATCAGGATTATACGAATTATTAAGATAGTTTCGCCGTCGCAGAGATTGATTCTGCGAAAGGATTGTTGGTTTGCGAGCTTAAGCGAGCAGGGGGCGGAGCCCCTATTGACGGTTAAATGTTTAATTCGCACTTCTTTTATTTGGTAACAGTAATAAAGGAATCGCCAATGTCTACTGCTGTGTCACTTGGACCATTCATAAGAAAATAATGGATGGAATTCAAATCACACTGGAGCTACACAACGAGCTATTGGCGACGTTCGGGGATCAAACCCGAAGGGATTCGAGAACACCACCAGTGGCGGATCAAGTCAAGTGGGGGCCCCAAGCGGTAAAATTTTCGGGGCACTCAAACTGGAGTTAGAAAAAAAGTTTCAAGAAAACCCATTAAGTTATCAACGAAAAAGAAAAGTAATCAAAATAGTTTTATAACATAACACCTTTAATAAATTTATTAAAAACATATTTTTACATGAATTTCCGTCTGCCTTTATTTCTTACAAATTTGTCTATTATTTTGGCAGCGTTTGTTTCGGTTTAATATATTTCTTGCTCTATATACAGAATAGCCATATTAATTAATCTTTCTTCTCTCATGGTACTTCTTAAATAATTTTTACAAGCTTTTAAAACAGAAAACTATCTTTCTCCTGACGCATCAGATAAGGAAATCGTTAAAAAAAATTTCAATAATATTTAAACATTCGTAAATGTGCAAAACGTTTCTTTGGAGGCTCGATAGATGCCTGGTGTGGTTTTTATGGTATCCACAATTTATTTTAGAAATATTAAAATATGGTCAAATTCATCTTCAAAAGTACAAACATTAATATCATTTTTGTAAATTTCAATTTTTTTTATAGCGTTCTTCTTGTTCTTCTATTAATAAATCCCAATAAAAAAATATTCGAAAAGGTTTCACAACAACTTCATACGTCTGAGTTTTTCAGATAATTCTGCCTTGGTGTTATCACATATGACATAAAATGAGTTGCCTGAAATTTTCTCTTATTGTAAATTCATGCCCGACACTTTGTTTTCATTAGAAAACCTTTTTCTCATTTGTTGTCAGCTAGTCTGTTCATCTTCCACAGTAAATAACAGCCTTGATAAATCAGTTGCCCTTTTTCAACTTCTCTGAAATTATTAAGAAAATTTTCTAATGACTCCTGTATGATAGATCCTTCTAATAGTTTGCATTCCACTGATTGCAGTGATTTACAAGTAGCCTTTATTCTTTGTACAAGGGGTGTTTAAATGAAAAGGTACAAAGCGTCGTAACAACGTAACCGTTAACATAATTACGTCTCCCATAACGTCTATGCCGCTATGGGAGAACGTAGCGAGACATCTAGGGATGCGATTGGAATCTCCTGCGTGGATCGGAGCATGCGCGGGCGCCCGCATGCGCAGCAGAGAGCAGAGGCTCTTATAAAGAGCGTCGTCTAATTGACGCGGCAGTGCGTGTGACTAGAGGATGGCGTTCACATTGCAAAATTCGACAATTGAGCACCAGCGGGGCGTTATCCATTTTCTGACAGCTGAAGGTGTTAAACCGGCCGTTATTCAACATGGTGACCGTATACGAGGAAGACTGTGTGTCCGACAAGTCAGTAAGAAAATGGAGTGCCCGTTTTCGTGCAGGCCGTGAGAATTTGGTTGATGACCCGAGACCAGGCCAGGCAAACACAGTCATCACGGCCGATCTCATCGACAAGGTGGACGACCTAGTGAGAAGTGATCGGCGTGTCACATTACGAATGTTGGCGGTGAAGGTGAATGTTAGCATTGGAACAGTGTGGACAATTGTACACGACAGGTTGAGCTATCGGAAGGCGCGCAGTGGGTTCTGAAGCAGATCACCGACCAGCTAAAGGAACTGCGTATGGGGCTAGCACTTCAACATCTGTTTCGGTATCATGAAGACCCCGCTTTCCTGGAGCGGATCGTCACAGGTGATGAGAGCTGGTGCCATCACTACGAGCCAGATGCAAAGCGGGACAGCATGCAGTGGAAACATACATCGTCACATCCCCCTAAAAAGTTCAAAGCCGTGGCGTCAGTAGGGAAGGTGTTGCTCACCGTCTTTTTCGACGTCCAAGGTCCGCAACTTGTTGAATTCCTCGAGCAAAGAAGAACATTAACTGTGATATGTACTGTGAGACACTCCGAAACCTACGCAGGTCCATCAAGAACAAAAGACATTGGCTTCTCACGGAGGGTGTGTTTATGCTTTATGATAAAGCGCGTCCACACGTCTCCAAGGTCACACACGCGGAACTGGCCGAGTTCAAGTGGGAGCAGCTTGATCATCCGCCCTACAGCCCGGGCATGTCGCCCTGCGATTGATTTCCATGTGATTGGTCCCCTGAAAAACATCTGAAAGGGAAGTGCTTCAACTCGGACGACGAACTCAAGGAAGCTGTGAAGGACTGGGTCTCGTCACGGCCACAGGAATTCTGGACACAAGGAATCCTTCGGCTCGTTAATCAATGGGATCGTTGTGCTCAGGCCTATGGTGTATACTTTGAATAAAGTCTTCATTTATACCCACAGTGTCGTTTCGTATCTTTTCATTTGGACAACCCTTGTAACATAGTATTCCAAATAACTCATTATGGCGGTTTTATATTAGTCCATTTTCTTAAGAAGTGGTCGCAAACACAATGGTAACTTTTATTCTACTTAAGAATTACAAACTTTATTTAAAGCCTCTTTTATATGAGTGAAACCAAGTTTTATAGCTAATACAGCAACTGCTTTTGTTGACCATCTTGTATTAGGAACTCTTTTTACTACACTTAAAGACATACGTTGTAAAGACGCTGTCACAACTTTCATCGAACCATAATGAAAAGGCATTTTAAGACTTCAGGTCCATTGGTATTCTGGGGCCCTACGCGGCCGCTTATCCGCGACTGGACACCACTATATTTTCCACAGTCATATGACAAGGACCTGAGCAGAATCAATGGACAGAGGTCTTCTCCCGTCCTGTGAACCTAACAAATGATGAATATTCGTTTCAACGCGGCAGGTGAAACTGAAAGTAGTCAAAATATCAAAGTACCATTAGTTTTGGTTTCATTATCCTTGATGCATGAAAAGGTAGGTAGGTATTTAATTGACTTCTCACTCGCGCAGTACAACGGTTATTCACACGACAAAGGTTGATAGTTGTTGGTGTTTTAAGCGTAGCAACACAACAGGCTATTGGCGACTAAGGAGAAGAAACGAGAACAACACTACTTGATTTTGAGCCACGGTCAGACACAATAAAGGAAATCATTTCTCACATGAATTTTTTTTTTCTCTTTGAACCATGGATGAGCCCAACCAAACAATGCAAGAAACTCCAGGTTTTTTGCAGCCGACCAACCGGTATAGTGGTTAAGGTGTTAGCCTCTAGATCGGAAGGTTCCTGGTTCGAATCCGGGCCCGGGCATGGATGTTTGTAAACGTATGGTGTATAGGCGGCTGGTGCACCTTAAATCTGTCGTGGCCGAAAGTCCTCACGTTGGGTTGGCGTGGAAGTTTGGAGAGTGGGGTGCCAGCTCAGGTGTTGCTTCGTCATCTGACCGTGGTTCAAAATTACGAGGTGTTGTCCTCGGATCTTTCCCTTAAGGGACTGATCCCGGACCGTCGTCAATAGCCCGTTGTGTTGCTCTAGTACGACGTTAACTAAAATTACCATTACCATTACCAGGTTTTTTGCGACATCCAAGTACATCTCGTACAACTAATTATGTTTATGCAAAAACAAAATTACATTGTTTATGCTAATTTTTATTGTTTTCATATTTAGTTTTCACATTTGTACTGGCAACAACATTAGCTACAGCTGAAGTGGAGCACAGAAACGTCAAATTGTGTTCAGTTTTAAAGTTAGTTATGGAATGTTTTCATATTATAAACACAACACACACGGATTTTTAACTTTAGTTACTCGTCTTACCAAACTTTATTTTCAAGATGACTGAATCCTCAGTCCGTGTTGCTGTACGGTAAGTGCATAAAGTTTTGACAAGTCTATTTCATTGAAGTTGGTTGTATGTACTCTTCTGTTAATAAATAATTTCTGATTTGATCTTAATATTTAGTATTGACGTCCTTTTTCTGTTTATGTTGAAAGTTTCAAGAAAAAAAAGGCGTTTTATTGATTTTGTGTTTATTTTCTCATTTATATCTTCGATGTTTTTTTTAATATGGAAACAAAATCAATATTTGAAGTCTTGATATTTTTAATGATTCTTAATAACAGCTCTATTGATTCATTAACGTTGCTTAATCTTATCAAAGCCTGTATTTATAGTTATCATTGTTTCAATTGATGATCTACCAAATAAGCAGGAATATGTTGATCTTCAAGTAAAAACTTGTTTTAAAGAATTATTTTAAATTCTTTTAAAATGACAGTTGACAAAATTTTTACAAAGAAGCCAAGTTTTTCTAGTGTGATGGTGGACTAATTAATAAGTAGCATTGTGAATTATATATGTATGAATTTGAAGTGGCATGTTGAGCTACAGATTAGTAAACTTTACCAGAAGGTTGCGAGTTCGGAATTCCTTCCAGACAAAGACTCGTGTATTTGCTGCAGCATCCAATGTTCTCACGTTGGTGTAATGTGGATCTTTCCCTTCAAGATTTATCTTGGTTCTTTGCCAATAGCCTGTTTGTTTCTACAGGGCCAGTGGTGGATTAAGCGTTACGCAGCCATATAGAGCCACAGATTACCAAAGGGGCACTGAGATTTTAAAATATCTTTTTATTAGGTTTCGATGAAAGTTGTGTGTGTCTTTACAATGTGTGTCTTAAAGAGCAGTGAAAAGAGTTTATAATACAAGATGGCTTGCAAGAGCAGATGCTGTATTAGCTATAAACCTTGGTTTCACCCATATATTAGATGCTTTAGCTGAAATTTGTAATTCAGAAGAAAAAAAGTTACCATAGTGGAAGCGATTTCACATCTGAAGAAAATGGACAATTATGAAACCACCGTATTGACAGTTATTTGGACAATTATTTTACAAAAAAATACATACTACTAGTAAATCACTACAATCAGTGGAATGTGAACTATTGAAAGGATCTATCCTACTAAAATCAATAGAATATTATCAATATCAGAAAAATTTGAAAAGCTGAATGAGGTAACTGATTTATTAGGGCTATAATTTAATGTGGAAGATGGTCAAACTCTCGGACAACAAAAGAGAAAAATGTTATTTGATGAAAACAAAGAAGTCGGACATAAATTTACGATAAGAGAAAATTTCGCTGTCAATGCATTTTATGTGATATGACAACACCAAGGTAGAATTATCTCAAAGAACTCAGATGTATGAAGTTGTTGTGGAGCCTTCTAAAATATTTTTGGATCAGCATTTATCAATAAAAAAAAGAATACAATAAGAAAATTGAAAAATATTTTCAAAATTGACACAGATGTTTGTACTTTTGAAGATGAATTTGATCATTTTTTTAATATTTCTAAAAGAAATGAGGGCACCATAAAAACCACACCAGACATCTATCCAACCACCAAAGAAATATTCAAAATTTTTTTAACAATTCTCTTATTTAATGCATCAGGAGAAAAATTGTTTTCTGTTTTCAGCGTTCTGTTTAACAAAACTATTTAAGGATTACAATGGAAGAAGGTTAATTAACATATATGGCCATTCTGTATTTAGAGCAAGAAATTTTTAGCCGAATTGACATTGCCAAAATAATTGTCGAGTTTGTTAGAAATAAAGCAAGACGGATGTCGTGTAAAAATGTTTTTCAATAAATTTATTTAATGTGTTATGGTTTGAAATTTTTGATTACTTTTCTTTATTGTTTATAACTTAATCAGAGTATTCTTGAAATTGTTTTGTTCTAACTTGAGTTTGAGGGCCCTGAAAATTTTACTGCTTGGGGTCCCCACTTGACTTGATCCACAGCTGTACAGTGCGACGTTAATTAACTACCTTAATTGCATGCTTATTTACATTTTATGCTCGCATCCTTTTTCTATTCAATACACTTATTGATTATCTCGTGGGATACATATTGCCTTGACTTATTTTTCTATTCTCAACTGTTTATGTAAAAATTAAAGTGGTGTTTATCATAGTTTTTACGTGTGATCTTAAATAAGACTAAAATGTAGTATGAAACTTGGCAATAGGCGTAAAGAAATTGCTTGAGAGATTACAGTAACCGATTAAAGAAATATGAAAGAACGAATCATAGAAAGGAAAACATGAACTGTTTTCTTATTTTTTAGAGCTTAAGAGGTAGTTTGCAATTTCATTTTCTACTTTTTTGCTTTGGTATTCGACACTCAAGTTCCTTAGTTTTGTTGAAAGTTTAAAAATATGCAGATTCTTCCCGTTATTTTTTGCTCTTTGTAAAAACAATTCATGATAATTTGAAAGACACAAACTGATACTTTTAGTATAACAATGTGAAATGTTTTCTTTCCAGTGTAGCTATCCGAGGTTCAATCTATCAAATAAAAAAAAAGTTTTTGCAGAAAATAGTCCTGTTTTAAATTTTATATAGCTCTTGTGTAGCAAAATAAATGACAAAAAGAATGTTATATTTGGAATTTTTTTTTTGAAAAGTTTTAAAGTATTAAAAGAGAAGCATCTTTTTTATCTACTGAAAATGAATATCTCATCATAATTATCAGATCTGAAAAATTAGCACTACCAAGAAAATGTTGGAAACGGAAAATTATCCATAAATAGGCTCCAAATTGACATCATGTCTTTATAATTGGTTTTTCATCATTTGGTTCCACAATTCAAAATTTGCTGCCTTTAGTCAGATTTTCCATACTTACGTTTCATTTTGAGAAGTTTTTCATTCCAGTCATAATTTTCTACTAATTTTTCAGAATTTTGTTTACTGTATGGCACATATACCGGATATGTTACCATTTATTCTTTCTATTCCAAGACTTTAAAATAGATACATCAGGCTAACACACTTCCTTACTCTCCAATAAAGATGTTTACTTTCTACTTTTATTGAACTTCCATAACCTTTTAGATGTTTTTATGCACATCCACATAAATAAAATTTTAATTGTATCCTAGTAGAACATGTTCGACACTAAGAAAAATTGTTTTATGTGCCACATTGACACCTTTTTCTGCTTCTCAATTCTAACTCGTTATTATTTTCCATCTCGAGCATCACCAGCATATGGTTTTCCATACTTGAAGTATGTTTCTTTTGATTTTTGAACAAGACATTAGGTGAAGAGAACCATATCAGTTTTTGTTGGAGTTTCTAAAGTAGTACTTTTCAATGCAAAACTTAATTTTTAGAAAGGGAGGTGTCAGCAAAAATAGACAGTGTGACTGCAGCGAGTTATCTATTGTCTGTTTTTGGTTTAAAGTCAAAATTCAAAATCTTGCCAAGGATGTACCCATAATCCATTACTTAGAATTTACCAAATTGCAATTCTTAGGTGCTAATAAAATGTTTTCTGTCACTATGTAACTGATCTATTTCTCTTTTAGAATACGGCCCCAAATCCCCAATGAGGTCTTTGACATGTGCCACGTCTGCACTTCTGTTACTCCTGGGGAGCCTCAAATATGGCTGGGTAATGATAAAGCATTTACCTTTGACCATGTCTTCAATATGACTACAGCACAGGAGACTGTTTACTCATCATGTATTCAAGAACTTCTTGATGGGTATGCACAGTAACATTGTATTTAGAAATTGGATATTTATTTCTTGCATGCATGTCATTTAATTTTTATGTAATGTTACAATAATTTTTTTTTTTTTTGCATTTACCCCCCTTTAAAATAAATATGTATTTAATCCCATTTTCTAAGGAAAGTCAGACTTTGCTTCCCAAGTTTGAAAAACTTGATGAAGAGTCGTGGACCTTCCTCTTTTTATGTTGACTAGGTTTTAATGTAAACATTCTTAGTAATGGTGTTTAATTAATAGCTTGTTTTCTCTCTCCTGTCGTTATAAACAATTCTGTTTAAAAAAAAAAAAAACTTTAAATTCCTCAAATGACTTCTGCATTGTTTCTTATGAAAAACATGTTTTAATTTTTTACTTTTATAATTTAATAATCTATCTTTGCAGATGTTTTCAAGGTTATAATGCTACAATTCTTGCATATGGTCAAGTAAGTTTCTATACCCTTCAAGTTTTTTAATTTTAGTATTAAATTTTAATCTAGTTTATATGAAATATCAAGAAAATGTTTACTTTGCTGATACATAAATTTGTTTCTAAGTTTTATTTGGTAGATACTGAATATTCTGATGATTGGCAAAATAATATCCTTATGCATATTTAAATACATACATAATATTAACTGCAGTTTTGGATTGATTACTGTTTTTTCACCTAATTCAGACAGGTTCTGGTAAGACTTACACCATGGGCACAGGATTTGATATGTCTGTTAGAGAAGAAGAAATTGGTATAATTCCAAGAGCAGTAAATCAGTTATTTAATGGAATTGCCAGACTGCAAAATGAAGCTCAAAATCAAAAGATAACACCACCAGAATTTAAAATTGTTGCACAATTTATGGAAGTAAGTTTCATAATTTCACTTCTAACCGGTTTTTAATCCTTATTTTTCTTGTGAAATTTAGCAGAAATAAAAATGTTTTGTCAGGTAGAATGAAATAGTTGTGAAATGTGATTAGTCACCAAAATAATTTAGTATTTGTTGAGTATGTATTAAATTTGTTTCATTAAAAATATTTTTACTATACTTTATTGAATTATAAAAATTAGGAAGTTGGTATATTTAAGCCATCTTCTATCAATGTAAATATACTGCTGTTTGTAAAAAATGCAACACCATAAAGGAGTCATCAGAATTAAATGAAATTTAATACACAAACGGCTTGTATTCGTACAAATAAATGAATAAATTTTCAAAGCAAAAAAATCCTATATTACGTGTTTGAAATCAGTATTTGGTGTAGCCACCACACTGCAATAAGTGCTGCTATACGACGTGGCATGAAGTGAAACAGATTTTGAATGTCTGCTTGTGGAAGAGAATTCCATATTGTTTGTATGCGCACCCAAAGTTCGTCTTTTGAAGCTGTAGGACGCGGATCACGAGCAAGACAAAGACCAACCAAATCCCACACATGCTCAATAGGCGACATATCCGGCGAATAAGCAGGCCAGGGAAGAAGTTGCATGTGTTGGGCAGAAAAAAAGTCTTGAACATTCCTTGCAACATGTGGGTGTGCATTATCCTGTTGAAAGATAGCTTCAGAGATGCCTTGAAGGAAGGGAACGACTTCAGGCTCTAGCACTTCACAGACGTACCTGTTGCTATTCAGATTACCCTCAATTTGTCGCAGCTGAGATCGTCCATGATACGAAATCGCACACCAGACCATAACTCTGGGTGTTCTGCCACTATGACGTTCAATAACGCACTCTGGAAGGCAGCGTTCACCGACATAGCGTCTAACACAAATGCGGTCATCATAGTTCCACAAATTAAAGGGGGATTCATCAGAAAAGACAACTTGTTGCCAATCAGCCTGCCAGGCTCTGTGCTCGTGAGCCCATTGCAGACACAGCCGTCGATGGTTTGGCGTGAGGGGGATCCTGTATACAAGAATACTTGCACGTAGTCTACGGTGCACCAGATGTTGGTGAATTGATGAAGCCGACATTAGTACACCTGTAGCAGCAGACCAAAGTGCTGCCAACTGCCTGGAGGAAGCTGTATGATCATTCACCGCCATGTGGACCAGGTGTCTATCATCACGTGCTAACGTCACCTTCCGTCGTCCACTCCCAGTTTTTCAAGTTGTCCTGTGCTCGTCGGTCCACTGCTTCCAAACTCGTATCACTGTGGAACTGTTCCGCTACGTACAAGCTGCTATTGAGAGATAGGAAAATCCTCCTTCACGAAGGCCGATGATTCTCCCCCGTTCAAACTCCGTAAGTTGTTGAAATTTCACCCTATTTCGTCGTGGAGGCATACTTAGGTCTCACTAAACGTTCACCACTAAAAAATAACCATGCACTATTTTCATTGTTCCACTACAGCCCTCTATTTATATACTTTTAGCATCAGTTGGTGGCATATCAGCATGTGTGGTGGCTCTGAAACTTTACTACTTTGCATAACATCCAATAATTGACATTTGCTGCAAATTTCATTTCATTCGGACGATTCCTTCATGGTGTTGCATTTTTTACAAACAGCAGTGTATGTTGTATACTAGCTGTATAAAACTCTTTTCCTATAAATCTGTATGAATGAATATTGTTCCTTTTTTAATGGTTTTTACTATAGGAATTGCATAAAATTGCGAAAAAAATTACCTGTATCGTGAAATTAACTGTGCAGTTATGAATGTAATTTCTTATAGGTAGATTTAATTGTAATGATCTTTTATTAATGTTAGCTTAGATCGCATTATTGTTAGCTTAAAAAGCAGACCACATGTATTAGTTTGAAGGGAAGTTGATATTATTGAGCAAAGAAGAAACTTACAATAGTAATCCATTTTTAGAGGAATGTATTTATTAAACATCAATTTGATGCATTGCATTTTTTATGAACTGTGTAGAATACTAAAGTGATCCCCAAATTCTCATTAATTTAAAAATGTTAGAAAGAAAAAATGTTAAGATGAAACTTTTCTGAGCAGTTGCTATCAAGTTTCACCTTTTCCCAGGCTTTTGTAGAAATCAACTGAGCAAAGTTTTTAAGTAGTATTTTTATTCCTTATTTCAACAATATTCTTATATGTACGTTTTAGTAAATTTAGCCCATTAATATTTAAATACTGGTCAAATTAAAATAATTTTCTCTTGTTCATAGTCCAGTGATAGTAGATGTAAGATCTTTGAAAGCTGGAGAATAGATTATGGACCATATTCTGCATCCTTGGCTTAGATCAATAAAAAGTCATTAATCAAAATGTTATTTAATAGTTTATGATTTTGTAAAGCATTATTATATGCAATCTGATAAACGAAGCATGTCAAAAAGGATAATTAATTTTAATGGGGGACTATAACTATCCAAATATTGACTGGACAAACAATCTAGCTACAAATGGGAAAGGGGCAGAATTTTTGGAAGTGATACAGGATTGTTTTTGTACCAAATGGTGTATGAGGATACTAGGGACAATGCAATATTGGATTTGATTTTCAGCAATGATGAGGATAGGGTGCAGGATTTGGTTATAGGCGAGCCACTGGGAGAAAGTGATCATAGAAGTATCAGATTAAGTATAAATTTTCAGTCAGCATACACAATCAATAGTAGGATAATTCCAAATTTCAGAAAGGTAAATTTTCATAAGATAAGGGAAGAGTTAAAGGAAACATTCAGAGGGGGATTATTAGCACCGCATCATTTTGAACAATGGGAGGAATTCAAGAATAAGTTAGACAGGGTGTTAAAAAAACACGTAATGTTCAGGAAAAAAGGAAAATCTAGAAAATTGCTCCCTATGTGGTTTTCAGGGGAAACACACAAAGTTTTAAAATTAAAACAAAGAACATACAGGGTATATAAAAGCACTGGTAACGACAGGGACAAGGGGGCATATCAGAAAGCCAGAAAGGAGTTTAAAACTATTAGTCGGAAGCAAAAGGTGTCCTTGGAGGAAAAATTAGCAAGGAAATAAATATAAACCCAAAATAATTTTTTGCATATGCAAGTGGTAAAAATAAATTTAGTACTACACTGGGCCCGTTGGAGGGGAAGGGAGGTGAATTAATTCAAGACGAGGTGGGAATGGCAAACATGTTAAATGACTTTTTTCTGGGGGTTTTCAATGGTAACTATAATTTAAAAAAGGATCCCAAGGATGGAGCCTTTGCAGGGGGTATAATTAAAGAATGCAAATTCAACAGGGAAGAAATAGTACATCAGTTGAAAAGAATTAAGCCATCTAAAGCACCAGGGCCAGACGATATTTATCCGAGAGTACTAGTGGAATGCGTGGCAAAATATTTGAATCTCTGTTAAAAAAGCATATAATGTTATACTTGGAGGAGGGGGGACTGTTATCAGAGAATCAGTATGGGTTTAGGAAGGGCAGATCCTGCTCTACAAACCTTTTGAAGTTCTATGAAAAAATTATTGAGGAGCTGGATAATAAGAGCAGTGTGGATATCATGTACATAGATTTTCAAAAGGCTTTTGATAAAGTACCTCATGAGGCATTACTGTTTAAATTGGAAAGGTTGGGGATTCAGGGAAAAACATTAATATGGATAAAGAATTGGTTATTGAGTAGAAAGCAGAGAGTGCAGGTAAAAGGAAATTATTCACAGTGGACAGAAGTTATAAGTGGGGTGCCTCAGGGATCAGTTTTGGGACCAATTTTATTTATAATTTTCATAGATGATATGGGTCAGGGGATCAAGAATAGAATCAGTATATTTGCAGATGACTTAAAAATATGGGGGACAGTGGATACCAAGTTACAGATAGAAAATTTACATGGGGATTTTGATAAGATATCCGAATGGGCTGTAAAATGGGGTATGTCATTTAATGTAGGGAAATGTCAAGTTCTGCATATGGGTTACAGGAACAGTGGAGCCGAGTACAGGCTGCAGGGAGTAAAGGTAAAGGAGGGAGAAACAGTCAAGGATCTTGAGGTGATAATTCACAGGGATTTTAAAATGGGTCATCAATGTTCAGCTGCGGGTAAAAAGGCTAATAGGTTACTGGGGTATATTAAAAAGACTGTAACTTCAAGGGATAAGAATATAATCTTGCCGTTATATAAGGGTTTAGTAAGACCACATCTAGAATATGCTGTACAATTCTGGGCTCCATATATATGAGAAAGGACATAGAATCAATTGAAAGGGTTCAGCACAGAGCTACAAAAATAATAAAGGGGCTAGCAAATTTCGACTATAATGAACGTTTAAGTAAGCTAAACATGTATACACTGGAAAGAAGGAGGGGGGATTTGATTCAGCTTTTCAAGTTTGTAAAACAAGGGGACACAGAGGGCTTAAATTTCAATAGGGATAACAGAACAAGGGGTCATGGGTATAAATTGAATAAGACACATTTTAATCGGGATTTAAGGAAAAACTACTACTTTAATAGGGTAATAGACAGTTGGAACGCGTTGCCAGAAAATATAGTTAATTCAAAGGGAGTGTACGAATTGAAGACACAATTGGATAGTCAGTGGGAATTGGAGAATTCATAAACAAAGGACCAGCCTTGTTGGGCTTGAGCCTGTAGCTGGTCGTCAATATTTGTATTTGTATTAGTTTCAGCTTGCTGTTAAATATTTAAATATGTGTGTAAGCATAACATCTTTAGGCGATTCTAAATCAATCCTAATTTTGTTTTTTTCTTTTCTGAACAGCATTTTTTATACCTTAGAAACTTTCTCAAATTGAGTTGAAGTCAAATTATTTCCATCTTCACAACTCATATCTACAATAAAAATTTAATTTTCACAAGAACATTGAAACATCTTTAAATTTTTAATATAATAGTCTAATTTTGTAGTTAGTCTTTTTGTGTATCATTCAGATTTTTGTAGATATTCTTTTTATAAGTACCTAATATTTATTTTTAATAAATTAAATTTCTAAAAATTAAATACAAATTTTCAGCTCTACAATGAAGAGGTTATTGATCTCATGGATCCTGTCAGAGAAGAAGATAAAGTAAGTTGTTTTAAAACAAAATTTTTTTTTACTTTAAAGACTCCTTAGATATTTTCTGTTTACAATTCTAGTCAATACAGAGTGATCTATAAAATATTTGCTTTTGTGGGTGCTTATCTTTTAAAAACTTGCATAGACCATAATTGATTGAGGAATTACAAAATAAATCAACATATGTAATTTTTTTTAAATCAATTTGTTTTATTTATGTGATGACATTTTCATTTTAGATGTAAATCTTATTAGCTAATATATGCCATTTGTTCTCATTTTTAATTAATCAAATTTTGTTAAATAATTTTGCATAAAAAAAAGGGTACTTGACTGAATCTATCTGGATCAACTCTCAATTTATCAGTTGCACTGCAATTATTTCTAGTTTTGATGAGAGTAGCAAACATGGTTCACCCTTCAAAAAAGCAAAACTGGTTCATAGGAAGAGAGTGAATCGGAATACTTTGGGATTTCAAACAGAAACAAGACTATAATTAATGGCTTTTATTTTTAAAGAGCTGTCCAATTGTTTGTACTACTCAAAAGTTTAAAAAGCATCTCTATAAAATTTAATTATTATTCAGAAAGGCATATTAGGCTTTATGACTTAGAAACAATAATGATTGATGCATTATTTTGATGTACATATTTAAAAAATGAACACTGCTGAAACTTATTGAAGCACAAGGTAAGAATGAAAATTAAAGCTGTGTACATTGGTAAGCTCACTTGTAAACATTGGTCTATACCAGGGGTTCCCAAAGTGTGTATTGCGGCACCCTGGTGTGCCACAAAGAGATATTAGGGGTGCTGTGGAAGTGCCAGTGAAGCAAATATCGTTTGAAAATTAATTTAAAAGAAATTGCAAGTAGCTGTATCTTAATTTCAGGATTCAAACAATTGTACAGTGAGCAGCAGGCTCGCCCATCACATTAAACATTTTTTATATCAAGCTTAAATATAGGTCAGATTGTTAAATTTTAAATAGAATATTTCTATGCACTGAGACCATTTGAAAATGTTTCTTTTTTTTTACTATAAACAGCACTATAATGCAAATTCTTAATTCATGCTTTAATAGATAACATTGTTGAACCTGCAACTCAGTACTACGATGCCTGGCTGTTGACACCTTGCTACAAAGAAGTATCACACAAATCGTGCGATTTTTGACCTCCAGCTTGTTTAAACTCAAGCAAACGGTTAAAATTCACTTTTTGATTACAAAACTTTAATTGCCTCTGTAACCTCATGGAAAAAAGTTTTCTAAAGCAACACCTGTGTGTGCATTTTATAGCTCAAAGTTTTTGCTTCGCTTCACATAAAAATGTTTATTTTCCTTTTCTTATTTGGTCATCTTTTACGTTATGGGAAATTTTGTATACTATAAACCCTCTTCGTAGGATCGGTATCCCATTATGGAGTTAAGTAAGTTTTCTTGGCTTTGTTCCATTTAAATTCTTTATGGTGGCTCGGTTGGTAGTATGCCCACTGGGTGTTGTAGGTGGCACAGGTTTGATTCCGCTCTAGGTGAGGTCTGTCTGCTGTCAATAAAACTGTCATTGTGTGTCTATGTCTATTACTTGATATATTGTGTGTCATGTCTTGCACAGCATGGCCATATATGGCTCTTGTGCAATAAAACAATAAGCCAACAATAAGTTTTTGTTTTATTTTTCTTTTAGGGTAAAAGGTCATGTGTAAAAATTCATGAAGATACAAATGGACAAATAGTTGCTGCTGGTTTGACCTCTCGTTCTGTGTCTTCAGCTAGTGAAGTAAGCTTGCTTTCACTTATTTTCATGTTTAAAAATGTTTTTTGATTAATATATTTAGAGGAAATCGCCTGAAAACAAAATTCAAATTTCTTGTAAATAAAGTATTAAATCGAGATTTCTTGTGTCAATTTTCTAATTGTTTAGAAACTGTCATTGACTTTTTTGGATATCAATCTTTGAGATATTTATTTGTAAATTGATATTAACCTTATTCCAATCTAATCTAGGGACTGCATTGTCTTAGTGGGCTTGCCCACTGCAATCAGCCTGTGAGCTGTTGGTGCAAATTCAATTCCTATAAACTACCCTGAGTATATTTCTCTTATGTGCCATTAAACTTTCCTTGTGTGTATATCCGTTTGCTTGACCAGATCTGGCCGTTGCATCTTAGAAAAACAACCAATCTAAACTACTTTTCCCAAGAAATTACAATCTGAGCTAAGCATCATTCTATTTCATAACTGAAGAAATTTATTGCTGTATATATTCAAGCACTAGAGTTATAATTTTTGTTGGTGTAGGTTTAGAAGTTTAACAAATAATGTATTGTTAACCTAATTACACTTAATTGTTAATTTAAATAATTAATTATTAATTTAAAGCTCTGAACGAAATGGGTTTGGGTTTATTTTTGTTCTGCTTTGTTTTGATGCAATTTACCTTGCATTATCAGTTTTTTAATGACATGATTTATAAAGTTCTGTATTAGCATCAAATCAGAATTGGTGAAAGAAAATTTAAGAGACAATCTGAAAAAGACAATATGAGGGTTAAAGTCTATCTTTAACCTAATCTCGTATTTTCTAGTGTTTTTGCTATGGTAAACTGAAATTGCAAAGAATATAAGTATGTAAATGTTATGAAAAATTATCTATTTATTAGGCTCTTCAATGTCTCAAAATTGGAGCATTATCGAGGACAACTGCTAGTACAAAAATGAATGTCCAATCATCTAGGTCACACGCTATATTTACTTTGCATATTAAGCAACACAGGCTTGTACAATTTGAGGTGAGATTTTACCCATATTTTAATTTCAACTAATTGATGGATTTGTTTTTCCTTCTTGAATGCCTTTATAAAAATTTTAAAAAATTCAAACAATTTTAAATTTATTTTTTTATACTTAGCTTTAAAAACTTTTCTTTTTTTCTCTTACATTCAATTTATTGTTATTTATGGTTGTAGCTTCCTTTTCATTTTGCTTAACATGTATCCTATTTTCAGTCGGAAGGTTCAGAAGAAATGGAATCCTTGGAAGAATTTGATACTTTAACATCAAAGCTGCATTTTGTAGATTTAGCTGGATCTGAAAGACTCAAGCGAACTGGTGCAACTGGTGAAAGAGCTCGTGAAGGAATTTCTATAAATTGTGGTCTTGTAAGTAGATTACTGAAGGTAGTTCACAAATGGAGTTTTAATTTCTTCAATTTATGAGTTAAATGTTTTTTAAAGCCTTAGTTTCTTTGAAATGGATGAAAGAAATGACATAAATGAAAAATTCCACTTGTAATACAAACTTATATTTAAGTTCCTGCAAATTAATAGATGGATATTTGCATGAGCCAAACACATGCAGCAATTATGCTCTGCAGCCTATCGCAATACCTTAATCTTTGCATTTTTTAATTTAGTCCTCTTTGTTTTTAAACTTAAAATTATTTTTATACATTTGTGCTTTGGAAAGTTATAGTTTCTTAAATGATGATTTTATTTTCTGAAAACAGCAACTATGAAACATTTAACTAATTGATAAAGCTGTTTGGAAAATTTCAATGAATATTTCGATGTTAAAAATTATTTGAAAGCAATTGTCTTCTAGACTTTTTAAGCTTTTATTTAAACTATAATAAATTTTTTTAATGTCTCCTTAAAATTTTACTACTACTGTGAGACTTATCTTTAAAAAAATCTTTAATTCTCTAATGTAAACTCTGAACTGGAAGATGTAAATCATGGTATTCAGATAGTTAAAAGGTATGTGTTTTGAGTTTTTAAAGACATTGGACATATGATGCCTTCAGCTATGCAAACATTTCTGTCAATGATTTTAGTGTTCTAAAAATGGGTTTTGTATTTTCTTAAAGTTAGAAAGGTCTACTATTAAACTTTACTTCATATGTACCAAGCACTTGACTCCTAATTTCACCGATCATTAGTTCACTATATCCCAAGCTTATGATTTCTGGACTCTGCAAATCATTTCCAATAATGTATTAATTGAATTGACGATCAATGAGATTGTGTTGCTTTTTCATTTGGACTTTTAAGAATTATCTAGTTAAATTAATGGTACTATCCAAAATTTTGAATAGCATTTGTATGATCTTAAAATTAATTTTAAGCTGCTTGAAATTGATAATTTGCATCCTCTGGCACATGTTCCACTTTTGTTGTGAATTTACAAAATGGTTCTAAAGTTATGTGTTAGCTCCAATTTTGTGTAAAGTTTAATTCATACTCTGGATTATTCTATTAGTTAACACTACAATTTAAAGTTTATTTGCAAAAGTGTTTTTCTTGAATATTTTCCTCTGAGTGGAGAACTTGTTTTTTACTTCAAAATTCTTTTTTTTAACAGTTGGCTCTTGGAAATGTAATATCTGCACTTGGAGATAGAACTAGAAGGGCTACTCATGTTCCTTACAGAGATTCAAAACTGACCAGATTATTACAAGACTCTTTAGGTGGAAACAGGTAAGCTTGTTTCTTTAAACTATGTAATTTTTCTCAACCAATGCATTTTTTTGTATTTAGTTGATTTCAAGTTCATTTTCTCTTCTAGCCAAACTTTGATGATTGCATGTGTCTCGCCATCAGATCGAGATTTTATGGAAACTTTGAATACCTTAAAGTATGCAAACAGAGCTAAAAACATTCGCAACAAGATCAGCATTAATCAAGATAAATCAAGTCAGACCATTTCATTGCTAAGGAGAGAAATACAGCAACTTCAGCTTGAGTTAATGGAATATCAACAGGTTAGCTTTCATGAATAAAAGTTATTGAAAAGTTTCTTTAAACTGTACCAATAAGTATTGAAGTGTTTCTGAAGAGTTACAGTATATGTATGTAAAAAAACTTTTCATATACATATGTATGTATATACACAGTCCAGTCACATTAATGTGACCACCTGTCAAAAGCCAGAATAACCACCTTTGTCAGAGCGGACCGCTGCAAGACGTGCAGGAAGAGAGTCAATTAGGTTTCTGAAGGTGTTCACCCAGTGAATACCAGGAAAACATTCCCCAAACTATAATGCTCCCTCCTCCAGCCTGGATCATTCCGGCAATTGTTGCAGGGTGTTTGCTTTCAGACATTTCACGCCGTATATGCCAACGCCCATCTGTCCGAGGGAGCATAAAACGTGATTCATCAGGAAAAAGCCACCTGTCGCCACTCTGTGGACATCCAGTTGCGGTACTGGTGTGCAAATTCCAGCCTTCGTCGCCGATGAACAGCAGTCAGCATAGGTGCATTAACCAGGCGTCTGCTGCGGAGGCCCATGCACAGCAACGTTCGCTGAACCGTTGTTGAGGATACACTTTTGGTAGCCCCTTGGTTCATCTGGGCAGTCAGTTGCTCAACAGTTGCATGTCTATTCGCCTGAACGCAACTCCGTAGCCTTCGTTCGCCTCTGTCATCTATAGCCCGTGGTGTACCACATGTGCCACGCCACTGATTTTGGGTAATGCCATTTTGTCATGCACGGTATACTTTTACCACGGCGGTAAGCGAACAGTTCACAAAATTAGCCGTTTCCGAAATGCTTCCACCCTTGGCCCGAAAGTCAATAATCATGCCCTTTTGGACGTCGGATAAATTGCTACGTTTCTGCATTACTCCAACGATTGAAATGCTTTCCGATGCCCTAGGACATCCTTTATATATACTCCACTGCAATGTGCTGCCATCTGCCTTTTGTGATAGGTTATTTCACGTTGACATCAAAAGTAGGTGGTGGTCACATTAATGTGGCTGGACTGTGTATGTTTTACCAACATATGTTGGACTTGAAAATCGACGTTAATTGTTTATTGGTAAATAGAAATAGACTGAAATAAACAAAATAAGATAAAATGCTTCAGGATTCATTTGCCAATTTTGCTTGTATCAATATGCTTGATTTGAGATATGGAACATCATAATATGGATAAAACTGCATGTAGGAGCTTGCCACTTTAATGAAATTTTTCAAGTCTTGTGAGGCATTGAGAAATCTTGGAGATAGAAATCTAAGCTGAAAAGAAAATGTGAAATGTTATACAAGCTCATCTTTCATAAAGAAGCATGTAAATTTAAAGCAAGGTCAAAATGCAATATTGCCATTACATTGAGTGTTCTTTTTCTAGGGAAAACGTACAATCGGTGATGATGGAGAAGAACACGTAAATGATATGTTTCATGAGAATATGTTTTTAGAATCTGAAAATAATAATCTTCGCTCACGTTTGAAAGCTCTCCAAGAAACCCTGGATCATCAAACTGAAAGGGTTACGGAATTGCTCGCTGAGAAAGTAGCTGGAAATTGGATTACATCAGGTATTTTTTCCAGAACTGAGATGAATAAAATTAATTTTTTTTACAGTAGTTATGTTTGTAAATGCACAAAACATTTAAAAATTATTGGCTCATCAAATGATTTTTTAACTAATCATCTTTTGTGAATATTTCCGATATTTCATGTATACACTGTACAATCTCAGCTTATAGAAGCCCCTTTCTTCTTAATGTTAAACCTTTGGCTTTTAATCTTTGTTGAGGCCAGGTCCCTCCAAAAGGTAAAATTACCAAAATAAAAATATATTGCCCCCATAGAAGAGTGGTACTGTAAGTTGATAAAATAATTTAAATACCAATTTTTTTATTCTAATCTATATTTGCAGCTTATATGTATGAAATTTATTGAAAGCAAGTAAACAATAAGATATTAGCTTTTAAAAATTATTGAATTTTATTAAATGAGGTATTGCTTACCAATTAAAAAGAAATGTAAATTTTAGCCTAGAGCTAAATTTTAACATATATTTAAGCATTCGTAAAATCTGTTTATTTTGTAATTAATTTTTTCATGGATAATTTTGAGAGTAAAGTATTGATTTTTCCATCTTAACTAATGTTGATGCATGTCAATACGTATTTTTTATTTTTTTGTTGAAACTAATTTTGTCTAACTTGCTCTATTTTGCTCTTAATTATATTTGATCCTGCATGTAAATTTTGTGTTGCTTTTTATTTATTATTGAAACAAATTGTTAAATGGGCATGAGTGATGTAACTGGTTTATAATGTACAAATGTTGCTAGTATAAAGAATAGGGAACATTTAATAATTCTGTAAGTAGTACAATAAAAGTAGAAAATTAATGTATTTGATATAAGTATGATGTAGGAAGCCTTGTATGTGTGTTTTACACAAATTGCATTTATAGATTTTTTTTGCTTCAAATGTCAGGCATTTTGCTTTGTATTTGCAAAATGCTATTTACCTTTTAGGTCTTCCAAGGTAAATGGTACAATACAAATGCTAAAACTTTAAATGGTAAAAATTCAGACATTTAAAGTCTTTAAGTGCACTCATAGGTTTGTTAACCATAAATGATACACTGATGGTAAAAGGCAAATCCAATGTGAAGAAAAATGTTCGTAAAAATCCTCTTTATTTCTGAATCAAATCCAGGTTTTATTTTTATTACTTTATTTTAATTAAATGTGCTCAGTAATTGTATCCTTTTTTAAATCATGATATAGATACAAAATGAAGGCTAAATACCAATTTGACGTTTATAAGCTTAGAATATGTCTAAAAATAAGTATTATCTAAAATTTGAAAATCCATCAAGGAACAAAAGTGTTATAAAATAAGTTTTAGTCTGATCATTAAATTAAAACAAAATCTGCATAATTTCGGTTTGTCAGTCTTTAATAGTATTTTATTTACATAAGCTTTAAAACAAAAGGAGTAATTGAGATTATATAGTGGTTAGCAGTTACTTTTTTCCTTTTACATTGGTAGAATAATTTAATGGGTTTCTTTCATTTACTAAATTTTATGTAGTACAAAATTTGAACAACAAAATATAAGTTTATTTTCAAATCTTTTCTCAAAATGTACCGAGTTAAAAAAATACAAAAATGTATATGCTTTCTTGATATATTTGTTCATCATAAAATGTTATTAAAAAATTATTTATAAAATGTTGATATGAAGTACCTGCATGTTCTCTGGACATTAAAGATATTTGATTTTTTTTTTAAAGATACTTTTCAAATTTGACTACCATTTGTATAAGATAATTAGTTGGTTATGTATTTTTAATGAATATATTTGTATGAATTGTTTTCTGTGGTATGTGCTATGTGATAAACTAATGATTTATTCATTTTGATCTAACTAACTGCATGTAATTGCAACTTACTTCATGCCTTTATCATTAACATGCATGTAGGAGAAAAGGCATCACAGTCTGACATGACTGAACTAATCAAAGGCTATATGAAGGAAATAGAGGATTTAAGGTAATTAATTATGTACTGTCAATCCTTCCAATTCATGTATGTGCACTACCTTTTAATTATAAATACTTATGGTTTACCAAATTTAGATTCATATTAAACATTAATTTATTCTGCGAAAATAAAAACAATGTTTTCAGTATCATCACAAATGTATTTTTTAAGGAATTCATAGAATTTTACCCTGTAGTGCATTTACACTTTTGCATGCTGCTTGAAATAATTGTTTTGAAAAGATTTATAACATTCACTGGATAATTTTTATTTAAACTTGAGTCTGTTTTCATATTCATTGTAAATTCTAATGAAACACTAGTATTGAAATTACAGTGCACTTATATTTAAAATAAAATATTATTGAAATAATGATTCTATTTGTGTGTGCTGAATATTCTTTAAAAAAAAAAGGACTGCAATACAAAGATTGTTGACTCAATATAGAATTGAATATTAAATTGTTCCGTGTAATAGTTTAATCTGTAGTCTTTCTAACAAATGTAAAATGTTCCAAGAGTTAACAAAGACTAATATAAAGTACTAGAACTCTGAGAAATGTAAACTAAATTCATGCTTATTCCTTATACAGATCCTTGGTGATGGTGTTTGATCCTGTTATTTTTCTATGTTTTTGATGGAAGGTTTCAAACACATAAACATTTTCTTCAGTTGAAATATTTAGTTACATAATAAGAACATACAATGCAAATATTCATACAATTGATTTTATTAAGAATTCAATAGCTATTGGTTCTTGTATGTGTGAATGCATGTCGACACTTGAGAAATATTTCTACTTAATTTTAGATTTTTGTAATAACTAGTGTTTTTTTTTTTAAATTTGTAACTGTAATTTACTTGTATGCTGTAAAATTAATATTAACTCCTATTCCTCATCCTTTTAAAATTTCATGTACTGAATTATTAATTTTAATTGAGATCTCGTATAATATATTATCATTTTTTTACGTTAAATAAAATTATAATTAATATATACTTCAGAAGCTTACTAATTTTTGAGCATTGTAAAAATATTTTATTTGTTAATTATTAATTACATTGTCCTTACATTTTGTTTTAAAGAGTAAAGCTTTTGGAGGCTGAAGAAATGTGTTCCCTTTTGCGTAAACAAATCCAAAGGAATCAATCTAGAACATCAAATATCAATTCCCCAATTTTGAATTCGGATTTTCAAATGTTAGATTCAACCAGATCACCATATGATATATTACGTGAAGCAAAACAAGATGTTAAAATACTGTCAAAGCATGTTAGAGCTCTAGAGAAAGAAAAGTAAGTACTTGTTTGTGGTTTAAAATATTTTTCTGTAAAATAAAATTTCTGAATTTCTATGTCTTTCTATTGTTTGATGATGAAAAGATGCATTTCAGAATTGTCCTTGTACATCTATCATTCTAGACGCAATACTCAATGTTTGTCGTAAGGTTTAAAATTTAATTTAAAGATGATATTCTTTGTAGGCTAGTTCCATACGTGACTCACACTACAAGTGAGCTAAATTTGAATCTTAAAGCTACCATAAAAAAATTATTATTACTATAAAATGAGATTAGCAACTTGTTTTACTTTAGTAAAGGTTTAATTTATACATATTAGCTACTAAATTTCATTTATCTTACTGGGTATTCTCTGTACATGGGGAAAACTGAGCTGTGACTCACACTACATGAAAGGGAAGTGATAATTTGATTAAGTACAAAAACTCTTGTTTCTTCCTCTGTTGATTATCAAAAAAATTTGTTTTACAATTATTGTTACTTCTAATAATTGTACTTTAATAGCATATTATTACTAGATTAATTAAAATAATAATTTATTTATAACATGACATTTTGTTTGTGACTCACACTACATGGCAAATGTGACCCACACTACATTTCACAAAAACATTTTTACTGACAATTGAAACACTAAGAAAACATACATTAGAAACATTTTTCTTAATCTTGCATAGTAAAATATAGAAAACATACTATCCCATGTTTAAGTCATTGAACTTAACATTTAAAAATGTATGGTGCATTAGTTTATCAAATGCTGGTTCAGGGAGTCTATTTACTGAATGATCACTAAAATGAATTTCAGATATGTCCTCTGTTTTAGGCCAAGAAAATTTTAAAGTGTCTTTATCAAAGCGCAAAAATGTTATTGTGAGTGTTGAACCTTGCTTTGCTAAAATTTGCTCAGAAAAATGTTTTATAAGTCTTTTCCCAGCAAAAGGGACCAACACCCATTCTCCAGCATTTACGGTTTTGAGACTTTGTTTCCATTCAATTCAACCTCAGTTCTTAAATTGCCTGACATGAAATTAAATATCTTGCAATTTGTGTGTGTAGTATCAGCTGAAACTAATGAGATTTTTGTTAAATCTGAGAAACTTTTATGAAAAAATGCATCCTTCTTGTCTCAGGAATTGTTTTTAGTTCTTTATTATGCATCCATATTTTGTCTAGGTATTGCTTTTTTTCAGCAATAGCTTCCTGTAGAACATAATGTAGAGTTATATTCGGGCATAGTTTTTTTGCGCAATCGACAAATTCTTCAGCTGTACGCGAGTCTATGTTTCTTGAACGAGTAGCTTCTCTTACTCTATGTTTGAGAGTACCCCCTAGACCATCTACAGCACCTTTGCCATGACTTATAGCTGTGAAATGTAGACAGATGTGTTCAGGTCGGAGATCACAAAATTTGCTTCGCCCAATAGAAACATTAGGATATTTTTCTTTAAACTGTTGGTAAGTTTCTCCTAAAGTAAAATAAAGGTAACGCTTCTGTACTTTACGTTTTCCTTCGAAATCATGGATGATTTTGTAATCTTTAGAACCTGGAGCTTGATAAGATATTGCATCAGAAGCGTAAACTTATTTTACTACGTTGCATACCTCATTGGATGTTGCTGTAGAAGCAGATTTCTTTTTCCTCTGAGCTATAATTTCTGGAGAAAAATGTTTGCATAAATTTTCCACGATTAATTTTCTTTTTATTGGGCTCTTGGGTAAAGACTTTTTGGCTTTTGCTATTGCTTTTCCATAATAGCTCTTAGATTTGAAAGCTTTCGATGGGCTTGGACTTATAGTAGAATTCGAAAGTTGTCGTTTAAGGTTGCATTTTTCTCTGTATTTTCACATTTCTTCTCTTTTTTCTCTTTTTGATCTCCTTTTCTTCTGTTGTCATTTCCTGCTTTCTTTTTTTTTTCTGGTTATTTTTTGACAATTGGTTTCTGACTAGCGAAATTCTTCAAACTTTCCAGACTCTTTTAATCTTCTTCTTTGCTCAGCTTTTCGCTCAGCTGATGTTTTAGCCATCACTACCTAAAAAATATACCTCTTTAATGTATTTCATCATTACCCAATAAATATTATAAGTTAGACTAAATAATTGCTGGAAGGGAATAGAGTACAATTGAGGCAGAAAAGCATTTTTGTGGGATGCACTTTGAGCAAATTTGGATTTTTAGGTAAATATTAGTAATATTTTAAAACTGCAATATGCATATATTTGCATATAGTAATCAGAAGAAATACATTCTTTACATTTACATGTATAAAAACCAAGCCAAATATTAAAAATGTTGTTACTCGCATTATTTTGCGATAATACAATGTATTTTGATGTGACTCACACTACATAAATTATTTATTTTTTTCAAAGTCAAGAATTATGGTTGAACATGAGATGACTTTACTATAATATAACACCTAATAAACACTTAAAAGAAAAAAATTATGATCACTCATATTATAAAACTAACAATTTAAACAAGAAAAAAGAAGCTTTTTATGTGACTCACACTACATGCACTAAGCCTAAATATAAAACGAAATTAATAATTTTAAAAACATCTTAAAGGGATCAGAGGAAACTGTTTTATATATTTCATATATTTCAATCAAAAAATAAAATTAATTATCTAACTCACCTTTTAATTAGAAATATTCAGAAGAACATTTGATATGAACGCTCTTTCTTCCATGTGGATGTAAACTCTACTTTTGATTTTGGGTATTGCAAAATTCTAAAACATAAACTTGACATATTAAGTACATAATTCTTTAGAAAAAATGAACGAAAATCTAACTTCAAAATTCTGTGTTATGGTGTACTTTGGCATGGAATTAGCCTGTAGAAAACTCATTTTCTTTATCTTCCTTCTAATCTACTAATATAAAAGGAAGTGTTTGTGTGCCTGTGTGAACTGTCCTGATGAATCTATGGTACTTACAATGAGATTTGGCACATAGGTAGTCTGAATTTTTTTCAGTTTTTTTATTGCACCTGAATTTTAAAGTTCAATTTAGGACATTTAAAAATGAATTTATTAGTTTTTTCACACCCTTCATTGTTCTGTTCCAAAGAGAGAAGCACCACGATTTTGATATTTCTGCCCCACCCTCTGACGTCAGTCTTTGAAACCAGTATTTTCACCTTCCGTCTTTCAAATCACCAGTACCTCGGTCGAGGCTCGAAGGAAATACAGCTCAGATGTTGTCCTTTTCATCTGACAGTTGTTCAAAATTTTGCGGGGTTGTCCTCTGATCTTTCCCTTTAGGATTGATACTGAACCAGTGCTAATAGCCTGTTGTGTTGCTTGAGTTCAAAGTTAATTTCCTACATGTGAGGCATTTATTTTGTGACCTTCGTATAATTTGTTTCCTTTTTTACGCACAGATCTGATGAAAATGGCAGTAAAGAAGAATTAAAACAAGATAATGATGAGAAAGAAAAGGATGACACACCACAAGTAAGAACTGCTTGATCTCAATTCATTTCTTGTGAGGGGCCATCATGACTCAGTTGGCATGTTCACTGTGCTAGCAACCTTCGAGATGTGGGCGGTGCAGGTTCAATTCCTGTTGGGTGCATTTCTCTCTTCTGTGTCGGTAAATGTTGATGTTGTATCATGTGTCTGGCGCAGCATGGCCAAATTTGACCCTATGCGCCCTAAAACTCGAATGACTCATTAAATTAGTAAGAAGAGAAAGCAACATAATTTTCATCTTAAAAATTTTATCAAAAAGACATTATCTGCTACATATTGGCATGCATGAATTTAATTCCTATGATTTTAGCCTTCTTTAGTAATTAAAATGTGAAATTAAACAGCCTCAATATTTTGATGGCTCTAGATTACCTAAAATGATATGGTTAATGTGATGATTAAAAATGCTGAAATTTTCCATTGTGTTTCTTCCAAAAGAGGCTAATTAACGCATGTAAACTTTGAATTGGTAAATTGAATTTGTAAATTAGAATGTAATTTGTACAAGTTAGAGAAAAATAACAGTTGAAAAGGTTATTAAATTAATGTGACATTTTATCTAATCTACATATCCTGGAATTTTTTTGGAAAAACTCTGGGAACATCTTTTATTATTTTAAATTTATATAAGAGAAAATATATATATATATGGGGATAAATTTATTTTAGGATAAAACCAATGGAGATGTCATAATGAATGGTGATCTAGATGAAGAGGGAGCAGGGGACGAATCATCTGAAGAATCCGATTCCGATGATAAAAGTGGAGCTGGTAATGTAAAATCTAAATTACTTCCCTTTTTTAAAAATATTTCAAAATTCACTTTATAGCTATACCCATTACATCTCCATTTTGTTCAATATCTGTCTTACTACAACTGTTGTGATGTTCTAACGCCTTTTTCAGAAACTTGTGATTTAGCTCAACTCACTCATGACATATCTATCAAACAAAAGTTGATTGAGGCCTTGGAACAAAGTCAGCAACGTCTGCGCATGATGAGGCATTCTTATGAAGAGAAGCTCTTGCAGTTGGAGTCTAGAATTAAAGAAACTGAATTAGAAAGAGATCGTGTGCTTGCAAGTCTAAGTGGTCAGTTTCAGCTTTTCTATTTATTGAACTTGTGTAGTTTATGACATTTTTTGGTTGATGTCTTTGAATATATTGATATGCATGTTAGATAATTGGTTCCAATCATGTGACAAATGTGGATAACGGGTGTAGTAATACAGTACAGAGTCCAAAATCCGGAATCCTCCGGACCTATGCCATCTTAGATTATTTGAAGTTTTTTTTGTCAAAAAACCCTTATCTTATGCCCCTTGCGCAAATTTGTTTGTGCGTTATTTATCTCCAAAACATGTTGGGTATGCTAATATAGCAGATATATAAATAGGAATATTTTGTAAAAAAGGAAAAAACCTTTTAATACAATGCAACAAATTTTACTCTTAAAAATCTTCCAATTTTTCTGTTTGGTATTTACTTTGAACGTGTTCATTTTTTTGCATTGTTTCATCAGTTTGGTTCAGGTTAAACGCCTTGTTTATTAAAAATTGAAGAGGGAAGTGACAGAAAGATGGGGGAAAAAGTGAGAGAAAAAAATGCCAGCTAGCAAGACGTCCGGATTTGGGACTTCGTACTGCAGTTGAATTCCTCAATACAGGCACTCCTTCCTTAATGGTAGAGTTTTATTCCTACGATATGTGAATTGGTCGATAAGCAAGCTTATCACTTTTTAAAATTCTTAATAAAGAAAATATTTTAACACTCCAGCATTGGCAGTGTCGATGTTAAGTGTGTTTTAGGGATCCATCCAGAACTTGGGTACTGTTGAGTATCTTAACAGGAAATTACAGATGTAAGGTAATCAAGGCACCAACGTAATATGTAATGAGAACTTTCCGGAAGGCAGTTTGTCAAGTGTAACACAGGCTGCATTTCTTGCCTGTGTGCACTATGTCTGGGGCTGACTTTGGAACAGACTCCAGTATTGCCTGCCTGTGTGTGTGTTCTGGTTATTTAACAGGTTGGTTGTTAAGGGGGGGGGCAGTGCTGGTATTTGAAATATGTATTTAAAGCGCTTCAAGTTAAAGTAACAGAGAAGTGGAAGATGTGTGTGTGTTTGATTGAATGATTCCATTTAAGGAAAGACAGCATTATAATTATAAGTTGACTTTACCATATGTATTCTGCTCTGTAGTAATGAAGTAGGTGTGAACATTTACAATTCACACCCAAGAAAGGATAAACTTATTAATGGATCACTAAATATATTTTGATTTATTCGGTTTTCTTAATAATTTGAATGTACTCCAAAAGTTAGAATTTTTTTAAACTAAAAGTAAAATATTAAGATGAGACATAATGCACTAATTTTATTTATTTTGATTTATATGAAATCTTGTTTGACATCTTGTATACTGGCATCACTCTTTTTCTTAAAAAATGCAATTAGAAGATGGCCATATTTTTGTGTTTTACATATTGTTTGTTACAAGCTGCAAAACAAACGTAGCTGCCAGTTGTGTTTGTGATGATAATTTCGTAATTTCAGGCAATAAGGAAAACAAATCGGAAGAAAAGGTGAAAAAGGTCAAAGAAGACTTTAGCAAAAAATTAAATTCACTTCAATCAGAATTGAAAAAAATGCAAGTTATAAAAAAGGAACATGTTCAAGCTATGAGAAATCAAGCTCAGTCTGAGAGGCAAATCCAGCAATTGAAAAACGATGTAGCTGAAATGAAGAAAACAAAAGTAAGAGCATTTAAAATAGTGTAATTAGAACTACAATGTTCATAAATTTATTTATACTTGTGTATTTGAAGATTTTCCAAAACTGTTTTTTTAATGAAAGTTTTATTCATTTCAAAACATGTATGTAACATTATTTTAAAATTAAACTTTACAAATTCAAACAGCATTACTTAACATTATAAAATAATTTCATAACAAGTATAATTTTCGTGTTGGAGTATTTCATGAAATGTATTTATGCAATTTATATTTGAACTTGATTACATGAAAAACATTCTTAAAAAGAAATTTATAACAAGCAGATGACCAAATTTGTTTTCAAGCCAGTGACGGCAATTTTACTTATCTGGTTTCAGTAGTGACAGCGATTGCTGTTGTACTGAAGGCCATAAAATGCCTTTCTTTCTCAACATAAATAGTTACAAAATATGTTTTAAAAGTTGTTGGGGTGAAATTCTACTTTTATATTGTACTTTAATGACTGCAACAAACTTTATTCAACTACTTGGTTGAGTGTTGTTATGATAATTAATTAACAGTGTATTACAAGACAAGATAAACTTCTGTTACATTTTTATCCCTTAAGTATAAATAAATTATGTATAATATGTATTTATAGACTAAATAGTCTGTTTTATTTGAAAATCTGACTAACCATGCTTTTTATATTAAAATTTTGAGTTTTGCATTAATTTTCATTGCTAGTTATTAATGCAGTGTGCATGAAACCCTAAATCAAATCAGCAGTGACTGAGTACTGTTGCATTTGTGTAAAATAAAAAACTTGTTTTCTATTTGCACATAGAAGAAATTACGACATAAAAAAAGAAACTTGGGTACAAATTACCTTTGAATGAATAATTTCTTGTGAATAAGTACAATTACAATTAGTTGGATCTTAATTATGGTTTCTAAAATGTCAATTGCTAAATGTTTCAAAACTCCTTGAAGAGTTTCATTAAGATGTTAAGTTGTACCACCTATATATTTTGTTTACATTTGTTCAATGAGAATTAAGATTGGCAATGACTTGAAATGTTCCATTTTTGTCATTTTGTACACACTAATAAAATGATGAACTTAGCATATATTTTATGTAAATGAAGTTTAGGAAGAGTCATGAATAGGGGACGACATTGTCATATCTAAAAAGGAAATATTACTAAACCACTAACCATTTGATTCATTTTTTTTTTTTGCTTATAACTTCAAATGTCTAGTTTATTTTTCAATTAATACTATGACTGCTCATTTGAATAATAATTAATACTTTGTTTAGTTTCTTTGTTTTAAATTGTAAATTTTTTACTTTGTTACTTAATAGGTTAGGCTTATAAACAAAATGAAAGAAGATAGTCACAGGCATTTGCAAGCTGAGCAACGGCGAAATCGAGAAATAGCTCAGCTGAAAAAGCAAAGCCGTGTACGAGAAAATCAAATTCGAAGTCTAGAGGCTGAAAAGCGCTCAAAAGAAAATGTTTTGAAAAGAAAACAAGAAGAAATTATGGCCTTGCGAAGGTCTAACAAACCAATGTCTGATAAAGTTGCAGGCAGAGTACCTCAATTAAAAGAAAACAGTAAGTTTCTTTTCTGTTATAGTCTCTTGTATTCAGATAGTTTTTTGTTAGCTATGCTAAGTTCTTAAAAATGAACTTAGGTTTATGTGTGCAAAGTTTTTCTGCATTAGTCAGTACCATTTTTTAATTGAAGATGCTATTCTTATTTCTTTAAAAATACCGAGATTCTTTCAATGCAACTTTTTCAATGGTTTGGCAAGATTACTAGCTACTTATATTTGTGCAAATATAAAAATATACTATAAAAAGTTTTAAAACATAATTTTATTCAGCTGCATCTTAAGATGAGTTCATGGGACTTGTGTACATTAAATCTATCATGGCTTCAAATGTTCTCACATTGGCATGGTGTGAAAATTTGGGGAATGGAGTGCAGGTGTTGCCCTCATTATCTGGCTTTCATAATATCTCAAAAAGTTGTCCTTGAATCTTACCCTTGTGGATTGATCAGCAAAGGCCTGTTGTTTTGCTCCAGTGCAACTTAAATTCTACTACCTGTCAATGATGCAAAGGACTGATGTCAGACTGACCTTGCTATCTCATTGCACAGAGAATTCGCAAATCAAATTTTACTAGGAGAGAACACTCAATTGTGTGTAACTGATACTCAACTCCTTTTTCTGTTGATTTTTTTTGATTGCATATCCTGTTTTTATCAGCAGTGTACATTTTTGAAGTACAATTTTGAATTTGCATGATATTGGGAGAAAATCCCAATCAAGCCTTTTGACATTTTTACGGTCTGGTTTTTTTATCTCATCTAATTTTTTTCTTGTTTCAAATTTAAAAGGACTCATTAGTCGTTTTGTAAATCTTTGCAATTCAATCTTGATTTTCAGACTTTTATGTATAAATATTTATTTAATTTCATAATCTTTCAGCTTATCTTGTTTAGGACCTTGTGCTGTAAAATTCAAAATATTATCCAATCCTGTCTCAGCATTTTTCAATACTAGAGGAAGTTACAATCTGAAAAGTGAAATCACTGTTGAAGTCTGTCTTCTAATATGGTATCCACAAACCTTGAACTTGTTAAACAAGATTTAAATTTGCTAAAAGAAAAGGCTGATCTACTGCCTAAAAAGTATTTTTCTGAAGAAAGCAAAGATGTAAACAAATTAATGAAGTCCTTTGGTATAACTCAGTCTAAATAGTCCTTATGTAGCAAAAAGACAAGTGACTAACCATTTTATATATTTTTCTTTTCTTATATTTTTATGCTTCAAAGTTGCATTGTAGTACATTCATTAAAGATAAATTTAAAATAAATTTTACTTCATAATGGAAATGAATACAGATTTGTATTGTAAAATATTGTGTCCAGGAGTATTCTTTAGCGAAAAACTACCTTATTCACGCCTTTTTATTTGTTTAGTGTATGTTGTGCTTAATTATGTAAACATTCTTAAAATAATTGAAAAATGCTGAAAAGATTTAATTTGTGGTTTTTAAATGCCAATATTTTCTGTGACTGTTTGAAAGTGTTTTGCTTGCATTTTTGTAAGTTGGAATTATATTTTGTTTTGGTTCCTTTACAATCGGTCTATTTTGATCCTTCATTATTTCTGCAACTCTTAATTTATGATTGGAACTTTCAATTGTAGATATGATAGTTTGTTCTTTCTCCTTTTTCAGCATTTCTTATAAATAGAGCAAAAGCAGCATCACCTAAAGGAGCTAAAACTAAGTGGCAGAATCTTGAAAAGAGTGTTAGTATTTTAGAGTAATCCATCTGAGTGACCTGTTTGAACAAATATTATAATCTTACTGTGTTTTATTTTTTCTTATATCTTTTAACTTATTTTTCAAAGATGTCATATTTCTCTTTCTTATTGTCATCCGTATTCCTATTTTACTTTTTTTTTTTTACAAATGCTTTTATTTTACCTTGTGCTTGGCATAGCTTGTCCTTTTTCCACTTGTTCCGTTAAATACAAACACATTTTTGAATTTAATAGACTGAATAGATTATGCACCTTTTTCTCATTTTAATACTTGAAAACTCATTTGATTGCTTTAAATAAATGATTGTTTTGATTTTCATTTGTAGATAAATCAACTTGTGATAAGCCGTCAAAGCATCAACAACACTGAGAGAGACATGGAGAGATACTTGAAGGTATAATTTAATATTTTATTACCTTTATTTTTGTCCAAATTACATACTTTGCAAATGCTAATTTAAAGAACATTACTTTCTTGGAGGATATTGTTTACATTAGTTAATTGGGGAAAATGTTCTTCAAAATTTCCTTTTGAAAAAGTGTTTTGGATGAGAAAAAAAAATTTCGCCATATATTGTATATAAATTTAGTTTTGCCTTGCAAAGAAAGTCAATTTAATTTGTATTACACAGAAATGCAGCATTCCTATGGAAATCTTTCAACAATTAACATTGCTGATTCTGTTTTTCATAAAATTCAACTATCTGTTCTTATAGAGATAAAATATTGACTAATCTGTCCCTAGTTATAATCAAAGCACTTTAGAATTATATTGCTCAATCTCATTGTTCAACTTTAGCATATCATGAAACTGATGACATATTGCATTTGAAACGTATATAGTTGGCAATGCTTATAACTTGCTACGAAGTGTTACTTAAATTAGTAACTCTAGCATGGAAATTTTTGCTGATACAAAATACAACAAAAAGAAATTACAGCATCTGGATCTGTTAACTCCTTTTTTGTCAGCATTAAACACTTGCTGTTATGTCATGGATGGATATACTCACTAAATCCACCAAATTCAGTCTTGCGTCATGAGACATATTATGAAAGTTGGAAGATGTCTATTCCCTGTGTTCTGCTCCTTTGTGCCCGAGTGTTTTAAGAGTTAGCACATTTTGATATTTGTGTGCTTGCTATTCCCTAAACAATAGATGTTGTCTTATTTTTGTTAGCTCCTATATCATTCAAGCTTTAGTTTTACTTTTATAACATCGTTGAAGCCCTCTGACAATTGCTCATTACGATTGAAATTCGTCTTTTTTGTTAATAGGAAAGGGACAGACTGACTAGAAAATTGGATAGCTTAAAGCAAAAGAGAAATGCTGCTGCATTAGATATAAAGGTATTGTCAAAATTGTATACTTTTTTTTAATTTATGTATTGCTAAATCGTGTGCATCTATACTTGTTTTAGTATTTAATGAGAGCTTTAAATCACATTTAGGTGCAGCTGTTAAACTTTTCTCTTATTTTAATAGAGTCAAGAAATAATACATGATTATGATGACAATATTGAGACTTTAAAAGCTACCATTGACTACTGCCAAGAAAACATTACAGACTGCCGAAGTACAATAGTGCAGATGGAAGAAGCAAAAGTATAAAATTCAAATTTTCAGTTTCACTTAATATAAATTTTTATGTATTTATATTGTTGCTGTTTGTATGTTTTATGTTTGTAAGATGCTGTTTGTTCCACTCTCTTTTTCTCTAAATAGTTCCAATCCAGTATTCTTAAGTTAATACTTCAAATCTATAGGAAATTTTTATATACAGCAAAGATATTAAAACCTTAAAGTAGTTTTTAACTAATAAAATATTGTAAGTGCATTTAAGGCCAATTATTTAAGTAACATTGCATTCAGAGTTTATCAAGAGTCGGTTTTTATAAATAAAGCATTACAAGTTTTTGAGCTTATATTGAGTGTAATAAACAGTTGCATTCAAATACAGTCATGATTCTAAAGTAATTTCGTGGTTAATTAAACTCTAAACTGATTTGTCAATAGTTATTTATTTACATAGAAAATCCTTGTTCATATTGAATTTATGCTGAATATAAAATTAGGTTAATAAACAATACTTTTTGTAAACATTTTATTGTAAGGTAAGCTGTATTTCACCAATGCATTATCCTTTCATATATAGGAAGATATTGATCTACTAGATGTTGAAAAATTTGTTTCAAGTCTTGGGGCACACGAGTCCAAATATTTATTGGCCAAAGTAGTTAATATGGCTATTAACCAGGTCAGTAGAAATTATTTCTTATTCTTATTTCTAGTACCATACTTCTATGTTTGTCTTTAAGATCATAAATGGCTCTTAATTAATACATTTAAATCTATTTTCTGAAATCCTCCAATAGTTGACTGAAAATTAGTATCCTGGAATTACTTTTTACAAAATTAATATATCATTCTATCAATAAAACCTAAAACATTGATTATGGATCCAGTTGCAGATGTGTAAACTTTGCAGAAAAAGTGTATTATTTTTATTTAGAAAATGATTGTTTGTAAGGGGTCGAATTGCTTTAATTTAACAGTAGACTATGTTCAAGCTTTTAAAAATCTCAAATGGACAAATTTGGTACCTGAAGTTTGTAATCTTTATGTTGGTGCATGTATTCAAAATTGGCTTATATGTAATTAATGATTTTCCTTGTAGCAGCTGCAAATGAGTGATTTATTTATATTTATTTTTTGTTTCATATATATAAAAAACCAAAATTAGACAAACTAAAACATAAAAAATTTGTCTTGTGAAACATTGCTTTGACAATTTTACTTAAAACTTGACAGCTTCAATGTTACCAAAGGCTTTATTTTTGTAATTTACTTTTATGTAATTGGTTTTTTGAGACTATTTTAAAAAACCAGACTAAATTTGTAAGAGTTTGAAAAAAAGGTGATGTTCTAGATAAATTTCCATTTGAATATGAAATCTTATTCAAGGTATCAATCTGGAAAATAAAAAATATTTCATAAACTAATATACTTTTAAAAAACTTTTTTTTTTTTTTTTAATCTTAAAAGATGAATTAATATTAAATTTGTTCCCTTTCTTATTTTTCTTAGACGTCTCAAGTATTTCAAAAAGATGTGGCACTTAGAGAGTTAGAAGCTAAACTGAAAGAATCAACAAATAACAATAATATATATTTGCAATTCTTGGAGCGCCTTGTAGAGGATAACAACTCGGAAGTACTTGAATACCTCATTACAAATGAAGACCCAGGTAGTCTATTGGTTACCTCTTTTATTTCGTCCTTGTATACTATATTCTATGAATGCAATGAAGTTGCATTTCATAGAAAATTATATTTTCACAATGAATGCCGGAATGTAGTTTTATTCATTTTATTATATCCTTCATTTTCACTTCTCTTATAAGAAATTTATTAAAAGGATAAAATGCAACATGCATTCTGTAACTACTATGTTTCAACCATTTTACAATATTTTCTTTTAATTATGTTGAGGAATGGGTCGTAATGACCCTTTCCCTTCGTGCAGCCCAATATAAACTAGCCTTTGAAATATAGTTGTCAAGAGCTAGAATATTGTAAAATGGGCTGCACCAAAATATTGGTGCAGCCCATTTTACAATATTTCATTAGTTAGCCTTATCTGTATCAGTCAAATTTTTCTCCCTGTTTTGGGGTATCTAAGGAGTATATCTGACAATTGTAAACTTGGAGCATCTGAGGTTTGTGTATTCATAATACTATGAATATGTCAATTTGTTTAATGATTTTTAAATTTAACTAGAAGAGTTGTGCATAGCATCTGCTGAAACTTCTATTAGTATCAATCAATTGATGGCAATGTTGTTACTCACTTTTCGCGCCTTAAATCTATTCATAATCTAAAATAAGCATTGATATGCACATTTCACACCTTCAAATGGAATAATTTTAATCAAAAAATGTGAAACACATTTTGTGTACTTCTCGCCGTGTTTAATATTAATTTTCAATAAAGTGCTTGGACATCTGCTTCCATTGTATCCCATTCACTTGGAAGGCAATTTGGTTATGTAATTTAATAGACTACTAAACCTATTTTCTCACTCGCTCACATTTTTTTTTTGCACTGATTTTTATCTTTCTGATTCTTTATTACTTCCTGTTATCAGGTGTCTGAAAGCTTCATTAAGAGTAGAGCAAAGTAGTTTTCAACAGTATTTTATAGCTTATTTAGCTCAAATTGAGCACATTTAAATGAAACTAAAATTAAAATAATTTGATTTTTGTGTGGTTTATATACGTTGCAATTTGCCAATATATGAATAATATTGATTTTCTTGCCACATAGGTTTGTGAAATATGCATATATATATTGTGCTGCAAATATTTTATCAGTCATGCATATAGAAGATTTAAGATCTTGGTGTGTGTATTGCAAATGTCTCGTGCAAATGCTTCCAAGTATTGGAAACTCCTTGTTAACAAGGTATTGGTCCTGTCAGTATCTTCTAACAGAAAGTTCCATTGAATGAAGTTTTTTTACCTTGTCTTCAAAATACTGTTCAATGATTCCCATTTCAATAAAATTGATTTTCAATGTCTCAAAAATAGTTATATCTTTTATTTATATTTTAATGGCATGTATATTCTAGTTTCAGGGAGTCAGTGCAGTAGCAGGTCTAGTTCACCCATAGATAGGTAAGCTATCTGATGATTGTGTTTCCTTGAAAAGAGATTTCCCACACTCCTGCATGCCATTGTATCTTAACAGCAATGATACTTATTTTTGATAAAGGTTTTAGGAGTTAAAGTTGAATGAATGAGTTCAGTTACATGTAATCTGAAATGCTTTGATGAAAGTTCTTAGCTCTTACAGAAATGCTTTGACTTTTGTTGGAAGAATGAAATGTTTCGTTTAATTTGATCTGGAACTGAAAGTATTTTAGCTGACACTTAAAAGGAAAAGCAATATTTTTCATAACCAATCCAAATGACACTAAGTATATTTCTTTATCAATTATCTTAATAGCTTAATCAATGGTGCCTGTTCCAATCATGACTTTAAATTGAACTCTGACCTCTATTAATTAAAGTGCATTTTTAATAACTGACACTACATGTGTTCAAAATTTTGTGAAATTTGGTGCTTAAAATCGGGAAATTTAATTGTTTTACTATTTTGATTAACAATCTGGTTTTATAGTACTTTAAATTTTGAATTAACATGAATTATTTTTGCTGTTGTATTAGTAGATGTGCATGCAAAAGTGCAACCATTTTATAGAAACGAATATATACGAAAACGGGCCACATGCAACATCTAGAGCAACCTTTTTAAGAAAAATTGTCTCAAAAGCTCCAATATTAAAAATTTTGGTGACTTTTTTATAATTTTTTGAAGTGCTTATTTGTTATAACTTTTATTTAAGATTTAGTTTAAATAATCTCACTTCGCATATTTAATACTTGTAGTTGTGCATTTTGCATAAAAAGCAATATGGTGTATTTATTAAAGCATTGTAACAAAAGATTTTTATTTGTTTCAGCAGTGTTTCTGAAGTGTCATCATTTCAGCTTACATCAGATTGCTCGAAGAGAAGGGCAAGTTATTTTTATTTACAAGATGGTCATATTTAAAGAGAAGGTGTTTAAAGCCTGATGGCCAAATCTGTTAGCCAAGCTCAACCAAATTTGGTGTAAATACTATTTATGGGGTTTTTATTTCTTAAACCAAAATCAATCCAACATTTGTGACCAGAAAAAAAAAATCTCAATTTTTATTAGCTCCAATTTTGCTATAAATTTGATGTAGAAAAGGAAGAAAGTTTCCATTTTACAATAATTATTATTTTGGTGCTTACAGTTGTGGTTTCCTTATTGTAGTTCCAAAACTACATATCCACTGGTTTACCTGAGTTGAAGCATTTCTTGGTCCGAATGGTTAAGTTATCTGTATTTCCTTGGTATACAGAGAGTTTATTTTTTTTATCCTAACTAAAAGTCATTGTGGGGGTTGAGATCAAAGCCTACATAAAAATTAGAGCAATACCTCTCAGCATTGACAAAACAAGTCATTCAATTTGTTTGTTCACAAAAGTACTGAATAATAATGAATGAAGGGGTTACGGTGTACCAAACTGTTGCTTTCAATTATTTCAAATGAATCTTCTGAAACATGAGTGTTCTCAGAATCCCAAATGTGGTAATTGTGTTTGCAGTTCTTTTCAGATGAAAATTTTTTCTCTCCATGAGATGTTTGAAAATTTGTTCACTCCACAAGATGTTCTAAGGCCATGTGTTCCCAATGAGATCATTCATTTCGTGTGTGGCTGTTCTTGTTCAAGAAAAACTGCAGCAAACTATGCATAATTTCCCACTCTAGCATATGACATATCCAGTTGCCTGGATATTGTTGAATCAACTCTACTATACGCAGCTGTGTCAAGTTCTTGATTCATCATAAGTCTACCTCTTATATTCTGGAAGTGTTGCAAAAGCAATTGCATTTTTTTTAGTAATGGCTTAGCAGTATCACATGATCACGTAAACATAGAGCATCAATCATATCTGCCTATTTACATTATCACTGCACCATTCGCTCTGGTGGTAACTAATATAAATGTGTACGACTAATTTTAAAGATTCAGAACACCATGTTTTAAATAGTTTTTCACCAAATTTGGTTGAGTTTAGCCTTACTGATTTTTGACTCAGTCTCTGAACAACTAATTACATCCACCCTATATGGTTTTTTGTAAATAGCACTGTTTGGTAGAATTACTAAAAAAAATTTATCATTTGCTTATTCATAAATATTATAAATTATACACAAACCTCTATGATAGATAAAAATCTATCTCACAATTCTGAAGTTGAGCTACAGAACTTAGAATTTGTCTTTGTTTTATTTTTCTAAATTGTTTCTCTGGAATTTATGCATGATTTATGGATACAATTTAAAAAAAAAAACATTAAAAAGTTAAATTAATCTGCTTCTATTTCTAATTTTTCTGTGAATCTTCAAAATGGTGAATTTTTAGGAGTCTCAACAAACTTATGAACTTCACTGTATAAAAATTTGTTCGCTAAACTGATCAAAACTGAAAGAATTGAATTTTAGATTTTATGAAAAAGGATTTTATTGTATAAAGCATAGTTCTCTTGTAATGAACGAAATGTTTTGATACTTGTTTATTGAATGTGAAATTTTTTTTAAAGTATATATGGCTATATTTGGCAGTTTTCCCAATTTCAGTATATTGAATGTAACATACTTTAAATGAACCTATTGCTATTGCTATGAAAAAAAATAAATATTTGAATCAGTATTTCCAAATGTAATCTAGAGGATTTTTGTCAATGCTTCATTGTATCTGTAAAAGCAAAATAATAACTAAAACAACACAGTTCATGCAAAAGAACAGAAGTATTTTTTTTAATGGAAATTAGAAAAGCCTAGGCTCAAATTAAAAGGAATAATTGTTCTCTTTGGTTTTCCTACAGAGATCATTTCATTCTTTAGACAGCTTTTTTCACCATAAACTATAATTCTGCCATTTTATGTGTCAAATTGTTATGCACGTGTTAGAATTATTTTACATGGCTGCAAGTTTAAACTTAATTCTTACAGAAACGTCATAGAAAAACTGGACTGCCTTCTGAACATATGGCTTTAGCAGCACAGCAATCTAATTTAACCCCAGCTGGTTCTTGCCCGTCTGTAACAGAAGTACCAGAAAAACCTTTTACCTGCAGATTAGCATGGTCATTTGGGCCTGCACTACAGCAAGAGTTAGACCTGGATAAAACACTCACTGCTTCACCTAATTCAGCAAATCCCGCTGAAGAACATGGCATGGTCCGAGTTACTAGTGCCCCAACTTCCTTGCAGTAAGAGAAATAAGTTGATATTTTTTTTTTAATGTTCCTGTAATGTTTTTAATGGCTTCTTTTATATTAAGTGCATGTCAAGCAATAAATATAAGATTATAACAAGTCCTGTTTGCTTTTCACATAGTGTTTGAAATTTATTGAAGTCTATCAATTCTGCCATATTTTCTCAAACAAGAGGAGTGGAAGATCTTGTTTCGTTTTTACATCTGGTCTTCACAAAATGACCACGAAAAGCTTAAAAATTTAGCAAATTTGAATGAGAAACAAACATGACATTGCAGCATCATTGAACATCAAAAGTGGAGCTTGCATGAGGACAAATAGACCAGTGAAATGAAATATTTAAATCCATTTGTGTGTAGCTGCAGACACAGTAAATGACCATAAACAAAAATTAGTCTGAGGCTCGCAAAATATTTTTCTTACTAACCAACGACTAGATCGAAAATGCTTTGGAAGTTTTTCACATTAAAGAAGTTCTGGGGCTGCGAAAGGGGGGAGGGATATGCCAAAAAATGCCAGGCTCGTGAATAAGGTTGAGTTCATAACGAATACGAAATACATTCCAATTGGCCTTTGTGTAGCAAAAAGTGTTAGAGAAACCAACATACCTAATACAAAATGAAAACCGAAAAAGGTCACAATTTGTTGCTAATGCTCAATACACAATGTTTAACTCAACAAAATAAACTTCTTGGTTTCATAATTTACATTCAACTTGTGAAAAAAACGATAACATAATATACTTTAGAAATAGCTTGACAAAATGTGAGAATAACACTTTAGTGTTATGCAACATTTTTATTCTAAAAGAGCTAAGTTGATAGTCTTTGAATGTCAATTCTGACTTTAAGATGAATTTATAACTACAAATAGACAGGATACAATTATGATGCCGTTTAACTTTGCCATTGAAAAGATTACTGTCATTTTCTGCATGAAAATTAAGTGATCAAAAAGTTAGTGGTATTTATTAAAAAACTAAGGAATTTTCAATTTGCAAGGCTACCACATCTTTTTGCTATTTTTCAACCTTGGCAACATGGGAAAGCAAAATTATCTCAAAAGCTTCCATTTTCAAATTCTGGTGACTTTTAAATTTGCCAAACTTTAATGAAAATTTAGTCCTTTTTTTAACTAATGGAAGATGGTAAAGTATTCTTTACACTTCAGGGAAAACTTTCCTGTGGATGCCAATTTCGAATTATTATTATTATTTTTTTTTTGTGTGCCAAACCGTGGCAAACATGGAAGAAAAACATCAGAATCTGGTTCCAAGATTGTCACATAAACAATATTACGAAAAATTAAAATTTCGAAGTAAACATTGAAATTTTTAACATCTGTTTCATACTTAGCACATTTTGTGTTTTAGCTTGTTCATTTTGTATAGTGCCCTATCATGTGTGTATGTCACAGACAGATAGAAATGGCTTATAATAATTTTCAGCAACAGTTTTATTTTACATTAATATCCCAACAATTGTCTACCTTCATGCATATTTCTGTGAAAAATGATTTAAATACAATCCATTGAAAAACTACATTTTAAAAATATATTACTAATAAAAATCAACAAGTATTCAAGTTCACACTAAACTGTTTCAAATTCGTTATAATCTCAAGAAAAAAATTTCAGAAAATTTGTAACTATTCTTGACATTGGCTTTGCAAAAATTGGGTGCAGTACTCATTTTACTACATATTGATTTCAAATTAAATGGTCTAGATTTCCCAAAAATTGATATTTCGCATCAATGTGTTTGGTTCTATGGTCTTCTGTAAATGCAAACATCACTTCCTGATTATCACAGTATAAATTAGTTATTAATATTTAGCCCAATTCTTTTGCATTCTTTAGTAACATTTATAATCTACAGTTTCCTTTGCTGATTCAATCAGCACTACATACTCCATTTCCATCAGTGGGAGGCTCACACATCTGTTTAAATGCACCATGAAATTGGAGTTTCATTTAAATGAAAAATGTAGCACCCATAGAAAATCGATCATCTCTATTCATATTGTCTGAATCTGAAAAGCATTCTTTGGATATGAGACATGTAAATACTTTAGAAACATTTTATGGTATGAAGGCAGTGAAACCCCGATTTAACCCGCATTTAACAATTTCCTGCATATAACGTCATTTTTCAGTGGTCCCAAATAATTGTCTATACTTTCAATGTTAAAAATCCTGTATTTAACATTGTCACTTCGAAATATTTCACGTTACATCTTTCTGGTCTCTTGAAATACTTTAAATCAGGGTTTCACTGTATATTCAACTAGGATAAATGGCCTGTCATACGACAGGTGCATAACAAAATGTATTTATTTTGGTCAAATTTCATTTATATATTTTTTTTAACCTGATGGTACTTCATCGCTGTAAGCCTTTTTCCACCACTGTCTGTCAACTTGACTTGCTTTTGCATGGTGTTGTTTTTTGAGGAATACTGATAAAACAATACTAATACAACTATACTACAAGGAGCTGCATACAGCAGTGGTTTTACTCGGATGTTATTTCCATGGCGATTTCAAATGTAATGATTTTTTATATTTCGTATCTCGTTTCGCTTGTGACATCACATCATCAAAACAATAAGAAAGTCTATCTACTCGTGACATCAATACCACTCAAACACAGAAGAATCTAGCATTTTATATAAGATGTGTGTGTGTGATACATTGTATACTGGATGTGGCAACAACCAAAGCCATCGGGTATAGGGAAAGTGTGGCTTGTTACTATACATGCAAATTACTGGCATGCATGTGCACCTGATAATGAAGCATTACAAGAAAAGGCAGAAATATGAAGTGTATTTCTTACATTCTTGGCTCTTATTTTCTCTTCACTTAATATAATTAAAATTTAGTATAAAGTGGTATTACTGTGTAGTGGTCATTAAATCTAACCCCACATATGGATGAAACCTGTTCACCAAAGTCTTCCAAACTCTTATACTTCAACAGACAGCAGTTTTGTCTTACATTTTTTTTCTATCTTCTATTCCTAATTCGATGCATATGCTCATTAGCATGCGATTACAAGAAACTAAACACTTGTGGCATTGTTAGATTTACAATGTTTACATTTGAGACATTTTTGACTACAGTTGGTTTGACTGGTGTCGTGCATGTGCCAACACAAATCTCCACTTATATGCATACACCCTATAAACAAAACACTGCTCTATAAAATATTTGGAAGTACTAAGTTAGATTACATAATGTTTTGTCATATATTGAGTTTCGTATTTATGACTGGAATAATTACTTGCTTGTCAAATTACAAATGTAGTAATCCAGTTGAGCTAGTTTGTATGTTTACACACATTCAGCCTTTTTTCAACATATCTGCTGTTATATCATTTCTGCTTTATGTATTACATGCCACTGTGTGGCTAGCCCGGCGTTGTCCATGATGTAAGATATTAATCTGGTGTAAAATTTTCCGCAGATTTCAAATCCGTTGAAAATATATTGAATTAAAAAATTATTTGTTTAAAGAAAATCATATTTTTAGGTATCAATCTAAACTGAAATTTTCCACAGAATTCAAATCCGGTGAAATTTTTACTCTATCTTTAACGATCTAGGGTATAGAAAAAAGAACTGACCTCAGTTAAAAGATTTATCGTCTGGCTGGAAATTTATTTGTCCGTGCAAAATCAAAGCAGAAATAAATGAAAAAAATCATTTTCTCCGCGTTCTGCAGATGAAAAAAACTTAGCATGGTTCCAAACCCTGACTGCAAGGTCACATGAGTAGAAAAACTTCTCCGTGTTTGATAAAGCAATGGAGAACAATGCTATTAAATTTATTTAAAAATCTTCTAGATTGAATTTTAAAATTCGCCGCGACCCAAAAATTGCAAATAATTTGGACTTACATGTCTGCCAAATCTCATTGCTGTAAGTACCATAAAATCGTCAGGATTTTGCGGCCCCAATCAAACACTTCCTTTTATAATATTAGAGATTGTACCATTTTCACAAATACTGGGAACAAAATTATACCGAATATTGGCTTTTGTTTTTGAATAGTTAACGGCTTCAAACTAAATTGAGGGGTAATTGATTGTTGCAGAACATGGTTGGTCATTCAATAATCTCAGGAGAGAGTTCATGGAAGAAATGTCTGTCTCATTAGCAGTCCATATATTCCACCTCAATTAGCAAAGATATGCCTTGTTTACTAGATTCACATGACATGGCACCACCAGCAAAAATGAAACCAGTGTGCGATTTGATGTCTTGATATGTCAACATCAACAAAAGCCATTAATGACTGAATTGCACTTGAAAATCCGTCCATGATCTTGAGTTATTTTCTGGTACTACATAATCCTTTAGACACAGCTATCCAGTGAGCTTTACCAGGATTGTTTAACTAGCTCAAACAATTTACAGCATTTGTTAAATATCTTGTTGCTACTGATATCATTAGGGTATCTATTAGGGAAGAGTATGTTGTAACTTCTTTAATCTTGAATGTCTCTTCGTTTGGGGGACAATATTGATTTGATGTCATTTTCCATTGAAGTAAATACATTTAGCATTCTGCATTTTTAATTTTTATGCAAAATGTCTTCACTTTTGACATTTGCATAAAATTTCCATTTAAGACATTAATAGGGAATTTTTGTTTGCACAAATAATGCAAGTCTCATTTAGAATGATTTCAATCAGCTGGTCCTAACTTTTTTGTAGCTCTCTTTACTGGTAGCCAAAACTATTAAGTCATCTACGTGTACAATAATTATTTCTTCAACAACGGTAGTTTTATAATGATATACACATTAGCTTGAATTAAGTGATTTCAACTCATCTCATTTCTCATACCACTGCCTCCCTGATTGCTTATGACCATATAGTGAATGTTTTAATAAGCAAACTTAAACTTCAAATTAATTTGAGAGCTTTCAGGAATTCCAGGTGTTTGAGCCCAGCCTAATCAATAAAGACTTCATTCTTATTTTATTTTTTAGTCTTCAAAACCCAAGATTTCTTTTTCTTGTGTTGTGCATAGAAATTCGTTTCTACATTTTATATTTCCTTTGACATGCACATCACATTCCAAGCATATTGCGCTTGCTTATCCTCCTGGTCTAGAAATGCTAGCCTAGGCCTGTGAAGCCTGAACAGGAGATTCTGCCTCTAGGTTTTTCAATAATAAATTTCAAAAGGCTCAGATGCTTTCAATATATGAGCAAGCTGGATAAGCCCTGTCTGTACACAAAAAATACTCTTGGTGTGTGTTCTCTTCTGTGTCCTACAAAGCAGTTTTCAACAGTCCTCCAGTCCTGTTAATAGCCTCTCCATGAGGAGGGGGTGATGCTGGGAGGAATGGGTGAAGTACTTTGGGAGGTTTCCTCATGGCACTGTCGTTTTAGGTGTGAAAACCATTCCAATATTCCCAGCTAAATGATAGCAGGCATCCTTTGAGGACATGTCAACTTCAGCCGTTTGGGTGCCGCTGAAAGTGAAGCTGCTACTTTTCTCCATCGGGGTTCTTTTTGATTAGTCCACTTCATATGATTCGCCATCAGAAATATTTCTATATCCATTATTAGCGGTCCACATTGTTTAGTTTGGAAATTGTTTGTTCGTGGTAGGGTTTCCCTGGCATTCCAGTTTTATTTTCTGAGGATGACCAGAGCTGTTGGATAGTGGGAGGCAAGGTTTATCTGAATCTGGCATAATTTCCTCTTTGTTACATGATCTCTCTTTAGTTGCTGGTTTATCAATTGAAGTTTTAGTGATGTTCAGCTTCTTAATTTCAGGTGAGAATTCTACTTCCTTTTAAGGAAAATAAGCATAGAATTCATATCTAAAACATCTCAAATATTTTTCTGGGTTTTTTATCTTACAGCTGTTAGGCTTTTGATTCTGTTAAATATCCAAAAATGTATTAATGCAATCCAGGATCAAACTTTCCATTCAATTTCTTGTCTAGAACATAAGCTTTCTGTCCAAAAGCTTTGAAGTATGACAATCTTGGCTGAATGCCAAAATGTAGCTCCATGTGTTTCGTTGTCTTAAAAACAGCACAGTTTATAGCTTGCTGGAAGCTTAGATTGGATTAATAAACACCTAGCCAATTTGCACAATAGTGCAATTCATTCTTTCGGCAATGCTGTTCTATTAAGGGTGTCAATATAACATTTTCTCTTTGAACTTCTTGTTCTTCAATAAACTTGTTGAAGTCTGCCCTGCTATATTGCTTTTGGTTATTTATGCAGACTGCTTTGATTCTGTCTTGGTACTATTCTCCACTGCAGCTTTAATATTTTAAAAGATGTTCTTTACTTTATCTGGTTTTCAGGAAACTAATATGCACACATTGGGACTTGTCGATAAATAGGACAAAATATCAGGAGCTTCCGGGGAATGGCATTGATCTATAAATATCTGAGTGAATAGGGTCTAACAGGTGTTTGCATTCAAATCTTGATCCTTTAAGAAAAGTTAGCAGTTTGCATTAAATACAAAGTTTTGTCCTTAAAAGAGTCAAAGATTTTTAAAGATATACTTCAAACCATTCTTATGTCCATAGCTTTTTTATATCAGTCATTTAAATGACTGTATTTTATATGCCATTTTTGTAAGTTAGTTACAACCTCAGTGGTTTCAATGCATGCCTCGATGAAGTACAAGTCTCTTTCGCTTATACAGACAGACAATTGTTCAACATCTATTGGTGTTGTCATGTTTGATGCCTCAGCATAACCTTTTTTTTTATTAAAATCAACGTTTTGAACCAAGGTACAGGGGAATTTGTGTATGAATGATTTGAACATTCACTGCCAGGGGAGCAATATACAGTAAGTCAAGCGACAACTTCGAGTAGTGGTCTCCCGTTTGGCACGGCCCGGTGGAGTGTTAGCAACTTCAGATTTTCCTCTTATAAAGGATATGACATTTATTTCTGCCATCAGAACCTGCATCCTGATGCCAAGATCTTTCTGAGTGGTAACCGGATTGCAGTGGTGGACAGAGTGAGGTTTCTAGGTGTCATTTTTACTTTTAAACTTCTACCAACCACACGTCAAGCAGCTGCAGATGTCTTGCATAAAAAAGTTCAACTTTTAAAAATTCTTGTTAATATATCTTGGGGTGGAATGATCCTCTATCCTTTGTATTTATCTAGCTTTAATTTGTTCAGATTAGAGTATGGATGTACAGCTTATGGCTCTCTGTTCGTGAGCTTCTCACACTTCACCCATCATAAGTCTGTACATTATGTGCCACAAACCATCTTTAGCTTCCATTTGTCCTTTGTTGTCATTGTTACTGACTATTACCGTCCTCTGAGTCAACCAGGTCATCCACTGCAAAATTCACATCTGGATCGTTCTTATGATCAGCATTTCAGGAATCGCCCTTCCTGTATACAGACTTTCGGGTTAAGCATGAGGAATATTCTCAGCAATATGCCTCTTCATTCTGTAGAAGTGGCCGAGCACTCGCTTTTTTCAGTTCCACCCTGGCAACCTCCAAAAATTTCCCTTTTTTATGGCTAAGTGAGGTCAAATACCAACCCTATTATTTATCACCAGCTGTTCATTTCTCGTCGTCATAATTTTGGAGATCATGCAGCCTTTATACACTGATGGATGCATACTTTTAATTATGTTGTTTGCAGTTCTAATACTTGTAGCTTTTCACTTCCATTCTTTGTTTCTATTTTTACAGCTTAGATTATAAGAATTTTAAAGCACTAAAATCTATTTTAAGACTTAAGGTTGGTAATTTTATTACATATAGATTCCAAATCTGTCTTGGAGTCATCAACTTCACGTAAATTGAATTTCTCGAGTTTTATCATCTAAGATGGATACACCATCTTAATTATCCTTTGAAAATTTTTTTTTAACATTTCTCATTGGATTAAACATTTTACCATTATATTTAATTTTTATGTAACACAATTGTTTTTTATCCATTGCATTTCTCTTTAATGTTGGTCTGGTTATAAGTTTGACTCTTATATCTATTTTCTTATTATATTGTGTTTGGTGTAGCTTATCTTGCATCTTGTGCCAAAAAACAACCATAACATTATTAACACAAGCATTACAAAAACTAATAGTTTTTGTTCCTTTTCCGTCTAGCACTGATGTACAGTTTATGAAGAACTTTGTTTATTTTGAGAAAAAGGTATTCATAGTATGTGAGAGGTAGCTCTGCTGTCCAAACACCAAAATATTTTCTTTCTTTTCATGGTGTTGAGTGAACAGGCAGAAGGAACATATATTTGAGCAATTGTTACACTTTAGAGTTTGAAATGTCTCATGTGTTTTGACTTAATTTAGCCTCTCCTGTTGTTCATGTGTACTTAATGTTTTTTATGTCATTTATTATCTGATGAGTAAACCTTTTTGAGGATTGGGCTAATTATTTCCTTTTCTCATTTCATTTCTCAATTCAATTGCTCACTGCCAATTTTTTAATTTGTCTTTCAAATGGAACGAAGAAAGCAAAATTATCATCCATTTTATTGGATCTTAAATGTTTTGCCTTTAAATTTTCATTGAAACTTATATTAATGATTTCCATCATTCTGTTTTTATTTTGCTACCATGGTCTATATCTGCAAGTATTCCAAGCATATCCAAAAATAATTCCTATACAAGTTGTCACAGCAAGATTGAAAATGACTTTAAATTGTGAAAAATAGTTTTATATTTTAATGTTAATATCCAACAATAGATTTTTTAAATTTTAAATCTAAAAAACTTTGAGACTTAAAAACAGCCTTATTGTGAACTATTAAAATATAATCGCACACACTTCATTTTATTTTACTTATTTTATAGCTTAATAAATATATATATTATCACAGTCTCTGTATTTTTACCTTGCTTGGTTCTGCAATTTCAATAGCATTCACTAAACAATCCATTTTTTATCATCTGGCTCAGTAGGTTTGATCACTACACTAGTACCTGCAGGTACGATTCCTACAACTCTGGTGTGCTTCTCTCTTCTGTGCGAGTATAAAACTTTCTTTGTGTGCTTATGTCCATTACTTGATGTTGTCTCTTGGCACTGCTTGACTGAATATAACCCTTACACCTTAAAACAACAACAACAATAACTAACTATCAAGAAAGTAGATCTGTTCTCTTAGGAAGCAAACTGAACTGTTAGGTATTAAATAATAGACATTTGCTTGAATTTGTATTTGCAGGGAAATGGTCTATAGTAGGAAGTCTGATAAATCACCATTACTGAAGCGAAGGACGCGCGAAAAGCAATCACACATGGCTGATTTCTCCCCAGCATTTAACCGTAAATTTTATTCTAATGCCAGTGTCATTCCACATCCAACATCTCTCTCGCGCCAAAGTTCAACGTAAGTACTTTTTTCAAAAAGATATAGATTGATGATATAACTGTTTTGACTAAATAGACCAGGGATTTCCAACTGGTGTGCCACAAGATTGGCACTAGTGTCCTTTACTGATGGTGAAATGATTTAAATTGTGAGATTTATTTCATTTCAAAGGTTTAGTTTTAATAAGTGCTCACAAATAATTTTAAATAATACCCATATAAATAATTTTGAGTATTTTTGGATTCAAAATTTTTTTTAAGATTTTTTTTAAACCACTTTGAAACAAAAAGGATAGGTAATTGTGATTTTATTAAATCAATAATTTTTCATACTGGTTGGATTAGCATAAATTAATCTTAGTGAAACAGAAATTTAGTAATTTGTTTACTGTGTCATTAGAGATGAGAAAGGTTGAAAATCACTGTTTTAGACAGTTGAATGATTTATTGTGGACTGATTATAAGTGTCTCAGTTGAAGAAAAGCTAAGACAGATCTGTAAAATTAATGATATATCATGTAAACTAATCTAATTAATGAACTTGAAATGACATCCTTGCTTTGTTTCCTTGGTTCAAAATTACATAATGTTGTCCTCGGAACTTTCCCTTCGTGTTTGATCCAGGACTGTCCCAGTAACCTATTGTGTTGCTTCAATGCAATGTTAGTTAAAATACTGTACCATACCTTGCTTTTTTTCCATAAAGCTAAATTTTTTCTTTACTTTTTACTTTTTTTCGAATCTGAAACTGAAACGAATCATTACATCCTAATCTCATTCATATGTGTAAGTACAGTATGTTTTATTTTCTAGAGAAACAACAGTGTCAGATATAACTCCTCCAAATTCTCCATCTGCCTCTCGTAAATCACGAGAGGATAGTAATGTTTTCAGTCGCTTAACTAGTGGGTCATTTAGGCTAAACAAACCTGGATGGTAAGTTGCATTTCTTGTATCACTTATTTACTACGTATGATTTGCTTAGTTATGTATAAATTATTAATTTTCTCCAAAGTTTATTTGGTTTTCATTAAAAATAGTTTCTTAATCTTAATTATTTCTCGTAATTGATAAACATACTATAAACAGGAGAGATAAAAGTGTTGACTGATTTGTCATCTTGAAATTGTCTATTTGTGGCAACACTTTCAAAATGTAGTACTGTATCATGAAAACTCCTCCTCAAGAAACATATGTTACCATAGTAATGTGCACTTCAAGAATTCCTATTTCCATAGGAATACTTGAAGAAATGTATTAAAGTTTGTCACATTCACACACTTAATACCAATTTGAAAATATATTTGTTAAGATTTATCTGCTAGAATATCTTCTAGTAAACTACCTCTTTCTGCCACCAACATTTGTGATAAACCAAAATTAAATTCCATCATCCCCACAAGTCCCCCTCCTACTCCAAATGAACAAACCTTATTTCTATAGCCACTTCCTAAACTTTGTGTCCGGAGCAGTTCTTGTGACAGATTATTTAAATTTCACCTAAAGGTAGGGTTTTGTAGGCAGTTTAATTTTGTTTTATTTCCTTATCTATTTGTTTGTTATAGCTATATTTTAATCAGTTCACCTGCATCCAATAAAAATTAAATTGCAATGTGTAGTAACAAAGATTGAATAGCATATTATTATGTTAATTGTTGCTGTATCTGTTATAATTTATTTAATGCATCTAATAGTTCAGGAAATTGGAAATTTACTTGGTATTGAAACTTTTGAATTGTACATGTAAGTAAGATTTAACAATGAGTTCTTCAAATGTTTTCATTTAAACTAGTTCCTTATTTGAGTTATTTTTCTTTGTAAAAAGCAAATTGATATCTGCATTGCTTAATCAAGCATTTTGTGTTGTTTTTATCTAGTGGAGTTATCGTACCTTTTTCGTCCAAAACGAATCTTACTAAAAATTCACCACTGATTTGTTCACATACTGCTGAAGGTCACAGCCGTGCTATTTTGTCACTGCATGCCACAGATGATGTTCTATTCAGTGGATCTAAAGGTAAACTATTCAGTCTCGGTATCCTTTCTGGCTTTGGCATTGTAAATTGTTTTTCTTATTTTATTTACTTGTTAACTAATATACTTCTAACAATGCAGATCGTACTGTCAAAATCTGGGATCTTGTAACAGGAAAGGAAATACAAAGTCTGGGTGGTCATCCAAACAATGTGGTTGCAGTGCGGTATAGTGAATATTCTCGTTTAGCTTTCAGTGTATCCACTGCTTTCATCAAAGTGTGGGACGTCAGAGAGAATCCAGCCAAGTGCATTCAAACCCTCAGGTACATTTGTTTTCTGCTATTTGTAGTGGTAGTATCAACATCCATTCTGATGTCTTTTTTCACTAAACACCACTATTATTTATTCTCTGGTAAAACAGGTCAGATTTTTATCAGTAGTGTGGTGGCTCAGCTAGAGATTTGCATCAGTCCCTATGTTAATTGTGTATGAAAACAATTTTGTTTACACCTCTCAGACTGCCGCTCCATCCATTTTAGTACTGTATCAAGGCACTCAAACGGCTTACTATCTGATGGTCCTATGTCTGGTCGAGTAGCAATGTCGTCAGCTTCCTGGTCATCAGTGAGATCTTCTCTCATCTTTTGGATGAGTTCATCGTCACTGAGAAGTTAGAATCCAGGGTTCGAAAAATTTCACACCAGCACTCGTCTATCTGCTCTACACTAACATCGAGAAATGTTTCTTATGTCCTAAATTGACACTACGTCCTCTTTGTTTTCGCCATTCACTGACAAGAAACTTTTAAAATACAGATTTTGCTGATTTCTTTTTTTCTCAGCTGATTTGGATAGTTGGAGTTCTACTATATAGGTTTTACCTTGGGATCCGCTGAACTTTGGCAAGAGGTGAAGTTGTTCCTCCATTGGATGAGGAACAGCTTATTGGAAGTCTTGCCTGAAATCTATTGTCCAACTAGAGGCATGGGTATCAGCATGGATGCTGGTTTGCAACTGGAGCTGTCATTGGTGTAGCTTGGTCTTTCCCCACAGGCCCACAATGATTATTTTTCAGTCTGATCCTTTTTTGCTCACTGTTTCTCCATTCTTGGTTAGAGTAGGGCTGAAGACCCCCCCCCCCTTTTTTTTTTTCACATCTCTCCCCAATACAGCTGAAAACCCCAAGTTTTGCACACATAGGAGTGAAACCTCAATGTGATTCACCAAGCAAGGGACCATTGCCGATCGTAATGAAGCATATTTGATATTTTTGAACTATCAGTAATACTTTCAAATTTGAGGTTTAAACTTCAAAAATTTTCTATGTGAAAGAAATTATGATTAGTGACATTGCATTTGATATCAAACTTTAAGTGCATTAACTATTTCAGGGGTGGTGTAGGAAAGTCTGGCATCGCATCTTTTACTATGGATTTTATGTGATTCCACCCATCCTTGTATTTACTACAACAGTTACTTTAACCCTCTAACGTCCAAGACGCCCGAAACGGCTTCACATGCAAAAGCCCAGCACCCGCCCGAACCGGCTGAAGTCATTAAAGCTACTGGCTATCCCCCTAACCCAGAGAAGGGCAATCCGTCATTCCCTCACTACAATGCTCCCTCCTTTCGCCTGAAGCAGTAGGGTAGTTTCCTTTAATGACAAACAACAAGTTAGGGATCGGCTTTTAACTGCGCCCTTTCACATACTTCTTCCAAGCTAGGCTTCGGATCGGACAATTTTGTGCGGCTATTGAATAGAGAATTTGGTTTCTTCACTATCGAACTGGCTCGTTATAGGAAAACATTGTCGAAAGAAGAAATAGAAAGAATTCTTTTCAATGATACAGATGAGTCGGATTTAAATTCAAGCGACGAAGACGATCTAACAAAATATGATTTGGAGAATTCAATCCAAGAGGATAGTGTTTCCGATAATGACAGTGACGTAGATGAAGTCCCGGAAATTGAAAGAAACTATGATATTTTTTGAATGGGAATCGAACAATATACGGAACGATGATATATCCATTCCAAACTTTAATTCGCATGCTAGTCCTGTTCATGACTTGCCGCCTGGGTCTTCACCATTAGACTATTTGAAACTCTTTCTGACGGACGCGAGAAATCACATATTTTCACCGTAATTAATATCACAGAGTTATTTTCAAACCTACAATTTGGAAATGTAATTTTCTTGTATAGCATGTTAATAATTTTACTTAAAAAATGAAGCATTTTAGAAACATAATTATGTTAATGCTATTCTTTTAGCATAGGTTTCTCGGTCAAATTAATAATTCCTCTTTATGAACTGAGAATATCTTATGAAATGAGTATATTTATGAAACATAAAATAATCATTTTCACCCCTTATAAAAAGTTCTTACTACGAGTTCCAATTTGGTTTGCTTCGCAAACCAACACCACGGCCACTGCGTGGCCAGCACGACTTTTCTTTTAGTGGGGTTTGGCCATCACGAGGTTGCCCGTGAGTTATTTTCGTGGTGACGCATATCTGTTGCAAAAATATTAATATTTAATTGAAAAAATATTTATTAAAAAAATCAACAACAATAATTCAATTCTAAACAAGAATAATTCAATTCTATTAAATTAATTTTAAAATGTTCTAGATTAAATTTTAAAATTCAGGCTTCGTACAAAAATCGCAAAACATTCGGGCTTCGCTGTGTGCCAAATGTCATTCTTATAAGTGCCATAGATTCGTCAGGATAGTCCACGCACGCAGACAAACGTTTACTTTTATAATCGTAGAGATGAGTACTTTCAAATAAAATTTTACACACAAATAATTAATATGAATACACTGGATAGGAGAATTTTTAATAAAATGAATTGGATTTTTATACGAATAGCAAAATTATAATTATAACGCTAAATGTTCTACCGAAAAACATTTTTAATATACATAGGACTTAACAGACTTGAAAACGCTTTTTAATCACATACTTGCTTATATATTAGACAGTCGGAGATACAAGAGAATTTTAAGATATACGTTATGAATGAAGTAGCAGTTAAGTATTAGAAAATATATTAATTAATTTTTTTTTCTTTAAAAATGTGTTAGTCTAATCAAAGATTGAGGAATATATTATTTAGGAAAACCATATTTAAGTATAAAGAATTAACAAGTGATAAGAAATAAACTGTAGTCAATTATTTTTCGCTATATTTTCTTCACAACTAATAAAATGTGCGATAGATACATATAAGTAACTAATGTCCAACACCCAATGCGACTTACAAGTTGAAACAAGCACTTCATATACACCCCCTTACAAAGCACGGGACGTCCCGTGCACTAAGAAAGTACCTAGATGACCATAGATGATGTGTAAAGGGGGAAGAAATCATTCGATTTTCCTAATGGTTTCTCGGCCGTTCTGGGTTTTTGAAGACATCGTCTTGAGACCCGTGTGGCCGTTAGAGGGTTAAATGATTGATTTGACTTCCCAGAAATATCAAACATTTTCAGTACTGTACAAATAAAATAGAGATTTTGTGTAGAAACCTTTTTGAAACAGCCTCTTATACTAGAAATGGTTTTGCAAATTTCAATGATGCTGATACATTCAATTATATGCTTTTAGATATGTAGATTATCTAAAGGTTTAAAGATTTTTTCCTATTGTGTTTGTTTTTCTATAAAAATACTCATCGTGATAAGCACCACATTTTACATTAAACTAAAAATGTGGTGTTTACAATAATGGGTATTTTTTATGTAAGGAAAAAAAAAAACTCTGGGACAATTATGTCCTATTGCACATTTTACATTTTCTACCAATAGACAGCAGAGAGCTATGGCTAAAATGTTTGCAATTTATTTAGATAAGTTGAAATCGTTCTTTAGCTGTTGAGGCATTTTTGATTTACAGAAGTATTAACTTTATACTGTACAATATCATGTATGAATGAGTTATTGATAATATATAATATAATAGTTGTAACTTACTTTCTTCTACTCCTATACTGGAGATTTAATATTTTTCTTTTTATTCTTACCTAGTTTTGGATTTGGTGTAAATTTTGAAACATAATTTAATTGTAATATTTTTTCAATAATATTTCAATTTTTTTCTATGATATTTATTAATTTTAATATACATACTATTTCCTTTATATTAATACCACTTTCATTGTACTTGTATAAATATTTGTCATTAGATATTTTGACCACAAAGGTTGGCAGTGGAACATAATTTGTCTCACTGCCCACAAGTAAGAACTATTAAGTAGACAGGAACTGGCTGGTGCACCCTATATAGCCCTAATTTTTTATCAATTTTAAGTTTAGCTTTTTATTAAGTTGTGTTGCATAATATTAAGTTTTAAGTTAAATTATATTATTATTATGTTAAGTTATATGTTGTTACCTAGTGATTCTGCTTTTGAGTCACTTTCATTGGAAAAACTTGGTAACCTAACTCCTTGTCTCTGTCATTATTCAAATGGATATTAACATCAATTGCTTGATGTTTGCTTTTAGAGGCCAGGTTGAACCCAAAATATATACTGTTAGACTTCAAATATAAGAGTAGGAAGGGATTTAAACTACAAGTTGTTCCAAAGTTCTTTCTGTCGAAATTCGCAAGGTCTATCTGTTATTCTACAGTTACTCCTCTTGTTCTGTCAAATAAAAACTTAAGATATTGTTGTTAAAATAACTAAATCAAACTTATCATTGCAAACTATACCAGACTATCTGATTGAATTGCAAGCAATATCATTTTTGGTTTTAATTCATTAATCTTACTGGGAATACAAAAGTAGCAAAGTTCTGCAAGTCTGGACTTAAAACAATACGATTTTAAATGATCTGCCAATATTACCCTTTATGGTCTGCTTAAAAAACGTTTAGTGTTCAAAATACATTCATATATATGATAAATAATCAAATCTAAATTTAGCTTTTGGCATCTTGAAAAGTGAAAGTAACTAAGCAATTGTAAAGTTTGTGGTGTCAAATGTGAATGTAGATTTTAAATGCTTTTATGGAAGTAAGAATGGCCAATTTATCTTGAAAGCATTAAATAATACTATATACTTCACTAACATATGTGGTGCAGAAATCAATGTTATTTGTCAAAAGGCAACAACAGGTATAAATATAAACTTGATCCTAACAGGATTCATTTGCCAATTTTGCTGCTTACCATTGGAAGAGCTCACCATTCTAGTGACTTTCTTCATCAGTCTGAATACAGAAAGCAATAAGAAATCTGGAAAATAATAATCTGCACAGATAAAAAGTATCAGGAAAGTAGGTTCAGTGCCAAAAAATTGTGTTTGAACCTAGGAATGGTGACGAAAATGAAGTAGACATTCAGAATGTAACGAAAATGAAGTAGACATTCAGAATGTAACTTGTAACATGACTAAGGCATTCTTTTATGCCATACATTTTTATTTAATCAACACTAATAAAATTAAACAAAATGCTATTTTTTGGAAAATTGTATTTCATTTAGGAGTTTGAAATCTATTTAAATGAATAGGAATGATGCTATATTCATTACAAATGTATTATATTAAGATATGAAATGAGAGTAACAACACTTTGACATCATCATATACAGGGTGTCCTAAAAGTTCCCGTACTGACGATTCGTGAATTTACTATACAATAATAACAAACTTTAAAACAATTCTTTTTATGCTAATGGTGAAAAGCACTTTTAACATAACAGGAAAAAAATTGGGTTAAAATTTATAATAAATGTTTACAATTTCTGCTCTTTTCTTGGAGGCAAAGCTGAAGTCATTTGCGCATATTTTTAGAGACGCGTTTCAAGAATGCTGGGAGTGACTTCTTGTATCCTTTGAGTAATGGCAATTTTCAGATCATCTATTGTTTGCTGATTATCTTCATAAACTTTGTTCTTTAAATATCCCCACATAAAAAAGTCAGGGATGGGCAGATCAGGGAACAAGGTGGCCAAAAGTTTCTTGAGATGAGTCGATAGTCAAAAAAAATCTTGAAGCATGCCCATGGTTTCATAACTTGTATGGCAGGTTGCAATGTCTTGTTGGAACCAAGAGTCTCGTTCATTCACTTCTAATAATGCAACAAATTGTTGAATAAGTTAATATAGCGTATCTACTCGGTATTGCATCATTTGGATATTTATATCGCCAAAATTCTTTACATCTTTCATATGATTTACATTCAAAATAAGCCTTAAATAGGGAAATTCTCTGAATGCGTGATAAATTCATCTTGCAATGAAAAACAAAATGACGTGGAACTTTATTATTGCACAACTTGAGTGCGAAGAAAATCAAATGATAAATAATTAAAGAGTCGATAAAACTATAAGCAGACGATAAAATTCACTGATTATAAAAAACATGGGCAATAAGTATTTTTCAAGTTGGAGTACAGGAACTTTTAGGACACCCTGTATAAGCAATTAAGAAAGTTTTGCTCAAATGTATGCATAGTATTAAAACTTGACTTAAATAAAAGGCTTGTAATCTTTTTTGAACTAAGTATTGTATGATAATCATCACATAATCCTAATTCCATTACTGTGATTCACTAAATGAGACTTTTTAAATTAAAAGCAACTTTAATTTTTGTAATATTTTTTCCAGTTCTTCTGGATCTTCCAATACAGGAACACCTGCCTTGAATACACCGTCCAGAACGTTACTGATGCCTCAAGGTGAACATCAAATAAATGACATTGCTCTGAATCGCTATGGCACTGCTTTATTTTCTGCAGCTAGTAACTATGTCCGCATATGGGATTTGAGAATGTAAGTTGCCTATTTGCATCTATTTTTTGTAGGATTTCTTTTATTTGTAGAAAATGAACTATTCTCAGTATTAATGTAGGATAACCCATCAGACTATTGTGTATCATATTTTTTTATATATCTATACAAATATAAACACTACTTTGAAACGTAGATTCCAAACCTTATTTTTTTTTTTTACTAAAATTTTGATTCTAAAATATTTTGTTTAAAATTTTTATACACGTTGTGCTGTTTGGTTTTAACCTGATGTTGTTATCCCTTTATTTCTAGGTATAAAGCTGTAGGTAAACTCAGTGGAAGTCATCAAGCAGCAATAATGTGTTTAGCTGTTGACAATGATGGTTCTGATAAGAACATTGTTGTTTCTGGATCAAAGGATCATTACATCAAGGTCCAGCATCATATTCTATATTCATTCTAAAACACAATTAACATACAGTAGAGTCCCGATTATTTCAGTTAATGTGGACCACGACTAACTCGGATAGCTGAAAAACTCGGTTAAAGCAAAAATTGTAAATAAAATAAATTGTCTAAATTTAAATGTATATTTCAACAAATACAAAAATTACATAGATACAACACATGTGATTCATACTGTCACAATAATTAAAGAGTTCTTACTTAAGAAGACTTTAATTGTTTTTTGTTTTACGTTACTTTGGTGTTTTTCTGCAGTAATGTTTCGCCATTTTTTTAAGGATAACAGAATTGCTGGTGTCGCTTCTTGTTCTATATATTCAATAGCACTGTCGATAGCTTTTAGTCCATCTGTACGGGAGATTTTCGTACGTCAATTTTCATCGTCACTGTCTTCTCTCATCATCATCACTAGATTCATTTTCCTTATTGACGATCATTTTATGTGTAATCTCTTGTTGGTCAGCGTTTATCCAGCCGCGGATTTCGTTTTCCTGAGTGTTTGTGTGATCAAGTTCATAGTTTTTTCGTTAGTTTTAAAAATGGAAAATGTAGAACCAAGAAATAAAAATCCTAGAAGTGTTTGATAGCTCGGTTAAAGCAGAAACTTGGATAATCGGGGTTTTACTGTACTTTCTTTCAAATTTACTCCAAGCGGTGTCCGAGTGTGGTTCAGAAGAGTTTCTGTGTGTGGTGAGCAGCAAACTTGGAATATTTGAGGAATGAAATATCCTGGGGTCAGGATGATATGTCTGAATACTTAGGGTCTGCCACTTGCTGTGTGGCAATTTTTCTAGGCCATATTCAGACTGAATTTTCTGAGCTGTGTTTGTGCATGTTGCTTGTAGTGTTAAAAATGTGTTTCATTTTGGGGTATTTGCCTTTTGGAAGTAATTAATGTTTCATATTCATCCTCCGAGGGTTGTCTTATTTATTTTTAGATGAGAGACTTAAATTTCTATACACATATATTACTAGCGACTGTACGGTATTGCCAGTGATTGTTCTTTTCGTGGGTCCCTAACCCATTCAGTTCTCATTTGGTTTGCTACCAAACCACTATGGGCAATGCAGTGAAGGCTTCAAAGTGGCTAGTAATAAATAAAAGCCAATAAATTAATTTTAAAATATTTTAGATTAAAATTTAAAAATCGGGCTCGAAACATTAAATCTTACTTGATGCTGAAAACATTAAAAAGAAAACGCAATACTTATAAGGATGAACTCCACCCGACATGACACATGTTACAATTAAAAAGTATTTGTTGAAAGAAAATCACATTTAAAGTATCGATCTAGTGTGTAAAATTCTCAGCGGATTTCAAATCCGTTGAAATTTTTGCTCCATCTCTAACGATAGCAAAGATAGAAAACTTCAAAAGGTCTTTGCCCATCACAAAGTTGAAATTGTTAGCAAGAAATTATACTAATCAACAACATAAGTAAAACATACTAGAATTGGAAAACTTGGCATGGTTCTAAAGGCATTAGGACGAAAAACGCGGAATCTGTCCTTTCTTCAATGTGACATCAGCTTCATCGTAACTTGGCCCAGTTACACTGTCCAAAAACGCAAAATCCTTTCATTTCTTCAATCAAGGAAGTTATAACGTCAAATTCCCAAATAGAGGGTGAAACAATAATAAATTAACTAAAAGAGATGTTTTAGATTAAATTTTAAAATTCGGTTAGACACAAAAATCGCAAAAAAATTAGGACTACCTGTGGACCAGATTTCTTTATTTTAAGTGCCATAGATTCGTCAGGACACTGCTTATAGACACAGAGAAACACTTCTTTTTATAATAGTAGATATATTTTTGTATACATTTTTAAAATTTATTTTATTTCGGATATTGACATTCCTTTTTATTGATTTTAGGTATTTGAAGTTACTGAAGGAACTGGAGGTTTGCACCTAGCTAAAACTAATCTTAAACCTCCTCATTATGATGGCATACAATCGCTTGCTATCAGTGGAAACTTTTTGTTTTCTGGTTCCCGAGATATGTGTATCAAAAAGTGGAACCTCAAAAATGGAAGTCACATTCAGGTGAGATAAAGACACAAAGCAGTTTCAAACAAGCTTACTACACATTAGAGTAGATAATGATCTCAAGGGAACTAATTATATATACATAATTAGTTCCCTTGAGATTATCTATATGTATATATGGAGAAATAAAAGGGCTTGAATGGCAACCCTTGATACGCGATATACAAATCGTCGGTCAACTCTATGTGCATGTATCTTGATGAGCACATAATACGCTTTAAAAAATTGAAAACCCATGAAAATTGGTCTGTTTTTGACTTGTGAGTGGCTCTTGCAATGCACAAAATAGTTGCCCTGATAGAGGAAACTAGAATACAATCATCAAATGTTAATTAATTTTGTTTTATTCAGTAACCCATGAGTGCAATGTTTTAAAAATTTATTATGATTATGGGGAAGTGTATTTTTAAGTTTGTAAGTGAATCAAAAACAATATAAAGAAAACTTATTTTAATTAATACTGCTATCTGAGTAGCAACCTGATGTGTTGCAATTTTTTTTTTAATGTTGTTTTTTTTATGCTTCTAATTTTTTGTAAAAACTATCCCAGTAAAGATATTTAAGAAAAATTTTCGTGGGTGATTCTGCTTTGAAAATTTGAAGCAATTGGTTATCCAACCCACTCGATTGAAAAAAAACATTGGAGGAAAAGGTCGCTAAAACGTAAACCAGAGTGCTGGAGAAGAAAGAATAGTCAGGGAATTTCAATAATCGGGAAAAGTCATTTGAAAACTGGAAATTTCGGACTCTCATCATATTTGGCCGCTGACCGAACACGAAAGTAATTTTTCTATGTTTTATAACTTTTCTCTCTTTGTATCCGGGTCACAAATACTCAATGGCCGACTGTGCTTGAATTTCACTTTGCTTTTGTTATGCCATGCGCAATCTTTTTCCATCATCAGCTTAGATGATTATTTTCAAATTAATTTTGCTTCATTAAAATTATATTTATAAGCATATGGTGTATTGGCGGCTGGTGCACCTTAAATCTGTCGTGGCCAAAAGTCCTCACATTGTGTTGTTGGTGTGGAAGTTTGGAGAGTGGGGCACCAGCTCAGATATCTCGTCATCTGTCTGTGGTTCAAAATTATATTTCAATACACCGAATGGCTTAGGCTGGAATGGTGGCAGCTAGTTGAATTTCTATTAAAAAAATTGCATTTTATTTTTTTTAATCTTTTTATAAATTTATCATAGTTTTTGTGTAACTCTAATTATCTGTTTTGGTTCACGGAAAAAAATATTTTCTTCGGAACTCGTTCGGTCTCCGATCCAGTCAAATTTGACTCTGAGGTATGCAACTTGCAATTCTTTTATATCCTTTTAGTAAATGAATAGTTTGCCACTAATTTTATTTTATTGAAACCTCCGATGTGCCAATAAATGAATTTACTTCTTATTTTCAATATGAATTTATGAAAGTGTTCATATTTATCAAAGTGCCATTTCATAAGCAGGCTGAAGCTACAGATATAACGAAATAAGCACTATAATTTAAAAAACAGAAAAAAAATTTAAATAAAAAAATTAGGAAAATTTTGAAAACGAAAGGTGTTGGATCATGGAGGAGCCCGACCCAGACAACATAAAATGGTGTTTCCTACCTATGAGAAGCAATGCGCTAAAAAATTGCTCATACACTCCCCTAAAGACCATTAAAAAATAAAAGCAAAACAATATGAAAAGAATAAGAAAACGAAATCAAACTCGCAACAGCAGCTGGGGAGACCGACAATACCAAGTCCAGTCCTCATCAAACTCAACTCTTTCTTTCCCTTTTTGTAAATGCCCATATATTAACTACTGAATTTTGTAAAAATCAGACGGCCTATTTTGAAAAATCTCATTTTTGTGTGGCATTATTTGTGTATAATTTTAGAAAATAGACTTGAATATTAAATTTTTTACATACTACTGTTCTTTTGAGATTAACTAATCTGTAAGAGCATCCCCATTTGGTGGAAAGTCGGGTATTACATTGTATAATACGGTTTCTTCAATGTTTTAAATAAAACATTGAAGAAACCGTATTATACAATGTTTATTTATTACAAGTCCTTATTTTGTCCTAGGAAGTGCTTAGAAAGTCCTTATTTTTAGTTAGAAAAAAGAGTGGGAACCCTAAAGGGGCATTATGCCAAAGAAGTTTGGGAAAAAACCAATGCTTTAGTTTATATGTGTTTATGCAGTATTATCTTTTTATATTTCCTCGTCTTATTTCATTTAGTCTCTAAACCAAGCACATAAGGACTGGATTTGTGCTTTGAACTTTCTTTCCAATAACACAGTACTGCTAAGCGGGTGCAGGGCAGGATTTTTGAAGCTGTGGGCAACTGATACAACTCAACTCATTGGGGAAATTAGAGCACATAGTGCCCCTATCAATGCAATATCGACTAACAGCTCCTGTACCTTTACTGCTTCCAGGTGAGTTTATAATTATTTAAAGATTATAGCTACTGTATGTTTTAGAATTCTGTGAAATAATTTATATCGCTAAATACAGTAACACCTTAATGTATCGCTCCTACTTTGGAGGTATGATTAATGTGACCATACATCCTGTTTTGAGGTAGGTTGTCACCAAAGGATGCCGAAATGTCCCATTTTGAGAAATTGATCAACCCACAGTAACAATTTCAAAAAGAGTTGCTCAAAATTTTTTTTTAATCCATCAGACCTTATCTATTTGTAAGTACCTATTGCAGATAATTCCGGAAATCTTAAGAACAAAAAATTATAGCCATTGTTTTTGTGGTTGGACTGAATATTTTAATTTAATACTGCTTTCACTTTAGGCATCTAGAATTTTGGATTTCACATCGACGTCTGTTATTATAGTCGATTTAAATTTCTTGTACGTGAAACCTTCATTTCAACAATGCCTAAACATAAGTGCACTTTTAATGTTAACTTATAAACCAAATACCCGTTTATAAAACCCAAAAGTAAATTTTGAGAAATCCTGCCAAGAATTTCATTCTTATTTAAAATCAACACCAAATACACTTCAGCAAATTTGTAGCACATAAATTATTTATTTTTACATGTTCACACACACATTCCTATTCTTTTCATTAATAAATAAAAACTATAAAGAAATATGTGTTTTCTTAAAAGGTCATGTTAGGTATGATATACAAAGGGTCAAGAATAACATGCATATTAAAAATTAAAAAGCACAAATTATAAATTAAATAACGATCATGCAAGACTTCAGTTAACACAAAACGAATGCTAGCACTTTATAAAGTAGAATATGCTTGAAAATAAATTTGTTCTTGTCCATGCTTTTAAGATACCAAAATCTTTTTTATCAATTTAGTTTTGTGCAGCGTGACCTATAACCTTCCAATTCTAAAGATATATTTTACTAGCCACTGTGTGTCCAGCACAGCGTTGCCTCTGACAGTTCTTTTCGAGGGGTCAGGTGTGACCACTGCTCGCCAACCCCCAGTGACTGCTATGAATTCCCATTTGGTTTGCTTAGCATATTGGATAACAGTCCACACTGCATTGCCAAATGCAGCCAAATTCGAATTGCGAAGAGATCCATTCAACATGACGTCACAATCTCTTCTGAAAATATAAATATTTAATTTAATTTTTTTTTTTTTTTTAAGAAAATCATATTTTTAGGTATTGATCTTATGTGAAATTTTCCGCAGATTTCAAATCCATTGAAATTTTTACTCTATCTTTAACAGTCTAGGACAGGCCTCGAAATATATTTTTTATTACAGGTGCACCTTGTGCACCCAAGTTTTTAAATTAGGTGCACAGGTTATATTTTAGGAGCACATTTAAAAAAACCTAATATAAGAGTATTAATGTAATGTAAACTACATTATTAGTTGGGGTATGTTTAGATATGTTAGTTGTAGATGGTAAATAAAAATATTTAAATTCTCCGGCAAACAGCTGGCACGACAGTCGCTTCAACAAGAGCCATCTGGAAAATGTTTCGATCATCGGAAAGTTCTGGTGGTACTGGCACAAGTAAACCTTCCTCCTGTATAAACCTGTTACGGCCCAGAGATTTTGTTTTCGCATAGTGTGTATTTAGGAATTTTAATTATGTTCCTTTAGAGCGAGAGAGGTAGATACTAATATTTTGTACAAACATCAAAATAACATAAAACCAACCCTTTTTTAATGTTAGGTGCACTGCGTGCACTTAGAGTAAAACAATTAGGTGCACAATTTTGTTTTCATGTGCACCCGGGTATTTCGAGCCCTGGTCTAGGAGATGGAAAAAAGAACAACATAACTCCAGTTAAAACTTTATTGAGGTTTTTTTTTTGTCTGCTAAAAAATCTTTGCACTACAAGATAAAAAGCGGAAGTACAGAAAAAATAAATTTTAAATCTGTCATATCTTTATGCTGTTGCCATTCTAAAGTAAACAATAATGATTAAATTATATTAAATTCATTTTAAAATGTTCTAGATTGAATTTTAAAATTCGAGTTGGATAGAGAAAAATCCTTAAAAAAAAATTCAAACTACCTGTGTGAAAGATCTCATTACTGTAAGTCAGGCCTCAAAATGGATTTTTTAATACAGGCCTGAGTTTTTAAATTAGGTGCACTGCGTGCACTTAGTGGTAAAAATTAGGTGCACAATTATATTTTCATGTGCACCTGTGCACCCGGGTATTTCGAGCCCTGCTGTAAGTGCCATAGATTTGTCAGGACAGACCGCGCACACTTCGTTTATAATAGTAGAGAAGACTAGAAAACCCACTCATAGTATCTGCAATACCAATTTAACTTCTCTATCGCTTCTACAATTTACTTCGGGCGCAAATATGCTTATATGTTGTATCCAACCATATACACCATTTCATATTCGTCACACTTCTGCTGAAGTTGATTTTAAGTTTTCAAATGATTAAGAATATTCCAGTGCATTCAATTTCAGTAAAAATGGCGGAATTTCGGTGGATAGTCTTGCATTTAGTTTTCCTATGAATATGTTTTCATTGTGTCATTCTTTCACCTAGTATGCGATATTTTCGAATTTCATCATCAATATGAGAAGATGGTCAGTTAAATTATTACAGCATTCGTTATTAATTTAGTTTGAAGCAAATGCAATTTTTCTTGAAAATTCCATTCAGCAGCAGGTGACAACGGAACTTCTGTTAGATATATAATAAAGCAGAGTTGACATGTATCTGTTCTCTACACTAATCCACCTTTTGATCAATTCACATATTTGGTACACTTATATTTTAAAACCCTGCGGATCTGATAGGCTACATATTAACCCGCGTTCGATTTGTTCAAGGGGGCTAAAAATTTACTATGTGACTAATTTAATTTGAAGTAAACACACTTTTCCCAGAAAATTCCATTCATTGGCATGTGGAATAACAGAGCTTTTGTTATAAATACATGTCATCAAAGTAGACAAATTAAACCCAATCGATAACAATTTTTTAATAAACAGAAGGTTGTTTTTACAAAAAGAAAATCACTTTCAACGAAAGATTCACATGCATTTAAGTTGCGTAAGAAAGCTTCAAAAAATAGAGTTAGCAACCTCAACTTTCTGTCTCCTAAGACATAAAATTTCAATTTTTCAAAATTAATTCATCTGATATTATTCCAAGATCAACAAAGTTTTGTTAACAATTCCCTTTTCTCCAACACACATACAGTTTTAAATTGAACCCTTATGGTGCTTTTTAAGATCAGAAATTTGGTTTCTAAATGGAAAGCACGTATCTATTTAGAATGACAGATGTAGTTACTTGACTATGGAGTACAGCTTTCAATAACACCCATGGAACACGAAAAACAAATGAAATTTAGTTTATTTTAATCATCTTTCAATGAAAAGCTATATCAAAATTTTGAAATATATTCTGAACTACAAAGTATGACTACCAGTTTTAATTTAACGTAACCCATCTTGTTTTAAAGTTATTTTTGAAATGTTTCATGCCATTTTAAAATAACAAATTACACACTTAAAAAATATTTTGATTCGTAAATTTTATTTTTTTTTGTCTACACACTATTACGTATTGAACCAAAGTTTAAAGAAATTTGGTGGAAATATACATATACCACCACGAAAGTACCCATGTCTAGTGATATTTTGCAGGAAATAAATAAATAAAATCCAACTCCTAAATAATATTTCTGGTATAGGTAATATACCGGAACACAATGCAAACAGAAACAATATTCCAATCCCTAAAAAAGGCAGAATTCTGAAAAAAATCTGTTCTAGTGTGTTAAATTTCGACTTCTTGAATGTATTCTGAAGTAAAACAATTCGACAAAAAACTTGAACAATATTGATGAAGACAATGATTTATAAGCACAAAAGAACACATATTTATAATACTTGGGAATCCTCAAATATGATCGCAACCATATCGTTTTCAACTCAAATAACCTAAAAAGGAACTATAGATCAAATTAAAAAAATTAAACATTAATTCTGAGTTTGCCAGATACCGAAAAGCAAAATTACGATTTTATGATCAATGAGTTTATCGTTTGGGCTTTTCGTACTCCATTATAAAATTTAAGTAAATATGAAATTAAATGTTCTAAATATTCTTTCTTCATCAATCAAATATTTATAAATATTATTTTCATTATGGGAAGAAGTAAAAATTCAGTTCAAACATGAACATTATAATTTAATTTGTTTTAAGAAAATTGTTTTTCGATCAACACTGGTAAAGCAATCTGAAATGCGTATAGCAATCGTTTTATACTCAATGTATTTCTATGGCGATTTCAAATTGCCTTTGGCTTAGTCCTTAGGTCAATTTTAGGCCTCTTAGGATTCGAATTTTTCAAAATCCTTTCTTAGTGCACCCCTACGGTATAAGAAGAATCACCCTGCAAAATTTCAGCTTCCTAGTGATGAGTCAGTCAGTGAGTGAGTGAGTGGTATTTGAATTTTATATATTAATCTACTCCATAGCTCACATCTAGCATATTTCAACAGCCGCTAAATTACTAAAATGAATCCTTTAATGATTGACTTTGCGTTGTTTATATTCGTTGTGTTGCCATTCGACAATAAGCAAGCAATGTCAATTTCTGTGCGATGTTTTAGTGAAGTATAGAAAAATTCTTTGTTATTTACAAAAATATTCATTGGGTACAAGCATAGCTGCCACAATCCTTCCGGATTACCCAGAAACTTTCCGATTTTTCATAATTTTTCCGGTTTTCCGGCCGGAAACAAGTTTTTTCCGCTTTTTGCATTTTTTAAAGATTATTGCTAGATTATAGATTACCGAGCATTCCCAACTTACTTGTTACCCAAGTGATGTGTAAATAAATATTATAGCCAAGAATAGAAATATTATAGCCAAGGATAGAAATATTATAATCAAGAATTGAAATTTTATAATCAAGAATTGTGCATTTAAATTATGCTATTAAATGCTATTATTAAGATACAAACAAAAACCTGATGTATGTTAAACTGTTATGTGTACAACTTAAGGTTTTTAGTTATTTTCTAAAATTAGTTTAAATTGAGGTTAGTTTAAGTTTTCTAAAGGTTGTTTTAATACATTATATTACTGATATTACTAAAATTTTTTATTTAAATCATAAATTTCTGCCCTTCGTTTCATATTTTTAATAAAATGTCAATGCCAAGTATGAATAATAAATTCTTCTGTTTTTTACCCAAAATCTTCTGTTTTTTTACCTTATCCAGTTGGCAGCTATGGGTACAAGTGAAAAAGCAAATAATCAAAATACAATAATGTGCCATTTAACAAGGGTTACTGTTCTATCTTATTTTTTAAATGTTTACTTAATGAAGCTTCGATTTCTTACAGTGATTGCACCATTGGAATCTGGAGGCTGAAAAATAATAATGATCTATCTCCAGACAGCAATGATTTCCCTGATGTCTAATTTCTTTCATCCTATTTTGTCTTTGTACCAAAGATACGAAAATTGTGTTGGATTGTCTTCAGATTATGTTAGTATTGTTTGCATCTGCGATACATCTGCTTTCAATTTTCAGTTAAGGCCAACAAATACCTATACGATCAGTCTTGAAGAGCCTGATATTCCTTTAGGTAAAATTAATGAGTACTTGTCTCAGTGAATTTGTGGGAACTCACTGTATATAATGCCTTCTGTGTTTAATATTTAGCCCAAGAATGACATCTACATTTTAAAGTATTATATGTTGATGATTTTGTTGTGTTGCCCTGGTGATTTTATCTGTTTTTAGCACACTTTTTTTCATGTCGCATAGTATACAATTATGTGTTCTTTTTAATTGTCATCAATGGTGAAGGACAAGCTGTGAATATTTCACATTTGTTTTAAATTTTATTGGTAGTGAGGGTATTTATTTTAATATGTGCATTTTCTTCAATGCTCGACTAACTCATGATGTCAAGAGTGAAATGTTTTGAAGAATTATGATAAATTCTTGTTGGAGGTCTTGTATTATTTTGCTGTGCGATTTCATTTGTTATCTCTACTATTAACTTAAACTTGTAGCTATTTTAAGTGTGAATTTTTAATTGGATATACAAAAATCTAACTTTATTTTCTATTTCATTGCACTTTTCTATGTTTTACTTATGAATATAACTTGAATTTCATTCATTTAAAAATAAAAACATTGTACATGTTCTGTAATATTTTAGCTCTAATCATTACCTATTACAAAAATTATATTTATGATGTGATTGCTCTTCTTGATTTTCCAAAGCACAAAAAAGTACTAAGTGAAAATATTAAGCATTCTTTCACAGTAAGTAAACAAAATTCACTTGCATTTTTAGCAACTACCCTTAAAGGAGTGATTTCCTTTTTTATTATTCTGACTTTTGTTTTACAGATAACATTTGTTTGATTTTCTTATTAAGTGTGATATGTGTGCTTCAGAAGCTAGTCATTTAAATTTTATTTTATTTCTCGCTATATTAATTTTAAATTCATTAAATCATGTTGACATATTTGTTTCAGAAAACAATCATTAAATCTTAATTGCTATTGTTGCACACACCTGATGCATATAATGTTTGCAAAATTTACAAAAAAGGTGCCCATAGCATTATTCTTATGTGATTTTTAAGATTTAAAATGTTTTCAGCTTTCTATTTAGATGTGATTTCTGGATGGGAATAATGCATTTTTCTGACATTTTTATTTTGCTTTTAATTGGCAGATACATTAAAAATTGTTTACAACATTATTTTTTTGTTTGAAATGTATAAAGTTTTTAAATTACTGTTCCTCGTGTGATTTTATGTGTATAGTCAAAACTAATTTAACTGTATTGAATTTTGGGTACGAATTAGAATAACATTAATCATTTAAATGAAGTATTTGTTTTTAAAATGAATGTGTAAAGCCCAAGTATATTTAAACTTATTCCATTCATTTGTGTGAATGCAATAACAGATTCATATTTATAAAGTACAAAAATATAAATTAAGTGCATGGTTTTTACTCCCAAAAATTATTTAATTGAATTGATTCTCCTTGATTTATTCCCTGGTGTTAAACATGTAAATTTATTTTGAGTCCGAAAATGTGTTTCATTTTGAATAATCTTTGGTTCGTTCGAGAAAATAAATGGAAGATATGAAAAAATATTTTTTGTTCTCTGATTCACAAATATTTCAAAATACTTTTAGGCAGATTTTCAGAACATAGATTTAAAATTAATTAGCCATAAATCCCGGTCTAATAGTCCATGTATTGCAAAAATGACCACATAGTAACAAACCATTCTATTTTTATATTGATGTACTTGAAATTCCAACTTTTATTTTATTTTATTTTGTAGTTAATTTTAAATAATGAATTATATCTGTAGCTCGGTAGAAAAGGGACCAATGTTCAAGTTCACTGATTTTTTTTAAAGATTTCTACAAGTCATTTTAAAGTTAAATTAGAAAAAGTGTTAATATCCTCTTATGTGATTAATTATGAAATTATCAAAACATTGGAAATTGTTTTTTTGTATGCTGTATTATAACTTAAAAAAAAAATTATGATGTTTGCAAAACATGCATTCACCCTTTTTCTACCAAGGTAGATATAATCTGTCATTGTACAGAACAAGTTTCTGTTTGGTACTATTTTTTTAAAGTATTAAACACTTCTGTCTAACATTCCATTTCATTTCATCCATGATTGCTTTATTTAACTGACGAAGGTGTTAATACGCTATTTGTACTATAAAATAGTTTAGATTGTGCATTTCAGTATTAGTTTATTTTCTTTCCATAAAACGTTTTTAAAATGTTCCTTCCAGTAATGTTTGTTCACTCTTGAACCTGTTATTAATTTCTAGCTGTGCACATTATTGTCATTTTATCTTTAATAATTCTGCAGTATCCGGTTGTTATTTTAAACTATGTATTATATTAGACACTATTGTGTAGCTGAAAGGGTTGTTTTGATATTATTCCTTTTGTCTGTGATATTTTATGTGTTCTAATTCCTTAGTCCTGTTTTTATCTGCTTTTGTATACCTATGCTTAAAGTAGTACATCAGTGTACAGTTTTGTATATGAAGCCTTAGACTTTGAAACTGAGTTTTAATTCGGTTAGAGTGGTCTGTTCTTAAATAAATCACAGACCTGTTTATGGTGTAGTTAATAGGGGTGTTGATACTTCAAACTATTTTAAATATTACTTAACATAAAACTATTGCATAGAAGTAAAGCATACCTTTGAAACAACATACAACTTGCTTCTATAAATACTTTATCACTACGATATTGTAGTCTCTCTCACTTATAAAATACACAACTGCTTTTTTTTTCCAAAGAAAAAGTATATATTGTTATTGAAACTTAAACACAAAATATAAAGTTTTGTAATACTATCTAATAAGTTAATCCTGTATACTTCATTGACCCTTTATTTGTGCTTAATAAAGAGCAATGTATCTTATAGATAGATCAACTTTTTTAAAAAAGCTATGTGCCATGACCATTAGTCTATTATACAAAATAAATAGTTTAAATTCAATTTTTATTTATTAAAATTTTGCATACATTCAGAAAATGTATATTTTGCTGCATTCATTAAAAACACCACTTAAAAGATGTTATGGCTTGTAATAAACTGGCTAGGTGCATCAATATATACTTGTGTATAGAATTTAAAATATTGATGTGTTAGATCAGTCTAATTTCAAATATCTTTTTCATTGTGAAAATGAAAGTTCTTATGTTAATCCAAATTTTTTGAAGTATTATATTTCTGACTAAAAAATTCTTGCTCTTCCTCAAATACAAAGTATTGGTAGTATGTAAAATTTTGCACAGTTTATGTATGAATAGGAAGGTTACACCCAGAGTTTGATGTTTATTTTCTGAATGTGAGAGGTGAATGGTGTATTTCTGACAATTGGGTGTTTTATAGCTATGTTCTGTTTCCCTGTACATAAATATTTCTGGTTACATTAGTGTTATTTAATAAAAGGTTTTTCAGCCAGTCTGTATATCTTATTACCAACATCTTTAAATTTTTATTTATATTGGACGCTTGTTTAAATTAGTTTTTCCCAAGAACTCACTAATTTTCACTTTTTCTTACTCTCAACAAGTTTCTTTGTTATATATTTAAATCGGACAATATTTTCTAACATGCCAAAAGAGTAGTTGAAAAACCACTAGAAGTGTCATTGATGCTTACCAAAAATTATATTTTTAGCTGCATTTAAAAGTTAGAAAGCATTAATACAGAAGGGTTATAATAAATTCAGGCAAATACAAATTTTACATAATAATTGTTAGATAGGTTCTTGCTGTTGCTTCCAAAACACAATGAGTCAAGCCAGCAGTCTTTAGTCCCAAATAATTTATTACATGAAAGAAACATAACAAGAAATCATTGTGTGATAGGTAACGACAGTAGCGTAGGTTATTTTAATCCGGAAGAAAAACTAATTGGTCCCTTCCCGCTAGTCTTTTTCAACTCTCCCAGTGATCTTGGCAACTCTTCTTTGGGTTATCACGCTTGTCACTCGCCAAACACTCCAGTTGGCGACAGCTTCCTGACACGCCCCAACCAAGAGTGAAATACGCCTTCTGTGGCTGATTTCACAATTATAAAAATAATATTATACAATAATACGATGCATAAATCTATTGAATTAAAGTTCAGCTGTAAAGGAAACAAACTAAAATGTACTAAGTGTAAAAGTAAGCAAATGGTATCTGTTTCCAAATACATACAACCCGTAGGGATTCTAGGGTTTTACATGGCGAAAAATAAATCAACCATACAACAACTTATATATATGTAAAATGAATTAAATACTATTATACAAATTAGTTAACAAAACAACTAGACATAAACCATTAAGTTCACGTAATAATGATACAGTACATTTTTAGTACATAGTCCTATTTCATTCTGACTCCTGCTCAAGACGAGACAGCATCTGCACTCCGGTGTTGGAAACCTGGTCTATGAGTTATAAAATGATTCCACCTTTGCAGTGCTAAGGCCCATCTTGTAAACTTACGAATCTTGGGGGGTGGTTTCGTTTCGGTATTTTAAAGGTTGATCGGTGATTATCTCCACCTTAGCCCCATAAATCCATTTGTCGAACTTATTCAAACCAAAAAGTACTGCCCAAGCCTCCTTTTCAATACTCGACCAGTTTCTCTGCGTTTGAGAAAGCTTTTGACTGGCAAACGCAATAGGTCCGTATTTGCCTTCAGAGTCTACTTGAGTTAGACAGCTGCCAACAGCTGAATTGGAAACGTCACAATGGACCTGGGATTGTAAATTACTATCAGGAGTACCTAAAGAAGTTACTTCACATAAAATTTCTTTTAGTTTATCGAGCGCTTGTTGTTCGACCTCTCCCCAAGGGTCTATGTTAGGAACTTTTTTTGGTTAATTCAGTGAGTGGAGTTGACACTCCTGCATAATTAGGAATATAAGTACGGTAAAATTCCATCAACCCAAACACTGACCGTACCTTCTTATTGGTGGGTCTTACTAATTTTTTAATGACTGAAATTTTCTCTCTGTTGGGCGCATGTTCGTGTTCCCCCTCCTATCGTGTAACCCGAATATTTTATTTTTTAGCAGCAAATGTACATTTGTCAATGCGAACCTAATTTCTCTAAAACAATTAATACTAACTAGTATATGTTTTAATTGTTCTTTTAAAGTCTGAGAAAATCACGACATCGTCCAAGTACGCTTGTGCATACTCATGTGATTTAAGTGCCCGGTTTATTTCTCTCTGAAATGTACCTGAGGCTCCTGACAAACAAAAAGGCATAGTTTTCCACTGATAAACCCCATTGTGAGTGGTGAATGCAGTCAAAGGTTTGCTTGACTCATCCATTTTGATTTGCCAATACCCCTTCAAAAGATCTAGACTAGTCAGCCAATGTGCTGACAAAAAAAAACCAGCCACGAAAATTAACTCCTGCATATTCTTCATCGGAAATACTGGCCTTAGTAACAGCATTTAATGCTCGGAAATCAATGCACTTTCGGACTGTAGCATCCTTTTTCGCGGTACATACAATTGAATGAGCTATTTCCGATTCAGATTCCCCTAACCTCATCTCAAACTCCTTCGTTAAAGCAGAATTAAAATTAGTCCCATTACCTGATGCGATAATGTTTGGAATACCGGTCCTAGAGAATATGTGTAACAATGCTTCACACGTTGCCTTCGCTGTTAAACCCGTAAGTGGTACCGCCTCAGCCCATCTGGTGTGCTGGTCCACTAAACATAGAATATATCGGTGACCCTTAAAACTAACTGGATCAATAGGACCTATATAATATCGATATTCACCACCTGAAATGGTAACTCCGGTCTAGTCACAAGTGTAATCGGTGCTCGATCCTTCACCTTAACCTTCCGTGTTAGCTTAGAATATTTGCAACTTTCACACAAAAGTTCTTACATCCTTTTCCACACACACATACCTCTCCAGAAGAAAAAAATACCGTATTCTCACCAGAGTTTTCCTGGCCCTTGCACATAGTTATGTATTTGGTGGTCATATGTCCACCAAATACATAACTATGTGCAAGCCGTAACACCTACTCTCTTTTAACCCTCTGAATCCGGAGGCAACCGAGAGCTCGGAACAGTTATGTCCTGGAGTTTGTTTACTAATGAGTATATTGCTTCTGTTTCGGATGTTTCTCCCCCCCCCCCGATATTTCGTCAGTTACGTTTCAGCAAATATTGTTTTTATTATACACTATAACAAAAAAATCAACGCACCAAGAAGGAATCATCCGATTGCTTTGAAATTTCGTATGCAAAAATGTTTTGACCAAATATGCAAATGATTAAAATTTGGTGTCCAATGAATGAATAGTGCGATCTCCAGCGCATCGGAACTGCGCATCCAGCAGATGTATATAAGGAGTTGCTCTTAAACTGTTGTTAAAAATTTCTGCTGCATTGCGATTTAGGATACCTTTCAACTACTGGCAAAATGCCTCGCTGCAGGATTCGAGCTCATTACGAGCAACTTTCAGAGTTTGAAAGAGGTCGTATCATTGGATTGAAAGAGGCAGGTTGGGCAAATCGGAGAATCGCTCGTCATGTGAGTCGAAGCGATGCGGCGATTAGAAAATACTGGCAAGAGTGGGTGGACAATGGCAGATTTCAGTGTCATGATGGTAGCCGTCGATGTAGGGCCAACAACAGATCGCGAGGACAAAGTGACTGTCAGATCAGCTGTCACAGCGCCTGATTCATCGCTATCAACCATCAGTCGTGCGACCCACACACGAGTGTCCACCATGACCATTCACAGACGGCTGAGAGAGCGAAATCTACGCTCGTACCGACCGTTACGCTACCTGCCACTCACGGCTGCACGCTGTCGAGCCAGATTACAGTGGTGCTTGGCTCAATCAGGCTGGAATGATGCTGACTGGGAACGTATAGTCTTTAGCGACGAATCCCGCTTCCAACTGTGTCCTGACGATCATCGAAGACGTTTCTGGAGACGCTCAGGGCAGCGTGCCGATCCTACTTTCAGTATTGCACGCCACACGGGCCCTCAACAAGGAGTTATGGTCTGGGGTGCCATTTCCTTTGACAGACGGACCCCTTTGGTCGTCATTAGAGGTACACTTAGTTCACAGAGGTACGTTGACGACATTCTGAGACCTGTTTTGCTACCGTACCTTTCGCAGTACCCCGGGCTTATTTTTCAAAAGGACAATGCCTTTTGAAAAATGCCTTTTGTATATATAAAACCACATACGGCACGTGTTGCTATGAGCTGTCTTCAAGCTTGTCAAACACTTCCTTGGCCAACCAGATCACCAGATCTCTCTCCCATCGAGCATGTCTGGGATATGATGGGAAGGCGACTGCATCCGGTAGGGAATGTTGTTGACGTAGTCCGACAATTGGAGCAAATTTGGCAAGAAATATCGCAGGAGACCATCTGGGAGCTTTATCGGTCTATGACACGCCGTGTTGGCAGCTTGCATCCAAGCTAGAGGAGGGTCAACACCTTATTGAGCTCGTTACTGTAACTCTGAAATAAATCATTCAATTGTTCTGAAATTTTAATAATTTCCTATTCTGTACATAATTTTCCTAACCACTAATTTTTGTCTCCATCGGACAACTCCTTCTTGGTGCGTCGATTTTTTTGTTATGGATTGTAGTTTTAACGAATGTGCAAAATCCTCTTGCAACTGAAAAGCTTTTGGGTACTATAAAGTGTGTAAATGAATTTTTCCCTGCAATTGACTACATATTTGGCCCTGGTTATTTCTAAACATTTAGTATAACTTTTATACAAGGACAGGTTCGCAATCTAGTTACAAAAGGTAAATTTGAATTTAGCACTTTATTTAATTATCAGAACAAATTATATTATTTGCGCATCAAAAATTGCTTTTTAAAAACTGTTTTAAAGCAATAAATTAATGCACTCTAGTATCTGTTAACAAAGGTACACTTATTTATTACTCTTTTTAACTAACAAATTTGAACATAACACCTTATTTACAAATAACTTTCTATATATAAATTGCTCGGCGTTGCACGAGTTGTGAATTGGTTTTGATTCAATGTTCTTATTTCAATGGCATGTTTCAAAATAAACTTTCCAAAAATTAAAACCAAATTAAACAGCAATAAACAAAATAGCATAAGTGATACAAATTCGAAACTAAGTTATGCTTTTAAAAAGTCTTGATGCTAAACCTCACTGATTTCGACAAAGCCAAATTGTACGATACTATACGAAAAATTACATAAATGGTATAAATTAACTACAGCTATATTTTCCATAAGTCTTAAAGTTAAGAGAAAAAAAAGCAAGAAACAACACAACTTGATGTGGCTGCACTGGTCTAAGTCATAAGTGAAAAAAATGCTTTTGTCTTACTGGAAATTCAAAACTAAAAATGTAAAATTGAAGCGTGTATTTAATGAAAACAATTTTTAATAGATTGCTTAACTGTCCAGTAAAATTATAAATATTTAAATTTGATGAAAATTAGTCAAAACACACACATATATGTGAAACATAAAATTAAAAAGTTAATTGAAAGTACTCATGTTTTGGCTTAAACTTTTAACACTTTTGACTAGTTTCAACCATATTGGAAGCAATTGAGGCGACTGTGATAAGGTTCGAAACAGTTGATACAGAGACATACTTTGCAGGATTTGCAAATCCAAGTGCTTTGCAATGCATGATTTGCTGCAGTCATAATTTTTTTACTACTGCAGTGCCTGCTGACTCTTTTCCATCCTTCAATTTTTATTTGTTACATGTGTTTTTGACATCATAGGATTTGGAGAATCGTTAGATGGTCGTAACTTTGTAATCATCGATGCAATCATACCCATCTTAAATAAAGTTCATTAAACTCTTAGGTTTTCTTGGAGATGGCCTATATATATATATATATATATATATATATATATATATATATATATATATATATATATATATATATATATATATTATTATTATTATTATTTTTTTTTTTTTATTGGTTTAAAATTATTTTCTCTTTTAGTTAGACGAAACCTGTCTTAATTCTTTCTTTTCTCCTCTCTTTCAACCTTTCTCATTTTATCGTTCTAATAATTGACCAGCTGGTCAAATACTGTATATTAGGCTCCTTTTTCATGTTTAATTTACCCCATACAATTGTCAAACAGTAATCATGAAATATTAAAATCAGCTTCATATTTAAAGTAAACCAAATACCAAAAATTCCCGTAATCAACCAATTTGATAAAATACTGGGACACGTGCAGCTTTGTTCTTCCAATGGATTTAGCGCAATGTGATGTACCGTATCGACGAAAAAGTAAAACCACTTTCTGGTTAAAATAGTTATATTAAGAATTAAAGTTTTTACAGAATATGTACAGCTACAGTTTTATATTTAAAGACGATGTCCATCACCGATACAATACAGCCTCCGTAAGATTAAAGTTCCTGAAATCGTCTCCGGCTAGAAAAAGCCTCCGTTTCAAAGTTGTCTCTTCACAGCCCACCTCCTCCAGTCGTCACTTCCGCAGTCGGACCAGGGGGTGGACTTGGGGAACGATTCCCGTTGTGAGCTCCTTCGATTCTCGATAATGATTGTGGATGCTTTCAATACGTTACAGACTCCTCCCGTCCAGGAAAACTTTTCTACATATCTCGATCGAAGAAAAGTCCCGAAAAGATAATGAAAAGTAATGAGCATTAGTGCTCACACGAGGGGGCCAGTACCAACTTACCAGACTGAATCAGTGCATCTCCAAATTCAGGGTACTGACACAATTTTTACACAACAACATTGAATGTTAGAAATTATACAAATAACACAAAACAAAAATAAAAGATACCTTAGTTACGTAAGACATAATTACTTAATTACATTTACTTAAGAGTGTGTGTGCTAGGTGAGTAACCATGAAGGGGAAAGACTTCACTCATGACAGTTTCCCTATTGTAAGAATCAACGCTTTTAATTCTAAAACACCTGCGTACTCCGAGTTTGAGAGTTTTTTTCTTGTGTCTGTGGAAATGCTTTTTGGTAGTCACCTTGTTATTCTGATACGATTCATTTTCAATCTGTCCAACGAATTTCTTGTGTCCGGTCGGGACCATGGGCACAAATTGCCCGTAGCTTGCTTCTCTAGTTGCAGGCTGAGGACAAGCGAAAAGCGGTACACGCATGTGGAGATCGGAAGATAAAAAAGGTATAGCTCGAGAAACAATGTGCGGCGCATTTCTGTAAGGACCTACACTAATGGGTAAGTGTAACAAGTGTCTGAACTCCATTGGGTGTAGGTGGAGCTACAGGCAAACACAAGTTAGTTTGTGCTGCAACAAAATGTAAGGCATGACTAGTCACAAATCCTGCATCCTTCATCTGCATCTTCAATTTCTGAAAAAGCCTCAACGCAGTTTTCAGTCAATTCCGTTTCCCATGGCAGTTCCACGCAACCATTTCTCCCAGAACCCTTAAGTATATCCTGTATTTCTTCGATCTCTTCATGACTAGCGTCTTTGCAGTCAACGAATTCCAAATCATAATTGATAACTTCTTCCCTTTCCTATTCGTCTTCTTTTTTTTCTTCCACTTGTAGAGCCATTTGTCTCTGAGCATGTGGTTGAATGGTGTTCACCTGATGTGGCACATCATCCACCTTCATCTTTTCTAGACGTGTATCTGTTCCATTCCCCAACAAATATATTTCTTTGTCAGAAGGATTACATTCAAGTGCGACTTTGGTTATTACATGCCCGAACATTCCTTGTAGCTCCACCTCTGCTAAAGGCAAACAGATTGAAGTGTTGTCAACGGTTTCTCTTTCCTCTTGTTTTTTTCTTTCTAAACTCTTCTCCTTCTGCATTTCAACGAAAGTTTGGGAAACAATTTTCAGAAGTTCAAGTCCTTCACAAGATTTCGTCTCATTTGGTGGGAAAGAAAACAAATCGTCTTCGTCAATATCTATCTCAGCTTCAAACTCTGGAACTGAAATTACTTCTTCCTTTTTTTCTTCCTCTTGTTTTTTTCTTTCTAACCTCTTTTACTTCTGCATTTCAAATTCCTGTAATTTGGTTTCATACTCAGATTTTCTCTTTTCTGCCTCTTCTCGAGCAGTTTTCAGTCTCTCTCCAGTTAGTTCTCACTCTTCTTCGCAAGATCCTTTCATTCCTCCAAACTTCCCTTCGGCTTCTATACGAGCCTCCGTCGTATAAATTCCCACACCCTTTCAGCACTTTCCTGCCTCCAAACAGCTTCTTTCAACCTTCGTCCAGCTTCCTCTCGTTCCTTTCTTTCATTAATAAGAGATATCATTAAATCTTCCACACGTTTTGCATCATATAATTTAGAACCCTCTATTATTTTTTTCAAGTGAATCATTTTAGCATCTGGAGGAACCTCTTCTCCTAATTCAATTGCCAAAAATTTCACCTCCTCCTTTCTAGCTCTCCCAAGAAATGACATAGGGATCGCAGAGTAAACACAATCGAATAATTTTTACGTCAGACAATTATTTAACAACTCTTTAAGAAACACAATTCTAAAATAACCTAGAATCCACACTCTTAAAGCATACAAAATAGAATACACAAAACACTGAAAATCAGTTATTAAAATAATACTATTATGTTATCAAATACTATCAATTAACTCAGGTAAAACAAATCAATTCTACTTTCGATTTGAATCAGAATAAAGGAACCAAATGTATTTCATTAAATTTTCAAAGTTATTTGTTATACATTCTTTTATAGGAAGTAATTAAATTCTATACTTGCTCAAATTAATTACCAAATGATAATAACACATTCAAATAATTAAACATAAAACTTGATAATATCGTATTTTAAAAGCACTTCCGTATTCATATGTAACGACAACTGTTCAGTGCAATACCCCTAAACTAAAGCAAAACTAGAATTTTTCCAAAATGATCGACACTAATTTCACACTAAATAAATCAAAATTGATTTCACCAATATAACAGTTTAACAAATGATTCTTGTATTAGAAACATAAACCTTTTAAGTATAATTCACAAAATCTGTTATCAAAATATCCTTCTAATATGATTATTACACAATGATATATCAATTTTTCTAAAATAACAATATGGAATAAAACAACCACACACAAAAAAATCAGAACTGATATTATATCTACGTCAGAATGATTTAAATGCTAGTCAGGATTGACTTAACACAAACCAAAATTTGAAACAAGATGCTTCAAAACACTCAAGTCTGTCGACTTCTACAATGAAAATGGAAAACGGGACGTTTCAAAACTAAACAAGTCAGGTTGACTTAAACTAACACTTGAAACAAGTTGTTTCAAAACACAAAGTCTGACGACTTCTAAAAGGAAAATGAAAACGGGATGTTTCCAAACTAAACAAGTCGGGTTGACTTAAACTAAAACATGAAACAGGCTGTTTCAAAATACAGAAAACTATGTAACAAATGCATTTTCGGTGTGCACCGATTCTTACAATTACAGTGAAATTCTGGTAAGTTGGCACTTACCTTTTTAAAATAACCACTCATCAGACGCGCTGGCGGTCGTCAATATCCAGGTTCCACACGAACATTTCAAAAGACGCTGGCGGTCTTATCACCTTCAACTGTAGCTAAAAAATATAACGCGGATTTCACATTCCATAAGCTGCCACCACTCAGGCCGGTCTGTATCGTATCGACGAAAAAGTAAAACCACTTCCTGGTTAAAATAGTTATATTAAGATTTAAAGTTTTAACAGAATATGTACAGCTACAGTTTTATATTTAAAGACGATGTCCATCACCGATACAATACAGCCTCCGTAAGATCAAAGTTCCTCAAATCGTCATCGGCTAGAAAAAGCCCCCGTTCCAAAGTTGTCTCTTTTCAACCCGCCTCCTCCAGTCGTCACTTCCACAGTCGGACCAGGGGGTGGACTTGGGGAACGATTCCCGTTGTGAGCTCCCACGATTCTCGATAATGATTATGGATGCTCTCAATACGTAACGTATTCTCGTAGTGGATAACTTAAAACTAATTTAAATAGGAAAAGTTTATATGTAACTCAAAATTATAGAGTTATTTATTTACCTTTGTGCCAAATTTTGTTCAAAATAAGAAATAGAATTGAAGTGAATTAAGATTGAAACATCACTCCTCAGAATAAGTCCAATGTTGTGTGATTTCATACATACCAATATGATTTGACATCTGTGTGACTTTTGTTTTTATTTTTATCAATAAAAAGACAAGATAGTTAACTCCAGATATTGGTTACTCTTTATTCCAGTAGTCATTGGTTATAAGAAGGACAACTTTTTGCAACAAATGCAACTTTTTTTCACACGTTCTACACTGCATGTAAAGAACTAAAACCAAAATTCCTCCTACATGGGGTGCATTGTAAGTGAGTTATAACCGCAACTTTCTGCATAAATGCAACCCACCTGCAACTTTTTAAAATTTAGCTTAAAATTAATTAATATGAAATTCTATTTTTTTTGTCCCTCTGAACCAACCCTTCGATCACGTGTGTCTGATCTTATGAACGCCGAAGTATTGCGGATCAAACAAGAAGTTCATGGAAAGAAGGTGTTGGTCCTAACAGACGAAAGTGATATAAATAGCAAGAAGTACTTTTAGCACATTGGTTGGCACTCTTGATAATCCAGAGGAAACTTGCGTAATCGACAGCAGAGTTAGCAAGGCGAGTGTCGATCGTCAATATGTTGTTCGCCTTGTATATGACCTTTTAAAATCTCTGAATGTTGAGCGAAAGGATTTTGCGCTTCTGCTATCCGATACAGCACATTATAATGTCAATACATTTTGAATTTTTCATTTTTTACGAATAATTTATTTTAGAATTTAGTGTATCAAAAATAAAGGCTACTTAATTTCTATAAATGCAACTTTAGAGAATGATAAATGCAACTTTTCCCATTTTTACTGCAACAAAAAAGTTGCCTAGTTATAAGCATGTAAATTGAATTTTTTTGTGGAATAAACTAGTTTGCTTGTTTTAATGAGAATTTAATTGCTGGTACGTATTCAGGGACTGGCTGGGTCACCCTACATCAATGCTATATATTATGGCTTTATCACGCATTCTTTGTCAAATTTTCACTACTTCCTTAGTTAGATTGTTTGGAGCAGTTAGGCCAAATTTTCCCTTGCACCATAAAACCCTAAAACAACCGACCAAACCTCAGTTAAAGTTTTAGTTCTTCGAAATATTACAGGTATCAGTCATTTTTATGAATACGTATTAACAAATTCTTAAAGCATGCAGTTCACAATCTGTTCAATAATTTACAATGTAAAAAATATTTGGATTCTATATAAATTTGTTTAAAACTACTTTCAATGTTTTTAATAAATCGTTTTTAGAGGTTTTAAAACAGAACTCTGCAATTCAGACACTGACATTAATCATTAATGATTGGCGGAAGGTTATGGCTTATACAATACCAAGAATTATCTATATAAATAAAACTGGAATGTTTTTGTTTGTACACATTGAATATTTTGGACCCATTTTCTATCCTTTTTGGGTTTGTCTGTGATTGCGTGTCTGTCTGTCCATCTTTCCGTCCTATGTCCGATTTTGTGCCAGTGTGTTTGCACAAGTATCACATAAATTTTGTTCAACATATTTTTATGCACTGTTTTATATTTAATACATGTTTTCTACTTAATATACCACATTTTTTTATTTTAAATACCATGTTTCAGTTTAGTGAATACAGTATTTTAAATTTCTTTGTTTCACATTTAGACAAGTTTCATGCAAAAACATATGAGTAAGTATACTTTAAGGGGGTCCGGGACACATCAGAAAAAATTTTTTATTAATTAATTTAGAATTTAGAATTTTTTTGTACTGATTACCCATCTAACTAATAAACAAAATCACAACACAAAATTTTTCCAATTTTTTTAAAATTTAAAATTAAAATTTTTTGAAAAAAGAGGGGTCATTTCAAATTGCTAAAATTCAAAATATTCTTGGTCAATTTTCAAAATTCTTGCAGTAAATTATTCACAAATTTATAAACTTTAATTCTGATTCAGCAAATTTAAAAATATTAATTCAATAAAAAAAATATTTGAATGAAAACCCCTAAAAATTTTAAGGTACTTTTTTTTTAAAGTTTTATTTTTAAAAGTAAATATTTGTTTCAAATTTTCTGAATCAAAATTAAAGTATAATGTTTGAAAAAAATGTATTCCAAATTTCAACCCTTAAACTTAATCGGTTCTTGACTTATAACAATTTGAATACACGAAATCTTGAAAAAATGCATCATGGAGAAAAAAACATTTAAAGTTTTAAAGACAGATTTACAATTAATAAAATGTTTAAATATCATTTAAGAGCATCCAGATGAGTATCTAACTCCTTCTTTCTCTTAAATCTTTGGTTTAGTTTGATTTTGGCAAGTTCTTCCTTTTTTCTGCATAGTTTAAAGGTCTCCGTAGACTTAAATAAAATCTTTCACAGATGTTGTTGCCATGACAACAGCTGTCGGAGTGTTAGATTTTCAAAACAACGAACCACAAAATTAATTATATCTTTCGTTCTAATTAAGATAGAAACATGATTCAGACGTCATTTTAAACAGAAAAACCCAGATAATATTTTAATACGTAAAAAAGTTTTTCGAAAATGTGACGATTTTTGTGTTGTAGACCCCTTTAAGTATACCATGCAACCATAATTTGGTAGTTTTGGAGTAGCTGTGAGGTATATTGAGCATTGGACTGTTTAGCAGTAACTACTTGTATTGTTTTACCAGTACTGCTAAAAAATCAATTATTTTTCAAAAACTATTTTTATGGAATTTAAATTCTAATACTTTCGTATCTTCTTCGCGAAATATGAACTATTCCCGAATATTTGGGACAGACGATACTGCAACGAAACGGAAACTCGTGTTCGTTAGACTCGTGCAGTGATATTTTCTATTCTTTCGCTCGGCCTTAATTTCGTATTCTTGATTTTGTCTAATTTTCAGTTGAAAGTTGTGGCAACTGCGAAATGAGGAGATAAAAAAAATCATGAATTTATATCTTTAGAACAACTTTTTTTCCCCAACTTTTATTTTGTTTTATTTCTGCTTTGTGTTTTAAATACTATTTATTATTAAAAAATTGCATTCATTTTCACATACACCACCACCACATTTAAAATAAAGCAAATGTTTTCGTGAAATTTTAAGTGAATTAATGAAAAAACGTTCATGTTAAAAATATCTGAACTATACTTTTGAAATTTTCAAATTCTTTGTTATAGCGAAGCAACTTATATAAAGAAAGCTTGTTTTAAACAATGATTTTCTTTAAAAGTAAAGCTGTAAAATCGATTTACCATTAAACAAAATGGTAATAGATTACCTTTGCTTTATCTGTACTTAGACATTCAAATTTAAGTTCCACAAATAAAAATATATTGGTATTCGAGCTATGAGTGTGAAAGTATTTGCCGTTGTTCTGTCATACGGATGGATATGCATGTATAGGATTTGTCTCCAAAGTTGTTTATATTATAAAAATGTCCGAAAGGTTGTGTTAAAACTTATCTTTAAAGTAAATGCAATGTTAGAATATATTCAAGGTAATCTTTACTTACGAACTTCTCTCGCTCTTCTCAATCGTATTGTTCTATCAATCTCTTTTTTTTTATCGCGTTCGTTTACAAGAGTTCGTTGCCATGGTTACAAGCGATGCCAACAGTTGTTAAAATATTAATTTATTCTACGAAAGACAAAAGTGTTTATATATTCTGTTTATTTCAATCTATGGTTCAACCAGTTCATCCCTAGTAAGGTCAGGCAATTTTGCCAGTAAAATACTAAAGTTAAACACAGCTACTACTTTCCGAAGATTTGGTGAAAGGGGTTGTTTTATTGCAGTTTCAAAATTCTTTGTCATCCGAACGTTGCTTGGTTACTAAAATCTTTCCATAGAGCAATTACAATTAATTATCGATAAAATACATACATTTATTGTTCCTCTTTTGCGTCCATCGATTCCCAATTTAGACCTCACATGAAATATTCTACTAAATAGATGAGTACTTTCCACCGGCATTAAATTGGGAAAATGCGTTTAACTGAAAAAAGTAGTAAATGACAAAGACCCGCAATTTTGTTTCTGCGTTAAAAGTATTCTCTATAAAATATTCTAACAGTCTACCTACACAATTCGCCAGTTTCTCTGTTATTTCCTCTCTTGCGAACCGTGAACTTATAATGAAATCCAAAAAACGTATGCATAATGTTTCTAAAATTACTAATTTTCAACACTGCGTAAGGAAGAGGTAAGTTTTTCTTAGACAATTGTTGTTATTCTTCTACTGCAGTATGAAGTAAATAGATCGTACACTTCCCCGATCATACTCACTTCCCAAGTAGCACATGACGAATACTCAACCTTGAAAAACAGTAGTAAAAGTCTGAAAATTTGGTTGAATTGGATTTTAAAAATACTTCAACGTTGTAAACACGCTAAAAACAGTTGAAGGTTAAGCGTTGCAATATTGTTTGGGATCTTCAACGCTGGGATCTAAACATGTAACCCTGATTTTTAATCGAGGGAATTGGGGACACACAGGAAAGTAAAATCTCTTTTTCTGTCCGGTTTGTTTACTTACATTGCAAATCCCCCTCACATACCAAGGGGGCTGGTGCTCGTTAAATCTGTCGCACTTCAAATGCTCTTACGCTGGTATGGTGTGGAAGTTTGGAAAGTGACGTGCCAGGTCAGGTTTTGCCTCGTCATCTGACCGGGTCTCAAAACTACGTGTCCGCGAATCATACCATTCGGGATTGATCCTGGACCGTCGCCAATAGCCCGCTGAATTGTTCCAGTGTGGCTTTAATTAAAATATCTACCGACCCATCTCATACCATTGTGTGTTACATATGTTAACCCGGTATCCTTGATATCAAGGTAATAGCAATGTGTATCATGCGAGACATTTAGGTAGCAGATGGAAAATCTTCGTTTTTCGTCTGTTTAGATAAAAAATTAATCATATATCATATTAGCAAAGTGCAGCTCATGTGCAACAATTCTAAATAAATAGAAGGATATAATCCATATATAGAATACATTATTTATTTGCCAATGTGATTCTGAAGCGTGATTAAAAGCACGAGCCTGCGCTTTGATAGCCAATCCGCCCAAATCGATTCTTAAATCCTCTTGTCTTTCTGAGATCATACGACAGTGAATTTTGCTTGATATTGATCCAATTTCAATATCCCTGGTTATCGAAGTTAATCTACGCTACTGGTTACTTTTAGCTTACTATTAAAAAAAGTATTTCCTAAATATTTTTGTCAATTTTCGTTCACTAGGAGTAAACCTCAAACTTTAATGTTATAATTTCATTTCCATTCCTCAGGAAAAAGAAAATCCATAGAAATTCCATTCAACTGAAAATGTTACGTGATTTTCTAACCAATCATATCTCTGCAGCTGGAGTGTCGCATGTGGTGACGGCAAAATCGCAGTTCTATCGCATGTTTTGGATACTATCGACAGTACTAGGAGTAATAATGATGGTTCTAATGATTTGCAGGGTGTTTCAAGAATACTGGAAGTATCCCAAGGCATCTCTAACCAAGGTAGGGCTGTTTTTAAGATCTATTTCGCTGTCAAAATTTTCCTTCAAAAGACGAATCTGATGAAAAGTATTTGAGATCATGTTAAAACGTTAATCATAGTTCGGGAGGCAGCGACACTTTTGGGTCAGTCATTTTACACCTACTGTTTTGTGTCACAATAGTTAGCAAATTTATAGGTAATGTCAAAAATCGAATTCAGCTGACACGACCACGGTGGGTGTAGGCGGAGGGGGGGGGGAGGCTTTAGAAGCATGTAAAAAAGTTATTTTTTCAAAATATTTTACACCAGCTGAAAATTCAACACACGAGATAATTATTAAAATATTAATCAAGGAAATAATATTCAGCTGGCTCGGTAGTGGTGGAAAAACCTTCAGCTGCACGAGTGAAGATAACGCGCACTCACTTCATATCAGACTAATACAAGCCCCTCGCTTGCCTACATGCCTCCTCTCCGAAATTTGGGACAGCTGTGCCTCTAATGTGAGCACCTGCTCTTAGCGTCCTAGTACGCTGTTGCGAAGCGAAATTATGATTTTGGAAGTCATTTGGAATCTTGGGTCTGACATTTTGCACCGATTGTTTTGTGTCACAATAGTTAGCTAATTTATAGGTAATGTCAAAAATCGAATTCAGCTGACACGACCACGGTGGGTGTAGGCGGAGGGGGGGGGAGGCGTTAGAAGCATGTAAAAAAGTTATTTTTTCAAAATATTTTACACCAGCTGAAAATTCAACACACGAGATAATTATTAAAATATTAATCAAGAAAATAATATTCAGCTGGCTCGGTAGTGGTGGAAAAACCTTCAGCTGCACGAGTGAAGATACCGCGCACTCACTTCATATCAGACTAATACAAGCCCCTCGCTTGCCTGCATGCCTCCTCTCCGAAATTTGGGACAGCTGTGCCTCTAATGTGAGCACCTGCTCTTAGCGTCCTAGTACGCTGTTGCGAAGCGAAATTATGATTTTGGAAGTCATTTGGAATCTTGGGTCAGACATTTTGCACCGATTGTTTTGTGTCACAATAGTTAGCTAATTTATAGGTAATGTCAAAAATCGAATTCAGCTGACACGACCACTGTGGGTGTAGGCGGAGGGGGAGGAGGCGTTAGAAGCATGTAAAAAAGTTTTTTTTTTTTTTTTTTCAAAATATTTTACACCGGCTGAAAATTCAACACACGAGATAATTATTAAAAAATAATCAAGAAAATAAGCACTTGCTCTTAGCGTCCTAGTACGCTGTTGCGAAGCGAAGTTATGATTTTGGAAGTCATTTGGAATTTTGGGTCAGTCATTTTACACCGACTGTTTTGTGTCCCAATAGTTAGCTAATTTATATAATTAGTTTTAGTTAGTAGTTAATTTAATATATTAGTTAGCGAAGCGAAATTATGATTTTGGAAGTCAGTTGGAATTTTGGGTCAGTCATTTTACACCGACTGTTTAGTGTGACAATAGTTAGCTAATTTATAGGTAATGTCAAAAATCGAATTCAGCTGACACGACCACGGTGGGTGTGGGCGGAGGGGGGGGGAGGCGTTAGAACCATGTAAAAAAGTTATTTTTTCAAAATATTTTACACCGGCTGAAAATTCAACACACGAGATAATTATTAAAATATTAATCAAGAAAATAATATTCAGCTGGCTCGGTAGTGGTGGAAAAACCTTCAGCTGCACGAGTGAAGATACCGCGCACTCACTTCATATCAGGCTAATACAAGCTCCTCGCTTACCTACATGCCTCCTCTACGAAATTTCGGACAGCTGTGCCTCTAATTTGAGCACCTGCTCTTAGCGTCCTAGTACGCTGTTGCGAAGCGAAATTATGATTTTGGAAACATTGAAAATCATTGGGGATAACAATTTAGCTTTCAAAGATGTGATACTATTCAACACGAGTGAACGATTTTGAACGATATCACTCCAAGTGTAAACAGCGATTACCGCCAAAATATCGAACATCATCTGCTGCTTCTGCGTAAGTAAATTCATTATGTATTAAACTAGAGAAAATTAAATGCATTTTTTTGTTCGTTAAAATTTATTTACTTTCGCGTTCACGATGAGTTGCTTTCCTAGAATATGCACGTTACTTTGCCATCAACCTACGACTAAAGCTCACGATGTTTGTTAATGTTTTCTCAATTGAATCAATTTTACGCCACACAAAACTCGCATATGTTATAAGGTAAGGTTTAAAAAAAAACCATTCCGCTGGCTCGGTAGTAATGGAAAAAATCTCCAAGCTCAAATATAATTAACCACTTCATAGCCTCAGCTGAAGGTCTTTCCACCATTACCGAGACAGCTGAATATTATTTTCTTTCTTAATACCTAAATGACTATCTTGTGTCAAATTTTCAGCCGGTGTAAAATATTTTGAAAAAAAAAGAAATTTTTTTTTACATGTTTTGAATGCTCTTCCTCCGCTTACACCCACACGAACTGGACCAGTTGAATTACGTTTCATAAATCATCTATCCAAGACCAATTACTGGTAAGAAAATCAGCAGATGTAAAATAATCACCCTCCAAATGTCACTACCTCCCGGACTTTTTCAGGTGGTCATTTTAACTGAGAACAAATACTTATGAGGATAAAAAGAACGAATTTAACAATTCAGAACTTGTTATTTAAAAATCTGTTAACTGTAGAAACAGATTATCTTACATCTTAGTTTCTTTCATTTATTTATGATGGTTAAATAAATAATAAATTTTATTTATTATTAAAAAAAAGTATAAATTTTTTTCAACAACTCATACAATGTGGCATGGAGAGCTGGAATTGTGTTGACGTACAATTGTGTATTAAAATGACCTTCAAAATATTTCTGTTATGCACAAGTTATCTGTTTGTGCACGTAGGCCTTAAAAATTAAAGTATTTCTCGAGTTTGGATGCTCATCTTGACAACCTAATCAAAAGTTTTAGTTTTAAATGTTTTCCAAGTTCTGAAAGTTCAGTTTGATATGTTCAGTTGTAGTAAACTAAAATATAATGCTAAAAACTTCTGACTAAAAATGTCCTTTAAATCTCGAAAAATGACATAAAAACCAAACCTACTAAACAATTACACGAATAAACCTTAATATTAAAAATACTTATCTAGAGTCATGAGATTACAAACTGCATTTCTATCTATATGGGCATTGTCTAAGCAGTGGGAACAAACATCGACCTGCTAATGAAATAGACGGAACAAGTAGGTGGAGTCTCTGTCGTAAGATCTTAGAAGTGCATGTCACGTGGGCTTGGAAAGTGAACTGGGCCAATTGGCTATCGAAACGTAAACTAGTTACGCTCGTCAATTAGTGCTACAATAGGATTCTTGCTATCTTCCATACCTCGTAACCTTCACTCGGAGATCTTCAAATCGATTGATCGGGAGAAATAGCAGAATCTGCGCGCTCATGCTACGTCTATTTCACATGGCAAACAATGCTAATGAAAAAATGGCGTTTGCAAAATCAGGGACTTGGTACTAAGTCGAATCTCATGCAGTCTGTTTGTATGTCATTGACAAGGTTGTAATTTGATTTTTTAAATGTTAATATGTAATCGCAGATAAATCAGGATTCACAACTGTGATTTCTGTTATTTACACACTTTAAAACAAATATTTATGAAGTTACCCACATTAAATCGGTAAAATGGATTTCATGAATTTTACAGCTTTTGTTTTTCAGACGTTTTCCGTGAACCAACTGGAATTTCCAGCTGTAACTATTTGTAGCCGATATTTAATACCTCGCATGAATGTTCAAGAAGCTAATTTGCAAGCCATGAACAATATGTATCCCTTTTTGGAATCATTCCCCAACGAAACGTGAGCTTCTCTATTTCATTATTTTCTACATAAAATAGCTTTTTACAAAAAATATATACACGCCAATTTAATCTCGGTGCAACCCTACAATTTCCATTTCAGTATTTATCGAAGATGTCTACTTTATGTTTCAATTTTTTAGTGTCCTCCAGAAAGACAAAACACTCTGTCATGTCGATCCTCTTTGTAAATGGGACAGATTTTGGGAAAAATGTCGATGCGATAAGAATCCTTGTGACACACCGCTCTGCTATCCAGAAAAAGTTTCCGATCTGTGCAACTGCTCTAAACTATTATGTGCTTGGGATCATATTAACGTACCAGATGGTTGTCAGACAATTGTGAGTGAAGGACGAGACTATTGTATCTGCCGCCGGGATTTCGTTTACAGTCGCTATAATCTCAACGGTAAGTGATATTTTAAATTTCTTTGACGGTAAATCTGAAGCAGTACTTTATATTTCGACGTCGCATTTTGTGTTTTTTCGATCCGCTTGTTACCATTGATTACACAGGTCCTGCAATGAAAATGTTGATTTTGTTACTTCGTGTGAATTAAATGTTACTTTGAAAGTAGAATTGGAAAATGTTAAACATTTTCTCCGTCACGTCAGGATTTTTCACACTTGGGAAAATACTATTTGAAATAATACACTCTTCATTTAAGGTCTTTGATTGCCCAAATTTTTAAATGTAAATTATGATGATAATATTTGAGTTTGTATATACAAAATAATACAATTTATGCAATACAATTAATTTATTATATAAGCCAAGTATGTAGTTATTAAGGGTAACAAAGTGCAACAATGAGTCATAGTGCGTAAAGTACCAACCTGTCGCTCAACAACAAGCATGTCCAAATAAGAACATCCCCATTCGATTTTATGCCTTGTGGTTAGGCATGAAACATAATTCGATCCCATAAAACCCGAATTCTTTTTTTGCAGCATCCACAACCGAGGGACACAAATTCCTATCAAACAAATGCTCAGGTGTTGACTTTCATCTGACCGTGGTTCAAAGTTACGAGACGTTGTTGTTCTCTTCTCTCTCAGATCGTTCTCGGACCTTTGACAATGGCCCATTGTGTTGTTCCTGTGCAACGTAAATTCAACTTGATCCACTACGTTACAACATATTTGTATTCCATAATGGGCATGTCAGTTAACTTTGCACTGGGACCAGAAGTGCACACATAGAGAGGAACAGATACTTCTATGCCATTTAGAATAGCTTGTTATTGCCACGGAGCCTGAGTTTTATAAGTGCTCCATTGATTGGTTGATTTTCGAAACATTCTAATGAATCCTACTTTTTGAATACTTTCAGAATCCATACCAGCACACGCTTTCAACGAATCATATTTTGTGAATGCTTCACAGGAGATGATAGATATCGTTAAAAGCGTAAGAAAGTCTCAAACTACTGACTTAGGTGATGTGGAACATAGCTGGATTCCTGACGTACGAGTTCTAGATGACTTTGGAGTTTCGTACGATTCTCTCTTCGTTTCGTGTGCATTTGACGAAGACGATTGTGATATTAAGTAAGTATCAAGTATGCAATTTATTCAACATAATTTAAAAAAATTTTGTTCGCTACTGTCTTTTAAAATGGACTCCTCAAACAGCACCGACAAACAATGGATACAGAATGATTTAGAGGAATTTAATTCAAATGTGATTGAATAGCAAACGAAATTTAAAAAATTGGAACACATTATTATCAGCAAGAGATATTGCCATTCCTATAGTTTTTAAGTCAGTTATCTTGACTTAAAAACTCTGAATAAGATAGTTTTCTGAAAGCTGGCGTCTCATACAGAGGTTGGACAAAATAATGTGAACACCTATGAAAAGATAATATTTTTTTTATTAATAGGCCGTTGGTCCTCCTTTTGCATAAATTACAGCTTGTATCCGACGTGGAATTGACAAATACAAGTCACGTACAACATTCAGAGGAATACGTTCCCACTCAAATTGCAAAAAAGTCTCTCTTTCAGAAAGTGTCCTTGGAGGGGGAAATCGACTGCGCAGCTTGTTTTCCAAAATACCCCACGAAGGTTCAATTATATTGAGATCAGGGGACTGAGGGGTTCAGATGAGGTGCTCTATTTCATCGTAGTGTTCATAAAACCAGTCTCAGGCAATTCCACATATGTGAATGGGGCATTATCATCTGGTCGTTTATCAGGAAACACAGTTTGCACCATTGGGTGAAGATGGTCGGCCAGAAGACTGACATAATCCTCTCCTGTAACACGGCCATTCAGAACAACAAGTGGGCCAAGACCACGATGTGATATCGCACCCGGGATCATCACTGAACCGCCGCCATACTTAACCGTAGGTCGAAGACAGTCAACTTGATAGGCTTTTGGTGGCGTTCTCCAAACGTAAATACGTCCATTTGTCGGGAATAATGTGAACGACGATTCGTCTGACCATATTATATTCTCCCATTGTTGTTGTGTCCAATTTTTATGCTCGCGACGCCATATTCGTCGCTTCAAGGCATTGCATGGTGTAATCAATGGTTATGAAATAGCCGCTCTATCATGAATATTTGCCATATGCAGCTCACGCCGGATAGTTTTTGATTGAACTGCTTCCTGTAGATGAATGTTCATCTCAGATGTTATCTGGAATGCTGTAGTGTTGTGTTTTTTTACCACAATCCGCTTCAAAACTTTTCTGTCTCTATCATTCAGCTTCAATTTTTGACCACTGTTGTGCTTTTTAGATGATGTTTTTCCCTGTTTAAAATATTTTGACATTACAGTCGACACTGTACTTCTCCCAACACCTAGACGGGTGGCCGTTATCGTTACTGAGGCTCCAGCAAGACGGGTTCCAACAAGCATGCCTCTTTCGAAATCAGAGAGGTCAGCCATAACGCAATTTTAACACAGAAATATATTTCGCATCCGACTGCTATCACTGCTAGTAGCAGACTGATGTGTGTACTTTCTCATCCGCTAGGTGACACCCTTCACCTCTAGAGGCAGGAGTATACGAGTGGTTTCTTTCGAGTGCTATTTTTTCACAGGTGTTCATATTAATTGTAAACCCCTATATCTTCTTATAACAAAGCTAAGAAAGGTTTTGAATACTTTCTGGTTGTGTCGTTATTTTAAACTATGTACTTTTAGCAAAATCTAAAATTAATTATCTAAAAATAAGAATTAAAAAGAATGCTGTGAACATAAGATATATGCAGCATTATTCTTAGGTATTATTCTCAGGATTATAAAATGTGATTATAGAAAATATTTAAAACAAATATTGCTTTAGGAGTTAATTTCGTTAGTTTCATTTAAGTGGTATTTATGATTTATATATTTCCTCATTTAGAAAAGACATCACAACCTTATACCATGCCACGTATGGAAAATGCTACATGTTCAACTTCGTTGGCATTGGATCCATGAGTGAAGGAAAGTCGAAAATAGTTAAAAGCGCTGAGAAAAGATATGGTATATTCTATAAGCTTTCGTAAATTACCTGTAGTGCGGCTCCGAAGAGAAGGCAGTCGATCTTGGGTCAGTCGATTTTTGGAAAAGTGTTTAGAAAGCTCTCGTGAATGCCATTCCAAAGACATGAATGGTGATCGCCGGGATTGGTTTTCCTCATACCCACTCTGAAGAATCCGTGCTAAAGACGCCGATTGTGGAAGCGCTTTGTTTACGTTCCCCTATCACCTAATTTAAAGAATAGACTCTTTCGAAACTATGTACTCGACTGGCTTCTCGAGGTAGTCAAACTATTAATTAAGTAAAATGTTTGCTTTTGATTTTGTTAATGAATTGTATCCTTTTTTTCAGGTCTTCATCTATATCTCCAGAATCCTAGAAAGAACATGATGCCCTTTATGGCCATAAGACTCGGAGTTCGTATTATAGTCCACGATCCATTGAGCTTACCGTATCCTAATGAAGGAGGATTTGATATTCGTCCTGGAGACATGTATTCCATGTCTTTGCAGTACATTGAATACAACAGACTGGGACCTCCGTGGGGAAGATGTGCCAGAGATGGAGACAGTAGTACATCGGTTTACTTAGAAACGCCTTACAATCAGATAGTAAGACTACAATCGTAAAAGAGTTTTCCAGTGCAAAGAGTAAAAACCAAATAAATTTGTAAAGATATGGATCATTCCATGTAAAATGAGTAAATCGGTTGTAGCTGACATATCACCAATATTTATGAAAATCAGGTTTTAATAGGTCACATATAGTAAAATGAGCAACTACAAAATATTAAGTTTAAGAAATGTATGTTTTGTTATTTATTGACCTTTAACGTTCAGTTTCACATAAATTTAATGTTTTTAAAACTTAAAAAATTTGTATTTTGCAATCATATATTTTAATAACGTGTTGACATTAATTATAATTTTTTATGTCGTTGCATTTTTAGAAAAGGTCTCTCATGAAATAATTTAATAATAAGGTCAAAAGGTAATTCAATACTCGTCTCTTCTAAAGGAGAAATTGAAAAAAAAGTTTATTTTTTTTTCAATTTGCTAGACATTTTAAATTGCTCTATAAGTGCAAGTACAATATTAAAAATTATTCATAATAAAGAGCTTTTAATAAAATATAGCGTTGCGTAATTTAGTGGGGTTATATTTCTATTTCTTACTAAAGAAAAAAACATTTATAAAGTACAAGTATGAAAATGTAATTTTGAAACATTTAAAAATATCTGTTATTCTGTGAAACTGCAATATAATGATAAAATAATGATTATTTTTATGAACGTGCAAGATTTCACATGAGATTACTCTCATAAACTCCGTTTTTTCTTACTTAATCCAAGAAGTGTTTCACAGTAAAATAATCATTTAGTGTCGGTGGAAGAACATATTTTTAGTGATGTATTTAATTTATTCATATCCTTAGGAATGTAAATACTAAATATTATTAGACGTGTAAATACAATATCTAATTTTGAGAGTAAAAAATAATTTAAATTTCCTGATCTTTCTTACTAGAATGAGAGAAATCTCTTGCTTTGTTTAGAAGCTGTCGACACGATCTAGTTTAATGATTAAGTCCTTTTAATAGTAATTTGAATTCTGCTTTTAATCCTTGGCGTATCTTATCCGTTTCGCTAATCTTGTGCCATAAAATCCCATATTCAATCCAATTGAAGAACTATTTCCGGTTAGAGATAATAACTACAACCAGTTGTGGCGATATTTTTGGAGTATGGTAGCTCATCGTAATATATATCGAAATAGTTGTTTGGCGACAAAACTTTCAATCGCTAATTTGGTGATGGGCCCATACTGTGTTCTTGAGTGTTACCAATTTTGTAACTTGCTTTAGAAATCGAAAGTCAGTCCTCAATTTCGTTTTAGTCAGCTTTTCTTTATTTAATTTTGTATACCAACTTAGAGTGGAAAATTGTCCTTTTGTAATTTTCCTTTGATAGTGTGAAGGTGAAGGAAATAAAGGTCGACTCTAAACTTTAACAATAATTTTATTATTCCTAACACTGTAATTGGCACGAATTTCAACGATGCCCTGAAATTCCTTTAGCCCATAAACGTTTCAATTCTGTCAAAAATAAAATTTTCAAAACCAATTTTTCAATTTTTGCAATTAATTTTTAGATTGAATATGATAAAAGTTTTAATTTTCAATAGATTAAAACAAAATTTAGGTAAAACGAGAAAACTATATTAAATATTTTTTGAGTAACAGATCGTGAAACATGCAACATTTTGCGATTTCGAGACTGTGTTTCAAGGTTGCAAGTCCTTAACATGCCTAAAACTTTCAAAATATTTCATTTTGAACAAAACTATTTGGAATATCGTTATATATTCACAAACTAATCCCCCATCTAATGCCAAATTTCATGAAAATCTATCACTACACGGCCACAAATTTATTTTTCTTACTTTGCTAATTTCACATGGAATAACCCAACAATCCCTTCCACAAATCTTGGCTCCTTTTATTCATGCTTCATTCATAGTAGAGCAAATTCACGGTACTTTTCATTGGGGATAACGTCTTCTATAAATTCATTTCATAAAATTTTGTTAAAAGATCTCTTTATTTTAAAAATACGTGGGAACTGCATAATTTCTAATGGCAATACCCAATTTTGATGCAAAATTTCAAATTCATGTAAAAATTTATCATAGCATGCCAAGTTTCAATTAATTTAGTTCTGCCATATCTAGATTATTACTAAACATTTAATTTTAATATAATTATGTATAATTAATTTTAATATTAATTCTGAAATTAGCATTTGAAAAATTTATGGATTGTAACTTTCAAATATTTTGATGGAAATCGATTCAGAGTTTTTTTTCTTCAGTCCTATAAAACTTCGGCTTTTTGGTCTCAGTAAAAATTAGTCATTTCATTTTTTTTTTTTGCGAAAAAAAAAGTGTCTATTTTAGTTTGACACTAAATTGTAAACCGTGAAACAATTGGTTGGTTAAAATTCATGCGTTGGGCAAGCGTTAGATTAAATAAAAAATCAAACTGAAACAAATTATTTATTACATTTCTGATCGATTCCATAAGTACCATGCTCATCTACATTATTTACGGAACGAAATTAGAAGTATGTACTCCCACAAAACACTACTTCGGATTTGATACCATACCGTTGCCAAATAGCCCGTTGTGTTGCTCCAATGCGACGCTAAGTAAAATACCTTCCTTCCCACAAAACACACGCACTAACGTCTCCTATATTTAATTTTGCAGGCAGGCTGTTTATTAAACATCACACTGGAGCAAAACAACGGGTTATTGGCGACTGTCTGGGATCGATCCTTGAGAAAAAGAACCAAGGACACCTCTTAACTTTGAACCACAGTCCAATGACAAGGTCAACACCTGAGCGGACACATCACTCTCCAAACTTGCACACCACACCAATGTGATTAATTTTACAGAAAACCCTCTCATGACAGAACACGAGTAATGGCTTCGTTAAGTCCACGAAGTAGACTTTGTTAAGTCCCAGTTAATTTCTATTTTGAACTGCTTAAGCGTGTGGTTCTATAGACATAAAATTTTGATGTCAGTAGGTTTTTTATGATGCAGAGCTAAATGGGTGAGATTATTAAAAATCGTTTATTACACAATGACAACTTTTATTTGCAATTGTATGAGAAAAGTGCTTTTTAAGGACAGTCATAAGTTCTTATCGTCAAATATCCTCATATTATTGTGTAAAATGCTTTCTTTTCTATTAGGCCTGTGAGCGTCTGTGCATGAACAAGGTGGTATTCGAGCGGTGCAGGTGTTACTCTCGAATTTACATGACTGGAACCACAATGCCCTTTGGAATACGAGTGTGCCGCTCTGATGAATGTATGGGAATATTATTCTATTAAAAATAATAAGTTAATTCCATGTAGGAATTAGTAATCATAATTTCATGTGTATACAATTGACACGGATATTTATACTGCTATTTGTAAAAAATGCAACACCATGAAGGAGTCATCAGAATTAAATGAAATTTAAAACATAAACGGCTTGCATTAGTACAAATAACTGATTACATTTTCAAAGCAAAAAAAAAAACAATATTAAGTGTCTGAAATCAGTATTTTGTGTAGCCACCGCGCGCTGCAATATGTGCTGCCATACGACGTGGCATGGAGTGAAACAGATGTTGAATGTCTGCGTGTGGAAGAGAATTCCATATTGTTTGTATGCGCACCCAAAGTTCGTCTTTTGAAGCTGTAGAACGAGGATAACGAGCGAGACGCCGACCAACAAAATCCCACACTTGCTCAACATGCGACATATCCGGCAAATAAGTAGGCCAAGGAAGAAGTTGCATGTGTTGGGCTGAAAAGAAGTCTCGAACATTCCTTGCAACATGTGGGCGTGCACTATTCTGTTGAAAGATAGCTCCAGGGATGCCTCGAAGGAAGGGAACGACTTCGGGCTCTAGCACTTCACGGACTTACCTGTTGCTATTCAGCAGTGTTGCTATTCAGCCCTCAATTCGTAGCAGCTGAGATCGTCCATGATACGAAATCGCACCCCAGACCATAACTCCGGATGTTCGGCCACTATGACATTCGATAACGCACTATGGAAGGCAGCGTTCACCGGCATAGCGTCTAACACGAATGCGGCCATCATGGTTCCTCAAATTAAAGCGGGATTCGTTAGAAAAGACAACTTGTTGCCAATCTGCCCGCCAGGCTCTGTGCTCATGAGCCCATTGCAGACGCAGCCGTCGATGGTTTGGCGTGAAGGGGATCCTGTATAAAGGAATCCTTGCACGCAGTCCACGGTCCTTAATTAACATTTGCTGCAAATTTCGTTTCATTCGGATGATTCCTTCATGGTGTTGCATTTTTTACAAACAGCAGTGTATGTATCCGTGTCGTACCCCTTGCAGTTAGCATCCTTGCATAGTAGAGGAAGAGAAACTGTGAGGGCTTTTCCCTTCTTCGATTTTCAAAATGTAGTAGTTAAAAAAAGTGCCTCTATGCCCATGAATCATGCGTAAAATTTTTAAATAAGTCTATTGGTATTTTAAGGTTCCCTGAAGGCACCAAATTAAAAAAAAATTCAGAGCATTTTCGAATATTTTGTCAAATTCTTAAAAGTATTACATTTGTAAAATATTTTCGTTTGAAGTGATCAATTATTTGTTTCTTAGGTTCTATTAAAATGGAATTTCAAAAAGTGGCTGCCTTAAATTAAATTTTCAAGGCGCTCCGAATTCCTAAAAAGCTTAGTTTCACTTAAATTAAAGAAAACGAGACATTTTAGATGGATTATTTTCATAAAATTATCATGGAGTGACTCTTTTCAGTTAAAAGTTTTATTGTGAGGTCATAATGAGTACCAAACTACTTGATTTAATACATATTTAGCGTGTTAATGTTTCAATAAAGAATAAGAATATATAACATATACACTGAAGTGCCAAAAGTCATGGGATAGCAATATACAAATATACAGATGGCAAATGAGCAAATATACAGGTAGCAAATGGCAAATGTATCTATGGGCAGTCCATTGTCTGGGCTTTCATTTGTACTCAAGTGATTCGTGTGAAAAGTTTTCTGACGTGATTTTGGCGGCACCAACGGGAATTGGCAGAATTTGAAAGCGGAATGCTAATTGAAGCTAGATGCATGGGGAAATTGATAGGCTATTCAACATTCCTCGATTCACAGTGGAGTGTGTCGAGAAAATATAATTTCAGGCATTGCCTCCCTCCATGGACAACGCAGTGGCCGACCGCATCTACTTAATGACCGAGACCAGCGACGCGTGCGTAGAGTAGTCAGTTTTAACAGACAAGCAACACTGCCTCATATACACTCATTGCCATAAAAATTTACGCACCCAGAAATAATTGTGGGATTGTAACGAAACTTGGCATGAAGGTACATGTCTGCCAGATATGCAAATGATTAGAAATGCAGCGTGATTGCGCATTGCGTAATGCCACTAGAGGGTGTTGTACTTCGTTCTCCTTGGAGTATAAAACAGGTAAGCAGAGCTTGTTTGGGTGTACTTAATCTTTTGCAAAGGAAACGCTGAGGTAGACATGCCGTTACACCGCCATCAAAGACAATATGAGCAGCTGTCAGAGTTCGAGAGGGGAAGAATCATCGAGATGATGGAAGCTGGGTGGTCAGCTCGGCGAGTAACTCGTCAAGTAGGCCATTCTGATTTTACTGTGAGCATGTGTTGGGACCAGTGGACAGAAGACACGTCATTCACACGGCGACCAGGCTCAGGACGCCCTCAACAGACCAGTCGTCGAGAAGACCGTCACATCATACAAAACGCACGCATAGAGCCCACTACCTAATTGGCCGCTATCCAGACACAGGCAACACCTTCACTAAGGGCCCCTGTGTCTTCCCGAACCATCGCAAGGTGCCTGGCTGAAGGACAACTGGTATCGCGGCGCTCATTACGTGTGCTTCCAATGACACCCACCCACCGACGCCTCCGTTTGGAGTGGTGTCGCGCACGACGGGATTGAACTGCAACGGAATTTAACCAGATCGTCTTCAGCGACGAATCTAGATTCAATTTGAGCAGTGATGACAGTCGTGTTCGTGTGTGGAGGCCCCGTGGTGAACGCCTCAATCCTGCCTTCGCTTTACAGCGACACACCGCTCCCACAGCTGGTGTGATGGTATGGGGTGCGCTGCAGAAGACTGACTCGAGTCCGCTTAGTAACAACACGCCATCGACTGCAGCGCCTCTGGTGGACTAGTGAACATTTCGGTTGAACACTTAGATTGCTGGAAAAACGTTGCTTGGTCAGATGAGTCATAATTTCAGTTGTTAAGAGCTGATGGGAGGTTTCGTGTGTGGCGCAGACACAAAGAAGCTATGGACCTAAGCTGTCAACAAGGCGCTGTGCAAGCTGGTAATGACTCCATAATAGTTTGGGCTGTTTTTATATGATATAAACTGGGTTTTATCTGGTCAAACTGTACCAGTCATTGACTGGAAATAGTTCTGTTCAGCTAGTCAGAGACCATTTACAGCTATTCACGGACCTCATGTACCCCAAACAACCATGGAATGAGTTTTTCAAGATGACAATACACCATGTCACCGGGCCAAAATCGTTCGTGATTGGTTTGAGGAACATTGGTTAGACAACTCCAGCGAATGATTTTGTCATCTAGTTTCCCAGGCATGAATCCCATCAACCATATATTGGACATGTTTGAAAGGTCAGTTCGTGCACATAATCCTTCACCGGCAACACTTTCGCAATTATGGACGACTGTAGAGTCAGCATGGGTGAATATTTCTTCAGGGGACTTCCGACGACTTGTTGAGTCAATGCCACGTCGAGTTGCTACACTTTGCCTTGTAAAAGGAGGTTCCACGTGATACTAGGAGGTATCCCATGACTTTTGGCACCTCATTGTATTTCTCTTTTCTATGTGTCGTAATATTGGCTCTTTGTATCGAATGAAGGCATTTTATCATAAGGGTTTATTCAGCTTTTGTACTAAAAGAGTTATTACGTCACTTTTTATCTTTGTATTAGCGATGTTGCTATCACAACCGACCGCAGATAATAAAGACATCTTAGACCCGGTGCACACATCCGGTTTTTCAACGTGCGGCGCCGCTGCCGCAACACAAGTGCGGTCTGAGATACATTAGATCCAATGGAATAGTGCACCCACGCCTCTGGCGCCGCTGTGGACCTGTGTGTAATTTGTACAGCAGTTCCCCACGGCGCCGCAGCTCACCGCACACGCTTCTCCGGTCTGATGTACCTTGTTTTCATAAATAAATGGAATATAAATAATAATTAATAAATGGCTGTATCCAGTAACGTCTATTTTGATTCAAAATATACTTTTTTTACACCAAGTAAGCGAAATAAACTCGTTTTCTTCGATAGAATATTTATCGCAAATGGCGCGAAATGAGTACTTGCGTGATTTCACGGTTATGTGTCCATAGTTGGGCATCGGTGCCGCAGCGGCTCCGCACGTTGAAAAGTCGGATGTGTTCACTGAGCCTTAGTTTTAATATTTTTAAGTGCCATAGATTCGTTAGGACACTGCACACAGAGATACAAACAAACACACACTTCCTTTTAAAGTAGAGATAGTGTCCTTCCAAAATGAACTCTTTATAATTCTCGGGATACTTTTCTTCAAGGAAAAATTACAGGCGAGACAGCTAAAAATGGAATATTTATTCTCCTTTCCTTTGTGGAAGATCAGTTGACAGATAGTTACAGTGTTTTCTGATGATGTGTCACTGTTTGTAGTTCTTTTTCAGTCATGTCATAGGGATAGCCTGGTTCTTGTAATCCTTTCTTCTGTTTCTCCTTGCTGAAAACCAAGAGTCATCATTGAAACTGAACCATCTTCTCGATTTCCTCTTTTACCACATATCTCTTATGCAATTAACTTTTTCCAACAGTTCCTTGCTCAGCAAAAATTACAAAATTTCCTACCGGTTTGAGAATTCTTTTCGAGAATCCGAAATTTGACACTCCTGCATTTACAACATCAAATATCCAATAATTTTTGCAAACTCTCTTCAATTTTAAGAATTATTATATTTTTTTGTAAATGTCACCTTCTTTTCGTTTCTTACGCGACTTTGAAAGGTTGCTATATTTTTCATGATAAGTTGCAAAATTCTTGTCTGATTTAGTGTCGGAAGCGATTATTTTAATCCAAATTGCTTCAATCAAAGTTGCACTTTTCTTATATTTCCTCTACGGTAAGTTCCCTGGAGCTTGAGTTCGGTTTAAGTCGATATTTTCACAAGTAATATTTCATAAGTAATAAGGTAGTTTACATTAACTCCATTCGTTATAGGAAAACCAAATATCGTTCATGTCATCATATTTCTTGTTTTAATTTACTCCTTTCTTATTATTTACAATATTACGATTACATCAATGGTGGGAAATTACATCGACTCATTCCGTCAGAGCGGCCCGAGCGATGTCTACTTTGCAAGACAATATGTGTAGTTGTGGCTAAGAACAGAGGGACACTGCTCACCAAATTTGGACATACACGTTTTATTTGTATAACATTAAATGAAGTTTACGATATCTACACCGCACCGTCCGGTGCTTCAAAAAAAACACGTCTACTCCAAGACCGCTGGTTCCACCGTCTCCTCGCGAACGACCCTCTCGTCTTCACCCCCCTCTTTTCATCCTCCGGGGTCGGGGCCAACCACCGAACACTCCGTAAGGGGGAGGGGTAATGCTTACTGAGAGAGGAATATAACAGGAGCCACAAGAACGACCGTTCTTGTATGTGTCCATGACACCCGTCCGTAGATCGTAACACTCCTCCCTCCTTAAGCGTGAAATAGGCCCTAAAGGCCTATTTCATAAGACGCAAGACATATAAAACATATTTACAAAACATAGCAGACAACAGCAGCAGAGAGTCCCTCATCGTCCGTTGTCTCCGTGGGCCGAATTCTTTATTTCCACTCTCCCCTGTTCTCCTGACCCGGGTGACCTTTACTGACACCCCCGCCAACCTCACTAGAGGAAGTCCCATTCCCCCAACAGCAGTTCCTCCTTGTGTTGGCAGGATAACCTCACACCTCTCCACAAAGGTAGCAGGTACACCGGTGCCCTTCAAATCGTTGTCACCAACGAGCCAAATTGGAGTCTGTGTAAGATTGTTTGTGTCCCTAGTTGGCAAACATGCCTCAACAATACTCTCATGCATGAGTTTACAAACTAGGTTATGATCTAATTATCGACACTAATCTCTACACAAAATAAAACTAGGGGAAAGGAATATATATACAAAAAATCTACAATCAACATAACCACTCTTACCAAATTACTTATTACTTCAAAACCAATATGAATGCAGTACACAAAAATAACTACAAGTAAGAGTAAAAATACTGCACATCACAACAATATTTAAAAACGAAAAATTACTGAAATTAACCAACTTCCCGACAGTACAATTTCCTCAGTGTTACGCACTTAAAAATATTAACACTTCCTGGCAACATAATTTCATGAGCGGTAAGCACTCCAATATTCATTTCACAAATCATAAATATTGCCAGTCTCCTACGAGATCCTCATTTACAGAAATCTCACTTATATGTACTTTATACTTAAAATGAAGAAATACATAAATACAGGAACTTAAACACATTGAAAACTAATTATATACAACATAATTCCTATTTCCAACATTCATTTATTTCGTAGTTCTCCAGGCCCTTAAGGACCACCTTTTACAAACCTATCAATTTCCTTAAAATCCAAATCGAAAACTGATAAATGAACTTTTTGCGATAATGCCACCACAGGAATGATAATCGCCTAATCCACCCCCTTTCTTGGGTACCGATCAATTGATTTAACTTGTTACTCTTCCCCCAATAAAAAGTAACCCCCCACATTTTAGATTGAGGGTATCTCATGGTCTTTCGTGCCACCCCTGCTCGCACTGAACTCCCGTGTAAATTTACCCTTCCTCTTGTCTTCTCTATCACCGCCTGATTATCCGTCAAAATCTCCGAAGCCCCTCCTAACCTTTCTGGACTGCGCTTCAAGAGAACTATTCGTTGACGAATCTTCCTCCGCAAACCGATCTCTCGACTATCCGTCTTTACTCTGCGTCGCTTAAATCCAGTGTCCAAGAACGACTTGGATAAAATCTCACCCTTATGTTTTTCCCTGTGCGACTTTGGCGTTTCAGACAAGCACTCCTTTACCTCCGATTTCCCGTTCTCTCCGAGACCCAAACTATCTTTCTCTAGCCCATGCTGCTTAACTCCCATATTGTCACCGAACGCCTTGGGCAATATTTCACTCTGGTGTTTTCCCTCACATAACTGTGGAGTTACGGAGGAGTGCTGGTTTCCACCCCCTTTCCGAGACCTTCGCCTTTTCCCATTCACGCGACTACATCTGTGACTCTCCCCCTCCTTGGAAGTAATAACTTCACCAGGAATGTCCGTTTGCTCCCTTCCCAATGAGTCCGTTGGGTCATCTACCTCGCCTTGTGTCTTTTTGTGACCTTCAGCCACCTCCCCCTGGGCCGCGAGAGCGTTTCTCTCCGTCTCTTCGCCCACGAGTTCTTTTTCCCGTTCCATGTCCTGCGAAGTTTCTGATTCCCCCTTCACATCCGTTGGGGTAGGGTCAGTTCTATTTTCCTGCCCTTTCCTCCCCTCCTGAGAGAGATCGCTCCTTTCCTTATCTTCACTAGTTCCTCCTTCCGTTCTTTCTACACCTTTCTCCAGCATTTCTAACACCCTCCATTTCATTTCATAAACGGACAATCTCTCTTCAGTCTTTTCCTGAGCAGCTTTATACCTTTTTTCGGCCAATATCAAATACCTTCTAGCCTCTGCCCTTGCTACTTTTACATGCCCCTCTACTTCTCCAAATTCCTTTCTCGGTTCTATTTGAGCCATTATCCGGCTACATTCCAACTCTCCTTCAGCATTTATCTGATCCCTTACTGCCTCTCTCCATTCCAATTGGGCTTCTCTCCAACCCCTTAGCGCCTCCTTTTCAGCTTCTCTTTTCTCTCTTAAAATCCTATCATTAACAATAGATGTCACGAACACTTCTACAAATTCTGCATCGTATGATTTAGAATCCTCTATTATTCTTTTCAATTGACACCTATTCGCATTTGAAGGAACGTCTTCCCCCATTTCAATTGCCACATATATCATCTCCTCTATCCTCGCTCCCTCAAAATATGCCATGGTGATCCCCGTGTAAACACAATCAATTTTAATAATAACACCCAGCTTCAATAATTACTCAAGTAAATACACAAAGATTTTTCAAACATGCACTTTGATGTTCCATATAATTCCCCTAGTTACTCTATTAAATATGCAAACACTTTCAATAAGTAACTAATTATATTAAATACATCTGCATAATCTTACACTTTTATTTGCCCACAGTAATTCCTAAAAACTATTCCTTAGCTGATGTTCATTACACATTAAATTCTACAATCCATAGCCCCATCAAAATAAATACACATCATAGCACAAATATAACAATCATCCCCACCTTGCTTCTCATACATATATGTGTTAATCCCCCCTGTGTATTTAATGGCTCACTGGATCAATTCAGAAGGGACTTACCCCAGTACCCTTCAAGGTATGAGTTGACTGCAGAAGGCGCACTTCCATCCCTCCTCGCTTGTGAATAGCACATTCCTCCGACATATTTCCGGTTGTACACTAACGTTAGACATCAGACGTTAACCATCTCAGATCAGCCTCACAGCTTTTCCATCGCAAAACGCTCGAACCAGCATTTTCCTTCCATCGCCCTAGTCGACACCAAGCGCATCTCCAGGATCACTCTTCCGACGTAGACGTCCCTCGGTCCAGGATCGCTGCTATTCCATCACACGGTATCCGGTCACGTCGATCGCTTCCTCCAACGCTCCTGGTAAGCACCCAACAATTTTCCGGGTTGCGAAAAGGATCCCTCTTCCCAGGTGATGACTGCAATGGTCCAGTGTCGAAGGTTCGCGTTGAGGATAGAATTCAATTCAGGAATTCTCTACAGCTGCTAGTGTAGTTCCCAGGATAGCTCCCTATCCCGAATCCAGCAACAGTCCAGTTGCTCTTCCGAAAATGGTGCAAGTATATACAGTCCAGCAACAATCCAGTTGCTCTTCACGAAATGGTGCAAGACTATGGAATCCAGCAACAATCCAGTTGCTCTTCCGAAAATGGTGCAAGTATATACAGTCCAGCAACAATCCAGTTGCTCTTCACGAAATGGTGCAAGTATATACAGTCCAGCAACAATCCAGTTGCTCTTCACGAAATGGTGCAAGACTATGGAATCCAGCAACAATCCAGTTGCTCTTCCGAAAATGGTGCAAGTATATACAGTCCAGCAACAATCCAGTTGCTCTTCACGAAATGGTGCAAGTATATACAGTCCAGCAACAATCCAGTTGCTCTTCACGAAATGGTGCAAGACTATGGAATCCAGCAACAATCCAGTTGCTCTTCCTAAACCTCCAAAAATGGCACCGCGTCACCTCTTGCCGTTTGTTCTATACCATCACACAACTACACAATCCCACTTCTGACACCAATTATGTCAGAGCGGCCCGAGCGATGTCTACTTTGCAAGACAATATGTGTAGTTGTGGCTAAGAACAGAGGGACACTGCTCACCAAATTTGGACATACACGTTTTATTTGTATAACATTAAATGAAGTTTACGATATCTACACCGCACCGTCCGGTGCTTCAAAAAAAACACGTCTACTCCAAGACCGCTGGTTCCACCGTCTCCTCGCGAACGACCCTCTCGTCTTCACCCCCCTCTTTTCATCCTCCGGGGTCGGGGCCAACCACCGAACACTCCGTAAGGGGGAGGGGTAATGCTTACTGAGAGAGGAATATAACAGGAGCCACAAGAACGACCGTTCTTGTATGTGTCCATGACACCCGTCCGTAGATCGTAACACATTCCTTGTAAGTAATCTATTAATTACTGCGATTTGTTAAAAATACGATAGTTTGTTCAGTTTGATTTGACAGAGAATAATATATCTTGTTTGTGGTCCTCTTCTGAAAGAAATAACATTACATTGTTCCAGATCGCTGCTTCCAGAAAGTTTTAGAGGATGCCGCTGCCGATAAAATTATATGCGATTGCCCCCCAGCTTGTAGGTAAGAAAGTTATTCTTTTAATTTGTGTTCTATTTAATCTATAAAAGATTTTTGAATGTCAGAAGTCTTTTTTATGAATAAATAATTGATTTGCAATTTTGTGAAGCAGAGATCTAACTCAATTTCGAAAAGCCACATCATTATTCATAACTTTAATTACTGTACGATCTCACATAGGTTGGCTGGTTAAAGGTTTTATGGCGCAAAGTCTAGTAATAAACGAAATGCGGCAAAAGCAAGACGAAATGAAACTCACTAAGTATAGATAACAAATTTAAAATATCCAACCATGCCAACAGTTAAAGGTATATTAAAAACGATTCAAAAGACAACATGAAAATTTTTAATTAAAGTTATGGGAAAGTACAGTAAATTCCCGATTATCCGTAGGCAGCTTATCCGCTGTCTTTTTTTCATTTGATTCATCACTTTGTGACAAATTGTTATTGAAAAACTTCAATCTGAAATTTAAGAAAATGGGTGTTTTAACACACAGAAAAAACAATTAACTGATTTTTTCTGAATAAATAAACAAATAAGTACAGAAATCTACTGTTTATTAATTCATAATTGTATGTATAGGCACACTACTGTAAACAAAAATTGTTCCTAAACATTTTCGTGTTGATTTGTACTCTTTTTAGCCACTTTGCTGATTATCCGCGGTTGCCGCGCCACTCAATTCCGCGGATAATCAAGAGTTCATTGTATAAAATCAATATTTCCCGTCATTAATGAAAAATGTTGTATAAAATGAATAATATGAATTTATTTAAAACAGCTTGCCCAGTAAACAACATGGTGTTTGGTATAAAAGGTATGGTATTCAATTGTGAGTTGTGAAGGATAAAAAAATTTCAGAAGAGTAAAAAGCCAATGTCATTTAAAAGTGAGAAGATATCTGAATGTGGTGACGACACATGTCAAACCAATTGACGTCACTTACGACAGTAATGATTAAAGTTGAACAGACAGTCAAAATATGATTAATCCGAAATGGATCCACCCACTTGCCAGGTGGTTCTCACCTAAGGTATCTGTGAAGGAAATGCTTATGTAGGCGAGTTACAAGTACATCGAAATTTCGGATGCGTACGAATGGTCAAAATGAAAGTAATGGGTGAATGCCACGGAGTGTGCGCTCCAATCGTTGCTCAGTACATGCTCACACATAGGGAGAGTGTCATCCATAACATAGTACCAGAGCTGAGGACTACATGGTGACCGGACGACATGAATCCTCGTTTTTGTACCGTAATGTGCAATCCATTTTCGAAGTTGAGCATATTAAATCTTTTAAAAGTATCTAGTAGTAAAGCTTTACAGTTTGAAAAGAAAAGAATGAAAAAATTCTCATGTGTGCAAGTTGTGTAGCTAGCTTAGCCACCACCACAAAAATTAACTTACGTAGTATATATAACTCAGTAACCCAACTGTACTATGGAGTTCTTTTTAGTAGACAAAGTTCCATTGTTTCACACCAGTTTGATAAATTGGTGACAGACGGACGTGATTTGAACACACAAAAATTTACAAGTTCGATGGGTGGTCCACGATGGATAGTTAAATCGTCAATGCTATGCTAATCATTTTCAACGACCACCTGAGGCTCTGTGATAGTATACACTGTTTATTTACTATCATGGCTTCACTCCATTCAATGCTGCTCAGCCTTCACTTCACAAGGACACTCACATTCGGCTGCTAAAGGCAACACAGAACAATTACAACTGTGATCTTAATACAGCTTTCACAGACTCACGCAAATGGCAATCCTTCTACTAGTGGCGTTATCAATCGAATTTCGGTTACCACTAAATTCTGGAGGGGAAGTACTGTAACGCGAGCTTAGCCACCACTACAAAAATTAACTTACAATTTAGTAGCACATATAACAAAGCAACTCAACATTACTGTGGTGTACGTTTTGGTAGACAAAGTTACATTTTCTTTTACAACAGTTTGCTTAAGTTGTACATTGAATTTGTTAAGATAAGGTAAGGTAATTTTAATTAACGTCGTACTAGAGCAACATAACGGTCTATTAACGACCGTCTGGGATCAATCCCCCAAGGGAAAGATCCTAGGATAACACCACGTAATTTTGAACCACGGTCAGATGACGAGGCAACACCTGAGCTGTCACCCCACTCTCCAAACTTCCACACCAACCCAACGTGAAGAATTTTGACCACGACAGATTTAAGGTGCACCAGCCGCCTCTACATCATACGTTTACAGATATCCATGCACGGACCCGGATTTGAACCAAGGACATTGAATTTGGAATAAACGTTTCTAATTTAATGAAGGCCCATCAACTAGACTGGTACTAGGCCCTTGCAGTACATGTGGGACCTGCTACACACAAAGATAGATTGGTTGATTATCGTCATCTCGTCGCAAGGTCATCATGTTTGTGCCTACCACAGCCTGTATTAAGATATGCCTTATGACATTTTAACATCCTGTTCCGTTGTGGAAATATTATTTACAAAATCTAACACATTTTATTAAATAATTTTAATATCATGGAAATGTGGTAACTATTTGTTAGGTGTAAAAGGCTGCAACTTTGTCAGAAACTAATGGTGTAGTTGGGCCAATTGCGTGAAACCTTGAAGGCTGCATTAAGGCTTAAACCCGTTGCCTATCAAAGCACAGACGCTAATGTTTTCGATCACGATGGGTAAATAATCACTTTAACCAATCAATAGTTTATGATTTTCGTTTTTCCCTACAACCACGTGACGTATCGAAACAAACCGAGGGATCGGAAGAAATAGCATAGACCTGTGCGCATATGCTCCGTTTATTTCATTGAAAGGTCGATGGGCACCAGTTTAACAAGACGTGTGTAAGACACTGTAGCTTTGTCTTTGCAACTTTGTCTGCCAAGAGCAACTCCATGGTGGAGTTGGGTTAGATTGGCATGTATACAATTTATTGCTAGTTAATTTTTGTAGTAGTGGATAAATAAGGCCAGAAATGCTATAAATTTGATTAATACAGGTAAATGAAACTATTTCAATTTTTGTAGTTATTTAATTGCTTGCGAATTAAGTCCTTGCTTGCGAATTAAGTCCTACCTTGGAATTGACGGCAATAACTTCTCAAAGTGTTCGACAGACACGAAGAGTTTAAAAGCATTGAGAACATATTTGTGCAAATAAGAAACTTTATGGAAAAATAATGACTGACGTTAATAAGCATAAAATATTCGATATCGATTAGAATGTCCTTCTCCTGAGTAAACTTTGCAACTTCGCAGCAGGATAATAAATGGAGAAGAGTCAATACCTCTTTCACCTTTAAATAATAAATACAGTGAACAGAACTATCAGAGTTCGTTATTGACTAACACATAAACTTTCTTATTAATCAAGTTTTTAATCGATCATTCAATTATTTTCTTGATGAATATATAATAACTCTAACGTTTTTTTGACTTAGCGCACGTTTATTGCTAATCTAAAATCGCTTGGCTTCCATTGCGGCTGAACTTATTTTCTTAAAAAGGTTCATTTTTGTGTGTTATGCTATTTAGGTTGAATAAGCTCTAAACTGTTTATATTTACTTCAGAAATGTAAGACGCGTTAGTGGCATCATCAGCATTGAAATCAGACTAATTATAAAATAACCAAAATACATTAAAAAAGTTAATCGAAGAGAGCACTACTTTTCATTATGGCTTCGAGTGGGTTGACTTTCCTCACTAGTTAATAAATATCTTCTCAGATAAGAAGTAGGTAGTTAATTAAGGACGTACTGGAGGAACACAACGGGCTATTGGCGACGGTCCGGGGAAGATCCCCAAAGGAAAGATCAGATCTCAAGTTAGAAAATCATTGTTTCGAACAAGAATGGGGGACTCTTGCACAGAATTGGTAATGTTTGGTAATTTTTAATTAACGTCGTACTAGAGCAACACAACGGGCTATTGACGGCGGTCCGGGATCAATCCCCTAAGGGAAAGATCCACCACGTTATTTTAAACCACGGTCAGATGACGAGGCAACAAATGGGCTGACAGCCCACTCACCAAACTTCCACACCAACCCAACGTGTGTAGACTTTCGGCCATGACAGAGTTGAGATGTACCAGCCACCTCTACACCATAAGCTTACAAACATCCATGCCCTGACCCGGATTCGAAACAGGAACCTTCCAATCTAGAGAACAATGCCTTAACCACCAGACCGGTTGGTCAGCTTTGCACAGAATTGAAGGACCTGCACATCTGATATTGCATAAAGTCCGGCTCTCGTGTGTTGACAGTCACATGGTTTTTAACGAGTCTAGTAATTAAATTAGAGGACTGGTGGTAAAGAAGACAAATACCTTACACTATTGGAGTTTTTAATGCGAATTCTGGTTCTAATTTTGCCGTTCGGTGCCGGAAGCGACAACAGTGATGACACATTGCCAGGGGTTCAGCCACGGTAAAAAACAGCCACGGTGATCACCATTCATGCTTTTGTGTATGGCAGCCTTCTTCAAATCATTCCCACCGAAAGGTCTTTTCAAAAATCGGTCAATTCAAGGTCGACCAACTTCTATTCGGAGAAGCACAATGTAAACAAATCGCTTCAACGAGAGGCGTTTATAAGTGGATTCTGGTTCCAATTGTATCGTTCGGTTGAGAAATCCACAGGAGTGTTGATGCACTATGGGGGGAAAACAGTCACGGCCATCGCCATTCATAGTTTTGCGTGTGGCAGCTTTCTCCTAACAAGGATTCACGTGTTTTCAAACATCGATTGTCTCAAGGACTACTCCCTTCTCGTCGGTCCGGTCAACCGGTCTGGTTGTTACTGTGTTAGCTTCTAGATCGGAAGGTTCCTGGTTCGAATCCTGGTCAGTGCTTGAATAATTGTAAGAGTATGGTACAGAGGCGATTGGTACATCTTAAATCTGTCGTGGCCGAAAATCCACACGTTAGGTTGGCGTGGAAGTTTGAAGAGTGGGGTACATTCTATCGTTCAGGTGTTGCCTCGTCATCTGACAGTGGTTAAAAATTACATGGTGTCGTCCTTGGTTATTTCCGTTAAGCTTCGGTTTCCTAAGAAAGCGTAGCCGTGATCTAGCGGCCGTGATGTATCGGTGGGTGACGTCACTAAAACGTTGTTTATACTAACACATGGTGTTGGTTTCCTAGAGAGCGGTGTTTGTGAGCGTAACGAAAATGATCGGAGCCGCCATTTCCATGACTGTCGTCATAACGGTCTCAAACAGTTGGGGAACGTTTTTTCTCTTGTAGCGGCCACATTTCATTTCCTGCTCCAAGCGATTCAAACGAAGAGGAGAGAAATAAATAAACATTTTTGACTGCCATTGATTAATTCGTTTTTGTAAAATCGGGATCGTTAAACACAGAATAAAAATTTCAACGGATTTGAAATCTGCGGAAAATTTGACACCAGATCGATTCCTTAAATGTGATTTTCTTTAAATAAATAATTAATTATTTAATAAATAATTAAATAATCAAATGGTAAATAATTGAGTAATAAAACTGTTTTTGATATCGATCTGGCGTAGAAATTTACGCTGATTTGAAATCTGTTGAAATTTTCACCCTACCTTCAACGATCCCGATGTTAGAAAGTTTAAACTAGAGAATAAAAAACCACTTTGTTTTGTTTCTCGAATAAAATAAACCACGACAGCCGTCTGTGTTGCCCATTCTCCAACGTATTCTGTCCGTCTAAGTTGACACGTCTGGATTTTTGTTTAGACGGCCGTCTAGTTATGCCCGCGGCATCATGACGTATCACGGCTGTTAGATAACGGCTCCACTTTCTTAGGAAACCAAAGCTTTAGGGAATTTATCCCGGACCGTCGTCAACAGCCCATTGTGTTGCTCTAGTACGACGTCAATTAAAAAAAAAAACTTACATTGTCTTACTTCTTTCTCGTCGGATAATCACTATACATTCTGACTGAATTCGAAACGGTAGTTGTCTCTGGTCACGTTTGGTAGTGATCTGGCTTATAAGGGAATACTTCTGGTCTGGCTTATAAGGAAACATTCCTATTCTCACTCAGGGGTAAAAAAACTTTTTATGTTTGAAGGTCGCATTTATTTAGATGTAAAGGCCTTTATGTTAGAAACTGTAGCGCAACATGACCCAAATAACTAATCATCGGGGTGATGTTGATATTTAATGAGACAAAGTATAACATGCAAGTCTCGAAACACCACAAAAGAAACAATTACAAGGTAAACATATTGATTGAATAGGGGGATTAACGAAGTCAGACGTGTTCATTGTTCGCGTGCTAGGGTTAAAAAAAAAATGATATATTTCTAATAATCATGAATCTCCATAACTCTGATAGGTGGCGTTAGGAGTGATGTAAGGTTAGGGGAGTGTTACAAAACCATTTAATATATGGTTCCATCGTGTATATCGGCATTCTCTAAATGTGTATCCATCATTTGCGGCACTGTGTTTTTGATTTTTATATAAAGTATCCAAATATGCCCTATGCCACGATTCCCTGTCTTTCCCCAAGTTGGTAGCAAAGCAGATTCACCCGACAGGGGTAGAGAATGGTGGAGACAAGAAAGGGAAAAAACTGCTTGAAGACACACTTAGGGCACGAGGGCTAAAGGATCCGGACGTGTTCTTGCATCGGAAGGTGCGGCGTGTATTTTGAAATTTTCTATTCTATTGTAAATAAATGTCCATGTCCAATTTAGTTGTGCACTGTCCCTCTGCTCTTGGCCACACTACTACACACACTGTTAATCAAATTAGACATCGCTCGGTCACTCTGACACCCTAACTATCCTATTGACCCCTGATATTCTTTTATTTTATTTCCTTAATGAATATGTAGTAAAATATTTCATGAATTACTTAAGAATATTGGCCTTTTTTCAATTTCAGTTAAATTATTATCTGTGATGATGAAGGTGTGTTTTTGCATTTTTTTGCAGGGAAAAAAAGTACAAGGTGACTCCATCCTCTGGGAAAGTCAATAATCAGTTTTTTCGCTTCTTGAAGAAGGCAAAATCACTGAAGATGGTCAATGGCACTCCGTCTGTCCTGAGAAACGAATTAAAGTACAATAATTTTATGGAATTATCAGTTTTACGTTTGTATTTAATACATACATAACATGTCTTAGCATTGCGAATGGCAAACACTTAAAAAATACAACACACTTCATATGAAAATTTTAGCTTTCTCTATTGCCTATCTAAATCGCCATCTGTGATTCTTAATGATGAGATATCTCGTCTCATCAAGACCTGGTCATTTTTGTTCTATCGAGATGTCTTGTCCATCAATATCTGATCAGATGGTGGTCTATGACAAGATACCTCGTCAAGACAATCCTCAGAAGGGTTCATGGATAAGCCTAAGTAATAAGACAAGTGCAGACTCTGATCTGCACTTGTTGAAATAGCGTGCCTCCCGACACAGACGACGTGGATTTTTGTGCTCTGGGAAATAGGTGCTAATTGTTGCGCAAGGATCTTCGTCAAATTAACTCATCCACTCTAGCGAGAAAGAGTCTTATTATGACGATCACAGAAGCTCGTTCTCTCCGCCGAATCAGACACGGAAGAAAGACAACTATGACCTCTCACTCACACTAAAGGTGGTCTACAAATTATTGCAGTCGTTAGCACTAAAAAATTTTATGCCGCCTAACTAACATTGGCAACACACCTATCTACCATCCTTCTGAAAATGACTTTTTAGAACATTTTAACTTTTGTTAGTTGGTGTCATTTGTTGCGAAAGGATCTTCGTCAAATTAACTCATCCACTCTAGCGAGAAAGAGTCTTATTATGACGTCAACAGAAGCTCGTTCTCTCCGCCGAATCAGACACGGTAGAAAGACAACTATGACCTTTCACACACACTAAAGGTGGTCTGCAAATTATTGCAGTCGTTTGCACTAAAATTTTTTAGGTCGCCTAACTAACATTGGCAACAAACCTATCTACCATCCTTCTGAAAATGACTTATTTAGAACATTTCAACCTTTGTTAGTTGGTGTCATTTGTTGCGAAAGTATCTTCGTCAAATTAACTCATCCAGTCTAGCGAGAAAGAGTCTTATGATGACGACCACATAAGCTCGTTCTCTCTGTCGAATCAGACACGGTAGAAAGACAACTATGACCTCTCAGACTCACTAAAGGTGGTCTACAAATTATTGCAGTCGTTTGCACTAAAATTTTTGGAAAAAAAATATTTAGAATTTGTATGTCGCCTAACTAACATTGGCAACAAACCTATCTACCATCCTTTTCAAAATGACTTATTTAGAACATTTTTTAACCTTTGTTAGTTGGTGTCATTTGTTACGAAAGGATCTTCGTCAAATTAACTCATCCACTCTAGCGAGAAAGAGTCTTATTATGACGACCACAGAAGCTCGTTCTCTCCGCCGAATCAGACACGGAAGAAAGACAACTATGACCTCTCACACACACTAAAGGTGGTCTACAAATTATTGCAGTCGTTTGCACTAAATTTTTTAGAAAAAAAAAATATTTAGAATTTGTATGTCGCCTAACTAACATTGGCAACAAACCTATCTACAATCCTTCTGAAAATGACTGATTTAGAACATTTCAACCTTTGTTAGTTGGTGTCATTTGTTGCGAAAGGATTTTCGTCAAATTAACTCATCCAGTCTAGCGAGAAAGGGTCTTATGATGACGACCACAGAAGCTCGTTCTCTCCGCCGAATCAGACACGGAAGAAAGACAACTATGACCCCTCACACACACTAAAGGTGGTCTACAAATTATTGCAGTCGTTAGCACTAAAAATTTTTTAGGTCGCCTAACTAACATTGGCAACAAACCTGTCTACCATCCTTCTGAAAATGACTTATTTAGAACATTTCAACCTTTGTTAGTTGGTGTCATTTGTTGCGAAAGGATCTTCGTCAAATTAACTCATCCAGTCTAGCGAGAAAGAGTCTTATGATGACGACCACAGAAGCTCGTTCTCTCCGTCGAATCAGACACAGTAGAAAGACAACTATGACCTCTCACACACACTAAAGGTGGCCTACAAATTATTGCAGTCGTTTGCACTAAAATGTTTAGAAAAAAAATATTTAGAATTTGTATGTCGCCTAACTAACATTGGCAACAAATCTATCTATCATTCTTTTCAAAATGACTTATTTAGAACATTTTTTAACCTTTGTTAGTTGGTGTCATTTGTTACGAAAGGATCTTCGTCAAATTAACTCATCCACTCTAGCGAGAAAGAGTCTTATTATGACGACCACAGAAGCTCGTTCTCTCCGCCGAATCAGACACGGAAGAAAGACAACTATGACCTCTCACACACACTAAAGGTGGTCTACAAATTATTGCAGTCGTTTGCACTAAAATTTTTAGAAAAAAAAAATATTTAGAATTTGTATGTCGCCTAACTAACATTGGCAACAAACCTATCTACAATCCTTCTGAAAATGACTGATTTAGAACATTTCAACCTTTGTTAGTTGGTGTCATTTGTTGCGAAAGGATTTTCGTCAAATTAACTCATCCAGTCTAGCGAGAAAGGGTCTTATGATGACGACCACAGAAGCTCGTTCTCTCCGTCCAATCAGACACGTTAGAAAGAAAACTATGACCTCTCACACACTAAAGGTGGTCTACAAATTTTTGTAGTCGTTTGCACTAAAACTTTTCTTGTCGCCGAACTAACACTGGCAACAAACCTGTCTACCAACCTTCGGAAGACTTATTTAGAACATTTTAGCCTTTTGACTACGGCTATAGATATAACTGGCGCGATTCTTATAACTTTCCCGGTACAACTGCAGTATCGGCCGTAGTCTAAATTCTTTCTTGGCTTTATTCTTATAACTTTAAAGATACGATTGTTTTACTGTCCATAGTCTAAATGCTTTCTTGGCGCGATCAAGATATACAACTGTTGTACCGACCGTAGTCTAAAGGTTAGTGAGTAATACATCGCTATAACAACTCGAACGTCACACGGATATCTTAAAAATCAAGTTACTTGAGCAAAACATTTTTAATAATAGACGCATTTTAAAAAGGTAAAATAGAGAAATGATTTACATTATATTTTGAAAGGAAAGTTTATATGAAGCAATAATTACATTTTTATTGTTTTCAAAATGTAACTAATATATATTATTGTGAAATACACTGCTGACAGTCTGAAATGCAACACAATGAAGGAAGCATCTAATATCCTTAAACTTGGATCACGCAAATGATTAGCACTATAGCGTAATACGCAAATCGTATATGCCAATAACGCGCCCTGTAAACAGTATAAAAAGTGAGAAAACAGAGAACCGGTATAAACTACTGGCATTCTGCGGTTGTCGCTGCTACTATGTATAGGAAGTTTAATAATACAGTCAGTACCGGTTATATGGTCACTCTCTTATAAGGTCACCCGCATATATGGTCAGTTTTCTTAAGTCTCATCCAACTTAATAGGTAACATGTGTTAAAGCGCATCGCTTATATAGTCATTTTATTTTCCTGGTTATCGGTTATATGGTCAGTTTTTATCTTTTCAATGAGGCTATCGTTTTTTTTTTTTTTTGAAAAATACTAACTGTTGTAACATTTCTTGAGGCGGAGAGCAACACAGGGAATGACCAGAAGAAGAAAAAAGTATTTGCGACCCCGGAGAGGGGCCTGAATTTACGCCTTTACTTCCCTCCCCTTACACCCATTTCTCTTTTGCATTGAATCAATGTCAGCGTTACAAATCCCCTCAATTCTCTTCCTTCCCAAGCACAAAAGGTGGGCATCTGTGTTTATTGGTTGAAGTTACCACTCTCTCTGTATGAAAAGAGTACGTTGAAATTGAGACGAAAAGAGTGAACGAAAATTTGTTTCATTTGGATCATACGCTGTGACAAATAAGAACGTTCATTTATGTTAACATTTTTTTTGTTTTTTTCTTTTAGTCTACTGACAAATTGTTCCTCTGCGCAAAATGAAAAACGAAAAAAACAAATTTAGAATCTGCGATTTTTTATGCTGTTTCCATTCCAAACAAAACAATAATAATTAAATTACATTAAGTTCATTTTAAAATGTTCTTGATAGGATTTTAAAATTCGTCGCGACTCAAAAATTGCAAAAAATTCGGACTACCTGTGTTCCAAATCCCATTATTTTAAGTGCCGTAGATTCGTCAGGACTGCGATAACGAAAAACAGAAAAACGAATACTTCCTTTTATAATAGTGAAGATAAGTGCACATGGATGCACGTACGTATGCGTACTGTACTTAGATTGGTAAGGTAAGCTAATAAATTTCACAAAAAAAAATCGCATATTTCTTACTGGTAGTTTTTAATTTGCGAATTAATTTTTTAACTGTTCTTAAAAGTTTAATTATTTGTTTAGGAGCACTATATTCTGAGAGGTGAATATAATATCCTGTCATAATTTAGTGTAGTATTGTTCCGCATATATGGTCACCCCGCTTATATAGTCTGATTTTTCTGAACCGCTGAGCAGACCATAAAACCGTACTGACTGTGCATCGTTAAAACTATGGCAGTCGTACGAGCCTATTTCTGAGTGCTTAAAAATTCTGACTTATCGTGACAGACACTTTGTGCGCATGACTATTATGGATCGTGCTGCAACATCAAGAACCTTATCTCAAGAATTAAGTGTATTGCACAACAACCTGTATCAGCACGTACAATTCGACGTCATCTGCAGCAACAGTGTATTGTTTCAATGCATACATGGCTACAACTACCTATGACAACAAAAGCGACTGCGACTGCAATGGTGTGCAGAACGCCGCACATGGCCAAACGAATCGTATGGCATCTTTTCAGGCGAATTTCAACTATCACCACTATGATTGTATCCTAATCTGACGACAAACTACATAACTCTTTCATTATGCATCGCCGTATCGCTCCGTCTTTTGGTGTTGTGATATGGGGTGCAACTGGATACACACACCCTAGTACGCATTGCCAGTACACTCAACAGCCACTGCTACATCTCTGAAGTTTTGGAGCCTGTTGTCCTCACTTATCTACAGGGCTTGCATGCAAAAAACCTTTTTAGGTAAAATTCATTTTTCAAAAGGATTATCCAACCACTCGTGACCATACAACGTACAGCCATCAATGTCCACCACGTTTCACTTTTTCCATGGCCCGCCCTTTAACCATATCTATCGCCCATCGAACACGTTAGGTCGATGATTGCCAACGACTAGCACACAGATGAACAAATGATGGAAGCACACAGCATGAACTAATTTTTTCCCAAACACCCAACCAAAGCCTCTTTCTACCAATGTTGAGACTTTTAGCATTAGTTATTGCCGCTCATGGTAGATAAACATATACTATTTCTCCAGCGTTCCGCAAGTTCAGCGAGCTGCAATTTTAATATTTCATCCTTGTATGCCTTATGTTATTTTTATAAAAATATACAGCTTTGATATCTCTTGTCGTCCATCGTGTTGCATTTTCGGTGACCAGAAGTGTATTTATAAACCTGTTGGAATGTTACTTGAAATGATATACTTCAGTAAAAGCACGTTTCGTGTACAGAAGCATAAAGAAGCTAATAAAAGAATATATTCCATTAAGTGGTCACAAAGAATAATAAGGAAGAACAGTGTATTACATCAATAATTATCACATACCACCCTTGTATGCACGCAGGTCACAACTTGTGCTTAGTGTTCTATTTTACAGTCGTTACTTTATAATGATATGTTACTTATAATGTGAATCTTAATACTTACATATTATTTTATATTTTTGCAGGATCGATTTGATGGGTGTGTTTATATTTTACCAATCGATGACTGTGTCCAATATCAGTGAAACATCAATTTACAGCGTTAGTAAATGTCTATTAACTTCCCATCCGTGTTTTTTGTTATGAAGTTAAATGCTGATATCTTTTTAGTTAAAGGTTTTTTGATTGAAGTGCACTTACAAACTAAACCCAACGAAAAAGATTGTTTACAGAAAAAATGTAGTGAACTAAACCATTACTGGAATTATTTAAGTATAAGAAGGATAAACGCGTGAGAGAGAACAGTATTCTAGTGATAGGAATGTGACCAGAGTTAAACCGGTAGTGAAATACTGGGTTTGGACATCATTACCGGTTTTCTTAATTATATTCCATCATTAGCTAAGCTTTATTCCTTTATTTTTTAAGATTCAAGGAGCAATTTAAATGACACAGGGAACATGAAATACCTTAAGTATGGGACATGATGCCGTCAGAAATCTATTATCTGGGCAAGGGGCTCATGCCATAGTAATCAAAGTATGAATCTACTCCTCAACTGAATGTAATTAATCACATTTTTAAATGCCGGACCACTGAGGCTTTCGGCGCTACAAGGGGCAAACAGGCGTCTATTTGAGAGGACTTGAGTTGCTCACTAACCACGCAAGATTGACGGAATATTTCTTCCGTGCGGAATGAATACCCAACGTCGGAAATCTTAAGTGGTGAAGTAGGTGATTTTCATCACTACATGTGTGGGCTAGACTTCAGGCTTAAGGCGAAACCTCCGAGAGGGACTAGAATTCATGAGATCAACCTATGTGTCTACGAATGATAAGTAAGGTCCGCAAGGGATTAGGAAAATGGTTCGGGCATCGTAACCATGACAAGTTGTGTGGGTTTCCCCTGGACCACAAATACACTCTAAACCTAACGGTGAGTGGATCCAGGGAGGGTCTAAAAAAGTTGTGTGGGTTCACGTAATAAAACTGGTCACTGAAATCAGACATAGATGCATATGAGAAATTTAACCTTAGTCATGTGATCTTATCCCTTCAAATGGTTTCGACGAAACACCTCGTCCAAGACCTGGTCAATTTTGCTAATGGCAAAATACTTCGTCGGGACAAATCTGCCCAATTACAATAAACCATGTTCAAGCAACAATTATAACAATTCCGTTTCCCAAATTTAACCCTATTTCTATTATTTCGATTTACAACTCTCGAAGTCCCAATGCCAAATTCACTAACGATATTGAAAAATTGCTTAGTATCAATAATCAGGTTGTCATATACAACGATTTCAATGCACACTCTCAGTTCTGGAACTGCAAACATAATTCTAGAGCTGGAGAAAAAAAAATTAACCTTGCCACCCACAAATAGGTATTATACTTTCTAGCACCCACCGAACCAACCAGAATTAACTCTAAATCTGCTATTGTCATTGATTTTGCCCTCCTAAAATATTTTAATTACAACTACTCAATTGATTCTATCCCTGAAATCCCCTATGACCTTAATCCTATCCTCCTTAATTGTGAATTCCGAATCCAACTGCTGAGAGTCATTGAATAGATACATTCAGGAAGATCACACACGAAAAGTATACACACAGGCGCTGTTTTCTTTGACATTGCTAAAGCATTGGACCCAGTCTGGATTCAAGGCCTTATCAATAAAATAACAATTTCCCCGTCCCGTCTTTATTATTCACCTTATTTCTTATTACCTTACAAACAGAAATTATGTAGTCAAAATTAATAATCACAAATCTACTAAAAGAAAAATATATGCTGGAGTTCCGTAAGGATCCAAGCTCGGTCCCTTTCTTTTCAACGTACATGAATGATATTCCTCAAACTCCGACAACACCAAAGTTATTAGGTTCGCAGATGATACTGCAATTTCTACGCAAAATAAAAGTTCCAAATTTCTCCTCGCTGACCTTAACATACACTTATTCTACCTTGAATCCTGACTTGTCGGATGGCGAATCAAACTTAATGTCGAAGAGACTTCAGACATCATTTTTCTCTGCAGAGATCCTACTAAATTTCCACAGCTGAAACTTTACAGACAACCTATCCCTTGGTCTTTACAGACTTATACTTAGGAGTAATCCTAGACTCTCAACTTAATTTGAAGCCGCACATAGAATACATACAAGACTAATTTCGGAAAACTGCCGCAGTCATGTATCCACATACTTCTCGGAGCTGAACATTATCATTAGACAACAAGAAACTAATTTTCTTATACTTCGTTCGGCTGATCATAACATATACTTGGCCAATTTGGGGGTCTGCTCGTGAGACCAACATTAAAAAAGTCGAACGTACAAAAAAATCTTTTCCTCCGCCAAATTACCAAAGCCAGATGGTTCTATCGTATATATATAATAGCGATATAAGAAAAGCTCTTAAAACTCCCTCAGTTAAAAACTTTATCAACAATATCTCTCGCAAATGTTTCTTTGATATTGAAAGAAATACAAACACTGCCATAAAAGAAATTGAAATTTATGGTCCAACGCTCCACCAAAATAAAACATGACCTCGCAAAACTCTTTTTGGAGACTGAAATCTGCAATTCTCCTAATTCTACAATTCCTATCATTTGTCATACCGTCAATAATAACAATACATTTCATTTCGTACAGCCACTGAGAGGCTATTACTATTTTTTATTACTTATTTTTATTTTATTTTATTTATTTATTTATTCATTGTTTTTCTTTCAAGATTTCAATTAGACAAACTTAATTTTGGCTGGACTTAAACTAGTGGTAGTAGAAAAAAAAACTCAATATACTAATATGTTGATGAAAAAAATAAACTGTCAATACATTTTTTTTTTAATTCATTTCTTTTCTTATCTACCAATTTATTAGGATTACCAAATATCAAGGCAGGCCCATTTATCAAGTGCTATACTGTCAATACTGGAGATTGAGGTCCATTTGGAGCCAGGTTCTCCATGACCTCGTGAATACCTTTATTAATTTGATTTAGAATTCTGTGTTCGTATTTGAGAAGATAGCAAGATATTGCGGTCATATTTGAGGATTCCCAAGTATCTCTTCTATTATAAAAGGAAGTGTTTGTTTGTATGTTTGTCTGTTTCTTGCAGCAAAATCCTGACGATTCTATGGCACTTACAGCAATGAGATTTGGCACACAGGTAGACCGATTGTTTTGCAATATTTTGGGTCGCGGCGAATTTTAAAATTCAATCTAGAACATTTTTAAATGAATTTAATGAATTTTATCATTATTGAATGCTTTAGCATAAAAGAGATCACAGATTCTAAATTTATTGTTTTCGTTTCCGTTTTGATTTTGCTCGCATTTTCAAGCCAGACGATAAAAACAAACAATCTTTTAACTGGATTCAATTAGTTCTTTTTCTATCTCTTAGACTGTTAAAGATAGAAAAAAAGTTCAACGGATTTGAGATCTGCGGAAAATTTCACTCTAGATTCATCCTAAAAATATGATTTTCTTTACATAAAAAACTTTTAAATGGAATATATCTTTTATATTTTCGTACGAGATCGTGACGTCACGGTAACTTTCCCTTTCCAAAAATAAACAGATTGCCATTTTGGGAGGCATTGTTTAGTTCTTTTTCGTAAAAGCGGATTCGTTAAAGATTAAAAATTTCAACGGATTTGAAATCTGCGGAAAATTTTACACCAGTCTTTTGTTGAATTGTTCTATTTCAAAATGTATCCAGGAAGTCAAAATTCGACACTTTTGCACAGATATTGTTTTCTTAATTCTACATTTTTCAATTAACTGAATTTCGCTTCTGTTTGTAGTTGCGGTATATTCTCACTATCAGATACATTATTTGTGTCAGATTTAATGATTTATTTATTTCATGCAAAATTTCTTGGTAGTCTATGTACATTTTGATCAACTTTCCTTAAATATAAATTTGAATACATATGATTTGTAGAATCCTGCTTCATAAAAATGAAATATACAAAACAAGCTTTTTGAGTAAGGTGTGTAACTTGTTATTTTAAAATGAACCGAATTTCGTTTCTGTTTGTATTTATGTGTTCCAGTACTTTAAATATTGCAGATCTATTATTTAGGAGTTAAATTTTAATGAAATATTTACTTTCTGCATAATATCACTAGACATGGGTAGTTTCTTGGCGGTATATGTATATTTCGACCAATTTTCTTTAAATCTTCGGTTGAATAATGCCTTGTTGATTGCTGTTTGATAAAAATAAATAAGTAAAACATACAAATCGAAATATTTTTATGTAAGGTGTGTAATTTCTTATTTTAAAACTATCAGAAAATTTTTAAAAAAATCACTTAAAAATAAGATGGGTTACGCTAGATTTAAACGGATAGTTATACTTTTGAGTTCAAATATATTTCAAAATTCTGATATAGCTTTTCATTGAGAGACGATTAAAATCAATTAAATATACATTTGTTTTTATTGATTCATGGGTGTTATAGATATATATCCGGACTCCATTTTCAAGTAACGACATCTGTTATTCTAAAGAGGTGCGTGGTTTACATTTCGAAACCAAATATCTAAATTTAAAAAAGTACCATTAGTATTCGATTTAAAACTGAATGTATGTTGGAGTAAAGGCAATTTTATGGAAGACTTTGTTGATCTTGGAATAATTAGTTAGTAATTTTGAAGTATTCAAATTGTTTTGTCTTAAGTTACAGAAAGTCGCGCGAGTTTGCTTACACTACTGTATAAACTGAAGCTCTTCTTACATAACTTGGATACATGTGAATCATTTCTTGAAAGCGGTGATTTTCTTTTCTGAAAACGCTGTAAAATCGACCTTCTGTTTTTATTTGAGAAATTGTAATCGATTCAGTTTAATTTGTCCATACTGGTGACATATATTTCTAACACAAGCTGCGTTTGCACGTGCCGCAGAATGGAATTTTCTAGAAAAAATGTGTTTGCTTCAAATTAAATTAGTCACGAATGCCTTAACAGTTTTGTTTACCATCATCTCATATTGGTGATGAAATTCGAAAACATCGCTTACCATGTGCAAAGATGACACAAGTAAAAGTTATTCATAGGAAAACTAAGTGCAAGACTATCAAAGTCCAAAATTCACCATTTTTACTCAAAACGAACGTATGGAGATATTCGTAATCACTCCAAAAGTCAAAATAGATTTATCTTGCCGCCTTCAAAAACGCTTTTGAGGTTTGCCTTACAGCATAAGTGCGATGAATATGAAATGGTGTATATGGATTTATATGTCCTGTATACGTCCGAAGTAAATTGTAGAAGCAATACAAATGTTAAAAACGATATTAAAATTTTTTTTTCCTACACTTATAGTATTCATTTCACTTTTAATTTATTCAACCCGAGCAACTAGCTTGCTCAAATCTATTTATAATGAGCAAGCTAGTTCATTATAAATAGATTTAGATAACGTATGAATTATAAGTAACGGATACTGTTATCAATATATATATTGATTGAGAAACCGAATATGTTATGCTCGGGTTTGCTAGTATTATTATAGACAGCGTTCGTAATCATTGGCAGTTCGCTGGTCCAAGACCGCTTAGGCCCGTTGCACACATCCGACTTTTCAACGTGCGGCACCGATGCCCAACTATGCACACATAACCGTTAAATGACGCAAGTACTCATTTCGCGGCATTTGCGATAAATATTCTATCAAAGAAAATATGTTTATTTCGCTTACTTGGTGTAAAAAAGAAGTATATTTTGAATCAAAATAGACGTTACTGGATACAACCATTTATTAATTATTATTTATATTCCATTTATTTATGAAAACAAGGTACATCACACCGGAGAAGCGTGTGCGGCGAGCTGCGGTACAAATTACACGCAAGTTGGTCGTGCGTCGCCGCAGCGGTGCCAGAGGCATGTGTGCACTACTCCATTGGATCTAATGAATCTCAAACAGCACTTGCGTTGCGGCAGCGGTGCCGCACGTTGAAATACCGAATGTGTGCATCGGGCCTAAAAGTACGATCAGTCCAGGAGATTAAAAATCTGGGTGGTCCACGGGACCAGTAGCTTTTATGAGAAAGCGAGTGTGAACTTGTTTTCTTTAAAAGTGAACTTGTTTTGAACTTGAGTGAAACTGGTTTTCTTTTAAAATATAAGTTTCAAACTCCAAAGCCTTACTTTTGGCAAGCTGTTGAAATTTATTTCGGTCACGTGATCGAGAATTCTGAGGTTCGTATCAGCGTATACTGGAGTCGTTTCGTTCCTGTCTCTACATGCAAATACAATAATCGGCGCCTGTTAAATCATTAAGCTGATGACGATGTGCAGGTCCTAAAAGAACGTGCGTTGTGGAGTATTTTCGGTCTCGTTCTTCACTATCGGTGGGTGACGATGTTATGATGCGCTTACTTGACCACGTGGTATATCACACTGTTCTTTTGCGATGGTCGTCTCGTCCGATTTCTGAGAGTGATATTTATTTTAATTCGCCAAAGAAATTATTTCGCTTGCCAATGGCGATTGGAAATTTTGAGCCCTGAATAAACACATTATTAACTAAATTAATTTATTATTTGACTGGCGGACCAGTACATTTTCGTACATACTGGTCCTTGGCACCAGTCAATTTTCTTTTACTTTTCTAACGCTGATTATAGACGTGCTATTTGTTTATTACTTTTGTTGCTTCAACATATTATTTAGTTACTAATGAAATTATAATATGCTGCTTGAAAATTTGTGTACTGAACGCTGTTTTACTTTCAGTGGGAATTTCTCGTAGCTAACATTGGCGGAAATATGGGCATGTTCTTAGGATTATCATTAGTGACCTTTGTAGAAATAGCCGAATTTCTTGTAGACATTTCCATCAAGACATTTTGGTGACTCGAAGACAAATAATACAATTAAGAATATTACAAATTTGATATCAAGATGCTGTTTTTCTGCATTTGAATTCATGGAAGATTTTAAAATCTCACAAATCCCGGTGGCGTTTGCGACCATTTATCCCTATGGGAAGTTTAATTCTGTGATCCCTACCTCCTCTCAAAGTTTTTTCATGAAATGTTGAATCGCCCTGTATACTTCTTTCTGAATTGTAATTTGAAAATACCAAAACAAATTATGTAGCAAAATGTCTTCAATAAAAATAATTACTGTTTGACTTTCTTTCTTTAAAGTTTCTGGATTATATATATATATATATATATATATATATATATATATATATATATATATATATATATATATATATATATATATACAGGTAGAGGACAAAATAATACGAACACCTGTGAAATATTGCAAAATCTTTATTAATAGGGGGTTGGACCACCCTTTGACTGAAGTACAGATTTAATGCGACGTGGGATAAATGCATAAAGGTCATGGACAATATTTAAAGGAATATTAAGCCATTCCTCCAGCAGAACTGTCTGTAATTCCGAAAGTCTGGATGGAGGTGGAAATCGGGAACGAAGTTTGGACTCCAAATATTCCCATAAATGTTCAATAATATTCAAGTCCGGACACTGAGGGGCCAGGCGAGATGTTCAACTTCATCGTCATGCTCTTCGAACCATTCTTGAACACACCTAGTAGTGTGGATGATAGGGACGTTGTCGTCTTGAAAAAGCGGTCGCTCTCCAGGGAATACAGTCTGGACAAAAGGATGGACTTGGACATCATCCCCTAGAATGCTTAGATAGTGATTGAATGTGATCCTCTCATACAGAATAACAAGTGGCCCAAGAACGCGCCAGGATATCACACCCCACACCATAATGGAGCCACCCCCATGCTTCACAGTTGGCAAGAGGCATTCAGGATTAAACGCTTCTGTGGGCGTTCTCCAGACATAAACGCGTCCGGTCGTCTGAAATAGGGTGAATGACGATTCATCTGACCATATTACCTGTTGCCACTGCTGTGGGGACCAGTTTTTGTGATCTCTGCACCATTGGCGTCGCTTGAAAGTATTAGTTGCTGTCACCAAGGGTTTACGAATCGCCACTCTGCCATAAATGTTCGCAGCATGAAGTTCCCTTTTGACAGTTTTTGTTGAAACGGGATATGACTGTTCATTTCGGATGCTATCTCGGATAACGATTGCTTGTGCTTTCGGGCTACTATGCGCTTCAAGACCCGTCTATCCCTATCTGTAAGCTTTGACTTTCGGCCACTGTTGTGCTTTAAAGACGTCGTCTTACCCCCTTTCGTGTAGGCTGTCATAACGGCTGATACCGTACTTCTTGCAAACCCCAAAAAGTTTGCTGTTTCCGTAATCTATGCTCCACCTAAACGCCCTCCAACAGTCATTCCTCTTTGGAACTCTGACAGGTCTGACATTTCAACTTATCACAGAGAGTTCGATAGACGCATGCAACGCAGATGACTGCTGTTGAGAGACTGATACCTTCCTCTTCACTCCCACTAGGTGGCAGACTTCTGTTGCAGGTGGCGCTGCTGTACTGCAGGTGTGAAATACGTCATACTTTTTCACAGGTGTTCGTATTATTTTGTCCTCGATCTGTATATATATATAAAAGGGTGGGAGTGTATGTATGTGGGTGTGTTATTCTCTACACAAATCTACACCGTTTGACCAATTTCTATCAAATTTGGTACACTTATACTTTAGAACACTGAGGACAACATATTCTATTTCTTTCCTGTCTTCAGACCAATCTGTAGCCATGAAAATTGGCACACAGCTAGCCCTAAAAGTGTCCCTCGTAGCCCAATTTTAAAATTTAAAGTTTGTTTTCTTGCAATAAATGGACATGGACAAGGAAACGCGTTCTACTGGGTGTGTGAATTTGCGTTTATACAGGGAAGTAATGGTCATATTTTAGCTGTCGCGGTAGGAAACACGTTCTAAAGGGTTTGTTTATTTCAGTTAACACAGTGAAATGTCGCGGTCATATTTTAAACCCGAGCAGCCCCGGGTTATTCAGGTAGTAAAAGATAAAGTTAGCCAGAATTTAATCGACTATAAAGGAATTTAAGAATTAGAAACTTTAGATACTCATACTTTAGCTGTTACTCTCGTTTTAGAAAATATAACACCGAGAGTACTCTTGTAGTATAACGTTTTGAAGTAGCAGCTGGCACGAGCCTCTCAGAAAGAACAACTCGCAGGTGGTTCTGGACTAAATATTTATTTTAAAATATTTGAAAATCTTTGATACAGTTTGTTTTTGTAATTTTGTACAGGCAGTGTCCTTAGTCTTGGGAACACACGGGGTCTCCCCAGAGCACTCGAAGTAGGCTGTCCGGATCGGTTGAGCTTCTCCAATGACTTTCACTCGTGTGAGTGAAATTCGCAGCTCGGTTGAGCTCGCTAAAAGTTCTGCGTCCGCTCCAAGGATCAGGACCAACAACTCAGGTTTGAGCATTTCATACGTCGGCTCGACGTATTCCCAGGTCGAGAACTTCCCAGAGTCAACGAATAGCAGTCGGGACTCTCGACAGCTCAGGTTTGAGCTTTCCACACATTGTCTCGACGTACTCAAAGGTCGGGAATTTCCGAGAGTCAACGAATAGAAAGTCGTGGCTCTCAACAGCTCAGGCTAGCCTTTTTCCAGTGTTCGGATTATCACTTATCCCTAGAGAACGGGATATCTCGGTAACAAGGAACGGCTCTTCCATTCACTAGGATCAGTTTGATTCATTAGGTTTGTTGACCTCTCTCGAAGCAATATCTTTCGCTTCTCTCTCTAGATGGTTCCAAATCGGTCTGTCCATTGGTGGTTAATTTACCCCTTCATTAGATGGGTTGGCTGGCGGTGAACACATAGGTTTTTGCAGTGTTCCAACAGCTTTCGGCGTCTTTTCGGATCTTCTGGAAGCGGCGGAAATGAATTTCTGACCAGCGATTCGTTATCTACGTCCCGCGGTTGGCATAGTCACAAAGACATCTCGCCTTCACTCCGCGGCGAAAACCAAATTCCTAGCGCTTGATTTGCTTCACAGTAGCTATCCTATAGAAGGATCAACCGATTTAGTGAGAATATCACTAGTTTTATTAGAAAACAAAGAAAATGAAAACAAAGGGGGGGGGGGAAACACGCAGTTACGAAGTGGGCCAAAAGTGTGTGGGAACTCCTGGATAATGTGACGCTTCCATCTCGTGAACATGGCCGTGTAGGAAGCTCAATACTTGGCGTATGTTTGAAGATGTCTCCTCTATTCCCGGTCCAGGCGACCTGAAGGATGTCTGATGTAGAGGTATTTAGTGATTTCACAGTGACTTCCATTGTGCAGAGGAGTTTCTTCATATCCACATGAACAGAGAAGTGTACCCTTCAGTACAAATCTACTGACTGGTAAGAGTAGGGCCATGACCTACAAAGAACTGCGACGTTCTTCTATCTTTGGTGAGCATTCTGTTGGTCTATTTCGGTAGACTTTACTGGAGTCTCCAGAACATTCATTTTACCAGAATGAACTCCCTAACCTGCTGTCGGAAGTGACTGGGAAGTCGCTTGACTTCCAATTTGTCATGTGGTCTATCATTGGCAGCTTTTTTGCCTGCCTAATGGTACGTGGAACTTTATCCAAAAGACAAAAAGACTTCAGATTTAGTGTGTTTTGGGATATCTTGAATTATATTCGTTTTTTTTTTTTGGGGGGGGGGGGGTACCTGAAGGGCAGCTTGGCTATCTGGATGGATTTGTGTTGGTAGGTAGGTAAGTATTTAATAAACGTCGCATAGGAGCGATACAATGGCTACTGGCGACGGTCTGGGATCAACCCCCAAAGAGATAGATTCGATGACAACACCAAGTAATTTTGAACCACGGTCAGATGACGAGACAACACCTGAGCTGTCATCCCACTGTCCAAAATTCCTCACCACGCCAACGTGAAGACATTTGAGGTCATGACAGATTTAACGTGCTCCAGCTCCCTTTGTACAAGACGCTCTTAGTTGTCTGAAATCTACAGCTGAGCTGGCGACATTTTTGCAGCAGGAATGGACACAAATACCCATAGCTATATATCAAAACCTTGTTGAGAGTATGCCCAGAAGGGTTGCTAGTGTAATTGCAGCACGTAGGGGACCATCCCTCTATTAAAGCATGTATTATTTCCCTTAAACCATCACATCTTGCTGTCCGGTCCATTATTGTAGGGTAGTGTATATTAATCATCAACATTATTGTGAGTAATTTTATGCACTAACTGAGCGACGACGAAACTACTGTAAGTGAACATTAAAGTATAGGATTACATGGGGGTGGCGAATTATGCTTCTCTCATACATAACGTGACCATTTATCTTTTCCCTCAAAACGGGACATCTTCTATTTTTTAGGTAATAGTGTGGGTATACAAGAAAACGCATATTTCTTAATGAACAGAACAAACCTGAACTCGTGAAAATAAGTAATTTATGTGGTCTATTTTTCTGTAGAACAAACCGGCTTAAGTATATTTGGTGCTGATTTTAAATACAAATGACATTATTGGCAGGATTTCTTAAAAATTATCTTGGTAATTGACATTGGTTTAAGAACTACGAGTTGAAACTGTCTTTTTTCGCTCGCCCATAACTTATTCATAAGACCAAATACCCTTTCAACGGGTGCAATAGCGAAAGATGCTTGAGCTGTCTAAGCTCGTGACCCAGCGAGCTAGTAGGCTATTGAGCGACTTCCATATGTGAGAGACGTATTGCGCATGCCGTCATCGCCACGCTACTCTACCGGATGTTTTTATTTTTCGCACACTTTTTTTGAAATTGTTATAGTGGGTTGCTCTCTTTCTGAAAACGAGACATTTCGGTGTCCAGAAGCTGTACTTGGGGACAGCGGGACAGCCTACTTAAAAACGGGTTGGTCCCATTCAAAACGGGACGTATATTTACATTGCCATGCACCATGCCCATTTTAAGCTAAAGTTCATTTCTGTTTATGGTGTACTTATATTAGATTCGATACCGTAACCCAGAGATCTTACCGTGTACTATAATTAATTACCATACGTCCCGGGGTGCCGGCCAGTAACAGCATATAGTTTTGTCCCGTACTAAAGTAACTGCTTCTCATGACACGAGAAATTTTGCATGTTTTACATGCGTTTTGAAAATGGCACTGACATTGATCCTTTGGAAGTACTTTTGTCTTCAGAAATTTTCCCGATCCATCCAAAATGCTACAGGAACCACCACTAGAAATAAGAGCGAGTATTCATATTAGCATGAGCGTACAATATTATTACTTGTTCCGAAATCGGAATATCTGTATAAATATTAATTAAGTCTATGGTAATCTGGCTGTAAGTTGTTGGAAGTAGTAATTGCTAAGGCATTTTGTTCTTCAAACAGTAATGTACGGAAAACTGAGAACTTCAATCATTTCAACAATCTGGTTTGTCACTCCACGGTCATCTTTTGTTACAAGAATTCAAATTAGGCCTGAGTCTATGGTTAAAAGTACAGTAGAACTCCAACTATCCGAACTCCAGCTATCCGGATCGCTTTGAGAAAAAAAATGAAATCAGCAAAATCCTAATTTTAAAAGTTTCTTATCGGTGAATGATTAAAACAAAGAGAACTAAATGTCAGTTCAGAACAAAATAAGCATCATACTGAAGATTTCTGGATGTTCCGAGTTCAGTGCAGAGGACGTAGGCGAGTGACTGGTGTGTTATTCTTCGGGCCCCGGATTCCAAATTCTCAGCGACGATGAAATCATTCAAAGTGTGAGACAATAACTCATTGATGACAAGGAAGATGACGACGATGTTGCTACAAATGGATGGATCTTCAGCTTGAGTGCGATCATATACAGCTACTCCCTCGAAGCGCATGCGAGACGAGTAAAGACAGCTAAACAACTCACTTTGACCGATATGTTCAAGCAATGATACATTTTAATACAGTATGTAAGTACAAAATGGAAACAAAATTATTTTCATAGTCATTAAATTACATTACTAAAGCAAAATGCGTTTTTTTTTTTTTTCAAAAAATAGCCTTTTTATCGGAAGTTTCCCAATTATCCGGATTGGATCTTATCCCCATTGATCCGGATTATTGGAGTTCTACTGTATTTAATACCAGGATTAAAATGCTCATTGATCACAGTTTGAAAAAATAACTGTAGTCTGCTTCTTAAAAATGTCCGTTTGAAAGAAAATCAATATGGTTACCATACCTATGAATAACTTATAGATTTTCACTCAGAATAAAAAAAACTCGAGTGCATAACAGTTTTATACTTCTTCCGAAAAGTAAATATGTGCATAAAAATTAATTAAATCGATGGTAATCTTGCGGTAAATTGTTTGAAGTAGAAAATTGCATAAGCCTTTTGGTCACTAAACAGGAATACATGGAAAACGGAGAATTTCCATCATTAGAGTACATAATTTGGTTTTTCGCTCTACAGTCATCTTTTGTTACAAGAGTTCAAATTTGACCGGACATACTCTAGGGAAGAGTGCTCATTGATCAAGATTTGTCACGTATTTAACAATTAAATACGGTAAGCCTACTTAAAAATATCCCAGTTTGAACGAAAACAAATATGATGCCCCTAACTATAAGGTAGTTGAATTAACGTCGTACTTGAGCAACACAGAGAGCTATTGACGAAGGACCGGGATCTGCGGTCAGGGAAAGATCCGAGGACAACAACTCGTCATTTTTAACTACTGTCATATGACGCCAAACTATAAGTACCAAAATGAATTGTTCCTAAATGTCTAAGATGTCAGTTCGACAGGTTGCAGGCAACATAACGTGGTCATATTCAACCCATCATTACCTAAACCATTTGATTAATACCGCTCAAATCTACTTATTTGAATGAATAAGCTATTCACATGTGCGAATCAATAGCAGCGACCCAGTATTTGATCTTTTACGATATTGTTAATATTGTTTTCTTTCGCCATCATCACGCAAGGACTCTGTTTCAGAACGGAAGTTGCTGCATATGCTCCTCTAGCTCATTATACTAGACATTGATTTTCAGACACCATCACACTCTCCATTCATTTGGAAAGGCGGTGTCCATTTTCTGAGAATTCTCGTAAAAAATTCTTATTGTCGATAAAATCTACCCCACTATCAACAGAGTAACCTCCATTTTATGTTTTAATGCCACAAAAAAATGACGCCTAAATAATGGATGCATTCAAATTTTGTCAGACAGCATGATATACTTTGGGTCGATTAAAATTAGAAGTGACCATGTCGACATGGACATGATCCTTTAGCGCAGCTCGATGTCATATCTTTGTGATCTTTATTGTTAAACAGATACAAAGATATTTCTTCATTCTAGAACTGATCTGTGGTACGTTGAAATCGAAGTAATTTATTCCCAAGATGGCAAGAGGTAGACTTTATTGATGGGGAAAATATTATTCCTGCCTTAAAATCAAAAAGGTTTGATTTCTTGAAAAATGTGGATAACGAAAATTTTCAACCATTAGTATTTCTTATTTACTTCATAAAATGTGCTGTTCGAAATAATTTTTAATAATTAATTTAAAATTGAATTTCTTTAAATGAAAGGTTTCAGGCTACATAATAAGCCACACTTCAAATTTTAAAGGTTATAAAAACTATAGTTGCTTCTTCTTTATTCGCAAGAGTATCATGTATTTTAAACTTTTGAGTACTGAGAACTCATTTACATTAATCATAAATATTTGTTATCCTCTTGAAATTTTAACTATAACTTTTTTTTATATAAATATGTAACATATACTTCTGTAGATTATCACTAAGTTTCCCGGAGCCCTTCAAATATATTCTTCCAACTATTACTGAGTGCTTTTGTTTTATTTTAAAATATTTAAAAAAAATGGAGGTACGTTCATTTTCAAAAGTAAATCAATTTGTAAAATTATAACAGTGTTTGAAAATTTGTAAAAGAGGAAACATAATGGGTTAAAAAATTATGCAAGATGTATTAAATTTAATTAAAAATTATTTATGAAAAAAAGTAAAAGTTTTGTATTTGGTAATTATTAATTAACGTCGTCTTGAGCAGCATAACGGGATTGACGAAGGTCCGGGATCAATCCCGTAACGGTAAGATCCGAGGACCGTATCACGTAATTTTGAACCACATAAAAGTTTTGGAAATGAGAATTTAAAATCATGTAATACAAGTAACTTAAGACATTAAAAACTGTTATGTGGAATTTTGATAAGTAACCTGTTAGTAAAAAAACTGGACCTAAATAGCGTATTGTTCAAACTGGTAATCTGGATAAAGTATTTGTTTTCATTCGTAATTTTAATCAATTTCTGTATATATTCCGTATTGGGTAACCTGAAGTGAAATCCTCATGTGCCTGTGTCTTGTTTACTGTGAAAATTTCTTTTATAACCGAAACGACTTCTTTTTGCTCTAAATATAATTGAAATTATAATTTAAATTAATTCTGTTATTTAAAATTATTTTCTGTAATTAAAGATTTAATTATGTTATTATATAAAATTTCATTTTTGTAGATTTTCTCAGATTTAAAGCCTTTACTTTGCTTTATTTAAGAAATAGCATCTACTATAAGCGTTCTTAATTGATCATATCTGTTGATGGTAAAATGTATAAAATGTTACTCATACATTTCATATCTTCATATCTATTAAAATTCATTACACTGAATATAACATCCATATTCACTTAAATGGATTGCATACCTCTAAATGAAATAAAATTATCCAAAAATATAAACATGATTTTGTTTGCTTTTATGGTGAGCATTCTTATTTCTGATGCATGACAAAATGCCCACCTCAGTCATGTTACAACACTTAGCTCTCGGACATATATGTATTCGTACCAATTGCATCCCATTTATTTGTCAAAGGTGATACAGTATATTTTAACCTCTAAGCCTATTTTCTTCTTAGCTCACATTTTCTTTTTTAAGCTGATTTGTATCTTCCAGATTTCTTATTGCTTTCTGTAATAAGATTGCATAATAATTTCATTTGAATGGCGATCTTTTCCGTGGAGTTTTAACACTATTATTCAGTTCCACGTCTCTCAAATCAAGCTTATTTAAACTAAGCGGCAAGATTGGTAGATAAATCACGTAAAGATAGATACTTAATTGTTTATACCCATTGCTGCCATTCGTCAATAAACATATGTCGATTTCTGTGCCAAGAACATAGCGAAGTAAATATAAAAATATAATATACAATATTATTTTATGTTAAATGTAGATGGACGTGGGCTTGTTTTTCGAACACGTTTCCAGCACTTGAAAAATAAAACATTCCAAGGAATGAATACCGAATTGATATAAGATAGTTAATTAGTCAACAATAACTAGATTCAAGTGTAAGCAACATGTAGATAAATTACATTTAAAAATAAATTCCAGTATATTTCCTGCTACGGCATTTGAGTAACAAACTTAAAATCTAAACGTTCCGTCTGGTTTGTTTGTTGACTGAAAATCTCTCTCATAATGCATTTTACTCAAAAATAAAAGTACTGTAAACTCTAGATCCTTCCTAAGGCTTTATATGCTATATAACTTCCATATTCTTATAAATTATTGTAGCCATAATATTTAAGTTACAGTAGGGATGTAATTTTATTAACTGCAGTGTACATAATAGAGGTGATAAATAATAATTTACAATTAAAATGTTTTGAAGTACTGTATATTTCACATTTGTGTAAGTAGAAATGGCAAGATCCTCTACATTACAAGTACTAAGTTTGTCGTAGATAAACACCCAAATTAGTTGCATATTAAATGTAAAATACATAACATTGCCTCAATAAATGTGTTTCTGTTCTTTAAATAATACCTTTGGATTATATTTAGATAAAATATGTATGCTGAACAGTCAAATACTCCCCAAAATGACTTAAAAGAAAAAGAACTGAAATACTCACCAAGCAACATGGGTCCTCTGCGTGTAAAGGTAAGTAGGTCGAATATGGCAACATTAGTTTATTTTATAATATAAAAGAAATTATTATCACAAAATGCGCTATGTAATTTATGCTGAAATTTTATAAAAATTATTTTCATGTCTATCAATGTCTTTATTCCAGTGCCTTTCGTTGATCACAATACGAGTTATAGAAATTAATTTTTCGTCGAAATATTGAAATCCCGCAACATTTATGGATTATAAACAATAGCAAATTCATAATCTTCGTAGGTGTAAATGAAATTATAGAATTTCAACTGTTTGCAAAACCGTTTCTTTTTCTAGGACCTTCAGAAAGTTTGATATCCCTATCCAAAATATTTTTGCAAGTAATCCCGAAACAATATTGGAACTTAATATTAAGGGTTGTATTTATTTAGCGGGGAAAGACAGAACTCCAAATGCATTTCCCCAACTAAATATTTTGCTTTTATTGAAAGTACACCAAGGCACTTTTCTGAAAAAAATATATGGATAAGCGGATAAAGATTCATAGATTTCAAATGAGATTCAAATCTATGGTGAATAGATGTGGACCTCTGATATGATTAAGAGTTAGGTATGAGTACGATTTCTAATACCACTGTGCAAATTCAAAGAGGCAATAGGGAGCCCGGATACCCCCGAAATATTATTGACGTTGAAAAAATAATTCATTTGGTCGGCTGAATAGATGTAAATCGCAGTTTTATTAATCACTTAAGAAGGAATATCATGGATAGGTTTCAAAACAATCAATTATAACGCTAAGTGATTCACAAATCCGACTTGTAGTAGTGCCATAGAGATTAAGTTCAATCGGCTGGGCATTAGAAAAATACGTTTTCTGTCGAAAAATAAAAAATTATAAGCATTTTATAGTGTTTTATAACAGGGTGTCCATAAAATAATGTCCCAGTTTCAATGGTATATCATAACAGTTTGATTTAGACTATTTACCACAAATCATAAATCAAATTGAAGATAAACTAACCTAGTTTTTCTTATAAATGTTCAATATGTGCATCTTAAGTTATACGGCACACATCCAACCTAAAGTACAATTGTTCCCGCACTTTCGTTAACAAGTCCGGAGCAATAGCATCTTCAATTCTGTGTCTCAAATCTGTCAAATCATTAGGTAGAGGCGGAACTTAGACACGTAGATAAGGACCGAAGGAGAAAATCTCATGGCGTTATGTCAGGTGAACGTCGAGGCCAGCAAAAAAGAGCTCTGTCGTCTAGACCAGTGGTCCCCAACCCCCGGGCCGCGGACCGGTACCGGTCCGTGGATTATATGGTACCGGGCCGCCCAAGGAACATTAAATTATTTCCATTTTATTTACTGTGGTGTATTTATCTCGTGTTTGTGCGGTTCTTATCTATGAAATGTCCACTCAAATTAGGAGGTGGTAAATCAGAACTTGAAATTTGTTCTGTTACTAGAGCTTCAATTATGATTTCTGAATTCTGTATGTCTCTATTTTCCAATTTTGACAAATGTGACAACTGTTTTCAAGTTGGCAAAGTAGCTGCATTTAAAGCAAAACTCAAGTTGTGGGGACGGCGTGTGAACAGAGGCATTTTGGACATGTTTTAGACATTAGTGCGGATTTTAGGCGAGACTGAGCCTAAACATTGATTTTCCCAGTTGGTGCGCGATCACCTTTCTTTGCTTTTAAAAGAGTTTGAGCGCTACTTCCCAACTACAAAAGACCCACGAACTAGTAAGGAATGGATCCGCGACCCATTTGTCAACAAATCAGGTGAATCTAGCATGTCTGTGCAAGACGAAGATCAACTGCTGGAGATTGTAAATGAAGGCGGCCTTAAAACTACGTTCGATACAACAACTTTGCTGGTGTTCTGGATTAAAGTCATGGCGGAATACCCTGAGTTTGCCACTATAGCACTTAAATCTCTATTGCCATTTCCGACAACCTATCTGTGAATCGGGGTTTTCTGCAGTGACAGCAACCCAAACAACGGAATAAACTGGACGTAAGCAACACACTTCGGGTGTCATTGTCTAAAATTACCCTCAGAGAAAACCTTCTCGTTGCAAAGAAACAAACTCAGGGTTCTCATTGATTTAGTGTTCTAGTGAGTTAAAATGTTAAATCACTTTATATTCCTTTTTTGGTGTAACTATTTTATTTTGAAGGCATGTTTAAATACAATTAAATTAAAATTATCAAATCAAAACAATCTAAAATATAAACAGTCAACGCCCCCCCCCCCCCAGTGGGCCGCGTTAAAATTATCAAACGTTGATCCGGTCCGCGGCGATAGAAAGGTTGGGGAGCACTGGTCTAGACCATTACTACCAATCCAACGGTCAGGAACTTCGACGTTCAACCAATCTCGTTCAAAGAGATTCCAATGGGAGAGGGGCTCCATCCTGTTGCCAAATGAAGTTTACAGGTTCACTCTCTACTAATTGGGGAAAGAGCCAGTCTTTCAACATATCCAGATAAGCCACCCCTGTTACGGTAAGAATTGGACTTTAGGTTGGATGTGTGCCGTATAACTTAAGATGTACGTATTGAACATTTGTAATAAAAACTAGGTTAGCTTACCTTCAATTTGATTTATGATTTGTTATAAACAGTCTAAATTAAACTGTTGTAGTTATACCATTGAAACTGGGACATTCTTTTATGGACACCCTGTATTTTTAAACAGATTATAATATGAAAATGGTATTTCTCATCACGAAAATAAGCATTTGGTGTTTTTCGCCTGCATACTTTACTCAGTTCAACGCACAATGTCTCAAATTATCTAAACTTTCCTTTTCAGCGTATGCGACCCAGGAAAGAAGAGTTAGAAAATTTGGCCACGGAATTTGCTGCTAACAAAGTTTCAGCTGCTGGGATATCTTACATTGTAAATTCACGTTCTGCAATCCGACGATTACTGTGGTTCATAGGTGTACTTACCTGCACAGTTTTCATGGGATACATGACCATCAAAGTAATGTTAGAATATCTCAGTTATCCCAAAATGCTTATAAAAGAGGTATGTTCAATTGCTACAAAATAATACAGATGTTAAGTAACGTATTCGTGATTTCAGGCTTGATTTGTTTTATCAATGTAAAATAAGTGCACGTAAAATGGGAATACTGCGATAAACTGCTGCGTGTTATTAAATGTGGGACAGCGGGAAGTTATCAAAATCGATCTCAGTATTATGAAGAAATACTTCTTTGTTAAAACAAGGCAACCATATTCTGCTTTTGGGCCTTTTTTTTTAATTGAAGAATTTTTATTTTTTATGGTGAAATTGTTTTAGAGGCATATTTAAATAAACAAATATTTAAGTGGAAATACGTTCAGAAGTATTCATATTGCATGATCCGTCATAAAATATGTTTGTTTGTCACAATACCAGACACCAGTGTAAAAATTAAAACTCGAGAATAAAAAAGTAACATGACTCTGGAGTGAAATGACCTTGGTGAGGCCCATTATTGCGAAGAACTCAACAAAGGCTGCCATGCAAAATCGTGAATGGTGATCGTCAAAGTGATTATCTGTTTCGTCAGATTGAAATCGTACTATGGCTTCCGATACCGAATAATAAACTCTAAAATGAATACGACTCCTAGAAATGCATCGAAATGTGTTTTCGGCTCACTTCTCACATCTCAGCGGAAAAAAACATAATTTTAAAACTTATTTTCTCGGTGTTGTCTCTTTCGCCAACGAAACTCTTAATAACTTTTCAAATAAACTCATTAAAAATAGTTCTTATGTAAGAAAGTTAATGTTACTGTGTGTGTACACATTTTAAAAATAGTTTAACTCCAAGGAATTACTTGAGAGACGCTTTTCAAAACCATGGATCTTTGGTATACCAGAACATTACAGATTTGACAAAGAAAAAGGCAGTGACCGAATGCCGACTAACTGGACATCTTGCTGAACACTTCATTTTGAGAGCATTTTCCTTTAAATTTTGTGGACAAGAGGAATAAAAGGACAAGGAGGCTAACCATTTAAATTGTCGTGCTGTTAGTGCATCTGCTGAGGATGGTTGCTACTGAGAAACAAGATGCCAAATGGGTCTATTGACCTTTTTCCTTCTCGTGTGGCCCCGTTTAATAGTTTGTGTTCCTATTTATTTGCCATTGTACTTGTATTCCCCGGTATTTGTAACTCACTATTGGAAATAATAATAAAAAATACGTAGCTAAAAATATCACAACCTTAGAACCAAAATAATATGTCTTAGAAGTTAAAGTAATTGCTTTCATACCAATTCTAACATATGTCGCCATTTCTTTTTAACCCTCCAAGTAGTTTTGAACAGATATCTCGTCCATCAAGATTTAACCAACTTCGTTGATGTCAGATATCTCGTCATCATCATAATTGGTCCGATATTGTGATGACTCGATCAAGAGTTATCATCAGTTTTTCTGTAATGACGAAATATCTCCTCCACCAAAATCTGATCAGTTTTTTCTAATGAAAAAATATATCTTCCATCAAGTGATAGTGACGATATTTCTTTTCAAGACAATCACCAAAAGTGTTAAGAGTCATGCTGTATAAAGTGTAGCTCGATATAATTTTTAGTAAAAAAAAAAAAGACTTTTTTTGCCACTTTACCGATTTTTCTCTGTGGATTATTTGGAGGATTAACTGTTGAAATAATTCGTATATTTAGATTATTTAGCTATTCTCAAAACTTTATATAATATTGAAATTCCCTAGGATATTATTCTTCCAAAATTAGAATTTCCAGCTGTTACAGTTTGTTCACTGAATCCTATATCAAGCAAAACTGTACGGAATACAAGTCTACAAAAGTTTCTGGAACTGAAGAAAATGCTCAATAAAGCAGTTTCCATAAGGTAGATATAAATTTGAAATGTATTCCGTTTCTAGACATTAATCTATACTCTTTTGAGTTAGGCTTTTAGACTATTATTAAAATTCGTGATTATTTGTAGGCGATACTTTTAAACTATATATTACTTGGTTAACTAAAAGTACCTTGAAGTAACCTATAAAAATTATATTTTGGGTGTGGGAGTTCAATATTTCATTTATTTATTTTCAATTTTTCAAATCTTATTCGCTGTAAATGACACGATTTAATAGTATAAAGTGGCTTTTAGAACATTAGTTTTAAAGCTTAGCAGTGCTGTTTATTTAAAGTATAAATTATATCTATTGAAAGCTAACTCTAGTTTTTTATAAGTATTTATACTAAAATTACGGAAATAGTTTTTTCTGCTTCCCCAAAATACTTAATTTTTTGAAGTTTACTAAAAACAAGACTTAATATTTTTAGACATTCTAAGAATATTATATTCTGGTGACTAACTCCAATATTCCTTGGCAATATTAGGATGATCAATTAAGATAAATAAGTTAGACTCGTATGTTTGCAATTAATTTTTCGAAAATATCTTTTTGGAAATGAGTTAAATGGTACTTGATAAACAATTCTCAAAAGTTGTGCCTCGAAATTTCTTAGAAAGAAAGAACCAAAATGTTAATAAAAATTTATTTTCTAATTTTAAAATTCTAAAATACGAAGAAATGTAAAACAAATTTAAAAATGCAAGATAAATATATTTACTTATTGATTAAATTATCAGTTAAATAAACGCTACCAACAAAGTTGTACCGTTTTAAAAATATATTTAAGGTATTATATGAGGTATTAATTTTTGCCTCTTAGACATAACTCAACAATGCAAGAAAAATGCAAGAAAAACCAACTGTGCAAATGGTCATGGTTCAAAGAGGCATGCAACTGTGCGGAAAATCCGTGTTTGACTGAGTTTTGCCTAGCACACAATAGCTCACACTGTACTTGTTCTGAATCTTTCTGCCAACGTAAGACCAGAAACAGTTTGTGCAAACTCTATCCAAGCTCCCTCTCTTCGATGACGAAGCTCGAATGTGTGTGTGAAGGAGCCTCAACCCAAGAATTCATTGAATACGCTTCAAACGTAACAATGGACAACCTCCAAGGTGAGCAAAACAGCATTCAATTCCATTTTGCTAAATAAACTTAAGTCCAAACTCCGGATGTACTTCTGGATTGATATTATATAATTATCATAAAAATTACAATGCAAATTCAATGCCGTTCCTAGGATGTGTTTGCTAATATTATCTAGATCATTTTATGTAGGATAATATTATCTAGGTCATTTTCGAACATTTGAGTTTTGAATTCGAAAAAGTTCCATGAAGAAAATGGCTGTACTTCGAAATATTTTCCAAAGCAGGTATTCATGCTAGTTGTAGTGAAATTTATTTTTTTTTAGAATAGCTTGGTTAATGAAACATTTCCAATCAGTGGCTTTTTATTTCAAGCTAAATGTAGGGGGGAGGTAGTGTTTCCGTGGAGTAGCATATTTCCTGTGTTGGTTTACGAATACGACTTCTGCACTTAGCTAATAAACGCTCCAAACATTGAATTTTGAATAGATGTATGAGCAGCTCAGAAGTCAATGCGGTTAAGTTCAGAAAACAAAAATTGAGAAAATGAATGTTTTTTTATACATTGTGTGGTTTTTAAAATTTTTAGCTTATTAATTTGATTAGATAAGTATATAAATCTTTTTTTAAAGGTAGGCTCAACAAAAAAACAAGATATGTACAGGATGTGCAAATAAAAACGAAAGAAAAATTAATATAAAAATGGATTGTTCTGTGTTTCATCAGTTCATGTTGTAATGTATGGAATCGTTCACAGATGCAACTTCAGAACTGGTGAAGTATATGAATATTTTTTGGGTGAAAGTATATAAATCCATTTTTAATAGGTAGGCTCTGCAACAAAACAAGATGCGCACAGGATGTCCAAATAAAAACAAAAGAAATTTATGTAAAAATAGATTGTTCTGTGTTTCATCAGTTCATTTTGTAATGTATGGAAACGTTCGTAAATGCAACTTCAGAACTGGTGAAGTATATGAATCGTTTTTTGGTGAAATTATATAAATCTATTTTTAAAAGGTAGGCTCTGCAACAAAACAAGATACGCACAGGATGTCCAAATAAAAATAAAGAAATTTATGTAAAAGTAGATTGTTCTGTGTTTCATCAGGTTCATATTATAATATAAGGTATTCATATGATATTAGGTACAATTAATGTATGGAAGGGTTCGTAAATGCAACTTCAGAAGTGGTGAAACGGAGGTCCTTTGACGGATTATTTTCTGTTTGACACTTTTTGCAAATAATTGTTTACGAACACGGCCTCGGTGTTACCAACACACATCGAAAGAGAAGAATTTTGTCTTTATTTCAAAGTTTATGCAAAAAAATATTGAAAAAAAAAGTGGACTTATTCACATTGGCTTCCGAAATTATTATGCAACCTATTCAGAAGCTGTAAAAAGAAGGGTTTCCTAAAAAGAAGGGCGCATTGGCTTCTGAGCGACTCGTATAATTGATTGGTCAACGCCAATTAGATTGAACGACAAACCTCCTCAAACTATGATAAACTACATTTTAAGGTAACGTCCATCTATGCATCATGCGAACGCATTTGAGTTGCTGAAGTAAAATATTTGCATTCCATCTGGTTTGCTTATTTTCCTGAAATTTCCACTCATTCCGGTCCCATAGATTGTTTCATAACATACTGAGGCATTGAATCTCCAATGGAATATAGAGAATGCTTCATAAACTTTATTTTCCAGAACATGTTTAATATTGGGAAACAAATCTACTTTAACATTTTATGTATGCGAAAAAAAAAACCCGCTCTTAGCTTAATTTTTTTGATTGAGTGTTTCACTAAAAATTATTTTTTCCCAAAAGATACCGATAAGGCGTAAAGCTTCGTTTTCGGTAAATTTGATTCTAAACTTTATATTTACGAATTTTCTTTACCAAAATGTGTCAAATGTTTCTTTACAGAGTTGCTTGACTCAATAGAAAATGTTGATTTGCGTGAGATGATAAGAGTCATCAAGACATCAGAAACATACGACTTAGTGGACATCGAGGAAGCCCTGATGCCTTCAACTTCTGATTTGTATGCGTACGGTAGCTCGTTTGATGACCTCATAGCTTCTTGTAGTTATGAAGGGACTCACTGCCACAGAGAGTAAGAGTGCTGAGCATTTATCTTATAATGTACTTCTGCAAACGGATGATATCTTAACAGACACTGTTACTTTAAATACCTTTTAAATAAATAATATATGCTACAAACATAAAAATCATCAGATATGACTAATAACGATGAAAACGACCTCTGTCCAAAGGGGGAAGTCTAGATGCCGTACCATCTTACGATAGATATACAGACTTACCTTTGAAGAAATCTCGAAAATCACAGCGCCTGTAAACAGAATTAGGAAGACTCCTCCAACTCATGACTGTGGTTACACCTGTAATCAAGTGGGTGTCACCCTTGATAAAATAGGCAGAAACTTTTTGTTTGAAACAAAACTGATGAAAAAAATTTCCTAATTGGAAGAATGGACGATTTTGTTGATTTCCTTATTTATAAGAATAGCCTATTTCTCTTAATAATTCAATTACCTACCTTATTTTTGACGCATTTTATGTCTTCCTGTAAAAATTTTAATGCCCATTTAACTTGTTCCACGTAACTTGCATCAAAATTGCGAAGAATATCACATATTCATCACCTGTTCGTGGTTTGAATAGAATCCATAATGAACTGAAATAGGTATAGACCATTTCTATAATTTTTTTCATATTTATTACTCATTAGTATAATTGTTTAATGTTTGACTACCAGTTTGGTGCCTTTTATTTTATTCTAACACTTGTCATCCTAGCTTTTAAAATATATATTTTCCAGATAGTTTAGTTTGGTAGAAGCGGATGAGAACTATAATTTGATCATATTGCTTGCAGATAAAAATACGTCAGTGACCCATTGCCATTCATATTTTCAGGAATTTTACGGTGCTTTATCACCCTAACTATGGAAAGTGTTTCATGTTTAATTACGTTGGAAAAGGTTCTTCGGAAATCGAACAACCAATTAAAGTGCACAGCTATGGAAGCAACAGTGGTAATAATTATCGTATAATATTGCTTTTTAATCTAATCAATATTTCATTTTATAACCTTGATGTGTCTACGTTCTTCAGTCTACGTTTATCGCGGTGGCAATGACCTTGGCTCTTTTTTTTGGCGCACTTCTAATGTTAAAATTATCTCAAAAAAAATTTCACAACTGAGAGTAACACGTTTCAGAAACACATTTGTAAACGTTTTAAATGTATATTGCATATGTAAATAATATAAATATACATAAACAAAATATATAATAATACATAAAATATAATCTGAGACGACAGCAGCACTGTACTGTGACATAAATTAAAGTGAAAAAAAATTCCACAACTGGCTAAAAACCATTAAAAGAACCAATGAAATCAAAGAAAAAAATTTAAATACCAATGAAATCAAAGGGTAGTTTAAAATTAAAATAACCATTAAACCAACCATTCATAAGAGTAGTAAATGATTGCCATGAGAGTTATTCAAAAATGTCCTCCTGATTTGCCATTTAATTTCGTATGAGGTTCATATGAGCAGGGATACTTTGTAGGTGTATCTCATGGAATACTGACAATTATTCAGATCTAGAATATATCATTTCCAATCCCTTTTACTTTATGATGTTTCACAATAAAGACTAAAAGTAAATGTGCCTATTACTCGATCATTCTCTATCTATAGGTCTTCAACTGATACTTCGAGTGACGGATCGAAACACCTTGGGTTTGCTTAGACGTGAAATAGGGGCCAGGATTGTGATCCATGACACGCTAGCCCTGCCTTTTGTGGCCGAGTATGGAGTCAACGTCCGCCCACGAGACATGACTGCAGTGGAACTATCTCTTTCAACAATAGACCGACTGGGGAAACCATGGGGAAACTGCCTCGATAACAAAAAGAGGATGTTCAACGGAGATCCCTATTCTATCTTGGTCAGTGTCGTATGAATATATTCATCACCGTTACTCAGAAATGATAACGATGGGGAATATAGTTGTGAGCTCCTGCTTTAAAAATATTCGTCTCATTTGGCTGACTCAGTATCCTCAGGAATCTAACCATAGCCATTATGGCCTGTTTATTTATAGCAGAATAATTCTTTTAAAATTCTAAACTAATATACCCTTAACCTTCCAAGTGGTTTCGACGATTTGTCTCGTCATCAAAGTATTGCCCATTTTTTTATGGTAGCGAGATCAGGATCTGGTCAGTTTTCTTCTAATGACGATATACCTCGTCCGTAAAGATCTGGTGAATATTGCAAATGACGAGATATAACCACCAAGCCACAAAGAAGGTTAAAGAGTTAAAAAAAATAGTCTTGGAGTTTGCAAAAATTTTAACACGTCCTCTTAAATATTACATTTAAAATACTCAAAATTAATTTTTATTGGGATTTATTTATTACTAGCCACTTTGAGGCCATCACGGCATTTCCTGTGGCGTTGGTTTGGTTTGCAAACCAAATAGGAATGCATAGCAATTACTGGGGGTTGGTGAGCATTAGCGAGTAGCGCTTACACCTGACCCCACGAAAACAATTGTCAAGGGCAACGCCGTGCTGGCCTCACAGTGGTTAGTCCCTTATAAAATGTATTATAAAATCTTAGAAATAAATCTCAGATTGTGGGGTGGTGGAGACCACTCGTTGGCAAGAGGAATCTAGACCTGAACTCCCCAAGATCTGCGGCAGTTGTTCATTTCAGACTTTTAACGGATCTTGTCTTTGACCTTCTCTTTCAGCTGGGCTTGACTAGTTCTCCCTTATTTGCTTCTTATATTTCTGAATACATATTAGTTTAACGTTCATCATATTTGGACATGTGCATTGTACCAGCACTTAAACCGTACTTACCGACATGAGATTTCATGTAGAGTAGTTTTGCTTTCATCTCACCACACAATTAATGAATAAATAACCATATCAATTGGTAGAAAGGAATCCATGAATATTTAAAATTTTGAAACTTTTGGTCCTTTCCTTAGAGTAGAATTTTTGGGAGTTGGGTGTCTATGGTTGAATTGGGGAGCTTGTAGCTCGTCAATGAGGCGATAGTTTCACCAAAATATTTCCATCCGCGTATTCAGGCGCTAGATAGCATTCGATTTCAGCGGACGCACTACCGGATCCCAACCGCCTTGTTAACTATGAAAAAGGGAATTTTCCCAAATCCAATTTATCGTGTAAATAATTTACAATTTGTAAACAAATTTTCTTATACCTAGTACCTATTTCTAGTAGGTATATCATATATTCTACTATTTGAAACCAAAGGACTTATCCAGCGACCAGGTACCCATTCACATAGGCGGGACTCAGAATTCTTTAGGCAGATTCTTTATTGGTCCTTTAATTAAAGGACAATCCGTTGTATAGATACTATTGGTCCATTGCTTAGAAAGGAATATTTTGGAACGATTATCTTGATTGTTTCTTTAGAAATTAATTCTTTGGAACGATTTTATTGCCCATTTCCATATAGAATCCTTTGGAACCAATCTGTTGATAATTTCTCTTACAGTAAAATTCTTTATAACGATTATATTGGTCTTTTCCTTATAATACAATTATTTGGACAGAGATTCTAATGCTCTTTTATGTTCATTCTTAATTCTCAGAAATTATTACTTTGAAGAAATGTAGTCTTTCAATATGACTTTATAAGTCACACGTATTCGGACATAGCTTGTGTTCGCGTCTCCTTTAAAAAATTTATGGATGTGGCTACCATAGCGTGGTTACCACTGCGAAATAAAGTATCACGGCTAGTAACATAGTGATTTTAACAAATTAAAAATATTTTATCTCTTTCTATTCTACTTAGGGTTGCGAAAAGATTTGTGGCTACCAACACATGACGAAGCATTGCAAGTGCACCATGAGACACCTACTCCGCGGCACAGTTCTTTTCCAAACTAAATCACCTCATAGGCTATGTGACATCAGCAATTTAACAGAAAGTAAGAATAATAAATATTCTGTGTTAAGGACAGAGCAAATTTATGTACGGTAAGGTGGACAGTGCGTATCTAAACCTTCAAAGTTAATAGAGCAACTATAAACATCATTGAGAGATCATTATTATTTGACCCAGTATTTCAAAATATTTCGTATTTTTACCACACACTTCCAGATACTTTACTACTAATATGTTTACACTCGTATTAAACTTACCATTGATATAATTTTTTTAAGTTAACTTACTATGTTATTTCATACGGTCACACTTACTCTGAAAGGTATAAATGGGGCAAGAGCATAACATTTCATTCATGTCCTTTAACCTGCTCGATTTCTCTGCCGAAATTGGACCGCGGTAGCCCAGTAGGTAGAGTAGCGGATTTGCAACAGGGTTGCTAGTTAGAAGTCAATCAGACTTGCTCTTTAACTCTGCCATGACCTCAAATGTCCTCACATTATCGTGGTGTGGAATTTTGGAGAGTAGGGTTTCAGCTTAGGCGTTTACCTCGTCATCTAACCGTGGTTCGAAATTACTATGTTTTCCTCGAATTATTTCCCTTTGGGATTGATCCCGGACATTCGCCAATAACCCTTTATGTACCTCGAAAAAAATTTCCAATCTAACACCGAAAAATCTTTTTCCACTTAGTTAATCAAACAAAACTTTGATTATTTTTACTTCTTTGTAATATCAGTCATTTAAAATTTTAGCATTAATTACTGAGTATAAAGGTTAACAGGTGAGAAAATTATATGACAATTTTGATTGTATTCTCATTATGGATATACATACTTTCGCACTTCTAAAGGAGATCAGATAGTGATTTTAATGATTGTGTTAGAATAGTTAGTTGTGATCATGGAAAGTAAACAAACCGTAGTTTGAAAATTAGGTGTGCCGTTTTTATCTAAACGGTTGTAATAATTTTCATCGCAACATTTTGCACTGACATCTTTTGAGCATATTTTTTTATTTGTTTCAATCGAATACTGATCATTAAAATCACGTCGTTTATGGCGAGTTCAAGATCCTTTTCTATACAGTTCGAATAATTACAACTTATGCAATAAACTTTCTAAAGTGTTCAAATCTAAAATTTGTGGAAAGCTCTCTTAACATTATGAATTTTGAACTTCTGATTGTGCTCTCTTGTCATTTCTGGAATGAATGCTCAAGATATTATGGCCTATAAAAGTTGGTATTTTTGTAAATAGGTAAATTCGATGATCAACCTCAACAAATACCTAGAAAACCCCTCTCCGGAAAAATTATTTTGTTGGCGATTTAATATACTTTCTGTCAGTAAAAATCTTGTTTTTTTTGGCGAAAAATTGGCCTTTGGTACCCATATCTGGACATGACTTCATGGGTCATGGGAAGTATATATATATATATATATATATATATATATATATATATATACCATTGCTGAATCATCGTGCAACGAGTTTGTTCTTGTAATGATACCATCCCGAACCATGACTAATAGTTTTCAAGTGCTTTGTCTCTTTATTTCAGAAGATTGCGTGATTCGCGTTACAGAGGATATTGAACGAAGGAGTGAGTGTGACTGTAGACCGCCATGCAGGTGAGTAGTGAAGGAAAATATGGTATGGATATTGATAATGGTTTTTCCAATATGTCTCAATTTCCTTGATATTGATATTGCGTGTTCTTGTTAAGAGTTATATCCTTTTTGATCCTTTTTGTATCATATTAGTACTAAAAGAGATAAGTGATTCCTTTATGGCCAACATCAGTATAAAAGCTGTTGAACAGTGAAAGAAAAATTTGCACGTTTAATTTGTTTGCTTGCTGTGTATTTCACCGAAGTAATTTTAATACAATCGTTTTTGTTTTGAATCTACTTTTTTATCTTTTGCAAGACAAATAATTTTTTGAAACAAGATAAACGCTTTTATGCGTGGCTTTTCAATGTTTATTATTTTTCATCGAAATCAAGTTTGTTGGAATCATAAAATTTTCACTTTTTCATTTTTACTCTTATATTTGCGTGCTATTGTCATACATAAAATTGAGGCTATGTGGTTTTGAAAACTACTGTGTTCTCTATGTAGTTTTGAAAACTACTGTGTTCTCCATGTGCATTGAAATTAAACTGCATATATAATGACAGTTGTTTTCTTCCATAGTCTTTAATTTTAAAAGTCAAACTTATTGTTCTCATAGCAAAAAAAAAAAAATATTGTTTATGAAGATCCTAAATAAATGTATTACTCATGCAATGCATGGTTCGGAAAATTTCAGTCTCTTTAAAATATTCTAACGCAATTAAATCATCTTTAAGAAAGAGATATCACATGTGTGTAAGATACACAGAAGATAAATTCTACGAATAACACTGGTAAACAAAGTTTTTGTTTCTTGGACGCTGAGTTCTATTTCTTATGTATTTTTCGATGCCGCGATTCTGAATCCGCCTTCAGAAATTGTCCATCAGGCACCAGTTTGCCGCAATTCCATTTTCCATTGTTGCGAGTTAGTCTAACCAACTATAATACTCTATACTTGAAAATCAACATTTTTAGCCTTGATGCCAATAATAGATATTATGACCATTGAAACTTGCCTCATCTGAATATATATAATGGAATACTACATCAAGATTCTTTTGAGTACCTCTACGGAGTACCTCTGATCATGTTTTAGTCATAGGGACAAGGGAATTACGAGTCCCTTTCACACTTTCTAGAGAATTCGTGACCAACCTGTCCAAGTTTGCCAATGTACATCCCACTGTGCGCACGTCGACGCTCTGTACGTTCTATTGGGGCATTAGTATAATACCCTTAAGTGGAGGTTATTCATTGATTCCTCTAAAAGTCAACTTGAAAGCAGCACTTTTGCACAATGGTAACGAAACCACCTCCATTCCTATCACTTACGGGGCCCACATGAAGGAGACATATATGTAAGTTTTATTACAAATGGTTCAGTATAGAAGACATGACTGGAACCTTTGTGGATATTTGTACGTCATTGCCCTTGATCTTCAACTAGGATGTACCAAATTTTGCCGTTTCTTGTGCGAGTAGGACAGCAGAGATAGACGAAACCATTATGTAAAAAAAATGGCCACCAAGAAGACAGCTCGTTCCGGGAACCAAAAATTCGTCATTCAGCCCCTGGTCGATCCCAGAAAGTCTACCTGCAACATCTACATTAAACTGGGATTGATAATGGAATGGATAGAAAAGGCGACCGGTTTTAGCTTTCTGAAAACAAATTTCCGCGGGTCTGTGACGCTGAAACCAAGGAGGTCATATTCGTTGGCACTCAAATTCGAGAATAAATGAACGATCTGGAGTTCAATGCCACCCTAAATGAGCAAGAAACACCTGCATGGGAGTCATTCAAGAAAGTAGTCCGGAACGTTCTTGGAAATAACAAGGCGGTTAACTATAAGGACCTTGTGGACGTATTACTTTTGGAACTATAAAGCTGTTGGTTGCAATGTGTCATTGAAGATGCATTTTCTTCATTCACGTTAAGATTTTTTTTTCCCGGAATACCTAGGTGATGTCAGCGACGAGCACTGTGATCGATTCCACCAGGACATATCCATCATGGAATCGTGTTATCAAGGCAAGTAGAGCCCAAACATACTGACCGATAACTATTGAACATTAAAAATAGATATTCCTGTTGCAAAATCTAAAAGAAAATAATGTAAAAATGCCTTTTTAACAGCCATTAATATTATAATTGAAGCTAGTTTTAAGAGCAAAGACAAAAAATATGTTTTTCAAAATTTTAAACGCGTGTTACTCAAAAACTATACTTGATACTCAAATTTGAAAAGCAGATTCAGAATCAGTGGGAAATATACTATAAGAATGACCCTATTTAATAAAAAAAACACGAAAAAAGTGAAATTTTGTTTACCAGTGTAATTAATCTAATTACTCAAATGCGACAAAACATTTCATTTGAATCTGAAACTTTGTTCTTAGTATCTACATTTTTTCATTCCACCCAAGTGGTTAGTTCAGTTTTCTAAGATATTTTTGCTATTGTGCTGTTGAGAGATATCATTCCTTTGTCTTCGTGTTATACAAGTACTGTTGTTAGAACTAAGTATATAACCATCAAATAAGTATAAGTTTTATCTATAACATTAACAAAAATCCTTTTGTGATTGTAGCTTATAAATTACCAGTAATGTAATTTAATTATCTGCATTTATCTTATGCATGTTTATTAAACGTATCAAATGTACCCGTGTTTACACGTAATAAAATGTTTATTTTCAACGATGTCAGAAAATATATTTTTTTTTACATAAACTTAACTTACAGAGGGATTCGAAATTCCTTGACCAAACTTTGATAGGCGATAGGGTGCACCAAAATAAATATTTTTTGTGAAAGAATGCATTCGAAAATGTTGAGCGTAGTAGGTGCTAGAGGGCGCTGTTTAGTTTACTCTTAATTTTTTTCTAACTTAGTGATTCGCAACGTGGATTTCGCACGTGATGGAGCATTACACTGATTCCGAGAAAATAGATATGCATTCAACGTATGGGGTTGTCAATATAGACGGAAGATTTGCTCAAAGGGAATCCTTCCCTAAAAGGCGAGTGTCAAATCGTTAAGAATTTGAGCATTTACGGAATTGAAATCGGAACATTTCATATTAGCAGGCATGATGCGGATCGATCAAGAAGTTCGAGTACTTCAGAAATGGTACAAGAAATTTTACGTGAGGTTGAGACAAATCCATCTATTAGGGTAGTGTTCACGGCACACTCTTTGAGCAGTCTTCCGTTTCTATCTGCCATCCCATACATTACATACATATTTATCATCTCGTAATTCATGTAATGTCCCATCACGGTGTGAAATATGTGTTGCGAATGGCAATGTTTTAGAAAAGAACTATTCTCAACAGTAATTCTTCAGTCAAAGCAAAAGGGGTTAAGTCTGACTTTTGATGGGTCCAAAGGATTAAAGTGCATCATTAATTTAAAAAACAATATAATACGCATAAAATTGAAACTAAATTAATCTACGAATCTTTACTAATTATTTTTATCGTGGCATACTTCTTTTTCTTTCTGAATATTTGTGAAAAAGAGTGAAATATTCAATTTAAGATCCTGAGAAGTAGCCATTTTAACATTAGCCTTTTTGTCTTGAAACGGAAGAATTATATTATATGTATATAATTATCTGATTTACATCTTAAAATGAATGTCTAACGCTCTTTTATATTTAAAATAAAATTATATACATTCTACTTAAGCATTTATTCTACATTTTCATTTTCTTTCAGTGAGACCATTTACGGTTACTCCGTAACATCTAGCGAACTGAATCAAAATTACTTTAAAACTGTAAAAGCAGTTCGAACTCTCGTACGAGATTCGGATGGGAAAATGAAATTCTTCAATTATAGTGATGAGTAAGTCAGATTTCAATACAAAATTTATCCCAGTTGTGCATTTTACAACTATTGCATCAATTATTTTTTCTACAAATTGAAACAAAGGTTCCCATTATAAAATTAGATTTGCTTAAGGTATAAATAAATTTACTAATCATGGTGCATGGGTAAACTTACGACCGTGATTTAGCATAGTGTAAAATATAATATTTTAGAATTCGTAATAGTAGTTGTATATACAAAGATTTTAAATATATCGTATTTAATTTTCAGCAAATCAATGGTTGGAGTCAAAGTCTATTTCAATACTTTTCAAATTTCACATCAAAGAGAAGTCGCTTATTACAGTGTAAGTAGTGGATAATTACAATTTTTTTTTAAATTTTCACAACAATACAAACTAAGAATTATACAAGATAAAAATGAGTATTTCCGATATACAAAAAGTAACTTAAAGTAGTTTACCTCTGAAGTAAAGCCTATAGAATCTGAATTATAATTTCATCATTTCTCATAAGGGTGGACGTGTCTCAGCCATTTTGCCTCAGTGCGAGCTGTAGACAGCACAAGTTCGATTCCTGTCACTACCCTGGGTATATGCCTCTCTCCTGTTTCAGTTCAAAGTATTACTTGCCTGTGTATGTCCACTTACTTAACAGAAAAAATATTGCTTGGTGCAACTTGGCCAGATCAGGCCCTTAAGTCATAAAAACTAACTACACTCAAACCTGTTTTTGTGCGGTGGATAGGGACCGCATAAAATAAAACACATAAAAAAATCTTCAAAAACTTCACGAGTAGCTATAATAAATATTTTTCGCAACACATTTTTAAAAAAAAATTTATGCGGTGAATAGGGACCGCATAAAAATGTCTCACGTAGAAAATAACTCAAAACCTCACGAAATAACTAGAAATTGCTTCTTTAAACGAAATAAAGACACGAGGCTTGGCAATCTTGGAATCTCGTCAAACCTTTTGCCACAAGTTATAACTAAAAAGTGCAAAAAATGTATAAATGCGAAATTAATTCAAAGCGAAATAAACACGAGTTTTCGTATTATTCCCGTTCTTTGAAAAATATCGTCTGTCCTAAATATTCGGAAATCGTTAGCATTACGCAAAGAACAAAAATAAGACTGGAAATAAATTAAGTATCAGAGCTGAAATTCCATAAAAAAAAATAATAATAATAATTTTAGAAAAAAAAATTGCTCTTTCAGCAGTTCTGGTAAAACAATCTAAGTACGTATTAAAAAATTTTTAAAGTAATTTTTATTGATAACTTCGTTAATTATGTTCTAATTTGATTGAAATTTTGAAAGGACTGTAAGTAGATTGTACTGAATAAATTGTTTTCATAAACCACACAAAAAAAGATCGCACAAAAAAGATCGCACAAAAAAGATCGCACAAAAAAAAGATTGCACAAAAACAGGTTTGAGTGTATAATTGCTGATAAATTTTTCTTTGATATAAATTTACGAAGTATAACAAGAAAGTTTGATAATCTAAAAATAATAACGTGTGCGTACAAGAGATATTTATATAATAAGTAACATAAAGAGTTACTCAAAATATTGATTTAATGATTGGATGTTTACTATTCTGTGCAGTGGGAAACTCTGGTGGCAAATATTGGTGGAAACTTGGGTTTCTTCATGGGTCTGACTTTGGTGACATTTATGGAAATCACAGAATTCCTTTGGGATTTCATAGCAACAGCTTTAAATTGCACACCATCGGTCAACAAAGTACACGCACTTCAAGCTATGTGAGTTCATTTATGTATTTCTCTGTGTCTCTCATGTGTACATATAAGCGTTCTTTCAAACATTAAAGCAAAAGACTTTCAGAAAATAATTATCTTTCTTAACATCAAGGATAATTTTTCAGTGTAAATATACACAAACTAACGAAAGCAGAATAAATACACTAACTTACTAATATGACCTATAGTATATTCTTTTGGTATTAATTTATTTTTTCATCCTATAAGTGACACTCTGAAATTGAACTTGAGTGACGATAAGTTATGTCACAACTTACGAAACGAATTACCAAAGCACTAGCACCCTCTACATTTTACAAACAAAAAACTCACCGACGGTAGAAATTAAGGATCGGTATCTAAAGCAAGTTTAGTATTGACTTTTTTATTTCCAATGAATAGGGTACAACCCTGATACACGAGAAAGAAAACACAAATAACGAACAATGCCAGTAAATATATTTTTTAATTAATTTAAGAAACAAAAAAAAAACGACTGAAGTTATTACTCTAAAAATTATCTTGCTTCCCAAAACCTGGACACCTTAGAAAGTCAGGAGAGTTCTTCATCAAAGCAGGTTGCATAAGTCCATTACTTCTCCAGAATTACGGAGGGGGAAGAAATGTTCTGTCTAGATACCTAAATGAGGCAGTCATATCCTGTTACGAATGAGTTTTGCAACTACTTAATTTCTCGGCTTTTCATGTACATTCTTTGGACATTCACCAACATTTTGCATTTGTTCTATGGTGAAGATCGTGCTGGTAACTTGATGTCATAGAGTGTTTGAGAAACAGTTTTTTATTTTCCAAAAGAGTTTAGTAATCATGAAAGTTGTAATTATTCCTCATAGTCTTGTAGTATGGATAGCGATTGTCAGTATGAAATATCACAAGCATATTATGGCATCTTGTTCTGGAAAGAAACCAACATCAAGTAAAGCTTTGAAACCAATGAGAGACATTTTGACTATCATAGTACAGCCGGTCGAAAAAGTATCCGAATACTCCTTGCAATTCATTCACCTGGAGTCGAAGAGAGTCAACCCACATAAGCATCATTGATCTCAAAATAATGTCCCATAATTAAATGGGTAACTGTGTGTGTGTGTCTTCAAATTCATTTTATTATTATTTCTCAAATTTTATATACGTCACCCACATTTTAAGTAGGGTAAGGCGTGGTAATAGTAAACAGAATTTGTATGTTCACTTTCAATCCCTATTTTCAAACTCTTGATAAAGTAATTAAACATTGTTTACCCTACTTAAATTACTGGTCACTATTCTACTTTGATATTTAATTAGTACGAAGATTCCAGAAACGAAATTTAACACCGCACTCGGTTGTTTACAATTACCCCACGTGTTTACAATTACCCCTGAAAGTAAGGGTAATTGTAAACAACGATTTTCCTCGTGATATTGAATATTAAACAAGTGACAGCATGAGCAGTAGTCATGGAAGTAGAAGCAACTCCAATGGTATTTTTACCCTTCTAATACCATACTTACAACAACCCCGTTTTGATCTTTACATTGTCCAAATACTCCCACTTCTTACCCCAGCAAGATATAGTGACACTTGAAAGTTGCATTGATCATAGGGTGTGTTACGTGAAGATTATGTTTTTATTTTGTCTTATTTTTTAGATTGTAGGTAGGTAGTATAGTATGGTTAGACTATTGGGATTGTGATAATTTAGGATGAGATGAAGTGGTTCCTTACTTACTAAAGTATTAGCAAGAGGACTTCAATAGCAATAACCCTAGGTTTCCCAATAAAAATAAGGTGACTTCTTCAAAAAAAAAAAAGATAAACAAGACTTAAGATACGACCTGTGATTCTGAGATGACATTGATTGGTTCTTCTAATTTTTGAGGAGAGTCTTTTTCTGATGAGGAAACCGGATTCGAGCCTGAAGACATATGAGGGTAGCTCCCTTGAAATGTATTGGAAATGCAATGGGGACAGTGGAAACGACGGCCACTTCCACTCACAGAATTCAGACAGGATGAGTGAGAGCAAATTCTTTTTATTTATCTTGAACAGAAGAGGGACAACTTGCTATTCCAACTCAGTATCAGAGAGGGTCCATACGTCCATCCTTTAATGTGGTTTGAAGGGGTAGGTGCGTTGTTCAAACAAGGTAATCTCTTGCGTAGAGATCCATGTCGGAGTAGGGCCTCAGCGAAAAATACACGGAAAAACAAAGAAGAAACCGCACCGAGACGGTATTCCCAGAGGCCTCTACTCCTCGAAAAAAATTGAAAGGGTTGGAGGTAACTGCGGGATCAATGCAAAGAATTGCTGAAGCAAAAGAAATGTTGAATAACAGGAGCGACCATTTCCGTCAGGAAGATTGGTTTCGTCAGATGGTTGAAAGGGATGTTCCACGGGAGTTGATTCAGTTCCTTCGGTCAAACACTTCCTTTCCACTCCACGATCCACACTGTTACCCCGAACAATCCAGGCAGCCGCAAAAATTTACGTCCTTTGACGTTGGTGAAAAGTGAGAGTCTGAGGAAAATCACGCCAACACCTGTTTTTATGGGATGAATGGAAACTGCGATTTTGTCGCCAATTATGTTGCCAAAACTCCATTTTTGATGGTTTATTTCCATCCGAAATCCAGTCAGAAACCGCCAAGTGGCAACCCCACTTTGCGTCCTCCCTGGGTCTGAATGAATGAAATTGAATAAAGTGGATTATAAAATCAATCCTTCATCATATCGACTAGAAACAAATATCAAAATGACCACAAGGTCTTAAAGCACATTTTGACAGATGTTCAGAAGCCGTACGATCAAAATTGATGAAGTTAATTACCCTTTTGAACATTGGATCTATGAATGAAAGTTGGCAAGGGGTTGACCCCTAAATTTGCCCACTTTTTCTCGGAATCGGCCGTTTCTTTGACCGTTGTGGGTAGAAGGAATGCAAGGGGATTCCAGCTTGTAGCGTTGTACTTTTCCGTTGGGAAAACGAGTGAGTTTCAGAAAGCGTTCGTTTCGGTGAGTTTAGGGGGTGAATCCATGAAAATTGGTGTTGTCTGTGTAATTTTTAGGTTCGTTGTAGGTGCGGTGATGATTATGAATGTAACGTTTTCAATTAACGTTACAGGGTGAACTTCCAGGAACACATAATAATAAATAATTCAATTATTTACTAAACAAAGAATGAATTTAGTGTAAAAAAAAACAGAAAATTAAAAAAAAAACTAAAAATTGAAAAATACAAACTTAGGTACAAAAAACAAACAGACATTACATTTCTTACACATTAACAGTGCCCTCAAATGGAAAATTTCTTTGGGGCCTTCTTTCCTACAGGTCGGAGTAGGTAAAATTGCTTTGACATGGTCTTTGGAAAAACAGAATTAGTCTTTTTCAACCACAGCGAATTTAGACGATGCATTTGTGTCCGGTGACTTCAAAAAAAAAAAAAACACCCCCAGAAAAAAAATCCGCAAAAAAACTTCAAAAAAAAAACTGTAGGTTTCCTGCATGAATTTCGGACAAAAAAGGAAAGGAAACCTGCAGTTTTTTGACCGTTTGACATGATGAGGAAGGACTGGTAGCGCCATCTGGTGGTAGGAAGAGCAAAAAAAAAAAATTATAAAAAAAGAATTTTGTGTTATTAACGTCATTCTAGAGCTACACACAGCCCACAATTAATCCCTTAATCCGAGGACAACACCTCGTAATTTTGAATTACGATCAGATGACGAGACTCGAACCAGGGACCAAGTGGTCTAGATTTCAGTGTGCTATTCATTAGGCCGTAAGAGACATATCCAAGTGTAGTGAATTAATGTAATGATTGCTTTTTCTCTGTTGTGTACTTGTGCTTTTTGTCACTAGGAATGCATTTTAAATGGCTTAAACTTTGTTTGGAGGGATTTAATACTTTTACAAAATAGGCAACCAGGTGATATATTGCTTAATATAAAAACCTATCACATATTATTGGTATGTGATAGGAATTTCCTGTTTTCACATTTGAATTTAGCATTGAAAATATTCTGAAAAAGTTAACACCTCATATAACAAATTCATTACAGATTAGTTTTCTAATTCCAAGATATATGCAAATTATTAATTTTTGTTGGGAGTTAATATAACAGACTAAATTCAGATATTTGTTACGTTAGAGAAATACAATATATGCGATGAAATAAAGATTTTAATCTAAGGTTGGCCAGCAGTATCTAATTCCAAGGTTACATTTTATGTAGGACTGAAAAATCAAATAAACTGCAATATTTTCTGCTTTTTATTATGGAAAATTTTCACTTTTTTAAAGAAATTATTTAAGATATATATATATATTAATTTTAATTAAACATAGTAGTTGATAAACATATTAGTTGATAATTGTTTTCGTAAAAACTGCATTTTTTTATGAAAACATAACTTTTAACTCCAAACTTCATTTTTCCTTCAAAAAAAACCTGCAGTTTTTATGAAGGAAAAAGGACTTTATAAAATTCCTTCATAAAAACTGCAGTTTTTATTAAGAACTTCACCATATATGTAAACCACCAAGACACGAAAAATGCAATAAAACGCAATTCAAATGTACTGAATACGATTAAATACAAAATGACACAGAAAAACACACTGATTTTCCAACCAAATTGAACATTTTTGCATAGTGTGTGATCCGAGCTCTAGTAATTATACTTTATTTCAATAGTGTGAAAATCTGAGCATAATGGAAGAATACAAGAAAAGTCTTTTGGGATTTCACTTGATATTTGGCATTGTAAAATGAATGGCATGTGCAGAGTATTGATTTACTTTAAATTTTTTTTTCAGTTTTCTTAATTCATTATTAAACTATCAAGTTTCTTTGATTTTTATGTCATTTTATTATAAATTCTGCTCTTCAGGATATTTTAAACTGTATGTCAAAACTTTTGCTGTAAAATTTCATTTTGAATCTGTAATTGACGTAACATGAATAAACAAAAATAAAGTTAAAAAGTACTTGGTATTGTTAATACATTTATTTTACATTTTACTATTTTTATGAAATAGATAGTGACGTCAGTGTCAATGTACTTCACCGTACTTACGCCGTAGAATGGAATCGGCCATGCTACACAAAATCTTGACCAAGTCGTTTTAACTGCCAAGTTGCACTAGACGATGACCAAAGTTGATCACCAAAAGTAATTTTGACCAGATTAATGAAGCATCGATCTGATTAGTAAAGACTTATAATTTTCCCTATAGCATTTCGCCTAATGCGAGCAGAATTCTTGATTTTGTAGATGAGTTTAGACGCACCGGTCTCAAAGCTCGAATCTACTAAAATGACTCATAACATAAGTAGTAACCGGAGGTCTTGGAATCTAGAACTATAAAATGACTCAACACGGTTTTACAACACTTCTTGTTTAAAATTGGTGCTATAAAGAGAGAGAGAAAGAGAGAGAGAACACAAAATTAAATATAATTCGCATTGCGATATACAACATAGAGAGCCTCTTAGAAGGCCCTGCTGGCAGCGCTATAATTGGACATAGTCATTTTAGACCCTGAATTCATACGAGTAACATGCGAATTATATCAGGAGTGTAGAGATTGATGTACGTATTCCAGATGCGACTTCACTTAAAATTTTTAACGAATACGACTTCCGCATTCAAGTTGACACTAAAAATACCGACGAATGAATTCGGAATCGATAGTTGGTCAACGTCAAACGGTGATTAACTACAATTTAAAGCAACTTCGATGCGAAAGAATTTGGATAATCGGACGTAAAATATGTTTTCTGTCTGGTTTGTTTACACTGAAAATCATTCTCATTGCTTTCATTTATTCACTTCATCTGCTGAACCTAATATCAGTGACCAGGATTCTGAGTACTATTTCAAATAACTTTGAATTCAACTAAAAGTTTTATTTGTATAGTTGCTTTGACAAAAAAAAAATTTATTTTTGTACATGACTGAATTTGGAAAAGTTTAAATATAAGTTTACACACTTCGTATCTATTTCTATATTCTCTTTCTAGGAAGGATAAGGCACGCATTAGAATCCAGAAAAGAAGAAAGTTAAACACTAAGGAAAGAAGGCAAACTGTTTGAAGTAAAATGTGACGAATGATAGTTTTCTGGGGAAATTGCTTTCATTTGATATGTCCTCTTTCTGATCATAACATTGTTACTTGAATTTCACAATCGTTGTTTTCATGGAGAATTCAGGAGAATTATTCAGGAGGAATTACATGGAGAATTCAGATACTATGAAAATATTCTATTCATAATTATAATTGAATCGTTTCTCTTTGAATGAAATTAAAATATCTATATTCGAAAGTATTAAAAACATATGTAGAAAGTATTAAGAAATTCAAGTAACATTGATAATTTTCAGAGGATTCTTCAGGCAGCTGAATTTATGTTTCTTTGGAAATTAAAATGTATCCCATGTAAATAAAAACAGCTGCAATTGAAATAAAATGCTTCACTGACTGAAAATTATTAATGATATAAATTTCAGTTTATATGAAATTTGACTGTGGAATTCATACAAATAATCGAACAAAAACAACACTGATCAACTTTATTGAATATGATCATCAACATTCGATTAATCGAACTAAAACATTTATTATCACCCATCATTCTTGTACTTTAATATACTTAACTGTACTTTTGATCCTCCTTTAAATGCGTCGATGTCCTGCATCTCTAATAATTAAATAGAATAAGTGCGAACCCACACACATACACAAATTTTCAAAGTTCATATTGATCAATATAATGACTGCCCCCACCCAGTAATTTTTAAAATTTTCATATTTTTGTCACACACACCCAGATTTTTCCCCCGACATGTTTACACTCTTATTTGTTTAAACTAACCTATTGGTATAATTTAAAAAAAAATACTTTTCAATGGTAATGCGTTGCCAGAGATTGTCCACCAAGGACTCTTTTCGTATTTGTAATACGATCGACTGGGGAGTGGGCAAGAACATATAATTTCATCTGTGTTCTTAGATCTGAGTGTTTTTTCTTTCGGGAAAAATTCTAAGCGCTTTAGCTGTGAAACTAATCTATAGAACTCTCAAGCACTTCCAGTATGTAGCAGTTACTACTTTAATCACAGACATTTATTTTCCCCACGATCACACTTTCCCCTTTTCATCTTAGTAGAAATGGATGGATTACTTTTGTATGTAAATTTTTAAATCACTCATTTGTGATTAATGCTTTCAATGAAGTTTTATTATATTTTACTGATTTAAGATTTTATATTTATGTTTCCATTAGAAAATGGAAGACTGAAGGCTATATATATTGTTTTCTCTTCTAACCATTTCACACAATCGCATATTTATACCATGTCATCTATATATATAATTCTCTTACGTGGCACGCAAAAAAGATGTTATTTGTAATCGCGTTTTGGCAATACTGTACGATTGTTTGCTTATCGCGAAGTCTCGCGCATCGATTGAATTTATAGCGTTATCGGATGAAATTTTATTGAAAAAAAAAAAAGGAAATTTTAATGAGCTGTTGCAGTTAGTTTATAATAGAAATCAAAGAAAGCGGAGGATCTTTTCAAGGCCATTTAAAAAACGGTCCTTTTCAGGACCAACAATTATAGTTCAACAAGACGCTTGCACTACAAATTTCGACAACAAACTCAATGAAAAAGTGTGGGTCGTTTGAGTGCTGGGAAAATGTACACACAAACAACATGCTGGGTATTCAATTTCCAAAGCAACACTCACATTTCGAGTCAAAATTTGCACAAAGTTTTCATTTGAATTCTGATTTTAGAGATACTGTATATATTTTTTCTGTAATACAGCAAATTTAGATTTGAAAAACATTTTTTTTGGAAACATATTTTGTAAACAATCCCTTCTGCTAGGACACATGTCTTCATTGAGGCAAGCGAAGCGAGCATAGGTTCGCGCAGCGAACCAATGAGGATTGCGAAGCAATCCTCCGGGGGTTGGCGAGCGTTAGCGAGCAGGGGGCAGACCCCCTAGTTATGAATATTCGGCGAAGACAAACCGTTGTAAATGTAATTTTACCAACCGGATATGAGTCTGTCTTTCATTCTTACAATTTGCACTTTTTATTTATATACTTATTTTTAAATTTCATCCAGTGAGCAAGTACAGCATTTTAACAAAACTTCTTTAAAATTTAATAAGGTTTGAGTATTTATTCGGCACAGAAAGCGCCATTTCTAATTTTGTGTCCCTCTAAAATAAAATTTTGACTATGCTACAGCAAGAGGAGTTTCATCATTCTGGAATAAATTGTATTCTCAGAAAATTTCAATTTCATTATGAGAAGTAATCTTCCTGATATTAGAGTTTCGCATTTCTTTCAAATCGTTTAATTTGATAAAATTTGCTGACACAAATTGGAATTTTTTGTCTAAATTTGTGGTTTTACATGGCATGTTAGAAAAAAAATAGGTATCATTCGTTCTTTAGAACATACAAATTTTTAATATTTGGGTTTGAGATTTCAGCTTTGATATTTGTTCTATATTAGAACAATTGTAATTTAAAGAATCTAATGAATTGACTGTGAATAGTTTTAACAATATAAAATTAATGCAAGTTTCTGTAATCAATAACAGTCTGATATAATTGTAATTATGAAATTTTCCTAACCGAAATATTTTAGTAAATATTTTCAATTTATCATTTGTTCATATTATTCAAGTAGGTTAATTCTAGTCTCGATTCAGTCCTTTTATTTTAAGTTCTATTTTTCACTGTGAAAATTTTTATGTCTCAAAGCCCAGACTTTAATTATCCGAACCAAAATAATTGACTACCTTCTAGTGAATCTTTAATGCCTAAAATATTTTATACATCTGTACCAGGTGTATTTCATGTATCGAAAATAAAATAATGTTTTGTAAACCATACTTCCATTGTAAAAATAAAAAACAGTAAATTCTAAATAAGATATTTCCATTACATATTATCAAAAATACTGTTTATTTTTATGCAGATCTATGATTTCCACAAAATAAATGCAAAATGCTCCATAACTGCACACTAACTTCATGTATTGCTGATTTGATGATATTAACAAGTATATATGACAGCCTTCATCTATGCTTTAAAGTTCAACCATTTCAGACTGGAAATGTCATCTTGATTTCTTCAAAATACACGTATGACATTTTGTAAACAATTATAGAAAAGTAATCTACAAGTAAATGAGATAAAATCGTGAAATTTTTGTGGCGTTATACACTTTTAAAAAGCACACATATTTTTTCCAGGGATACAAGAAAGAAATTTCTTCTGCTTTTTGACTAATTTGTTTCGGCTATTGATGAAAATTTTTGCATTTTTATCCCATCGACTTCGGTTTTCTAAGACCTGCAAAGGAATAAAGTAATTATAAAACAACATGTAGCATATAGGAAGAAATATTCACTTTTGAAATGTCTAAATATATTTGCCATGGATTTATAGTTATAAAATTAACAATGTATCATCAATCAATCCTATTGTCTTAGGTAACATGCCGGTCAGAATTTTCCTTAGTGAGAAGCTGAGAAAGTTGTCATAATCATGGTATTCATGTAGTCATTTGGGAGAAGGTCAAATATCTAAAGAAAGCAAAAGAAACTAACGGTGGTCAACCTTTGTGAATTGAGTCAAAATGGTCACATCTTTGATGAAAAACTTTCTTATGCACCAACCGGAATTTTCACAAACATATTATTTGGTATCATTTAGTCTTGGTAAAGCCTTTTCAACTAACCAAAAACCATCCCAAACTGGTCCCAATTGATCCGAATTGTTAGAGTTCTACTATACTTGAAATTTACCGGGGCTTCAATTAAAATAGAAACAGTACTGTGATGTAAAATGGAGAATTATTTAAATAAAATCAAATAAACTCATGAAATGTTAGTAGCGTATTACTACTATTATAATAGCATATGATTATAGAAATAATTCGAAATTACTTGGTAAGAAATTTGGCTCATGTCAAATTTCTTCAGAGGCATGAGGTATACAGGTAAGAACTCTAAAGAGGTGAAACCACTCATATTTTGAACTTGGTTCAGGAGTAACACGGCTTCGGCACTGTAAGATTTATCTTGGTTCAGAACCAGGACTTGAACAACTGCACCTTTTACGCTTAGCGAAGTAGATGGCAGATTCGAACTATAAAGGAAACAAAACGTACATTACAAAATCTGCAGTTTTCAAATTTCATATACCAAACAACTAAATAAGAGTAGCATGAATAATACGAAATTGTAAGCTAGTAGTAAATCCCGGAGTGTTCAATCGTGAATTTGTTTAGTATAAAACTTTTCGACTCGCACAGTAACTCAATTCAGTATACCTCTTTCAATATTAATCTACTATAAAACTACAAATAAGCAGTATACTAAAGCAATTTTTAAATAATCTAATAGAAAATATGGTAATTATCATATTAGAATAGGGGTGCGCTTAGTTCTGTAGTACTGATTTTAAAAGAATGCGAAGAAAGTGAATCACATTTATAAGTTTCAATAGGTTTAAAGAATGGTAAAGGTGATGAGAGTGAGAAGAAACTGTCAAGATCCTTTATGGGCGAGTTATTTATTAAATATCAATGTTAAATTTTTAACGAAACTTGTTATCAGGAGTTAATTATGTTGAAGAAATTCTCAAGATATCTCGAATCTTTCCTTTCAGAATTGTTCTTGGGCCGTCGTCAATAGCTCACTGTGTTGCTCAAGTGACATAAATCCAACAACCTATCTAGTACCTCACAAAATAATCTCCAAATATTTTCTCATTTAATTAGCTGGTAACTTATATTGGTTTCTAATTGACAAAGTTTGCTCACGCATGAATGTGTTTACAAATATTTTTTAACATTCTCAGGGCAGTTATCAATTTTTTAGCTTTACCTTTTCTCAGTCTTTTGTAGAAATCATTTAAGCAAAATTATTTAAATTTTGACTCATGTGTCGTTGAACATAGAAGATTATTTATCTCCAGCACATGCAGGTCGGTGTATACTTGCTTTCTAATCCTTTTAGAACCATAAATTTGTCTTCTCCTCTGACATGTAATGCCTTGTCTACGCAAACTTAAAATTTTTACTTATTTCACGGACATTCTTATAACTTCCTTTAAAGTATTTAGCACACACACATTTAGTTTTTAAAACTAACTAAAGTTAAAATAGTTTTCTATAGATTAATATACGTAAGTCCTTCGCGGGCTGGACCTGACCCGCGGACCTTATATTGTGCACCATCATCTTGGATATCCCATCATGACACTAACACAATAGACGTTTCTAACTATAAAAATATTCATTAAAGCTTCAGGTTTTTGGTATTTGTGGGCACGTAAAATCTTATATCGGCAGTTCTTTCGTCTAAAGTTAAGGATTTAAACTTCAGGTTATATACATACCTTTGTTTCAGATAAAGATTTGTTGCACAGATAAAATGGAAATATAACAGATATTTTAAACTTCAAATGTATTAACTAAACTTAATTAGTCCTGATTTTTATTTAGGCTCGAATGGTTGGATATACCAGCTTTCGACTAGTAGCCCAATCTGATCTGCTTTTGTGTCAACTTTCTAAATTTTATGATATTTAATAACCAAACAAACCCATTCATCGAACTCTTTTTTTTTTATTGCGCCGACCAACCGGTATGGTGGTTAAGGTATTGTTAGCCTCTAGATCGGAATGTTCCTGGTTCGAATCAGGGTTAGTGCATGTATGTTTGTAAGCGTATGGTGTAGAGGTTGCTGGTGCACCTTAAATCTGACGATGGCCTCAAATATTTCCACGTTAGAGTAATGTGGAAGTTTGGAGAATAGAGTGCCAGCTCAGGTGTTGCCTCTTCATCTGACCATGGTTCAAAATTACGTGGTGTTGTCCTCGGATCTTTCACTTAGTGGATTGATCGCGGACCGTCGTCAATAGCCTGTAATATTGCTCTAATACGACGTTAATTAAAAATTACCAATTACTCTTTTTATAGAAAACTGTAGGTAGCGTATACTTCATTTTGATAATAAAACTCATCACAACACATAACACTATACTTCTAGTTATTTGTATGTGTAGTAAAAATACCAACAGAATATTTGAATGAAGTTTCTCAAAGAAAACTTTTAAATCTTACAATTGAAAAAACTGATTAAAAATCGGATTATCCAAGTCATTTGTGGCTGAAACGGACTTCAGAGGAACTTGATTTGGAAACATCGAGCAAGGACACAGTTCCAGTTTTACGTAAATTTCTTCCATCTCAAATTTTCTTGTTGGTAGCCTTTGGCCCTTTTGCACTGTAAAAAAATTACATTTAGAATACCAATTTCATTTTTGATAATTACACTGCTGAAAGCCGTAAATGCAACAATGAGGTGAGATATGCAAATAATTAGAATTTCAGCGCAGACGCAAATCACTCGCTCCTGTGGCGCCACTTCAAAGCGCTATTTAAGGCTTGGAGATATCGACGATTTCAAGTACCGCAATTGTGTTTTTCTTGTTATTTTTGCAAAAAAAACGATCAATTATGCCTCGTAGAAAATAGCGATCATCTTTTGATTAAGTATCCGAGTTCGACAGAGGAAGGATATTGGCCTTCCGAGATTGTGGATTATCTTTCAGGGAAATCGGTAGTCGTGTTGGACGAAACAAAGCAACTGTAATGCGGATATGTGATCGTTGGATGAAGGAGGGTACGACGGACCGACGTGTTCGATCGCATCCACCTCAGTGCACCACTTCACGTGATGCATATTTTGCGTATGGCAGTGACGGATCGCTCAGCCACATCACGAACCATAGCACAGCACATTCAGTCTGTAACGCATCCTCCAGTATCTGCGCGTAGCATTCGACGCCGTTTACGGCAGAGTGGTCTGTTCGCAAGACGTCCATTGCTTCGTCTACCCTTGACGCAGAACCACAGACGTCTCCGCCGCCAATGGTGCGATGAAAGAAGGATGTGGACGGCAGAATGGAATGAAATTGTCTTTGCTGACGAGCCACGCTTCTGTCTGCAACACCACGATGGTCAGATTCGAGTCTGGAGACGCCGTAGAGAGAGGATGTTGAACAGCTGCGTTATGCACCGCCACACTGGTCCTGCACCGGGTATTATGGCATGGGTATTGGATATCACTCTCGCACTCCTCTAGTACGCATTGCCGGTACTTTAAACAGCCAGCGCTACATCTCCGAGGTGTTGGAGCCAGTTGTCCTTCCTTACCTTCAGGGCTTGCCCACAGCCATATTTCCACAGGATAATGCGCGACCACACGTGGCACGCATTGTCCAAGGGTTCTTCGTCAATCGCCAGATTGAATTGCTTCCCTGACCAGCTCGCTCTCCGGATCTTTCACCGATAGAAAACATGTAGTCCATGGTTGCTCAACGATTGACCCAGATTACATCCCCAGCTGCCACACCAGATCAACTTTGGCAACGTGTGAAAGCTGCTTGGTTTGTTGTACCCCAAGAACACTTCCAAAGTCTCTTTGAATCAATGCCGAGGCGTGTGGCAGAGGTGATCTCCAACAATGGCAGCTACTCTGGCTACTGATTTTGGCAGGAACCACACTTCACAGAAGTCTATAAATTTAATCATTTGATACTTGGTCAACATGTTATCTACAAAATAAATTTTGTTGTGATATCTCTTGTCTTTCTTGGTGTTGCAATTTGGGTGGCCAGCAGTGTATTAAGTACATAGAAAAAGTAAAAGTGGTAAATTAGAGTATTGTTTAGGCATCTCTTCTATACTCTATAACAAAATAATCGACGCACCAAGAAGGAGTTGTCCTATTGCGATGAAAATTGTTGGATGTGAAGAACATATATAAAAAAAAACAAATGATTAAAATTTCTGAACAACTGAATGATTTATTTCAGAGTTTTACCGTTACAAAGGGAGGCGTTTGACCATCTCTGTCCTGGATGCAAGCTATCACCCAGCGTGGCATGGACTGAAAAAGTTCCCGGATGGTTTACTGTGGAATTTCTTGCCGTTTCCAACTGTCGGGCTAAATGGTCAACATTCCGGGTTAGTTGCAATCGCATAACGTCCCAATTGTACTCTATGGGAGAGATCAAGAGACCTAGCTGGCCAAGGAAGTGTTGAGAAAGCTTGAAGACAATTTATAGCAACACATGCCGTGTGCGGTAGGGCAATATCTTGTTGAAAAGCAAGTCCGGAGTGTCGAAAAAGGAACTGTAACACAACCGGTCGTAGAATGTCGTCTACGTACCGCTGTGCTGTATGTGTGCCAGAAACGACTACCAAAGTGGTCCGGATATCAAAGGAGATGGCACTCCAGACTATAACGCCCTTTTGTGCGCATGTGTGGCGTGCGATAGTAAGGGCAGAATCCTCACGCTGCCCTGGTCGTCTCCCGACACGTCTGCGGTTATCGTCAGGACACAGTTGGAAACGGGACTCGTCACTAAAGACTGTACGTCCCCAGTCAGCGATCATGTGATCAAAACTAGCAGTAGCATGACCTTTAGACTACTTTCATCTGTCGAGACCATCAAGCGAGTATTTACTCAAATAATCATAACTTCACACTCACATGATGTATTAAACGTAGAAATATAGTAACTTAGAAACGTAGTATCAAACGATGTATTAAAGCATTTTCTTATCAATGATGTATTAAGCGTAGTTCGCTGGGTGTTCCTCTCTGTATGAAGGAAGGAAGGTAAAAAGAAGACAGAGAAGAGTAAATATTGAGCAAAAGTTTCTGCACAGAGAGCAGTAAAAATAATCAATAATTTCAGAATAATATTGTTTGCAAATGACAAAAAAAACAAAGAATTAGTTGATCATTCGTCTAACTTAATCATCGCTCTACTGTAATTAGTTTCTGAAAAACTGTATAAAACATTTAACCTTTTAACACATAAAATATAATTAATTTATTTATTTATCAAGAAAGTAATCTGTTTTTAGTTTTGTTTTACCTGAATGGGTTTAATTTTTTTGGTGTATATTGGCTGTAACAATAATTAATTACCAATTGCAACTACTAACTAGTACTTTGCAAATTAGTAAGACGATTGATATGCAATCTAACAATACGAAAAAACTGTTCTCACCATTTATGTACAAATCTACAATTTCTTCTCCTGTATTTTTGTAACCCACTTGAAATGCTATATGGCCTAAATATTCTACTGGAGATACCTATGGAAATGAAAACAACATTTTAAAAGCAATTTGTTTATATTCGCGTGTACAAGTAAACTATCGACTGTAGCAAAAATGACAGATTACTCACCTTCAAAATGAAATATACGTATATAATATAAGAGAAATAACTTTCTTTTAAAATAAGTGAATTTAACAAAATATTTTTCTATGTCATCATGAACATTAACCTTTAGACTACAATTGGTACAGCAGTTGTACCTTGATCGCGAAAAGAAGAAATTTAGACTACGACCAGTACAGCAGTTATACATTGACAGTTATAAGAATTGCGCCAAGAAAGAATTTAGACTACGGCCTATACAGCCAGTTGTACCTTGAAAGTTATAAGAATCGCGCAAAGAAAGAATTGTGCCTGTTATATCTATAGCCATAGTCAAAAGGTTAAGCAACGTTTACACCGGAGTTGCAATCCCGTCCCCCTCCAAACATAGAAGAAGTTCCGAGAAAAGGCACTAATTTTATCGTCAAGATCTTTTGTCGGGGTGGCGATTTGGCGTGTTTGCAACACCAATTTTGTTTTCCACCAGTAGTCGGTAAAGATCAAAGGACTGCAACAATTTTAGCAGACAGTTCTCCGAGACGTAATTTGGAGTTAAAATGCTCCCCTATTTCGTCCCCTTTCGGTGTTCAGACAATCACCACTTGAGTCTTGAAAGCAAGAGACTTGAAATCTGTCAAAGTAGTGCCATCAGACTCGGATGTGACCATCTTGGCGCCGTAAACAGAATCGATTTGTCTGAAAAGACTATAACACGCCATTCGTTTGTCCAATCACCATCGCAGTCGTAGAAGCGTGTGGTATAGGGTCAATGGACGCCTTGAAAACAGTTCACCGCTGCTGCGGACGACGTCGAATTCTACGTGTTGACACAAGTTATACAAGCATCCTAATTCTTGAACTAGGGAGTCTTTATGTTGCACTACCATCCGCAACAGTCATGGACACAAAATATGTCAGTCCTCTCTTTCGGCTGTGTGACGAGGCTGCTGAAATTGTTAAAATCGAATATTTAGTCCCTCCTGTACCAACCTATTCTGTATTCGAATCAATCTGGTTTCATTTCATCCAACATGTGCACCATTTTCTCAGAAGGTTAAAAGTCTTGATATGTCACAATCCTTTACGCGCTCGTATGACCGGTATATTTTATGCCGTTGATAATCAAGCCTCCTTTCCTGAGGAACAGCGATAAAAAGCAATTAAAATGCTTAAAACCTGCTATCTGTTCTCTCTTCATGCTGCTAACAGGCTGCGTTACCGACTCACACAATTTTCATATATACTTTAGTGCTTATCATTTGCATATACATTCCATGACAATGCATACATCATGCAAATTTCAAAGTTGGTGGAGGCTTTCTTCGTGGTGTTGTATTTTTGATGGTCATCAGTGAATATATTATCACATGAATGCGAGAACAATACTATTCAATGTTTTAGTTTTTGAGATAAAGGAAACACGGTTTGCTGCAAATTCCAAATATGCCTGCATTTTTCTTTAACCTATATATAGAGCTTAAGTAATCAAAAATGTTACCCAGGGCTTACGAAAAATTCAATATAATCTCAACTTTAAATATAACTCAAAATACGCAATAATTTTTTTAATTATCTAATTCTTGCATTCTAGCGACGATATAGCCTGCTGTTGATTAATTGATTTGATAAATCCCTTAGAAACGGGAAATATGTATATCTTGTACCATAATCTAACGTTTGAGCAAAAATTTGTTTTGGAAAAATCAAAATAAACTAGTTTTAAATAAAGGCAAATGACTGTAAATTGATACACAGTTTGATGTAATAGTGCACAATCGCTTATAAATTTCTCTTAGAGAGTTTGGCGAACTTCTTTCTCAGCCAAATTGCAAACTTAAACTTCTTTCATCAGCAAAGTGCGAATTGATGCATTTGCACTGCGCATCTGCGGAAGCGCTAACTTTTTCAACTCCCAAACTTTGAAAGGATCTAACGAAAATCGTGTTCCTGTTGCTGGGATGTCTACTGTAGTCTCGTGAAAATGTAGACATCATAAATGTTGATTAAAGTTATTTAATTTTATTCGTGTTACTTTATTGTTCGTACCCACAATGTCCACTGTGGTTATCCGGACGTCTAACTCACCGCAAGTGTTTGCAAATCTTTGAAATACGGGAACATCATTTCTAACCAAGCTCTAATTTAAAATCCGATGAAAAAGTAAGCTTATGTGTGACAGAAATTCAATTAATAACGATATACTAATCTTAAAAAGTCACCTACTATTGATTCGGCTATTTGTGCATAATAATCAAGTTGTAAATCGACTGTAGTCTTTGAATTCAGATCAATAATCGACAATATTTGTTGTAGGATTGGCTTATGCATCTCCGATTCTTCCATTTTTATGTAAAGAAAGTACTCCATTAAGTTATGGACATTCTGCAAAACAATGGAAATTTATTAGTGCAAATATTTCTCTATTTTAATTAAGGTTATTCTGTTTCGCTGCACATGTACTTGCAGATAATAGCTAGATATTTAAAAAGCTTAAAGTAGGTTTCAGGTCATATATATATATATATATATATATATATATATATATATATATATATATATATATATATATATATATATATATACACAGTCCATTCACATTAATGTGACCACCACCTACTTTCGACGTCAACGTGAAATAACCATTCACATAAGGCAGGTGTCAGCACATTCCAGTGGAGTGTTTATAAAGGATGTCCTGGGGCATCGGAAAGCATTTCAATCGTTGGCGTAATGCAGAAACGTAGCGATTTATCTGACGTCCAATAGGGCGTGATTATTGGCTTTCGGGCCAAGGGTGGAAGCATTTCGGAAATGGCTAATTTTGTGAAATGTTCGCGTGCCGCCGAGGTAAAAGTATACCGTGCATGGCAAAATGGCACTATCCAAAATCAGCGGCGTGGCACATGTGGTGCACCACGGGCTATTGATGACAGAGGCGAACGAAGGCTACGGAGATGCGTTCGGGCAAATAGACGTGCAACTATTGAGCAACTGACCGCCCAGATAAATCAAGGGACTACCAAGAGTGTATCCTCAACAACGGTTCGGCAAACGTTGCTGCTCATGGGCCTCCGTAGCAGACGCTTGGTTAATGCACCTATGCTGACTGCTGTTCATCGGCGACGAAGACTGGAATTTGCACACCAGTACCGCAACTGGACGTCCACAGAGTGGCGACAGGTGGCTTTTTCCGATGAATCACGTTTTATGCTCCATCGGACAGATGGACGTTGGCATATACGGCGTGAAACGTCTGTAAGCAAACACCCTGCAACAATTGCCGGAAGGATCCATGCTGGAGGAGGGAGCATTATGGTTTGGGGAATGTTTTCCTGGAATTTACTGGGTGCACTCATCATTGTGGAAGGCACGATGGATCAGCACAAGTACGCATCTGTCCTTGCGGACCATGTCCACCCCTACATGCGAATTATTTTTCCTCAGAATGATGGCATCTACCAGCAGGACAATGCGAGGCGTCATACAGCTCGCAGTGTATGTGCGTGGTTCGAAGAGCGCCAGGATGAGTTTACCGTACTCCCCTGACCAGCAAACTCACCGGATTTAAACCCAATCGAGAATCTGTGGGACCACCTCGATAGGGTTGTTTCAACCACGTAATCTAGCGCAGCTGGCCACGGCACTGGAGTCGGCATGGCTCAACATCCCAGTGAACACCTTCAGAAACTTAATTGACTCTCTTCCTACACGTCTCGCAGCGGTCCGTTCTGCCAAAGGTGGTTATTCTGTCTTTTGACAGGTGATATATATATATATATATATATATATATATATATTGCTTGTTTTGACCTGAAAACTACTTTAAGCTTTTTTAAGAAAAGCTAGTTTAAATGTTGAAAATACGCATAGAAAACTGTCTTACTTCTTTTAAAACTTTCGCATATTCTGGTTGAAGCTACAAAAAGAAAACTTTTATTTTATTTTATTTTATTTTATTTACAATTATATACTTTAATTGAAGAACGTAAATGGATACATAAGTACTTACACCCTCTTGAATGTTCTTTTGTATGAACATCAAAAGAGACGACCACAGGCGTAATAGAAATTTAGGAAATAATTCGTCTTTCCAAGTTTCTTGCATTGGCTCAAGATAGTCGTTCAACGAACCCATGAATCTATCATATGACTAAAAATTTAAATGCATGCATTATGATTAGTTTCGTTTGTATTCGTAATTCATATTCAAGAAAACAACACTGAACAATGTCACAGTTGCAGACAATTTTGCTAAATTAATATATGCTTCTCGAAATTTAAAGGTTACTTAGAAGCATTATTACAAATTGACTTTCAATTAAATGTGTATTCCATTTAAATGTGTATTCCCTCTAAATGTGTATTCCATTTAAATGTGTATTATTAATTCTGAAATTACATCAAATTTAATAAAAAATTAACAGTTAATATTCATCCCTCCTTTTAAGTTATTTTTTAAATGAGTTTATCTATAATTTCAGATACTTTAATACTCAGAAATGTTATTTTTAAATTACCTTGTTTTTATTGAATCTTTAATGGGGATAATTTCTCCAAACGGGAATATTCGCTCTATAGGTCAGCCAATAGGATGTGGCTTAGTGGATATTACAAGAATTAATGATTTTTCTCTAGAGTTTTGAGAGTAAGAAGTTGTTCTTACATTGCACGCAAATGATGATCCAAATGATACCCAGTAATGAAGATACTATCTAACCAGAGTAGCTTCAAAAACCTTATTGCACAGGTTTCACAACTAATAATACACATTTAAATGAAATCATTACATACACTATGATAAAAAAAATTGACTAACCAAGAAAGAGATGTCTAACAGTGGTGCCGGGCTCGATCAACTTGGAACTGCTCCAAGTTGTTCGAGCTCTACCTGCATATTTCGTAATAATATCATAGACTTTGTAATAATATAATAGACTTTGTAATAATATAATAGAGTTTGTAATAATATAATAGAGTTTGTAATAATATAATAGACTTTGTAATAATATAATAAACTTTGTAATAATATCATAGACTTTGTAATAATATAATAGACTTTGTAATAATATAATAGACACACAGTTTGTAATAATATAATAGACATACAGTTTGCAATAATATAATAGACACACACTTTCTAATAATATAATAGACTTTGAATAATATACTGACTGGACTATAATAATAGACTATATATATGATAGACTGACTGTAGACGTATAGTCTTTAGTGACGAGTCCCGTTTCTAACTGTGTCCTGATGGCAAATTCAGACGTGTCTGAAGACGTCCAGAGCAGCTTGGGGATCCTGCCCTTACTATCGCACGCCACATATGCCCACAACAGGGAGTTATGGTCTGAGGTGCCATCTCCTTTGATAGCCGACCCCTTTAGTCATTTCTGGCACACTCACAGTACAGCGGTACGCAGACGACATTCTACGACCGATTGTGTTACGTTCTTTTTCGACACCCCGGACTTACTTTTCAACAAGGTAATGCTCGGTTGCTATGTTTTGTGTTGCTATGAATTGTCTTCAAGTATTCCCAACACTTCCTTGGCCAGCTATAGGTCTCCTGATCTCTCTCTCTCTCTCTCTCTCTCTCTCTCTCTCTCTCACACACACACATAGAATACATTAGGAACGTTATGTGAAGGCGATTGCAACCATCCCGGAATGTAGACCATTTAGCCCGACAGTTGGAGACAATTTGACAAGAAATTCCGCAGGACACCATCCGTGAACTTTTTCAGTCTATGTCACGCCGGGTGACAGCTTGCATACAGGCCAGAGATGGACCAACGCCATTGACTTCCTCTCTTTGTTTTGGTTACACTCTGAAATAAATCATTCAATTGTTCTGAAATTTTAATCGTTTGCTTTGTATGTATGTTCTTTAAATCCACCAATTTTTATCGCAATTGTACAATTCCTTCTTGGAGCTTCGACTCTATTTGTTATAGAGTATATTTCCAACTCCTTTAAAAATTGCTTCTTTTCAATATACATATTTGACCATTACATCACTAAAAATACAGTATTACATGTGTGTGTGTGTGTGTGTGTGTGTGTGTGTGTGTGTGTGTGTGTGTGTGTGTGTGTGTGCGTGTGCGTGTGCGTGTGCGTGTGCGTGTGCGTGTGCGTGTGTGTGTGTGTGTGCGTGTGCGTGTGCGTGTGCGTGTGATAAAATATTGAATTATGAGTACAAAATTTGTAGTTTCAATTACACATTTACAAGTCAAAAAATGCTACTAGAATTATTTTCATATCCCGTTTCACCATTTATGTTCACTATAAAGTTAAAATATATTTGTTGGGCTCTATAAATTCACAAGGAAGTAATAAATGTTTACCTGATTCATATTGGTTCCTTCGATCCAAGAAAATAAAAGCTTTTCGCAATGGTTTATAAGACCTGATACAGCTGCATTCATCATTTTTTCTATAATGCTGTTTAACTGAGTATCCATGGACTGGTGCACAAGATTCAATATCCTTAAAATTTGCTTTCCGAAGTTGGTATCGTTTGCTGCTTCATTCACTGTCTGTAGTGTCTCCACCCATTGCATTTGATGCGATATATTTCGAAGATATTGTCGCACATGTTGAATACTATTAGCCAAGATGCAAATCTAGAACAGTAAAAACAATTAAACTGAAACACAGGAGGAGAATTGTTCATAACGAGAATTCGAATTTCCGATACCCTTTGTGTTTTTTTTTATCACTTGATGGAAACTCAAATACTTAAGTTCAAATTGACTTCAGAAAATAAAAACTCAAAATATCAGTTAAATATTTCTTTAAAATTTTTTACATCTTTACAAGTAGAACAGACTTTAGGGATCACAAAAGATTCCGTTCGAATCAGCGATTACTGGGGAAATGCTTACATGTCAGACATTAAATCGGTCAATGCAGACATTCTGCTAGGGTAGATGTCGGATCTATACTAGAATTTACCAATTTAGTGGCCTTCCTTTAAAAGTTGAGTACTTTATTAGCCGCATAGAATTAATGCGGGGGTATCTTGAGATGAGGCGATTGGGTTTGGTGGCGCAATGGCGATATCTGGTCATATTTTACAATGCACTTATTTATTTTTGCACTTATTCCACGTTTAAAATTTAAGCATCGGGTTAAATTACTTAACAAAATAATTCCAGGAACTTTACCTTCTTAGTTAAGTTAAAATCCTTTGTCAGTTTGTTTTCTTCATCTACTCTGTGATCCAGCGCTTCGGAAAATATCTTTGCACCATCACAAACAATCTAAACATATAGCACTAAAGTAATTATTAAATATTCAAAGAACAATCAAATATATTTATTTACATACATTGAAACAACTATTAATGTTTAAAGTTTAACTTCAAATGTTATATTTCTATTATATTTACTATATTAATTTGAAGCAAAAGTTCTAAATTGAAGAATCAGGTATTGGAAACTATAATTTCTTTTAAATTTTCAACTGTACTTTTTTAATACTAAGGCCGAACAACACATAATTTTTAATAAAATCAGTACAAGTAATTTTTCATCGTAAAATTGGGAGCTCGAGTTTTAAATAATTCATCTTCGTGATATTCATAAATTCGGTAAATATTTTAGTAGGGGAGGTTCAATTTGGCTCCAATTCAAGTAACCCGCTTTCTTTCTTCCTTTCTTATTAGTTTAAGATGGCTTTTTTGTTATTAAATTTGCCAATATATCCTTATCCAAAACAGGCCTTTCAAATTAAAACTAATTATAAAGTAGCATTTCATGCAAGCGCATTTATTAAGGAATATTTTCTAATAGCGCAGTTGAATGACTCATTTGATCGTTTATACAAATATAGAAAAGTTATGATGTGGAAAGAGACATCCTTAGCTCTTTATTAATGTTAACAGTTTTTGTAAAATGTTAAGTAAAATATACGAGTTTAATTCAGTATAGTAACACGTCTTAAATAACAACTAACAATAAAACTTGTGGCAAAACCTGAAAACTTATTCTAAAATCATGATCCTAATATTAAATAGTCGCAAGAAAAATACCATATTTAGAAAACATAAATCTAAAATATAAACTTACATCAGTAATTTTAATCAAAAAGGCCACTTGCAGATCTTCGTCTTCAATGTCCATATGTTTCCATTCATCTATTACCTACTGAAAAAAAACACAGAGAAGTTCTGTTGTAGCAATAAAATATAAGTCTAAGGTGAGTAAAAAGGTTTTTTGAATTTATATGTAAGATATTTATAGCTCCCCAGGCTCAAAAGTATAATAATTTGAAACAAACATTCATTTCATATTTTTCGTACTTGCATAAACTGTACATAAAACGAACACCCAACATCATTCAATCAACGTTCTTAATTTCGAACACTGAGGGATCGAAAAAAAGGTTGTACAAAAATGGAATTAAAATATACTAGATATTTAAACAAGACTTCATGAATACTCGTAAACTCGTGTATAAAATAATTAAATACTTCACCACACAACACACAAATACACACTAATTAAATACTACAAATTATAAACTCGTAATTTGAAACAAACATTCATTTCATATTTTTCGTACTTGCATAAACTGTACATAAAACGAACACCCAACATCATTCAATCAACGTTCTTAATTTCGAACACTGAGGGATCGAAAAAAAGTTGTACAAAAATGGAATTAAAGTATACTAGATATTTAAACAAGACTTCATGAATATTCGTAAACTCGTGTAAGTTCATAAAATAAGACTACGTTAAGACTAGAAATTATAATTTCATTCTACAACACACGTAGTTGTGTAGGTGATCCAAATATCGCCTCTGTGCTTAATATCACCTACTCGTGCTTGCAAGCTACTATGCGCGACATGTATGAGTTAATGTAATTACCTTGATGGTCTAGGTTTTTGCCACACGTAGCGCCACCGGCAAGTTTCCTATCAGTTATATCAACAACACTATTGCATTTGAAGTATTTGAGGCCGTGATCGCGACGTATCTTTAGTCTCTAATCAATTCAGGGAATAGCCGGATAAGTGTTTCCAAATAATAATTTCGTTTATATGACTTGAAAGTACATTAAATATATATCAGGATTCTAAAGGTGTTATTATTTTCGAAAACAGCCGTTATTAACCTCTGTCGTGTGCATGTTTGTGTTGACTGAACTGTGTTCCTAATATCGCCTACCAACGTGGTCCTAATATACTAGGCGGTATTTTGAGCACCTATTTTCACTTACCTACTAATCTACCTCACAGTTTTTTCTATCTTATTTTCTTCTTACATTTGACATATATATTTTTTAATTAATATTAATTAATTAATTAAAAGTTTACAAATATTTTTAAATTATTATCATTCAATTTTTAGTTTTATATTGCTGCAGGACTCGTACATAAGATACCAAGGGAAGAGAAGAAAAGGCAAACGTGGAGCACGTCAAGTCTTGAGGCTGTATGTCGGGCAGTTCGAAACAGAGAAATGGGAACGATGAGAGCATCAAAAGCGTTTAGATTACCAAAATCAACGATTCGAGACTACATTGAAAAAAGTATAAAGGGGGGAAATGAAGAAAAACATGCAGTAGTAAGAAATAAACTTCGAAGAAAACTTGTGCTGACGCCCGATTTAGAAAAAGCACTTGTTGGAAAGGAAGTTTTTTGGTTTGACTTGAAATCATGTAAAGCAGATCGACTTCCAACTTGACTTAAGGAACAATGTTCCCGTCCCTACTCTAAAACAACTAACAGTGCAGATCAAAAGTAGTTGAATTTTATTTTTGAAAAGAAATTCCAACAACAATAAGAACTCCACAGTCATTGTCAAGAGCCAGAATCTTGGGGTTCACTGAAAACAACGCGCTCCGTGAAATCTTTTTCAATATTCTTAAAGTAGAACTTAACGAAATCAAGTTCAACTCTGACAGAACTTTTAATGTCGACGAAACTGGTATAACAACTGTGCAAAGCGAAAATATGCAAGTGATTTGCACGAAAGGAAAAGCGGCAGTCTATAAAATGTCTTCGCCAGAGAGTGGAAAGCTGAATGCCATTGTCACCTGTATGTCGTGTAACGTGTTGAAGTGGTAGCTTAGACTAGTAGAAGGAACCGTTCGCAGTGTTCTGGGCTATACTTTTATTTACATATTATACATATGCTTTTGAAGGAAGTTAAGTGTGATAATGTTACAGGTAGGGCCCGGATGATTGATTGGCCGATCTCTATGAATTGTCCACCGGACACGGAATGTCCTTGGTCTCGGGACTCCAAGCTGACAATCCAGCTCGGGTGAGCCCTTCTCCAGCGATTACTCGGTCGAGTAAGCTTTCTTTCCTCAGTTCGATGACCACTCGGTTGAGTGGGATCCGTAGCTCGGGTGAGCTTCTCCCAAAATATTCACTCGGTTGAGTGAAATTCGCAGCTCGTATGAACTTCTCCCAAAATATCCACTCGGTTGAGTGAGGCTCGCAGCTTCGAAATCCACGTCCGCTCCAATCAGCAGGATTAACAGCTCAGTTATGAGCTTTTCACGCGTCGAGCTCGACGTACTCCCAGGTCAGGATTTGGACAAAGTCTACGAACAGCAGTCATGACTCTCATCGGCTTTTGCTAGCCTTTTTCCAGAACTTAATTAGTCCTTACATTTTCCTGTGCTCGGATGAGCACTTATCCCAAGAGACAGGGATGTCAACAACCGGGAACGGGTTGTTTTCTTCACTCGGATCAGTTTGATCCCTCCGGTCTGTTTACCTCCCTCTCAGCACTCTCTCTCTCTCTCGCTTCTCCTCAGTAGTTCCTCTCGCGGGTTGATGGTTCCATACGGGATGTCCATTGGTGGTTAATTGACTCGATCGACGATTGAGACAGGACTTCATTATAGACGGGTTGGCTGGCCCTCCTTTTGATCTGGGAAACGGCGAGCACAAAGGTTTTGCAGGTCCCCAACGGCTTCCGATTTCCCCTTTGAATCCTGAAAGCGGTGGAACTCGACCTCTGACCTTCGGCTCGTGAACTGAGCGCTGAAAACTGAACGTTGGGTCATGCTGTCGGCGTGACCCCCAAAGACATCTCGCCTTTCTCCCCTTCAACTTCACCGCTTCGCAGTAAATTCTAGAGCTTGCTGCCATCACAGTCTGCTGTCGGCCAGTATGTTTCTCTCATGATAGTTTTCCCAGAAGGAGGTAGAACTTGAATCTAATGAAGGGAGCTCCTCCAGGGGCTATTCCAGAATTTCAACTATCAGGCTGTAGGCCTACTAATTGTGCATACGTTTTTCAATTTTTTTATAAATTATTGAGTTAGCAAAGAAAATCTCCATAAAAAATACTACCACGATGTATCACCAATACTCTTTTGTATATAACTAGGGGGCTCCGCCCAATGCTCGCTTACGCTCGCCAACTTTTGATTGCATCAACTTTATTTATTAACCAATTTAAAAAATAATTTTACCATAAGAAAGAGTACAGTGTAAGGTATTCAGTTATGTTCTCAAATTTAAAAAAATAATAGTAGTAAGCTGTAGATATGACGGTTTCAACAAAAAGTAGCGAAATTATCCAAAGATTCCGAATTTTGCATGACCAACTTTTGATTGCCGACTTTTGATTATAAACCGATTTCAAAAATAATTGTACCGTAAAAAAGAGTACATTTTGAGGTATACTTCGATAGTTTCAAAATTAAAAATTAATAGTAATAAGATATACATTCTATAACAAAAAAATCGACGCGCCAAGAAGGAATCATCCGATTGCTTTGAAATTTCGTATGCAAAAATGTTTTAACCAAATATGCAAATGATTAAAATTTGGTGTTCAATGAATGAATAGTGCGATCTAAAGCACATCTGAAATGCGCATCCAGCAGATGTATATAAGGAGTTGTTCCTGAACTGTTGTTAAAATTTTCTGCTGCTTTGCGATTTAGGATACCTTTCAACGACTGAAAAAATGCCTCGCCGCAGGATTCGAGCTCATTACGAGCAACTTTCAGAGTTTGAAAGAGGTCGTATCATTGAATTGAAAGAGGCAGGTTGGGCAAATCGGAGAATCGCTCGTCATGTGAGTCGAAGCGATGCGGCGATTAGAAGATGCTGGCAAGAGTGGGTGGACAGTGGCAGATTTCAGCGTCATGATGGTAGCGGTCGACGTAGGGCCACAACAGATTGCGAGGACAGAGTGATTGTCAGATAAGCTGTCACAGCGCCTGATTCATCGCTATCAACCATCAGTCGTGCGACCCACACACGAGTGTCCACCATGATCATTCACAGACGGCTGAGAGAGCGAAATCTACGCTCGTACCGACCGTTACGCCACCTGCCACTCACGCCTGCACACTGTCGAACGAGATTACAGTGGTGCTTGACTCGATCAGGCTAGAATGATGCTGACTGGGGACGTATAGTCTTTAGCGACGAATCCCGATTCCAACTGTATCCTGACGATAATCGAAGACGTGTCTGGAGACGCCCAGGGTAGCGTGTCGATCCTGCTTTCACTATTGCACGCCACACGGGCCCTCAATAACGAGTTATGGTCTGGGGTGCCATTTCACTTGATAGCCGAACCCTTTTGGTCGTCATTAGAGGTACACTTACTGCACAGCGGTACGTTGACGACATTCCGAGACCTGTTTTGCTACCGTTCCTTTCGCAGTACCCTAGGCTTATCTTTCAGCAAGACAATGCCAGACCACATACGGCACGTGTTGCTAGTAATTGTCTTCAAGCTTGTCAAAAACTTCCTTGGCCAGCCAGATCACCAGATCTCTCTCCCATCGAGAATGTCTGGGATATGATGGGAAGGCGACTGCATCCGGTAGGGAATGTTGATGACGTAGTCCGACAATTGGAGCAAATTTGACAAGAAATACCGCAGGAGACCATCCGGGAGCTTTATCGGTCTATGCCACGCCGTGTGGCATCTTGCATCCAGGTTAGAGGCGGGTCAACACCTTATTGAGCTTGTTACTGTAACTCTGAAATAAATCTATCAATTGTTCTGAAATTTTAATCATTTTCTATTCTGTACATAATTTTCCTATTCGCCAATTTTTGTCTCCATCGGACAACTCTTTATTGGTGCGTCGTTTTTTTTTTTTTTTTTTTTTTTTTTTTTTTGTTATAGAGTGTAAATATAAGTTTTTTTTTTTTTAAGTTACAAAAATGTCCCGAGTTTTCCCGAATTTCAAAAAAAAAAAAATTATTAAGGACCAAATTGAAATTTCAAAAAAAACTCGACGAGCTGCAAAAATTTACGTTGAGAGGTACTCTTTAAAAAAACTCACAGTTAAGGACTAAAAATGTGTATCTGTTTTCCTCACTCGCAGATGAAATTTCTCTTTTTCAACTTTGGCACTTAATAAACCTAAATTAATAACCGTATCGAAAAAAGATATTTATAATTGTCCAGGGAACACAATGAAAAACAAACCATGTTAATTTCATATTTTTCTGATCCGAACTTTCTAGGGAAACCGTCTAAGAATTGAGCTAAACAAGACAGTTTTTAATCCTGCTGCGGCGACTGCGGTAACTTTTTTTAATATAGATATATACACAAAATACCTTGAGATTGTTTTGTATAACTCCTTAACATATTTGAAACTTATTGCATTGAATCTTGTAGCTCGAAACTATACCCGGTTTAAGTTCAATATTCATGATCAGAAATGATTATCATAAGAAAAAGGGCTAAAAATATGGTATTCCGAATTCCCGTCGGTAATTTACAGGTATTGAGAATGTCGGTAATTTTCAAACCCTACTTACCGTGCAAAAGCAATTAAGAACAATTACTGATGAACTTAAAATTCTTTCTTCGGTATGAACAGAATCCTACAAGACAAATTAATTCTAAATTTATTTTTGAACATGAAACATGGCGCTAAATAGAAAGTGATATAACTATTATTTTATAGTTTTATATTATAAATAACATTATTTATATTTTAATATAGTTCTGATATATTTATGCATAGTGTAAATGCTATATTAATGTTCGAGGAGAGAGACTCGCCTTAGTTTCAATCTCGACAGCTCTTTTTATTCTACCGTGGCATTCTGATTTCATTACTTGCAGCAGATTCATGAAAAATTTGACAAATAAAAGATTGAAGTTCTCCTCCAATTGACTACTTTGGGGCCTAAAGGAAGACATTCGTCATGAATTGGTGACATTTATGCAATGCATTAAAACTTTCTTATCCAAAAAAATTAGTATTTTCAGAATTCATGTTTCATCATAAGAGCAATAAAAAATACTTAATAATAAAAATTACAGTTGAAGAACACATGGACGAAAGATATACCATTGAATGAAAAGCATACACGAATAGTTTAATTCGCTGAAGTTGACCTCATACAGTACAAGTCCCAATTTCCGACGTCCGAAATCCGGAACTGTCCAAAACACTACCCAACAATAATGGACCGGACAGCAAGATGTGATGATACAAGGGAAATAATACATGCTTTAATAAGGGTATGGTCCCCCACGTGCTGCAATTACACTAGAAACCCTTCTGGGCATACTTTCAACAATGTTTTGTTACACAGCTATGGGTATTTGTGTCCATTTCTGCTGCAAGAATGTCGTCAGCTCAGCTGTAGATTTCGGACGTGGTTCACTGGTCCGTAAGCGTCGCTCTAACTCGTCCCACAAATATTCTATGGGGTTTAGGTCGTGACTCTGAGCAGGCCAAGGAATATTTTTGCCTCCATATCTTGATACCACTGCTTGACAGTAGCTGCAACATGACATGAAGCTTTGTCGTTCTGGAAGAAACATTCGTCCATTCCATAAAATTTCCAGAGCGTAGGAAGAACATGATTGTCCAAAAATGTTCATGTTGGCATTGGCGTACAATTGACGAGGAACACCATGTAAAGGTCCCAGGACATACCACGAAAAAAAACATACAATTAGTCGGATTTTAAGAAAATCCGCTGGCGTCCGGTTCATTATTGTAGGGCAGTGTATAACCTGTAGATTAAAATGCGTTTAAAGGGCTGTAGTTACCTATTTTGCTTTAAAGATGCTTAAATGACGCGATATAAATAAACAATGTGGTAGCATAGATTGAGAATAATGTTTCAAACTCACACTTTCATGCGAAATTTCAAGAGGTGTACCAGCTTTTTGACCTGTAAGTAAAAGATATGGGAAAGAGCGCAGCTGTCTCGTAGATTGACGTGAAAGCTTTTGTGATTCTCTTGATACGTATCCATCGATTTCATTAACTGAACGCACACGGGATAAAGCTAGAAAGAAATATGTTTTAAAAGTGGACAGTAAATATGTGGAAACAAAATAATAATTAAGTCGAACTTTTGTAAGGAGTTACTTAAATTCTAAAGCAATTATCTGTTTCGGTGAAGCTTTTTAACAATTATTTTTGTGTTACAAATGAATAAAACATATGAAAACAACAAATGTTTACAATTCCACATGGCACCTTGCATATCAACACACAAATACCAACGGTTCTGTGGTAGCACCGAAAACCTTTATCAGGTTATCATGTGTAATCGTAGCCCCTAGAGCTGTGATCAGTTCCTTAAGTTGGTCGATCACGTTGAACTTAATTTCATACACTTCAGAACAACTCTCCTCGAAAAATATTTTGAAGGGTGAGGTCAGGTGACCATGGAGCCCAAGATCTGGTCGAATCTCTTTATATCCTCCTTCCCGGTAAGGTTTCATGCTGATAGTCACGGACGACTGTTGCAAAAAGGGTTTTAAAGACAATTATGTCGAAAATTCCATCCAAACATTCTCCAACATATCCTGGTAAATATCGTCATCATTGTTACCCTTAGCAACGAAAAAAAGAAGCTCATTTGAAGAATCTTTCACACACTCCAAAAATGCATTTGAATGTGTGTTCTGCAGCTGATATTCTGCATTATGTTATTATTTAACCCGCTAGACGTGATTAAACTATTGAGATATTATTTCTTGAATGCTCAGTATGAGAGATCCATAGGACCTAGAATAGGAAAGGATCATTTTACTTTTTGACTAAAATGGTAGGTTACTATATATAGGGTGTCCCAAAATTCACGCAAGAAGTAATTTTGATAGGAAACACAGGTTTATAATAAAAAATTATAAATTTTTATTGATTCATAAAGTATACAATATAGGGTTATGTTTGGAATAGCATATCGGGTAAATGGCCTCCAACGCTTTTGCTAGCACATATGAACTCTTTTGTTGAAATTCTCCATGACATAAACGGTATAACATAAAAATTATTTTTATATTAATTATTTTTAGATGCTATAGTTCGGAATTTCACCATCGTTATGAAAGAATGACAAATCATGTCAATACGACGTCATGAGTTAGGCACAAAATTGCGTAAGAATATCTTCCAATTGTAAGGAAAACAACCTCGATCTTCTGTTACTTAAAACTACATGTCAGTTGGAGTAAAGTGAATTTTAAAGAAAACTGCCTGATCGTGGAATTATATCACAATCATAAAATATTCTAACGAGGTTTTTTAAAGAGTTGAACGTTTTAGTCTTAAATCGAGTTTTTATGGCACTTTTTTTCAGTATAGAGATACGGTATCTTAATGGAATCCACGTATCTCTTTAGAACGACGGATGTTGTTTCTTGACTATTGAGTGCAGCTTTCCAAATACATTGTAATGACATAAATTGAAACTTGAATGCAAGTTTTACTTATTATACTTGTCTTGCAACGGAAACCTGCGTATAAATTTAAAAAAAATCTTTCAATGATACCGTAGGGTTACCCATCTTGTTTTAAAATAGGACTTTATTTTAGCGTGTTACGTCTTATTTTAAAATGACTTAATATTTTTAAGTCATATGCTCTCTTTTTAAAGTAAGACATTACTATCTTGTTTTAAAGGTGAAGCGTCCTTGTTTTCTGCTAATCACTGTCTCCCTCGCCCAACGTGGGGCGCCAGTTTGTGGCCGGGGAATCCCACTGGGTTCTGTTAGGGTAAGATAATGGAATGCTAGTAAGCCAAAATTTAGTGTAACATCTTTAATGGAATCTAAGTAAGTTACACACAACACACATATTAATTTTAGTTAGAGTGAAGGATACAGAAGACCATGCATGGGAAAACTTGGCTCTCGATTGACTATTTCATCTCACTAACCGCCAGAGGGAGACACAGTCATTAGTAGAAAACAAGGTGCTACAAAGGGGGTTTTCAAACACTTGTTTTTTGTTTTATGAAATGTAATTATAGTAATCATTACGTACTGAACCAATGACTTTTATAAAAAGTTCATCGAAATATACACATACCGCCACGAAATGAACTCGTGTCTTTAGGGATATTGCGCACAAAATTAATAATATGTTAAAATATAACTGCTAAGTAATTTACTTACACACAAAACATTCGAACACATAAATGTTAGAAGTGTTCAAATATTACCGCATCACTTCGCTGTCTTAACTCAGATACATTCACTCACAGCTTTTCGCACTACACAGATTCGTTTCTTGCCAAATGTAAGAAATATACAAAATTAATGTTTTTATCCTTTTCATATCATTAGTCAAATGTTTATAAATTATTGATATCTTGGGAAAGAAATTAAAAATAAGTCCATTCTTAAGTATTAGAATTTAAATTCTTCAAATATAATATTTTGGGGACAAAAAGTTAGCTATATATAAGTTAGCTTAATGAGGAAAATACTTATTTTACCTTTTCATCCACAGCATTTGCAATACAATTGAAATAGCAGCATGAAATTTCTAAAAACAGTTTCCCTTCCACGGTTAGAATATCCGTGGCTACTGTCAAGTTAGTCCTAAGATCTTTCAGACTTTTTGTCAAAGATTCCACGTCCTTCAGAACCGTGTTTTTTCCAGACAATTTCAGCTTATGGATCTCCGCTTGCAACCAACCACTGGCCTCATCCTGAAAATAGAAACCACTGTCTTAAGCAGTACTTTCAATCATCTTCAAATCGTTCTAAAAGACACTTCGATTCGGTAAAATTTTCTCATAAAGTAAACAGTGCATTTAAAACGAAGCTTAAATTTATGCAACATTTTATCTCATCAGTATGCTCATCATATCAATGAAATATTTGCTTTTCTTTGACTTCTAATTTTAGACTATTTTAAAATATAGTCTTGAATCCTATTGTTTGCTCTGGACGTTTCTCTGCAGCAGATGCTGGTATAACTTGCCCATTACCGGACCTTGATGAATAAAATCCAATCAGTAGCTAGTGTTGATACCCCACTGAAACTCGCTTCAGTTTTACCCTTTGGATTTACAATAGTACAGAAATTTAGAATCAGTAATCAATGTTTGTAAAATAGTTATATTATTAGTTATAGTAATATTATACAGTCCGCAATTTTTGTATTTGAGCCACGACACCTATATTTTGTTTTTTATTAAGTTTCTTATCAACTTATTTTATTTTGGAAAGTAAAATACGTAAAACCTTGAATGATATAGAACAGAAAAGATTATAGGAGAAAAAAGTAGACTTTCCTTCTTCTGCACAGTTCTTGTTTCGTTTCCAAGGCAGAATGTTTTCGCGAAGCAACACTGTTATTAAATAGATGTTGATTCACACACAAATATAACTGTTCGTGCCTGATAATCTCTCTGGCGAATAAAGATTTTCTTTAGAAGTAGATAACGTTGGTGTTACTGCGAAATGTTTTCTATACCTATTCCAAATATGGTCACTTTGCTTAATTTTTTAGTACGATTTTCAACATTACGTCAATAAAAATTCCCAAGAATGAATTTCGAATTGATAGCTAAAATTTGATTAGTAAACACCAATAAGATTAAAAGCCTAACGATGATAAACAACATTTTAAGGTAACCCCAATGTGTGTCATACGAAAGCATTTTTGGAAGCGGAAGTAAAATTTTTACTTTCAGTCAAGTTTGTTTTTACATTGAAAATAGTTCTCGTATAAGAATATCAGTGATATTTTAACTTTTCTTTGCTATTTCCAATTTTTATATCTGTTTCACCTTGGCTAAGACCTACTTTTTATTTCATTAGCTTCTGTTTTGAATTTATTTTAGAAAGTAAAAAAATGTATAAAATTTTAGATTCACAGCACATAAAACATTTTTAGCAAAAAGACAGAACATAGCTATCAAAATCTAGTAATTTCTTGTTTCGCTTCCGAAACATTATATTTTATTTGTGATTGTTGTTATTAACTAGACGCTGTTTCAAGTAGTAAAATTATTCATAGTTAACAAACAATCATCTTTCTTCTCGTGAAAGAGATTTTCAGGCAGATTGAAATCAAACCACAAATTGAAAGCACAGAGTTTACTTCCCTACGAAAATTCTCTATCATGATACATATCGGGGTTATCGTAAAAGGTAGTTTATCGCCTTCTTTAACGTTTGATCTAATTGTATTGACTACCAACTATCCCCTACATTAACTTGAAATTCATTCTTCTCATTTTTATGTCTTCTAGACATAAAAATCCTCTCAAACCAAGATAAGTTCAATATTTAGAAATACCAACTTTCAAAATGAAAACTATCTAATAAATATACATCGAAAACTTTATTTCTTGGATTTTGCATGTCCTAAATGTTTTAATCCACTATTTTTTATTACGTTTCTCTGTATTTTAATTCTATTTCCATTTACTTTCTTTTTCGCGGTTGTTTATATGATTTAATGGGTCTCAAAAATATGCGCTGGCATCGAGTGGACCAGCTTCTGATCACGAAAGAGATATGCACGATTGCTAGTAGACATTCAAAGAACGCTGTTCACGATGTGGTTCGTGTACGTGTATGTGATTACCTGTACTCTCTTCTTCACATACTCAGCTAATTTCTGCTTGTAAATTGTTTGATGAGGTGTCACTTTGATGCTGGAAATTTTTTCAAGGATTCTAGGACAAGTTTATGAAAGAAACAACAAAATTATTTTCAATGGCAGTGAATGGCGCTAAAATTTAATTACATCTTAATTTCTTAATTTAAAATGCTTCTGAGACATTGAAGAATACTTAAACAGGGATTTCCAAACTTAATTTCGAAACCTTTTTTTATTATTATTTTTTTTTTGCCACTGGTTCACTTTTCTGAAAACAGTCAAATCTATTGTAACAAAGTTATTTTCAAGAACGTTTCTTTCAATTTAAGGTATGAATCCATTGAACAAAATATAGTTAAAGCGTATTGTTACCCTAGAAAAAGACTTAAACCATTATAAAAAAATTTATTGTTTTAAAAATATCTTCAGTTATTAGATTAACGCAAATAGAATATCAGAGATTACTTTCTAAAAATATACCCCCGGCTATGCAAGTTTTACGTCTTCATGAACTGTCCAATTAAAATTTTTACTTTCAAGATAAAATTTGTTATGATTGAAACAAAATAACGATAACAGTAAATTTATTTAAAAAAAAAAGTTTATAACCTTATAATCACAAACGTTAGGCACACGTTTCGAGATATGCGTGATAGAAACTTAAGTATTTCCAAAGACACTTCAAGTTTGTTCTTTTCCGGAACATTTGCAAGAACCTCATTTCGATTATGACAAGAATTCATTTTTAAAAGATTAAATAAAATTGACACGTCAAATATAAGAAAATTAAAATTTTGCAAAATTTAAATAAATTATACAATTTTTCGAAGAGGATAGCAATTATAAAATTTGATTAGAATTATAATGTAACAGAAAAAAAAGCATGGCGGTGCTATCATTTTTTATGCTTAAAAAATGCAGTACACGCTAAAGGCACATAATGTTCAGTAGTAATCAAAATACAAACAAAATTAATTCAATAAAATTAAGAAATCAATAAGCTACATGATAAAAAATAGAAAAGGATTAAATACGAAAAATATACAAACTGGATAGGTTTCGGAAGGCAGGCAATTTTTTCTTTTTACATCATTTTTGTTCAATGAAATTTTTGTGTTTACATCAGGGCTCGAATTACCCGGGTGCACAGTTGCACTGTGCACATGAAAATATAATTGTGCACCTAATTTTTTCCCACTAGGTACACGCAGTGCACCTTGTGCACCTAACTTAAAAACTTAGGTGCACAAAGTGCACCTGTATTAAAAAATATATTTCGAGGCCTGGTTTACATGATCTACTTTATATAAATGTACTGGTTTTTTGTCTCTTGGCATGTTCTGTACATTTGATTAAATTTCATTGTCATGTAACTGTAGTAATCTGTTTCACAAAATATACAAATAAATAAAAATCTGTATTTCTAGAATTTCTAGGACCTTAATATGTTGTTTTCCAGGTACATATAAGAAACCCGAATACGAAAGACAGAAGTTTTGAGGACTTTCAAGAACGATATGGAATCCAGGTGTTTGGAAGACTTAGTACGTAATTGAATTATAGACCTAAATATTTTTTATAAAATCTTCATGTTCCCAACACACGGAACAAAACTCTTTTTCTATTCCATTGCTACTGTATGGTGATAGAACAATGAATTAAATACAACATTAAAATACAGTAAATTAGAATACTACAACTGAAAAAGCATCAGCACAGAACTTGAGCATCGTATGAGGAAAAGGAAACTGGTTTTATTATTACGAAATACAACTTGGCGGTGAGAGTTGGTTTTGATTATGACACTCATGAATACGTTTCGATCACGCAATCCTTAGAAACCAAATTTGTGTAGATTTTCTTAGTTCTTATACATCAACACGCATCAGTTTGTGTAGTCCGGTCCCAGCAAATTGGCAGTCGAGTCACGTGGTTTTGAAAGAATCTATTATTTAAATAAAGTGATAGGTTGAAACATAAACAAAGCGCTTCCACTACTGACGTCTTTAAAGCGAATTATGGTTCCAAGTTTATCTTTCGTTGTCGAAAGCAATAGCAGTAACAACGAGTTGAGAGAGCAACCCCTCTACGGCGATCATCATTCATACATTTACGTGTAGCAGCCCTTTCCTTGAACATTTTCACATCTTCTCAAAAAAGAATGGACCAAATAACTTAAAACTTCGAATTTGAGGTTTTATTTTGTTATAGAATCGACATTTGACTTTTAAATTGGATGAATTCTTTAAAGTTATGAAGTTTTTGCTCATTATAACATGAAGACGACCCACACGGCAAATCTGATGCCACATAAAGTTTTAGGAAAGTTATTTCCTATTGAGTGTACCTTTCCTCTTGCTCAACTATGAACGATACTAGAATGAAAATGAGTGTTTCGGTTTATTTCGTATTTATTTACATTAAACTATCCATTCATGTACCAAATGTTAGTTTGTGATCTTGCGATAGTGTTCTTTAAAATAGTACTAATTCCCTGTGCTGTTTTTTGTTCGAATGTTTTTAGAATGTCCAAGGCTCATAGGCTGCGAACGCGGTGGTGACAATTTCTATTTCATCGGTCATCGCGTGATTTTTCTTTATACTCCTTCTCAAACTAATCCTAACTATTAACCTCTGATTTGTTGCAAAAATTTTATTGATCTGAATCCGTTAACATTAAGCAGCTGGTTTTATTAATTACCGGTATTATATTCTCAACATACCTCCATTTGACGATGACGTCAGATTGGTGAAGCTCACTGAGAGGGAAGAACAGAGTTTGATTCGTATTTCTGTTCAGAATATCTTCTATATACAGAGAAACATTCTGTTCCAACATATTCATCTACAAAAATGGAAATCTGTTAGAGAAATATAACGGAAATAAGGTTATTTGTATTTGTGTGAAACTTTATTATCCTCCCTTAGGATATCTTTTACTACTTTTACTGTGAACTATATTTCAAGAAACCTCCTAATTGTTTAAGTAAAGTACTTTTAATATTTGTTAATGGTGTTTTACTCATATTGCATAACTTGAAGCAAAATTTAAGATCCACAATATATCAATGGTACGTTTTATTCAATTTATATGTATTTAGTTAATATTATTAGTTTATAATTAGATTTTTAGAATGAATCATTATGGTTAAGTTTATCCCAATTATAATGTCTTAGGGTTGTTAATCAACGAATTAGTTGCATCAAAGTTCGGAACCCAAAAGCATTATTTAAAGATAGATATTATCCGATCTATGCATGCTATACTCTTCTGTGGTACATGTAGAAATAAAATTATTAAAAGAAGATTTTAATAAAAGAAGCTATAAAATTACTGCTTTATTATAGCTCAAAAGAAATAGTTAGAAAACATGTTTTTTTATTTTCTGATAAGGTTACCTTTTCGAATAAAAATTATATAATTCCATAACCCTACATGTAGGGTCAACCAGCCAGTCATTGACCAGTTAGTGCTCATGTTTAATGAAAAACTTTCCATAGAGCTAATTTAAGATTGAATTTACACGAATTTTTGTTTTAATATCTTGTAAATATGATCAAAATGAGGTATAATGCAGTTATAATATTTTATAGTTTTTTAGAATTTTACTCAAAATTCAGAACATAGTGATTGGACCAGTAATTGACCATCGGTCATCCAGTATTGACCAATTCCCATCCAGTAGTTGACCAGTATTTATTTCTACAGTAAAATTCAAATTGAAACCATTATTAGTATTAAACAAGTAAACCGATTAAACTATATAAAAAACTAATATTAAACAAGTAAATAATGTTGCAAAAATATTAAAGAATTCTTTGGCATCAATTGAAACAAAAACTAAAGTAAGTTACAGCAAATTCCATTAGTATTTCCAAAACACAGCACAAACAAAATTGACATATTTATTGTTATCTGACAAAAATCATCCTATCCTAACTGCAAATCAAGTCTTTTTGGAGTACATTTTATGCATGTTTTGCAGCAACAATCACATTTACACCACGTACTTTTGTACTATATTTGTTTCCGTTTTGCCTGTTGCTTTCATGCTTTCACAAATTTATCATCTTCACTAAATCTCTCTCTCTCTCTCTCTTTAGATATATTTCTTCCTTTTTCTACTATTAATTTATAGTATTTTCTCTTTTGGTTTTATGTATAGCCTACCTTGATACTTTTCCTCTCAACTTTTTCTCATTTTATCCTTCCTTTCACAGTATAATATACACTTTTTAGATGCAAATGCATCGGACAATCAAGTTTTTGTTTTGCGCCATTTTTAATGTAAGACTGATTAATGATTAACAGAAGAAGGTTTATTTAAAATTTAAATACTATAAAGACTCTTTGCGAACTAAAAATTTCATTGCGTCTATAATTATCCTCGGTGATCCGTAACTTCTTCAAGTAATTGATCTCTCCCTTGGGGGATTGATCCAGGACCGTCATCAATGTTGTGCTGCTCCAGTACGACGTTAATTAAAATACCTACGTACCTCTTCCAGTAATTGACCACCTGTACGGGATACGGGATAAAAGCTCATTGTTGGTGTGTGCTTTACCTCAGATAATTGCCAAACACTTGAACATAATAAATTATCTAACTTCAGTTAAATTATGTTTTAAATTTAAAATGAAGGTTTGTCTAAAAATCTAGTAATTGACCAGTTTGGTTAATTTCTGGAACACATGCAGTTTTGTTCTACCAGTGAATTGTAAAAAAAAAAAAAAAAAAACCTTTTAATTTAGGTATGAAAAATAACTATAAAAATCAAAATTAGGGATGTTTTTTACCTTTCTGTCAAATTTTATTCAAAATAAGAAATAAAATTGAGAGGAATTAAGATTGAAACATCGTTCCTCAGAACATGTCCGCTATACAGTGAATTCATTGATTCCAATGTTTTGACACCTGAATTTTGTTTTTACATTTTATGAATAAAAAAACAAGTTAGTGAACTTCAGATTGGCTACCATTTTCTTATTATTAAAGCATTATTACAATATTAAAGAATATATTAGGGTCACATTAACTACAAGAATATAGAATTAATTTATTGTCGAATGAACTAGTTTGCTTGCTTTAAATGGAGAAATATCATGAACTAGGCAACTACTGGTGGGTGGATAAGGACTAGGGATGCAACATCGATGTCGATGTTTTCAAAACATCGATGTTTTTTAAAAGACATCGATGTATTGGGGTCGATGTTTTTGTAACATTGATGTTTATACTTGTCGATGTTTCGTTTTTAAATGAAAAAAGTACCGTTATAAAAATTTTAAAAATAACCAAGTAGCATAATTTTCATTTTCAGCAAATTGAACATACTTTTAGACCAAAGTGACCAAGGGTGGAGGATCTGAAAAGTAGGGATGCGACATCGATGTCGATTTTTTCAAAACATTGATATTTTATAAAAAACCTCGATGTATTGGAGCCGATGTCGCATCACTAGTTGCTAAACCAGTTTTAAAAAATGGGAAAAAAAGTTTAAATACACTGAGTTTTAAAAAAATCGATGGTTTGGGGGCGATGCATTATCAACATCGATGTTTTAATTTTGAACATATATGTTTCAAAACATCGATGTTTTGCTGTAGATGTCGCATCACTAGGTGTTAAACCAGTTTTAAGATATGGGGAAAAAAGTTTAACTACACTGAATTTTAAAAACATCGATGGTGTTGGTACGATGTATTATCAACATCGATGTTTTAATTTTGAACATCGATGTTTTGCTGTCGTTGTAGCATCACTAGTTGCTAAACCAGTTTTAAGAAATGGGGGGAAAAAAGTTTAAATACACTGAATTTTAAAACATCGATGTTTTACTGTCGATGTTGCATGACTAGTTGCTAAACCAGTTTTAAGAAATGGGGGGAAAAAGTTTAAATACACTGAATTTTAAAACATCGATGTTTTGCTGTCGATGTTGCATGACCAGTTTTAAGAAAAAGGGGGGAAAAGTTTAAATACGCTGAATTTTAAAAACATCGATGTTTTTGGGTCGATGTATTATTAACATCGATGTTTTAATTTTGAACATCGATGTTTCAAAACATCGATGTTTTGCTGTCGATGTCGCATCCCTAATAAGGACTGACTGGTTCACTCTACATAAGGTTATGGAAATATGTGGAGTATGAAAATTTTAGACCATTTAGTGTTTATAAGTATAATGGAAGGGCTCCGGACAATATTGTGAGGATCCACACAGTGAAAATCCAGACATGAAAAATATTGAAAACAAGAATAAAATAAAATTAAATCAGCATAATGAGTAATTAATACTTTAAAGTTTAAAATAATGCGATCACTTAAATAGGAAAAAATCGTAATTTTAAAAGTTTGCACGAATTTTTTAAAACATTTTAAAATTTTAAACTGAAAATCTTGAAGATTGGCTTATCATTATGCTGTCCGGAACTCTTCAACTGAAATGTCAATGCAGAAAAGAGATTCCAGAATTAAATTTATTACTTCCATTTTGTAAGTCCCGTTTACTATTAGAGATTAATAACTATTTTATTTATAAATATGCTGTTTAACGGTTGGGTAATCTTGATAAATAAGAAATAAAGAGTCAATGTAATTAGGCTATAATCATGTTTCTTGTATATAATTGGGTGTGCAACGTAAAATAACCAAATAAAAAAAAATTTTAAATCCGTGCAAAACAAATTTTATCGATAAATTGTTAACAGATTTTACATTTTAATACATGAAATTTAATCACATTTTTCAATCTAGTTATGATAATATAAAATCAATGTAATCAAAAAGAAATATAATCCAAGCTAAACATCGTTTCAAAACAGGATAATAAAATAATCGTAGGCTGCAATATTATTTGATGCGAGCATATATAAAGCACACATGGTAAAAATGGAGACATTTTCAACTGCAGCGCGATTGATCTGTTACAATTTTCATATATTCGTGTGATAATTCGTTAAAATAATTTTATAAAGTTACAACTATGTTTTAATTATTTGACAATTCTTACACACCCATCCCTATGAAAACGAATGTCTAGAAATTCATGTTTTCCTATACAAAAATACAAGACAAACAACGATGCGACTTGATCACGAAAGCGTGATATTTCGAAGAGAAAGTTGCTTACCTTCGACTTGGATTCTTTGACTGTGATAGATGCACTGAAGGGAAAAAATTAACTCGCACTTACGTGGTCGACAAACGTGTGTGCGTCACATGTCGAGAATCACTCGGTGCTTTTATTGCTATCGTAGAAGTTGCGATAAGTCTTGAAATTCAAAACCGGAAATGGCTTTGAAAAAATCTAACCTCTGACATATCAGTTCTAAATTTTACACAACTTTCTGATTGGCAATTATAGTTCGAAATACACTTAGTTTTGCTTCAATTTTTCCTCTTTTCAAAATATTTATCTCTTATGGAGTGATAATTTGCTTAAATAAGCTAAACTTTCTCGCATTTTTAAAGTGTATGTCATATTTAAATATGAGGGACTTTTACTGGTAAAGCTAAACGTGGATGGCATTGGTGTTTCTTAGGAAAAACGTGCTTCCTGTAAGTATTCCGTATTGAGTAATAAAAAGTAATAATAAGTAAAATAATAATAAGTAAAAATTATCGTATCAAAAATGTTTGGCTCTCTGAAATCTCTTTCATTTAACATCTTTCTCATACACGGAAACACTAGGTTTATAAAATTAAATTGATGTACCCATCCATTCATCGGATTACTAAACTATTCGCAAAACCACTTTCGGTTCCTATGCACTTACTATTGCATAAAATAAATATGTTATTTTAGTCTTCTTGAAGTTGACTATATAGTTATAATCTGCAACACAGTTGCATTACTTAATAAGAGCTGGGAAATTACTTTAAAAGTATCTTTTAAAATTTTAACTATTTCACAAATTGATTATTGCAATTTGTTCTTGATAATTGTAAAATATAACGGTTGAAAAAATTCGTTTTGATAGAATTATTACAATTGATCCAACAATGTTACATCTTGGGACTAGGAGTACTCTATCGATCTGTATAACAAATGTAGATTATAAAATTTCCAAACATTTGGTTCTGTACATATCAACTGAATTAAATGCTCAAGAATTCCGTAACAATCCTCAAAGTTTAAAATAATTCGATATAACCATCCACTGAAAGTTTTCCAGGTTAAAAATTAAGAACTATTATTTATTTCTAATTAAATATTCATATTAACGGTACCAACCTCAAAGTTTGAAATGGTTCTCAAAGATTCATTCATTGATGGTTTCCAGGTAAGAATGAAGATTTAATATTCATTTGTAATTAAATATTTAGAATTTGGTTACCAACTTAAAGTTTGAAATTGTTATTCAGGATTCATCCATTGAAAGTTTTATAGTTTAACAACAAAGACATAATATCAATTACAACTAAAAATTTAGAATAACGGTACTAACCTCAAAGGTTGAAATTGTTATCAAAGGTCCATCGTCCTCTTTACCGTAGAGTTCCCAGGACGATGTATTGTTACCAGCTTTTTCCAATCTCAGCAAGGAATTATATATCGCAAATTCCTCGATCACGGGAACTTTTTTCTCGTTTTGCAACTCCAGTAACATCAGAACCTCGCTAATAAATATATGAAAGCACTTCGAATTGGAATCAACGATGTATTTCGCAGGAATGTTCAACGGGTTAAATTATAATGCAATATAAAATCAGTTTCTTGCAGAATTTGAACAAAAATACAAGAGATTGGAAAACGTCATTTAATATGTAAAGAGTTCCGCATCACGCAGTTAAATGTATCTTTTTCTGACAGAATTATGGAATTTGCAAGAAGTTTTGACAATCAGTTAAATGTTTTGAAAGAAAACGTGCATTAAAAAATGAACTAATCAAAACTTATTGGTAGTATATTTATCGATTCATTTCAATACGTTAAACTTTTACTTGTGTCATTTACTTTTTAATATTGTCTGCATCCTAAGACAAACTTTAGAAATTTCCATAAAAAATCTAATTCTCTAAACAAACAATTATTGTAATGAATCTTATAAATTAATAAAATGTATCATTAAAAAATATATTAATTATATTTTGATTTTATAAGTTTTCAGTGCATGAAGAAACTAAAAAGAAATTAAACTTCACCAGCTTTTCAAGTTGGTAAAACAAGTGGACAGAGAGGGCTTAAATTTCAATAGGGATAACAGAACAAGGGGCCATGGGTATAAATTGAATAAGACACATTTTAATCGGGATTTAAGGAAAAACTACTACTTTAATAGGGTAATTGACAGTTGGAACGCGTTGCCAGAGAATATAGTTAATTCAAAGGGAGTGTACGAATTTAAGATACAATTGGATAGTCAGTGGGAATTGGGGAGTTCATAAACAAAGGACCAGCCTTGTTGGGCTTGAGCCTATAGCTGGTCGTCAATATTTGTATTTGTATTTTACCCAGAAGTAGCCCCAAGATTGGTATTCTTGTACACGTACACTATTTAAAATTCATAATGACGTATCTTTTTTTACATTTTCCTTTACATTGCTGATTGTTCTGATTACTTTTTTGTAAGAACTTCTATAAAATATATTTATTTTAAAGTACTTTTTTAGTTTTTAAAAGTAGTTGGGTAGATATTTTTTAGGAACTAGAAGTATATAAATATAAATGATACTTTTTAATATATATTTCAACTGTTCAAATTGAAAATCATGTTGAAAACATTTAATACAGTAATAAAACTCAATATAAAATAATAAACACAGAAGTAATCTTTAAAAATGTTTGAAGTTGCTTTTCTGTTTCTCAATGGTAGCGAAATTTCCTGCATGCTGTTTGCAATGATTAACATTAATATCTTCTGTTAGACTCGCCAGGATTTTAATATGAATTTGTAATTGAATGGTATGTAAAAATGAAAATCTAAATTGTTTTGGGTACATTTATGTGATACCTTTTTTATGTTTTTGTAGTCCCATTAAGTTGTAAACAACACACAATTGCATATGTATTTGCATTGTAGTGCTCGATATTACACTGTCAAAAATTTCTGTGAGAATATTTGTTTTTCATTTTTAACTTCTAGACATTAATGTATGCTTTAATTACTATTTTCAAAAACTGTATAAAGCTTAAGTCTATATAAGTAAGTGTAATTAGTCAAACACACACACAATTAGAATTTACAATTAAAGTCATCAACAAAAAAACCGTCTTTGTTGTGGATTTTCCTTTTGAATGCATTTGTATTTTAGAGCACAATACATTCACCCTGCACGAATTATAATTTTTTATTTGCAACTAATTTATTACAATTACTTGGTAGAAATCGAAATAATTAATTAATTTTAATGTAACTTTCATGCAAAGATTTATATTTATGTAAAGTTTTCCGTGGCGGAAAATTGTTTGAAATGGCAGAGTTATCTACCTGGAAAATAATTTGTATGCCTTTATGATATTTTTTCAATGTAATTTCTAAAAATATGGGGAATTCCAATTATTTTGAGATCCAATTGATATCGATTAGTAAGAGCTCTCGAATATCTTTTCTTTATCATGTGTCTAAACTTACGCCAAAGATTGAGCAAAAGTCGTTATCTGATTTCTTTCAGCAAACCCGAACAGCTGATTAGCAGCCTCCTCCGAAATACTTCCGTCGAAACCTTTCTTCTGAAAAAGGGAAAGGAAACTAACTTCAAAGAAAGGGCGAAACAGAAAGCGTAGCACCGAGACTTTTACTACGACAATATCACTCAACATAAAACAATTCTAATCTCGGCTTACTTTCTTGACTTCCGTCGCAGACGCCTCCATTTCTTTCTTCAGCAGCTGGTAATAAAATTCGGTGACTTCGCTCAAACTCACCAGCTGAATGCTGTCGTAATCCTCTTCGTCCTGAAAGAACACAATGGGGGTTTACATTCAATGAAATTAATAGCTCGTTTTGCGTGTTATAAAAACGGTGCGATTTGTGAGACTCGTGCATGGCATCTCTTCAGTTCTATAATAACGCAATGTGTTGGAAAATGTTTCACGGTGAAAATAAATAAAAATTATGCTCTCACACCACTCGCAGAACGCGAACAGGTGTGTCCATTCTTTGAAAGCATAATCATAATTGAATCGTTTACTTTCAAAAGATGAAGTTGATTTGACGTTGACTCGAAGCTTAGCAACTTTATTTTAAATTTTCAATATAATATTTAAGTCTTTGTTTGTTGGATCATTTTGGAGGCCTTAGCTGTCCACGTGCAAATCGTTTTAAACAACACAATTTTCTCATTTGACTATCTAAAAAAAAATATTTTTGAATATCCTAATATGAATTAAAAATGAAATATTCAATTTGAAAGTGTCCTTTAATCACAATAGCAAAAGAACTTAAAATATAGACGAATAAAGTATGAAACTGACGAATATGGCAGAACTTTTTATATAGCTTTAGAGGTATATCGAGTGTTAGAGGTATATCGGTTGCCCCTACTTTTTTTCCAAATACGTAACAGAGCACTAAGGAACGGGCTTGTTTGTAATAAAATTGCTAGAACGATTCGTTACGTTCGAAATTAAATTTTCTACAATACTCTAATTGTATTTAATTCCAATATATTATAATCATAGCTAGCAATAATTTTCTGGTTGAGGGTAAAAATGTAAGGCTCTGGGCACATACCTTTTAAAAATAAATTATTCAATTTTCCTACTATTTGTAATTTTATCCAATAGAACATTTCAGCTGTAGCTGATTTTTATACTATTAATAGAGCATCTGTCTTTTTAATTCAACGTCTGACTACCGTACATGGTATAGTGACAAAATTGATAAGGGACGAAAGGTTTTAGAAATCGGAAGTATTCAATTGAGCATCAAGTGGATATCATATTCATCGCGAACTGAGCAAGATTGAATAGATTGACATGAAAATTTATATTTTAAGTACGAATTATTCAATAGATTGATAACATTGTTTAAAGTAATCCTTGAAAAGAAAGTAGAATCACAGATTTTTTTTCCGCTTTCGAATTATATTTTGTGCATTTTACGAATAGAACTTCTATACCTCCCTTTTTTAAATTTGTTTACTGTTGAAAGAACTTGAAATTAATAAACTCCAGAATTTTTGATAAAATGTAACTGAATACGAGAAAATTTATTAGATTATTTTAAAAGAAACTGAAACAGTAAAATTGTAATAAATTGCATTAATCAAAAATACTTCGGTTAAATTTCTAAACATATTTAACCTTTATCATGGGTCTCACAGACCCCGAGTCATTTTTGATAGGTCGTTTCCACCCCTTAAAGTGAATATCTGTCCCTGTACTACTCAATAACTACAATAATTCAACAGAAGCCACATTCCAAGACTGTTTTGGCTGCCCCAACTATTTTGTATTTCACACTATTTTCATATCCCGCGTGGTCTCTTAGACCCCTTCACAGCATTTGCGTTACCGTCCTTGTTGAATGAAATCGTCTAAGTTTGAGTAGGGAATTTCGGTAGAGAGCCTAAAATGGCAACAAACTTAACTTAGAAACTATCTGTGCATCTTACACAAAAAGAAATTCAGGATATTGTTGATCATTGGTCGGAAACAAGAGTACTGGGACAGTGAAATTTCGGATAATATTATTTACGGAAAGCGAACACGAAACGATTTCGGAAATTTATGAAGATGAAGATGACGACATTTCAAGTGCGTCTTCACAATAAGAATATTTCTACGGAAAAAATAACTTCAAATGGGATGCTTGGTGGGGTGAAACTTAATCTTGCCGTTACAACACCAAAACACAACATAGTTTTAGTTTCCAGGGTTGAAACGTCCAGCAAAATTAGGTCCGAAAGCTGAGTCTGAAGAGACATGGAATCTACTTAACTTTTATAGTAATATAAAATATATTTCATGTTAAGAATTGAATTATCTATATTTAAAATGTATAAATAATATTTATCTAAAGAATCTTTCATTAATATATAATATTAATCAACTATATATGAGCGAGGTCTGAGAGACCCCTCCACACTAGTCACGAGACGGTTTTTGACACAGCAGTTAAGGGTTAAGAAATGCTTCCAGAAATTTCAATCAGGTTTCGAAAGAGATTCGTGTTTTCTAATATAATACGCTCACTACTTAAAAGGAAAAGAATATTAAGTCAAATTTAAATCAGCTTTAATAAGCATAACAACCTCAGTTCAAACTCTAGAAAATATTTATCAAATTTGGAAGAATGGAAACTGTCAGACTGCTCAATTTTGACCAAGGAATGCATCTCTTTCTTCGTAAGCTAATAAAAGGTCGTCGCATGGATTTCAGATGCATATTATGAGCATTATGATGCATTGCATATTACTTGAGATGTGATTTATGAAAACTTCAATCGATTGTATTCTTTTCGTTTCTAGAACCGTATATCCTGCAGACCGAAAATCTCGAAAAATTTTTCACTAGTGTACGTGGCACAGTAATCGACAGTCTTTGCATTTTGGCGAATGGCAATATACGGGTGTAATAAACCATATAAAATCAACCGCTTCTAATTTTTTTGGTTCATTCAAATGTACTTGATTTGAACTACGGAGGTTGGCGAGCGTAATCGAGCAGGGGGCGGAGCCCCCTAGTTTTGTAAATGGTAACAAGATCTTAATTATACTCTTTACTAACTCGGAATCTCAATGAGATCTAAATGTTCGTTTCAGATATGACACAAAGTTCACTTATCGCTTGTATAGATTAAAAAAGAAAATTCTTAAATTCAAATTTTTAAGTAGAAATTTGAACTGTTACATATATTTTAGTTTCGAATCTTATATTTTAATGATTTGTTGAAGCATGAAATGTAAAAAAAAATTTTGATTTAAACCATTTAAAAGCATGTTTTGCGTTTTATGTATTTATTTGTATGACACATTTTCCTATTTTTTAAATGGTAACGAGATCTCGATTATTTTCTTTCCTAAGTCGTATTCGCAATGAAATCTGAAACGTCCGTTTCTGTTATCACACAAATTTCATTTATCGCTTGTATAGATAAAAACAGAAAAATTTTAATACAAATTTTTAAGTAGAAATTTGAATTGTTTCATATATTTTAGTTACAAATCTTATATTTTATTGATTTGTTAAAGTATGAAATGTAAAAAAAAAAAAATTTTAAGCCGAATTTTAGCCTTATTTATTTGTAAAATACATTTTCCTACCTTTTAAATGGTAATGAGATCTTGATTATTTTCTTTCCGAACTCGGGAAATGTCCGTTTCTGAACACGCGGTGAGCATAAAAACATATGATACGGAAGACTTTCCACTTATCATCGTGGACTTCGTTACTTAAGGCGCAGATGATTCGCTAAGATAATGTCACTCAACAAGTTATATCAAACCTCCATAAAAATGTTTTGTTTTGATGATAGGATCGTTTATCGTATTCGATAACTTGAGATGGATGTCGCCAGATTAGAATATGTTTCCAGATGATTACTTGCAAACAAAGCTGATTTAACTCCTCAACTCCTAAATGCGCAGAATAAAGCCGACGATTCTTAAGGAGATTTGGAATGGTTAAATACAATTTTGCTTGCTTTATAATTAACATAAAAATTTATTTTAATATCTATAATAAACCAGGTATGTAGTTGAATTTCCTCGCACTTAAGCAGCACAACAGGTGGTTGGCGACTGTCTGGGAATCCAGAAAGAAATATAGTCAAGTCCGATTATAGTGAATCAGAAAAATAAATTTTTAAATGAAGAATGTTGTTCCTTAATTAATTAGATTAATTAATAAGATTAATGTTTCTTCATTCAAACATTTTCACACATTCAAACACAAAAACAAATTTTTTTTTTTTTTAAATAAGGGGGTGAAAATGTTAAAAATTTTAAAAATCTACCTTTCATAATATTTGCAAGCTGTCCCTGTTTATACATTGGGTCAAATTTGTGGAAACATAAATAATTTTTAATAAAAAATTAAATGTACATGCATCACCTAAAATTGTGCAAAAAAATAGACTCACGTGTTCATTATTATTATTTTTTTTTTACTATACAAAAGTAATTCTTCACCGATTGTTATCCATGAATAAAAAGCTGCACATTTTTTATGTTGGGTCCTCTAAAGGTTGGTTTGATTCATCGCTCTAATAATGTTTTGCAACACGAAAAGTTGCAATGTGTTACAATTACAAATGTGATAAGTAATGTTTTTTTTTTTTTTAACTTTTATTTCAATTTTATATATTTGGAGGAATATAAAAGAATACAAAGTAGTATCGGAATCTTGAGAGCTTTATTTTTGAACTGAACAAATATAAAATCTAAAGAATCCGAGCTTTTTTATTCTCAATCAGATACTTCTACTACACAACTAAATGTAGATGGCATTCGTGTTTTTACGATGCAGCATTTTTTTTTATCCACATATTCTGGAAGTGACTTCACTGTTACATTTTAAGGTAGTTCCATTATCTCCCGAGTAAGAGCATTGGATTGCCGGAAATAAAACCATCGTCTTCCGGTGGATTGTTTACACTGCAAATCCCTATCAGATACAATACAAGCTAGGTTGTTCACGTATTTAGTAGAAGCTTTGTGCGCATGGGAGCTTTTTTACTGCACCACTGTCATGTGAAAATTTACTTCAGTGAAAAATATTTTTGAGGAACTGTAACAGTCTCAGGATAACAATCAGATGGGGCGACATTTTTTTCTCAGGAGGGTCCAATATTTGTTGAGGGGTTAGTAATTTGAGATGATTAAATGCCGTGACAAGTTAACCATATTGATTTTTAAATTTATCAAGAAAAATAATAAAGCTGTTTTGGAGTTACTACTTCGAGGCGAATAAAATCTGTATTGCAAAAGAGATATCTCAACTTATTAGTAAATAATCTATGTATTTCTCTTATGTTGAATGAAAGAAGGGCATCATTTGCTCTCACTTGTTCGGCAACGAAGACTAGAGCAAGAATCACTTTATAAGGCTCGCAAATACAATTTTTCTGACAAAGATTGGACCCTTTCACGGGATTTGGATCAAAACAAATCAGCGATGAAGGATTTCAAATTTTCGCTACTAGCGCGTCCGATAAGGATTTGGATTAATATCAGATAAGTTTATCCTGATCCGATAAGGATAAGGATTATGTAATTTTTTGGATGACAGTTCTATTTTATTACTAGAAAAATACTGACCTTACTTGGTTTGAATTGATTTACTCTAGATTTAAGAGATGATCAAAATATATAATGACTTATGTCTTTCGTAGAATAAAATAATATTTTAACACCTTTCGCCATATCTTTATAATTTCTACAACTTACTTTGGACACAAATCCTACACGTGTATTTCCATTCATGTAATACACATCACATAAATTGCACCCTTGCTGTGTGACAAAGCTACATAAGAACGAATGATGACACTGAGGATACCACTGCAAAAGATGATTTTGAGGCAGATTCGGAATTCCCTTTTTTATATAAGTTCTTTTCATTTTCAACTCAATTAATAAAAATGATGATTTATGACGAGTGCTCTCACACTCATAGTCAACCAAACAATATGTTTTTACTTGTGGCACTCTTGCATCAGGCATGCGACACTGTCGAATTTCGCCATCTTCTCCTGTCATTTTGACAAAGAACTTTTTAATGTTTGAAAAGTTCTAGTTCGGATATTTTTAACATTATTATTCTTTCAACAACGCCATTATTCTTTCAATAACGGCATAATTACACTTAAAATTTGATTAATTCGGACTTACCTGCCACTTTAAGTCGATTACTTTGTGGTTATGTTGCGTGTGATGAACAGTAAATACAATTTATTAAAATAATAAATAACTAGGGGGCCTGCCCCCTGCTCGCTAGCGCTCGCCAACCCCCGGAGGATTGCGAAGCAATCCTCATTGGTTCGCTGCGCGAACCTATACTCGCTTCGCTCGCCTCAATGAAGACATGTGTCCTAGCAGAAGGGATTGTTTACAAAATATGTTACCAAAAAAATGTTTTTCTAATCTAAATGTGCTGTATTACAGAAAAAATATATACAGTATCTCTAAAATCAGAATTCAAATGAAAACTTTGTGCAAATTTTGACTCGAAATGTGAGCGTTGCTTTGGAAATTGAATACCCAGCATGTTGTTTGTGTGTACATTTTCCCAGCACTCAAACGACCCACACTTTTTCATTGAGTTTGTTGCCGAAAGTTGAGAGTGCAAGCGTCTTGTTGAACTATAATTGTTGGCCCTGAAAAGGACCGTTTTTTAAATGGCCCTGAAAAGGACCGTTTTTTAAATGGCCCTGAAAAGATCATCCGCTTTCTTTGATTTCTATTATAAACTAACTGCAACAGCTCATTAAAATTTCCTTTTTTTTTTTTCAATAAAATTTCATCCGATAACGCTATAAATTCAATCGATGCGCGAGACTTCGCGATAAACAAACAATCGTACAGTGTTGCCAAAACGCGATTACAAATAACGTCTTTTTTGCGTGCCACGTAAGAGAATTATATATATAGATTAAAACAAAAAACAAAAGAAAACAGCGAAATGAAACAAAATAAAAGCTGTCGGGGAAAAAGTTGCTTAAATTATATTAATTTGTGATTCTTTTTTTTTTGTTGCTCTTGCACAGTTGCCACTTACAACTAAAAAGTGCACACAATTTAGAAATTCGAAATTAATTCAGAGCGAAAGAAACAAAAAATATCACTACACGCGATCAACCACCACGAGTTTCCGTTTCATTCCTTTTCGCTGAAAAATATCGTCTGTCTTAAATATTCGGAAATCTTTTACAATGCGCAAAGAATAAAAATAAGGCTCGAAATAAATTATGTATCAGAGCTGAAATTCCATAAAAAGAAAAATAATTTTTGGAAAAATAAATTGCTTTTTTAGCAGTACTGGTAAAGCAATCCAAGTAATCGTAATACTCAATATACATTCCAGAACTACCAAATTATATTTGATTTAAGTATATTTAATCAGGTGGTTTAGCATAAATTTGTAATCTAAGTATAAAAATAGAGAAAAGTTTAATATTGCATTCACTAACCTAATATATGTGATGTATAAAATAAAGGTTATTGCAATTAAATATCTGGAATAAATTCATGTGATGACTGTACAAACACTCAAACACAAAATCGAACATAGAACAGAAAGACGGACAGACAGACTTACGCTATCACGTTCAGTCACTAAATGAAGATACGTACTCTCACAATATGCAAAGTTCATGAAAATATATTAAACCGTGTGGACGTGTATACGACACACGCAATACGGACAGACAAATTAACAGACAAGCGGACAGACAAACACCAAGAGGCGGATTTGACATTAGGAGGGTCCAAAACGGATAGAAAATTTAAAATGTGTCTAAAATATTCAATGTACAAACAAACACTTCATTCTTATTTATACAGATCAGAACCATGGTGAGGAATGGAATGTTGCCAATGTTTTTACCCCGATAGATTCCTCTTAGAAACGGGCTATACTTTTTATGGATATATGGTCAGATCACAAGCCCAAAAGTCTGCAAGTGTATATTGAAGCCCTAAATTTGTAATTAAAATTAATAAGCTCTCTCTCTCTCTCTTTCTCTCTCTCTCTTTCTCTCTCTCTCTTTCTCTCTCTCTTTCTCTCTCTCTCTTTCTCTCTCTCTCTTTCTCTCTCTCTTTCTCTCTCTCTCTCTCTCTCTCTCTCTCTCTATCAAATCAGATTCGTTAATTCGATACTTTATATTGTATACTTTTAACAAAACTGTGAAATGTTTTGAATCTATATTGCATTACGAGCAAGCGAAGCGATCTATTTGAGAAAAAGATTGTAAAGAAATCTTCAAGGTGCTGTCTCTTGATGTAAAATATTTTCAGTGTTTGTATTATTTTGTTCAATCCCTGAAAATTAGAGATGGTACACTTTTGTAAATGGAGAAAAATAAGGTATAAATATTTGATGATTGAAGCAAGATGTCAAAAACGTCTTCATACATGATTTGTAATAAAAAATAACTAATAAGACAGCAATAGCTTTTTCTTTTATAAGGTCATGTTGTGGTTTAAGGTACCAGTATACGTTGGAACTTTTTTTTTTAATTTTGGAGCCAGACTAACAAAAATGTTTGTACTTCATAAGTGTTAGAAAACTAACATATCTGCACAAAAAAAATTTTGAAATTGGTCATATTAAATTAATTAATTAAAATTTAATAAGCTAATTAGGGTCTTACGGTACCGGTCATAGCTCATTTTATAATTTATTTATAATTTCAATTTTAATTGCAAATGAAAGCAACTGATATGTTGCAGGGACACTACTATAATTGTACATCTAAAACAAATAGCTTTTTAATAAGAAATTTTTGTTTGGAAGTATTTAAAAATCAACACTTTTTACAAAAAAACAATAAGATTCTAAATTAAATTAAAAATCAATTATTTCACTAGCATATTTGATTATAGTACAGTCTCTGCTCTGCATTATGCACTTGTAATTGCATTAAAAGTTATTTAAATCGGTTAATTCAAACTGAAGTTATCACCGGTGGAATAATGTCTTACACTGACAAAAACTAGTTCTTCAGAAATCAAGTTTAAAGTTTGTGATATAAATTTGTCAACTCTGAAATGATAAAGCAAGCAAATTGAACGTAAAACGAGCAAACGATTTTTAAATTCAAAATAAACACAAACGCATCAGTTAAAGCTGCAGTCACACATTATTTCCATTCGGCAACATGTGAAATCGTCAAAATTATTCTAAAATAATTAAATGTTGGAATTATAGCTAATATTTGATTCATACCACATCAATATTTTAAATAGGCCTAATGCGAACGGAAAACGAAACCAAAATTTTTCACATTATACCTTTACTAAAATGGACTTTATTTAAAAAGTATCTTGAATTTCGTAACGAACATGGTATCATTTTGAAGCTAATGAGTTGGAGAATATTTTAGAATAAAAAAACAAAAATGCACAATATCACCTAATTTTGAGATTTTCAATGTCTATTGGTACCTTAAGCCCTCATAGCACCATCTCTCTTGTTTTGACCGAGACACTGCAACTGTAAAACTACTTTCTAGGTTTGACCCGATCGTGTCTAATCAGTCCCCACGTACAGTATGTTAACGGATTACCGTACTCTCTCAAAGAGGTGTTATCACCATTTGTTAATCACCGGATGCAATAAAACTAAACCAATGAAAAGGAAAGAGTGTCTGAACAGTTTAGAGCCACAGAGCTCTGAACTTAATGGTAGATTGTAGAATTTTATGTTAGATTGCATTTTCAATATGATGGTGCAAGATCCTAAGCAGGACAGACTGAGACACCACAGAGCTTTGAAGAGATGACAGCACATTTTAATGGCCTTCGAAATTGTTTAATAGATAGTCATTAAATATCTGCCACAGGCAAGAGGCTTTCGAGATAATAATAAAAACTCTTTAAAATTTAAAGAGTTAGATACTCTTTTGAAAGAACTTTAGTTAAACCCTAAGGAGGGATAATTTTCAAAGTATTGCACTAATTTTTTTGTAGTTAGTAGTATATACTGTTCTAAAGTTTAAGAAAGGCGACTAATATTAACACTGGATGTTAATTTTTACGAAACAATAAGCTAAAACCCGGAGAGATTAAAAGAAATTTAATACTTATTCTATAGTTTTTCTTGAAAACATTGAATTATAATCACATAATATAGATCGTTATGCTGATAGTTCCTATTTAAATCAGTATTATAGCTACGTATAAACTTGAGTGTGTTAGGTTTTCAATACTAAATTTAACAATTTTATACAAATGAACTTAACAAATCCCAGTAGCCAAGACAAATAAATTCAACCAAAATTCGAAGGAATCGTTGTTGTCCTGCTAATGCAGTGACCTAACCAAAGTCAAAATTATTATTTCAAAAATATTACAAGTTCACTTCTTAATATTCAAACTGTTTCCCCAGTTTTTCCCATTTAAATTATACATTAAGACAAAAAATAGCAGCTAAGATGAAATTCAAAACAGGAAAAGGCAGTTAAAAAATAAAAAAATACTAGGGGGCAAGCCCCCTGCTCGCTAAAGCTCGCCAACCCCCGGAGGATTGCTTTGCAATCCTCATTGGTTCGCTACGCTAACCTATGCTCGCTTTGCCGATCAATGAAGACATGTGTCCTAGCAGAAAGGATTGTTTACAAAATATGATATACCAAAAAAATATTTTTCAAATCTAAATTTGCTGTATTACAGAAAATATATATACAGTACCCTGAAATCAGAATTCAAATGTAAACTTTGATCAAATTTTGAGTCGAAATGTGAGCGCTGGTTTGGAAATGGAATACCCAGCATGTTGTTTGTGTGTACATTCGCATAAAGCACTCTTGAGTCACCCACACTTTTTCATTCAGTTTGTTGTCGAAAGTTATAGTGCAAGCGTCTTGTCGAACTATAATTGTTGGCCCTGAAAAGGACCGTTTTTTATAAATGGCCCTGAAATAATCCTCCGCTTTCTTTGATTTGTAATTTTAATCTGCAACAGCTCGACTAAAATTATTTTTATTTTTCAGTAAAATTTCATCCGATAACGCTATAAATTCAATTGAGGCGACTTCGTGATAAACAAACAATCGTACAATGTTGCCAAAACGCGATAACAAATAACGTCTTTTTTGCGTGCCACGTAAGAGAATTATATATAGAGATACGTGTTCCCTGACTTGATAAACAAATTACCATGTTTTTTACTTCTACGAATTTTGAAACTAGATATTTAATCAAAATGTTTCCATTTATTACGATGATTGCATACATATTTGAGTTAATGATAAAAAGTAAAAAATATTTTTTTTACACAAAACCTGAACTTTTTTACCGGACAACAAAAATTAGATTTCAATATCTCCAGCTTCGGAATACTTTTGCAATTTAAGAAAAGCTGGAAATGATCCTCAATTTGAATAATAGTTCACAGTTAAAATGTAATAGTTTGACTCAGTTTAGTAACAGTTCACACTTATACCTACCAATACATTCCTGAGCTATTACTTTCAGTTTCTGTCATAGTACTCGATAGCATCACATTATGCGTCACAATTATAAACTACGTAATCATTTTCAAAAAGAAAAATTGCGAAAGGCAGTTATTTTTATCAAAACTTTTATTGTTTCCCAAATTAAATATTTCATAGACTATTAATTCGAGGATATTTAATTGCTTACTATTTGCGCAATCAATCGTAAAAGCAGACAAAACTTTCATCTAGCAAATCGTTAACGAAAAACTGTTTTAATCAGAAAAATTAGACTAATATTTGGACAAATAAATTTCGACACGTTTCTGCGAAATCTGAAAGCTTATTTTAACAAGTATTCTTTTCAGCAAAGTTTTCCCGTGACAAAAATTTTGTTCATAAAAATACTATCGTTATTGTAGACTCTTGCAGATATTTATGCATGTAGATTTTTTACTGTGCAAATCATGCATTCATTCTCTCAGCTGAATTCTTAGCCGTTAAACTGTGGTGGAGGTGACGAATGCGAATTGTTTACTTAGTATTTTCTTTTAAATAAATATTGCCCGTTATGGTTGCACCAGTGCCACATAAATACAACTACTAACCAACCAACTAAAAATTAAATCTGTTTATCTTATTTGTATAAAATCTAATGAAATACACTCTATAACAAAAAAATCGACGCAACAAGAAGATGTTGTCCTATGGAGACAAAAATTGGTGGATAGGAAAATTATGTACAGAATAGAAAATGATTAAAATTTCAAAACAATTGAATGATTTATATTTCAGAGTTACAGCAACGAGCTCAATAAGGTGTTGACCCGCCTCTAGCCTGGATGCAAGCTGCCACACGGCGTGGCATAGACCGATAAAGCTCCCGGATGGTCTCCTGCGGTATTTCTTGCCAACTTTGCTCCAATTGTCGGACTACGTCATCAACATTCCCTACCGGATGCAGTCGCCTTCCCATCATATCCCAGACATGCTCGATGGGAGAGAGATCTGGTGATCTGGCTGGCCAAGGAAGTGTTTGACAAGCTTGAAGACAGTTCATAGCAACACGTGCCGTATGTGGTCTGGCATTGTCTTGCTGAAAAATAAGCCCAGGGTACTGCGAAAGGAACGGTAGCAAAACAGGTCTCAGAATGTCGTCAACGTACCGCTGTGCAGTAAGTGTACCTCTAATGAAGACCAAAAGGGTCCGGCTATCAAGGGAAATAGCACCCCACACCATAACTCCTTGTTGAGGGCCCGTGTGGCGTGAAGTAGTGAAAGCAGGATCGGCACGCTGCCCTGGGCGTCTCCAGACACGTCTTCGATGATCGTCAGGACACAGTTGGAAGCGGGATTCGTCGCTAAAGACTATACGTCCCCAGTCAGCATCATTCCAGCCTGATCGAGCCAAGCACTACTGTAATCTGGCTCGACAGTGTGCAGGCGTGAGTGGCAGGTTGCGTAACGGTCGGTACGAGCGTAGATTTCGCTTTCTCGGCCGTCTGTGAATGGTCATGGTGGACACTCGTGTGTGGGTCACACGACTGATGGTTGATAGCGATGAATCAGATGCTGTGACAGCTGATATGACAATCACTCTGTCCTCGCGATCTGTTGTGGCCCTACGTCGACCGCTACCATCATGACGCTGAAATCTGCCACTGTCCACCCACTCTTGCCAGCATCTTCTAATCGCCGCATCGCTTCGACTCACATGACGAGCGATTCTCCGATTTGCCCAACCTGTCTCTTTCAATCCAATGATACGACCTCTTTCAAACTCTGAAAGTTGCTTGTAATGAGCTCGAATCCTGCGGCGAGGCATTTTTTCAGTCGTTGAAAGGTATCCTAAATCGCAATGCAGCAGAAATTTTTAACAGCAGTTCAAGAACAACTCCTTATATACATCTGCTGGATGCGCAGTTCCGATGCGCTGGAGATCGCACTATTAATTCATTGGACATCAAATTTTAATCATTTGCATATTTGGTCAAAACATTTTTGCATGCGAAATTTCAAAGCAATCGCATGATTCCTTCTTGGTGCGTCGATTTTTTTGTTATAGAGTGTATTAAAAGCAATTGATAAATTTAATAATATCATCGCCCAAGTTCCATTTATCTCTTGTCACTTCTCTCCTATTTTGAATAAGGTAGAGAATTGTCCCCATCTCTGCACCCCCAGCATATTTCTTAGAGTACTTTCGGCATCGATTTTGAAAGATCCAATCGTTTATCTGTTTATGATATGAAAGAGCACAACAGGAAGAAGCAGGTGAAAACGGAAAACCACGGGAAATGACAAAGTCGAAACAATTTGTACGGGAAGTAAACAAAGCGATATATCATCAGCATCTGTAGTCATATTTCCTCCGTTACAAGGTTTAATTTATAAAGCAGTCACTAACAGATTGTGATACATACATCTGGAGAGTGAATAATAGTGTGTAAATATAACAATCATTGCAAAATATTTTCCCTTACCTTCCCTAAACATTGATTTACGTGTAAGACTTACGTTTGATATTAACTTCAAATTAAACTAATCCCAAAACTATTACACATCTATTAACTGAATTCTTAAATTCCACACTGTTTCAAATCAACTGATCAAATTATTAAGGTTAAATAACTACAAAATTTTACCAACATAACATAACTAACCTGATGTTCAAATAGAGTAAAAAGGAGGTTAAGGTTTAGGATATCTATAGGCCAGAAATGTACTATAGAGACAGGACATAGGACCCTAAATTATTTTCATATTAAAAATAAATGCTCAAGCGCATCAGACAAATCGAAATTCCGTCAATGTAATAAGGTGAAAAAGATATAGCCTGTCGTCAAAATCAGCAAACTATTTTGAATCATGGCAATTAGATCGAAAAAGAGGTATGGGGAAGAGAAAACCACCCCCTCTCGCTAATTCTTTTCCATGAATAGAAACGTGAAAGAATCCAGAAAGTAGTGGTGAGTTCCAGAATTCAAACTTTCTGGTTTAGGTCTAAATTTTAATTCATTCGCTTCTTTTCCTAACTTTCAATCTCACGTTTTACTTTTAAAACTCTTGTTTTATTACTATTCACCGGATCGTTGCTTTAAATGTGCTTATGTTGGTGTGGTGTGGAAGTTTGGAGAATAGGATGCCAGCTTAGACGTTGACCTCGTCTTCTGACCGTGGTTCAATATTACGACTATTTTTCCTCGGATCTTTCTCTTCGGGATTGACCATTGTGATGCTGCTTCTGTGAGGAGTAAGTTCAACTACCAACCAACAAAGTTTTTTATCCTTATTTATAGCTCCGTGTCCCACGAACTGAAACAAAAACTTTCACGAAAAACAAGATTTCTTACTTTTCTGTAAACGATATCTGCATTCTCGTCATGAAATTTTGCTTTCTTTGACAAAGTTCTCACAATTTATGTGGTGCTTTCATTGGATTAATACGATTATCATTGAAATTATAGGGCCGTACTATTAATTTGTTAAAAGTAATTCACTGTGTAAAATATAGAAAACATTGACAACACAAATAAACTGCTCAATAGTGAAACGTTTTCTTCCTCTTTCTCTTTTAGATTCATTGCAAATTTGCTGGATTAGCATAAAGTGCAAATTAATGTCTCTCATCCCAATGTACAAATGTCAAAAACAAAAATACAATTTTAGTCAGTTTTAAAACAATCTTTTAAAAATAATTTTCTTTGCCCAGTTGAAAAAAAAAATGCTAAATATTTGTTGATATTTCGCTGACACTAGTCCTACGTAAGCAACCGAACATTTCAAAATCGAAACCCAAGCGAGTATCAAGAAAAATTCCGTCTCACTTACAGATGACAAAACACAAGCGAGCATGGACAGAATTAAACAATGAGTTATGCGATCTTACCATTTTGGCGATGTTTTCCCTTTCCGCTGTGTAAATTGTAGCTCCCTGAGATATTCTTAAAGTCGAATTCCTTCTCCCATGAGTGGAAAAGTTAAATAAGCGTTGTTGACACACCAGCTTTTAGGTCGTGCCGTCAGTAGGCGTCGAGAGAAATATTATTACAACATGCGGAACTTCCCCGTGCAAAAGAACCGATTCGCGGTAGGGAAGCTTTTAAAAAGAGTAATCAAAAGTGTTAGCTGCGTTTCATCCGGTGTTTGTGTGGAGCTGTTTTCGAGCAGAGACCCGATACCTTCGTTTCTGATTGTGCCGAAATCGGCAACGAGTTAATGAATTGCGATATCTCGCGATTCGTGTTTCCAGTGATTCGTTTGCTAATGTGTTTTACGAGATGGAGAGGTTTGTTATTAATATTCCCAGTTCATTACAAATCAAGAACAACACGACAGTAGTTCTTTCTAATGAAAGCACATAAAAAATAAACGAGAGTGACAGTCAAATTTTCCGGGCGATTGAATACAACAGCGAGCTACGTGGATCGTTCTTTGAAAACCTTTCCTTTTTATTCTTTCCGCATTCCTTTTTAAGGCCCGATGCAGACACCCGGTTTTTCAACGTGCGGCGCCGCTGCCGCAACGCAAGTGCGGTCTGATATACATTAGATCCAATGGAGCAGTGCACACATGCCTTCAGCGCTGCTGGGGCAACGCACGTCCGACTTGCGTGCAATTTGTACCGCATTTCCCCACGACGCCGCACATGAGTCTCCGTTCTGAAGTCCTTTGTTTTCATAAACAAATGGAATATAAATAATAATTAATAAATGGTTGTATCCAGTAACGTCTATTTTGTTTCAAAACATACTTTTTGTACACCAAGTGAGAGAAATAAACACGTTTTCTTCGATAGAATATTTATCGCAAATGGCGCGAAATTAGTTCGTGCGTCATTTCACGGGCATAGTTGGGCTTCGGTGCCGCAGTGGCGCCGCACTTTGAAAAACCGGATGTGTGCACCGGGCCTAAGGATCCGGCCCTCGGAATAGATTTTCCAGGCCTGCGGACGTGTGAAAAATAATAGATGATGTCAAAGAAATTATCATTCTGAATATCGAAGGATGACAGTTCTTTCTTTTGTAATCGCATAAAAATAAATGAGAGTGACAGTCAAATTTTCCGGGCGATTGAATACAACAGTGAGCTACGTGAATCGTTCTTTGAAAACCTTTCCATTTTATTCTTTCCGCATTCTTATTTCAATATTCATAAATAAGGACGCTTCAATCCAAGGGCCCTCGTAATAGGTTTTCCAGGTGGTCTGCGCACGTGTTGTGAAAAATAGTAGATAATGTCAAAGAAATTTTCATTCTGAATATTGAAGGATACTATGGTGTTCTTGTATACCGTACCTTGAGATCTCTGAAGTGTTTCGTCTGGATAGATGAAACTTTGGAAAGATGAAAACCACTTGAGCTAAGATAATGCAGTTCGATTTTGAGTGAGAAAAGAAACCCCAAATAGTTAATACAGGTCAGATATGTATATTCGCATTTCCGTGAAAGGCAAAAACTGTCTACGCTGCTTCACATGAATTTTTGATTGAAATAAATTGCAGTTTTTGACATTTTTACTCATTTTTGACATTTCTACTCATCACTTCTTCACATCATTGGCCTTACAACTACTTAAGTACCAAATGGAAGCTCAAGTAAAACCAATTGATATGAAGTCATATAATATGGAACACATGATTTTAAGCATGAAAATAAAAGGGGTATAGGTTTTTTTTAATGAATCAAACGCCAAATAATTAAATTGCGAAAAACGAATTAAAATACAAGTGTAAATGCATAGTTTTTCAAATTTACGAAAATTTACGAACAAATTAGGAACATTCAAAAACATCGCTTTCAAAAATGGTATACATGGAATGCTAAAAGAATTCTCACAAGCACATAAAAAATTGTTTTATGTAAGAAAATACATATTTAATATGTTCTTAGAAACAAGGAAGTAAATACACTTAATTTTTTTACTTTTACTTTCAAATGCATTAAACTTTTTTTACACATAGGAAAAGGTTCGGAATATTTTCGATACGTCATTGGTCACCATAGTAAAAAAAGTTAAAAAAGCACCGAACAATTCGAAATATGAACGATTTACAGCATGGTGAATTGGGAGAGGTCATTCACTGTGACTGCTTGACCCATCTCAATTCACTATGCTGTAAATACTTCCATTTCGTGTTTTCTTCCTTTTCAACTTGTCACACTATAGTGACACCATTCTAGCAATAAATATTTTTTGCTCAAACAAAAAAATTGTATTCATATTAACACTGTGTTCAAACGGCTTTGCATCTGATTTTTCGGGCAATGTAGGAATCCTACCTTTTGGTGTATTTACGAATGCTGCTTTGTCGATTTCCCCGTTTTATTTCAGCCATATCACCGCGACAATGAGACTTAGCGTCATGTTTTTCGTTTACTTCGAGACGTGTTTTGACAGCTAAGTTACACTCGTATAAAATAAATTTTACAGAAAACTATTGCTGAACATTTCAAGAACAAACGCATTTTATAATACATCATAATATAAAAATATTTATGTGTTTATTTCTTTTTAAATAATTTTTTTTTAATACGCCCCGAAAATATTTTTAAACAGTCTAAATACAAAAATTATTTTATTTAAAATAAAAATTACCAACTGAACCTGGGATCGCCGTTGCTCAATGAGTTTACACAACGCGCTGGCAACTTGGGAGTCCTTTCTTTTATGTTTTTTGACTCAACATTTCTAAATAGGGTAATTTCGTCATATAACTCAACCAACCGACTCAAGCTCAAATTAGAATATGGGTACCTTCTTCTAGCTGCTAATAATTTTGTTGAAATGCAGGTATTGATACCTATCGAAATACTACAGTGTTCTATTTTAACAGCACATTATGGTGGGCCGGGAAACACTTTTGTTCGAAATCGCTATCCTAATAGTGCGGAAAGTGTTCTCTCTGGATTAAATAAACATGATGTAAAATATTTGTTTGATTAGATAATATCTTCTGCCTCCGCATCGCACTTGGATTTTGGAAATTTGGGTAAATATTGACAATTTTTAGTCGGCGTAGGAAATCTATTTATTTTTCAATATTGCTATTCTAATAGTGTAAGAGGTGCCCACTGGGTTCAAAAAGAAAGGTGTAAAATATTTTTAGATCTTCTGTTCCCGCATTGCAATTAAAATTTTGCTATTTTTGAAAAACGTGCACTTTTCTTGTCTTTTCATGCTGCCTGTATATGACAGAAAGTGAAAGGAGGGTAGGGGTGTTCACAGTTCACACTCCTCCGCAGATATATCTGAAGTAGATTTTTAAATCTGGATACTTACAAACCTTTAATCTCTCTTACTGATCCCAAGTACAAACAATTAACTCTGTATCTAAATCATCACAAATGCGCTGAGTTTGTTATGAAAGTTTACACTCCAAACTGGTTTAATATAAATTCTAAACACTCGCTGAAAGATGGAGCTAAGCATATGTGGAATACTATTTCTAGATCCAGGTGTTTATCTCAAGACCTCAAGGACGTCGTTGATAGAGTAATTTGTCCAAATTCGTTCTTTGCTCATCCTGAGAATATTTTGCTGCGTTTGTTGAAGGATGAAAGATCGCACATCAGAGAACTTGCTGCACGACGTATAATTAAATCTAGAGAATCATCTTCCAATGTAAGTATTTCTCCCACCAAAACTGAATTTTGAAACTGCTGACTATACGGAATAGATTGACAGGTTATCAATTACTATTACTTCTCCACCAATCCTCCGTGATATATCCACTGGCGTATTAAGTTCCATTGTGCGTGATAAGAAAAACCCAGAATGAGACTTTGCTCACTTCCCATGTCACATACAGGTGACGTCAACGGTGTGTCAAGTTAGTGACAGAAGCATCCACTAATGTTTATGGGTTTCAAAGTAGAGACGTTTTTAATAGATCCACATTCTTTTCCCGACCAATTATGCCTGAATTCGACCATAAGGCTGATTTCAAGCCTCTTCCTGCTGATTAAGTGTAAGTAAACTTTTGGTATTGGCGTGTCATTGTAAAGATTCATCGAGTCCAAGAATGTCTTTTTGTGATTTATTTTCGGACATCAAACAAACAGTACAAACGGTACAACAACACAACAAATAATAATATTACGCTGAGATACATAAATTCAAGTTTCAAGAAAAAGGAGGGAGCTCATCAAGAAAGCTCACACCCGAAGCCGTGCCATTCAGGAAGTCTTTGAAATTGTTTTGAATCACATTACTTTACGAACGATCACGTGGTCTCGCCGAGAGTGTCAGCAAGAAACTCTCAACAATACCCACGTGGTACATTCCTATTCTCAACAGTCATAACATTCTATGGTTACAATATTCTTAACAAATATTCTATTAATATAATGTGATTCAACTATTATTTAATAATTTTCAGATAACATAATCAAATGTACAATACAATACAGCAATAAATAGTGTTTGTACCCATCTGTTTTTCATTTTTGATTTATTTCTATAACACATAAAAAAAGTGCGCTTTTCTTCAATGACTGCAAAACTTCCATTGCGATGCGGGAACAGATGTTATTCGATGGAAAATATGTTTTATACCTGTCTTATTTAACACAGTGGGCTCTTCCGCACTATTAGAATAACAATATTGAAAAATAATTAAATTTCCTATGCCGAGTAAAAATTGCCAATTTTTACCCAAATTTCCGAAATCCAAGTGTGATGCGGGGGCAGAAGTTACTATCAAATCAAAAAAATATTTTACACCGTGTTTGTTGAATTCAGAGAGAACCCTTTCCGCACTATTATAATAGCGATTTCGAAAAAAAGTGTTTTTCGGCCCACCCTACTGCACATACCCTTTATTAATAACGAATGGTCGCCACATCCTAAATCGATAATGTTGAATTGCCCATTCTCAATAAATTTTTTCTGGAATTTACAGTACGTGGACATTTGACATCTTTTGTGTGTTCTCCGTAAACATTTTTGTTACACTGAAATGAGACTTTATGTATAAAACATAGGTTTTTAATTAGGAAAAAAACTTTTTTATGAAATCTTCCGAAAAAAATTGAGGAAAAAGACATTTGTTTTTAGTGAAAGTTGTCTACAAAATGTAAATTCCTTCAAATGTTGCTAGAGGCTTATTTTGGTAAAATTTAGAATATTCATAGAGTGTATAAAAAGTTCATATATGTTTGTTCAGTGGATTCTCAAAAAGGAACACCGAATACTTAAAAACAACGTTTTCGGAAAACTGATCACGAAATTCCTTTCTTGAATATATTTCAGAACCATACACTAAAGCATTGGCGAGGCACCTGGATGTCCTTTCTTCTTAAGTGGGGCCTTTTGACTGAATTCACGTGATGAGCAGTATGATACATGCGAGCCCTTTTAACCCACTGGCTGATTATCTCGCGATTTCCACGGGCAACTCAAATGTAGCAAAATTTGCTCATCCCGCGATTTTCGCGGGCAGGTGTTTTTCTATCTTTATTGAGGATCGCATCCCGCTTTTTCACCGTTTAACCAATGAAATAAATTACATACAGTGTTGGACGTTAAATTTAGATTTTGGTCAACAGTTGTCGCTAGTCGTCCACTAAATTGCGGCATTTGAAGGTACTTTGTATTTACCCGCTCTAACTTTGTGCTTTTGTTTTGCGCCTTTTGTTTGCGTGCAGGGGGCGGTGCTCCCTAGCTCAGTAAAGAGCAGTAAGATTTTTACAAAATAATGTACATTTTTAAGCATCTCTGATTGAAGTTTTTTGAATGCGGCCTTATTTGATGAAAGCCAAATTAACACAGAGTTCCTACGTGAAAAGGTTCCCCACTTCTGCTCTAAACTGTCCATATAACTCTGTTGTACATTCCCTTTCTTTTTTCCTTTTGATCAATCTTTTTTGTTTCATGGCCGAAGGGAAATATCCGAGGACATACCACGTAATTTTGAAACACGGTCAGTTCGTGATTGAGGTGGAAGTTTCTTCGAAATCACGAATCGTCGAGGCAACGGCAAATTTAACGTGCACCAGACTGCTTTGTTCTCTATGTTCTTTGGTTGGATATTTAAAATGGAACAGGTAATTGGTAATTTTTTAGTTAACGTCGTACTAGAGCAACACAACGGGCTATTGACGACGGTCAGGGATCAGTCCCTTAGGGGAAAGATCCGAGGACAAAACCTCGTAATTTTGAACCACGGTCAGATGACGAAGCAACACCTGAGCTGGCACCCCACTCTCCAAATTTCCACGCCAACCCAACGTGAGGACTTTCGGCCACGACAGATTTAAGGTGAACCAGCAGCCTCTACACCATACGTTTACAAACATCCATGCCCGGGCCCGGATTCGAACCAGGAACCTTCCGATCTAGAGGCTAACACCTTAATCACTATACCGGTTGGTCGGCAAATGGAACAGGATGTAGCCCGGTTAGAAGAGTAACGGATTTGCAACCGTAGGAATGCGAGTTCGAATCCAATCAAAGACTTTCATGTACGAATGGGCTGGTGCAAGTTACATCTGTCATGGTCTTAACTTGCCTCACTTAGGCGTGGTGTGGAAAATTTAGAAAGGTGGGGATGCCAGCTCGAATCCTCGGATCTTTCCATTTGAAAATGATTCCGGACCGTCACCTCACGTTGGGTTGGCGTGGAAGTTTGGAGAGTGGCGTGCCAGCTCAGGTGTTGCTTCGTCATCTGACCGTGGTTCAAAATTACGAGGTTTTGTCCTCGGATCTTTCCCCTAAGGGACTGATCCCTGACCGTCGTCAATAGCCCGTTGTGTTGCTCTAGTATGACGTTAACTAAAATTACCTTACCTTACCTTCCGGACCGTCACCAATAGCCCATTCCGTTGCTCCTTAGTAACGTTAATTAAAATACCTACCTACCTCAAATTGAAACAGGAAGCACACGTATTCAGACTACAAAACTAACGCGTCTTCTGTATTTAACTTTGCGAAGGCATTCTTTTAGGATTACTCAATCAGCAATTGCTTTCTTTGGTACTTATTCCCATGATTTTTTTTTCATGACTTTTTTTTTAATTTGCTTTATTTATTGAGGGAATGGTCATTTTTTTTACGTCGTACTAGAGCAACATAACGGGCTATTAACGACGGTCCGGTTAATTGGTCATTTTTAATTAACGTCGCACTAGAGCATCACAATGGGCTATTGACGACGGTCCGGGATCAATCTCTTGAGGGAAAGATCCTTGGACAACACTTCGTAATTTTGAACCACGGTCAGATGACGAAGCAACACTTGAGCTGGCACCCCACTTTCCAAACTTCCACACCAACCCAGCGTGAGGACTTTTGACCACGACAGATTTAAGGTGCACCAGCCGCCTCTTCACCATACGCTTATAAACATCCATGCCCGAACCTGGATTCGAACCAGGAACCTTCCTATCTAGAGAATAACACTTTAACCACTATACCGGTTGGTCGGCTTATTTATTGAGGATCGCAGCCGCAGTCGCCTAGTCGGGTGGTAATGGTTTTGGTAACTTAACAATACAAGTTTAAAACTCGGTCCAAGAGGACCGTCGAAAACAAGAAGGCTGGTGTCCGTAGTGGCCATTTAAACTGGTACAGTGTCTCACGACACTAGGCACGGGAGTGTGTGTTGGTGTTAGTTAGTTAGTTAGTCCGTAGTGGCCTCAAATACATACGAGCAGTGTGGAAGTTTGGAAAGAAAGTGTGCAAGCTCAGGGTGTTGACTTCGTCATCTGACCGTAGTTCAAAATTATAAGGCGTATGTATTGGTCGGGTAATTGAATTGACATCTTACTGGTGCAACCGTTCAGGATCAACTCCCGAAAGAAAAAATATCCGAGAGCACCACCTTGTGGTGTTCGTTGGTGTGCAATTAATACAACATAAATTAGAACACAATAATTTATTCCACAAGACGAAAAGAGACACAAGACGAACACAACCGAAAGAGAAAAGTTAAGAAGTAAGAATATTGATACGCGCTCCGTTCGCAATGCTTCGCGCATGCGCATTACAAACTTGCGCCGAGAGAGAGAGAGAGAGAGAGCGATATTACGCGAATCGTCTGCTTCTGACAAGAACAACGAATTTCAATTCGTACTCTCCACAGAGTATCCCCCCAGTGAAAGAGGGATACCGAGGAACGATATACAGTCATAATAGAGGATTATATACATTGAAAATATAAAAAACACAAATTTAAGAAAAATACGCACATTTTCGTAACAATAGAATGTGTTTAAAAAAATTGAAAATGAATGAGTAAACACAAATATACAATGATAATCGTTAATATGTACAAATATAACATTAAATGTATTCAATAAGCCTTTTGGGGAAATGTACGGTTCTTCCACTTCTTGTGAGAGGTTGAACAGATTCCCTGGACTCTGTAGATTTAGAAGGCAAAGATAAATTAATGTTGCTATCGTCACGCAGAATATGAGCAGGTTTTACTCTGTCTAACGTGACAGAAATTGTTTTGCCATTCACAATAATCCGACAGTTCTTTTCCGAACGATCAAGAACAGGATGTGGTCCAGTATAAGGCTGAGACAATGGAGGTTTGTGACAGTCCACACGTAAAAACACATGAGAACATGTTTCCAATGAGGGATGAACATAGATTGAATCCTTGCAATGTTTTGATGTTGCAATTGGATTTAAAGTTTGCATCAAGGTGCGAAGTTGATCTACGTATGATAGAAAGGCTGTTGCAGAAACTTGTTCACTTAATAAAATGTCAGATGGTAAACGAAGTGTTGTTCCATATACAAGTTCTGCACACGTAGCGTTAATATCGTTCTTTATTGCAGATCGCAATCCTAGCAAAACAATTGGTAGTACATCGGTCCATTTTGTATGCTCATGGCATTTAAGAGCACTTTTGAGGTGACGATGAAAACGTTCTATTAACCCATTAGATTGGGGTCTATACGCTGCGGAATGGATGTGGTTGGTTCCAAGCACTTTAGTTAGCTGTCTAAAGAGATTTGATTCGAAACTTCTGCCCTGATCTGTTGTTATTGGTGTAGGACAGCCGAATCTGGAAATCCAACCACTTAATAGTGCTCGACAAACTGTTTCGGCAGTCATGTCAGTAGTCGGGATTACTTCAGGCCAGCGAGTGAAACGATCAGTTATCGTGAGGCAATAACGTTGGCCGTCAGATGATGGCAGTGGTCCAATAAAATCCAGATGTATATGGGAAAATCGAGCATCTGGTAGATTGAATGTACCAAGTGGAGTCTTGGTGTGGCGATGGACTTTAGAACGTTGGCAAGGAATACAACATTGTAATTTATTCCACAAGACGAAAAGAGACACAAGACGAACACAACCGAAAGGGAAAAGTTAAGAAGTAAGAATATTGATACGCGCTCCGTTCGCAATGCTTCGCGCATGCGCATTACAAACTTGCGCCTAGAGAGAAAGAGAGCGATATTACGCGAATCGTCTGCTTCTGACAAGAACAACGAATTTCAATTCGTACTCTCCACAACCTCTTCATCTGACCGTGGTTCAAAATTACGTGGTGCTGTCCTCGGATCTTTCAACTAGGGGATGGATCCCGGACCATCGACAATAGACTATTGTGTTGGTCTTGTAAGACGTTAATTAGAATTAATTTACCTTACCCGAGAACACCTTCAAGTAATTTTGAACCACTGTCAGGCGACAAGGTCAACACCTGAGCTGGCCCTCCACTATCTAAACTTCCACACCACTCAAAAATGAGGACATTTGAGGCCATGACTGATTTAACGTGCCCCAACTCCTCTTTGTACACGACGGTCTTTGATTGGATTTGAATTGGCAACTATCAGATTGATATTCCGTTACTCGTCGAATCGGCCCCAAAATTACAATGTGTTGTGCATAGATCTTTATCTTCGGGATTTATCCCGAACCAGAACCAATTGTCTGTTGTGCTGCTCCAGTTTGACTTAAAAAACTACCTTCATACCTGATCCATTTAATGAGTTACGATATTTGATTTAACATCGACCTTGAGCGGTCTATTGGAAGGGTCTGTAGTCGAACCCAAAGGGTTTGATCACCCCAAGTTATTATTACCATGGTCAGATGGAGAATTATGAAATTAGGAAGTTTGAAAATCACGTTTCTTGGATACATCGTTTTTGTTCCACGAAGCCTTGTAAATCTTGCTCTTAGTGCGACGTTTATTAAAAATACAAATACCGAAGGTTTAAAATGTTTAAATGTATTCAGTAAAATCAGAGTGGCAATAGCGTCTGTGTTTTGCAATCTGCAATGGAAAACATGGCTGATTCACAAGAACTTTCTTGGAGATCTCAAAGTTTTCGGCAGAATGTTAGGGCGAAAATGTATGATGAATTGTGTTCCGATTATTTTTAAATATATATTTTTTCATTTATAGTTCTGTTCCTTTTGTTTCAATTTTTAATTTAGACTTTAAGTCAGCGGGAAACGGCTGTTTATATTTCGCTAAAAGATGCTTATTTTCTAATGTCAGAAATAAAATTTCCCATCACAACAAATGCAATGTTTTTACTCAACTTTTTTTTTATTCTTTTCCTTGTCTCAAAATAAAAATCTGCTAAAGTGAGAAAGTTACTACTTTAATTGTCATATTTTTTCTTTTAATTTAAATGTTCTTCACTACAAAATGTTTTGTTGTTCTCTCTCATATTTGAAAACATACAAATGTTCTCAAACCAAAACATTCGTACTATTTTAAAACATCACTAAAGGATTCTACAAAAAGTTACGATCGATCGCTTTAGAATATTTTGTATGTTTTGCAAATTAAAAAAAAAAATTATTAAATAATTTATTTATAGTTCTATTGTGTGTCGTAATTCTATTTGAAACTGATGTGAAAACATGGTGTGTGGTACCACTGATTAAAAATTTTATTATGTAGGCTTCTGAACGGTATTTAAGCATTCATTTTATGAAAGATCAACTAAATGCTGATTAATGCTAGCCTCTTTTAACCCTCCAAGCAGCATGACCAAACACATCTCAGAAACTTCCATTCAAATACAGTCCAGAAAACTACGATGAACCCCTAAAATCTGAAAATATTTCAGGTCTGGTGACACACCACAAAAAAAAAGCACCAAACTACTTGAGGGTTAAATATGTATGAATAAATTTGTTTGTGTGATGTTTTGAATTTCAATTTATTCATGCCTAAATACTTTGTTGCGTACAATTTTGGAGCTCGTAACTTTTGATTCGATATGATTAATTTATCTATGTAAATTTAAAAGACTCAATGCTCTTCAAAAGCATTTGACAGCTCTTCATAAAACAGTACTGATTTGTGCTTTTGCCATAGTGATTTTTATAGGCTCTTCAAACTTTTCAGAACCATAAAATTTTTCTTTCAATCTAATTATATAAAATGTTAAGACCTGGTGTGCTTCCATGGCTATTAAAGTTTTGATTTGTTGTGTGATGAGTAAGCAGTTTCTAATGGCTTTGTTTGGTTGTGTGATGTCACGAATGAAACACGATACGAAATACCATTGTTTTGTGATGTCTCCAGCGAAACGAGATATGGAGTATCAAAAATCATCTTTTGATCATTATTTCAAATTTAATATCACAGCCTGTTATCATGCACCATTAGGTTTTTAAAAATATATAAATGAAGTTTGAACAAAATAAATAAATAAATTTTGTTATGCACCCGTCGTATGACAAATAATGTGCTTTTGTTCTAGTGTTTCTTACAATTTAAAAATACAGTCTCGTGTATCTAGCAATTCCATATTTTTAGCTGATTGTTTGAAAAAAAGGACCTTGTGTTAATGTGGATAAAAATTATTTTCCTTAAATTCTCTAGTGGTTACAGTGAAATACCCTGTCCATCAAGATCTGGTAAAGATTGTCGATGATAAAATATCTCATTCATCATGATCATCAGTTTTGTTAATGATAAGGTACATAGTTAAGTAAACTGCTTTATTACTCCAAGGGAAGTAAGAAAATGTTTTGCATCAGGTTGGCAAACTACAAAGCAGTTTTCGAAGCAAAGATAAACCACAAGGAAAGTGAAGCATGTGTAAAAAATTCTTCAACCCATAAATCTTGAAAAATATTTCCAGAGTGATAAATGTTACTGAAGCTTACATTTTGTGATGATCCAGGTGCTAGGAAGTTTGTATTTGATGTCACATGTACAAAAAAAAAGCTTTATTTGCATGAAAAAACATGTTACAGTACATTAATGCACGTGACCATATAAAGCAATCAACAGGTTGTCGTCTGCTTTCCAGAAATCATGACAAACTGGAAGGACAATAAACTTCTATTAGCGGTTGTTTGGATTTGAAAATTCCTTGTTACAGCTGGAGTTTTACTTTTCTGCTTCAAAGCCCTGACAGCTGACCCAATTTTACTGTTGCCACTTAGAAAAGTTGATCATAAAAACATTTATATCATATAACTACATTGTATAATTATTTCTGTCATCTTCAAAATAATATTTTGAATCAAATGACTACAAAACTCATTTTTCTAATGAAACAAAGTAGACTTGTCTACTAGTATACATCTATTTGAAACAGCCTGTAACACAGCGCCCATAGCATTGAAAGTATGAACTGCCACTACTAGAAGTTCTTCATCGATCCAGTTAGCTGTGCATAAACTAAGTTATCTACTCTGTCAAACATGTTAATTTTATACCTTAGCTCACAGTTACAGGTTATTCTTATTTGCATTTTATTTATTGCAGGTTTGAATCGTCAGGCTTGTTTTGCAGACTTGTTCTGTACGTAAATAACAAGTCGAAAAATTCCCTCGCTGGGATGGGGGTTAGATAAGGGTTTTTTGGGGGAAAAACTGCTAATAATCTGGAATGGTCAAGGTTCGTAGGAGGTTGATTTGGTACTGTAATAAAATTATCCAAAATATTCATTTGAATTTTTACTTCATAATGAAAAGAAAATTTATTGTAACACCGCTGATATCTTACAGTATAGCCTGTTTGTGTTTACTAATTTTATCTTGTGATTAATCAATGAAAATTATATATTTGACTATTATTTATTCACTATGTTCTTGTTACAGTGAAGAAGCGATTCGTCAGTCGGGAAATCCTACAACGAAAAGCGTCCCTGAAATGGAGACGCATGTGTATCAGAAAGCCAAAACAAAGGTTTGTATTCTTTTTTGTTTTGCACCTTGTCAGATGGCTGGTTTTATCTTAATATTTTAGTTATCAAATATTATAAACTAGTGATTTTTGTACCGCTGTGTCATAAAAATAGCACTGGTTTGCCAGAGGGATATGGCAAATTGTGTTTGATATTAATAAATTAAGATATTATAAAGTAAAATTTTCCGTAGATTTCAAATCAGTTGAAATTTCAATCTATCTTTAGCGATTCCGATTTTACGAAAAAAACTTACCAATCCCAGTCATTATGTTTTTTATTTCTTGCTCTCATTCACCGTCTTATTATTTTTTTTTGGGGGGGGGAGGGAAGAGAAAGTTTACGTGACGTCACAATATCTTTCAAAAATATAAAAGAAGGTCACGTGGGTAGAAAAAGTTCATTTTAGGGGGATTCATCTTTCGTCTGGATCAAACGCGTTTGAAGAACCAGGTAGAGAATAAAACTATTAAATTCATTTAAAAATCTTCTAGATTAAATTTTAAAATTTCGCCTCCACCCAAAAATTGCAAAAAATTTGGACTACCTGTATGCCAAATCTCATTGCTGTAAGTGCCTTAGATCGTCAGGATTTTGCGGCCGCGAAACAAACAAACACTTCCTTTAATAGCTGCAGAGATTTATATATCTGCTGTTTTAGTATTGCAAATGTGTTCCAGATGTAAGTAACGCGGGGTTAGATTAGGATTTTTTGACAAAGATTACACATAATCCGGAATGGCCAAGGTCTGGAGGATTCCAGATTTTTTACTGTATTATCCATTTTGATGTAAAACTCAGTGATCAAGAAAACCAGTGGGTCCACGTAAATTATGCTCTGTTTGTGTTGTACAACTTGCTTTTATTTTTCTAATGATTGGAACCAAAGAAATAGATGTAACTGTTAATTTTACTCATGCAAAATACACTGCTATAACTGAAAGAAAAAGAAAAATTCTGATGCAATTTTCAGTCTGCTATAACATCTGTACTACATGAACCTGTGCTACAATTCTACACAAAATTCCAATGTTTGACAAGTAAAAGGGATTTCTGAAAGTGATTCTGACAAATTCATTCCTGAGCACTCAAGTAATGAGCCAGAACCCTTAATTCCAATCAAACTAAATGATTTAAAGATATCTTGGGCTTTCAAAGATGTATCATAGCTTGTTGATTCTCTATACAATGTGTCCATGTATTTTCTGTAAGTTGGATAGCAGAGTAAAGAATATATATGTTGGTTTAAAAGGGAATTGCCTACCAGTTGAGACTTAATTAGCACCAAGAAAGTAATACAGTCAAGCTTGATTAATTATGCAAAGTGCTGTTATCACACCTTCATATCAGCTTGGACTCTTGAAACAGTTTGTCAAGGCTTTCAATAAGAATGGAAACAGCTTCTGTACCTAATGAGTAAATTTCAAGCCTTGACCAACACTAAATTGAAGTAAATATTTAGCGATAGTAATATTATAAACCTAATATCTGATCAGTACTAAGTGGTCTGAATGTTAGTGAGCGTGACACTGGATTTCATTCTAGGTGAGGATCATGGGAAGGTTCTCCCAAGATTTTAAGTACATGGAAAGGAGGATTGAAATGTTAGCATTATTGCATATTACTGTTGGAGGATTTATAGAGATGAATCTGAAGCTATGTACAAATGTTGGGCCACTAAAAACTTGGATATAAAACACCCTAGAAGTTAGAAAAATAACACATTATATGCAAGATATTAATCAATTTGTACTTAGGCATATAGGCATGAATAAACAACTGATTTTGACAAAAAGATTATGGAAATGATAATTTGAATAGTGTTATATTTTTTCACAAAAGAGTGTAATCAATAGGTAACTGGAAACTAGTTTTGTTCATAAATATGACTTCATGAAAATATTTTTAAAACATTTTTTTTTATCTATGTGCAAGGAAAAATACCCAACACATTTCCATGCTTTTCTGAAGTTAAATTTTGCAGACTTTTGTCATCAATACTGTTTTGTCACTTAATAAAAATTCCTTTTCTTTTTTTGAACACAGGAAGAATATTTAGGCTATGTTGCCCGCTTAATCATCCATGTTCGGGAAATGAGTAAGTTTGTAATTAATTATTAAATTTTGTTATAGTTCACAATTATATTATGATAACTATGAGTACTTTTTGTCATGTGAAATCTGCATAACTGAGTATTTTTTATTTAAATATTTTTCCTAATTTGCCGAATTATTCGGTGTTATTTAGGTTGAATTGATTAGCTGCAGATTAAAAAACTGACCAGGAAATAATCACTCTCTTATAGAAAAATGCAAAAACCATTTGAGTATTGCCACGTACTGAACTGTACAGATAATTTTACTTAATTTTTTTTAATTTAAATTTAAAGATTTTATTTGCCATGTTTGCTGATGGTATCAAAACTTTCTAGAAGCTATTAACAACAAATAACGATATAATAGAGCAAAGCTGTGACTTTGGTGCTTGGCAGGCAGTCACCCTTAGAAATAAGAAATAAAACAAGGGTTCACTAAGCAGCCTTCAATACAGAACTGAACATGTGTGAGGACTCCCCATGTTGCCAAGTCTGAGCTCAGTCTATTAGGAAACATTTCTCTGTCGAGAAAGATTCAAAAGGATTTGAAAAATTCAATTCATGAAAACATTTACAATTACTAGTGAAAGTCTAAATCAGTGAATACATGAAATCACATCTATGAAATGGCAACTTATAAGTACAAATTGAAATAACACTCTAATAGTCATAATTCTAGGTTTCAGCCCATTCTAAGTTTTACAATGATTGTCCAATGTTAGGTATGAAGTAGGAAATTTTGATTCTGCGTATTTCAAGGCGATCAAATTGGATGACACTGTTTGCATCGTAGGTGTTTCGTATGAAACCCTACCACGATCAAGATTTACAAGATGAAATTACAGATGATGTCAATGACTTTTGAGAAAAAAACGAAATAGTTCTAAGTTCAGGAGAGATTCACCCCTGTGAAGAAAAAAACTGCTGGACCGATGACTCATGAAAAAACTTAAGCTGCAGTTTAAGTAACCATAACAATTAGACGCTATTCTTTATAGACAATATTGAAAATTGTTTGAAGTTTTAAGATTGGATGGGGGCAAGAAGCTTCACGAAAGTTCTGTGATGCCGTTAGCAACAATACAAAATGAAATATTTAAACTTAAATATCAACTGCAGTTCAGTAAATGGTAGTACTCTCTCCTATAACATTGATTATTCTCAATTGATGGATCCAATTCCATTATGTTTTGTTGTGTTTCTCTTTTCTCCTAATAAACCTTTTAAAAATATCCTTTCAAATTCTTATTTCTTAGGACAGCGATTTTTAACCATGTCTCGGCATTTTTGTAATTTCTATTGTTTACTTTGGAAGCAAATTGCTTTCATGTTATATCTATTCGTTTAATCCATTTCTCATTGCATCATTGTTGTAAGACAAAACTACAAAAGGCGATACTAAGGTCATTTAGTATCATTCTGAAACATAAAAGTCAGTTTTGAGCTTTGGTGTGATTATGAATTCCCATTCCTAAGTATGTTTCCTGCAACTCAAATTATAAAAATGACATATCTTATGAATAGTCTTACACACAGTTTTTCTACTAATATTTTTTAACTGAAACACCAGAGATGCAAAATTTCCATATTTCATTATAATAAGGAAAGTATGAACATTTAATTTTATATTTAGGATAATTTTTTTTAAACCTAATACAATTGAAAGGGTGAGTGGAAGAAGGGAGTGACACTTCTGTAGTTTCAAGATATTTGGCCTTAAAGTCATGAGTTCTTTTACTAGATGAGTTGGAAGGTGTTTGGGATTGGTGTTGTAAGTATCAGCATGGGGTTCTTACACATATTTTTTGTAAAGTCATACCTCACTCCGAGGGAACTTCAAAACTGCAATAATCCCAAAATGTAAAAAAAAAAAAAAAAAATGTCACATACCCACTTTTTGTTTTTTAAGAAATTATATTTAGTGCCATGTGGAGGAATAACAAAACTTATTTTGAAATTAAATGTCTTCAGTAAACAAACAATGTCTTCAGAAAGGTACCTGATTGCCATTTTTCAAAAGCCAAGAGGTCCATTTTACAGCATTTAAAAAAATTGAATCAGTGTTTTCAACAAATTTTTAACAGTTAATAGTAAGTAATAGTTTCAACTCGATGTAGACAACCTTGACTATAGTTTCTTTATGAACAAATTTTTAATTTTTTTTAGTCTTAGTTCAGACTTTTTCTAACATTCTTCCAAGATTGATAAAGTTCTGTTTGAAATTTTCTTTGGTCTGACTTAAATGCAATTTCAAATTAAATCTGTATAGCACTTTTTTATTTCAGATATTCAGTTTCTAAATGGAAACCATGTACCTGTTCAGAATGAGAAATGTTTAGTGATGAGAGTATTCGAATACAAAAGTACTTACTTAATACTTAAAAGTGTTGAACTTGATTCTTATCCAAGGTATTCAGATACCTGAAGTACTCGTATACAAGGCATTCTGATACAAGTGTACTGATCCTTGGTATTCAGATGCCAAAAGTACTCACTGTTTATTCGAATGCCAAAGTATTCATCTCAATTAACAGTGTCATATTGCACAAATATATCTGTTGCTCGTTAGTTGTATGTTTCTAGTCTCGATTTTACAAGAAAGAAACATTTGTTCTTTTCTTGATGGTCTTTGATGGATCTTTGGCAATATTGAACACAAAATAACTAATTCACTGAAATGTGTAACTCCTAAATATTTAATTTATATCTTATCTTATTCTTCTCTACTATTATAAAAGGAGGTGTGTGTGTGTAGGCAGTGTCCTAACAAATTGATGGCACTTCCAATAATGAAAGTTGGCTCTCTGATAGTCCAAATTTCCTGTAATTTTTGTATCGTGCCCGAATTTTAAAATTTTATCTAGAACATTTTTAAATGGATTAATTAGTTTTTTCACTGTTCTTCCCTTTCGGAATGTGACATCAGAAAGAAGAAGCGAATCGATTTTGATATTTTCAACTGCTGACGTCACAAGCATTTTTCGTCCAAATTGCCTTCACGCCGAATTGTCTTTCATCCATGCCAAGTTTTATAATTCTAGCGTGTTTCGATTTGCGTTGTTGATAACAGCCATTACGGAGCGGAGCCCATGGAGTTAATTTGCGAATCAAACCAAATGGGAATACGTAGCAATTACCAGAGGTTAGCGAGCAGGGGTCACACATGACCCCACGAAAAGAACTGTCACGGTAAACAACCGTGCTGGCCACACAGTGACTAGTATAAAATATAAAAAAGGATGTGGGTGGGTGTGTCAAATCTACACCATTTGACCAATCCACACTAAATTTGGTACACTTATACTTTATAACACTGCAGAAAACATAGGCTCTTTTTTCTTTCCTGTCTTTTGACCAATCTGTAGCCATGGAAATTGGCACACAAGTAGGATTAAAAGTGCCCCTCGAAGTCCCAATTTCAGGGCTTATAACACGTTATTTTTTTTAGATTTTGTCACTTTTTCAGGTGTTTAAGTTCTTAAATTCAACTTGAACAAGAACAATTTTTAGTGTGCAATTTGAAAAATGTGATTTTTTTTTTGGCACTTTTGTATTTTTTTTTTCGTGAAAAAAAGACACAAAATTGAGATTTTTTTAAAATTTGCCAGCAATTTCTTTCGGTGCTATCACTTGCCCCAATTATGATCTTAGGCAGAGCTCCCACAGTCTTTTAAAAGTCCTTGAGTTTTTTTCTTCCGAACCCTGGAAAGTCCTTGAAAATTAAGGAACTTGGTGTGAAAGAGTGAATTATTAACTGGTATTAGATATTGGTTAGATCGACTAGGTAAAATCGTTTACGAATGCTTAAAGACTTTTTATATAGGATCCATAATGGCAGATATTTTATGTGACAAGATTTTGCAAGCTCTGAGTGAGTTATCCCTTTCACAATCTCAACTACTCATGATTGGCTCAGATGGGCCCAATATCAACAAGTCAGTTTTTAAAACGATTAGTGACTCATTACTTTTTAACCCGAAAAGAAGGAACCAATTATCATTGGGACATCTAGAATTCATACAATACATAATGCTTTTCTTAAAGGTCTAAAAGAGCTTGGGGAAGGTGTGTCTGAACTAGTTTTTTTCTATTCACAGATTTTTTAATCAGTGGCCTAAGCATTGGTCAACACATAAACAAATTCAAGGAGACTTGAAACTTCCCACACTCTATTTCATCAGGCATTGTTCAAGCAGGTGGCTACGCCTAAAGCCAGCTGCTGAAAGGTTGCTTGAACAGTGGATTGTAGTGTGAAAGTATTTCCTTCACTACATTCCAATAATGAAGCCAAACAGGATCCAAAGACCAGGTTATATGAAAATTTTTATTTACTTAGACGAGAAACTGAAGGGTGAGGTGATATTTGTCATATCAAGTGCAAGTATATTTAATCATGTGACCGAATTTCTTCAGAAAAAGGAACCTCTAATACATAAGTTTCATTTGCAACTTGAATTGTTGATAAGAACTATTTTGGGTAGGATCCACAAAGAGGAATTCGTTCGCATTTTGAAGATGGATGAAATGTAAGGTATATGTCCTCAGAAACTGTTGTCTTTGACTGAAATTGTGATTAGAGATCAAATTTCTAAAGCTTTACAGAGTGTGAAAGAGAAGGAAAGGAATTTATTTTTTCTAATGGATCAGAATTATTACATTGGCAGTGTTAAACATCTTTTGAAGAAGTCCTTCAGTTCATGTCCTTAAAGTTTATCCTGTCTTGGTCCTCTTGAGAGAATCAGAGGTGAGAGTGTACAACAAGTATTAGAAGTTGCAAGAACAATGCAATGGGAGGTCCCAACAGACATACTACTGGATGAGTGGAAGTTACTCCAAAGAGAATTTGAGGAAGAATGATCTAGAATGAAGCCTATTGATGGTTTACTGGAACCAGGTCTTCATACTGCTAGACATTAGTGCTATAAATCCTAAATACCCAGTTGTGTCAAAGCTAGTGTAGGCTGCTCTGTCACTTTCTCATGGTAGTGCTGACATTGAACAAACATTCTCAGCCTCAGGAAAAGCTTTGACAGGAAACAGCATCAATGTCAGAATGTACACTCAATGCATTGATGATGGTCAAAAGTAGCTTGGCAAATTTTGACAATCAACCTTATTTGGTACCGATCACATCAAAGCTAATGGATATGGGAAGGGTTGCATGTAAAGCCTACAATGCCTAGTTAGAAAATATAAAACAGAAGGCACAAAGAAATTAGGGCAGGACAGGGAAGAAAAAGAAAGACTAGAAACAGAAAAAAAAACATTTAAAGCAGCTGGCTAAGAAAAGAAAGGTAATGGAAGAAGAATAACGAATGCTTAAAATTATGTGTAAGGAAGAGGATTTTTTTTCCAATGGCAGGCACATAGAACTTGATCATTGGCCACTACATTGCCCGAAGTGATGGCCACTTGTGAAGGAGCACCTAGTGGGAGGAACATCATTGCCCTCACAAAGGACAGCACAATTTACATCCATGCTCTGACCCCGGATTCGAACCAGGAACCTTTCAATCCAGAGGCCAAAACCTTAACCACTAGACCGGTTGGTCGACTGTAAGGAAGATGATGCGTTGGACAGTGCTTCAAAGTTGTTAAAGGAAGCCAATGATAGGCTCAGGAAGGCGATAAGAAATAAAGATTTTAAGAAAGCAGCACTTGATCAGGCAATGATTGAAGGGGCATCAAAAGTCTCATATGATGCTGGTCAGCAAAGAAGGACTTTGAAAAATGCACTTCTTCTCTTGAGAAGAAAAAGACAAAATTAATTTCGGACTTTTTCAACAACAACTTAAAAATTAGACATAATCTTTTAAAGAAAAGGAAGAAATTCTTTAAGCTATGTCAAAAATAACAACATATTTAAAAATCATGATTACGAAATATTTTATTATTTTTTAGTCAATATCCTTTCAAAATAATATGCTTTTTAAGTAAAGAAAATAAATATCCTTCCAAAGAGAAAGAAAAGAAAAAGATAGTGGTGGCTGGGGAGGATCTTTTTCTTTTCTATCTTTATACTTGACCATATTCGGCATTGTTATTTGTCACTTTTTTTGTTCGATTAGTCACTTATTGTCACTTTTTTTTTGTCTGTTTAGTCACTATGTTACATCTTAAAATCTGTTATAACCCCTGAAATTTTGAAGTCTAAAGTTTGTTTTTCTGCAATAAGTGGACATGGATAATGAAACTCGTTCTACAGGGTTTGTGTACGAGTTAACACGGGGAAAAGTCGTGGTCGTATTTGAAACCCGAGCAACGGCGCGTTATTCAGCTAGTATCTTATAAAAGAATGGAATACTCATATTTTCAGCAGCAATAGCTTAACAGACAATTCAAATTCCAATCATTAAAAACAAAATAATTCTAAAACACTAAAGGTAAGAAAAGGCATCAATTATCGACTTTGAATCTACTTAGAAGAGCAAAATTCCAAATATACTTGATTAAAAAACAATTAATTTACAAAATGGGAAATTGGTTCAGCACCGGAAGTATTAGAATTTAAATTCGGTAAAAATAATTTTTGGAAAACATTGCTTTCATTAGAATGCTGAATTTACGTCTTGGCTTTAACTCTGCACAGTTATAGTTATGTGTGTGTGGGGGGGGGGGATTAAACACAGTAATTAAAACACAAAATGCTTGCATAAAATTTTTTACAAAGAATAACTAAATAGTTAATTTACTATGTTATGGTGTTCTCCAAAATATAAAAAATTTCATGAAAATGTATTGAACTCTTTTTGTGCGATACTTAGCACAAACGTACTGACAGACACGAAACAGAAATACAGACTAACACGATAGCTCATTCACTTATCTACTGTGAGAACTCAGGATGTATTGGATTTCATGAAAATGTATCGAAATACTAGGATAGTATATTGGCACATACAGACACAAAACACGGGAAACAACAATGTTGCATGCAGATAACCCAAAGTGAATAAACAACTTGAAATGGGAAGAAAATATTCAATGTATTAAACAATCCATTTTTTCAAAAAGAAGGCATTTTTAAGTTGTATATATATGTATTCTATATCCATGCAAATCAATAAAAATTGTGTTTTATAAGTAGAATGTTATGTCCTTCATTTCTATTGCTGCATCTACCATTTTCACTGCTACCTGTCAATAAAAATTAAATGAAATTTTGAAATCTCAGCTGAACGAGTGTTAACACATAGAAAATAGTCATCAAACTATGCCAATACTTAGAAAATTAAGCAATCATTTAATAAATATATTAACTTTTAAGTTCATCAAATGTTTTATTATTCTTTAATGTAAAATATTTTTTACAAATAATGAATTCCTAGGGAATTTAAACTATTCCTATCACACATAATTTCAGATTCTGCTTATGGGCTTTAAAAATTTATATATTTACATCAATTAAACTAAATTTTTTTTTAATTAATCAATTAAACTACATTTTTTAACGAATATTTTGGTGGGGGTCTCTAAAATCTCCAACCAACTATAGCGTTCTTTTTAGTTTAAGTACTCCAAATCATGTCATTGTAATATTCCTCAGCAATTGGCTATATGGAAAAGGGAGGGTAATCAATCAGTGGATATTGCCTTGTGTCCATATTGCCCCCAATGAAACGGTTGTGCTTTTGTGGGGATAGTTGATTTTAGAGTAAGCAAAATGAAGTCAAACTACCGTATTTCTGCTTTAATTTTTCAGAATATTGAAATTAAATTATAAGTGGTTTGCATATTTTTATGCTACGTATTTGCTTTGACTGAAATTTCGCAACTCTTTTAAATATGAACCATCATGTATTATGAAAGATTTGATTGTGTTCGATTCTATGGCAATTTCAATTTTTAAAACATTTATAGTTGGAATAGACCTTCTAATTGAGAGTAATGACACTCATACTGTATGTTATTACCCTCTGGTGATGAGATTAAAAATGCTGTCTATTTGTGTGATTGTTAATCATATATAGGATCTTCAGAAAGCACCATTATGAATAGAATTAAAGAAAAAGATAGTCTTCAAAGTATTACATAGTATCCCTTGTGTACTTCATAAGGAAAAGAAATACAAGAAAACTACAGAAATGCTCTTGAGTGCATAATTGTCAAAGCACCCCTTCCATACCACAAGTTGCTTTTTACCAAAATAAAAACTTTCAGAAACAGCATTTCTATTAAAAAAGAATGTGTCTCGCATAAATAAATAAACATTCAATCAAATTACCGATGAAATAAAACTACATGAGAACTAAAATTTTAATTTTCACCGAGGTTGAAAATAGCAGTTTGTTTAAGAAAACTAGAAACCATTATTTTTTAACTAAAAGTGTATGACTAAAGAAATCAAATAAAATATTTTCCTTTCTCTCAATACCACCTGTTAGCCGATCTTTCAATTTTGTTTTGTTTCTGAAGGGCAGGTAAGACAAGGGACACCATACCTAGAAATGGATGTTCTCTGAGCACTCAATAATAATTTCAACGAAAGTCCAGACAATTTAAGCTCTATTGATGAGTATAAAAAAAAAACACTTGCATCACAAAACAGGCAAATAAAATTCTTACAAACAATAAATAGCAGTACTGAAAATAAAATAAAAATTATAATATATCTACTATTATAAAAGGAAGTGTCTGTTTCTTGCTGCAAAAGCCTAACGATTCTATGGCACTTACAGCAATGAGATTTCGCACACAGGTAGTCCGAATTTTTGGGTCGCGACGAATTTTAAAATTCAATCTAGAAGATTTTAAAATGAATTTAATATTTTTATTCTCCATCGGTTTTTTAACGCGTTTCTTCCGCAGAACCACCCCAATCTTTACTTTTTCTACCAACGCGACCTTGCCGTCATTCTTTGGAACCATGCTAAGTTTTTTTCATCACGGAGAACGCGGACAATATTCTAAATTTATCTTTTCCGCTTTCATTTTGCGCCGAGGAATGATTTTCCAGCAGAGGATAAAAAAGAAATTTTAACTTTAGTGTTGTAGTTCTTTTTTCTTTCTCCTAGACCGTTAAAAATAGAGTAAAAATTTAAATTTTTTGAAATCTGCGGAAAATTTTACACCAGATTACTATCTTACATCACGGGCAACGCAGTGGCTAGTATATATAAACGTATCTGCAATAATGAGACAATTCCCGGCGGAATCTGATCTAGGCACACCAATGCCAGACGTCTAGTAATGAAGGGTAAAACTGCATTTTTTTTTTCTTCTGGAATCAATCAGTATACAGTTTTTTATTAAATTCAAACGTCGTTTTCTGCGATTTAGTTCCGGTGGACTATAATCCCTCGTTTCTTAAATTAAGACACAGTGCAAATGTGTTAAATAAAAAGTATCCTTTAGAAACGCATTTTATGGAGACTAATTTTAAAATCAGTAACAGGAAAAATAAATTGTATTTGGTTGTTTAAAAAATAATTTTACCATTAGCATTTCGCACTGAAATTGTTGAATTTTCTCAACACATAGAAAATTCCTACCGCAATAACATGCATATTTTAAGTGTAAAACGCGCCAAAAAATGAGTTAGTGTGTGTGACCTTAGTTGCGTTTCTTAGTAGTTATCGGATTTCACGAAAACCTAAGGAAATCGAATATTTTGTTAAGTCTGAAGGAGAAACCTAGCCACCAAAGTAGGGAAATAAAATGTTGCTCCGCGTTCCTAAACACTTTTTCCACTTTCGGTTTGATTCGTTTATCTGTAATGGAAGCTCGATATATAGAAATTCGATAACTTAAATATCCGATTGTGTCGTGGAAGGAACGGAATTGGAGTTCGAAGCCGTTAACGAATTCAACGCCACACGCCCTATAACATGTATTCGATTATTTCAGAAGCATTGTCGCAAGAACTTATTGACCCAGAATTGTTCTGTGTGCCATGTGTGAGAACGAGTTTCTTGTTGAGAACCGGAATCAGGTTTTGTGTTCACAATTCTGAAATTTTATCTAATATGGCAGCGATTTCAAAGAGGCATGATAAAAAAGGGCTAATTAAAATCAATTTCGAGGCACTGACATTGGCAGAAAATATTTAAATGTCCAATTTTTCGAGCGAATTTTTCTACTTTACTTATTTTTAATCGAATTATATTTGCAACCTCGTACTCGTCATCTGACCGTGGTGTTGTCCTCGAATTTTTCCCTTCGGGGGTGATTCCGGACCATCGCTAATAGCCCGTTAATTTGCTCCAGTGCGACTTTAATTAAAATACCTACGTACCCTTCTCTCTGATGACACACAAGACTAATAAAATTAGAACTGAGTTCGAATCTCGATTTTTGTTGTATGTAATCTAGAATATCCACTTTTTTTTAATCACTAATCCCGGTCTAATTAGCCCTTTTGTAACAAAACAGGACCAAGTTAGATAATCCTAACCTGGTTAGATAGACACTCCTGTTAAGGAAGTGGTTACCCTATTTGAACTTTTATGACAGTGCTTCGAAAAAAGCTTGAGGTCTCTGAAATGAAGATTCAGAGTCAATCCAAATAATATTGTTTGAAAAAGAAATTTGTAATACCTTTTGTATGTGCGAAACTAGATTCGTAGTTTAGGCAATACAATGAAGTTCCAGAAAAACTGGTACCAGTCAAACCTATACAATATGCATTGGTTTCGTCTACCAGTGAATATATAAAGCTATAGATATATCTGTTTAAAGTTGTTAACGCCGTAATTGACAAGTTATCTCGGTTTCGGCGATTTTCAACGTGGTTTAAATGTTGGAGCTCGTGAGATAGGTCATCATTTCGAAGGTAGTGGAAGTTTGGATTTTCACGAACTGACGTATCATGGTTTTACAGGGACTACACAAGTTCTGGGGAAATCTGTAACCTACGACAGCAGTGAGCATAAAAAGATTGGGAGTACATAACAATCGTCTGCTAGCAAGAATCGTTTCACGTGATAGGCATTCAACACTGCCTCAAATAGCATCGGAATTCAATGTCCGGCCTCATCAGCGTCAGGAATGCAACGTTCCCTCAAAGATACAGGCTTTAGGAGCCGTCTCCCAACTCAAATACCATGATGAATACTCGACACACAGCTATGCGCATCGAATGTGCTCGTGAACACCGCCGATGGACATGACTGGAAACAGTTGCCTGGTCTGACAAGTCGCGTTTCGGGCAGGCAGGTGGGAGGATCCGTGTGTGCTGAAAAGCCCACCTAGCCGTGGATCCCGCATGTCAACGGGATTGTATAAGCTGTCTGTGGAACTGCGTATTGGTGTGGGGTTTGCTTAGCTGGCATTCAATGAGACCCCTGGTACTTCTACAAACGTCTCTGACATGTGAACGCTATGTATGCATCTTTCTGACGAGTTACACCCTTTCGTACCTTGCGTTTATTGTGATGGGCTTGGCCTCTTCCCAATACATAGCCTCACAGGTCTAGACATGTCAAATTATAGTTAGAGGAAAACTCATCTGAGTTTTGGGTCTTGCTATTCCCACCTAAATCACCAGATCGCAACATTATCTAACACATCTGGGATGACATGCAACAGAATGCTGCCGCAAGCCCGTGGAGTCAAGGCAAGTCTAATTTATGCTGTTCTGCGCTTTCGTGAGAGGCCTACCAAATATTAGACTAGTGTACCAGTTTTTCTGGCCCTTCATTGTATACTTTGTCGAGTTCAATACAATTTTATCATATTCAATTTATGTATTAACAATTTGATACAAAAACTATTTATATATTTCATGAAAATGCTTTTGTTGATATTAATGTTCGGGTGTATGACGTGAAACTTTTTTACAAAAACTACTGGTCCATGGTATGAAATGTTCGAAAAACACTTTTTTAAACTAAAGTATCAGCGCAAAGTTTTGGCTGTCATATCTACAATATCATGATAGATTTTCTTGACGAACAGCCTCATTGTGATTTAGTTGATACTCAAGACACTTGAAAGAAATGTCAAATTTGACGGATTTCAGTTGACAACCGCGTAAAAAATGTTTAAGTTATCACCCTTGCTTGTTAACTTTTTCTATTGGGGCGAAAAAACAAAATATCTACTATTATAAAAGGAATTTTGTGCGGCGTCCAGACGAATCTATAGAACTTACTGTAATGAAATTTGGCACACATGTAGTCTGAATTTTGTGTGAAGCCCAAATTTTAAAATTTAATCTCGGAACATTTTTACTTAATTTATTTATTATTATTTTTTTTTAATGATTTTATTTATTTTTTGAATGGCAACAGTGTGAAGAGATCACAGATTCTAATAATACGTATAACAAGGCCTAATAATAATTTTAATTGTTTTAATCTTTCAAAAATTTGCCCTGCTGTATTTTTTTAAGCCATCACATATCAACATTTAACACAAATCAATTCTAAATAGAATGTCATCCGATCACGAAATCAATATCGCCAAGTTGTGTTTTATAATTTTGATATAAAAGGTTGCATTTATAAAAGTAAATATCATTACCCACCCGATTCTGTTTTTATGTTTGTGTTTACTGTAGGAAAATATTTTGGAATTGGTTGGACCTTTTCCAAAATAGTTATTCTTCCAACCTATTTACGTGGTATATTTAAGTTCTTGAAAAAATTCAGCTGAGCGGAAAAATAATTTTCGAACTATTTCCTTTTTGGCGCATGTAATGTTTCCAATTGTTGCATTGTTGGCATTCCAATGCTCATTTCTTACTATATATCCAAGCGATTGCTTACATTTCTCCTCTTCCTCTTCTGGTCCTCTCGCCCCCTTTCTCTAAACTCTTGCTTGCAATTGGCTGCAATCTTGTGTGGATGCAACCAATCCCGTTATCGGATGGTGTGCGCTTGCTCCGTTCTTCGCTACTCTATCGTTTCTTCTCGGGAAGATACTTTCGTTTTCTCTCTTTTGGCAGCAAATCGCTCTTTTGCTTGGCGCTGAACATTATATCCCGAGTTGGTTTCAATTTCAATAAAGGTTATTGATGAATTGAAGAAGTCGGGTTGTGATTCCATTGGCAAAGGAGAATGGCAGACTTGTAAAATGGGGAAATCTTAAAAATTGAGTGCGTTGGATTATTAAAGTAAAAATGTCACAATATTGCAAAACCATCTTTAAAATAAATCACAGTGTTCATTGTTGAATTTCCTGAATCGTGAGATTAACATTTCGCAAAAGGCGAAATGTTTTTGTTAGTTGTAATTTTCTCCTCTATAAATAGTTCTAAGTTCTTGCAACAAAATTTGAGTTTCAAAATTTTTTTACGAACTGACGAAAAGGAACAACTTGTTTGGTGTAATTTAAGGAAAAGGGAGATGAAGACGATAAATGAAAGATCGTGTATTTATGTTGAATCTAAGCTTTAAAAATATATCTATGATTTTTTTTTTTTTAGTTTCTAAAATTACATGTAACATTGAAAGAAAGAAATTCAAGTTGTAATATATATTTCCTTCAAATTACCGCATTTCAGTAAACCTTTTGAGGAAAGAATGCAGATATGCTTAGACATGCATCATTGAAATGTTTGGAAAGAGGTAAAAATAGATGGAGGTTTTTAATAACCCAATTATAATTGTATTGTTGATCATGAAACGTCCTTACTCTTTCCGATCAAGCAGTAAATTTTCAATTGAGCCTTTCGATCCACTATGTAGGAATGTAAGTGTATCCATTTAAGATCTTTGTGATTTTTTAAAAAAATGATGTCTATCGAGAAAACGATGGGCGTTTGTGTTGGGAATTTAAATTTCAGATGTCTTCATTGAAGAATTCCACCTTTGATCTTGCTTTTATTTAGGCTCTCTTCAGTAACATCCCTACGTGTAATTGATTAGACATCGACCTGATAAAATGGCAGTTGGTAACTGATATAATGCACTGGTACAAAATTAGCTTTGGAAGGGATACTTCACAGATAATCATTGATTTAAATTTATATGAATGCAAATATTTTACAAAAAAATGTTTAAGGTGAAAATATCTACCTGCACACCCATTAATGCACAAAAATATGCAAATTAGGAGGGCCTGAGTAAATAAGGAACGAAAGCTTATAACGATTCGCGTATTTATTTTAGCTCCAATCAAGACTGAGTTGGGCCCGGTGCACACATTCTGTTTTTTAACGTGCGGCGCAGCTACGGCAACGCAAGTGCGGTCTGAGATACATTAGATCCAATGGAGTAGTGCACACATGCCTGCGGCGACGCGTGTCTAACTTGCGTGCAATTTGTACCGCAGTTCCCCACATGCGTCTCCGTTCTGAAGCACCTTGTTTTAATAAATAAATGGAATATAAATAATAATTAATTAATAGTTGTGTCCTGTAACGTCTATTTTGTCTCAAAATATACTTTTTTTACACCGTCAGCGAAATAAACACGTTTTCTTCGATAGAATATTTATCGCAAATGGCGCAAAATGAGTATTTGCATCATTTCACGGTTATGTGTGCTAGTTGGGCTTCAGTGCCGCACGTTGAAAAACCGGATGCTTGCACCGGGCCTTAGTATTCAGATAGTGATAATGTCAAAGGCTTAAAAGATTCGAAAAGTTATTAATAAGGATTAAAACAATATGATAAAAATTTTCTCGTTCAGAAAACTTCAAAAGTGGTTGTTATGCGAGTCGACCTACCCATTGTGACCCCTTTCTTTGCAAACTGGATCCGATACGAGCCGTCGTTGCGCAATGGGTATGCCCACTACGCTAGTAACCCTTGAGTTAAAGGCGACGAGGATTCAATTCCTGTCAGGTGCATTCCTCCGTGGGTGTATTTCTATCCTCTGTGTCAGTGAAAACTTTCGTTTTGTGTATGTCTATTGCTTGATACTGTATGTCTTGTGTCTGTCCTCTTGTACCATAAGGCCCTGTGCACACCCGATTTTTCAACGTGCGGCATCGAAGCCAACTATGCACACATAACTAAGTACTCATTTCGCGCCATTTGCGATAAATATTCTATCGAAGAAAACGTGTTTATTTCGCTTACTTGGTGTACAAAAAGTATATTTTGAAACAAAATAGACGACGATAACAAAATAGACTGGCTACAACCATTTATTAATTATTATTTATATTCCATTTATTTACGAAAATAAGGTGCTACAGACCGGAGAAACGTGTGCGGCGCCGTGGAGAACTGCGGTACAAATTGCACACAAGTTGGACATGCGTCGCCGCACGTTGAAAAACCGGATGTGGGCATCGTTCCTAAAACCCCAAATCAACCAACCTGGATGCTCTATTAACCCCTTGGGTACAGATTTATTTGAAAAAAAAATAGTTCGGATTATCGTTTGGACATTCGTTACTGTTATATTTTCGCACTATCGTCTGTACACTAGTTACTGTTACATTTTCGTATTATCGTTTACACACTAGTTACTGTTATATTTTCGTATAATTTCACTTGATAAGAATGGCAACAGTATGAGAGAGATCGCACAGCTTGTGATCTTCTCGTTTATTCCAAAAAAGAATGTCTGATAAGGCTGCCGTGTAAATATTTCTATGTATGAGGTCATATTAAGTAAAGTGTATTTTTGTAGAGAACACGATTGAATAATTTGATTCAAGGAGAGTCCCGTAACACCAATCACTCTTGCCATGAACAAGAATGTACATGTTTAATTTTGTCCTAGTTTGAATGACGAATTAGACCCGTCATCCGTAACTTACGCAAAACTAGTGCAGCCGTCAAATGTACCCAAGGGGTTAAGATGGTGTCGCTAATGGAACCCAAAGGATTGGGTTATAATTGACATCCTCACGATTGTAGAAATTTTAGTTCTGCCTTGTTTACCTCCCAAATATCCCTTTTAAGCCTTCGGTCCCGATCTAACTGATCCTCGTGCTTTAAAAGATATTACAATAGAACGCAAATCAAACCTGAATATTATTATTTTTACTTACAGCATTTTTTTATTGTTATTTTAGGATTTCTAGGTGTTTGTGTGCAAGATAATGCATTTTGAATTCTGTAGCAATTTTACTATCAAATTAGTGATCAATAAACTAGAATGTGATGAATATACAAGTAGCACTGAAGTCTTGTTTTCAAGGCTGGAAATTAAGCGCTAAAACATAATGTGCTCCCTCTACACACGTTACAAATCTGAATTTGTCATCTTTTGAATTTTAAAAATAATGAAATCCCACCCTGTCTTAAATATAATGGGCAAGGTATGTTTTCTAATATGCGTAGTAAAGAGTGAAATGCGTCAATGCAAAGTTCACGATTTCCATAAAGATACCGAAGGTGAGTTATACGATACAAAAAAGATCGCTTGATAGAATATTTTGCTTTCAGAGTGGACAGTTTTTAAATTGTGCTTTCTTTAGATGTAGGATTGCAACACATGTCTGATGGATGATCCGACTCGTTGGATTTCCCGTCCGCCAAAGTGTTCGGTATTTTTAAATTCCATCTCGCATCCAGCGACAATTTGGGAGGCGTTATTTATTGATCTTGACTGACACTTTTTGATAGTTCACCTTGTCCCACTTAAAAGAATTCACAAGCCTGTCTCCTATTTTACAACTCTTCGCATACGTGTGGTTTCTCTTCACGGTCTTCAGACTTTTATCGCTTTTATTTTTTAATGTTTTGCATTTCAAGTTCCGGATTAGCATTCTCCTGAGTATGTTTTGATAGATGTTTTGTCTCACACTACAATTCAGTATTAATCTTTGCACTGTGTGGGTTTCTTTTTTTTTAATTTGAAAGCGCTTGTTGTCTTCCATTCAGTAGATTTAAGAATTACAATGGCTTGGCCTGTAGGTGCTCCTTTACAATTAGCCATCTGCTCAACCCTTGTAGTGGTGAAGGGATTGGAAGTCGAGCATTAGGTATTAAAAAAAAAAACTGAAGGTTAAAATGTGCTTGACATTTACATGTGTGACTTAATTTACATCGTACTCAAATATGCCGACATAAATTATTGATTTTTCTGGTTTCCTATTGAGGCTAGATTTTTAAATGATGAATATGCAATTACAATTTACTTAAACGAGATCTTTTTGCATCTTTGTGAAGAGATCTACTCACGATATCGGGCCAGCCTGGGTGTTCATGCTTGTTCAGAATCCACTTAGCTGTTGATCCCTTACTAATTGTTCTAGTAGCGAAACCAAACGCGTAAGATAAATGTACAGAACATGTCTATGTGCACTGAAAAAATAAATATTCTAATTGCACAATAACTTTCAATCAGTATTGTAGAATATTTAGCTAATTTTTAAGTACTCGTTTTTTCTTATTTTTGCAAATTTCGGGGGGGGGGGAAGTATCTGTTATCATAACAAATCCTATTTATTTTTATAAATGAAATAAATAATACATAATCTGCTAATTTTTCCCTGTGGATCCCAATGGGGCTTCTGATTACCATGTTAAATTATGGATCGAAATTTGCTTGCTCTTGGAATAACTCCATCCATTATTCTGTGCCAGTTTTGTCGATGGCCTTCTTTAATAAGCTACTTTTGCATAACATTTTAACTTTGTAAATCATCCACGCGGACAAATGAACTGAATATATGTATATCGAGGATCTCGATACGTTGAAAAATTTTCTTGTTTTTATTTTAAAAATTGTTTGAATACCTAGTAAATCAGGTAAATAAGTGTTTAAATCAAAATGGCTTTTTAAGAAAAGGGGTATTTTTTTATTTGAATTTTTTTCTTACTAATATTTTATTTGCAAGGGGTTTATTTTTTAATATACTTATATACTCATGGTTCTTGTCTTCAACACGAATCATAGTTTTTATAACTTCATTATTTTTAGAATGAAAAAATATAACGTATGTTAATCACCTAAAATTGTACAGAAAAAAGATTACTTGTTTGAAGTACATTTTACTAAAAAAATAATTTATTTTATTAAAATAAACGATATACTTCCGATTAACAATGAATGGTGAAAACTGCAAAAATGTCACGTAATTTGATGTGTATTTTTAAAGTCTTTAGATTCAATTTCGTGAGAATTAGAAAAAGATGTCGAGTAAAAGTTGTTTAAGTTTACTTTTAAGAATAAGTACTTTAATGTTTGTCGCAAATGCCCTTATAATTTCTATGCATTAAATTTATTTATATGAACCTATTAGCTATTTATTATTATAGCGAATCTATTTAACTGCGCCCATAATATTCTCCTTCTTGCTTTTAATATTTCTCACGTTTTGCTTGAGATAATATTATCAATTTTGTACCTCTTTGAAATTTGATATTAAGACTTCATTCGTGAAAATGATTGCAAAAATCTTAATTCCATCCCGCTTTTGCTCTTGCAACCATTCTTTTAGATTCCTAAATTTGAACATCGAAATTAAAAACTAACTTGAACACAAGCACCTGATGCTGCATTAAAATTTCAAAATTCATTATAGAGATAACCTGAAAGTTAAAAGTCACAATAAACTGGTCATTTTCTTCTTGTAGCTTATTTCGTCATTTCAAAAGACGTGACTTGAAAAGACGTGTTTTGGAAGAAAAGTGAAAAAAACTTTCATCCTTAGAAATGTGACAATGTTTCTAAGTAGTAACAATAACTATTTCTGAAATTGAAAATGTCGAAATTAGTGGCAATTTTCGGTGCTAGTTATCATAATTCGTTCGTGGAAATATTCGTTTCACTTAGCGTTACTTGTGTTAACAGGTTTTCAGTTCCTGCAGTTTCATTCAAGTGAGCAATGATGTTTGGGATAGTTGTTTCCAGATGGCACCAAGGTCTTTCTTTGGTTTTTTAGAGGAGTATTTACTACCACAGCCCTATTGTTTCTGTAACTATTGTTTTTACTGAGTGACATGGAAAGAATGCCGTTTCAATTCTCTCAGGGCAGAGTTTCAATGTTTTCCGAGTTGCCTGCCAAAACAACGTATGAAATTTTCACTGCCTCTTGATTATTTTTCAATTTAGTTAAAACATCTTGATGCTTTAGCTCAGTAGTTCTCAACCTTTTATGCTACACGTATCCCTTGAAAAGTAGTTTGTAACTGGTGCATCCCTTGTAAAACTATAGTTATTGTATAACAATGGGGAATAAATTAACACATACATAAAACACGAATACTATATCGCACATCTGATGCAGTTCCTCTGTAACTCGAAATGAATCTCGAGTTTAGTGTGCAAAGACTTACTGTCCCATGCTTCTGCGTGCTGCAAAACTTACACTTCTAGAATCAATAGATGTGGCAGTTTTGAAACATGTACTAGTATTTGTACACAAGATTTGATTGTTTTTTAGTTATGGTGGTATTATAGCCAAGGCGCCACATGTGCATTAAATTCTGTATTCATAAATTGAAGGGTTTGCTGGATAATGAAGGTAGTTCCGTCCTGGGGGAAATTGGATGGGCAGTGTAATATCTTGTAGTAAAAAAAAAGCTTTCGTTTGGTGCAAGAAAGATGTAGCTCCGATCGTTAGTTAAGAACGATTAAGGAAATTTATTAAAAAGAAAAGTTTCACATAGCTTAGAACTTTGTAACGTTTTTTTAAGGGTTTCCCAAAAAATTGCAGCTACCTCTTTTGTGCAACAAACTCTTCAACTATGTAGATAAATAAAAAATGACACAATTTCACAAATCTGATGAGACTAAACATTTTACTGGGTAATCAGTGAAGCGGTTGCGCTTGTTTACGCTTCCACAGTTCATGACAGGTTGGGGTTGTCTTGTCGAGGCAAGCAGTCTTCTGAAATTGTTTTGGCTCTGTGCCCCCCTTTTGAAAGACAATTTTCTTCGATGCCCCCCCCCCCTGAAAAACTATCTTAACTTATAAATTGCGAGTGTAGCTGTGTCTAGTTTAAAATTTTGACCATAATGTTTCGGTAGCTATGCGTGTAATTTCAGAATTTAAAAAAGCTAAGTGGGAAATAAAATAAGTAGAAGCTTGTTTGTTAAAATGAAATTGAAAATTATCACCCATGAGAAGGATGAGGCCCAGCTACTAATTTGTCTATATTAGGCTCTATTTTCGTCAGCAGCGCCATCACTAATCTTCACAGTGAACAATTTTCAACAATTTTTTTTTTAGTTAAGATACTTGTTACTGCACTAAATCCACTTTCAACTTAACGTAATGATGGGAATGCGATGAAAAATTTAAGTTGGAAGTGCAAAAAAAAGATAATAGCCAACATTCGCTTGTTTACGACTTACCGTCAGCTTGTTTACGACTTACGATCAGTTGTAACTTGCCTTTTACTACGAATTATTCTTGCGCCATAATTGTAAGTGTTTGTATGGTTAAGGGATAAGCGTTTGCTTAAAACATTTTTAGTCGACGCATTATTTTAGCTTCTTATTGCCTGCTTTTGCTCCTCCGCCCCCTATTTCACCTAAGGCCAGCATTTCCCCTCCCCCAACATTCTTTCAAAGCCCCACTTTGGGAAAAGTTTTTTTAACGAAATTAAAAATTATAATTAGATTTACCAGCCGCTAGACAGTAATAGGTGTTGCAACTTTTAAGCTCTCTTTGCGCACCTAAAAAATTTTACCCCACATTAAGAAATCTTGCTATGATTTATAACTCTTTGTGTAGAAAATCTTAGACATGCGTGCATTTCTTTTTCCACCCCTTGCATAGGGTCCTTGGTTGGCCGTTTGAAACAAGACTCCCAATTCTTATCGTCCTTTTTTTTTTACATCGTTAGTTACAAAATGCTGACTTTTCCATTTCTAACATGCTTCTTTGTCTTAAAATACCACCCTCTAATATCATCTGTCAAGCTTCGTAGAATGGGTGACTTTTGAGTGTTCAAGACAAATTAAAACTTTCAAACTGCTCCAGTGTAGTTGTTTCGCAGCACCACTTCGACGGCTATCCGTGTAAAAAGCAATTCAGTTTCTCATTGAAAATTCCGGGTAGCTTAAGTGCCGATGCTGTTATGTTCTATTCGAAAAAATCTTTTGAAAAAGAAATATCCTGCACGTGCTGTTCCTCGCTTTCAATATTTTTGTTCCAAAGTGAGCGACTTTCGTGGTTTCGTGTTTAAACAGATGTTCGTAGATGGATTCTTTTTCTAAAATGTCTATGACAGGTATTGGTTAATTCAACGAAAGCTAATTTCAGAGAAAGCAGGTTTTATTACGTAATGCCATAGGTTACTGCGAGGTCTGCAAATTTTCTTGTTTGCAGCTACCATCTATTATGGTAATCGCAATCACTTCCGCATCGTATACTTCTAGACTACAACCCAACTTTTGAAAAAAAATTAGGAAATGAGAAGTTTACCCTAATATAAAAACATCAATTTACAATAATTAGCGAAACTGAATGGTTTTTCTGTTACAGACATCAAACCAGTGATCTTCGTTATAGAAACATTTTATAAAGCTACAGAAATTATTATTTCTTAGCAATCTTATCAAAATTACTTTGATCATGTATATATAACATCTATGGGATTTGTTGTCCAGATGCTGCCATCGACTCGCTCTTCCAATTTCCCCTTCAGTTTGTCAGAAAAAAGGGCTATTCTGAGTCCTGCTCTTTGATCAATCTTGACAACTCGACTGGGAACATCCATCGTTGATCGGCTTATAAACTGGTCAGAATCCTTTCTAAGTAATCGAAAATGAGGACAGTGTCCACGGAGAGAAAAGACTGGTGAGGAAATAGCTGGAAAGAAACAGCCGCGTAAAAGAAAATATGTTCGTGTTATATCTATGTAAACATGGGTCCCGGGAGCTTGTATTCATTTTTTATGTAGAAAATAAAAAGGCAAAGGAACTGCTCTGATGAAGTGTAAGCCCGGCCACGCGTACGTGTTCCGTTGTACTGAAACCAACCAAACACGTATACAAAGGGGTACACGTTAAATCTGTCGTGGCCTCAAATGTCTTCAGGTTGGCGTGGTAAGTGAAGTTTGAAGAGTGGTGTGCCAGCTCAGGTGTTGTCTCGTCATCTGCCCGTGATTCAAAATTACGTGGTGTTGTCCTCGGATCATTCCCTAGTGCGACGTTAATTAAAAATACCTTTCGTTGTACAGAAAATGTCGACTTGTTCCCCCCCCCCCCTATTTTACAGATTTGTGTGTACGCGGAAAATGTTTAGCGCTCTGACTCAGTCCAAGTCTCGTGTTCGAGTCTCGGCATAGCTGCTCGTAGTAGTTTGGAATCCCCGTTAAACTGAAGGCCGTCAAGAAGCAAAAACTGACAGCAAAGCGACCAAACCTATTAACATTCTGACTGATCGTAAATTATTTCAGCCATTTGCCAAGGACACATTTTACTCATTTTCATATTTCCTATCATTGTGGTGGTGGCGGTTTACTGGGTAAGTCCTCTGCTCTAGCTGTCTGCGAGTTATATGCAGCGCAGGCTGGATTCCTGTAACTATCCTGATGTAATTCCCATCTGAATCAAATCTTTCCTTTTTTTTTTCTATATTTACTTGACGGGAAAACATTGGTTGACCGCATCTGGCTCTGCCGACCAACCGGTCTGGTGGTTAAGGTGTTAGTTTCTAGATAAGAAGGTTCCTGATTTGAATCCGGGTCAGTGCATGGATATTTGTACTCGTATCGTGTAGAAGCGGCTGGTGCACCTTAAATCTGTCGTGGCCGAAAGACCTCATGTTGGGTTGGTGAAGAAGTTTGCAGAGAGAGTGTGGTGCCAGCTCAAGTGTTACCTAGTCATCTGACCGTTGTTGAAAATTACGTGGTGTTGTCCTTGGATGTTTCTCTTATGAGATTGATCCCTGACCGTTGTCAATGGCCCGTTGTGTTGCTCTAGTACGACGTTAATAAAAATTACCTTACCGCATCTGACTCTTGCACCCTATAAAAAATCAACCAAACTATCCTGATGATTGGTTATCTTAATTATTTAAATCTGCGAATTATCTTGGATCAGTAGTCCTTATTTGCATTTACATCGTTTCCTCGCAGCAGTGAATGAAATTCGTGAAACCTGGTGCATTTAAATTTCTTCGATTAGTTTTCGGTTATATGTTTGGATGGCCTGGGGCCTTTTATTTTCTACCTATCGTATCTCCTTGTAGGCAGAGAGCGTGAGAGAAAATTACTTCGGAACTACTGGATTTGCCAAACGATTTGTACATTGTTTTTATTCGACATCATCTGATCTGACTGAAGTCATACTTTAAATTATCGGTATATCTAATATTATAAAAGGAAGTGTTTGTCTTCTTCTTTTTTTTTCGCGGCCGCAAAATCCTGACGATTCTATGGCATTTACAGCGATAGCACACAGGTAGTCCGAATTTTTTGCAATTTTTGGATCGCGGCGAATTTTAAAATTCAATCTAGAAGATTTTTAAATGAATTTAATAGTTTTATTCTCTACCTGGTTCTTCAAACGCGTTTCTTCCGGAGAAAAGAAGAAACACCCGAATCTGGACTGTTCTATCCACGTGACCCTTTCGTCAGACTTTGGAACCATGCTAATTTTTTTCCATCGCGGAGAACGCTCAGAATTTTTTTTTTTCGTTTCCGCTTTGATTTTACGCGGAGAAATGATTTTCCAGCCAGACGATAAATCTTTTAACTGGAGTCACAGTTCTTTTTTCTGCCTCCTAGACCATTAAAGATGGAGTAAAAATTTCAACGAATTTGAAATCTGCGGAAAATTTTACTTTAGATCGATAGCTAAAAATATGATTTTCTTTAAATAAATAATTTTTAAATTGAATATATCTTTTATATTTTCGCAAGAGATTCTGACGTCTCGTGAAATAGATTACATCTTCTGCCCTTCGCGTTAAAAAAAAAAAAAAAAAAAAAGATTACATTTTCCGACCTATTCTATTTCAGGGACTGAGAGCAAAAAATAAAAAAACATTTTGACTGGGATTGTTAATTCTTTTTCATAAAATCGGTATCGCTAAAGATGGATTAACAATTTCAACGGATTTGAAATCTGCAGAAAATTTTACACCAGATTAATAGCTTACACCACGGGCACGGGCTAGCCACGCAGAGGCCAGTTATTATCTAAAATAAACTTAATTTTAAGGTCCAGCCAAATTCGTGTTAAAAAAAATATTATTTGTTCACAAATCATGGAGAAAGGAATGGTCGGTTTTGCAGTTGGCCGCGCGGGTTTATTTTGTAAGCTTTAATTGAAAGAAAGCAGGTAGGTAGTTCATTAACGCGTCAAGCTGGAGTTAACGGGCCATTGGTGACGATCCGGGATCGATCCCCTTGTGAAAGATAAGAAGGCAATACCTTAGCTGGCATTCCACTTTTCAAGATTCCACACCATGGCAACATGTGGATATTTGAAGCCACGACAATTTTACCAGCCCTTGTGTACATGATGGTCTTTAGTTGAACCTAATTTCCTCACTACCCACAGATTGCTAATTCGTTACTCTTCCAACTGGGTACTGCGGCCCCCAGGGGGGGAATATATATACGTAATAAAGCTATTCAGTAATAAATACATTTCTTATGAAGAATTTGGGGAAAATGATTCAATTACTTATATTGCTTTACCCCTTGGGTACAGATTTATTTGAAAAAACGTCGTTCGGATTATCGTTTGCACATTAGTTACTTTTATATTTTCGTGTTATCGCTTGTACACTAATTACTGTTATAATTTCGTTTTGATAAGAATGGCAACAGTATGAGAGAGATCGCACAGTTTCTGATCTCCGCGTTCATTCTTAAAAAGAATGTTTGATAACGCAGACGTGTAAATATTTCTATGTATGGAGTCTGATTAAATAAAGTGTTTATTTGTAGAAAACGATTGAATAATTTGATTCAAGGAGAGTCTCGCAACACCAATCACTCTTGCCATGAACAAGAATGTACATGTTTAATTTTGTCCTAGTTTGAATGACGAATTAGACTCGTCCTCCTTAACTTAGGCAAAACAAGTGCATGACGAGTCTCAGTCGTCAAATGTACCCAACGGGTTAATTTACTTATATTGTTTAATTTGTCAAGTAATCCTTGTCGAACCTGCAGTAATCTCAGCAAAGATTCTGAATGTATACTCATCCCAAACGAAGAAAGTTATTTTCCCCTGTTGTCCGGAAAAAAAGCTGACTGACGAAAATAATGGGAGTACGAAAGAATAAATCATTCGCTTCCCCCCCCCTCCCAGAAATGAATGGGTAAAATCAATAACTTGATTAGTTCTGTTCTGCCTTCCGCAATACGCATTACTACGTAAAAGCAAATAAAAGTATCACATTCGTGTGGGCGGGGGTGTCTGGTGAAATTCTAAGCTAAAAATAAGTACTAATAACGTAGTATAAACGGTTGTTTTGTATTAAATTGTGGTATAACTGTTTCATGGGTTGAAAGCGTTTTTGGAAGATACTATGACGTAAAAGAATGCGAAATATTGTCAATCGTCAACCATGGATCATAAACGACTAAAATTATGTTAATTGATTATGCTATTTAAAAAAACTTAGATTTTATCTGTGCCACACATAAATATTTCCTGCGACTATACATATATCAGAGTTCTATGAGATACAGCGTGGGTAACTTCACGAAGAAACGGTGGAATTTTATTTTCAACATGGCAGACCCATTATTTTGATACAAAGCTTTCCGCAGCCACTTTAATGTATTCACTCCTGTGACAATTCTGAGGAAACGGGTGTTCGTGAAAGAAACTGAATACACTTTTTCTACTCAAGGAGAATATCTGTGCAAATAATTCAACGAACATTAACTTATGCTATGAACAATGAGGAAAAGTTCGAAAGATTTCAATTTTTCAAAGTTGCCCAAATGAATGGAGTTCCTTAAAAAAAATTGTAACCAATGCTCAACCAATTTAAATTTGTTAGAATTCCTCCAGTCATCATGTCACTTTGTGTGGTAATGTGAACCACTTGGGCCCTGGTAAACATTAACCCTGGTGCACCGAGGGGTTGCGTTTAATTTGCATCACACATACATATCATACGTTCAAGGCACAACACGTTTATAGATATCACATTCACTCCAGAACGACAAATATCCACTCCTATTCCCGAATTATTTTGATCGAAAAGCGAGCACTAACCGTATCCGATTGTTCATCTATTTTAAAATGTGTAGTCTTCCATACCTAAACAAATCTCCATAGTTAAGTATTCGTTGCGTGTAATTTCATTGAAATTGGTTCATTAATTACCGAAAGGTTATTGATTTCTCACACCCACTCTGAATTTTGACCTACTCTGTACTACAAGATTTACCATTTACCAACAGTCTAGATCGGAAGGTTCCTGGTTCGAATCCGGGTCCGAGCATGGATGTTTGTAAGCGGATGGTGTAGAGGCGGCTGGTGCACCTCAGATCTGTCGTGGCCGAAAGTCCTCACGTTGGGTTGGTGTGGAAGTTTGGAGAGTAGGGTGCCAGCTCAGGTGTTGCTTCGTCATATGACCGTGGTTCAAAATTACGAGGTGTTGTACTCAGTTCTTTCCCTTAAGGGATTGACCCCGACCGTCGTCAATAGCCCGTTGTGTTGCTCTAGTACGACGTTAACTAAAAATTACCATTTACCAACAGATTAACTGTCGTTTACTTATTCCATATATATGTTCTTTGTTCTATAAAATAAACATGGAGAACTGCGATTTGGTAAAATTAAATTTCTGTATAAAGTTGAAGCCTCAACGAAGTGTTGACTAATAAAATTTTGTTGCACTAATCAGAAACAAAAATGTTATCAATTTTCTTAATGTTGTAATCTAGTTGATCCAGTAGTTAACGCTGGCTTTATATAACCTACAATGGTTTCGACGTGGTTCGGAATACACTTTTAGCTGTATGTCCCGTTTCAAGTAAAAAATCTTACAATGCTGGTGTAAAATATATTCATCGATTTATTTCAGCCACCTCTTCGTGCGAAGTAGGATTCTAAAATTCTGACCTTTTTACCGATCAGAAACCTTTACGCTCCTAAACAAAAACAAAAAAGCCGGTTTTCGTCATGAATCATCTTTTAACGGATCTCAACAAACTGACATACTCTCAACGAACGGTATTATTGGTCGCTCGTGTATATTTTACCTACAACAGTTGCGAATTAGGAAATTTTAATAGATTATTTCTAAACCACGGACAATTATTATTATTTTTTTTTAACTAGTAGGCTCTGCCCTTTTTTCGCTATTGCTCGTTAAGCCTCGATGATTGCTACGCAATCATATTTATACTTTCCAACAGTGAGGGTTATTTGATTGCTTCACAATCCATCCCCATTTGGATCTCTGATGGATTGATCGCGGACTCATTGCGATATGTATCACTTGCGCTCGAGTAACGGAAACGTACTGAAATGCATACTTTTTTTACGGATCCGTATATAAGCCGACTCCAGTGCTTTAGCTATAGAAAACATTCCAAAAATTCTCGGTTTTCACACGGAAATATAGTGTAAATAAAAACAAAATGTTTTTTAAAATGTCAAGAAAACAAAACATCTCATTTCCACATTAAAAATGAAATATTTTAGCATAACATATTGTTAAAATTCAGGGGAAATCTCATAATTTTAAATGTATTAGCTGATCCGTGTTGTTTGTTGTAATAGTATTTTTTAATATTTTCATATTCGACTGTTGCTATGGAAACGGCCACCGAATTTGCCGATTCTTCTGAAAACATTGCAAACTTTCTAGCTCGTAATCTCAAATTGTTTGAATGAATTAATTAAAAAATATAACTGTTTATCGTGTGCGCGTGCTCCAAATTCATTAGCCCGTTGAACCACAAGACTCGCTATCACGTGACTCGCTAGTACCAATCACAAGGCAAATAAACCTGAAAAAGATCGCAAAATTTTTTTTTATTATAGATAGATAAAAAATTATTTTCATTATTTTCCTCCGTTCGCTCGCGGGCCAGATAAACTAATTCCATGGGCTGCAGTTTTGAAACCCCTGCATTTAATGATGAATCTCAGTTCCTGGTTTTACAATTCTACGTATGTGGCGAAGAAACTCTAAATTTCACAATAAACGTACGTTTTTAATCAATAATGCAATATTTCTCTCAATCAAAAACGCAAAACCCAGCGCATCCGCGCAAAGTAAATTAGCTCCTGCATCATCCATCTGGGGGGGGGGAGGTTGGACTCTCCCTTTCCCTCTCTCCCACATCGCCAAGTAGCTCGCCAACACTCCACCTGGGCATCCCCTTCCGCTGCGGCAACCCTGTTCATTCCGAAGCATCATCTCCTTTACTCTCGGCTCCGTACTCTCCTCGTGAATCCGAAAAAACTTTTTTTTGCTCCGCTCTCCACTCTGCATCCGAGGCCGCGGGAAACTTTGCGGATTTCGGCTGCTCGCGGCAGAGCGAGGTGTCCGGCGAGGAGAAAAAGTTTTGTTTCGGAGAGATTTCTCTGGAATTCCTTTTTCGTTTCTTCCGTTCCGTGTTGTGGGGAGCGCTTTCGGAGGAGAGAAGTTTTCGGACGAGAAACTTTGTTTTCAGCCTCGTCTTCCGAAGAGGGTGGAATTCGTGTTGACACGGGTGTCTTCCGTTATGTTCTACTTCTCCTGTAAGTCGTGGTTGTTTTTATATTTATTTCACTTTCGTTAAAATTGAATTCGTTGCTTTTCTAGTTTTTACTTGTTTTCCGTTGTAGTTTTTGTAGTCTCTGAGTTCACCCTTTTCTAATGTTTACTTGGGGTCACCATGGTTCAGTGAGTTTGTCCACCGCGCTAGTTGTAGGCGGCACAGGCTCGATTTCTCTCTCTGTCAGTAAAACGTTCCTTGTGTGTATGTCCATTTACTTGACGTTATCTTGTGTTTGGAACTGCTTAGCCAAATAGCCTTGTGCCATGAATTCAACCAATGTTTTTTTTGAGTCACTGTTTTAATGTTTGGTGGTTTGGAATCCACGTTAAGCCGTAGGTCTTGGTCTAATTTTTCCTTGTGTGACAAAATATACCGTGGAGCGAGCTTCTAATTCCAATGAAATGACAAGCTCGCTGAATGAATTATGTTGTCATTTCAATAAAATGACAACATAAATAATTTCCTCTTTTTTCTTTTTTTTTTTCTTCTTTTAGAAAACATCTCGTTGCTTTCATAGTTGCTCACAGGCTTCAGATTTACGCTGATCCTCATTTAATTATTAGATATTTAGTGATTAAACGTTGTGTTTATTTTATGCATTGTGTTGCACATTTAAACTTTTTTTTCTCTCCAAATACAAAACTTTTGGAATTCGTACAAAACCAAAAAATTTCATCTTTGATGAAACGAAATAGTTTCTCATTAGTTTTACATAAACTGGCCAAGCGCTTGAGTTAGATTCTACATTTTCTAAATAAGAATATTTGTAACGGGTATATATATTCGGCGTTATTATTTTTGTAGTGTCTTATATTTCATTCATTCACCGATTGCAATTATATTTTAGTAAATATCGATATTTGATGTGTTAGCTTTTATTACTCCGTAGAGCACCTGCGAATATTTTAGAACCGAATATTTCCTTAAATAGTTAACCCCACTAATGGTTCTTATGATACACATCAAAGACTAGTAAGATATACGCTAATCGAAATTCTATATTTATTTTACACACATAAAACAGGTTTTTCAAATACACGGTTCATCGCCGGATCAATCGAGACATCTTATCGTTTCATAATTCAATCCTAATTTGTTTTTTCTTCGGGAAAGAAAATGAACGCTTTCTTCCTTCTTAAGGATTTTCATTGCAAGTTGGAACAGTTCCACGATGTTATACAATTGCATGTAACCTGTTATTTTCTCTATCCATTAAAATTTAATCAACATTAGAATTTTTGACCGGTGGCTCTCTTTTACTTCACAGCGTTTCTTTTACTTATTTTCCGTTCTTGTAAATATATTTCTTTTTACGTTAAAGATTCTATTCGGGTGGACACTCGTCAAAAAAGGGGAATTAAAGTTTAATTTCTTTCTTGTTGACGGAAGTGATTCGTGTGACGTCACGTTTGAACAGACATCGACCTACTAATGAAATAGACGGAGCATGTGGGCAGTAGGGATGCGACATCGATAGCAAAACATCGATGTTCAAAATTAAAACATCGATGTTGGTAATACATTGATGTTTTTAAAATTCAGTGTATTTAAACTTTTTCCCCCATTTCTTAAAACTGGTTTACCAACTATTGATGCGACATCGACAGCAAAACATCGATGTTCAAAATTAAAATAACGGTGTTGATAATACATCGCCCCCAAACCATCGATGTTTTTAAAATTCAGTGTATTTAAACTTGTTTCCCCATTTCTTAAAACTGGTTTAGCAACTAGTTATGCGACATCGGCTCCAATACATCGACTTTTTTTTTATAAAACATCGACATCGATGTCGCATCCCTACTTTTCAGACCCTTCATCCTTGGTCACTTTGGTCTAAAACCATCATCGATGTTAAACATCGATGTTTGGTCAAAAACATCGATGTTACCAAAACATCGATGTTAAATACATCGATGTTTTTTAAAAAACATCGATGTCGCATCCCTAGTGGGCAGAGTCGCTGTCATAAGATCTCTGAAGGGTAAATCACGTGGGCTAACGAATCGACTAATCCAATTGGCTACCGAAGCGCAGACTATTGTTTTCTATCATGGTGGATAATCACTTAACCAATCAATAATTTGGGATGTTTATTTTTTCCCTACGATCACATGACAGATCTTCAAACCGAGTGACCGTAAAGACATCGAGCTGTTCGCATATGCGGTTTATTTCATTAGAAGGTCTATGTGAACATATCGCATGGTGACTTAGTCAACAAGCTGGAATTTCAACATTTCAAGCACACGCGTTGGAATTCAATGCTACTTTACCATATGGACACTAAAAATTAGCACTCAAATTTAAACTTATCTAAAAAATGTACCGCATTCGACCACATCAATGGAATTTTTTTTAAATGAACCTAGAGTGGAGATTTTATATCGCACCCCGGCAAGAAAAGTGACATAACTAAAAAAAATCAAAATTTTGATGTTATGTCATAAAAAAATATGTATGAGGTGCCCCAGCGTGTTATATTACTATTGTATAGAATATAATAGAAGTTACCACAACATAAATACTTACCTAACATTTAAAAGAAGCTTATATTATTTTAATATAAGTTTTATAGTATCCTTTAAGTTGATGTTTCTCTAATTCTACAATTTTGAGTTGTGTCACTTTTTTTGCCGGGGTGCGATCTGTTCAAAATAGCAAAAATGTATAATTCGACCAGCGCAAACCGTATAGGAACACTGGGGCACTTGCCCGCAAAACTCCAAGCAGTCTGAACGATTGTGATAATTGCATAATCTGAGCTAATTGAATTCAGTTGTTTCACAAATATGTTGGCGTGTTTTGTCACCGTGAGATATTATGAATGTGACCAGTCGCGTTCTGCATATTACTGAGGGCTTCAAATTATGAAAATAGTCTGCGATTAAACTTCTCATTTCAGTGATCGCTGCTGTTTGTTGGATATTTGCCTAACCATAGGTGGCAGCACCTTCGATTTTGGATTATCTTATTTTGTAAATTCCTAGTGTGGTTTTTGTAAACGTATCCGACCTTGATGTTGATTCGTGTTGATACATATTTTTGTATATTACGATGCCTTGTTAAACTAAGGTCACACTTTCTGAAAGGCAAATATCTCACAAAAAGCACGTCTACCATCCGTTAGTTAAAATTACCTTACCCACCAAAATCACACACCTCTCCATCGAAACGTCTTGCACTGTTCCTCATAACCCATTCATTAATTAACCATGTATTTTTTTAATATTATTTCTGATTTTGCTATCTGGATATTCTGTGTTTCCTATTACTTGTATCAACAATAATTTTACTATATTAATTAAAATTTATTTTTTAATTTTCTCCATAATTTTTCGCAGACAAAATGATCAGCATTGTCGCATTCACTGACAATCTTTAGTTTGGATTCACATCCAGGTCCAGTGGCCACCGAGCCTCAATGGGTTTGCCCACTCCGCTAGCAACCTGCGAGTTGTATGAAGGGCAAGTTCGTTTCCTGTGTGTATTCTCTCTTTTCTGTCAGTTTGAGGAGTGGGGTGCAAGCTCAGGTGTGATATCGTCATCTGACCGTGGTTCAAAATTATATGCGGTGTTGTCCTCGGATCTTTCCTTTCGGGAGCCTGTTGTGTTGCTCCAGTGTGACGTTGCTAAAGAAATCGCAAATACTTTCCCTTCGGAAAAGATCCCGGACCGTCGCCAGTAGCCCGTTGTGTTGCTGTAGTGGGACGTTAATTGAAATACCTACTTACATCTTCTCTATCAGCAAAACTTTATATTTCCATTACTTGGCGTTGTCTGTCTTGTGTTTGATACAGCATGAACAAATATAACCCTTGTGCCATAAACTCAACCAATCAGTCAAGATTCATGGCCCCACATAAAGAGCTGGGGTTGCCGATACCATGGTACTAGACACCGATAATATGGAACATTTTGTGTTCTGTGCAATAGGTTTTCAAAGTTTACTAAGTGCTTTGTATTTGTAATAAAGCCCTATGAATGAGCCAAAAAAATTTGAACTTTTTAAAAGTTGAGCATCGAGTACTTGGAATACTCATCTTTTATGAATCTCTCATCTACAAATTGCTGCTTGGACATGAACGCGTCATCAAAACTAATATCGAGATTCGTCATTTAAACTGGTACTGAGGCCAGAATTGTAAGTGTTTCGGGGGAAGCTATTGAGGTTTCGTAACTTTTTTTTTTATTGTTGGCAATTTCTAATGCTAGAAATTACTGAATCCCAGCTGATTGATTTCGGTGTTTTGCAAACTGGATTTTAACTAGTCGCTAGTTTCCGTTGTCCTAATAATTTATGCGTTAGGGATCCATTTTTTAATCACCGTTGTCTGCTTTTCGCATTATTGCCATCCTTTTTTCTTAGCTAATAGTGTAAGTATTTTTTAAGTATGACCCATTCGTTAGTACCTGTTATGTATTTAAAATTGAATTTCAGTAATCGATGCAAGCATAACAGCTTAAACAGCTGTTTCTTCTCAGACATTAATCTTTATCTTGAGATAGTTTCTACACATGCATTATCAATATCGTTTTTTTAATTTGCTTTATTTTTCATATCGTACATCAAATCCCGATCGCAATGGTATTTTATTGGAAGCAAATCCAATAAAATGACGAAGGCTTCGTTGATTAATAACAGGTTTAACACGCTATAAAATGAAATGGCAACCAGTTGCCCCATTGGGGGAGGGGGTTGCCGGGCTATCTCCCCGCGAGCTTTGGACCCTTAAACGTGAGGTTTCTGTAAAGTAATGTGCTGTCTATTTTCTAAGTTAAATTTTTTAATAACATAAATTTCTCATTGTCTGAGAAATAAGCTGTAAAGAGTGTACAATGGAAAATGTTAGTAATGGTGTAAGTTCAACATTAAGACATGAATGCATATCTGTGTCCCGTGTGAGGTCCATAATCTAATTTAGTACTAGGACCAGGAGTAAAGCAAAAGGACAACAACCAATTGCAATAAACATTATTGCATTAATTTGCCTTGTTGGTCATAAATTAACTCTGTGTACTAAAGTGTAATTGCTCTTTCTTTCGTCGTCCGAATTGAGCACCATCCGCTTGACATGACGTTAGTTATGTCACCAAATATATTAAATGAAGGCTCCATTCCTTTTTCTGTCATTGAGAACGCTGGGAGGGGGTTAACATTGAGTCGAAATCTCTTTGTTTTGATGTGACGGTCGAATAATCTTCTACCAAAACTTCCGACAGACAGCATGTTCTCCGCCCTGTTGGCTTTTCTCTATCGTTAGTCAATTGAAATGAATTGGCGAGAGGAGGCCTGTCTCCTTTCAGCTTGTTGCGTTTTATTAGACCTCGGTGGAGTTCTGTTAATATGTTTATTTTGGGTTCACGGTGGGTGCAAAGTCGCAGTACCTCCTATGTTCTCGTCACTTAGTGCTTGGAAGATTACCATCCATTCAAGTTGGTATGAGGTGCACTTTTGTATCGTAGGAAAACTAGAAGTTTGTGCCGATCTAAAAAAATGGAAGTATAGGATTAACAAAAAGAAAAAAAGGGATCAGCTTATCCGTCATGATTGTGATAGATTTTTTCTGAGTGATTTGAATTTTTGCAATAACATTTGTTGTGAAGGCAGCAACAAAACATTATACTTGTAATTTCTTGATATTATGATGGTTTTCTGTCAGAACAGAAAATTTAGATAGTCCATTTAGTTTTTTAATTTAAAAAAAATGTTGCAGTGTTGGTAATTTTATTTATTCAGAAATGGATTGAAGACAGTTGTTCATACTGGTTCATTGATAACACAGTAACAAATCTTAAAAACGAAGTTGCTGTCAAAGCTCATTTTTGCGATTGACTCTTTTAATTGGAGAAATGTAATTGGGAATACGCGAAATGAGTGGGAGCAAAAAGGAAATGTTGTTGAAAGATATTTTGGAAAACGCTTGTGTTTATTTTTCGGTTGCGGTTTCACTCATCAACCTTCAAAACCGGTATGAATCGATATTTCAATTCCGGTTTTCAAACTTCTTGAAACCCTATGCTATCACATCCGAGACTGGACATCAATGATTTCCAACCCGCATAAGGTTCGGATCGTGATGTAATACGCCGTATGTAATCGATATTAAATTCCACGCTTTTCATAACTGGCTACTAGCGGGGCGATTGCATTATCGAATGAGTGATAAATAAGATTCCACCCATTGCAGCGATAAAAGTCTAAAGCAGGTGTTTTAAGGATTAACCAACAGATCTCCCTGTAGGTCGATAAGAAAAATATTTCTACGAATTTCGAAGCGAGGAAATCGCCTTTCAAGTATTCCTGTGCCTGCATGTGTTCCCTTTTCCCTTACTCATGTTCTTTAAGTTGATTTCCTCGTTGAAATTTGGAACAGAGGTCCGATTTCTTGCTGTGGTCGACCAGATTTTTACGAATGGCCTGCAGGCGTTTTCACAAGTTCTCGTCCTGTTCATTTGCATACGCGTTTCCTTTGTTCGGTGCATCTGGAATAATCGCTTGGTTCCTTTTTGTGTCGTGTTGATGAATCGATTGCATCGTCGGGTCTTTTTGCCCGTTTTCTTTTGTGCTTCAATTAAATACTCCACGAAAGTCCGATTGAGCATTATGCATTGTTCTTATGTTTTCCCGATGCCCTTTCAAGGGCTGCGGTTGCTAAGTTGGAAGAGTAACGTGTCAGCAACCGAAAGGGTGTAAGTTCGAAACTTGGTCTAACCACAGATTGTTGTGTACATGGAGGCTGGTGCACGTTAAATCTGTCATGGCCTCAAATGTCCCCATGTTGGCCTGATGTGAAAGTTATAAAGAGTGGGGTGCCAGCTCGGGTGTTGGTTCAAAATTACAAGGTATTGTCCTTGGGTCTTTCCCATCGGGAATGACCCCGTATCTTTGCTCGTTGTGTTGCTCCAGCGCGACTTTAATTAACTACCTGCCCTTTCAAAAAATTTTATTAGTGGAAAAAGTGAGGAGGAATAAGAGAGTTGCGATTGAATATGTGTTTGTACCAATGGTTTATCTGTAATTCTGAGAACAAATCGCAATAGCATAAGAGACCCTAGACCGGCCTTAAACCCTCTTTGGTTGGCTAGGAGGTCCATCTAAACTAAAATGAAGGCAACAATGATTTGCCGTACAATATACGGATTTTGGCTTGGTTGTACGCTTATACAATACGTTTTTTCACGTTTTCGCACACATGTTGAGCCGACCAACTACCGACTTGTTGTAAAAAACAACCCCTACTATGGAAAACGAAAAAATTCTACATTGGAAAATAAATTCCAGATTTCCTTCTAGCTGTTTTACGCAATTACAGGATTTTCTTCCACTAAACATGTGGCGCGTTTTTAGACGATGTATGCAACATCAACCGCCATTTAAAAGGATGGGCATTCCCATTATCGTAGTTTGGCTTCTACAAATAACCGCTCTACAAGGTCTAGGTTAATTTGCGCTAGATGTCGGAGGACCTAGAATAAGAAGTATTTTGGGGGTTATGTATAAATGGTGCTTTAAATTATATATTATACATTTTCAGGGTTGGAAATGTTTGCAGGTATAGATAAGAGATGCCTTATAGCTATCTTAGGCGACTCAACCATCAACTAAGCCAATGACGAGTTCGTTTTTGTTGTATAATGTTGCTTCTAAAACTGGACCCACAACACGATTAAGTGTATTAATATTCATGAAAAGTTATCTTAATATATATAGGAACCTTCGGAAATGAACATTACATGGAGTTGCATTTTAAATTCGAAACTTAAAATATTTTATACTTGTATTCTTTCCATTCTCCGGATTAGAAAGCTCCCAGAGTCTAAAAACTTTTTACTGACAAAACGCGAAGCACGTAGCCTTTTTACCCGTTATTCGAAATGATTGAAAGGTTTTTCATGATAATCCTTTGGTGCTAATATAGTGATTCGTCCTTTTGAAATCGCAAGTATTCCCCAGAATTGAGTCCTTTCATCCTCTGATAAATGAAGATCCTTGACATTTGCGTCTGTATTTTGTTGGAGACCTTTGAAAACAGTCAACGACGTTCACTCTCGGGACGTCATCAATAATGATGGTGAAGGAGAGCTTGAGACAAGTTTGAATTCTTCCACCAGCTTCACGATAGTATATATATTTATATATTACGTTTACATAAATATTCACATGACAGTTGAAAAATCTTATTCCCTGGAGAACGCCTCAGCTTATGAGTGTGTGTAATATAAAATTTAATTTATTCCTTGTAATTTATCTTCGAAATTTTCGATAATCTTCCGACCGCTAAAAGAAATAAGTTCAGTGAGTATTAGATTAAAGAAAAAAAAACCAGCAGGTATAGCATAAAATATATTTATTCAAAAAATCCAAAAACTTTTCAATTGCTTGTGAATTTATTGATGTCGAAGACTTCTCATCAGTTATGATTTCGTATTCTAATTTGTAGCACAGCATATATATGCCCTCAGTACACGCCTTCTTATCTAAAAACTTATAGTTGGAAGTCTGTTTGCTCAACATTCTATGTTTTTTTGTTTTTTTTTCAATTCGCACCACTGCCATTTCTTAATTTAATTTCTGCGCCATTTTATTGAAAACAGATTAGCCTTTTTTCCATCTTGTATTTCTTGAACTAACGATGTTTAGTGTTAAAGGGAAATCGGGAAGGCCTTTTTAACGGGTCGCCTACGTATTTTGTTCTTGTTGAATTCAATGCTTCCCCGTGACCTATATGCTAAATTCGAGAAACGTAAAACCTCTGTTGCTGATAAGTGGTTTACGTTCACTTGCATCTTGAAAAATCCGGTTTTCATTCCTACAGAGCGATGAACGACTAATTAAATATTCAAGCTGAGGAGAATTCGTTTTTGTTCTATAATGTTGCTTCTAAAACTGGACCCCAACAAGGTTAAGTGTATTATTATTCATGAAATTGTATCTTAATATAGATTCGAACCTTCGGAAATAGACATTATTTAGAGTTGCATTTTAAATTCGAAATTTAAAATTTTTTTTCTTGTTTTCTTTCCGCTCACGAGGTGCACAAAGGGGAAAGTTTTCTGAGGGCTATATATCATACGCTACATGTTTTTTTAAAGTATTCAATACTTTATTCTATTTGTTTAATATTTGAGTTTGTTGTAGTATTCTGAATTAACTGCAAATCGTGTTTGTGTAGGACGGAAGATGATATAAAAGATGATTCAGGTTCGCTCAATGAGATTCTGATCGTCAGAAGTTGTCGATTCGCTGAAAAAAAAAATCGAAACTTTGATCCATTGAACTAAGAGTTATTTTGTGTACAAAAACGGTAATGAATTTCATGAATTCAGAACAATTCCATAGTAATTTTAAGTTTTAATTCGTCCATAACAAATCGCTAGTTAAGAAAATTCGAAATATTAAAATCCAGAATTTTACTAGATTTAAGCTATGAATTTAATACTGTGGAGTTTGTTTTGTGTCGTAATACATGCGTTGTAATGATTTTATTTAGCGCATGCCAGTGATTAAGTACTTGTATTTTTGTTCTGCATTAAAATATCATTTACTCAGTTTAAATCTCCCAAATCAGTTATCAATTAATGGGTAAAAACAGCTGATTTTCTACGCAAATTCAATTTAGAAGAGATGTACTTATTATGGTTTTAACATAAAACATTGAAATGCCTATAGAATCTATATAAAGCAGAGTTGGCGTATCACTACAAATCTACACCGTTTGACCAATCCACACCAAATTTGGTTCACTCATACTTTAGAACCCTGCGGTTAACGTAGGCTACATATGAACAACCCGTTCTATTTGTCCTAGATGTGCAGAAGGAATTTAAAACAATTCGAAATTGCCATTGTACTAACGTTGAGTATAGAAAAATTGCTGCTGAGTTAAAATTGATCAGTTTGTTTGCTTTACCCGTATTGATAGAAAAACAACTTTTCCAATAAATTGTTTTACCGGAGTATAGCTCTAAAAACATTTTTTTCCGAAACAAATAATTTATATTTCTGTTTGAAATTACTTGTTTTTCTTCCTGTGATATAAATAAATTATGAATATTTGATTGATGAAAAATTAATATTTAATTTTACATTTAACTTACATTTTGTAATGGAACACGAAAAGCCCAAAGGAAAAACTCGTTGATCATAAAAGCATAATTTTTCCACTCCGTATCTGGCAACGTAGGAATTTAAGTTTAATTTTTTAATTTGATTTAGAATTCTGTTTTTGCGTATTTGAGTTGACAGCGAAATGTTGAACGGTCATATTTGAACATTTCCCAATATCATAAATATCTGTTGTTTTCGTAAATAAATAATTTATTGTTTTTATCAGTATTGTTCAAATGTCATATCGAATTCAAAATAAAATATCCCGAATATCTTGCATATATCTTTCTGTGCTGTAATCAATGCTGTAATTGCAATCTGTCAATATAAAGAGATATATCAACTATTACTAAAGTGAATAGCGTTGTAGATATTAGACAATTTTTCATAACTATAAATTCAGATAATTATTCTAGATAATTTTTTTTTGTTCATCTTGTGATAAAAAAAAATTAATTTGCTTGGGTTTGAAATTAAGAGTAGAAAATCAGGTTTCAATGGTGCCTTTTTTCCGAAATTGCTAAAATATGTGCTTGCGTACAGTTTGAAAGCATTTTGCTTTCATCGATAGTGCATGAACACAGTGTAATCATTGACTAGGGTCAATACTTAAGTGACTTATTCGCATTTTTTGGGTTTGTTTTTTCTCACAAAGGTCAAGGTTTTGGTCATTGTTTTATCCAGTATAAATTGTTAGAAAGAATAAACTTTTGATTGGTTAAAGTTTAAGTCACACAAGCGAAAGTATCCGAAAACTAAATCCCGGAAATAGACGACCGAGTCTATAAACTCGGCCGTTAAAATAAAACATAAAGGTACTATATACGACTAACGGCCGTTGATTTCGTGTCCTGAATGTGCTAAAGTACAACAGTGGAAAAAGTTATTGAATGACCGGGACCTTTATTTTTATAGCTCGTTACGTTGTTACCAGTGCTACGTAACTTTTTAACTACCTACCACCTTTATTTTGTGTGTATCAACTGTTTAATTCGGAAGTTCTGAATTTTGTCATCGATATCCTTTTCCAGACTTTTTATCCGAGCAAATATAGGATAAATGGCCCACACGGGTGCATAACAAAATTTATTTACTTTGGTCAAACTTCAACCATATATTTTTTTTTAACCTGACGGTACATGATCACTGACTGTGTATAAACCTTTTTTTACCACTATCTGTCATCTTTTGTTGATCACTGGCTATAAAAAATCTTTTCTTTTTTTTTTCTTATCAACACTGGTAAAACAATGAGCTGCGAACGGCAATCGTTTTATACTCAATGTTATATCCATGGCGAATTCGAATAGATTGATTCTTGATATTTCGTATCTCGTTTTGCTCGTAACATCACTCAACCAATCAAAACCATTAGAAACTCCACCTACTCGTGACGTCACACAACCAATCAAAAGTTTAATTGCCGCGGAAACACAGCAAAATCTAGCATTTTATGTAATAAGAAGAAAATGTAATAACGAGAAAGAGTCATCTTTAAAGACACACAGTTATCGTTTACACAAATAAAATAATTCTTATAAATGCACAATATGTTACGCCACACAGAAATATTTTACCCCAACACTCATTTCGAATCAATGATTCAAAATCGTTTCTAGAATTTTCAATTAAATACACATCTCTCTTCTAAACCGTAACTTCCTGTACAGTCAATTCTCCAAATAATATATTTGAATTTTTTGGGGCATAATATAAGTATCTAACTCACGCGTGATTTTCAATTTATAAATCTCATCGTGGATGGAGCGCATTCCCTGAATAATAAATATTCGCGTCATTGTATTACGAAGTAGTGGAAACCATAATTAAATTCCTTACGGTAAATTGCATCTCCGGCAAGTTATCCTTCCGCTCCATTTCATGAGATATTGGTTAATTACTTAAACACGAGGAATTCATTTAAAGCGTTTTATGCTCGGTAAACTCAGTTAATAAAATAAACAATGGTATAAAAGTTCTTGGGTAATTGAATGGAAGGATAATCTGGGAAGAATGTAATGCGTATTTGCGATTTTAATAGAAGAATGAGCGATTGAATACAAAAATGTCTCTTATGCCTGCTCAAGTATATTTTCATTTCATTGCGAAGTTAAGCCAATTACTTTGAATCAAGTGTATTTTCAGCTAAGCTATTGCAATACTTCCCATAATTGCCGCCGTAGCTCGGTTGGAAGAGCATTGGATTAGCAATCGGAGGGTTTGCGAGTTTGAATCCAGCCAAACACCGTCGTGTACAAAGGAGCTGGTACATGTTAATTCCGTCGTGGCTCACATCCATGTGTCCTCACATTGGCGTGGTTTGGAGGGTTGGGTTCCAGCTCAGGCGTTTCCTCGTCATCTGGTCATGTCATCTAAGCATGGTGTTGTCCTCGGATCGTTCCTTTTGTGATTGATCCCGGAACGTCGTCAATAGCCCGTTGTGTTGCTCTGGTACGACATTAATTAATAATACAAAACCCATAATTGCGAAACCCTCGCTGTGACGTCATGGACCGGAAAATCAAATCAGGATTATGCGAATTATTAAGACAGTTTCGCCGTCGCAGGAGATTGACTCTGCGAAAGGAGTGTTGGTTTGCGATGTAAATCAAATGGGATCGCGTAGCAATCCCCGGGGGTTGGCAAGCAGGTGGCGGAGCCCCCTAGTTTTCTAAAAGAATAAGGAAAGTTTGTTATATCGTTGTATACAGGGTGGTCCCGAATTCATGGTACAAACTTTAATGGTAGGTACAGGACATTGTAACAATGATTTATTGTATAGGAATGTATAGTCGCAAGTGACGCGGTGAGGCGAAAACAGGGGAAATAACGGCGTAAAGGAAAAACAAAGATTTTATTGAAAGCGTTGTTGACAAGTGTCATGTTTACAGTAATTGTTCAAAATTGCGTCCACCAGTATCGATACATGCTTGACAGCGTCGGTGGAGCGATTGGCGTACACGTTCAAAGATGCCTGGTATTTCACGCACACCTGCAGCAGCTACAGATAAGCGAGCGACGAGATCCTCATCTGAGTCAACTGGAGTCTCATAAACAAGATGCTTTAGATGTCCCCATAAAAAGTAATCGAGGCTCGATAAATCGGGAGATCGGGGTGGCCAAGGGACTGGTCCACCACGCCCAATCCATCGAGTACCAAACGTGGCATTCAGGTAATTCCGTACATCAATGCTGAAGTGTGCTGGCGCCCCATCGTGCTGAAACCACATACGGTTACGAATGGCGATCGGAACATCATGCAGCAGTTGTGGTAACACTTCTTTCAGAAACATAAGATAGCTTCCGCCAGTGAGCCGCGTGGGTAGTAAGTATGGGCCAATCAAAAAGTCGTTCACAATACCAGCCCACACATTAATACTGAAACGTTGTTGAAACGCATGTCGACGCGTTGCATGTGGATTATCGGTTGCCCACACATGGGAATTGTGCGCATTAAAGACACCCTCGCGTGAAAATGTCGCTTCATCTGTAAATAGCACATAATCTACGAAATCCGGCTGCAACGCACATTGCTGCATCACCCACAGGCAGAAGTTCACGCGGCGAGGATAATCTGCCGGATTCAATGCTTGTACTTTCTGAAAATGGAAGGGGTGTAAGCGATTTTCGTTTAACACTCTGCATACAGTCTGATGACTCACACCTACGTCACGCGCAACAGTTCTTGTGCTTGACTCGGGTCTATCAGCCACAATGTTCAAGATGCTTTCTTCCAGCCTTGGAGTGCGTACAGCTCTTACTCGACCAGCGCCATGTCTGTTGACGTCGAACGCACCTGTTTCACAAAGTTGACGATGTAACCGTTGAAAAATTCTATGATCCGGCATTCGTCGATCAGGATACTCCGCGCGATACATTCGTAACGCAGCTCTGCCGTTACCATTTGCACGGCCGTACATGTAATGCATGTCTGCTTTTTCTGCATACGTAAAGTCACCCATCGTCTACGGCAGCACAATTGTGAATGGCGCTTTTCCCTACTGCGATGCATCATGTTCAACAGCGGCTAGACATCTACTGCCCTCTACCGGCAATGATACCAACCGATCACTCCATTTCTCTTTCCTTTTATTTCCCCTGTTTACGCCTCACCGCGTCACTTGCGACTATACATTCCTATACAATAAATCATTGTTACAATGTTCTGTACCTACCATTAAAGTTTGTACCATGAATTCGGGACCACCCTGTATTTTCTTGTGGTAGATCAACAATCATTCCAAGAAATACATATCCTTTTGATTCAGTCATCTGGGAAATAGCTTCTAGTTTAAAAGTTCTATAAACGTTCTCATAAATACCCGAAACAGTTGAACCAATTGACTTGGAACTTAGCATGTGTAGCTAAGTTTTTATATAGATTTGAAATTTAGTGTCACCACTGGAAATTTCGAATGTGTGCGTAGCTTGATATGAAAACTCAAAACTAACTGTATAGATGTAGTGTTCCGTTTTGAATGTTATCTTTAAATTATGTTATATTTAAATATTAAACGATGCACGATTAAAGAGGGTTTGTTTCATTCAGCAGCTAAATCATAGAATTTTTTAATTGAATGTTTAGAAAGATGGTACGGGAACTCGTTTTCTTGGTCGTAAAAATATCAGTTATTTTTCTCATACCCCTTTACACTAAAATCTATCAGTTGAATGAACCTTACCTTGAACAAACCAGCTGTCATCATGTTTTGTTCTATGAAGATAATCATGCACAGCCTTTTTCGTTCAGCTCACCCAGATGTTCCAGAGTTTTCCAGATAGAAAAGAATGGATTTCCCTTATGCGACACGTTCATTTCTGTTGAAATGAAAGAAATCCACATGTGGTGACGGAAGCCATTTTGATTTGGGGGGGGGGTTACGCTTGCGATGATTCATTTGACATGGCCACAATGGCAAACATTTTGTGTCTTACATTTTCTTGATTTTGCGAGTCATTCTTGGAAACATGCTGTTTTGAAGAGAGACCTTCCTGCTTTTAAACTGTATCCATTACACAAATTATCAAAATACTGCATGGCTTAATTTCGGTTACTGGGTTACTGCTACAGTGAATCTATCCATTTGTGTTTTTTTGGTAGGTCGGTGAATTTACGTCCACTGGATATATATAACAAGCTATTGGCGACTGTCCGGGATCTATCCCGAAGGGAACGATTCGAGCTCGCACCCCACCCCCTAAATTTTCATACCACCGCAACGTGGTGGTATTTGAGGCCTTGACAGATTTACTGTGCACCAGGCCCCTTCGTCCATGACGGTCTTTGATTGGATCGCAACCATCCTGTTTGTAATATGCGACGCTACCAACTAGGCTACCGTTGCTCTTGTGTGCTTGGGGCAGTGCTTCCCAAAGGGTGTGCCCGGTGACATGCCTAGATGCGCCCTATGAAATCCCAGATAGATATGCGTGGAGATATAAAAATTAATTTACAGTCATAGTTAAATATAGTACATTGTATCTTCATTTCGGCATTAAAATGTTCTTTGCGGCAAATCATTATACTGTTAAGAGCGGGAAAATATGCAGTGCAGCAAATAACTGTTGCATTTTGTGTGTGGTGTGTGTACGATATTTTTAGGACTTCAAGTGTGCTACGACTTTGAAAAGTTTGAGAACCACAGGTTTGTGGTGACAACTTACCGTGAAACAATGGCATGTTTATTGCTCCTTGTTAGTTGTAGTTTTTGTCGTTTATATTTACTGATACCTAAGAGAAAAGGACAACTTTTATGAAATGGTTAATGAAAATCATATTTAAAGAAAATGCATGGGGGGTAGTATAAAAATTTCACTGCCTGTAACAAATCTATATCGTTTGCTTAGATCTGATCTGAATTAGGTGACATTTTTTTCTGTGTCGCTAAATGCTTATTTTCATTTTTATGACAAGTACTTAGTCATATTGTAATATATTTAAACGATATTGTATTGTTTATTTCTAATTTTTCACCTAAAAACTAATTGATGATCTTTAAACATCTGTGCAGTAAAAAATGACAGCTGATTAGTTTTTGCTCTACGCCTACGATCTACATGCAATATTTAGTGAAAAAGTAGAATATAGCGAAGCGGATGTGATTGTTATCTCATCGACTTAGCTGTTACTGATAGCGATATTAGATGCATCTCTTGAAATGAAACTGAAGCAATTTTTTCATGCCAGTTTCTTTTTGAACCTAAAATTTTATGTGCTAGATTTATTTTTTGTATTTTTAAATGAAATTTTTTTTACTGAATTTGTAACAGGTGATATGAAATTGTATATATAATCAAGAAAACTTTCAAAATTAAAATTAATATAATTAATTCACATCTGCTACAGCCTTGGTGCTGTTGGAAATCAGTTTTAAAGAATACCCGTTTTATTCCTCGAAATATATTGAACAGGTGTATTGGTTGTTGGTTCTTGACAGTCCCGTGTGCATTTATTTCGTTCAGAACCTGTTTTAGCATGTGGTCTAAATTTTCTATGTTTAAAAGAAATACGTGAATGCAATTATAAAAATTTTCAAAAGAATTTTGCTAGCTCATCCGACTTGAAGATGATTCTGATTTTTTTATTTTAAAACAAGTATCTTTTACAGAAAGGACAATTTAAACCGATTAAACACATTTTTTGTCCACTAAATTTTGAATTATTATAGTTCTGATTAGATATGTGGATTTTTTTCCTGGCCAAGAATTGAATGTCTGAACTGGAATAAGTAATCATTCCATTTAGAAGGTGCATGTTAGTTATAACTGGAATCTTTTACAAAAAGTGTGTAATTCTTTGTTGTGGACTTAGGAATATAAAAAACGAATCTCAACTATTATTTTGCAACACAAAGCTATCTGTGAAAAGTACTTTCATTTATTTATTTATGTTTTTTGACTGATGATTTTATTTTAATCCGAACTTTTTTTCTTTATCACGTGTTCTTAGATGAAATTTTTGTTTAAGTTGATTGAAGTTTAAGTTATCTCTCTCTCCTTAAAAAAGTATCGTCATCTCCGATTTATTTTGATTCTTCTGGCTGTCTAACATCCTAAAATTTCATAGTGTCATGTTCATAGTTCATTCATCAGTCATTAAAACAAAATTTGAATTGCAAGTTTTTATTTCTTAGTTATATGTCAAAATAGGTTTTTTATTTGCAAGCAAGTTATCTGAAATATATATATATATATATATATATATATATATATATATATATATATTTTCGCTCCAAAATATTTCTTTTGGTGACTCTTGATGCAAGAGCAGTGTCTTTGTTTGCATTTTTTTTACCAAACGATTTTTCAATTTTCACTTACTGCAGCGTAGCAGGATTTCTTTATTTTCTTTGAATGCTCTTCAAGTATACATTGGTCTTTTTAGCCTATTTTTCTATAAATTTTAGATTTATTTTCAGGTTTTCGCGATAAGTGTATTTGTGATGCAAATATAAAAGTTTCAAGATAATGTGATCGAAGAACAAGAGTAATTGTAAAAATATTTCTCAAAAAATATTCGTTCTGACTGCTTACTGTTCTCACACTCACTCTTTTCAATAGGATGTGTCAAAACTAATCATACTCATTTACTAAGTCGATTATTGTTTTAACGAAAGCAAATAAAGAAGGTAAACTCATCAGAATTCTCATTTAATATATTTGCAGATTAAGGGTAGTCGATAAACAGAGCGGAGTGTTATTCTCTTTTGAACTGAGTGTTTTTACTCTTTTTACTTTTAATTATACTTGACTATCGCGTGAGCTGTAGGATATTTGTATCTAAATAATGCCACGATTGTACTTGAGAAACTAATTTTAATGCCCCTACGTGAACTATAAGAGATTGGAATAAAAAAGATAATTCATCGAAATTTAATCCATGATTTTGTTTGAAATTTAATCGACAAAATCGTATCTAAAGGGTTCCCTAGACGGTCAATAATATTGTCAATGATTCTCATTGAAGCAACCAATTGATCGTGTAGGAGGCGATTGTCCATCAATGAACGGACATTGATAGAAATTTTGATTGAAGGACGTTAACGGGCGCCATTAACGAAGCCGATTGATCGTGTTAAATGCTCAATTGTCAATCGTTCGGGAGTTTCGCTCAAGACAGCAAACATGATGGATGCCTCGAGCCCCACGAAAAGCGATTCTGTCGGGGAACTGGAGTCTGTGACACTTTTAATTACTTTGTATCGTGATTATCCTGAGTTGTAGAAAGTTAAGTCAAATGAATATTTAAACAAAAACAAGTATTGCTTTGCAAAAAATGGTTAATGTGTAAAGACAATGAAGACAACCAAAGTAAAAGCAAGAAAGCCCAAATCTGAATTTGAAACTCAAAACATGAAACACGTCACGCCCCTTCGAGAAACACTGATCGAATGAGTTTGACGGGTTGATTGAAGCTATATTGATACACCTATCAATCGAAACCGTCAATCGTATTGACAATAATATTTACCGTCTTGGGATCTCTTTAAAGAAGCTTTGATATTTGTGTATGTTTGGCGCCATTTTGCATTAGTATTGCCGAATTGGTTACTGCAGACTTAAGCCAACCAATAAATGGCATTACTAGGGCTTCAAGTTTTGAAGAATTCTGCCAGATTCTGTATGATAATTTGAAGTAATTTGTGTGAAGAGTTGTTGCTGTCAATTATACAATCAGAAAACTTTATTTACTAATATTATGGAAAAAACTAGAAACGTCTAAAAAGAGTAAGGTTGTTGTTTTTTTTGAGGTAGTAGAAAATTCAGATTTTTTTTTTCTAAGAAAATATCCTAGTTATGTTTGCACAATCAGGAACTTTATTAATATTTTGGGAAAACTGGGAACGTCTGTCAATGAACGTGTCCCAATTACTGCTTTTGTTCTCCAATACCTGTTTCGTGCTATATTAATTGATTTTGTTATATTTTAACTGGTTCATTTGAATATGGGTTGCTAAAATAATCATTGAATGAGTTTCTTTTGCTACTACTTAAGAATTTGTGCTACTAAAGCTGCTATTTTGAAATTGTCATGCCCAGTCCTGTTTTAATTTTTTCTTCTGCGAAAGGTGCTCTTAATTATACCTTTGCAGTTGATGCTCCTGTATTTCTTTCATATTATCTGTACTATACAACAACTTTACTTTTAAAGTTATCCGTAACGCGTCAGTTTTAAAACTATTTCTTTTTCACCAAAAGTTTTCACAAATTTTCATTGAATAATCCAGATTTTCTTTATGCAATATTTCTAGCACATCCTATACCGCAGAAATCAGTTGATGTTAGAGTGAAATCCAATTGCGAGGAGTTGTCCTCGAGTCTTTCCCATCAGGATTGATCCCGAAACAAAAGCCCCGTTGTGTTGCCCCCCCCCCACCACTACCACCACCAGTGTTGCGTAAATCCAATACCTACTTGGACTGGGATCCAAAAAATAAGTACATTCTGCGGTTAATTTTTGGAAGTACAATCCTACTAGAAATTTTGTGATCCAAATTGTTTCCTTATTTCTGTCACGTTAGCAGTAAAGTGTATTTGCCAACAACTTTCAAAATTCTCTGCATTTCGAATTTCATTGCATTTGAACGGATCGACGTGACCAAAAGTTTAACAATATATGAGTTACCATTTAAGGCTAATTCAGCTTTAAAAAGTGCACCTAATCATACGCTATCAAAAGTACCAACATGTCAACTTCTCACATTTGCTTTAGTGGATTTTAAACTTTTTTCTTCTAACCGCACACGTGGCGTAACTCGTTACGAGTTCAAAGCTCAAAGCTTCCCCGAAAGACAATGATAAAGTGTACATGGAAGGGGGGAAAAACCACGCGAGATAAATTAGATTAGAATGTGTGCCTTTTATCTGCTGTGCGAAAAGTGAAAGTTGGTGTTTACTTTTACACCCCAATGTTTATTCTTCCTTGATATTTCTCGCGCTTTCGTATCAGCAAAATTAATAAACTCTCCACAACTCCAAGTGGCCTTCGTGATTTGAATATTTGCTCACTCCCTGGTCCGGTCTATATAAAAAGTGCTACGTGCACGCCAAAACGGTTCTCCGTCTTTTTCGTGAGTGATGGATGGATACCATGACGTGAGTGTTGAATTCCAACCTTCTTAAGGCTTATAACGTTCTTTAAAATGTTTTGCATGTGATTTATTAATACACTCGTAGACCCCCGCATACCCATCTGCGCTTTCTTAATTGCTTATATCGATTGATGGCAATGTCATTGCTTACTTTTGACTCATTTAAATGTGTTTATGATTAATATAAGCATCGATATGCACATTTCAGCGGTCCAAATAAAATGAAAATTAGTCACAAATTTTAAATGGTGTATTTAAATTTTTCAAATGTACTTTTATTATTAATTCTTATCCCCAATGAAGTTTTTAGTGAAAATTTAATTCCTCAACTCGATTGCCTTCTGAACCTTAACATCAATTGCTTCTCTTTTCTCTTGTTTAAAGCTGTTCTATATTTTTTTTGCCTCTTAAATTTATTTTCGGGTTTTCTGGTTTTCTTCTCTTTTCTAGTTTCTCTATCTTCCTGATTTCTCATTGTTTTGTTATGACTGCTGAAGAATTTTTTTTGTGCGGCGAAAACAGTGTTCCTTGCTCTAATTAAGCATATTCAAACTTTACTGGGAAAATGGTTGATTTTGTATTGTTTATATCAGTTTGCTGCAATTCGCCAGTATAAAAATAGCGCCGATTTCTGTGACACGTTCGTTACTGAATGACAATTCGGTAAATGGTTTTGTCTTTTTTTTTTTAAATGGCAATTAATCCTAGCTGTTACGTATGATTATTTGGTGAATTTAGGTGCGGGGTATTATTATACCTTAATATTTGCTGCAAGTCCTTAAAAAATGTGGAGGCTTTAGTTTTTACAAGAACCCTGCGAATTTATTTCACCTATATCCAAAACCCAAGGCCAACGATACTTTTCAAGGTGTCGTTAAAAATCGATGGTATAACATTTTTTGGTTAGCTGAAAATTGACATTTTTTACACTGATTCTCTCTCTTCGAGATTCAAAACTTAGGAAAGCTTCATTTCTACATTCACAGGTTTGCTAGAAGATGAATATCAGAAAAGAGAACATTTGATAAAATTATTTCAAATAAAAGAGGACACGAAAAGCACTCATTATTAGTGTATCATTTTCAGATGTCTAATAAAAAAAAGGATCATCTTTGACGAATCTTAAATACATTCATGTCCATAAATTAAGGATAATTAAGAATCACACGGAAATCGAACTCTAAAGTAAAAATTTCACCTGTAGAATTATCGCACACATCTTCAAGAATAATATCCAAATTACAGAAAGCCATCAGATGACGCCTATAGTACGTCACATTGACGAGAGTGTAAGAGAGGTGTATATAAGGAATGCTAGCAAAGAAGTAAAATTGTTAACAAGCGTTCTGTAAGCTGCTGAGTTCCACAACCGAATAGTTATGGCACAGAGGACGCATGTCGATGATTTGTTACGTGGTAGAATTATCGGCCGCCTGGAATGTGGGCGTACTCAGACGGAAGTTTCAGTGGAACTTGGAATCGCCCGAAGTGTCATCTCTAGACTTTGGCAACGATTCCAAAATGATGGAAATGTCAGTAGACGTTACAGTACATGTGACCCTCGAGTTACAACCCCGAATGACGGCCGGTATTTGGCAGTAAGTATAAAAAGAAGCAGACGGAGCACAGCATCCGACCTTTCTCGTATAGCTATCTTCAGCCACGGGTACGACAGTTTCAAGGCAAACCGTTTACAGACGTTTGGGACCTTTTTTGTCTATATGCTCGCAGGCCTGTCAGATGCGTTCCGCTCACGGCAACTCACTGTCGCCAGCGGTTAGCCTGGAGTAGATAACATGCAATGTGGACATCGTCACAGTGGGCTTGTGTGATGTTTTCCGAATGCCTCGAATCTGAGGATATCAACCGTATGGAATGGCCAGCATTCTCCCAATCCGATAGAGCCTTGTGTGGGACATGCTTGGCCGACGAGTTTCAGCCGTCAACCTCCTCCTACATGTGTACTGGAACTTCGGAGAGCATTGCTTGCTGAGTGGAGTTTCCCCAAGATCAGCTCGATAATTTGATCATCAGCATGCCTAGGCGTTGTATGGACTGTATTTCATCATCATACCAACCATGTCATGTTAAGTTTTTGTAAGGTCGATATTTTTTGTAATTGAAATCGTAGTTTTTATAAATGGGCTTTATGAATAAGTCTCATTTGTTTTGTTTCTGAACCTTTATTTGAAGGAGCTGGCATTATTCTTAATTTATGGACATGAGTGTATATTAACCACTAACTGAAAAAAAAAATCTGCTGAACATATTACTTATGTATTTTTTTAATTAGTAAATGCGGGAACGAATTTGGAACCATGCTGCATACATTTTAAGCAATAAGATGCGGTTTAACCTACTTTTTTTGCTAATTTTTATAAATTTTAGTACAAAATTGTTAATTTCACAATTGAGTGATACGCTTGCGAAATGGAGTTAATTTGATTTATATATGTACGAACTATTATGTGAATTAAAATATTGGCAATACGCGAAAAATAATGCACATGGAACCTATCAATTTTTGCTAATTCATCAGAAATTTTCATCATATTTTTTGTTATAACTTCCGCATAACTAGATATTTTTGGACTACTTTATATTTAGGCATTTTAATAAAAAAACAATGTGCTTTTTTTATAACTTTTGGATTGTAATGCTATGTTTGTTTGGAAAGTGCACGCCCCATAAGTTAGAATCCAATAATGTTTACTGTTATCTACAATAACTAAGTTTTCATTGCACAAACTTGAGAAAAAATTTTCAAGGTGTATAGTAGACAGAAACTGTTGTCAACACTACTTTATTCGAGTTGAACTCGTCTTTGTTTGTCCAATGTTCAAAGTCTCCCACATGGTGGTGTTACCGGCATTATGGTACCGGGGCCCAAGAGCTAAGGGGCATTGGAAATTATAAGAGTATTATTTCGTACAGTAATGTGCAATATATGTTGACTAAATTTTAAAAAAAAAATTCGTTCTAGTTATTAATGAAAGCGTGTAAATATAAAAGCAAGCGTTTTCAAATTAAACTAGGGGGCCCGCCCCCTGCTCGCTAACGCTCGCCAACCCCAGGAGGATTGCTTCGCAATCCTCATTGGTTCGCTGCGTGAACTTATGCTCGCTTCGCTCGCATCAATGAAGACATGTGTCCTAGCAGAAGGAATTGCTTACAAAATATGATATTCCAAAAAATATATATTTTTTTCAAATCTAAATTTTTTTGCTGTTTTTCAGAAAATATATATACAGTACCTATGGAATCAGAATTCAAATGAAAAACTTTGAGCAAATTTTGACTCGAAATGTGAGCGCTGATTTGGAAATTGAATACCCAGCATGTTATTTGTGTGTACATTTACCCCTGCTCTCGAGTCACCCACGCTTTTTCATTGAGTTTGTTGTCGAAAGTTGTAGTGCAAGCGTCTTGTTGAACTATAATTGTTGATGGCCTTGAAAAATACCTTTTTTTTAATGGCCCTGAAAAGATCCTCCGCTTTCTTTGATTTCTATTATTAACTGCAACAGCTCAACTAAAATTCATTTTTTTTCCAATAAAATTTCATCCGAAAACGCTATAAATTCAATTGAAGCGCGAGGCTTCGTCATAAACAAACAATCGTACAATGTTGCCAAAACGCGATAACAAATAACGTCTCTTTTGCGTGCCACGTAAGAGAATTATATATATAGATAGTATTTTGAATTGGTATTTTATTTCATCAGGAGCCCGTCATCTAAGCTAGTACTGATTGTCCGGATGGCAGATGTTTAGGCATGCCTATGATTATACGGTGGGAGGTTAATTAAACCACATTCTGAAATTCAAGCATTGAAATTATTTCCTGTGTCGAACCTAGAAAGATTAAACTCATCTTGTAAGGTACATAAAATTTAACTGTACGTTTTTACTCAACGTTCGTCTCCCATTACCTTACTTTTCTAGGTAGTGGTGAATTTTACAGCCTCCACAGATGCGGGCATTTTAAAAAGAAAAATTATTTGCAGAGCTATTTTAGTAACAGTCCAATTTTATGTGTAGAAGGGATTGAATCACACATTTTCATTTATTTAAGTACCAGAAATATAATGCTAATCTGTGACAACAAGTAGTAAAGAGAAAATTTAAGAGTTCTTTGTCATCAGACCCTGAAATTTTCTTCTATCATATGTATACAAAGTAGTCGATTCTTGAATTGCAAAGCAAACAGTATCTTACTTTTCTTGAAGGTATATGTTTTTTAAATAAAAGAAAACATGCCCAGGAAATATGCTTGAACACGTGAGGTCCAAATGCTTCTTCATTGCATAATCCTTGCTTTCTAACACACCCTCTGACTAATCTTAAACTGATGTCATTTTCTATCCTGGATATGATGAATGATCTACTTTGTGCCCTGTGCATCCAGCTGATAGCAAAAGAATGTGGTGTTTTTTTTGTAGCCTGTCATTCAGGAAGTTTAAATCTTGCGTTCTACATTTTATTAGAAATTGCAAAAGGTGTGTAAAACTTGGTAATTATTCTACACCTCATAATACTCATCATACCTATTCATATCCTTCCCTACGACAGATCCGCGTTTCCCATTATCTAATTATAGCCTCGCATTGTCCCGATAGTCATGTCAACAAACCATATTGGCTTCATAGCCAAATGAAGCACTCTGGCCAAATCATTTGGAAATGTAAAATAATTTCTAAGTTATGGATTTTTTTTAAACTGACAATTAATTTCGTTTAAATATTGATACAGTTAATGACTTTTGATTATTCATATCCATAGGAGACTATTTTAAAAATGTTTGAATTAAATCCAAAATATTCTTCTCTCCGTATGAAAACATCGCCTGTAGTCCATTGTGTTGTTCCAATGCGACGTAAACTCGTCTACCAACCAAGCATATAAAAACACTCGTGATATAGCAATCCTGCGACAGGAAGTTCTCATCTGAAAAGCCAATTTTCAAAAGGAGCTTTACAAATTGGTATTGTTAATGTCGTAAGGTGTATTTAAAATAGCATAATTTCTTTTTCAGTCTCATTAACTTTGTACTACTTCAAATAAAAATGTTTCTAAATATATATATTTTGTTGGGGTGCACTCAGAATGACGAGAATATTTAAATTGCTATTAAATAATTACTATAATAGTTATTTATCAAAATAAAATATACTTTGTTAGAGTTTTGTAACAGTGAATCAAATCTTTGTTCCGATTTCATTCTAATTGGGGATTGAAATTTTGAATTTACATTTTAAAGGTGGGGTACCGATGTGCTAGTATAATAAAAATTTAGTTTTCTTTTTAATTTGTGTATTTATTAAGGGGTTGATATATTTTTCTTTTTTTGCTGCTGAAAATTAATTTCTACATAGGGCTTACATTTTTTTAAAGTCCTTGTAACAACGCATTCGTTTCAAGGAGCAACACGCTCTATCGGATTATTAATTTTAAAATAAGATACGACATTCCTGTATGTAACTCGGCTGTTATTTACCCACTCAAAGTACATTTCATATCTGGTAAAACCTGATTCTATTAACCTGATTTTGAAGTCCTTGTTTTGTTAGGTGTTCCGCCTAATTTAGGTAGTACCGCCAAAGTAAGTCGATGGCTTTGCGTGTGCGTCGTGTTTAGAAAGAAAGGTGTTCAAAATGAATTCCAGTTAAGATGTGAACAAAATAATTAACGTTTTTGATTTTCCGCCTACATCTGCACTCAAAGCATCGATCTCTGTAGTCTTTCTCCCTGTTATGTTTCCCGGCTTATTATTATACATTAACAGATGCCAGCTATATTTCGGATTTTAACCTTATATTACGGCAAATGAAATTATTACCAAAACTCGTTGGATAAATTTGTGATCTATCCTTTATCCTGGCCTTAAGAAAAATAGTACTTTTAAAGCTAGTGCATTTTATGACTATCACCAATCATTGCAATCAGTGGCATCTTTTTATTTCTAAACTAGTTAAATAACCCGGCGTTGCTCGGGTTTAAATGGTTAAATGTTGATTGAAAAGTGAATTAGAGTAATCACTTTTCTTACGTAGAAAAATGTAATCATTTAAGTTGTACGGAAAATACTTTTGAACTTCGTTTTAACTTTTTCATAGCTTCTACAGTTTACTTCTGATGCAAATATATACATTTAATTCCTGAATAATACGTATTTTGCAATATGCAAAAGGCTAAAACAGAATTCTGAAAAACGAACGATGTGCTAAGTGTCGAATATCGATTTCCTGAGCTGAAATAGAGCAATTCGTAAAAAAGACATGATAAAAATATTGATAAAGACGATAAGGATTTATGAAATTTAGTAATATTCAAATATTACCGTGACTTTTCCCCGTGTTAAGTTTCCTGTAGAACGTGTTTCCTTGTCAATATTCATCTATTGCAGGAAAACAGACTTTAGATTTTAAAATCGGGGCTTCGAGGGACCCTTTTAGGACTACCTGTGTGCCAAATTTCATGGTTGTAATTGCTATAGATTGGTCTGAAGACAGGAAAGTAATAGCCTAAATTTTCCAGTGTTCTAAGGTATGTGTACCAAATTTGGTGTGGATTGGTCAAACGGTGTAGATTTTCTACTGAAAATATACACACATCCTTTTCCTTCATGGTCTTTAGACTTCTATTATTTTTTAATGTATTGCGTTTCAAACTCCGTACTAACTTTTTTCCTGAGTTATGTTTTGTCTCTTCAATTAGATATAATTCTTGTTCTTTGTGACTTTCTTTTTTAATTTTGAAAGCGTTTGTCTGCCACCTATTAAATCCCGACTTCGAATTCCCTACGCGCATGAGTGTTGGTGGTTGTCCCTGTTATAGATGTCTTACCCCTTCATTAATCGCCGTCAGTTTGCCCCTTGTACCAAAAGATCAATAATCGGAAAAAAATTTCAAAAATCAGAAAATTTATAAGTTTTTAAAAGCTTGTTCTATATTTTTGAATGGTTTATTTTTGAAATAAGAAAGACCAAAAAATGTCACACTGTTTTTAAATCTAAAAATATTTGTCTGAATATGTGCAGACCAAAATCAAAATATGTGTTTGTTTTCGACATATTTGTGTTCAAGTAGAAAAGATACGGTTGTTTTTGTTTTAAATCCCTACCTATCACTAGAAATCTCCATCTGCTTTGAAAAATGCTTACAGTGTGGAAGAATTTTGAATGCTTTTTTCAATGTTTGATTGTGTCATGAGAATAGTTCTCTAAGACAGAAACCATGTAGCCAGGAAAGCAACCAATTTTTAACATTCTGTGTGCGTCGTTTACATATTTGCTATAAATCCTTAATATCTATATAAAGTGTCATATTTTTAAATTTTAAATTATAAATAATGTAACTATTTATAACTTTCATAAAGTACATAATTCCCGAAACCTGCCATCGGAGGTTGGAATCTGAATGAATTCTGCTCACACTTAAGTTCTGAAATTGATTTGTTAATAAAGGATTCATGGAAGTCCATAAAACAAATTGAAAATAATAGTAATAATAATCTCAGGGAACTTAATCAGCCCATAAAAGACAATTAAACTCTCTTCTAGAGGATTGGACTTCTGGGTTTTATGGAGCAAGATCCGGAAACGGACAGGCCGCGCCTTCTTCTGAAAATATTACGGTTATGAGTGCAACTATGATCAACCTTTTTTAAATTTTGTTCTATAATACAGATTATTTCGTCGTCTTTGCAAAAAATATATGTTTAGAACCTATGATATATCTTAAGGGAAAGAAGTAGATGTGCCAATTTTGGCGAGGCAGTTTGGCGACAAAGAAATTAACAAAAACTAATTACTTTTGAGGGAGAACTTCCCTACCAGATGGAAACTCAAATCAAACGCTTCCTGAAAACGACGTGACTTCCACCGTGATAGGTCACTTTAGCTATTTTTCTGAGTAGCTATTGAGTTATCGTTCGGGAAAATCAATGCCAATTCTGTAGAGGACTATTGATGTCCTGTGAAAGGTCGTGTGGGCTGTCGAGGATGAAAGAAACATTTTGCTCTAGTAATTCTTTAACTTTTTTTATTTATCTAAATAAATCTGCTCAAATCGAATGTTAATTACCGAAAACGCGTTTTCTTTGCAATTGTTTATCCGTGTCTATAAATCCTTTTGAAAATCTTTAAAAGCGGTAATTTATTATCCTGAAAATGCGTATAGAATGAGGGTTGTAGCTTCTGATATTGTATTGTTTATTGCCATTCTCTTTTCCTCGAACACTTATTACATGCTTTAAAAAAAATTACCGTCATTTTTGCTGCGCTATATTCTATTATTGGAATCTTTATAAGATAAAGTAATTAAGAAAATTTAAAATCGATTTTATTTCATAAATCTTAGTTTTTGACGAGTTGACTTTAAGAAGTGCAAGCCAGATGTTAACTACTATGAAATATTCGCAGTTTCCACGGTTAATAAAAGATCCAACTAGAGAAATACTACTAAAATTATGACTGGGACATTTTATCATTGTGTTTTACTTTAATAGTGCCTTAATTTCAGTTTGAAACTTTATTTAATTCAATTTTCATTAAACGGTTTTGCAAGACCTAAAAGCGCACTAGCCTCACACACTGTTTTTAGTCAACCAAAATATAACTATCAAAATGCTTGGAATTTGTATTTTTGCCCTAAACTCTAATAGTTAGTTTTTAAACCGATGTACTGTAAAATTGGGTTTTGTCAGTTTATGAGTTTCTGCTCAAAGCCAACAGTTTGGCGTTAAGTGTTAAAAATATTTTACAACTTCATTCTTAATCCTGGTTTGAAAATGCATGAATCCTTTTTTGTGTGTAAAACTTTTCCCCCACCTCTCGAAAAACCAAAATAACTTTCCAAAAAACGCTTTTTCTCTTAATGTATACCCTCGGAGCATAGTGAATTCCTTCTCCTTTCTTACTCTTACTCCTTTTGGGCTTGGGGAGAAGTATGAGAATATTTTATTCGTGATATGAAATTGGGCGTTCAGATTTCGCCCTCGTCGCTGCTGTATTAGCGTGATCATACTTATCATTGTTGTATCTACATTCCACATTTATGCTCAATATCTATTATTTAATCGTTACAGTTAAGGATTCCATGGGCTGCTCACAGTAGATTTTAATTTTGAATGTCTTGATGAAAAAAGAAATAAATGAAATTGAAATAAACTGTGTCATCGATTCGCATTTCTTTGTATAGAATAACATGTTGCTTCTCATACAAAAAAAATGTTGATATATATCGTCAGGGCTTAAGCAGAAACTCATTAACTGCAATAAAAATTTTACTGTGCGGCTGCTTGTAGTTTTTAGGTCAAAACTTGACAATGAGAAGAATTTTGATATTTTTGCATATCTTCACAGATTACAATACGACTGTATTTCTCATCATTATAACAGTAAGCATCTACTGTCTCCGAATAAATGTCAGTTATGAGTTTCTGCTCTAATCCGACGACATGAATTTATTTTAAAATCGGTTTTCTACGAAATCTCCTCAAGAAATTTCCTTTTATACATCACCAGAATTCATTTTTAATTATATACTTTAATGTATATGTACTTAACTGGACACCGGAGAGCAGAAAAATTTAAGGGGCGAGTTTTGTAAGTTTCACCTTACTGACAGCGCTTGTAATCGTATTTGACTTGTGCAACACAAACCGATTACACTAGAACCATATAAGTTGACTGGCCTCTAGCAAAACACAAAATATGTATTCCAAATGCGCAATGTTTAATTATCTTTAATGTGTACTGTTTTATATTTTCCTGTACAAACTTATACAGCTTTTTATAAATACATCTAAGATATTTGTTTCTGGGCTTAGAAACAGAGAGCACGTTACTGTACAAACAAAACGGGTTAACAGTTTGAGTCCCGACGCCATAGTTTGTCCATTGCTCTTGCAGTGGACAAACTTACTGAACTAGTCTTGCGAGTTGTGAGCGGCGTAGGTACTATTCCTCCCTGGGTGTGTTTCTCTCTTCTAGGTTAGTAAAGCTTTCTTTGTGTATGCATGTCCATTCACTCATTAACTGATACAGGATAAAACTATCCGAAATAATTTCCTAAGTTCGGGAGATTCAAGGCTCTTGTTTAAGTATATGTCCGTTCGCCAAGTGTACAAAAATATCCCCATGTTGTTAGTTGAATTTATAAATTAAAATACGGGATATTATTTGAATCTTCGAAAATTTTGGCGAACATTTAATGTGTAAATAATTTTAAGGAAAATAGTTTTAAAGCTCATTTAGAAATAAAACGGACTCGTTATATTTTTGCATGCTAGTTGTGTATGTGATGAAAACGTGTCAGCTAATCTGATCACTGCATGACCAACATTTAGTATTTTTTTTGCAATTTTTAATTAATAATTTAGTTTTATTTTGAATGATTTCATAGTTTAACACATGTTTTAGTTTTCATTAAATATTGTTATAATGTCGTCTCTTAAAGATCGAAATTGTATCACGGAAATATCGAGTATATTTTCGTGTATATATATAAATATCAAGTATATTTATTAATCGATGAAATTAAAAGAAAAATAAATATATTTTTATTTTGGAACTAAATACGTAACTTTGAATTACCTTTTTGTTACCACTTTTCTTGTTGTTAGCAGTTTTACCTGTTTGTCAATGTTTGATATTTGACGTACTAAAGTATCTTTTCACTTTCAAATGAAGAATTTGAAGGATAAAATTTTGTTTGTGAGGCCCTCAAAATATAAGGTTTTTTGATTGAAATAGTAAACCTTTATACAATTCACCTACAACTCCGAATACAGAAAATATGAAGTAATTTTTATTCATTTTTTCAACTCCGTGTTCTATTTAAAAATGAACGTGCGAGTGAAAAAAATTCATGGAAAGGTGAAAGTTGAGAGATTCTTCCCCTTACCCCTTTCTTAGAGAACCTCAACAGTGAACATCTGTCCACTAACTTTCCGAATTTTGTAACTTACTCTCGGGTATGGCGATTCGATTTAAACTTTTCTCTCTTATTCTTTTCATCTCTAGGATCTTTATCCATACACTTACCATTGAGAACTGTTTGTTAACCAATAAAAAGAGCTCATTTCGTCACACTATCTTAACCAGTAAAAATGTTAGCCCGCTCACTCCACAGCGCGTCCCCCCTGCCGTAAAGGAATGGTCTGGTCCAGCGTATTGATTGGATTTTCGTGCCTGTGTGCGAGATAAACTTCTTCCAAAAAGGAGCTTAGCTCTGGAGTTTTATATTTTCTTTTGTGCTATTTTTCTTTTCGTAAACTGACTTTTTTCTGCGCGCGTTATTTATATTTAATGACTGAATTTTCGTGTTTTATTTAATCGGAGAACAAATAGGGGTTAACTTAAAATCCTTTTATGATGGATGCGCAGTTTGGGTACTGCGCAATGCTTTAGGTATTTCTAGATCGATCTTCGTAGAGAGTTGGATATATATTGAGCTTTAATGCCCTGATTGTTTTTTACGGGAACTAATAAACATTGCTCCACAGTGCTCTTTGGGTGTACTAATTTTTTTAATCAAAGACTGGAGGTTAAAATTAAACATTAAGGAGTTTGGGCTAAACTGCGTTGTTGTGTATATATCACTGACGTTGCTTTATTAATTACAGAAATGAAACATTTTGTCCAAAATGTTACTGTATAGGAAAATATGCGTTTTGTGTATTTCCAGTTCATCTTCAGTTGAACTTAATTATATCAATTTCGGGGGTATTTATATGCGAGACTTTTTGTTAATGAAGACAAATGCTTTTCAAGATTTGCTTGTACACATTCGATAGCTAAATAAGTACAATATGTGACAACTCAGCTTTGGAATTTAACTCTTCACCTTAGCACATGTAAAATCGGTAAAAACTTTTTCTACGTTGACTATATTTTGGTATTGACTTTTCTCCACAAAGATAAACAAACTGGGAAAATAATAACTATAAATTATATTTGAAAAATATATGTAGAATTTTTAGAGGTCCACACACATCATAAGCTAATCAAAGATTAAAACTATAAAACCACCAGAGAACTATAAAAAGCAGGTGTTGTGGTAATAATTGTGTTTAAAATAAGGTAAATAAAAGTGGTAGAAATTTTAGAACTTAATAAAATTTCAAAATAATTTTAAATTGGCAGTATTAGTCAACCTTAGATCAGGGGTTCCCAACCTTTTAGTAAGTGCGTACCACTTGAAATTTTTGGCGTACCACTAGTTCTATATTTTTAGGAACATATATCTAATGTCAGAAAAGTGCCCAATGGCTTGTTCTATTTATTAAAAATACTAAGAAAGCTTCATATTTTATGATTAATGCACTTGTGTTTCGTATTAATGATGTTTTAATAAAGGAAAAATAAAACGATTATTGAAAATTACAGTTTTAATTTTTACTCACAGGTCTAAAAACAAATAATTCTAAATAATTAGTTCAAACTAAGCTAACAAAGATTAACATAATCGAAAATCAATTTTTAGTGCGAAACTTGTTGTTTGTCTTTTATTGAAATATCAATATCAGGAGCAATGGATCTTAACTTCACTCTTAAATCCTCTTCAACACTTACTCCGTTTCTGTATTTTTTTTTTTTTTTTATACAAAAGTTCAGTAAAACCAGTCTTACACAAGAACTAGTAACAATTGGCATAAGACAAGGAAATATATCACTTTAATTTCGCTGAGATAGCCATTGAATAGAAATAGATAATCAGCAACAAAGTTTCTCTTTAAATAATCTGCTACTGTTAGCGTTATTTATTACAATGTAATAAAAACGTTAATCCCAAATTGATTTGATATAATCCCATTTTTCTTATAACATGGTTGTACATACTAAAAAATCAAACTTCGTAGAATATTTGGGTCGCTCGTATCATCCTTGCATACCACCTGAAACGTTGCCGCGTACCACCGGTTGGTAATCCCTGTCTTAGATTTTGAATTCTCGAGATGATTTTTGGTAATTGAGAGAATGGGATAGTTTCTTAACATGTTCCACTGTCTCTAATAATAAGATTGCTCGGATAGCTCCTAGCAAAAGTTTGTTAGGGCCTCTTGTTTAATACTTGAACTAAAGATACTTATGAAAAAATATTGATATAGTCAACTGTATTTGATTTAATGGTTTTTGAATATTGAAACAAACTTTACTTAGTCTTATTTCATAAATAAAACTACTTTCTATTTTAACTTATGGAATTTTACCTATGCACATTTCTGTAGTCTATTTCAAGTTGAGAGGTAGGTTTTATTCTGTTGGAAATTTGTAGACGTACGTAGAGTAAACAGGGGTTCTGTTCCATATGCAACGTGAAAACTAAATATGGAACTATACTAAGCTGGTTACAAAAGTTTTGCTCCATTAATTTTAAGGAACCATGTCGAATGTTTTAAATTACAGTTTCTTTCTCTTGTCACTTTTTAATGACGAACATTGAAAATAAGTTTCAAGGTCTATCGCATTTAGCCTGTTTGTGAGTTATATTTATTGATTATGATAAAATGCGTTGTTTACACAAATAGTCGCTTGCCTCGAGGCAAAACCAAATCGATTATCGGCTACCAATCGCAAATTCAAATGTTTCGAAAACGAGAGTATTTTTGTGTCAAAAAATTTAAAATCAGAAGAGAAAAAAAATGGAAAATTATAAAGGCAATTTTTGCAACAAAAAAATAAAAGTTTTACTCCAATTTCATTATTTTTACTGCACAGTAGACGATGTTTAATAGAAAATTGAGAAGATAATTTTTATATTGAATGCAGTCAAGGAAGGTTGCCAAAAAATCTATGAGTTAACTCCAAATAAAATGTATGCAGTATAACTATGGTTACTGTGTAATAAGCTCGTTACAGACATAATTCTATCTGAACTTTAGCCCTATTAGAGTCAATTGTCATACAAAAATTTGAGCCTGCTTGGAAATTCCCCAAACAAACTATGTATAACTGAGAAACAAATCATTCTTGTACTTACTCCCCTCTCTAACTGTAATTCCTTTTAATTTCAGATTCCTGCCATAAGATGGTTTTTCCAAAACATGTTTCATTTACAAAGAACAAAAAACGTATTTCTAATTTTAGAATTTTTTTTTTTTTGGGGGGGGGGGCTTGATTTTTATTTATGACTTTAGTTGTGTCCTTCAGGTACCTATTTGAAAGTAGTGGACAATAGAATTGGGTGACCTTTTCATTTCTTTAGATGTAGTTTCTTAGCTGGTTAAGTCATAATAGCATTTAAAGAGGTGGGTAAACTGCATGTACACCAATCAATATTTTTATGTTTCTTTACGTTTTGGTTTTACTTTATACCCTTTGAATAAGTAATTATATACCCTTTGAATAAGTAATTATATACCCTTTGAATAAGTAATTATATACCCTTTGAATAATATTAATTTAAATTTTCCTTATAGTCTTGCAAGTAATCAGAATTGTGAAAACAAAATTATTGGCACGAGTTTGAATGTTTCATTAAATTTTTCTGTATTTTAAAATCAAAGGAAATATTTGAATTATCTTGATTACCTTAAACTGAATTCTGAGCAGTAGATAATAGGGAGGATGATGTCTGAAACTTGAGACATTTACATTTCAGTCTCTCCATTTCTTGTTCGGTATTATAAAATATTATCTTATTTTAACCTATTTTTAAAATCCTTGCGCTTCCTTGTCTGGTTAACCTAATACATGTATGACTGTTCTGCTGAACTTAGTAATTCACAGTTGGGCTTCCCAAAAAACTCTAGGACTGCTTGACACCAATTTCATTCCAGGCTCTGGAAACCTACATTCCTCTAAAAGGCTGGTTCATAATTTAGTTTTTGCTTATTGTTAAATTTTCTGGCATGACTTCACTAAGTATTATTCCGGGTGTGTGTTTAAATAGTTTTTTCTTTTTCAGATTCTAAAAATGCTATGACTGGAGCAGTGCCATCCACAAACATGGGCCAAACCGGAGGTGTCAATGTTGGTGGTCAAGTTTCAGATCCAATGAGTGCCCTCAAAAGCATGGCAGGGCAAGGAAGTGGCGGGACAGTTACCATTCAATCTCAACCCGGACAAACACAAATGACGGCTTCCCTCTTGGGATCTGGCGGCACTATAAGCCAGATGCCTACTCCTCCTCAGCCCCAACCGCAGATACAAGTGCAGTCTTTGGGTCCGGGCATGGCACCAGGATCTGGTCCAAATGTGGTCACTTCCTCCATCAACCCTCAAGGCATGAGTCCTATGGTGATGCAGCAAACGAGATGTAAGGAATTTTGATGATAGTGATATTATATTTCATAGGTGGTACATATACTATTTCTGCAAGGCTGTCACATATGACTTTTTGCCACTATTTTTCAACCTTGGCGTATAGCGGTATCTTTTAAAGCATGATCGTCTCAAAAGCTCCTATTTTCAAAATTTTGACAGTTGCTTTTTTTAAGAATGTACCAAAGAAGATCAACTTAAACTACTACCCCTTTTTACAATAAACAGCTGACAGAATAAATGTGTTTGGGAATTATTGTTAATATATATATATATATATAGTTTTTTTTTTGGGGGGGGGTGAAGTGATTCTAAGCTTTGCCAATCATGAAAGATAAACATCAGAATCTATGGTTACTAGATTGTCATGAAATCCTAATTAAGAAACTATTTTGTCTTTAATTTAAATTTCTTGGTAAGATCTTCAACATCTGTTTCATATTGAATTTGTACATTTTATGTTTAAACCGATTAATTTCATGTTAATTAAAAGTGCTACTAAAATATATTTAAGAGAAGTTTTTTTTTACTACTATTAGGCATTTATGCTACTGTTTCACAAGTGCTTTAACTGTGGCAGCACTGCCTTGCTACTTCAATTAAAAATCATTTGCCTTTATCTGATGAAAATCTTGTGGGTTTTGACTTTCATTTGAAATATTGGGAGTTTCAGTCGGGCATGGAGTTTTGTTTTGTAGGAAAAGGTGGAACATATCCCAACCCTTAGGATACTGATTTCCAGTATTTATTTTGCAGAACAAAACTAGTACTATGCATTTAATTTTTCATAGTTTCTTATAGAATTGAATTAAGTTTTAAAAAACTTTCTGTTCCTTTGTGCTGTTTCCAGTTAATGATACTAATTAACTAAAATTTAGTCCTACAAAAATTAAGTACTAGATATAAAATTATTAGTATTGCACTTTTGACAAAAAAGGCTCTTTAAGGTCAGTAATTAATATCCTTTAACGAAATATATTGCCATTTTTTTTGTCTTTGGTGAGATGAAAATTTCTTGGGAAATATTTAATATTGTAGGCTTTGAGTTGTTCTGTCCAATAAAAATAAAATCTTACAATCTGGTATAAATTGTTATATATTTGACAATTGTTAGAGGGTAATAGCTCAATTATCTAACTTTCAAAGACATACTTTCTGATCTGAGTTTTTTCAAAGAGTGGTACTCAGGGCCGCCCATAAGGGGGGACAAACCCGACAAATGTCGGGGGGCCCGGACGTTTAAAGGGCCCGCGGCCCCAAGGTTTGTTCAAGAAATTATCTGCCTCATTTTAGGGTTATTTTCCGAATTTGACAAAAAATATCGAACAGAAAATATTATTTTCAAGTCCTTAAAACGTCTCCGTCAAGGTGGTCTCACATTTTCACCAGTGTAAGGTCTACGACAACGACTAGTTGATTTACATGCCACAAGGAGTAACGAAATAGTAAGCACGTTCTTCAACTTCATAAACCAGCTTTACAATTTCTTTAGTGCGAGCCCACGGTGATGGGAACTGCTTCTAAAACACACGGATGGGAGGTCTCTACACGGTCTTTGTGAGACAAGATGGAGTGCAAGAATTGAGGCAGTGAAACCTATGTCTGAAAAACTACCTGACGTTTTAAAGGTCCTTCAAAATGTAAAAAATCAGTAGTTTATCGTAAGAGGAAACGGCGGAAGAGTAAATGGATTCCTCAATTATTTTTCAAAATTTAAAACTTTAATTCTGTTAAATATTTGGAAAGACATACTAGAGCAAATTAATACAAGATATTTAATCCGTCAATCATAATATATCTCCCTTGATACCGAAATGAATAACATTAAAGCGTTAACTGAAACATTAGATAAAGATTTAAGAAAATAATGGCCTGTATAAACAGAGCTAATGAAACAGCTTCTAATTATGGGTATAGATGCAGAATTTTCCAAAAAAAGAGGACGGAAAAGTAAGCTTTTTTTTTTTTTTCGAGAAAGGAAGCTTTTAAAGTGGAAAGAGAAATGCCTGAAGTATTAGAAACCGAAGAAACAAAATTCAAAAGTTCAGTTTTTGATATAGTAATCAATAAAATAGTTTCTCAGTTAGAATCAAGTTATGAGCAAATGAAAAAAACATATGCAATACATTCGAAGCCATATTAAAAATAAATTATAATTCTAATGACAACAACAACGCACTTAAAAAATTAATTGAAAGCTATCCAGATGATTTAAGCCACCATCTCATCAATGAAATTCAGATGTACAAGACCGTTCGCGAAGCTACTTTTTCACATTAAGTTAAGTTAGAAAATATAGGTCTTCCACTCTCCCTTTTAATGATATCTGTAGATTAAAATTGCAATCTATTTTCCCAGAACTTTGCATAGCTTTAAGAATTTTGTTTTCTCTTCCCATCACTGTGGCTTCTGGTGAAAGGATTCAGTAAACTATCTATAATCAAAAATCATTTACGATCTACTTTGGGCCAAGAAAAATTTGAATCATCTTAGAATATTTTTAATTGAGCATGAACAGGCTTGCAAAATGAGCTTCCTTGCAAAAGTTTTCGGTGTTTTGAATAGTCTTCAGCGTCCAAGGTATGATTTTACATGGGTTTCTCTCACAATCTTTTTATAGAGATATTTATTGTAGTTTTCTGATCATATCCTTATCGAAGTCCTGCTCGATCGCAAAGTGGACACACATCGAGCTTTAGGCGTATAACGCATATACATATTTAATTCCATAATTACTTACCAGTTCATTATTTATTTACTGTGGGTTTGCTTGTACATTTCTGAAGTTGGGTATTTGTAAATATATGAATACTTGAGAAAATAAAAACTTCCTACACAAGGAAAAAGCTTAGGGGCCCGCACGAAAGTTTTGTCGGGGGGCCCGTGAAATTTATGGGCGGCCCTGGTGGTACTACTTATTTATAAAATTAACACAATTTCCTTTCTTCAATTACAAGATGTACAGAGCTCTTCTGTAAATTGGAAGGTTGTTTTTCTATGTTCCATGTACTCTTTGTTCTAAAATGTTCTAATGTTTTGACAGTTCTTGGTCCAGGTGGGGTTTTGACATCTCAGCAAGTTCAACAGAGACCTCAGATGATGGCCTCAAATGTACAGTTGCTTCAAAAATTCCGACAACAATCGCAAGGTCCACCTCCAAATGTCACAAGCACTCAAATAGTAAGTTTAATAAACTGAAATTTCCTTTTAATGAATAACCAACCTGATTGAACATTTCTCATTCTTTTTACTAATTCTATCTCCTCAGCCAATGCAGGGAAATTACAATGAAAACATGTTCATGCAGTCGCAACAAAGCCCTCTTTCGACACAATTTCAAGGGCAAAGCCCTGCACCAGCCACTGTGAGTGATATTTATTTTCAATTGAAATGCATTGGTTTATAGCTGGATAAGCATGCATCCATCAAAACTGTTCGCTAAATAACTGTACCCTGTGAATTTAAATGATATTCTACTTATCTAAATCAATTACAACACATCTTTTCTTAAATAATTACTTTTGAATATCATAACCTTTTTCCTAACTTTTAACTATAAATAATCTTAAATATTTACTTAAAAGTATTTGCGTCATTAACAAAGTTTGGATATAATGTTTAAAAGTCTGCATAATTAACATTATGTACAAAAATTGTTTTTGTATTTCACTAGAAACTAAATAAAGGAGAGATTTAACAATTTCTGAATATAATCTGTTTTAGCTTAGAAGAAAATCGAAATATTATATCTTTAGACAAATTTTTATTTACTCTAGTTCCCCTCAATGAGTTTGAGCTTTTTCACTGTCAATCCAAAATGGCTCATGTAAACCTGCCTGAAGGGTTGTAAAGAATGAGGTTTAGTAATAATATTCTGCAATACCATCAGTTTTTTACCATTAAAATAACATGTGAAAATTTTACTTTTATTTTTAACTAAACAAATTACATTTATATCAATAGACGTACAGAATGATGTGTTAAGCTATTTTAAGGTACGATATTTATTAGGCTAACTATTCCCTCATGAAATGGCTGTAATGATGCACAGTTAGCTGCTTTCTCGACTCTCAAGTTTGCTAAATCCTAAATGAACTTTTAATATAAATTCCAATGAAAGTCTAGCCCTTTGTTTTATTTTTCTTTGATTTTTAACTAAATGCTCAAAAGCCGCTATCTAATTTCAGTTAATCCTATTTTTTATCTATTAAAACCTCATTGATGAAGTACTATATAAACTACTCATACTGTTGCCAGTGATGTATGTTTAGATTAAATTTTGAACAAAATCTGTTGTGTGCAAGCAAGGGATAGTATCAATAACCTCTGCAGTGATCTTAACTAGAAGTTAAATATCATTCAAACACTGAGGCTCAACTAAGTTCTTTATGATTACTGGTTTCAATTAATTCAACCATGAAGTTGTTTTGACCTCTGAGGTGGAATTGCCCACTATCCCTAAAAAGACCCAAATGAATTAGTAGATTTTGCTGGTAATCCCAATTCAAAGTTATGTTGTCATTGTGAAACAATGACTGCTTTTAGTTTGATGTTGCAGCTCTTTGGTATTGCTGTTGTTATGAAGACTAACAAACCTGTTGATATTTGTAGCGTTGAATTTGTTTTGATGTCACTCTATTTGTTTTAAGTTAAGATAAATAGATTTATTTCTTATATAAAGCCTTTTGATTTTATTTAGAATCCCATTATGTGTCTTCACATGGCATATATCTGTCTAAACCGTTACTTCCCACAATGTTTTTGAAAAATGAGATGGTTTAGTACCTTTTTTCTCAAGTAGGCTTGTATATATAAACTCAGTTGATTTGATTCCAGGAGGGAAGTTCAGGGGCACCCAATGCTTGTTTGCAATGTAATGAAAACAACTCGTGTTGAAAACAGCCCTGACGATCAAAAATGGTTAAGTATGTGTGCCATTAAACTCAACTTACCAATCTAAAGAGGGTATCGGTTCGAACATCTATCAATCAGACGATTTAGGTTTAATTCCTTCCTAGTCGCATTGCTCCCTTCTGTACATATATCAGTCAGTAAAAACTTTCCTTGTGAGTATGTCAATTTGACTTTTGGTGCAACCAAATATGGCATATATATGCCATAAATCCCTAGCGAAATAACCATAGCAAAGATGTTGAAATTACCCAAAAATACTTTATTTTGTATGGGAGCTGGCCCCATATGTATTAAATTCAGCCTCTGCTGATAAACAGGTTTTATGAGTAATGGAATTCTTTGGATGTTATTGAGAAGAAGTAAATAACTTATTTGAATAAAATGACATAGATCATGTCCCATATTACTTCCTTTTCGATATCATTCATCAAAATTTTATTAAAAAAAGTTTTTAAAGTTCATTTTTAAATCAAGATTTGATTTAAAAAATTATTTTAATTAAATTAAGCTTTTTTTTATTGGCTTATACTACTTTATACTTTATTTTTGTCATGAAGTAAAATAAAGTATCATTTATGCATACAAAAAATTTGTTATTTGCTGTTTTTATTAAATAGCGTGCCTTCAGGGATAAAACCCTGAGATTCTCTGACTAGTTATATCAAGGTTCATATATAATTTAATTGATTTAATAGCATGTATATTTCTTTTCAAATTTAGATGCCAAATCAAGGCCCAAATAGTAATCAATCAGCTGTACCATCTCCAGTAAATCATCATCCTCAGAACATGGGGTAAGTTTCTTCGTGGAATAAAAGATCATTTTTGTGTTACATTATATTTATGATCAGACTATGGGTAAGTATTACAGGTTTCAAATTGCTTGCAATTCTTAATTTGAATGGCATTTTGAATAATGGAAATGTAGTGAAATAATTATAAAGTTGTCCAAATAGCGAAATTGGCTGTAAAAGTCCTACTTCCATTCAAATGAAGCATTCATATCTGAAACTTATTAACCTAGCTTAATTTTTCAAATAAATAGATCCATAAATATATTCTCAGCTGATCTCTACAGAATTTATTTATCTTACAGGTTTTAAAAATCATTTGTAAAATGTAATTTTAACAAAAATGTTTGTTCTTTACTGGTTGTTCTCAAAATCCTTCCTTTTTAATATCAAATTATCTTGTAGCATCTGTATTCTCAATTTCCACTTCCTTTTTTCCCACAATCAGTTTAATACTCTGTCAAATATTATCATGACAGTGATAATTAACACTTCATTTTCAAATAAGGCTTCATGTTAACCAATCTGTACTCCAAATACTTTCTCAGACTCTGTTTGACCTCATTGAATAATCTATCTATCGATATAAAAAAGGATGTGGGTATGTGTATTCTGTATACAAATCTACACCGTTTGATGAATGGTACACTTATACTTTAGAACACTGGAAAAAACATAGGCTATTTCTTTCCTATCTTCAGACTAATCTGTAGCCATGAAAATTGGCACACAGGTAGTCCTAAAAGTAAAAGTGACCCTCGAAGCCACAATTTTAAAATATAAAGTTTGTTTTCCTGCAATAAATGGTCATGGACAAGGAAACACATTCTACAGGGTTTGTATATTTCAGTTACCACAAGGAAATGTCACTGTCATATTTGAAATCTGAGCAACGCCAGGCTATTCAGCTAGTCTATTATAAATGTATTTATTCCTTCTACAGAGTGTCCTAAAAGTTCCCGAACTTCAACTTTAAAAATTATTGCCCATGGTTTTTTTTTATTTTTTATTATTGAATTCTATTGTCTGCTTGTAGTTTTATCAAGACTAATATTTATCGTTTGGATTTTCTTCGTGCTCAAGTTCTCCAATAATAAAGTTCCACATCATTTTGTTCTTCATTGCAAGATGAGTTTATCATGCATTCAGAGAATTGCGCTGTTTGAGGCTTATTTTGAGTGTAAATCATATGAAAAATGTAAAGAATTTTGGCAACATAAATATCTAAATCATGCAATACCGAGTAATGATATGCTATATCAACTTATTCGGCGATTTTGTGAGACAGGTTTGGTGGAACACAGGAGTAGAAGACTGAAAGTCGTTATACCAGAATTTGTGCCAGAAACTCAACGGAGGATATTGCAATCCCTCATCAATCCGTGAGGCGTTTGTCGCAACAAATTGGCACATCATAGGAATTGATACATCAGGCTTTAAGAGCTTTGCATTTTCATGCTTATTATGTCAAACAGGAGGTTATGTTACAGGAGCTAAAGCCACCGGACAATGAGAAGCGGCTTTATTATTGCCGATGGTATTGCAATCGACTCATCTCAAGAAACCTTTGGCTACCTCGTTCCCCTGATCTGAGCATCCCTGACTTTTTTCTATGGGGATATTTATAGAACAAAGTTAATGAATATAATCACCAAACAATAGGTGGTCTGAAAATTGCTCAAACGAGGATATAAATCAAAGGATACAAGAAGTCACTCCCAGCTTCTTGAAATGCGTTTCTAAAAATATGCGCAAACGCCTTCAGCTTCGAATCCAAGAAAAAGGTGGAAATTTTGTGCATTTATTATAAATGTGAGTTCAAATTTGTTTTCCTCGTTAGGTTAAAAGTGCTTTTCCCCATTGGCATAAAAAGAATTGTTTTAAAGTTTGTTGTTTTTGTGTAATAAATTCACGAATCGTCAGTACGGGAACTTTTAGGACACCCTGTATAACCAGCATTATGGGTGGAGCTCTTATAAGGTACTTTATTGTAGTTTAGTGCTTAGTCTATGTAAATATTATTTCAGTTCTCAAATGACACAATCTCCTGCTGTGTATGGTCAAAGTCCGAATCCACAAATTACACCATCCCCTGCTGGAAGCTATTCGGTTAGAACACCTGGTGCACCGTCTCCTGGTAGTGCTCTAAACACTCCAAGTAAGTATTTAATATATGTGTTTGGGCTCTCTAGAGGTAAACAGTCGTGCAAGTCCAATTTTGTCAATCTCTTTTTCTACATATATTCATAGATAGAGATACAAGTGGAGAGTAAACGAAACAATTTGAAAACCGTCTGCTATTCGTACTTGCAGTAAAGCCACGCAATCTAGCACAGAACTCTGCCACCTAGTGGCTGTGTAGGGAGAAGTATCAGTCTATCAACAAGCAGCCTTGCCGAATGCATGTGAACATTCTGCTAGCAGTCCAATGCTGTTATGTCCAACCTCTAAGAGTTTCAAAGAGGCATAATCATAGGAGCGCCCCTCACTTGAGCGTCATTGATGAAACAAGAAACCATGCATGACAGCCTACACTAAAGATGATAAGATAAACAAAGCAGTGGTTGAAAGTCAAATCAAACTGAGCAGGGTAGATGGGTGTTAAGTAATCAGCCTGAAAACACAAGATATCAGTGTCCCAAATAACCTCAGAGATGAACACCCATCTCCAGGATGCCATATCAACCCAAATTATCCTACTGTAACTGCATGCTGCGAACTTTCATGTCAGAGCAGTCATTCCAAGCCGTTGTTGACCCCACGTACTGCTTTGAAGCAACAAGTGACTCGGAGAATGGACACAACTGCAGTGGGAACAGGGCACTTGATCTGACAAATCTGCGTTTACATTACTTTGGACCATATGATGTTTATGGCTGGAGAAAATACTCTGAGAAACATTTCATGTAAGCTGCTTCCTTCCTACTGTTAGGAATGGAATTGGCTCTGTGATGGTATGGCAAGTGTTATTTGACATGGTCTGGGACTACTTAATAGTTCTGCATGGGAACTGATCACCTCCATCCTATGCTCCAAGATGTGTTCTCTGGTGAATGACCTGTGTTACAAAGATGACAACACTCCAATTCGTATTCCTCTGTGTCTTAGCAAGTAGGGATGCAATGTCAATGTTTTCAAAATATCGATGTATTGGAGTCGATGTTTTTGTAACATCGATGTTTACTCTTTTCGATGTTTTTACGTTGTCTATGTTTTAATTTTGAATGAAAAAAGTACCGTTATAAAAATTTTAAAAATAACCAAGTAGCATAATTTTTATAATCAGCAAATTGAACATACTTTTAGGCCAAAGTGAAGGGTCTGAAAAGTAGGGATGCGACATCGATGTCGATGTTTTCAAAACATTGATGTTTTATAAAAAAAAACATTGATGTATTGGAGCCGATGTCGCATCACTAGTTGCTAAACCAGTTTTAAGAAATGGGGGGAAAAGTTCAAATACACTGAATTTTAAAAACATCGATGGTTTGGGGGCGATGCTTTATCAACATCGATGTTTTGCTGTCAATGTCAGATCACTAGGTGCTAAACCAGTTTTAAGAATGGTAAAAAAAGTTTAAATACACTGAATTTTTAAAACATCGATGGTTTAGGTGCAATGTATTATCATCATCGATGTTTTGCTGTTGATGTCGGATCACTAGGTGCTAAACCAGTTTTAAGAAATGGGGAGAAAAAGTTTAAATACATTGAATTTTAAAAACATTGATGGTTTGGGACGATGTATTATCAACATCGATATTTTAATTTTGAACATTGATGTTTTGCTGTCGATGTTGCATCACTACTAGCTAGGTTCGTTAAGCACAAGGTCAGTGGGGAACGTCTTGTGTAGCCTCCTCAGTTCCTTCCTCTTAACAAACCTATTTGAGGTATTTTGGAGGCCAGAGTGCATGCTGGGTCTCCACCTCCAGACATGCCTTTTAATGATAAATCTAGATAAGCAAATAAGGTACCTTAAATTTGTATATTTTGCTTATCGGTTATATTTCGTAACATGAGATTTGTATCTTAAACTTTTTAAAATGCTGTTAAATTGCAGCTGTCAAAAATCTATGCATGCAGGAAGAGTTTTAGAATTTTTATGAAATATACCTATGAATGAATATAGAAACTGATGACATTAATGCTAGTTAATGTCCTTAGTTTATATATTATCTTCTATGTTAGCTGATCATTCAACCTCAAAAAGAATTCCTCATGGTGAGTGGAAAAAATTAATGTTTTGTAGAGAACTTTTTCTCTATCTTTGGTTTTGTCCAATGCGCGTTCTCACGAATCAAATTTAATTGACTGATTATAGTTGATCAACAAAGGTTGAATGAAAACTATAGTGGGAACTTTTGTTTCAGTAGAGTTGATCCACTTTTTAGTGGATCATGGAAAGTTGGACCTATTCGAACTTTATCGTTCAAATGATGAGTCAGTCGCCATCTGCTTTCGAGTTATTTCCATATAAACGATCTGTCGTGGTTTATTTTATTTGACAAACAAAACAAAAGTGTTTTTTTATTCTCTAGGCCAAGTATCTTCGCGATCGTTAGAGATGGAGTAAAAATTTCAACGGATTTGAAATCTGTGGAAAATTTTACACCAGTTCGATACCTTAATTGATTTTGTATCAAAAATCATTTTTCAGGTGTAACTTTTATATCTTCACTTGTTAAACTATTGATCAGTTTCTATTGAAATGTGTGAACATAAACTGGTTTAAGTCATATTCAACTTTTATCCATCAACTATTTGGTCAATTAAACTTGATTCGTGAGAATGTTCTTTTGGATTCAATTTTTTTATTCTGTACACTAGTTACAGAAAGGCCTGTTTTTTGCTCAGTAGTTATAAGGGGACTTCCTTAGATCTGGGTTTGCTCACTGCATCAACAACCTATGAGCTGAAAGTGGCAGGTTTGATTCCTGTTACTTGCCATAGGTGTATTTCCTTGTCAGTAAAACTTTGTAGTAATGAACATCATATACAAGGATTATCTTGTGCTTGGTGCACTTTGCCCGTATATGGCCGTTGCACTTTATCAACCCAAATGTTCTTTCCTTTCCTATGTGATCATACACACTTCAACTATAAACTGTACAAAATTAGGTTTTCTTTTTTAAAAATCTTATATTATCTCTGATCACTCCAAAAATGTGATAACTTAAATTGATTTCCTTACATTATAGTACCTGCTGGTGCAACACCTAGTCCAGTTAACAGAACCACACAAGAGGACTGCTACCTAGAAAAGCGGAAACAGCTGTCTAAATATATTGAGCCTCTGAAAAAAATGATAGCACGCATTGATAAAGATGAAAGTAGGTATTTTCCGGATATACTTATTTTACCACAGGTTTGATTGATGGCACACTAGATATTGATGACTAATCTCAAATGTTGGTTAACAACAGGCTGTAAAAGAAATATATGCAATAAAATTTTGTTCAAAGATAAAAATCCTCGTGACTGCTTTTTAGCTATCAGAGTAATGGCTTGAGACTTGTTTTTTGCTCTTGGTGTTTTCTCTTAAATACTTTTATGCCTAGCATAAAGGGCATTTTACTTTTATTTATGCATTCATTGTTTTTATTTTTTTTTTTGCTACGTTGAAAGTTTATTTTTTTAAATATTTTCATATTTTTAATTGCTTTATATTAGTAAATTCATATTTGTAAGTTATGTGCAATAGAGCTCATATTATCACCTCATAAAATATAATTTAACACATTCAAAAAGTAATACAATTACTTTTTGAAATATTGAAAATCATAAGTTAAAGTCACAAACCAAAAAACTTGGCCTCTTTTTTCAGTGTATTGTATCAGAATGTTTGAAAAATTTACAATGAAAGCTCTTAAACAAGAGTATAATCATATCTCCAATAATGTGGTACTGTAAATTTGAAACTCAAAACTTTCTACGCTACTTTGCATAATTTGGATTTTTAATCCGAATTTGATCTCCTTTTCTAACTCAAAATGTTTTGGAGTATTGAAGGTATTGAGATTGCAAATCTTAGTTTTATCTTTCAAATTTTTAAAATCTAACTACCTTGGGAAAATTAAGCATAAAATCAATATTGTCTAAAAATGACCACAGTTGGTGTAAAAATCATTTAAAAAAACTTAGCCAAGACTAATGACTATCTTTAATTGACTCTTGTTGGATACAAGTGTTGCCTGGCATCATAACACTAATTTGTTTAATAATTTTTTTCATTCTTGAAAACTGTATGCCTCTTAAGTCAAGTCATTTTTATTTTTTTAAAGCATTAGTTTAAATGAAAATTTTTGAAACCTTCTGTATTAAGTTTTTAATAATATTGACAGCAAAATTCGTTTTTTTTTTTTTTAATCCAAATAAGTTAGAAGGCTTGTAACTCAGTTCACCCAAAGAATTATACTGAAAATCGTCCTCCCTTTGAAAACACTAAATAGCAGCATTCATTTATTGCCTTCTTGGGTCATTGAGGCAGCACATATTGATCACAAGCCTGTTCATGAGCGTAGGTTTTATTTAAAACATTCCTTGTGATCATTAATCGCTTGTTGCCAGTTTTGAGCCATCCTTCTTCATGTGATAGGTATGATGCTCAAACTCTGTGTGCTCAAGGTATTGAATTTGTATGATTTTTGAACAATTTTATTTCAAGATTTTATAATATGGTGTTTGTTCAACCCCCAAACGTATTAAATGTTCTGCTGTTGCTTGGAATAAATACCTTGACTAACAAATTTAAACTCTATGGGTAATGAATTATTAAAATCATAAGAATCTAATTTAAATTTTAAAAATCAGATTCAAAACAGGCATATCTGAGGGGAATTTTTTAATCAAGATTTTATTTTTCCTTACCCTGCTTTTCAGCATGTAAATTAAAAAAAATGGAAGGACCTGTACTTTAAGATGTATGCAATATGGTAATCAGATTAAGTATAAAATTGAGAATTTCATTCTCATGGAATTATTACATTTTTAGATAAAAAGAAAGATTTGAACAGAATGAAAAATTTGCTCGACATCTTGACTGACCCGAATCGAAGGTAAATTTTGTGTTTGAACTATCAGTTTTTTCTTACCTGTTATCAAAGCTAGTTTTATCAAAATTCTGGTTTCCCAAATTACAGGAATCTCAATGTATTTATGCTACAAATGCTCTTATTTATTTTCTTCAGATGCCCTATGGATGTTCTCTTAAAGTGTGAGCAAGTGTTGGAAAAAATGAATCCAGTAAGCTTTAATTATTACTTTATATGTCTTGATTACTTTTCTTTTTCTACCTACATTACAATAATTTATCTTGCTTTCTTTGCTCTTTTAGTCCTTCATGCAGCTGGATGGGGCTGTGCCGAGTACCCAAGCAGCTACATTTCCCCAAAAGACCCAAGAGCAGAATATATGCCAGCCTCTTATAGATGCCCTCATGAACATTAGCAAATCTCCAATGTTCAATCACATTCTTGAAAAAACGTTCAGTCCTCCTTTGACTGCTCTATTTGGACCCAGTATCAGGTTAGATTCAATTTTTTTGAGTACTCTTTTTCTTTTCTTCTGTACATATTTAAGAGAAGTTAAATGATTCAAAAAAAATTTTTATTCTCTGAGGCTACAAAAAAGTTTTATATGAAAGAAAAAATATTTTTGTTGGGCTTTTCTGCATAATTTTATCTATATATATAGAATATCCTCTGTTTATTCGTAATATTCTAGCATCAAGGTTCCCTAATTGCAGCTCAAGAAAAAAAAATTTGATATTAAATTGTTAAAATACATTTATGTTGAGACTTGTAAAACTAAAAGGACTTTAGCTTATAGCAAAAAACTACATTTAGAGTTTTAGTAAGAAAAGAAGAAAAATTAAACAATTAGGGATTACTCTTTATATATTTTATAAAAAAAATTTTATATATATATATATATATATATATATATATTTCCTTTCTTTTTGTAGTTTGTTTTATTTTTGGGGAAACGGTTGATCTTGGCCGATGATTTAATACTTAAAAAATATATATTGATTTTTTTGTAGTTTGTTATACTTTTGGGAAAACAATAGATCTTGGGAAATAATTCTGCAGTAAAAATGTTATTGATATGTTTTTGAGAAATATATTGGGGTTTGTGTGTGACGTTTAATTTGTTTCTCTGCTTTACGTGAATGTATGCCTGAAATAAATAGCACTAGTATAAGTAAAGAAATTTCAAGATAATTTTACATTTAAATGCTTTACTTTTTCTTTTTTTAAATATTTACAAACATTAGAGAGATATATATTGTTGGATAATGCCTTTTTCTATCCTGCCTGTGTAACACTTTCAATGTCCTTATTTTCCTCTGTTCAACAAGTTTGAAGGCCCCCTGTTTTTTTTTTTTAATTTGTTCAAATATTTCAGTAGGATCTTGGACTGTTTGTTTGAAGAATTTATTATTAATCATAGAGGATTCACATTTTGACTAAAAATATTACATTAAGGAGGATTAATCCTAATGAGTAACATTCACTGAGGTGTTCAAATAAAACAGGTGTTCATTAACAAAAATTATTGTTTGGATAGTTGACTTCTGTCCTGGCTTTTATTAATTTTCAACTATAAATCTATTTGAACATGTTTTGTGTAAAACAGTGTTTTCATATTTACAGCATGGTAGGTCGACGATAAAATTATATTTATATTAATAAAATAGATTGCTTGGCTGATAAAATCTTGTAGTGTATTGAAGTTTCCACAGGAAACATTAAATTCATTTGTGCTTATTTTTATTAACTTATCTTATTCAGATCACCAAAAATTTATATGAAAGATGATTTGAGTTAAATACATGGTGGGAGGGAATAGCCTTGTGATCTTCACTTTTAGTGGAAAATTTTTCTTCAATACCAGTAATAATATGAAATCAGTTTTTATATTTTATTCCATTTGAAAGTAATGTATGTTTATTAGTAATATAGAGGCTAATAACAGATGGTTTTTAATAAGGTATAATGTGAATAACACTCATCTTCAGAAAAAGAAAAGTTGTGCAAATGCTTAACAATATCATTAGAAACAATATCAACATTGGCAATATATAATAATTAACAAATAATAAATTAATTTAGTTAATAGCATGTTAATTCAGGGCACAAAATTTCCACTCTCCATTGGCGAGCAAAACTTTTACTTTGCCGAATAAAAATTCAGCCAAATCGTCAGGGCTTATAACACATCAATTTTTGACATTTTTTCATGTGTTTTTGTTCTTAAATTCTACTTGCAGAAAATAATTTTTAGTGCCCAATTTAAAAAATATATATATATCTTTTTTTCTTCTAAAAAAAGTCAAATGTCAACCTAATACATATTGTATAATTTCGTCTTGCATTGGAACTTGACCTGAGTAGTTTCCTATACAACAGGTATGTCATTTGAGCGTTGTTCAAATGACGCCTGTGTTTCCGCCAAAATCAAACCTTTTTTGTATTTATTTTGAGGCGATCTTAATATGTTGCTGCACGGCTGACGTCGGCTGCTATAATATTGATTTCGATTCACGAAAAAAAATTGGAGCCTCAAGTATCAACAAATAATATAATCTTCCCATCAAATTACCAATAGCAACCCTCTAAATATGAAGCAGCAGAATGTAGTTTCATTCCGTCGAATTTCTGTAAAGGCGGTGGAACACTGTTCAATCGAATTCCCCCTCAACACTTTGGTCACATAGCCTGGTGCTTAGGAATTTGATATAGGAAGAATGGGAGAGGTCGGCTTGGGAGCTTGTCTGAGCTAGTTTTTTCTATTCACCTATTTTTTAATCAGTGGACTAAGCGTTATTCAACATACAAACAAATTCAAGAAGACTTGAAGCTTCACACTCACTATTTCATCAAGCAGGTGGCTAAGCCTATAGCCAGCTACTGAAAGGTTGCTTGAACAGTGAATTGCAGTGGGAAAATATTTCCTTCACTACATTCCAATAATGAGGCCAAATATAATACAAAGACCAGGCTACACGAAAATTGCTCATTTTTGGGTAAGATCTACAAAGAAATTTTTGTTCTAGCTTTGAAGATGGATAAAATGGAATATATATATATATATATATATATATATATATATATCCTCAGAAACTGTTGCCTCTGGCTGATATTGTAATTGAAGATCAAATTTCTAAAACGCTTCAGAATGTGAAAGAGAAGGAAATGAATTTATTTTTATAAGGGCTTGGAAACATTACATTGCTAGTGTTAAATGTCTTTTGAAGAAGTCCTTCAATTCATCTCTCCTTAAAAGTGTATCCTGTCTTGGTCCTCTTTAGAGACTCAGTGGTGAGAGTGTATGACAAGTATTAGAAATTGCATAATCCATGCCATAGGAGGTCCCAACAGACATACTACTGGATGAGTGGAAATTACTCCAAAGAGAATTTGAAGAAGATGGATCTAGAATTAATAATGTTTACTGGAAACAGTTTATCAGACTTCGAGACATTAGTGGTGTGGATCCTAAATACCCAGTTCTGTCAAAGTAATGATGGCTGCTCTTGTCTTTTTTCCCATGGTAGTGCTGACATGGAACATGGCTTCTCAGCCTCAGGAAGAGCTTTGACAGAAGATAGAGCATCAATGTCGGAATGCACACTCAATGCATTGAAGATGGTCTAAAGTAGCTTGGCAAATTTTGACAATCAACCTTATTTGGGCTGATCACATCAAAGCTAATAGATATGGTAAGGGTTACATATAAAGCCTACAACGCCTATTTAGAAGATATAAAACGGAAGGCACAAGAAAAATTCGTGAAGGCCATAAAAGAAAGACTGGAAGAGAGAGCAGGAAAAAAATTTAAAACAGCTGGCAAAGAAAAGAAAGGTACTAGAAGATAAAGAACGAAAACTTAAAATTATGCGTGAGGATGAGGCGTTGGACAGTTCTTCAAAATTGTTAAAGCAAGTCAATGATATACTCAAGAAAAGATAAAAAATAAAATATTTTAGGAAGCAGCACTTGCTTAGACAATGTGGGGACGGCAAAAGTCTCAGATGAATGCTCGTCAGCAGAGACTGACTTTAAAAAATGCAAAACATTCTCTTTGGAAGAAAAGGACAAAATTAATGTCAATAAATTTTTTTAGAACAGATTTGGCTTTATTGTTATTTGTCACTTTTTTGGTTTGATTTGTCACTTTTTTTGTTTGATTAGTCACTTTTTTACACCTTAAAACCTGTTATAAGTCCTGAATCATATATATATATATATATATATATATTAGCTTCATATCTAAGGAATTCTATTGCCCCACTCTCAAAAATCGCACGCGTCTGTCATCGAAAAAGAACACTGTCATAAACCATGTGGTCGAGTAAGCGCGCACCCCCTCCCGCGAATAATGACAACAAAGACCGAAAATGCTCCACAGCTCACTTTCTTTTTGGTACTGATGAACGTCAACAGCCAATGATTCAACAGGTGCTGATTATTGTGTTTGCAATTTGGAGGCAGAAATACATTTTGACAGCTTACCAAAATTATGGGTTGGGAGTTGGAAACTTATTTTAAAAGAAAACATGTGCACTAAGTTTCTCATTAAAGATACTGGTCCAGCGGACCACTCAGATTTTTAATCTCAAGTTCAATCGTACTTTTAGTGGTCTGGGACCAGCGGTCCACCAATGATTTCGAACGCTGAATACTATCTTACTTTTTAGAGTTGCTACTCCACCATCAAAGAAAAGAAAAATTGACGATGACTCTGCCGAAATATCTGATGTCTTGCAAGGAGAAATAGCACGTCTTGATCAAAAATTTAAAGTACAGTTAGATCCTGTTCAACACCTTGGTTCCTACACTGTTAACCTCATTTGCCAACTTGGTAATTTTGCTTGCCTGTCTCTATTTTATGTATATTGTCAGCTTTTCCCTTCATTTTAACACCAGATGACAAAATCATATTTATTTGAAATTCAGTAGAATTAAGACTGCTGACTATTTTTTAGGCCTTCTGTATAATCATTTCAAAATTTGCAAAAGGAAAGATGATAATGTGTATATATATATATATATATATATATATATATATATATATATATATATGCCACTGGAAGAATTTGTTTCATTCTGAATTCACTGGTCACATCTCAGTGGATAATTAATTGTTGAGGGAAATCATTTGTAATACGTAAATGAAGCAGTGGCATATCTTAGTCAAAATTTTATAATGTAAAAATGTCGAGACATTAAACTAACTTGTTTTATGCCATTCTCTTTAAACTTTCAGGGAAATAATTTATTGTGCATGCAATTCTTCCTTTATGTACTGTACTTTTCTATTACTCATTTTAAAGAAAGTATAATCCCATGTAAGGCTGAATGTTTTGCATGAACCAACTAAAAGTGACTGCCTGTCTAATCAACTGGGAACAATATAAGCTCGCTGTATGTGTCCAGATGATATTCTTACTTTTGTTTTGTAAAAAAATGGGCCTGCATCCTTTTCAAGTTTAAATTTTTCTCCTGCAAAAACAGGAGCTTGAATTCACTTTCAAAGAAATATGAATATTTCATAAAATGTATGCAGCTTTAAATAAAAATCATGATGAAATATTTAAAAGTTAAAAAAGAAACAGAATTGGAGCTGAAAGATGAGAATTTATATAGAGTTTTGGGAAATACATTATTATCAAACCCAGAGCATTCACCATTAGTGTGAAGACAGTTTAAAAGAGTTATGAAATTATATTAATATTCTAAAACATAACTTGATTCTTGAACTACACCAAACAATATTTAGATTTGTGATTGCTCTTTCAATGGGAGACTGTTCATTGATTTAAAAAGTTTCTCTAATATGGTAAAAATTTCCATTTTGTATTTTTGCTAATCTTCCATCATTGTTGGCCTGGTATCTATTTGGTTCCTTGTCTTTTCTTGTGTTGTTTCAATGCTGAGCTTATACTCTGTTTGTCCTTTCAATTATAAAAATCAATGTTAATGTTCACATTTCCCAATTACGTTCAAAAGTTTCGAGCCTTCTAAGCACACTAACGATAAACATGTTTTATAATCCTGTTTATTTTCCTTATTTGATCCATTCGTCTAGAATTTTAAGAAATCTAAAATTACTAGATATATTTTGTCTTATAATGCAGCAATGTGTGATAGCATTAGTTTGATTGTAATTTACCAATTTTCTCTTATCAATAAATTGTATAAGTGTATTAGGATACACTGAAATAATTTATTAATGTTACATTCACATGTTACTACTGAATGTTTAAGTATTCTGAGTGCTTAAGTTTTCTAGGAAGAAATATCAGTGAAAAAAATTTAATGTGCATATCAAATATTAAGATTCATTACTCGTTAAAGCTCTAGTTCAAATTACACCTGTCATGAGTTTTAATAATTACTTCAATATTTAGTTTGTAAAGTATATTCATTGCATTTAAAAATCTCATCTTCGGTGTTTAGTTTCAGTGCGCTAGTTTTATTTCTTTCAGATGACAAAAATCTTCCTTGTGTTCCTTCTATAAGCATAATGGTCCCTAAATGTTATCCAGAAAAACCACCTCAATGTTTCACAACCAAAGATGAATATGGTTTGTACAAATTATTTTGTTAGTTTGTTTAGTTATTTGCACATTTTTGTTAATGTTGTAACATGCAAAATTATTTATTGCCCTATCATTTATATGGTAAAAGAAATTTTCTAAAATAGGTATTCTCTTAAATTTTACATAATCAGATAATTTACTATCTTCTAAGCATTGAAAATCAGTATACAAGTTATATGTATTAAATACTTGTTTAGGATATACTATCTTTTATTGGGCATTTCAAACCTTTCAAAAACAATATTCATTACCAATTCATTTTAGAGTGTGTTGGTATGATTTAATTTGATCTTGTTATAAGAATGTGGTTTGTTATGAAGATTTTTAAAACCATTTTATATGTGTGCAGGGCTGTAGTGGAGGGTATATGGCGGTATATGCTGTATACCCTCTGGAATTTCCAGCAAATTCTGTAAACCCTCTGCTTTTTCTTAAAAAATACGTTCACGCTTTGCTTTTCCTAGAAAACATCGTACAAAAGGGTGAGGGCAAAGGAAGGAGGCTGGGCGGTCAACCCCCTGGCTTATGGATTTCCTATATATACGCTACCCTACAATAATGGACCAGACAGTAAGATGTGATGATACAAGGGAAAGAATACATGCTTTAATAAGGGGATGGTCCCCCGCGTGCTTCAATTACACTAGCAACACTTCTGGACATACTTTCAACAAAGTTTTGACACAGCTATGGGTATTTGTGTCCATTCCTGCTAAAAGAATGTCACCAACTCAACTGTAGATTTCGGACAAGGTTCCCTGGTCTGCAAGCGTCGCTCTAACGCGTCCCACAAATGTTCTACAGGGTTTTGGTCGGGACTCTGAGCTGGTCAGGGAAGACATTTTACATCCATATCTTGATACCTCTGCTTGACAGAGGCTGCAATATACACAGAGCGTTGTCGTCCTAAAAGTAACTTTCGTCCATTCCATAAAATTGCCGGAGCGTAGGAAGAACCTGATTGTTTAAAATGTTTATGTAGGCGTCGGTGTTGAATTTACCAGGAACAATATGCAAAGGTCTCAAGTCATACTATGAAAAACACCCCCAAACAAGTAGTCAGATTTTATGCAAATCCACTGACGTACGGTTCATTATTGTAGGGTAGTGTATACATGTATTTACGTGTGTGTACACGTTTTTTGCCCCCCGTAGAAGGTGTAAGTATATGTTTCGCCTCTCAATGGAAAAAATTCTGCAGGCGCCCATGGTATGTCCTCTGTTTTTTTACGACTACAGCACTGTATGTGTGTTCATTTTTATGCTTTTCTTGGAATTTCTGGGATATTTTTAACAGAAATCTTTTTTCTTCCATTGTGAAATGTATCCCATACTTACTGATAATTTAAACCTTTTTATTTTCAGAATCCACATCAATCCTTCAAAATATACAACAAGTCCTCTCCACACGTTTAAGAACAATGCCACTAAAATATTCTATTACAGCTTTGCTAGATATTTGGGTTAGTATAAAACTGTGTCAATACTTTCTGTAATTAGATTATGTATTCTTTAACTTGTGCTGTGTAGCAAGAAGCAATCGCTACATAGGTTGCGATTCAATGGCCAATGAAATATAGTGATTACACAATGCATTGTAGGATTAAAACAATATTCAGGTAAACCTGATACATGCTGTTTTTGTGTTGACATGTAAAGAAAGAAAGAATGCCCAAAGTCAAAAGATTTAAAAATCTAAAACATGGATTATTTATTTAAGCATAAGCATTTTAAGAGATAATAATGATTTTACAATAATTAACAATATTACATCTAACAAAAATCAACTGCACGACACATAATTGGCTCTACCTTAAATTTATAATATTATATATTAATGTTCCTTATAAGAGGAGGCAGGAACGAAAAAGATAGAAGAAAGAGGTAGAAGGGATAAAAAAATGGCTCCTGGAGCTTAGATTACCAGGCTCTTGAATCATCTCCACGGTGTTCCCACATCCAGCAAAAGACCCCTTTTGCAGACCGCAAAAGCGAAAGTCCAAAAGAGAAAAAGCCAAGAGAGAAGCTTTCTCGTTGTGTCCCCTTTTTATCCCATCACTCTCCTGTTGCCACCATCCTTCCAGAAGTTTTGGGTAGGATCCCGTCTTGTCAAGCAAATTTTGTCATTGGCCCCGGGATGCTGATCGCTTCTTCGTTTCTGCATCTGGCCGGAGTCCACCCGCAATTTGGGGGGGTCGGGGTGAAGCGCAGACCGCTGTCGGACGATGAACTTGAGCGTTGACCCTACCTCTGCCGAATTCCTTCAGAGAGGGGGAATAGTTTTATGGGTCTGCTGCAAAGGGGTGTTGGGATGAACGAAAAAAGCTTCGTTTCGAGAAAGGGACAATGGCTGACTGAAGACAGGACACCTTCATAGCAATGCACTTGGAATCATTTGAGCCGAAAAAAGAACCAGAGGAAGCCTCTGGTTAAAAACATATCCCACAGGAAAGTAAAGCAAACAGTGGATAGAAAAACACAATATAATACTTAAATGAAAGCTTAATCATTTTTAAGGGTTTTACAGGCCAAGCATCTCTTCCGTACTTCCAAATATTTAAAAGTATACATTTACACTACAAATATACAAAAGGGGATGTAATGAAACCCTTTATAAGAGAAGAAATCCAAAGTTAAATTACTGGAAATAAAAAACTTATTGCAACACAACACTTGCTGCCACTGTCTAAATAGAATATATGTAGTTGAATCTGCACATCTAAAATTAATTTAACTATTATGTTGCTGATTAGAATCTATATATATAAAACACTAATGTATGTGGACCCGAAATCGACGTTATTTGTGTATAGTCAAGTGGCAACGATGGAGAGCTACAAGAAATGCTGAAGATAGAGATCGGTTAAAATATTTATGTTTGAACTGACTTTTCATTTCTTCCCTTGATTTATAAGTAATTTATAAATGCTTGATTGAAGAAAAAACATTTAATTTTACACTGAAACGTAATTTCGCTACCCGGTATCTGGCCGCGTCAAAATTAATGTTTACTTTTTTAATTTGATTTAGAATTCTGTGTTTGGGTATTTGAGTTGACTGCGAGATGTTACAGTCGTATTTGAGGATTCCCAAGTATTATAAATACGTATTCGTTTTGTTAATCTATATATATAATTCTCTTACGTGGCACGCAAAAAAGACGTTATTTGTTTTCGCGTTTTGGCAACATTGTACGATTCTTTGTTTATCCCAAAGCCTCGCGCTTCAATTGAATTTATAGCGTTATCGGATGAAATTTTATTGAAAAAAAAATGCATTTTAGTCAAGCTGTTGCAGTAAATAATAGAAATCAAAGAAAACGGAGGATCTTTTCAGGGTCATTTTTAAAAAAAGTCCGTTTTGGGGCAAGCTATTATAGTTCAAGAAGACGCTTGCATTACAACTTTCTACAACAAACTCAATGAAAAAGCGTGGGTGGCTCGAGTGCTGGGTAAATGTACACACAACCAACATGCTGGGTTTTCAATTTCCATATCAACGCTCACATTTCGAGTCAAAATTTGCTCAAAGTTTCCATTTGAATTCTGATTCCAGAGGTACTGTAAATATCTTTTCTGATGAACAGCATAAAATTTAGATTTGAAAAATATTTTTTGGAATATCATATTTTGTTAACAATTCCTTCTGCTAGGACACATGTCTTCATTGATGCGAGCGAAGCGAGCATAGGTTCGCGCAGCGAACCAATGAGGATTGCGAAGGAATCCTCTGGGGGTTGGCGAGCAGGGGGCGGGCTCCCTAGTAAATCATTATTGTCTTTGTCAATATCGTTGAAAAGTCTTTTGTCGCATTATTGTATTTCACAATATATTCAGGAAGTCGAAATTCAACACGCTTAAATAGATTCGTGCATGTTTTTTTTTTCCAGAATTCTGCATTTTTTCAAGGATTGGAATTTTATTTTTGTTGCATTATGTGTTCTGGTATATTACTTATTGCAGAAATACTATTTAGAAGTTAGATTTAAATGATTTGTCTATTTCCTGCAAAATATCACTAGACATGGGTAATTTTGTAGCTGTATATGTATATTTCGACCAACTTTCCTTAAATATTTGATTGAATATGTAATGATTTGAAGAATTGTGTTTCATAAAAATAAATAAAATATGCTAATCAAAACATGTTTAATTACGGTGTGTAAAAAAAGTTTTTAAAAAAGCACTATTACGAACCGCCGAGCGCTAGCTGTCGCAGCCCGGCTAGTATACATGTATTAGATTATTATGCTGACTCCAGAATATTCCCATGATCCACTTATTGTAGAACAAATGTTGTTTTCTCACCAGATTGTGCATTTTAAAGAAAAGTAAAAAAAAATTTATAAATTTAAAAGAATACACATTTAGTAAACTTAGATCACTAAATTTAGAAGAAATTGGGCTGTTTTGTTGAATATTTTTTAAAGTTTATTATTTGTTACGAGATATATTTTATTGTTCTCTTTTATAGGAAATGAGTGTTCGTCAAGCTTGTGCATCAAAGCCCATCGCTGTTGAAAATTAAATGCTGTTCTGTGTAACTAGTATTGTAGAAAGCATTTGTGAAAAATCTAGATTCTCATTTGTTGTATGATCAATTTCATTACCTTAGACTTGATAAGTTTGTAAGCTGGTTTTTTATAGAACTTTCAAGGTGTAGATAGGTCATTGAGAACATGTATATTTATTTATTGTAACAAAAACTGTCATATATACTCAACCATATTTTCATATGTACTCTGTTATATCCATATCATTCTACTTGTCTCAAGTTATTGTAAATAAATGGTATTTTTCTTTTTGTATCATCATTTCTTGAATTAGACTCCAAAAACAATAAAAAGTTCTTCTATTGAGATACTTTTCACCTGTTAAAAATTAGCTTCACTATCTCAATACCAAATATAGTGTGTTGCCGATGAGTAGACAGTCTACCTTGGGTTGGTTGATTTTTTAAAGGTGTGAAGGTTCATTGGCACGATACTGCGATATATAAAAGCATAAATTGCGATTGGACATTAGAAATGTATGCAGTTACTCCTAACTTAACGATGGAGTTCCGTTCCTACATCTGGTTGAAGAGCAAGTAGCTTAATCCTGTTTAGTCTGAGTAAAGAAGGGTCTTAAGGAAACAGTTACAATGACTAGTCTGTTTTAAGAAATTATCTAGAACTTTTGTACCACTGAATAATAAAAAAATTACATATTGTGGGGCCCTGAATCAGTAAGTGCTTAAAACAAATTTTCCTTAATTTTATTAAAATTTTGGCTGATTTTTTTTAAATCAAAAGTTTTATGATATTCTTCCTATACCACGCTCCTTCCCACACCTTTTTTTCTTTAGCTACGGAACAACCTCCTACATCCATCCCACCTTCAGAGGAGAGCCGTGTTTATGTTTTGATTGGTATATAATTACAGGGTGGCGACAGAACCGGGAAATCAGGGATTTCTCAGGGAAGAATCATTTTCTGGGAAAACTCGGGGAAGTTTCGTTTAACTCAGGGAAAAAGTTGGAATTTCGTTTTGCAAATGGCACTCATTTGGTACTTTTCCGTTAGCCATGCGAGCGCCACTTCGAATCAAAATGTCGCCAATTTTGTTTTCATTCCGAAAATGAGAAGTGTATTTTTTATGTAAACATCCAGAAAAAAGAGGTGTACACATTGTATACTGTTTTATTTAACCTGTAACGGCCGGAAATCCTGTAACTGAAGTCTACAGCCGTGCCACGTTCCGTAATGTCAATAATAGGAACGTTTAGCGCCTTGCGACTTTAAAAAATACTTACGGCCGGAAAAACCTGCTAAAGTTAAGCATCCGGTTCCAATTTAATCAAAATAAAAAAAACCTAGTTTGGCGATTTTGATTTGGGTCCAAAGTTGCGCCCGGCTACCGGAAAAGTACTCATTTAGATCATGCATATGTTTTTGAATACATATGTCTTAGAAATTCTTATTTTTTTTTTTTCGAAAATTTTCCAACTGTTGATGTTTTCTTTTCTGAAAAGTTTACGAGTTTGTATTGATTTATAGGGTAGTCTGCTGTCATAATAATACCAGCACGGTATTGCCCGTTACAGTTCTTTTCGTTATGGATTCGTCATTGTCAAATCGTTTGCGAACAGATCCAATCGGTGTGACGTCACAATCTCTTATGAAAATATAAATATTTAATTGAAAAATTATTTATTAAAAGAAAATCAAACGTATAAGGTATCTATTTGGTGTAAAATTTTCCGCAGATTTGAAATCCGTTGATATTTTCATTTTATTTTAAAACAATCGCTGAGACAGAAAAATGCACTGAAGAACGTCAGTCATAACTTTAATTATTTCTTTTGCTTCACCCGAATACGTTACTCTTCAAAACGAATGAATCTCGAATCAAACGAAGGTCATTCTTCTCAGCGGCTAAATTCGTATTGGAAAAAATATAAAAGTTACAATTTAAAAATTATTTATTTAAAGAATATATTTTTAAGTACCGATCTATAGTGAAATTTTCCGTAGATTTCAAATCCGTTGAAACTTTTATTCTATCTTTAACGATTGCTGAGATAGAAAAAAGCAATGAAAAACGTCAGTCATGACTTTTTATTTGTTTTGCTTTTACTCGAATCCGTTGCTCAGGAAATCAAAATGAATTAATCTAATCTTTTTAACCACGAAGGTAGAATTCTTCGCGGCGCCGGCGGCCAAATTCGTATTTGAAAAAATACAAAAGTTGCAATTTAAAAATTATTTATTTAAAGAAAAACATGTTTTTAGGTATCGATCTGTTGTAAAATTTTCCGCAGATTTGAAATCCGTTGAAATTTTTTTTCTATCTTTAACGATCTAGGAGATAAAAAAAGAACTACATAACTCCAGTTAAAACTTCATTTGTTTTGTTTGTCCGCTAAAATCGTTGCTGAGAAAAATCTAACGGAAAAAAATTAATTTAGAATATGTCATGTCTTTATACTGCTGCCATTCTAAGGAAAATAATAATAATTAAATTCCAATAAATTAATTTTTAAATGTTTTAGATTAAATTTTAAAATTCGGGCGCGATAGAAAAATTGCAAAAAATTCGGACCAGCTGTGTGCCCAATTTCACTATTGTAAGTGCCATAGATTCGCCTGGACACTGCGTACAGGACAGACAGACAAACACTTCCTTTTATAATAGTAGAGATGTACCCAGCGCTGGTGCCATTGACGGATTCAGGGGCTGATGGCTGCTTTTGCGAAAATAGTTAAAAATTAAATATTCTATCAATAACTTTATATTATTTGGTCTATTATGGAAAACAATAAAAATATATTTTACTCATCTTATTTTTATTCATCTATTAGTCTATAGTTTTTTAGTTCATCAAGTGTCAATTTTATTATTACCGAAGAGTTGTTCTGAGAACGGATTGAGAAACTCAGAGAATTTCATGAAAAATACTCTGGAAATCAGGGAACTTTAAACTTCAATTTTTGTAGCCACCCTGAATTAATTCTACAGTGCTCGAAAGAAGCGGATGCATTATTTTACAATCATTACAAGGTTTTAAAACATTAAAATTTGTTTCCCATTGTACAGAAGTTTTTCTCACATTTATTCATAATTACAGAGCAACTAGTTGCAGCTTGTGAAACAAATGGAAACTTCAGCCTCTGTGACAAACTGCTTTGTAAGAAAACCCTATTCAGTATTCCTGGTATTTCCTGATGTGGTTTCACTTTAAGCATAACATCGAAATGCGACCAGTCATCTGATATTTAATCTTGGGAATATGAATGCTACATGCATAATGAAGTACCACTTAATTCATATTTCCAATTCTGAAAGCATGTATGAATTACGGAAACGTATAACATCTTTGCCTTTATCTTTTTTCAAAAATGCAAAGCTTTCAGCTCAAATGTTTTCTTTAGAAAGTACATTTTAAGAAATTCGTCTACCTTCTCTTCACATGAGCTCGAAAAACTGCACTCTACACATGGACATGACAATTCTGAGATTTCACCCTCCTGTTTGCATATCCAGAAGATTATAGGCTACAATGATTCGCTGTCAGAACAGTATTGTATATATTTTGAAAAAAGAGGAAGAAAATGGCACTCGAATGTGCTGTTTAATTTTGAGTATTTAATATACCCAGGAAATTATGTCAATTCTGAGTAGTAGGAAGAATTGGAAGTTCTTCCTGATTACATTTCATTTATAAAATTAAAATTTTTCCCATGGGTTCCACAGTCTGGAGAAGAAAAAAAAATATTTATATTTTCGAGTACTCATTTTACTACATGGATTTACAGAAATCTTGAAGAATATAGGAAAAGTGAATGCTTTTTCCAGCTGATGGCTGTTCTGAAGCAAGCCATAAATGAATTAAATTTTTTGTTTTGTTTGTACCTGTGATTGAAGCAATTTGAAAATCTTGGGGGCCAACAATAGATAAAATTGTTAGCAAACGAACCAATGTTGAGGGAGATGATACAGTCACTGGAACAACTGTTTTGCGTATGTTTATTTCTTCCGATAGGTGTTAAAACCAGCCCTTGTTTCTACGTTTGGACCAAATTACCACAAAAACTTTTAAAATAACATCTATCTCAATGACAAAATATTTAACTTCAAAACTTATCGACAGAATTCCAAATTCTGAAAGTAGGCCTTGGTTTTAAATAAAGTAAGTTAATTTATTTTGTTGTTTATTATAAATATGTAATACTAGAGAGAGAGAGCCATTGCATGGCTAGCCCAGTGTTTCCCATAGTGTAAGCTATTAATCTGGTGTAAAATTTTTCCCAGATTTTAAATCCGTTGAAATTTTCAATCTATCTTGAGCGATTCAGCCGAACAAACGGTATAGTGGTTAAGGTGTTAGCCTCTAGATCGGAAGGTCCCCGGTTCGAATCCGGGTTCGGGCATGGATGTTTGTAAGCGTATACCAGCTCAGGTGTTGCTTCGTCATCTGAACATATATGGTGCAAAATTACGAAGTAATTGTTAGGAGCAATGATGGTCCTCCCACTGGGTGCTCCTTCACAAGTGGCCATCACTTCCGGCCTTGTAGTGGCCAATGACTTCGGTCAAATGAGCCCGCCATTAGAAAAAAAAAAAATCGAGCGATTCCGATTTTACGAAAAAGAATTAACAATCCTTGTCAAAATGTTTTTTTATTTTTTGCTCTCATTTCTCTGAAATGGAATAATCTGTGTTTTTTTTTTTGTTTTTTTTTAAGCGAAGGGTAGAAGATTCAATCTGTTTCACGTGACGTCACAATCTCCTGCGAAAATATAAAAGATGTATTCAATTTAAAAATTATTTATTTAAAGAAAATCATATTTTTAGGTATCGATCTAAAGTGAAATTTTTACTTTACCTTTTACGGTCTAGGGGATAGAAAAAAGAATTATCTTACGGCTGGAAAATCATTTATCCGCGCAATCAAAGCGGAAACGAAAAAAATAATTTTCGGAGCGTTCTCCGCGATGAAAAAAACTTGGCATGCTTCCAAGGCTGACGGCAAGTCACGTGGGTAGAAAAAGTCCATATTCGGGTCTTTCTTCTTTTCTCCTGAAGAAACGCGTTAAAGAACCCGCTAGAGAATAAAACTATTAAATTCATTAAAAAATTTTCTAGATTGAATTTTAAAATTCGCAGCTATCCAAAAATTGTAAAAATTCAGACTATCTGTGTGCCAAATCTCATTGCTGTAAGTGCCATAGAATCGTCAGGATTTTGCGACCTCGAAAAAAGCATACAGACAAACACTTCCTTTTATAATAGAGACTATTCAGCCGATAATTGTGTTTTACGTCTGCTTTTGATTTTACTGCACTTATCAAAATTTGGACAAAATGCCTGCAGAACAATTGCAATTGCTTGGAGTAGTGTTGCAGAACTCTTCATATAATTTCACACCTAGAGTTGTGGGGTAAGCAAGATGCACCAACAGAAAATGCAATCAGTATATTCAAGCATCCAGTTCGTCGAGTGAAAGCTGTATGCATTTGCTGGTGATGGTGTCTGGATCAATAATTGCCAGGACACACTGCATGTGAAATCCTCCATTTCATTACAATGCATCTGGGGCCAACGCTGATCCGGCTTCGAATATGTTTGAAAAGAGATTCAGGGCGAGGAAAGGGGTTCCCCCACTGGTAGGTCTGAGTGGTGTGTTCGCATAAAATATTTCCTCTTGAAACTGAACTGTGTTTAGTAAAAACTGCTGTGCAATTATATTACCTCGACCTTACCTTTATTTTTCTATTCAATGAATAGATGTTTAAAAGATACAGTAGTTCAGGTAAAGACCGTCGTGTACAAAGGGGGCTGTTGCACGTTAATTATGTCGTGGCATCAAATCTCCTCACGTTGACATGGGGTGCCAGCTCAGGTGTAACATCTGACAGTGGTTCAAAATTACGTGATGTTGTCCTCGTATCTTTCCCTTGTGTTGATCCTGGACCACCTCCAATAGTGTTCCGACATTAATTAAATTACACACATACCTATGAAATTTGAAATCGAAATTTGAGTGTTTGCTGCGATTGTTAAACTAAAGACGGAAGGGGCCTTTTTTTGGCCCCTCGCGTTGTTTCCTGTGATGTAACTATCTTGCCCATGAATTGAATAATTCGATATTTAATTATTTAGCTCATACTTTATGTGTATTTAATCAGTTTGACCTAGCTATCATAGAAGCACAGATATTAAACCGTTTAACTAGAAAGACGGGAGAAGTCCAAAATAGCCATTTAGCTGTGATTATTTTCCTTGGTGGCTTTTTTTCCCTTTGTAGCGACATTGAAAATGGTTTAATTTGTCTTCCCATCTTAAATCTTGTTGATAAACATTAAAACCCCTCCCCAATTGATTAAATATTTTAGACATTTCTACTGCAAATCCTTGGGTTTTGTATGCAGAAACTTAACAAAAAAATTTTTATCCTGCATCTTTATGAATTAAACGGCAGATACCTGTACAATTTTGATGTTCTCGATCAACCCGTAATTTGTGACAACATTTCTTCTGAGAAGTCTGGACCGTGAATAGAAGAATTGAAATCAATGAATATTTCAATAACTGATGACGAAGAGAATCCAGGACCTATCGAGATTTTAATCGGTGTTGACGTTGTTGGAAAACTGTTGACTGGACATAGAAGAGTTCTATCATGTGGATTAGTTGCCATTGAAACTGAATTATAATGGACTTTAATGGGTAACTCTACTTTGGATACTTATGAAAATGCAACAATGGTAGTAACATCGATGTTTGTAAAAGAAGCTACTAGCACTGACCACTGGAGTCTAGACGTTACTGGCATAACTGTTTCAAAAAAGTCCAAGGAAGATAGAGTTTCAAATCAAGGCAGAATTTTAAGAAACTGTTTCAATCAATGAAGAAGGGCGTTATGAGGTTTCTCTACCCTGGGCAGATGGCTATAGTCACCTTCTCACATCTCAGAACTTGGCGTTAAAAAGACTGGAGTCAACAACTCGAAAGCTTCACTCTGAAAATTTGTTCGATAGGTATAATAAAGTTCTTATAGAATAGAAAGAACTAGGAATAATTGAAGAGGTACCTACAGATGAAGCGATTGACTATGGACATTACTTACCACACAGGCCCGTAGTAAAAGAAAACAGTAGTACAAAGGTGCGCCCTGTGTTCGATGCTTCTGCAAGAGGAAATTTTGAACACTCTTTAAACCAATGTCTTGAGTCTGGCGCAAATTTGATAGAGCTTATTCCCTCGATTCTTCTCAGATTTTGGGAACACGGATATGGAGTCATTTCAAACATTGAGAAAGCTTTTCTGCAGATTAGTATAAGACCTGAAGACAGAGACTCTCTTAGATTCTTGTGGTGGAGTCATGGAGATGAGAAGAAATTAAAGATTTTCCGCCATTCACTTGTGGTTTTTGGAGTGAAAAGCAGCCTTTTTCTACTTGGATTTGTTCTTGACTACCACTTGAAAATATATTTGGAAAGTCCTTTCTTCAACAAGCAATTAGTTATGAAACTCCTCAGTAGTTTTATGTGGATAATGTCGTCACAAGTGTCGACAAAAAGGAGGAGTTAATAGAATTTATAAAAGAGTCTACAGCTGTAATGGCAGGATAAAAATTTAATCTTAAAGACTGGCAATATTCTGGTGATCAACAATCAGATGCAGTTTCCCCAGTATTAGGATTGTCTTCGAATCGATCCAAAGACACTTTGACTGTTAATTTGAACTGGCTGGAGAACAATGAATTAAAAGTGATCACAAAAAGAACCATACTCTCTGTAGCTCATAAGGTGTTCGATCCCATTGGAATGATTTGCCCAGTTTCCTTGTTTCCAAAGCTCTTGTTACAAAAAATGTGGAAAACTGGGATATCTTGGGATATGGAAATCGATTCATCAACAAGAGTGGAATTTTTACGCTAGTATCGAGATCTTTTCCTCTTAAGAGAAGTGTTCATTCCTAGATGGTTTCAAGCTCATGCAAGTGACAAGGAATAGATCGGCATTCACACCTTCTGTAATGCCAGTCTTCATTCTTATGCTGCTGCTGTGTACGTGAGGATAGAAACCATAGATGAAGTGCACATACAACTTTTGACTGCAATATCAAAAGTAGTTCCGGTAAAATCGATCACAATTCCACGTGCGGAGTTGTTAGCTGCAACGGTTGGAGCAAGACTGTGTACTTCAGTTCTAGAAGGACCTCAATGGAAAAATATGGAGTTACACTTTTAGACGGATTCTTCCGCATAGAGATGGATAAAAAGGGATCAGCCATGGACTGTTTTTGTCAACAACCGTGTCAGTGAAATACGAAAGCTGACCAATCCTGAAAGTTGGAGACACATTCCTGGCTGTGTTAACCCCGCAGACCTCCCTTCAAAAGAATGCTCTGCTAAGCCATTCCTAGAAAGTAGATGATGTTAGGGTCCTACTTGGCTTAAAGCATCTCCGTCAGAGTGTCCTTCTTTAGCAGTAGTCTTCAATGATGAATTTATTTTGAAGGAGGAGAAGAAAACTAACGAGACTGAAATAAAAGCAGTCACGGGATGTTTGATGACACACACAACAAATTGCGAATGGTGTGAATCATCGAATGAAGTAGATAATAATTTTTGCAAATTTCATAGAGATGGATGGTATTTTACATACTTTTCAAATTACGATAAAATGGTGCGCATGTTATCTTGGATGCAAAGATTTATTGACAGTTGCAAGAAGCCTAAACATTTGAGGAATTCTGGAGAATTAACATCTGAAGAATTTATGATTACTGAACAGAAAATAGTAAAGGGGGAGGGGAGGTTTGTGAAAGAAGAATCTTTTAAATCCTGATAACAAAAAGCTAACTACATTAAATGTGTACAAGGATAAGTCGGGAATTTTGTGGGTAAAGACTAAGATCATCTATAGGGAAGATTCGAAAAATTCAAAAATCCTATTGTTTTACCTTCAGAACACATTGTAGTTAGAAGACATCATGACAGAACATCGAAAAAATTCCCATGCTGGATCATCAGATGTTGTTGAATATTTTAAGAGAGAATTTTTGGATATTGAATGCACGAAAAACGATCAGATCTGTAATATCAAAGTGCGTGGTCTGTATAAGACATGAAAAAACAGCTTAGATGCTCCATCGGCTCCATTACCAGAAATTCGAACCAGAGATGCAGATGTGTTTGAAATCACAGGTTTCGACTTAGCAGGACCTCTCTATCTTAAAAGAGGTGTTAAAACTTGGATTTGCCTATACTCCTGTGCTGTGTACCGTGCAGTGCATTTTGAACTTTTGTCTTCCCTCTCGACTGAAACATTTTGACTGAGTTTTCGACGGTTCATTTCACGGAGATTATCAAAAGTTTATTGTGACAACGGGACCAATTTCTTTGGAGCCTCCAATTTACTGAAATCAGTTGTCTGGAATCAAATTGGAAAATTGAATGGAAGTTCAATCCACCAACTGCAGTTTGGTGGGGAGGCTTCTGGGAGAGATTAGTTGGAGTGATAGAAATTATTTTTAGGAAAGTTTTAAGTAAAGCTCACCTGTTTTGTGTGATGTGGAATCAACTATCAATGCAAGTCCTCTGACTTATGTTTCTGAGAATGACAGTGAACTTGTTTCTTTGTCTTCTTCTCTGTTCATACGAGATATACGACAGACTTGTGTGCCAGATTTCGATAAGGTGGATGAACATACCCTGAACAGGAGACTGAAATACCGTCAGAAACTAATGTCAGACCTGCGGAAACGATTAAAATCCGAGGTATACGGTATGTATCACGATGGACTTGATGCTCCAGCTGAATCGTAAATAGATTAATGTTTCAAGTGAATAAATTCTTACATTCGAACCTAGAGTAACCGGTGTGTTGCTCACCCAATAGGGGTCGATCTTGGATCATCGGCAATAGCCCGTTGTGATGTGATAGTTTACGTTAATTGCTTTTTGCTATGTGTTTGGCCACCATAATTGTATTTTAACTAGATCTATTGATTTTAGAATTTGGCATCACTTTGTGCAAGGTTTTCGTAAATAAATAAATAATTTTCATGCATGTGATCATTGTTTGGATATAAATTATATGTAATTCCAAAAGCAATGATGTGCAAATAAATCTTCAAACACCACATCACACACAAAAATTGTAAGTTGCATGTTTGCGATCCATTAGTTTAGTTTCATGTACCGCGCGCGGTCACAATATTGTTAAACCATACCCTGCAAGCGTTCTCAGTTTGTACTTTTCCGATTACTCCCGTAAAAAGGATTAAACTCTGTCAATATGTAAAAAACAAATTATTGACAGACAATTTTTGAATCTCTCCAACAGCGTTGTGTGTAATTGAAATTTTACTATTGGATACAAGAATCAATGATGCCTTTATTATTTCTGGAAATAAGCATTCTACTCGCGTCGTGTTTAGTCTCATTTCATTCTCTTTTGATGCAAGTTACTTGAATCAAATGTTATTAGTCAAGACGTCTGTTTTGGAATCCTTGCTTTATTAGCAGCAGCGAAATATGTTCATTCTGTCAAAAAAAGCAAACTTGCTGCGAAATGAAGAATACAATGTGCTTTTAATTGGCCACTGACAATTTCTCCATTAGAAAAGGTTTACAATGAAAAAGTAATGCAAAAAAAATAAGCAAAAGAAATATATTACATTTTATCATCATTGATATTTAAAAGTTTTTTTTTTCTCTTGTAACAAAACGCACAATTATATTTTCAAAGTTTAAACAGCTATTTGCACACCTACGTTACATTAATCAAAAATTATATCGCTGTAACTACATGTATTTCGATTTTTGAATACAACTAATCTTGAAGTAGAGGTCTGTAGAGTGCAAGGAAATAAATTGTGTTACTGCCAAAAAAGCCTTATTTTATTGTTCAGTATTCAAGCATTTTTCAGTTGTTATTTACATTTCGAAAACCTAGATAATTTTTACATTGTTTTGCAAAGCAATCTCATGGAGAGCAATTTAATTGTTTAATAATGCATATGAAACCCAGTTTTTAAAGTTGAACGAATAGGTTTTTCTTTCTCTGTCAGCACAAAACAATATTGTTAGCCAATTGTACCTTGTTTCGTAATTTCTAAGCCCTCTTTATACTTTATCCCTCATTGCCTACTGTGGTGAATCCCTTATTGTTGATGCATACTTAGTTTTGTCGATGCTTATACAGTCAGTATCGGTTATATGGTCAGCTCAGCGGTCCAGAAAAATCAGACTCATCTAAGCAGGGTGACCATATATGCAGAACAATACTACACTATTTAATTATGGCAGGATTGTATTCACCTATCAGAATATAGTGCTCATAAACAAATAATTAAACTTTCAAGAACATTTAAAAAAATTAATTCCATAAAAGGGTTCTCTGGAGCACTGAATCAAGGTTCACCCTCTACCGTTCAGATGGCAGGGTCTGGTGTCTGCCTGGAGAACGCCTCCTGCCAGAATGCATTGTGCCCACAGTAAAATTCAGCGGAGGTGGAATTATGGGTTGGGGGTGTTTCTCCTGGTATGGATTGGGACCTTGGTCCGAATTCATGGTAAGCTCAACGCCGAGGCCTACTGCACTACACGGTTAAGCGTTCTTTACTTTTCTTTCACCCTACACATTTTTCACCTCTGAAACAAAGAATTCTGTGGCAAGATCAGATAAAAAAGTCCACATTCATCAATGTTGAACACTTTTGCAGATTCATATCTTTCAAGGACATTTTTCTTCTGGTCATTCCCACTGTTGTCCCCCCCCCCCGAGAAATGTTACAACAATTACTATTTTTCAACAACAAAAAAATCCCGATAACCTCATTGAAAGGATTAAAAAAAAAAGACAATATAAACTGATAAACAGGAAAATTAAATGACTATATAAGCAGTGCGCTCTTTAACACATGTTCCCTATTAAGTTAGACAGGACTTAAGAAAACTGACCATATAGATGGTACTGACTGTACATGATATAAATGGCCATCAAAGGATCCCCTTGTGTTTGACTAGTTTCTCAATATTGATCCTGTCCAAGATTTCAAAAATTGTACTAGGATAAAAATAATTACAAACATGGATCAATTTATTAATGGTATGCATTTAAAAAAATCTGATTTTTCTGAAACAACTGTGTTTAATTAAATCAATTTATAAAGTGTTTTTAGTGATTTCTTTGCATCTATCTTTGTTCTGTTTCAGGCTCAGCCATGGCTTTAAAATTATTGCCACAGCTCTTAGGAACTAAAAACATTGTTGGTGCCTTGTGTATGCGTATTCAACCGCATCAATTAGTATATCAATCTCAACACGATTTTCATACCAGCAACATAAATTTTAAAATAGAAAAGTGGCCAGATCAGAATGATTGGGTTTATCCTCCTCAAAAACCTGGTGAGCCTCGAAGACCAGCTGTAAGTAATTATCTGTTTGTAAAAGCTTTAAAAATCTTACTCAATAAGAACGAGAAATTAGTTATTATACAGTAAACTTCTGATTATACGGTGGGTGTATTATCAGCGGTCACTTTGTGACAAAATGTTGTTGAAAAAGCTTCAATCTCAAATAAAAATGTTGTTTTGATAGAAAAAACAAATGCAATTAACTTATTATTTTGTGAATAAGCAAATAAACACACTTTTAAGTTCAGAAATCTAATGTTTATTAATTCATAATTATATACATAGGCACACTACTATAAATAAAAATTGTTAAAAAACATTTAGCCATTTTGCGTATTACCAGCGAAATTCACTTATCCACAGGTTGCCATGCCACTCATTTCCGCGGATAATCAAGAGTTTACTTTATTTTCACTGCTTGCATTAGATTCTTGTCTATTTCAGTAATTGGGTTATATTTTACTTTATCCATCTCTTAGCATTAACCATTAAACTATGTTAGCAATGCTGTAGTATTTTTTCCCAATTCATTATAATCTCCTTGGAAAAGGAAGTAGGGTAAATTGACTGTTTTTCTATGAGCAGAGTATGAAAGTTCTTTCTTCTTGACAGTAATGAACAACTACTTTTGGTTAAATCAAATTATACCTTGTATTTGCAAAATTGATATCTAATCAGCAGCAGCCATTACCATTAACTTGGCAATGAAAATTGAAATCATGCCAAGACTACCATTAACTAGGATTTTACCACTAATTTAATTCATAGATGTTATCAAGCTTTTAGAATATAAAATTGTTATATTGGGCTTAATTTATTGGATGGCAATCATATGGCATTATTATAGTATTTATTTCCAGTTTAGATATGTTATGTATGGTAATTTTTGCCATGACACTAAGTGCTGTTTAAAATAATAGATGCCCTTTGGTTTATTTGTAGCAAAAATATATGTTCATGATGTAATCATTTAGTTGTTTTCAAGTGTAAAACTGTAAGTCCCTCGGCAAATCAAGATAATATGAATATTGGAAAATTTAGATTGATAACAAGGCCTCCATGGGTCTTAACCCCTTAAAACACGAGTTTTTTCGAAAAAACTGGTAAAAAATTATCAAGTTTTTTTATTTGACAGAAAATGAATATATAGGTATAGAGTAAGTTATTTTTTGCAATTTCAGTTGTCGGGGGTGACTAGGGAGCGGGGTAAAAGTTATGGCTAAAAATTGTTTGGTAAAAAAATACCATCGCTGAAACTTTCTGATAAATTGGCATATTCAAAATCATCAGTCGCTCATTATCAGATAACTTTTCTAAACAAGTTACAAAAATACTTAGTAAAAATTAATTTATGGATAACTGTTTATTTTTATGATATTTAACGCAATAAAAAAGGATATATGTATTACCTTTTCCACTCCAAACAACTGCTTTATAACAAAGAATTCCTAACAAACTTATAGCTAATCATCAAAATGCACCACATGGTTTACACAAGAAAAATGCTGTATAGTGGTGCTATCCATCTAGGGTAAATAAAATCTAGCCTTTCTAATTTTACTAGAACAGATCTCAGATGGGTATTAGAAATAAAATAACACAAGATACAAGATCGCCTGTGTGCGACATGGGCATGTGCAAATTTGCTGGTAACTTTCACCCGCGTCAGACACAGGCAAATGTGTTAAGGGGTTATAATGGCTTGATTTTTTATTTTATTATATAAATGGCCTTTAAAAGCCTTAATATTTGCTTTATGTTAGTAAAAAAGCCTTTTTGTTTTACAAAAACTGCATATTTCATTTCACTACATTCAAATGTAATGATCGATGACATGTGACCTTAGACAAGTATGTATGTATTATTGGATCTATTATATCAAACTATAGAATCAGTGAAAGTTTCTTCTACTTAAATTTATGTAAATGTAGCCTTGAACTAAATAAAATAGCTTTTAAAAGACCCTAATTTTTCTTTCATTCACAGTGGAGACCCTGGATAAACTTGTGTATGAAGTACTATCCCTTTATTTCTTTCTTGCTTCAGTTATCACCAATTTATTTTCCATTGTTTTGTCTCATTCTTAGTTTGTAAAAAATCTTTAAAAACCATAAAAAAATAACTGATGATTAAGAAGTGTGATTTGCAGGAAAGGATTTAAAGGGAAGTCGGATATTTTTTTGTAACAAAAAAGATTTAGTTAAGAGTCACCAATAGAGGGCACTGATGACCCAAAGAATGAACACAACAACTGTGCATTCCATTGATTGGTTTTGCAACAGTTGTTCAACATGACCTCCAGCATATGGTATGGCTCAACTAAGGTGGCTCACGACAGCTGAGTGCAGCCAGTTTGGATGGATACCATATACCTCACGTTAAATGGCAAATTTGAGTTCCACCACTGTGAAGGTCCACTTTAAATAACCCCACTGCCAGAAGTCCACCACAGTCATGTCTGGTAACCTCAGGGGCCATGTGATCTTGCAGCCTTGAATGATCACTTTGGTTTCACCAAAGCCATTTAAAAGGAACAGCAAAGTGGGGTGGTGCGCCATCCTGCAAGAAACTTTCTGAAGACAACACACTTTCGTGTACTACAGGTGCTCTTTCATCACGCAAACGAGTAAGATAACGCTGAGTAGTCTTTTCCAGCCAGATACTGGGCAATGCTCTTCAAAGAAAGGGCAGGCAATGAAATGAGATACCATACCAAAATGTCCCATTGGTGAATGCAATGACTGCGTTCCGTACCTACAGGAATTAAACATCGCCCATATACAAGTGTTTTGATATTCCCATGCATTATAATGTGGGTTTCATATGTCCAGAACACGTTAAATAACCAGTGGTTCTCATTTCATTTTGCTGCTTCTATTCCCTCTGAGCTGTATCTGCTGGTAATACTTTATGCAGTGACTGTAATTTGGCATGAATACAGATGCAATATACCCTTGAAGGATGCGTCGAATCAACAACTTAGACATGGCCAACATCTCTCCAGTTTCAGGAGCATTGCTGCTCACCATACACAATTTCAATCTGTATCGTCGATGATGGTTTCTATAGCAGTGACATACCCCTCCCTCAACGAGGGTCTTCCACTTTGTGAATGGTCCTAAAAATTCACTTTTTAGGGACATCTTCCACCAGCAATGCTTGTTCTATTTACAATAACATTCTCCCAACTACGCAATGCTGTTGAAATCAAGAGAAGAATACTCCTTTTTCCAGGTCTTTGATTGCAAGCCTGATTTGCATACATCTGCTAAATATCTTGTGTTAGAGCTCCTTATTGGTGACTTTTTTAACTAATTTTTTTTAAATCTAACCTTTATCTAATCCCTTTCGGGCAAACAGCACATCTTTTATTTATTTATTCTTAACACACTCAGTTAATAATGGCGTATGTTTAGAAATATAAAAGTTGTGTTTGAAGAAACTTTCAATTTAGCAGTTGATTTTAAATACTACCTTAGCATCAATCTGAGTGACAAGTTTATGAATAGATTTATATCCATTAGTGCACAAAAAATGTATCAAATGGGTAAAATTTTAAAGTATAAATCAATTTTATCAAGACATTTATGTTTCAGAAATAGTAAAACAAAACTTGGAAACTGAAATGGAACAAGCTTGCAACCTAATGCTGTAAAGCTAAAGCAAACATCAGCATTGAACCAGTCAATCAATAGGGTTTAGATTAGAAAATTATTTGTTTATAACATGTTGCTACTGAAAGAATTTTAATATCCAGATGTAATAGTTTAACCTTTTTTTTTTCTATTAGTGGGTTTGCCACTACCGAGATAACTTTAAATATTCTCCAAAGAAAATGTGGTATGTTGCTTGCTTGGTATGTATGATTTTCACTTTTTCTTTCAAAAATATTGTTTGAATTTCTAAATTACTTTGTATTTTGTTTCTATTGTGAAAATATATAATTTGAAATTCGAGAGCCAATCTATCCAAATGCATCATATCTCAACAGTGTATAAGCATGCACTTAGTCACCAATTTTTATGCTTTCCAGTGTTAATTTTCACTGTTTTTGATTTACAACTTAATTTTGCATAGAGCATTGATGATATGACGTATACATGTTTGGTTTTAATGCTTTATTCAATCTTGCTGCTGCATTATTGCAATCTTCACTATTACACATTGAGTCTCCCAAGTTCATCATTCAAAAGTATTGTACTAGTTACTGTAAAGTGAAACAATGAATCATACGAAACATGAACTTTCGCAGTAGATCTGTTGCTTCCATTCTGTGTATTGTACTAGTCAACTGTGTCTTCAGGTATCGAATAAAATTTTTATAGGGAATAAAGTTAATTATTAATATTCAATTATCTCTGCTTAGGATGTCATCACTTTGTTGTACTAAATTATCTCAAACAATATATATTCCCTTTCTACTTTGACTTGATGTTTAAAATACGAGTGTATTTTGTACAGTAAAGTTTAATTTGAGTGCAACACAAAGGTCACAGTAGATTGAATAGAACTTGAGAACATACAGTTTGTCGGGACATATATGATGTTATACATTGTAAGTTTCAAGATTTAAGTTAAAGCACTCAGAAATCGAAAGCTAAATGTAAATAAACACTGGAAAGCAGAAATATTAGTGACTAAGGAGAACACATTGCATAGTTGTGATATGATGCATTTGAACAAACTCTGATGGCCTAGTCTAGTTGCCTCTCAAAGGCTTATATTAATTCATTCAGTTTCAACAAATGTGCTTATATCTTTTAGGCATCAATGTGTTGTTTTTTTTAATTGTTTTTGCTGAAAAGTATTAACTACCACTCATTTTTGAATACATTCTATAAAATCTGAAACAGCATACACACTATCGGTCTTTTTTGAACATTTGATTGCGAACATCCTGTATGGAATCATATTTAATGGTCAGAAAGTTAAAAAAAGATTGAAAAGTTCAAGAAACATGGTTTGTAAATTCTTTGGACATCTTCTTTTGAATATGCGCAATGATTCTAAACTTATATTTTTCACAAGTCTCTAATACATATGGTTATAGCTTTCCTTTGCACATGTAATTAAAGTTGGCATTTTGAATGGTAAAATGGATGATAACGTGTTAAACAGTGGTCTTCAAACATTAGGTTTTAACAATCAAGAATACTTTTAACTTCAAAATTTAAGTAGGTTTTATCTGACTATAAAATTCTGTTGCAGATAGCATAATTCAGGATTACTTTTATTTGCATTATTTTCTTCTATTTTAAAGGTTCGAGGTTTGTCAGTAGATGAGGCTATTAAGCAACTATCATTTGTACCATGGAAGGGAGCACTAATTGCTAAGGAGGTAAATAAATTTTTCCTATTTAACCTTTAGACTATGGTCGTTACAGCAGTTGTACAATGACCGCATGCCAAGAAAGAATTACGGTTGAATTCTCAGAAGTTTCAAAATTGTTATTGTTTGTCATTCACATGATGGATATTGAAATTATTACAAAATAGCTCACTGGATAGATTTGTCATCTTGTTTCAAAGCTAAGGGGTTGTCTAGAAGGGCAATAGTTCCAAGCACAAGGAGCGCCCTCATGGGCACATCTCCTTTAGGTGTGTATGGGCTTCACAGACCCAAGATACTCATGATCTTTTCATGAGGTTTAGTAAACATGAGGGTCGAGCTCCAGGGATCATGTGCCATAAAATTCCAACCCCAGTGTCTATTTTCAAAAGCAGTTTCAAGTTTACTATTCACATATGTATTTTTCAAATGTACTTACAAAATTAGAAAGTAGTTTTTCTAGGAAAAACATTTTGAAAAATTGCTTTAGTTGTAAGCACAACATTTTTCTTTTCCAGTGCTATGCATGTGAAGTGAATGGTCCTTTATGTACTCGCATCTTTTGAATAAAATGCCTAAAAGTAAATTTATTTCATGTATCACTGCAATCTCTTCAAAAAGCATTAAAATTATTTTCTCGCTGATGTATGAAGCGCAAAACAAGATAAGGGGTTCCTTTTCTTACTTCGTCTTGGAGACTTCACTTCACATGTATAGCACTGGAAAATACTGTGCTTAAAATTAAACGCATTTACAGAAGCCACTGACAAAGCTTAGCGTTATACAAGTTTTTATGCATTTAGCAGAATTTGCAGGATTTAGTAACTTATTTAACGGAAAATGCACCTTAAGGCCCCGTGCCACATCCGGTTTCTCAACGTGCGTCAACGCAAGTGCGGTCTGAGATACATTAAAACTAACACAGTAGTGCACACATGCCTCCAGTGCTGCACGTCCAACTTGTGTGCAATTTGTACCGCAGTTCCCCATGGCGTCAAACATGCGTCTTCATTCTGAAGTATCTTGTTTCCATAAATAAATTTAATATAAATAATAAATGGTTGTATCCAGTAATGTCTATTTTGTTTCAAAAAGTACTTTTTTTACACCAAGTAAGCGAAATGAAATAAGTTTTCTTCGATAGAATATTTATCACAAATGGCGCGAAATGAGTACTTGCATCATTTCACGGTTAAGTGTGCGTAGTTGGGTTTCGGTGCCGCACGTTGAAAAACCGGATGTATGCACCAGGCCTAAATAAGCCCTGGTTCCTCTAATAGGGAAATTTGATTTTCATTAATTCTGTGCTCAGATATCAAAATGTTATTAGTCACTTTTCCCAAAAAATTGAGTAAGTCCCATCCTGGAGTCTGGTTTGTTAATGTCGCAAGTCTTTCTTTCAGTTTATGAGAAAACAAAGGTTTTAAAATTGTAATAATTCAAAAACCATGTCTTGAATCTTAAAATTGCTGTCTTGAAAATTAAAAACAAGTGACTTATAACATTTTGCCATCGGAGCACAGAATGGTTCTCCGATGAGTCGTCTTTTTTCTTAACATACCTCATCTTTTCTCCCATCAAAGTATAAACTTGTTATATTAATTCTTACCTGTATAAAGTTGATTTTGAGTTCATTGTAATACTTGTGTCTAGCTCTATATACTTAAGCGCTTTTGTTAATAATATTCATACAATTGTCTTCGGTTACACATTGTAAGACTGCATATGCTAAAGCTGCTGCATCCCTGCCTGAAACACTATACTGATAACACACTCATGCAAGTATAAAGGTTTTTTTTACTAATTTTTATTTGAATTCATTTTATTGAGATAAATATTGATCAATAAAATGCACATTTATACTGGTGATTTTTCAAGTAACAGTTACATTTCAGGTGATAGAAGAAGCTCAAGAATTAGCTGTAAAAGAACACAATGTGGAGTTTAAGAGCAATTTGTGGGTTGGTAAGTTGTATTAATTTTTCATGAGTAAAAGTATTTAGTCAAATGAAATATTTTGCTATAATTTTAGTCGTGTTACTAGAGAATAATATTTAAGAAAGGTTGTTCGCATATTAACTATTGCTACATATGCAGTTGCTCGTAAAGTACTTTTTTACCCATGATCATAATGGTGATCTGGGAACACAAACAAATAGAAGCGAGTCTGGAATATCAAGATTACTAACTCACTGCACACTAATAGTATTGCATGCTCTCTATTACCAGTGTGGAAGAGTTAGTTGTTAGTTTGCCAGACAAGGATATGCTGATGTTGCTTGTACACATTTCCACGCCTATCGCCGTCTACAACCTTTGTTACAGGGAAGGCAAAAGAGGAATATTTATGTTCAAGTCATATACAACAACTTAGGACAAAAGCATGCTTCTGCACTGTTTGGGTTTCATGCTATTACAATATTTCGGGCAGATTTTTGCTGGAAGAACCAAAGATTGGTGTTTCAAGACATTCATGGGTTGTGATGATGAAATCCTACCCTTTATCAATGCTTGGAAATGTTATATATTGATCTATCCTCCAACAGTATACTCACAGTTGGAACACTTTGTCTGCATTTTGTATTGCTCTCAAACTCGCAAAAGTAAATGAGCTCATGTACTCAAATCGTTCAGCAGAGGGAGAAGACCTTCCAATAAATTATGGCTCACTGGATCCCCACATTCATCGGGCACATCACGTATCAATGATCTGGAAGAGAGCAAATGAGAATCGCCCATCACCAGATGAATTTAATTGGACGTTTGATGTTGATTCAAATCTAATCACTTTTATCCAGATCGGTTTTTGAATGCACCAGCTCTAGAGGCTATTTTGCAATTCATTTTGTGTGGATGCAAAAGTGAAAGAAAGTATAGTTGCTGCAATTTATGTGAGTTTTCGGTTGCAACAATAAACCTAACCAAGAAGGGTTATCTGAGGATTTTGACAAATAAAATACTAGTGTCATTAGATTGAATGCTTATGAAAAGACTTTAAATATTTCATAAATGTTTTGTATTGAATTGCATTGTAGGTTGATTTGTACAATAAAACAAAGAATAGATGTTCTGCAGAATATGTAGCTTAAGGATAATAAATTACCAAAAATAATATATTTTTGATAAGTTTATGTTGATTTTATTTCCTTAGTTGTTTTGGACCATAAAACATTTAGACACTTGTGTAATTTTACCATAATTACCAATGAAGATAAGAAATACAGTGTACTCCCTCTTAACCAGCCACTTCCGATAACAATTTGGCCGGTTGACCTGTTGTTCCCTTAACATCAAAATTATTTTTATTCAGGGTGGCAACAAAATCCTTGCAAAAAAGTTCCCTGATAGTTCTCACAATAATTTCCCTGATTTAACAATTCCCTTAAGAAATGTTGTGATCCGTGATTGGTATCGATATACAGTATCCACACAATACAATTTTTAAATAGGATCAGAGGGTGTAAAAGGATCATTCTCCACAAATATTTTGTATTTTTTTTCTCTACAGATATTTTAATTGGTATTGTAAGGGTTGGAAACCTTAATGAAACTCTTATAATTGCAATGGAAAAAACTGGAGAAAAAATGCAAATTATTTTGATTATGAACGTTTTACATCTGATCATACATTGTCATACTATTCATCGAAACCAAATGCAAATATACATAAAAAATTCTACAAAAATGTAATTGCAAACAAAAATAATTAATTTAATACATTAAAAACATCATTTGTTACACAGATTTCAAATTGTATCCCACAAGCAACCAAGACCCTGCAGCTGCAAAATAAACGGTGGTTTTCGTGGTGTTAAAAAATTACGACGCTATGGTTCTTTATTCGAATTACAATTTTGGCGAATACGATTTATTCAATTCTCAAAAGCACTCGTAATCGCGCATCTCTAAATAGGACAAACGATAATAGTAGCCGTTTAAATTGTCAAAATTTCCCCGATTTTTTGTAAACTTTGGAAATTTTCCCTGAGATTTACCCAATTTTTCCAGAAATAAAAAGTTCCCTGAGAATTCCCGGTTCGGTTACCACCCTGTTATTAGTACAAAACTAAGTATATAGCCTACTTTATTGTAATATGATATGTATAATTAAGAAAACTTACCCTTGAAGAACTTTGTTGGGAAAAAACTAAACGCATGTTACTGAAGGCTACTGTATTTATAGCACATATAATTGCAGTAGACATATTAGGCCTTACTAAAAAAGCCATTAAATCTCGCATTGAGCACAGTACTATACTGTAAATATAAAAAAAAAGGCTCTAAAAGTAATCGTCGATTTGTTTCTCGTTCGTTTGTGTGCATTGCTCTTTTGAAAGTGATGTCACATTATTTTTTTTACAAACATGTCACCTGGAGAGGATTTTTCATGCTGTTCAACGTAGGATGTTACTAGCTCAAATGTTGCTTTTGCATGGCTTACTTTTTCTACATCTTCCTCTTCAACAACTTCATTTTCTTGATCAGCTTCACCAATAACTGCTGGCACTATAACGTCACTTAAAAACTCGTTATCAAGATCGTCAGGAGTAACCCATTCATTCACATCTACTGCTCCAAGACCATCACATTCAGGAAGTTTCTGTAAATCAATGAGTAGATTGGTGTCATCAGGTTCACATGTCTCTGTAGTATTCTACGCAGCTGTAGGATTATCTTTATTTTCGATAGCTTCCAACACACTTGGTCAGTTTTCTCCAAGATTTAGTAAACATGGTGTTGGGCATTTCTTCATAGGCCTTAGCCAACATCCTTAATGTTTAGTCTTCAAGGCAGCGATTAGTCCCGTCTTTTCATTCAGCTTCGAGAGGAAACACATCAACACCACAGTAAATCAGCAACTGAACTAAATAGGCTATAGACATGTCGCGAGAGGTCTCGTCTCGAAACTCATGGTAGCGGTTAAGAGGGAGTCCACTGCACAACAGCAGCTAGTTTTAATGCCATCTTGAATTTTAATGCAATTTTAACATAGAAAAAAATGCAACCCTAATTTTTTTAAAGCTTTTTATACCTTTGTGATATCTGGCCGCTGTTGGCGATCATTTTAGAAGAGTTCTTGGCAACCCGCCTCCTGAATGGAAGGGTTGTCATAGAGAAAATGGCATTCGGATATTTGCCTCAGCTGAGAGAGGCTGTTTTTGTTTTTAGAGGTGCGATGTACTGCACCGGACGAGATGATGTTCGTTTTTGTAAATGCTTTTATCATTTAATTAAATTGTTATTTTTATAATCTCGTGCTTGGTTATTGGAAAGAGAAGAACATCCCAACCTTATTTTAAAATCAGTTGTTTTTGCTTTTACCAAAAAGGTACGCGAAATGACAAACGGGCATACACTAAAAAGTAGTATTGGCTATTATAAGACCTATTGCTTAACTCAGTATAACGTCAATGAGGAATAAAGTTTACTACTTTTTCTCAATGCATCTCTAAAATGTAGATAAGAATTTTTATTCATATGATTTTTGACTGATGAGATCATTTGACTTTTGAAACAAATACTAATCGTGCATAAAAGTATTCCCAAACTAAAATGCACCTGGAATAACTTCACAAACCAAGCCAGATTGGAATGGAAATTGGTATGCTTATGTAATGAAGATTATGCCAGTATTTTCTAAAATCGAAAATAAACAGATAATTCATGAATTTTAAGGAACTCTGATACATTACCTCTATTTATAATTTAACTGTGTAGATTGTGTTTTAGATGTGTGGATTCTTGCTGTTTTATTTGCATTAACCCTTTACTTGGTACATTTTATAAATTGTGCTCAATTTTTTTACCTTAAATATTTTGTCTACACAAGCTGTACTTATTCTAAATGATTAAATTTAAATCAAACCATACTTTCTCAATTTTTGGTTTTCCCAAGATTAATATTTTCTTTTGTTTCAGCTCAGTCATTTGCTGGCAAAGCATTGATCCTCAAAGGATTGAGGAAACATGCTCGTATGCGCTTTGGTGTCATACATTATAGATATTGTCACTATTTTGTCCGGTTGGTAGAGGGCTCACCTCCAAAGCATTATTATAAACCAGAACTCACTGGACATGAAAAACTTCAAGAATATTTTGATGAACTTAGAGCAAGAAGAATTCACAGAACGCTATGATTTTTTTTGTTTAAATAAAACTTTAGTTCACAATAGATGTTATAGAATGTCACCAACTGAATAAGAATATTTTAATCAGCTGATATGTTCAAGCAATGATACATTTTAATACAATATGGAAGTACAAAATTGTTTTATTACATTACAGACTGAAGCAAAAAAAAAATTTTTTACTAAGAAAATTTATGTTTGTAAAAGTTGGTAAATTTAGTAGCTGGGCCAAAACAAACAAATGTGCATTACATTTCATCCAGGAAGTTAAAAGAAACAGGATATAATCCATTTAAGTCAAATACAAAAAAATAAACCCATGTAATTGCACAAACAGTTTTATTATCTAAAATAGTGTCATACCATCTTATTTTATTTGCTACTACACGACCAGTGAAGTAATAAACTATTTTATCACAATTTTAATTTCACTTGAATACACCAATCACATACCAATCTTTTATCTGCAGGTACTCATCACTAGGCATTTGAACCTCTAAAATTCTGATATGCCTGTAAATAAATAAAATTTAAATTAGAAGATTTTTACAATGTATTTGAAGTATCAATGTGTATCAAGAAAGGTAGAATAAAATTTCTGTATTAGTATCATAATTGATGAAATTATTTCCATCTGATTAAATAAGAAGTCTAAAAATTTAAGGGAACAAAATAACAACCATAGTTTTTTCAATCCTGATTTTTTTTTAAATAAATCATTATGAAAGGATGGAAACTAATTGCTAGTATAGAAATAAATTCTGCTCAGTTAAAGTTAAGCATGAAAAGTAAAATAATTTGATAAATTCTTACTTTTTGACGGTTGCCTCTGTATCCTGGTCGTTTAAAATTTTCACTTTTGTTAACTATCCAAGGTCCTCTTTGGTTTTTATTATAAACATTATGCCGTTGCATTGAATTTCTACCTCCCCTAAATTTTAAAGAGCTCCGATTTCCCCTAGAGATGGAATTCACATTTTCTCTGGAGTTAAAAGAATCCACATTATCTCTAGAATTTGAAGAATTTATATTTCCTCTAGGGTTTGCAAATTGAGTTTTGTTTCTCCACTGTTTCCGATTTTGAGTACGATACTGTGTCTGATAAGATGTATTAGAGTTATTTCTTCGCATTCCAACATTATTAAATGCCACAGAATCATCCATTTCTTGGTCTACATACTTAGCTTCAAAAGAGGAATGAGGAGGGTCACGTCTGGAATCTGGTACATGGTTTTCATGTAGAGAATTATGCGGAATTCTTCCAATGTTATTGTTAGCTGAATTACCATGTTCGTACATGAAATTTGTCGCAGAATCGCCTCTACCAGCTTCCATGTAAGTGTTGTAAGGCTCAACTAGGGATGAATCATGCCTAGAACCACGAGTGCTTGCATTTCTAGGATAGTTATTTTTGTAATGTCGACTTGCATTTGGTCGATTTCTTAAATTCTGCCTGGGAGTATTATACGAGTTGAATTTTGGAGAGTGATCCTCAGGGTAAACATTTTGAAAAGAACCACTTGAAGATGGAGGAGGACCTAACAAACTGGGACGATCAACGGGTGGAGGAAAGACAATATTGGGGAGATTAAAATGCCTATCACTTGGTGTTCCAAAAAGACTATTCCGATTTCTACTTCCATCAGGTGGTGCACAGAGTTGAATTTCCCATGGATGCAACCAAGGTTCAATGTTATCAGTTTCAGGGTTTGATTGGAACCTCGTTTTGTAATTTTTTGATCTGTCAGGCCAGTTTTTCCTCCCTGCCAAAGTTGGTTTACGAGTTCCAGTAAAGTGGTATTTACTTTGGTCAGGTTGGTGAAATAATTTAGGTCTTATGGTAGTAGTTTTAATAGATAGATTCAATTCTTTCCTTGATTCAGATGCTTTTGTATGCTCATCACATATTTTATTTTCTGGAAGACCAGGAATCAATTTACTAATATAGTCATCTGCTGGCCATACAGTTCCTTTTTTAGAACGATCTAAAGTGGCAAGTTGAAAGGTAGATTCTCCAGGAGCTTTCAAATTATTCACTTTAACAACCATAATGTTGTTGAATGCATTTAAATCTGAGGTAGTTATTGGGCGTAAACATCCATCTTCAGGAATCATCATCTTGCGAGCTTCAATGATCTACAAAAATTAAACCTTATGTTACATAGAATATAAGTATTTTTAACTGAATCAAGGATTAAGTTAGAGATGATTCTTAAAGATTTCTCAGAAGATTATAGCAAATTAATTGCTAATTTTAACCACATTTTATTTCTCAATAATCATTATTTTCATATACACAAAAATTAACTTTTTTTATTTGTTGATAAGTTGAAAGAATTAAGCTTTCTTCTACTGTCTGCTTGAGTAATAGAGTAATTAATTGTTTATGCATGCTGATCAACAAAAATAACCTTTTGACAAGACTTGTTAGAGACAGGGCAACTTAGTCTACCAAAAATAATTATTCCAGAAAAGGAATTAATTTTAGTGGTAGCTAACCAGGTTCACCACATATCAAATGAAATATAGCTTGATAGAATATACAAGGCATCTTTGACCAAATTACATATTTTATTCCTAATCTAGCAGGCCAGCACAGCATTGCCCATGACAGTTCTTTTTGTGTTTTTACTGATAACATTAAAAAGAGGACAATTTTGAGAATGAGTCCCACCTTGACCCGGTGTTTTAAGGATTGCGGAAATAGAAAACCTAAAATAGTACTTTTTGAGTTCATAATGAATATCTTCGTCTAATGCAGCCAAATTCATATTGCAAAAATATAAAAGTTACAGTTTAAAAATTATTTATTTAAAGAAAATCATATCTTGGGTAAAATTTTTTGCAGATTTCAAATCCATTGAAATTTGGACTAAAGAATAAATAAGAAATAAATGCCTGTCAAAATTTTTTACTTGTTTCGCTTTGCTGGAATCCTTTGTGCTCAGGAAATGAAAGGAAAAAATAAATGTCAATAAATTAAGTTTTTAAATGTTCTGGATTAAATTTTAAAATTCGGGCTTTGCAGAAAATTAGGACAACATGTGTGCCAAATTTTATTACTGTAAATCCTATAGATATGTCTTGACACTACACGCACACTTCCTTATTTCTGAGTAGATACCAAAACACAATATATTATGTTTCTTGGGTTAAAAAAAAAGTGTACAGTAAAAAAACCAGCATAAATTATGCAATAAGGCATGAAGTTTTTTAAATTAAATTTTACCTGTTCAAAAAAAATCAAGTTTAACCTAAACTATCAGGTGGAATAATCATCAAAGGTAGAAACTCCTTCTGATCACTTGTGTGCAAGACACCCAAATCTTTTTAACGAATTCAGTTGAAGGTACATGCTTGAAATAAGTGACTTTTGAACTTCCAATACTAAAGGAACAGATTTAGATATCCTCTGGTTCCAAAATCAAAAACTTATTGGGAGAAGTAAAATAACAATATACAGGGTTAGAAGTGACCATGACCATATGATAAAATATATGATTTTTTTTTACAAAAAATATAGGACAGTAAAGGTGAAAATCGAGAAATTTTGTAAGAGGCCACTTACGAGCAACGTGTACACGAAAGTACTAGGTATTCCTCAGCTCTCTTTCTCTAGATTGCTTTGCGTTTCCCCCCTAAATTCCAAATACTACAAATGTTCCAGTGCTTCTTTATTTTGTAAAATTTTTTACCGTCTACAGAAAACCCCTCGTAAAATCAGAGATTTCACCATATAAAATAATGTTTTTAAGAAAGTGTGGGGACTGTAGCAATATTTTTCAGTCTCTAATTTTAATTATTCAGTGGTGACCCTTAATTTTCACCTTGGACAGTAAAAAAACTATTACAAAATATTAACGACAACACATTTCAATAGGTTCTATTTCATGCAAAGAGCGAACTAAAAAGTTTCCTGAGAATTCCCAGTTCTGTTATCACCTTGTCAAATATTGAAAGAAATTTTGAACAATGTATCAGAGCAAAGGACAACTGTATTTCATACCTATTATTTGAGGTATTCAGATCTAAAACTTCTTGGTACGTTTTAAGTGACAACTTCTTTCTCAAATTTCAAAATTTTCTGGTTTAATCTTCTGTAACTCTAGGTTTCTTTCGCATTGGCATTTTTATCACCAAATTTGCTTCTTTTACTCAAACACTAAATCAACAACATATTGCACAAATTTGGATTCATCTATATATATAATTCTCTTACGTGGCACGCAAAAAAGACGTTATTTGTTAATGCGTTTTGGCAACATTGTACGATTGTTTGTTTACAACAAGGCATCGCGCATTAGTTGAATTTATAAGCGTTATCGGTTGAAATTTTATTGGAAAAAAAAAATAATTTTAGTTGAGCTGTTGCAATTTATAATAGAAATCAAAGAAAGCGGAGGATCTTTTCAGGGCCGTTTTAAAACGGTCCTTTTCAGGGCCAGCAATTATAGTTCAACAAGACTCTTGCACTACAACTTTCGGCAACAAACTCAATGAAAAAGTGTGCGTGGTTCGAGAGCTGGAGAAATGTACGCAAACAACATACTGGGTATTCAATTTCCAAAGATGCGCTCACATTTCGAGTACAAATTTACTCAAAGTTTTAATTTGAATTTTGATTTTAGAGGTACTGTATATATGTTTTCTGTGATACAGGAATTTTAGATTTGAAAAACATTTTTTTGGAATAACCGATTTTGTAAATAATCCCGTCTGCTAGGACACATGTCTTCATTGATGCGAGCGAAGCGAGCATAGGTTCGCGCAGAGAAACAATGAGGATTGGGAAGCAATCCTCCGGGGGTTGGCGAGCAGGGGGCGGGACCCCTAGTTTTTATATAAATCACTTCTGTATTAACACTTTTGGTCACACATTTTAACCGATAACCCTAATTATTCAGTGACAAGCCTCAACTCATCCTTTTTACAAGTTAGCGATAGACATTGCCACCACAGAAAATCCCCTAACTACACCTTCCTAGCAATACACAGTGACAAACAGCTATAGGTAACTTCAAAACTTGTACTGCACAATGAAAACAGATGTACTTACGATACCCTAGTTTCGAAATCAACGATCACACAAAACGAAATTATAGTCACCGATCACTACAATCTGACAATACAATTCAGTGTTTGCAAAAACCAACCCAAACATTTTTTTTACACACACGAAACAGTGAAATATTCAAATTCGGTTAAACTATACATTAAGTTAACATTACCAATTCACAGCAAAATTTCACTTTTCTTCTTGTCACGAACAGTACAAAAAAAAATCCTTTTTTTTTGTGACACAAGACTCAAAAATAGGGTAATTAACTCAGAAACTTCAAATTTCGCGATGAAAACTTTTCGTATAAGAACAAAAGAGCACTGTGCGCGCGAAGCGATTCAATTTTACATTAGTGAAGAATTATAAATAAAATCTATGATGCCAAATTGAAGAAACGAAAGTCTGTGAAACCCCGTTCACTGTAACTGGATACATAGGGCGCGTTCGTAAACAGAAGCGGCTCAATCCCATGATAGTACTTTACGCAAGTCCAACTTGATTGGCTAGTTTCACGGGCTTGGCTTCACTTGGATATCTCGCCAATCTGATTGTTGCAGTAACCATTTGATTTTGAATATGCGCGTTGTTTCGTAGAAATACAATACATACACTAGCGCCTCAGCTCCGACCAAAGAATGCACAAATAGGGAAAAGAAACCCAAATGTGCAAACTGTGGACTAGCTCACACAGCAAATTACAAAGGTTGCATTAAGTGCCCAAAACCAAGGGTTTTTACTAACAAACCCTTTCAACCCACTTTTACATTTGCGGATGCTGTAAAACCTACACCACCGCCAGCAGCACCTAGTCATGCGACGGTTAACCAAGCGAGATCTGACTTTCCCCGGATTCAGGCCGGTACTCCAAATATTCCTCCCACTGAAATATCACAGCTCTTTGAACTACTGCGCGAAATTAAAACAGTAGCTAGCTGTTTTCCAAACTTAACAGACTTGTTAACTGAGCTGAAAAGCAAACAAGCACCGATTGACAAGTTTTTCACGCTTGTCAAACACATTCAATAAATTACTTCATGTTTAGTACACCCATAACCGGCCTGAAACTGTGTTTTTGGAACGCATGGAGGCTGCGTAGTAAAATCCAAGAGCTACGAGCCTTTGTAAAAGAGCACTCTCCCGATGCCCTGTTAGTACAGGAAACTCTACTTAAAGGTGATGAAACCGCCTCACTGCCGAATTATTCCTTCCACTCAACACCCAGACCCATTGGCCACGGTGGTGGCACTGGGATTTACATTAAACACTCTATCTCGCATTATAGAGAAACAACACCTAGATTACACATAATTGAAGCCACTGCAGTAACTATCAGAATTCACAACCTCCCCCCCCCATTACACTTATCTCCACCTATATTAAAAATCAAGCTCCAATCAATTCCACACTGGACATTGAATCCCTTCTTGGATTGAATTCCTCAATTATCATAGCTGGAGATATGAACGCACATCACACCCACTGGAATTGCAGCAATACAAATAAACAAGGTAAACAACTCTATTCTTTTGCGCAAAACGCAAGACTAGATATTGCTGCATCCGATACACCCACCCGTTATGGACCCACTAGTTCATCGGTAATTGATCTGGCTTTGATAAGGAATATGCCTTATCAAAGATCAATTGATTCGCTCCAATAGCTGTCAAGTGATCATAATCCAGTTATATTATTCTTTGATACACAAGTGCCATCCATCCCAGCACATCAAAGCTTCCGACCGAATTGGAAGAAGTTCACTGATTCGCTGGACGACATTCCATACACAATACCCAATATAAGTACGAAGGAGGAGTTAAATCTCTTTGCTTCGCAAGTCACCGACACTATCACTTGTGCTTATCAAGCGACAGGACGTGTCGTGCACTCGGAACAAGGCAGTCCCTTACCATCCCAGATTAGGGAATTAATTAAAGAGAAAAACCGAGCCAGAAAGACTTGGCAACGAACGCGAGACCCAACTGACAAGAGACACATGAATAGGGCACAGCAGAAGTTCAAGGATTCAATCCAAATACACACGCAACAGTCTTGGACTAATTACATTACTTCACTGTCTACAGAGGATTCATCCCTCTGGAGAGCAGTGAAGAAATACAAAAAGACATCCAACCGCATTCCGCCCCTCTTGGGCCAGGCTAGCACTGCGTACACTGACATTGAAAAAGCTGATCTATTAGTTGAAAACTATGAAAAACAGTTCACCGAAAACACCAACAATGACCCTGATACAACTAATTTTGTAAATGACACTCTGACAAAATTCTTTAGCACTACTCCCACTGACTTTATTACGCCTGCCACACCCTCGGAAGTCGTTGACTACATCGGGAAGACTAAAACCAGAAAAAGCCCTGGAATAGATGGGCTTTCAAATTCTATGTTGAAGAAACTCCCTTTGAAAACCGTCTTCATTATTACCCACCTTATTAACTGTATTCTGTCGTTACGACACTTCCCTCAACCATGGAAAACAGCTGTTATTGTCCCAATACCGAAACCAAACAAAAGTAATTAACAACCTGAGAGTTACAGGCCAATTAGCTTGCTCCCAGTACTCAGTAAAGTTGCTGAGTACATCATTAGTACTCGGCTTGAAGCTTACTGTAGTGAATTAAACATTCTTATTCCTGAACAATTTGGTTTCAGAAAACAGTTGTCTACAACCCACCAGCTACTTAGAGTTACTGAGCATGTGTTAGAGGGATTTAAAAACAAAGAGAGCACTGGTGCAATCTTCCTTGATGTGGCTAAGGCTTTTGATAGGGTTTGGATTTACGGATTGATACACAAATTAATTACATTAGGCATTCCTGCCTCTCTCATAAGACTTCTTTTTTCCTACCTGACAAGTAGGCATTTTGTCGTTCGAGTCAATAAGACCCTCTCTACTACTCATGCCATACAGGCTGGCACACCACAGGGTTCAATACTAGGACCAAAATTATTTAATCTGTACATGAACGACATTCCTCGAAATCAATCATCTATGCTTTGCATGTTTGCAGATGACACAGCCGTGTTAGCCAGACATCATGATTCTACAGATATCATGAATACACTAACAAACTACCTACACACACTTGAAACCTGGCTTACTGCTTGGAGAATTAAGATAAATGTTGACAAGTGCCAAGCGACATTTTTCACTAGGAAAAGAGTTATTCCTGACCCCCCTGTTTTCTTTAGTAACCCAATTCCTTGGTCCAAAAATTGTAACTATCTTGGAGTCACAATGGACTCACAGCTTACATGGAGACCCCACATCTACACCCTTAAAAATAAAGCCACAGCAGCCAGGAAAACCCTTTACCCCCTAATTGGCCGAAATTCCATTCTTTCATTAGACAACAAGTTGCTCCTTTACAAAACCATGATTAGACCAAAAATCAGCTATGCCAGTCTTGTCTGGGGATATGCAGCAAGAAGTAATCTCCTTAAACTTGAAAGTTTTCAAAATGATACTCTACGTAATATCAGTGGTTACCCCTGGTATTACAGAAACGATAAAATTCGAGAAGATCTTAAAATTACTGAACTCAAACAATTTTTCAGTAAGCTTGCTCATAAATTTTATGCCAAACTCGAAACTATCGATAATCCCGCAATTCAGCAAATCCCCAGATACGACCCCCGCCAAAGAGAATTTAAGAAAAGGCCAAGAGCCATTCTTTATCTTTAATTTTATTTAACTTTTAACTTTTTGATTATTTAATGTAAAATCAGGTCATTTTACATCGGCTGTTTAACTAATCTTGTCGACCCTCTGTGACCGCCCCCCACCTGAACCATCCTTCACTCCCATTGGACAATGGAACCATACATTCAACCCTATAAAGTTCTGTTAAAGCAAATTTTTCTTCAGTATCCAGTCTGTTCCTGCAGAAGGTAGAGGGCCTACGGCCCAGGACCTTCGGTCACCCCCCTCCAACGCTCGACTAGCGCCTCAGCGTACAGCGCAAGTGTCCGACAAGTTAACTCTGATTTGCTCCTCTTCTGTTGGCGATTTATCTCTTCCTTTCTGCTTTCTTCTTTTCTTTTCAGATCCATGGCTATGGGTGGGTAGAGGTGGGAGCCGAAAATTGTATCCTTTTATTATATAAGTTAATAATTATATAAGTTAGTGTTTTATGTATGCTTTTTGTTATATCAGAATGGTCCTAAGCCAGCGGTGGATACGACACCATCATCCTAAAGCAAAGGGGACGGCAGAGGGACGGGAAAATATCAGCTGGTAATGAGTTCAGGAGTGGTTCTTAGATTATTTATGTAAAATCAACGGAAGCTTGGGAAAATATAAAAAGGGTATGAAAAATTAGGAAAAGTAAATTAGAATGAAAAGGAATTAAATTGGAATTTTTTTTTTAATAATTTGGAGGATCTAAAAATTCTACCGCCAGCTGGGTTCGAACTCGGGAAGTCATACTCCGCTAATCTGAAGGAAGGTGACTTTAGCCATTAGGCCATCGTTGCTTCACGAAAAGGAGCTCTTTAAAGTATAAGTACCCTGAATATAAGTTGGCAAGAAATACTACTAACAACCATACAACATATATATGAGGAGCAAATCAGAGTCAACTTGTCGGACACTTACGCTGAGGCGCTAGTGTACGTATTGTATTTCTACGAAACAACGCGCATATTCAAAATCAAATGGTTACTGCAACAATCAGATTGGCGAGATATCCAAGTGAAGCCAAGCCCGTGAAACTAGCCACTCAAGTTGGACTTGCGTAAAGTACTATCATGGGATTGAGCCGCTTCTGTCTCAACGGCGGAATAACTGCAATTCTGCACTGTGGTTACTAATATTGCGCATGCCTGTTGCTGTGACGTAGAAAGAACATCGTTTTTGACGACTATGTAGTATTTGATCCATTTTGCCTTTGATAAACTGCCATAAAAGGCAATCCTTTTTATGGAATGATGAAGTATTTTTCCTCCCGTTTTCTCGCCTTTCAAGATTCTTTGTGTGTGTTGTAGTGATGGGGAAAATGACTCTTTTCAGGGATCGGATCGGAACCGCTCACTCACTAAAAAGAGCTAGCTCTTTTTGATGACTCACCGCTCCTTTGAGATATATAATAATGTATATAACGTATCGAAATGTATACAATATGTTTGGGCCATCGAACATCCCTCGTTGTCACGTGAACGCATGTGTCCAGACGAAGAGGCGCCAAGCGTGCTTGAAACACCCACGCACACAACACTTGAAACACTCACTCATCCAGCAATTGCGCAGTTTACCTCTAAAACCAACAAAAGGAGGGAGACGGGGCCCGAGGACGATAGGCATTGCAGCATATGGCTGCTAAGCTGTAAAATTTAATTGCTAAGGCATAAGATGGCCCAAAACCATGTCAATTCATATAACTTTGAAATTGTCCATAAAGAATAAATTACTTTGAGGACACTTCTACTTTTGTAATTCCCGTCATGAACCCGTTGAGATTACAGAAGTAGCAATTAAAATATCCAAACACGTTAAAAATCTCATTTTTGACCAAGAATTCTAAAAAAGTTTTCGATTTTATTGGATAGAGTATTTATTTGACTTTCCAAAACATATTTAATTTTTTCTCTGTTAATTACTTGAAGAAGTATTAAGATTTTAATCAAGGCGGGAAAACAAGAAGTAAGAATGGAAAACACTGGAAATGGCCATTAAAAGGCCAAAAACATGGCAAAATCTAAATTTAAACCTTACTTTTTTTTTTGCAAATATAATTTTAGAAAGTTTTTTTCAAATATTTAAATGGTTTCTCTTTTGGAAATGGAGTGAACTTTTTTAAAGAGAAGGAAGAACAAAATTGTTTACACAAAGAGCAAACGCAAGGGAGCAAGCGATGCACTTGAAACTACCTTTAACTCTAAATTAATATTTTTGCATTATTTCCTCACTTCAAATGTTATAATACAAAAACTTATAACTGGATTCTAGTAAACTTTTGAGAGTTTGTTATTTATAATGTTGTCAAGTGAATGAACTAGAATAATTATGCTGAGTTCAAAAGTTTCTAAATTATTACTATTTATTTAAGAAGTAGGACTGTAAAACTATAAAAAATCTTCTATTCATTTTTCCATCACTTGTAAAATTGTTGTTTATTTAAATATCCTTTTATTCTAGTTCATTCCCTAGAAATATGCATGTAGTTTATTTTGGTAGCATCATTTTTCAAATTGGTTGAATAGATTTTCATGTAGCACATTTGAAGTTTTTGACACATTTCTTTAAAATTTCATACATAATTATCATTATTTTACAAAATTATTAATATATACTTTTAATATTTATAGCCCATTGCTATTGTTTAAAACACAAAACATAAAAATATCATTAAAATGTTTCTATACCACATTAAAAAAAAGTGTCTTGGACGTGTTTGGATACATTAAGATTTCTTTCTAAAACCACTTAGTTACCAAATGAGACTTCCTAATAAGTTAAATGATATTTTAAAATCATATAATAAAAATATTAATAATTTATTGAAGTACTTAAGATTTTTAACTATTTATTTTAAGATATAGGTATATAATACCCTCGAATACTCGTTGTCCCAAAGATTTTCAAAATCCAAGTCCCCTCCCTTGTCTTTTAATAAAATATTTTCAAAATGCCTTGTTTTGTGAAGGCAATGCAATAAAAACGAGTTACGTTTAATTTAATTTTGTGTAGCTTTATTAAAATGATATCACTCCCGAGAAATCAAGGTTATTATTATATTAATGTTAAGTGAATAACATAATAACTGTTAGAATATGTTTTAATAACAACCTTAAGACTAGTTCTAATTAGTGCTAAAAGGCGTGATATGACTTAAGCCGTAAAAACACCCTTTCAATCTAAAAATGAATTAAATTTTAAAAAATAACATTTATGATAATACATAGATATTTAAACATTTAAAACTTCAAAAAAGTAACAAAAAGCTAGGGAGCGCAAAAGAACGAATGCGGTATTGACTCTTCGAGAGAGATAGTTATCGAAAAGAGCCAAAGAGTTAACTCCTTAAAAGAATCAACTCCCAAAAGAATCAGTGAGCGCAAACGATCGAATGCGGAAATGATTCTTCGAAAGAGCCATATCTCGAAAAGAATCAACTCACAAAGAATCGACTCCCAAAGAATCAACTCCCAAAACGAATCACTGAGCTGGTGATCGCATGCGAAAATGACTCTTCGAGAGTGGAAGCGCTGATTGGTTAAAAAACCATTCACCACTCTTCAGCCCTGATTGGTTAAAAAAGAGCTATAGCTCTTTTTTGACGAATCAGCGCTCGCTCACTCCGTCAAGAGAGCTAACTCTTTGAGTCAGCTCCTGAGCGGATCGCCCATCTCTAGTGTGTTGCTGGGTTCCTTGTTTATGGGGGTTGTGTGGAAATGACCGCGCTCGCGGGAAGAAATGTATGGTTGTATTTATGGCGAAGTTTGCGGGATGGAATGGATAATAACAAAAACCGAATAAAAGAGCACTGCTTTGCTGCAAAAATCAACAAATGAAAAAAAAATTGAAAAATATGAAATGCGTTCCTGGTCAATTTCAGGAAAGCTTGTCATAAAGCTAATATATATATATATATATAAACACCATTAAGAACAAATATAAAATAAAAAAAAGATTGAAAAAAAAATTTAAATCAAACCTGCAGCAGCAGTCGGGAGACCGGCAACACAAAGCCAGAAGATCGCATCAAATGCCGCAACTCACTTAGTTCAAACCGCCAACACCAATGACTCAGAGGAAATGACGAAATAGAAATAGTCATCGGTGGCGTAATTGTTGATAATAATAAATCAGCTTCATCTTACTTTATTACTTTTCTTGAAGGATTTATTTGTGAACAGTGAGTTTTATGGTAATAACATATTAAAAATATAATAAAACACACTGTCAGAGGAGTGCGCAAAAGCTGCAACTATGTCTGACTGGTAAATACTTATATCATTCAAATACGTAATTTAATGAAAGATCAAAATAAAAATAAAATCATATGTATTAAACACAGAAAACGAAAGTTAGAAGAAAAGTTAAAACCAACCATGCAAGCGCGCTGAAAGCTGCAGACATTGCATGGCAAGGAATATATTTTTCTTAAACAAGAGGAAATTCACAAAATAAAAACCAAAAGAATTTTATTGAAAACGAAAGTGTTGGTGGATCAGGGCGTCATCAGGGTTGGTTTTAACTTTTCTTCTAACTTTCGTTTTCCCTTTTGTTTTCTGTGTGTTTAATACATATGATTTTTATTTTTATTTTGATCTATCATTAAATTACGTATTTGAATTATATAAGTATTTAACAGTCAGAGATAGTTGCAGCTTTAGCGCAATCCTCTGACAGTGTGTTTTATTATATTTTTGATATGTTATTACCATAAAACTCACTGCTCACAAATAAATCCTTCAAGAAAAGTAATAAAGTAAGATGAAGCTGATTTATTATTATCAACAATTACGCCACCGATGACTATTTCTATTTCGTCATTTCCTCTGAGTCATTGGTGTTGGCGTTTTGTTGAATTAAGTGGGTAGCGGCATTTGATGGGATCTTCTGGCTTTGTGTTGCCGGTCTCCCGACTACTGCTGCAGGTTTGATTTAAATTTTATTATTTCAATCTTTTTTTTGTATATTTGTTCTTAATGGTGTTTGGGGGAGTTTTTGAGCAATTTCTTAGCATTTTGCGGCTCATATTAGTAGAAAACACCATTTTGTGTTGTATGGATCAGGCTCCTCCCTGATGACGCCCTGATCCACCAACACTTTCGTTTTCAATAAATTCCTTTCGGTTTTTATTTTGTGAATTTCTTCTTGTTTAAGAAAAATATATTCCTTGCCATGCTATGTCTGCAGCTTTCAGCGAGCTTGCATGGTTGGTTTTAACTTTTCTTCTAACTTTCGTTTTCTGTGTTTAATACATATGATTTTTATTTTCATTTTGATCTTTCATTAAATCACGTATATGAATGATATAAGTATATATATATATATATATATATATATATATATATATATATATATATATATATATATATACATATATTTAGAAATTGGTTCAACTGATTAGAACTAAAAGTCAAACTTGATTCTTGAATAATACGGTCATTTGGAAGAATAAAAATAGAAAAGTCATGTTGAAATTTATAGTAATTTGCACAAAATGTCTTAAATATTTCTCATGTTTTGTTTGTCTTCGAAACCATGGATTAATGACATTGAATTCTTTAAGAAGAAATACAAGTTTGCATTTTTCTTTCATAATAGGGTAAATTTGTTTATTTTTAGCCACTTTTTGACACAGAATAAAAAAATCTTCCCCGACAATTTCAAAATAATATAAACGCCATCCATTTAACTGCTCACTTATAAGTTTACAGTGTAATAATTTTTCAAAATCGCATAACTTAAGCACAAAAAAGGAATAGTATAATTTTTTTAAATAAACAAATCAAAATTTTTATTGTTTTTTAAATTCCTGTATAATAACACAACAAAAGAACATCAAATAGTTAAAATCCCTCAAATTGATGACTACATTTTGCTGAGCACTGCTTTGCTGACAAAAACAGGTTTTGAACAAATAATTCATTTCGTTTGATAACCAGGACTGAATTCACTTGTGAACAGTTGAAAAAAAAAAAATCATTTTTATTGTAGCTTTTTGCTTGAGGGATAAATTGCAGTTTGGATATAAAAAAATGTACGTTTTGAAATTTCGCATTTGTTTGCTATACCTATCTACCATTTGAGAGCAATGAGTATTATTAGTTTTAATAAAATAAGTTTCTGAGAAAAGTTTTTTATTTTTTTTTTATTTTAAAGACCCTATCGTAAAAGTCAAGATTCTCGCGATTGGTACCAACAATTTCAGATTTTCCCCTATATTCATAATTTAGTTGGATATCTCTAAACATCGAGCTCAGTAAAAGTGCATTTTGATACTTGATGAAGCATTTATCACACTATGGAATCATTTCGAAAAATAGATAAAGTACACTGCTGGCCACCGTTAATGCAACACCCTGAAGGAAGTATGCAAATAATATGAAATTTACAACATGCATTAGCGGAGGTGAGATATGCAAATGATTAGAATTTCAGCGCAGACGCACATCACGCGCGCCTGTGGCGCCACTTCAAAGCGCTATTTAAGGCTTGTAGATTTCGACGATTTCAAGTACGGCAATTGTGTTTTTCTTGTAGTTTAAAAAAAACGATCAATTATGCCTCGTAGAAAACAGCGATCATCTTTTGATCAAGTATCCGAGTTCGACAGAGGAAGGATAGTGGTCTACCGAGATTGTGGATTATCTTTCAGGGAAATCGGTAGTCGTGTTGGACGAAACCAAACAACTGTAATGCGGATATGTGATCGTTGGATGCAGGAGGGTACGACGGACCGACGTGTTCGATCGCATCCACCTCAGTGCACCACTTCACGTGATGACAGCAGTGTTGCAAAGGGTGGAAAAAACCCGGTTTATTCCCGGGAATAAACCCTGTTTTTTGGGAAGGCAATTTTGAAAACTTCCAAGAATTTTGAAGTTTCGGGAATTTTGAAAAAATTTTATGTTTTGTCTGGAAAATTTTAAAACAATAATTTTTTAGAAACTCCTTAATAGTTTGTAACAGAAGCTTCAAACGTGTACTCTTTTTGGCGGGCTCTAACATCTGTTTCCATTGACCCTTTCAATTTTAGAAAATTTTCGTCTTAAAGAAATAGAATAACATTTATGCCTAAATTTTGCCATCTTGCAATTTACAAAAATTGAAAGGTAAATATTAATGAGATTTTGTGGATATTACTAGTACTAATAGGCGCATGCGATGACAATATTTTTGAGCTCAATTTTTTTTGTCAATGAGCCATAAGAACAAACTTTTTAAGTGAACCCTTGTGTGCATTCAAACCTTTGCATAGTTCTGACTATATATTCTGAACCTTTGATTAATTCTCTGGATTGGCTGTTTCTTATTTATATTGTCATCGTTTTATGCAAATTGATATCAAAGTGAATTAATAAGTTTCTTTGACTAGCTCTTTGAATGTGATTATATTCTAATTTTAAAACTTCAATTAGCAATTGATAAAGCTATCTTCCCAACATAAAATCAGGTATTTACTATGTATAAGTTTAGTTGGAAATTTAAAAATCTAATTTGATATTTATTGGAATTCTGAGCATTTTGTTTTTAAATTTTGATTTTGGTGTTTTTACACAACAGTTTCATGCATGAACTAGAAACATTGAATTTCATGAGTTCAGATCACAATCTATATAAGTAATATACTTATAATGCAAACAATGCTAAGAGCATCTTAGTGAATTTTAACCTGCTTTGTTTTGTACTTTTGACAACTTTTAATTGGGAACTCAAGCATTTAAAATTTAATTTAGTGTTCTATTTCATACTAATGGAATGATTTGTGTTCCAGGTAATGGTGAGACCAACTTCAACAGTGTGGAGTCATTACACATCAGAGTTTGGTCATGGCAATAAAAAGACTGCTAAATGCAGGTATTGCCACAAGAAGTATCTGGTACGAAATGCTACTAAGATGGCAAAGCATTTAGAAAAATTCGTTAAAAAACCTCAAATAATGTCTTTCTCTATATATTCTTTGGCAGATGCCGATGAACCTTCAGTAATTGTGGGGTCCCAAGAGGTGATAACGGAGATTGAAACTATGTATATGGATCCAGAACTATCAGAATCTACAAGTAGATCCTCTTGATATTGCGTTGTTTTTTTCAGCTATTAATCCCTCATAAAAGGCTTACAAGTGCTGGTGCCAAATTGAATCATCAGTAAAGTAGAGAGTAAATTGTAACTGCTTTATATAAAGATAATATGAAATGTTTACAAAAAAATTGTTTTTGATGCAAACATTCATCTTACTTTTTGCTGCTAGGTCTCGGAACAAAAACATCACATCAACATTCATCTGGATTTGGATATAAATGCTGATGTTGTTTATACAATAAAAATAAACCGATATTTTCTACCAAAAAAGAAAATTAATATTTTATTGAAACAATTTTCCAGGTTGTAGTTTTATATATATACGGGGTTTTCTCTTTATAGTTTTACTTAGCATCAAACCAAAAGAAGCCACAAAATGTGAAAAAATGGTTGGTTTAATTTATTCCCAATGTTCCCCAAAGTTCCGGGTTTATTCCCCAAAATTCCTGTGTTTATTCCCCTCTTCCAAAATTCCCGGGTTTTTTGCATCACTAGATGACAGGCATACTGTGCGTATGGCAGTGACGGATCGCTCAGCCACATCACGAACCATAGCATAGCACATTCAGTCTGTAACGCATCATCCAGTGTCTGCGCGTACCATTCGACGCCGTTTACAGCAGAATGGTCTGTCCGCAAGACGTCCATTGCTTCGTCTACCCTTGACGCAGAACCACAGACGTCTCCGCCGCCAATGGTGCGATGAAAGAAGGATGTGGACGGCAGAATGGAATGAAATTGTCTTTACTGACGAGTCACGCTTCTGTCTGCAACACCACGATGATCGGATTCGAGTCTGGAGACACCGTGGAGAGAGGATGCTGAACAGCTGCGTTATGCACCGCCACACTGGTCCTGCACCGGGTATTATGGTATGGGGCGGTATTGGATATCACTCTCGCACTCCTCTGGTACGCATTGCCGGTACTTTAAACAGCCAGCGCTACAACTCCGAGGTGTTGGAGCCAGTTGTCCTTCCTTACCTTCCCATGCCCACAGCCATATTTCAACAGAATAATGCGCGACCACACGTGGCACGCACTGTCCAAGGTTCTTCGTCAATTGCCAGATTGAATTGCTTCCCTGGCCAGCTCGCTCTCCGGATCTTTCGCCGATAGAAAACATGTGGTCCATGGTTGCACAACGATTGACCCAGATTACATCCCCAGCTGCCACGCCAGATCAATTTTGGCAACGTGTGGAAGCTGCTTGGTCTGCTGTACCCCAAGAACACATCCAAAGTCTCTTTGAATCAATACCGAGGCGTGTGGCAGCGGTGATCTCCAACAATGGTGGCTACTCTGGCTACTGATTTTCGCAGGAACAACACTTCACAGAAGTCTATAAATTTAATCATTTGATACTTGGTCAACATGTTATATACAAAATAAATTTTGTTGTGATATCTCTTGTCTTTCTTGGTGTTGCAATTTGGGTGGCCAGCAGTGTACTTGGCACATATAGGTTTGACCTGTTTTGCAAGTGCCATTACTTGGCTGGCACATTAAAACCACATATATAGATCATAATGTTTTAATCAATTTCATCGAAATATTCATTTGCTTTCTTTGTGTAAATATTTGGTTACACTTAAGCGTTTGTATGGATACGTAATTATCTAAATTATTTTTAACGTTTTGATTTTAAGTTGTAAAAATGAATTAAGCAAACACCAATTTTTATTATTTGCATACCCCAAAGCAATCAGAAAAGTATTAAATCAAATACAATAAAATGTGACGCGGAAGAATATATTTATACCCATTTATTTCTTTACGTTTATTATATTTGTGACCTTGTTATCTGTGCAACGATAAAAGAGCTTATCTTATAATTTCAAAATAAAAATTCAATGTTTCGGTAAGATTAACCCAAGTGTCTAGCGAAATTACTTTTTAGAATATTCAAGAAATAAAGTCAGAAAATTGCTAAAACGTATTGAGAAATAATTCGTTTTAATTTTTTATTCATTTTTTGCCTTTTTAGTTCAGATCCTAAGTATACGTTTCAAATTTTAGACATTTTGCATTATTTTTTATAATTATTCTTATAAAAGTATCAGGGCCATGGTAACCCGGTTGGAAGAGTAGCGAATTAGCAACTCGAGGTTTGCGATTTAGAAACTCGATCTAAACAATAGCCCGTTGTATTACCTCATTTTCACGTTAATTATAATACCTACCTACCATTTCCGGCGTGTGTGTGTGTGACTTATTCCACAAGGTCTAGCCGCCGGCTAGACCAGATCTAAGAGACCAAAAGTCACGATGAAGACTAAAACAAGCAAAGATCTACCATATCTAAACATCATCAATGCGGGTGTTAAATTTTTGGTCACGATACATGTATTTTTAAAAATAAACTAACCTATTAATTTTGAACTTTCTTATCATTTACCGTCATGGAACCTTCTCTTCATTTAGAAATACCTAAGCAAAAATAAGTTAACTATCTACCTAAGCACACGTTGCTAATATTTGTGTCTTTAGGTAGGTAGTTAATTAACGTTGGGGATTAACGTAACTGGTGCAGGATCAATCCCGAAGGGAAAGACCACGTTATTGGAACCACGGTCAGAAAAAATAGAATAGACACATTGAAATTTGTAGTAATTTGTACAAAATGTCTTTTAAATATTTTCTATGTTTTGTTTGTCTTCGAAACCATGTATTAAATGACATTGACTTTTTGAGAACAAATACAAGTTTGCATTTTTATTTCATAATAGGGTAAATTTGTTTATTTTTAGCCGCTTTTTGACACATAATAAAGAAATCTTCCCTGACGATTTCAAAATAATATAAACGCCATCCATTTAACTGCTCACTTATAAGTTTACAGTGTAATAATTTTTCCAAATCGTGTTCTCAAAATCACATAACTTATGCACAAAAGAGGAATACGTACAATTTTTTTAACTAAACAAATCAAAATTGATTTATTTTTTAAATTCTTGTTTAATAACGCAACAAAAGAACATCAAATAATTAAAATCTATCAAATTGTGAAATATTTGCCAAATTGATAACTACATTTTGCTGACAAAAACAGGTTTTGAACACATAATTCATTTCGTCTCTCAGGGTTTGTATCGTCATCTGACCGTGGTTGAAATTTAACTAGTGTTGTCCTCGTATCTTTCCATTGGGTATTGACCCCGGACAGTTGCCAATAGCCCGTTGCCCTTCCCTGGTGCGACGTTAATCCATTACCTTTACCGAGGGCCGCACAATTTTGAGCCACGATGAGCTGACGAGGTCAACACCGTATCAAACTCTCCAAGCATCCACGCCAACGTGACAACATTTCATTCCACAGCATGAACGTGCACCAATCCCCTTTGTACATTACTGTCTTTGAATGGATTCGAACTCGCAACCCTCCGATTGCAAGTCCGTTACTTTTCCAATTGGGATAACTCGGCACAAGTGGGTCGGGGCAGCAAAGCACCAAGACCGAGACTATCAAATATGCCGAATACCAGATTTGCTACACACCCGATGACGACACATTTCGTACCGTTTGACAATGCATGCGTTAGGATATGTTTGTGGAGTGTCCGATAGACTGGTTCAAGCTTGACCTGAGTTCCACGAGCGCAAGGGCCCGTGTCTCCGGTGACAGCGATATCGACTGCTCACGTTCAGGCTGTGTTCTACTTGCCACTGGGTACTCAACTCCCGCACTGTGCTCTCTCAAAATCGAAGTAACTCGAGTACCCAACGTACCTGACAATAGCTGGATCCCACCACTCTATGGAGGATCTCCCCACGACTGCCGTTCATGCGGATTCATCGATTACGACAGCACTAGATAATACTTACAAGACAATCTAGCAAGAAATCTACGCGCCCGTCCATGTCGACACCACAGTAACGCACTGGGCCATGAGAAAATCTAGAAAATCCCGAGAGACACGAAACATAACAGAAAATACTGTGCGACTGGACAAAAAATGTTTAAATACTTTTTCATTAAAAGGCAATCAAATATTAAGGAGAGTCGGAACTATTTTTGTGTCACATAATCTGTTTCGTACAGACTTGAATAGAGGACGACTTCTTCTCTCAGAGATAACAATCAGAATATTTTAATTTAGTATTGAGTTGTGTTTTTTCCATAATATCCCAAGGAAGACGGTGGCCCAGTTGGTATAGTCACGGATTAGTAACAGGATGTTGCGATTCGGAAACCCGATCATGAAACATTGTGTACGTGGGGGCTGGTGCACGTTAAATCTGCCATGGCCTCAAATACCATCTTGTTTCAATAAAAGCATTTTAGCAGTGGTGTCTTCGCCCTAAAACGGTAGCCTGCAAACAGTACGAATCGTACGCAAGGACAAGACAATCAACAGCTAAGATATTTAAGTTCTTATTATTCCAAGAACTCTGAAACACGCATACCAGGGCATAAAAGGACATCCAGTAGCGAAGCAAATTCATTTCGAATCATGCTGTTGTATTGGTTACATTGTTTCTCATTGAGTAATGCATCGGAAAAAAGTTCGCAAGCAATTTTTAAGCAACTGGTAGAGTTTGACGAGTCATTGACTTCCGAGAAAATGGATAGTCTAATCGACGGATTGCGCAGTATATTGGTTGTAGGGATGTTACTGTTGCACGCTGTTGACAGCGGTGGATACAACAAGGTACATGCCAGCGTCAACCAGGCTCAAGAAGGCCTAGAGAAATCGGATCGAGAGAGGATCGACGTGTTGTAAGACATGCGCGTACTGTTCCAACAGCCACTGTTACAGACATCCAACGTAGACCTTTACGAAGACTGCCTGTAACAGCATTGCATCGCCGTCAAAGACTGGATTCGTGTCGTACCAGACGAACATTGGGGCGTCGAATGGCATCTAGTGGTCTTCACTGATGAATCCCGCTTCTGTCTGGGTGGAGACGACAATCGAATCCGTACTTTTTAAGAAAAACATGCAGCCTCCAAATACTTTTGTCCACGTAGTATGTGTTTATTGGATTACGAACTCTGCTAATTTGGGAAGGTTTATTTAAATGATTAAATATTTACAATGGGTATTGTATATATTTTTCTTTACATTTTATAAGATGGAAATTACTAATCTCAGAAAAAATTAATACATGTACAATGCTTTTGAAATCCTGTAAAAAAAAAAAACTCGGAATTTTTCCAGAAAATTGAGTTAAATTTATAGTAAATTTTATTTAGTTAAGATTAAGTTGTATTAAGTGAAGATTAAGTTTTATTAAGTTGAGATTATGTTTTATTAAGTTAAGATTAAGTGTTATTAAGTTAAGATTAAGTTTATTAAGTTACGGATAAGTTTTATTAATTTGAGATTAGGTTTTATTAAGTTAAGATTAAGTTTTATTAAATTAAGATTGAGTTTTATTAAGTTAAGATTAAGTTTTATTAAGATAAGATTAAGGGTATTTTTAAGTTAAGATTAAGTTTAAAATATCTATCTAAGCATACATACAACGCACTTTAATGCTTTGAGTATGTTTTTATCTTTCAACTGTTTAAATTCATTTTTTAAGTATGCAATATTCTTATTAAAGCATTTGAAAGCATGTCGTGAATTGTTGGGTAATCAAATAAATTTTGCGAATACCTGGTGTTTCATTTCACCACTACTTCATACAAACTGATTAAATTTTATTAGCTACTAATATGGTGTTGTTTTTCTGCTTTTTTATGCAGTTCATTTTATAATTTTGCATGATAGTATATTCATTTTAAAAGAAGAGCTCACATATACACAACTAAAAAAATATACTACCACCACAGAAATTTTAAAGGAATGTTTTAATTCACCATTTATAAAATTAAAAAAAATTATCTTTGGGTGGGTAATTTTCAGAAAGTCCTCATACGAAAAACAACTCTACGAGACCAATTCATACTTTAAACATAATTTCAGGTCAAAGCGCTGATACTTGGTGAGATGCAGCTCACGAATTTTTAAAAATATCTTCAGAAAAGAGAAAAACCAAGTCGAGGGGCAACCAAATATTTTTTTTTTTCGATTATGTCTCACTGCAAGAGGGTGGTCGAAAAGACTTTCCGCAAATGAGGGTTATTTGTAAAAAAGCTATTTTCCGATCAATGTTCTCATACGTTTCGAAAATCGACCACTTTCAGCTTTTAAGAGCGTTGTAACCTTTTCCTAGAGCGATAGCACGCCACAGTTGGCAGTCGTCAATACACCTAAGTGTCACGCAAAGCCCTCGGCACGGATTGTCACTGAACAGGTGGAATTCTCGGGAGATTAGTGAACCGTTAGGTGCTGGAATAAGTTGGCCACACTAGTGCCATTGGGTTGAATCGCGATTGACTCACTAGGAGTTATCAATTTTCCACCACAGCCTTAATTAGAGAATGATTAGTGATTCAATTACACAGAGAACGACATATTTGAAGTGCAATATTGAAAAATGAATGAAAAGAAAAATCCCTCTCGTTCAGTATGAAGATTGAATTAAAGAGAAAAAACAGGTAAAGTATTTAAGCCGTTTTATTTTAATTTAGCTGATCTTATACGTGATTTTATAGCCCCCGCGAATAGAAGAGGGTCCCCGGTATAAGGGTCCTAGAGTAGCGGAGCCCCGAGAAATGTAAAGTTTATAGAGTCCAATCTGTATTTTAAATTTAATATTATAGACTAGGGGGCCCGCCCCCTGCTCGCTGACGCTCGCCAACCCCCGGAGGATTGCTTCGCAATTCTCATTAGTTCGCTGCGCGAACCTATGCTCGCTTCGCTCGCATCAATGAAGACACGTGTCCTAGCAAAAGAGATTGATTACAAAATATGATACTCCAAAAAGATATTTTTCAAATCTAAATTTGTTGTATTACATAAAAGATACGGTACAGCTACACTCTACGTTTATGAGTGATGGCAACGGCTTGGCGATTTTTTTTGGCGCGCTTCTAGTAGCGAGTTACGATAAATTAAGGCAACCCATCTTTCGTTACGTTTGTTGTGGTTTTCATGGAAACCTCGGCAAACGGAAACTTTCAATTTTCATTTTGAATATTCTAGAAAGTTCTTCCAAAATCCGTTAAAGTCGTTTGATTTCATTGATTCGTTTGAAATTTTTTCTTTCCTCCCATTGGTTATTTTGTTTTTAAAAGTTTCCTTTGATTGCATTGGTCTTTATAAATCGTTTTCGGTGATACCATTGGTCCATTTATTTGTATTTTGACAGTTGTGGAATTTTTATTTTATTATAATAGTTTTTTCTTGAAAGGATTAAGAGTTTTTTTTTTTTTACCATTTTCGTATTCATTATTTTTTTTACGGAAGAATTCTGACGTTATCAGGTTGTATTATTTCTTGCTTTTGTTTTCTTTTGTAAATCTTTTTCTTTTTCAACATGCCCACTGCATTTAGTGTAATTGATAATTTTCACGGTATTCTTACCCAACATTTGTAGCTTAGTTTCTCTGCTGGTTCACAAATATGTTTTGATATGTGCTTAAACTTACTACTTTTTGTGAAAGTTTTTAAAAAATATACTTTTTAAAACGTTCTGAAATGTATTTAAAAAGTGTGTTGAAAAAAGAAAAAAATTTGCGACAGAAAAAGAGTTAAGAAATAATTCTTTCTTGGCGACTTTAGAAATGCGCCAAAAAAAATCGCCAAGGCCGTTGCCATCGCTCATAAACGTAGAGTGTAGCTGTACCAAAGATACATACAGTACCTCTGGAATCAGAATTTAAATGAAAAATTTGAGCAAATTTTTACTCGCAATGTGAGCGCTGCTTTGAAAATTGTATACCCAGCATGTTGTTTGTGTGTACATTTCCCCAGTACTCGAGCCACCCATTCACTTTTTGACTGAGTTTGTTGTCGAAAGTTGTAGTACACGTGTCTTGTTGTACTATAATTGTTAGCCTTGAAAAGGACCGTTTTTTAAATAGCCCTGAAAAGAGATCCTCCGCTTTCTTAGATTTCTATTACAAACCGCAACAGCTCGTCTAAAATTCATTTTTTTCAATAAAATTTCATCCGATAACGCTATAGATTCAAATGAAGCGCGAGGCTCCTAGTAAACAAACAATCGCACAATGTTGCCAAAACGCGGTAACAAATAACGTCTTTTTTGCGTGCCACGTAAGAGAAATATATATATAGATATATTCATTAAATTTGTAAAATGTCTTAGGAAAACAGACAAATGTATGTATTTATGCAATCTGAATTTTTAGAAAACGTATTTTTATTTCATGCCCGTCATCTATAACCTGGTACTGGGGACCAGAGCTCGAAATAAGTCACGGCAACCACGGCAAATGCCGTAAGCTTATCTTAAATCGCCGCGACGATCAGCGGTTCTCACGGCAAGTTTTGCTGCTAGCATTTGAAACCGAATGTTTCATTATTTCTCTTTCGTTTTCGGATTTTAAGGCTGATCGAGCAGTTCAGAAATGATTTCGTGCATGTGATCGCAGACCTTGCTTTAAACTATGTAGTTGTGAAACAACTGCAATTTTCTCTAGCTTAATTATTGACTGATGCCTTCGCAAACTTGATAATAAGGAAATAAACGAGTGTATACAGTAAATTATTTGATTTTTTTTATATCTCAGATGTATTTTAGGATTTTATATGAAATTGAAGAAAGCTTGCAAGAAAAGTGAAGTATTGTTTTCTTCTTTTTGCATTATTCATTAAATTGTTTTAAAGGTTAGCGAAATATTCGCAACTGCAATTTACCGTTATTACGGAAATTTTAGGTTTTGCTATGAACTGAATAGTTTTTACTGTTAGCTTATAAAAACTCACAGCAATATCTGCTGCCATCTTAAAAATCTTATTTCGAACCCTGCTGGGGACCCTTGTCTATAATAGTACCGGGAACAGACAGCAAATGTGGTTATCTCTGGTGGGTTCGTATCACTATACCAATCCATCAGAGATACCCTCATTTGCTCTTTGATTCCCGGTTAGTGACCCAAAAATGTAAGGTTTTATACTATAACGGCAGTCGGTTTGCTGAATTTATAGTTTATAAATCGTTTCATTGTATGTATTTGTAATAATGAAGCTATGAAGTGTGTAATGGAAAGAGAAAATTTGTAAATTTGTTCATGCTATACAGCACTGACCCGACTAGCTCAAGAGGTGGATTTTAAGTTGCAAAAGGATTGTAGCTGTCATACACTTCATGGTAACAGAATGTAACAATTACGTCTTTATCACATCTTTTATGGCAAGTGCTGCAAACGCATCGTGTCATCGTAAACAAAGCTACTAAAGACGTCGAAAATGCATCGTTTATGTTTCTATCTTGGCAAGCTATTGAGATAGCAGCGCTTACCACAGCTTCTCCGCTGTTTACTAATTCAGTTACACCGTTCATTCATTGCAAACAGTGTAAATATGATAGGAGGATACGGTAGTATGCCATTGACATATGAGCGTCTTATTAATGTACCTATATGACACCTTTATGCCATCGTCAACATATTCTAACTCTCCAAGCGGTTTCAACAAGATAGCTCGTTCAGCAAAATTTGACCAATTTTGCTAATGATGAGTTATTTTGCCATCGATGTATTGGCGATTATTTGAAGATGGCAAGATCAGGTCAGTTTACTTTTGTAATGACGAGATATCTTGCCCATCAAGATCTGATCAGTTTTTCTAATGACGAGATACCTTGTCGATAAAACCACCAAGAGGGTTAAAAGTGTGGCTGTGATACTTGGAATAGTAGTACCAAGTTTCTAATCGTTTCAATGTCCTCATAATGAGAAGGGTATGGAAAGAAAAATGAGCATCTTTCCCCATACTACCCATCGAGTACTTGGAATACTAAATTGTATTTTACTAGGTTCTCGGAGTGCCGATGCTCACGCGTTTTTTATACCATAAAGTTTCGTAGAGTAAAAAAAATGTTAAACTGTGTGTGGCATGCAATTTTACCCTCTGAGCGTCACGAGATTTCCGAAGAGAGTGAAGTTGTATTTACCCTACAATACAAAAAAATTGAATAAATAACCACATCTATTGATTGGATGTATCATAGGAAAGATTTAATTGCACAAGAAGTCAAAACTGGGTAGAAGTCATACTGGGAGGATTGCAGATTATAAAACGGATCAATGTTTGTGAACCTCTCAGTTAAACATACTTTAGCAAGCCAGAATGATGCAGTGCAACTTTGTCTACCAAAACGTACTTTATGGTTGAGTTGAGTTACACTGCTATAAATACTACTGCATCGTAAGTAAATTTTTGTAGTGGTGGCTAAGCTCGCTACAATAATCTCCCTCCAGAATTTAACGGTAGCCGAAATTCGATAGATGACGCCCCTAGTAGAATGATTGCAATTTGCATGAGACTGTGAAAGCTGTATTAAGATCACAATTGTAATTGTCCTGTGTTGCCTTTAGCAGCCGAGTGTGAGTGCCCCTGTGAAGTAAAGGCAGAGCAGCAATGAATGGAGTGAAGCCGTGGAAGGATATGAGCAGTGTGTCTGCTATCACAGAACCCAAGGTGGTTGTTGAAAGTGATTAGCATCGCATTGGCGATTCAACTATCCATCGTGGGCCATCCATCGAAGTTGTAAATTTATGCGTGTTCAAATCAAGTCCGTCAGTAACCAATTTAGCAAGGCAGAATGAAACAGTGCAACCTTGTCTACCAAATAGTACTTCATGGTAGAGTTGGGTTACACTGTTATAAATGAGCCTTTTAAAGCCAAAGTGGTGTATCCATTTTCTGGAAAATTTGAGTTAATGCTGGTAAAAAATTCTGTATATGGAAAACTACTTATAGGAAAGGTGGTGTAACCGCTAAATCCTCAAATAACCACACAGATGGCAGTACAAGATTACGCAGTCCATTGGCTAACTACTATTCTACTAAAAGTCTCTTTATCTCGCAACAATGTATAATGGACTTAAACCACTTTAGCTTAAACGGCTCAAATACTACTACATCGTAAGTTAATTTTTGTAGTGGTGGTAAAGCTTCGCGGTACAATATTAAAAAATATTACAACTAGTATCATGAGAATATCAATTTTGAAGGTTATTCAGCACTACCGTTATCAAAACATGAATATCGATTTTCTAAGTTTTCCCACTCTTTTTTGAGCTTTACTTTTTTATGCTTAAAAATCTAATTATAAAAGCCAGTTGGTAAAATAGCTGTAGTAATAACTTACTAAAGAAGTTACAGTAACTTTGTTTCAAAGGGATTTGTCCTTTATGGTCACCAAAAATATTAGATCAGGTTTTGTGCTGATTCGCATCCAAGCACTTGAAGGTCTTACATTCCCTGTATACCTCTAAAACACCATTTTAACCCAAATAATTTCACTTTACAAATTTTTATATATTACTATCAAAATACCCGACATTACTCGGTTTGAATTGGCTTACTCGTGATTGAAGAGATGATCAAAATATATAATGACTTATGTCTTTTGTAGAATAAAATAATATTTTGACACCTTTCGCCATCTTTATAATTTCTACAACTTACTTTGGGCACAAATCCTAAACAGGCATATACATTTATGTAATACACTTCACATAAATCGCACGCTGTATGACAAAGCTACAGGATGACGAAAGACACTAAGGTTACTACTACAAAAGACGATTTTGAGAGAGATTTGGAATTCCCTTTTCATGTTTAACTCAATTAATAAAAATGACGATTTACATCGAGTGCTCTCGCATTCATAATCAACAAAACAATATATCTTTACTTGTGGCACTCTTGCATCAGGCATACGACATTGTGGAATTTCGGAATCTTCTGTCATTATGACAAAGATTTTTTTAATGTTTGAAAAGTTCTAGTTCAGATTTTTTAAACAATATTATTCTTTCAATAACGGCATTATTCTTTAAATAACGGCATAATTACACTTAAAATTTGCTTTATTATTACTTACCTGCCACTTTAAGTCGAATACTTTACAGTGGTGTTACGTGTAATCAGAAGGATAATACTTTTATTAAAATAATAAATATCTAAAACAGAAAAAACAGCTTTATAAAACAAAATAAAAGATGTGTTGAAAAAGTTGTTCTATAGATATTAATTTGTGATTCTTTTTTATCTCTTGATCTCGCAGTTGACACAACTTACAATGAAAAAGTGCACAAAATTTAGAAATGCAAAATTAATTCAGAGCGAAAGAAACAGAAAATATCACTATACGCGATCAACCAACACGAGTTTCCGTTTCCCTCCCGTTTGTTGAAAAATATCGTCGGTCCCAAATATTCGAAAATCGTTTACATTGGGCAAAGAACCAAAATAAGACTTGAAATAAATGAAGCATCAAAGCTGAAATTCCACACAAAAAACAAATAATTTTTTGAAAAATAATTGCTTTTTCAGTACTACTGGTAAAGCAATCTCAGTAATCGTAATACTCAATATATACTCCAATTTTATCCAAAACTACCAAATTATGGTTGATTTAAGTATATTTTCCTCAGGTGTTTTAGAATGAAATTTATTACAATAAAGAAATGTTTAATATTGCATTCACTAAACCAATATATAATATACAAAATGAAGCATATTACAATCAAATATCTGGAAAAAAATTCATGTGATGCTTGTACAAACACACAAACATAAAATCGAACATAGAACAGAAAGACTGACAGACAGACTTACGCAACCAAGTTCAGTCACAAATGAAGATAAGTACTCACAGTATGCAAAATTTAATGAAAATATATTAAACGTGTACAGGGCACATACAAATACATACATACAGACAGACACCAAACGCGCGAGAAGCGGAATTGGCCTCAGAAGGGTCCAAAACGGATAGAAACTTCAAATGGGTCGAAACTATTCAATGTACAAACAAACACTCCATTTTTATTTAGTATATAGATTATACCTACTACAACTCATTAGCTCCGTCAAATCACTTGGAATTTTACTTCTACTATCATTAAAACTGGAGACACAAAATATTTAAAAGGGGCTAATATTGTTTTTAACTTTTTCTCGAAATGTAATTTTCGCTAAGCGTTTTTCTCTGCAGAACACAATATATCAGAATGCATCAATTAAATTCTTCTGAAATTGGAGAACCGGCACTCGTATATCTGCCAAAACAATTTCTCGGCGATTAAATCAAGCTCTCCTGTATGCACGGAAGCCTGTTAAGTGCATTCCGTTACAACCACGCCATCGTCGGGTAAAGTTACGTTTGAGTAAAGAACATATTCGTTGGAATCATCAACAGTGGTCCAGAGTCATGTTCTCCGACGAATCCCGATTCACCGTGAAGATGAATTCTGGACGTACCCGTTACACACCACAGAATGCTGGTGAGGTTGTTCGTTATGGCAGAAGGGTCATGGTGTGGGCAGGCATTATGCATAATGGCGGAACACAGCTACACATCTCTGACGCAGGTGCCTTTACATCACAGCGGTATCGCACGGAGATTCTTCTGGGTCATGTTCGTTTATTTCGGGGTGAAGTGGGTCCAGACTTTCTGTTCATGGATGACAATGTATGCCCGCACAGGATAGTTGATGTCTATGAGACACTAGAGAGCGAAGATATTGAGAGCAAGAAATGGCTTGCGTATTCACCGGACATAAATCCTACTGAACATGCTTGGGATGAACTTTGTAGACGTGTTTCACAAAAAAACCCACCCCAAACTGTGCAGGCGCTCAAAATTGCTTTGAGAGAACAATTTTATAATATCCCCCAAGCACTCCTCGACCGTTTAGTGGAGAGCATTCATAGCATATGCTAAATGTGCATTAGGGTGCATGGAGGCCTCACTACTTACTGAGTAACTATATATGGCATGACTCCGGATAGAAAGAACATTTTTGGAGACTTTGAAATTTTATTATCTTATTACATTCCTCAATGTTCTACAATTGTTATTTATTTGTTGAAAATTCAGTGTTTTAAGGCTTATAATTAAGCATTTATGATCATTAACCGTTCGAATAATATTTTGAGTTTTAAGCATCACTTTAACAAAAAAAATAATTCTCGACATTTTATTTTTTCCATTTTTTTGTACCGGAAATCCTTTACCGATGTATTGCTTGTAATTGAGAGAGAGACACGTTTTCAATTGCTCCTTATATGCATAAAAATGTCTTTATTTCAGTTTTGCTTAATAAATCAAACGAACATGCTTCTCAGTTTAAAAAATATGGTTTTTAAGAAGACATCAGAAGCATAGCATAGAATTTACTGACATTTGACAGTAATGAATTATGCCTAAATGTCCTTGATGTCAAAATTGATCACATCGTAGATTGCACAGCTTTTCATTTTTTTTTTGCCAGGAAATTTTATTTTCCCATCAATCAATATCAAAGGAAGACTATGAGAGCAATGAACTTTCTGTGGTTTGTTTTCTCATCGCTCATTACTTCGAGCATTGAGTGTGAGATGTCCTACTAGAAAATCAATAAGTATCATAATTACGTTATAAAGAGATCGCTTTCAACAATAAGGCCCGGTGCACACATCCGGGTTTTCAACATGCGGCGCCATTGCGGCATCGAAGCCCAACTATGCACACATAAACGTGAAATGACGCAAATTCTCATTTCACGCCATTTGCGATAGATATTCTATGGAAGAAAACGTGTTTATTTCGCTTACTTGGTGTAAAAAAGTATATTTTGTAACACATAATAGACGTTACTGGATAAAACTATTTATTAATTATTATTTCTATTCCATTTATATATGAAAACAAGTTATTTCAAAACGGAGAAACGTTTGCGGTGAGCTGCGGCGCCGTGGGGCGACGCACGTCCAACTTGTACCGCATTTTGTACCAACCGTTGAATTTGTACCGCATTTCCCCACGGCACCGCACATGAGTCTTCGTTCTGAAGTACCTTGTTTTCACAAACAAATGGAATATAAATAATAATTAATAAATGGTTGTATCCAGTAACGTTTACTTTGTTTCAAAATATACTTTTTTTATACCAAGTAAGCTAAATAAACATGTTTTCTTCGATAGAATATTCATCGCAAATGGCGCTAAATGAGTTCGTGCGTCATTTCACGGTTATGTGTGCATAGTTGGACTTCGGTGCCGCACGTTGAAAAACCGGATGTGTGCACCGGGCCTAAGAGTCTTCTTTTAACCGAAGGAATTCTCAAAGCTCCTTTGTGAGAATAAATTTGAGAATATTCTTCCTAAACATGTGAATAAATATTTTTCAAATTCAACAGATTAATGACTATGAATGACCCACAGTTTCCTACACGTACTATACGAAATTTTTTTTTTTTTTTACGCATTTCAATACCCGTTTATTTATATATTTTTGCAACATTTATTTTGTATTAACTTAATTATCCGGATTCGTACGAGGATTTTCTATTTTAGACAATCCAAGCCTCTAGCTCCTCGATAGTTTCGTTGCTCGTCAAACAGCTTTTCGAGCTTTGTCCGATTCAACCTGTATTTCTTCCTCTTCAGATCGTTCGACGTGACAGATTTTGACATTTCTCGTTGTCTGGTCTCTTTTTGCGAAATGTTCTACATTAAATTTTAATTCTATGGTTCTAATGGAAACCACGAAGCCAGTTTAATAAAAATCAGCGTTGATCTAAATATTCCTGACAGAAAAAGGTGTCCAAATTTCGTGATCGGTGTTCAAGAGTTTTTGCTGCTTTGCATATGATATGGAATAATATTCGTGTTATGACTATGATTTGGAGCTGGATCTAATCATACAACTATTTGAGAATGGTGAGAAGTTCGATTACCTAGGAACTGGCGCCTCTCTCTAATGGAAAATGTAATTACATAACTTAGTGTGTGAGGCCAAGTTGTCCTTTAAATTTGGCAATCCAATATTGTCTGTTTAGTTGTATTTATCCCTCATATTTGTGGGGCTTGGCCCACATCATACAACTATAGGGAGGGAAGAGGGGTGTAGTCCTCTAGGAGATGGTATCACTGATTTATATACAGATTAACAATTTGTTAGTCAGACAGAATGTTTCTCATTTGATCAGACTACTGAATTACTATTAGGATTTTATATTACTATAACTAGACTACTAAATTACTATAACTTTAATGTTTCACTTTTCTAAGGATCAAATGCAATCTTTAGAAAAATGTCTTTTATATCCATCCATAAAACTCATAAAATAAAACAAACCTATTTTAATTTATTATTACCGAATTGAAAGGATTGTAGGTTGGTCACAATTGTATTTCACTTTACTTTACTTATTTTCCATCATTTTTAGAATTAAATAAAAAAATTTATTAACAAATAAAAGATAAATCTTCTTTTCTTCTATAGTTTAAGAAACATTAATAGTTAAAAAAAAAAAAAACATTTTAATTTATGTTGTCATGAGATAACCGCTACATCTAAATCATTTAATCCCGCTAGTCATATATGCAGCTTTATATTCCTATGTTCAAACTAAAACAAAAATACTTTTAAAGTATATTTAATTTATATACAATACTCAATTCATTACGATGTTAAAAAAACATTTCGAACATATTTTATTATATATATATATATGATTCGTGAGAAAATTGCTTCGAGGTTGGCCGGCGCATCCGAGTATTTTTTCACGTGCCTTTTACAGTTTCGCAGCCCATTGCATCAGAAATATTTAATTTTTGCGAGCTAAGCTAAATTCATCTTCCCACGCCGTGATCCATCTGTTCCCATCTATTTACTATAACATGTCCCATCAAATGATACCATATAAGGCAATGAAATCTGTCTGAGTATTGCTGATCAAGGAATAATTAATTTGTTGATACGCAACTTGTAACTTGCTGCACCATCTCTTGTAGCACTCGAATCATGACTGTGGTCTATTAAAGACGTCTTTTTCATTGCTCTCTGTCCTGCTCGTATTTTATGAGTAACTAAGTAGTGAGACTTGTAAGAAAGTGGTCATATATATATATATGTGGGTTCGTAAAAGGTAAAAGATAAATAACTCTTAAAGTTTAAATTTAAGTTTAATTACAAAATTAATGTATTTACAGTATATTTACAAACATCTTTGACAATTAAGAATATCCGACAACTAAGAGGCCATCTGCCTAAAAAGTCATGGGCCGTCTGCCCAACTGCTAGCTTCGGTGTCTGGGGGAACATCTGTCTCATTGCTGCAGTCGCTTCTGAGCGGACGCTTCCTCTAGGTGGCGTTACTGCTGCGGACGTATCAGGCTTTGGCGCGCTCGTCGCACAATCCCACAATCGGCTATCCTGACTGTAATTTCGTCCTCGAAATTCGCCGTCTTCAACATCAGTAAACAGGCCATAACATTCTCACATATCTGAAAATACAAACAAAAAAGAAGAAAGAAAGAGGGGAAAAAGGCTTTATATACATTTTTTTTTTACTGTTGACCAGTGGGCCAGGGTTTCATGTAATCAGCTGCTGAAGTACTTAGGCGTGGACCTTCATGATCGCCCACTTTTTCAATGGCATATCTATCATTAGGAGACACTTTTACAACTCTATAGGGTCCCAAAAATTTAGGTTTCAGCTTAAGCCCAACTCCAAACTGCGTACGCTGAATGACCACTAGATCTCCTACTTTGTACACTTTAGATTTTTTTTCTCCCTTTGTTATACTGACGTTTATTTTCCTGTTGCAATTTGAAAATATTGTATTTTGCTTGTTCGCGTAATTCTTCTCTCTCCTTCATCATGGACTTTTCATACTCTTCTTCCAATATATCTTTTATCTTCAGATCTTCTTTATTTTTCATTGTGATGCCAATCATCAGTTCGAATGGCGTATGCTTCGTACTTCTGGATGGTGTACTGTTTATGATACTTTGTAGACTTGGAACATATTTGAACCATTTGCTAGGCTCCTCTATTGAAAGTTTGGCAAGAACAGGAATCAGCAGACCAATAATCCTTTCTGCCTGCCCATTGCCTCTAGGAATTCCGGTTGTTATTTTACAATGTTCAATTCCCTGATCAGTACAATAATCAGTGAATTCCTTCGATGTAAACGCTGATCCCCTATCTGAAATTATTCGTGATGGGTTTCCAAAAGTAGCTTGTTGTAATTTCAGCTTTTCGATAGCATCGCTAGCCGAGGTAGATTTCACTGGGTACAACCAGACAAACTTCGTAAAGGCATCGACTACCGAGAAAATATGTTGGTATCTTTTATTCGTTGTTGGAAGGGGTCCCAAAAAGTCGATATTGTAAGTCCCAAGTGGAACGTTGTTTTTCGGCACTGGATTAAGAAACCCTTCGCCTTTTCCACGTTTTCTATTGCAGAGGATGCACTGTACGCAATTAGAAATAACGATTTCAACATGTTTTCTTGCATTAGGAATAAAAAACTGTTGCTTAAGAATTTCCTCTGTCTTGGCAGCGCCAAAGTGACCTTTGTTGTGAACGTCTTTAACGATGTTATTTTGCATCGCCTGAGGAACCATTAGTAGTTCTTTCCCATTCTCATACTTGTACACAATTCCTGCTTTAATGAAATGTTCATTGTCATGTCCTTCTTCAACTAGAGTTTTAATTGCTTTAATGTGATCATCTTGATGGTGTGCAGCTTCTATTTGGGTTGTTAATTCTCCTTGTGCACGAGTTGTTATCAACAATATGTTCCTGCTTAGGGCATCCACATGCTTCATTTGGGTGCCTGATCTATGGACAACCTCATAATCATATTCTTCGAGTGACAATGCCCATCGAGCAATTTTTGGTGTAAGCTCTTTTTTCTGCATAGTCCTCTGAAATGCAGCGCAATCGGTCACTATTTTGAACTTAGTACCCAACAAGTAGTAGCGAAATTTTCGCAAAGCCTCGATTACAGCCAGTACTTCCAATTCGTAAGAACAATACTTCTCTTGTTGAGGAGTAGTCTTCTTGCTCATGAAGTGAATGGGATGAAATTTCCCATCATGAGCTTGCTGAAGCAAAACAGCTCCAAAGCCGTGGCTACTAGCATCCGTATGTAATTCTAAGGTTGCTCCTTGCCTAAAGAGATGCAATACCGGACTACTTGAGAGAATTTCCTTTAGCCTTTCAAATGCGTTGACTTGCTCAGAGCCAAATGTCCATTCGACATTATTTCGAAGCAGGTCACTTAATGGTTTTGCAATTCTTGAAAATCCACCGACAAATTGTCGAAAGTAAGAGCAAAGACCCAAAAAACTCATGACTTGTTTTACATTTTTCGGCTGGGGAAAATTTTTCACTGCACGCGTCTTGGATGGGGAAGGTTGAATTTTGCCGCCCTCGATAACGTATCCGAGAAATTCTATCGAATGCTGAAGAAATTGACACTTTTTAAAATTTATTATTACGCCGTATTCTGACGCAACCTTCAAAACCTTTTTAATTTTTTCCAGCCCTTCTTGTTCATCAATGGAAGGTATAACAATATCATCCATGTAAATTATTATAGTCTTGTCTCGAATTAAGTCTCTAAACACCGTGTTTATGTACCTCACAAAAACACTTGGTGAGTTACTACATCCGAAAGGTACAACATTGAATTCGTACTGTCCTTCATGGGTAACAAATGCTGTGTAACGTGTCGAATTAGGGTCCATTGGTATGTTGAAAAATGCGTTTTTTAAGTCCAAAGTGGAAAATACCTGTGCGTTTCCCAAGCAATCTAAAACATCTTGAATTAATGGGAGTGGATGCTTATCTTTGATTAACTTTCGATTAACCGATCGATAATCAACGCACAATCTGTATGAATTATTACCCTTCTTTTTACACAAAACAATGGGTGAAGCGTAGTTAGAACAGGAGGGTTTAATTATTCCGTCTTTTAGCCATACTTGTATTTGTTCCTCAACTATTTTCTGTTCTTTTAAAGACATTCGGTGCGGTCTCTGACAAATCGGTACATCATCAGTTAAAATTAAAGTCATTTTTACTTCTGTGTCTTTAATTTTATGCGGCTTATATTCACTAATCAAAATATCTAACTCGTTTCTTATTTTAGGATCTTTTATATGTTGCAATTCAATTTCATCTGTCAAGGAAATCGGCAATTCGGATAAAGGATTAAAAGTCAAATCATTTTCTTGAACATCCTGTGCACAAGATGACGCAACGCCTATCATTGGAATATTAATGGCAGTCGCCAATAGTTCACACCTGTTTTCTTCTTTGAAAGGGTGAGTCAGGGGGGAGGGGATACCAAACATCTGCCTTTCATTACTTTCGGATTCCAAAACAGTGGCTCCATTTCGGCAACTCGTTTTTGTTTTTATTCCTTTACTTCCTGAATGAGGTCCCTCAAAACGCTTAGCTTTTATTTTTTCAGACTCTTTCACTTCCGAAGTGTGTGTGAAAGAAAGATTAATAGAATTTTCTCGAAAGCTCAAAATCTTTAAATCATTTCCTGATATTGAAATATTAAGCTTGTTAATTACGTCCATACCAATCACAATATTGCAACACAAGTTTTCAATAACAAAAAACTCAGTGAGAATATTAAAATTGTCAATAGTAATTTCAGCACAAAAATAACCAAGTGATTTTACACTTTGATTTCCAATACCATTTAACATTATGTCACATGGGGTTAATTCTGGTGCACCAATTTGCATATAAAAATCATATTTCAAAATAGATAAATCTGATTCTGTATCAATTAAAGCATCAACATATTTACTCATAATTTTAAGACATTTATACAACTTCTTTTCATGATTACTGGACATATTAATTAAAACTTTCTTTTCTTCATTTATATCAGTTTTTACACCTTTATTACATTCGTATTTACGGTGTCCATATTCATTACACTTTAAACATTTAATTCCTTTATTCTTATTTGGACACTCAGAAATTCTATGACCAATTTCATTACATGAAAAACATTTAACATATTGGTTAGTAACACTTTGATGAGCACGGACGATCGACGGTTTATCATTGAATTTCTTGGAGCGCTGATGACTTTGTGTTTCAGCTGATTTCATATCTCTAGCTCCCGGTCTTTTAAGATGGAATCGTGCCGCCTCGTACTCATCCAATTTATTCACTAATTCGGCTACTTCATTCAATTTCGGTAATTCATCAATAAAATGCTCGCGCATTTCAAACGGTATTTTCCTTTTAATTTGATCCGCCACTATGAGATCTTTCAATTCTTCATATTTAGAGATACTAAGACCCACAACCCATTCTTCGAAAAAATTATCTAACTCGTAGGCGAAATCACGCCAAGATGCGGTTGTTTCTTTCTTGTGAGTAAAAAAGTGCTGTCGAAACTGCTCTGGTGTTAGTTTAAATCGATTCAGTAAAAGTTTTTTCACGTGGTCGTAATCATTTGCGAGCGGATCAGGCTCTCTTGCAATTAAATTTGCGATATCCAACGGTAAAAGACTCACAAGGAAAATAACCCAATTTTCTTTAGGTATTTCTACGCGATTAATTTGTTTTTCAAACAAAGATAAATACATGCTTAAATCACAGTTTCCGTCGAAACGTGTCATTAGTTTTGAAAAGTCAGTTTTAAGTGGGGAAATAAAATCGAAACTTCCAGTACTTTTGTTTTCTAGCTGTAACTTCTTCAACTGAAATTCGCGTTCTGCTTTCTTTTCGTTTTCTTTAGCTTCCCTTTCGCGTTCAGCTTTATCGTCTCTTTCCTTTGTTTCTCGTTCAGAAACAATCCTTTTTAAAAGCGTTTTTGTTAATTCCTCACTGTATTCATCAGCTTTCGTTATCAACTTAATAAGCTGCGGAATTTTGGTTCCTTCCGTTGCTATTAGTTCTAATTCTTCTATTAGCGCTAGAAGATCGATCTTGCGTGCTCCGGCTAAATACGTAGCCATGTTAGTGTCAAAATGAAAAATCTGTACTCACAGTTCAGATGAAGTATTCCTCAAGATCCAATATGCTGAGTCACGGTAATTCACTCAAATGAAGTTCACACCTCGAATCCGATGAGCATCAGGCGAATATTGGAATTGTCCGCGTCTAAGCGTAAAATGCGTTTCTCGAACGGTTCAGATAAAAACGGCAATCTTCGGCCTTTAATTAAATCCAGGCCAAACCCTCAAATATATGTGGGTTCGTAAAAGGTAAAAGATAAATAACTCTTAAAGTTTAAATTTAAGTTTAATTACAAAATTAATGTATTTACAGTATATTTACAAACATCTTTGACAATTAAGAATATCCGACAACTAAGAGGCCATCTGCCTAAAAAGTCATGGGCCGTCTGCCCAACTGCTAGCTTCGGTGTCTGGGGGAACATCTGTCTCATTGCTGCAGTCGCTTCTGAGCGGACGCTTCCTCTAGGTGGCGTTACTGCTGCGGACGTATCAGGCTTTGGCGCGCTCGTCGCACAATCCCACATATATATATATATATATATATATATATATATATATATATATATATATATATATATATATATATAAATAATATGATCCGAAACAAAATGGGCCACAGTAGCCTTGTTGGAAACGTAACGGTTTAGCAACCAAATGGTTGCGAGTTCGAATCCAACCAAAGACCGTCGTGTAGAAAGACGTTAAATCTATCGCGTGATCTCAAATGTTCACACGTTGGTGTGCTGCGGAAGTTTGAAGAGTGGGGTGCGAGCTCAGGTGTTATTTTGTCATCTGACCATGGTAGAAAATTACGTGGTATCCGCAGATCTTTCCCCTTAGTGATTGATTCTGGACCGTCGCCAATAACCCGTTGTATTGCTCCATTGCATCTTTAGTTAAAATACCTACCATACCAAAATATTCCATTAGAATCGCATTTTACTATATTGCTAGAAAGCGATTCCGATTACATTTTATAATGTATTTTAAGTATATTTATTTAAAAATATACTTTTAAAATGATGAAATAGTTAAGATATGAACTGAATTCAATGCACGCTATCTGTACATTTGTTCTAATTATTACTATTTCTCTTTAGGGTTTTAACCTAAGAATCGGGGATCAAAAGGATTAGTTTTGAAATGGGGGTTGATGAACCTGCAAAAGGAGACTCCATTGAAAACGAACATATTGTTAAAAGTGAAAATGAAACTACAGAAGAGCCTGTGGAAGTAGAGGAAAGGAGAAAAGACAGCGAAGAATTGCCGACCGAAGACGTGGACGCTGAAACTGAATCCGAAAAGCCACTTCCATCTGCACAAAGTAGCAACGATGAAGACAGTGACAATCGAGAACGCACTGACGAGAATACGACAGGGAACACACAGTCCTTTGAAAGAAATGAAATCGTTACTCAACCACTCTTTCTCGAGAAAACGCCTCAGATGCCACTGAAACTGTTGCCAACATATCGGTAAGAACTTTTTAGATATTAAAGAAAATTGTTATTTATTTGCTTTTAAAGGAAGTTATAGACACTGGCGGGGAAATAAAAGCTCAACGCCAAGAAGGAGTTGTGCTAGATAAACGTAATTTGGGAGGCGTGACTCAAATTTCGCGCTAAACGAATAAAGTGACGCTAGTAGCACCACTATAAACTAGGGATGCGACATCGATAGCAAAACATCGATGTTCAAAATTAAAACATCGATGTTGATAATACATCGTCCCAAAAACATCGATGTTTTTAAAATTCAGTGTATTTGAACTTTTTCCCCATTTCTTAAAACTGGTTTAGCACCTAGTGATGCTACATCGACAGCAAAACATCAATGTTTTGAAACTTTGATGTTCAAAATTGAAACATCAATGTTGATAGTACATCGTCCCAAAACAATCGATGTTTTTAAAATTCAGTGTATTTGAACTTTTTCCCCATTTTTTAAAATTGGTTTAGCAACTAGTGATGCGACATCGGCTCCAATACATCGATGTTTTTTTTAACATCAATGTTTCGAAAACATCGACATCGATGTCGCATCCCTACTTTCAGACCCGTCACCCTTGGTCTAAAAGTATGTTCAATTTGCTAATTCTGAAAATTATGCTACTTGGTTATTTTTTAAATTTTTGTAACGGTACTTCTGCCATTGAAAAATAAAACATAGATAGCGTAAAAACATCGACAAGTATAAACATCGATGTTACAAAAACATCGACCCCAATACATCGATGTTGAGTATTGGGTTTGATGATGTTTTTCGATCGATTTCAAAACATCGATGTTTTTTTAAAAAACATCGATGTTTTGAAAACATTGACATCGATGTCGCATCCCTAACTATGAACAAGCAAATCACGTTTGCTTTAAATACGCGATGTAAACTTCGTGAACATTATTTATCGCCCGGATTGGGCGTTGTGAGCTAGATTTGAGTCAAGAATGCTTTCAAGGGGGACGAAGAAGGCGGTATCAGCAGCTTACTTAGTTTGAACGAGGCCGTGTAATAGTGCTACGAGAAGGTGGATTTTCTTTTCGTGATATTGCAGAAAGACTTGGCAGGGATGTATCCGCTGTGCATGATTGTTGACAACAGTGGTCATGGGAAGGTACTGCATCAAGAAGTCTGGGATCCGGCCGCACAAGGGCCACTACTGAGAGGGAAGACCGCCGAATACGCCACATGTCTGTGGCGCATCGTACTGCATCTGCAACAGAAATTCGAGGTTCTGTTAGCACCAGAGTGACACAACGAACTGTAACAAATCGATTACTTGAGGGACAGCTACGAGCCAGACGCTCTGTATCGTTCATGCCACTAACTCCAAATCACTGCCATCTGCTACTTCAGTGGTGTCAAGCTCTGTGCTGTAGTCGTAACTAAATCAGAGGGTATACCATGGGGGGCCCCTGCACTAGTATAGGCAGGGGCCCCATGATATACCTTCTGATGATCCACTCTTTGTATGGTACACTGATACTCGCAGAATTTTTTCCTTGGGGAGGTGAAACATGTACACACACGCACGCACATGCATGTACGTATATATATATATATATATATATATATATATATATATATATATATATATATATATATATATATATATATATATATATATATATATATATATATATATATATATATATATATATATATATATATATATATATATATATATATATATATATATATGTGTGTGTGTGTGTGTAGGAAATCATTTCTAAGGACCGGGTAGGTATTCATTAAACTAAACCCGCTCTCGTAAACGGGCGTGAAACGTGGTAATATTTCAATTGTTCTTAAAAGAGGCTTTAATTTTTCTGGAACAACTTGGGCGTTTTCATTGGTCTCTCAAACCCTGATTAGTGCACATTTCATCTATACCAAACCGTCAACGGATCCTTCTTACCTCCTTTTCTACATGGCGAATATCCCCTGTATTTATATTTTCTGGATCAAGCTTGGATATATCCTTCAAAATTTGACAATTTTCTTCAATAACACCAGAACAAAGTCTGAATTTCATTCTATCGACAGTACTTAGAATGAATTGCTTTTGATTAATAGGTACGATTTGGAACTATGTACCAAGGTAATATCTTGAAGTAGAATTATTTACTTGATTTTTTTTGCTTCTAGAGCTATGTGCGTTTCACGTGATGTTTCGTGCGATGTTTTCTTGGGAAAACAAAGCGGTGTTCGTAGTTTTTAATAAAAAGCAGAGGGTATACGGAATTGTTTGGAAAAACCAGAGGGTATACGGCGTATACCCTCCACTACAGCCCTGGTCAAGCTAGAACTCGTTGGAGGGCTGAGTGGAGATATGTTGTGTTCTCAGATGAGAATCGTTTATGTCTTGGTGCCAGTGATGGCCGTAAGTCTCTCATCGTTATTCTCACACTCTCGTCGTTATCCCAAGCACCTTGACAGCAAATCTGTACGTCAGACTGGTGATTGAACCGGTTGCGCAGTTATTCATGAGCAGTATTCAAGGGGGTGTTTTCCAACAGGATAACTCTCGACATCATACCGGTGCTGTCACCCAACGTGCTCTACAGAGTGTCGACATGTTGACTTGGCCTGCGGAATCACCAGATCTTTCCCCCATCGAGCACGTATGGGACATTATTGGACGACAAATCCAGCGTCGTCCGCAACCAGCACTGACCGTTGCTGATTTGACTGACCAAGTGCAACAGACATGGAAGTATATCCCACAAAATGACATACGGCGCAATGCATGTACTTTTCCATGCTTGCATTTAAAATCGTAGCGACTATCGATTTTATTAATGTACCACCATTTCGCATTTGAAATGGCTCTTCTCGCGCATACTTTAACCGGTGACCTTAAAACTTTAATCAAATAAATATGTTACCTAGACAAATGCTTTGCCGAAATTTCATTCGTTGAAACTTATTTCTTCTTGGTGTAAGGATTTTATTTTATGCCAATGTAGTGCAAGCTCATTCAGGTTGGCCTCGTCATTTGACAGTGGTTCAAAATTACTTGGCGTTGCCCTTGGATCTTTCCCCTTGGATTTGATTCCGGACCATCACCAATAGCCCTTTGTGTTGCTCCAGTGCAATATTTATTAAATACCTCTACCTACCGTATTAACAAAAAATATAGTTCGTCATAATTGACCAAGCTATGCTAAACAATGGGACATACATACACAAGGAAAATTTTACAGACAGAAGAGAAAAATACATCTAGAGTAAGTTATAGGAATCGAAGCTCTGCGGCATACAATTTGTGCGAAAACCTACGGATCCCGTCTCAAGTTGAGAAACAGGTTACCAAAACAATAGCGCGTTCCTTATTTAACTTTACATAAAAACCTTTTCTTACGAAGGGAGTAATTTTTTTCTTTGAATAGATCGATGAAAAAGTAGTAGAAAAATTGAAAAAAAACCTTAAACTAAATATATTTTGAATATTTTTGACCTTCTTTACGGCTAGATTAAGGTACATATATAGAAACACGTAATCTGTATAGTTATACCACATTATCAATATTCCTGTTGTGTACAAAAGTAAATAAAAAGTGGCGAAAAACATCCTTTTTATTGTACACTGAATTGTTCCTGAGGCATTAACCTCCCACATTCAACAAGTTGTCCACTCTTCTCAAAAACCTTTGATTTCCCAAGAAACTCGTCCTTGTTGAGTGTCTTTCGAATAATCTAATACAATTTGAATATTTTAATGCACTTTAATATTTCATCATATAAAAAAATAACCTAGGGTATGGACGAATGAAAAGTGAAAATTAACAAGTGTCAGGCAATTTATTGTTGAGCATCTTATTTGAAGTCTGGAGCCATATTAAAAAAAAAAAATCAACAAAAGGCCGTCCCTATTTTTCTGATGACGTTTCAGTTAATGAACTGCACCAATCATGGCGAAAAATAACATGAGAAACAATTCCTTTAGAACATTTGAGTTTCACAGGACACAAGTTATATTTCGTGACCGTGTTTATTTATTCATGAACTTAATGCTGAATGCTACTAGAAATCCCATTAAATCATAGTTTTTCAAGCGAATCATGAGAACAAAACATCCTTTTTTCAATTGTTACTCATCTATCAACGCTTTATTACGTAGTCTCGTTTTAGTGGTTATCTGGTAGATAGCTTGGCGTGCTGTTTCATTTAAAATCGCACAATGTCTGCCAAACAATCGATTATTTGGCGACATCCGATATGTCTCCATACTAAAAATTGCCATTTAAGAGTACCAGAACTCGAATAATGCATTAGGACTAGTAATATTTTCCGTTTTCATAATATTTTTTGTGGGTTTTTCGATCGAAAAAATACTGTATCTCGCTAAATTATCGCCAGGCAAGCATACGTCTAAAAGAACAAAAGAATATCGAACAGTTTTTGGGCATGGCGTGATACAATACTTTCCCCTGCAGTTTGGGAGAAATAAAGACAGACGCATTTTTTTCACTCAAATAATAGGTACAGATTTATTGTTATCTTGTATAAGCTTGGTAGGACACAATGACAGTGTCGTGCTTCAAGCAATTCAAAATGGAGCATAGAGTAAAATAAGCAGTAAGAGGGTCTTCGATTTATGCAGTTTATCAAAGCACATAATTTGAGGACTGTCAATAACGGAGCATTGATAGAGATTATCGACGAATTATATTTGTCTGGGCATCCAGGCGTACAACACGAAATGCGGAACGTGCATAGGTAGAAATCTGAAACTCTTAGGAAAAATGTTTGAAAGTTGCTTTTTTTTTTCAACTGTTGTGCAAAAATATGCATTACAAACACACACTTTGTGGTGATATTGCAGAATTACATTTGATACCCTAAATAACCACAAAGTACACAAAGCGATATTCAGAAACCTTTTTGCTTAAATAGTGTAACAAATTTATTTTTATGGATCAATTTTTTCTAGACATTTATGAACTTGCACAAAATTAGAAAAAAAAAAAATGCTACATTTTCGCAAGTTTGTTGCAATGAAATCGGGAAGAAAAAATTTTAACAGAATATGCTAAGAATAGACAATTCCACGTTCTGCATGCGTTGGAGTTAAGTCGCAAACAATAATTCACCTAAGGCATTTTTCTTTTTCAATCGCATTTTAGCTACAACCAAAATTCTGAAACACTTTTGTTTAAAAACACTTTATTAAGGAATCCTCATCCGATAACTTAATACCCATCTAATGTCGAAATTGTTGGATGGGAATGTAATTTTAAATATTTAAATTTTAAAATACATGCTAAAACTTACTTAATTATTACTTAAAAGATCATACGAAAACAAAAATCTTAACGTTCGATCTTTTGACTAACAGTTCCATAGTCAAAAGTTTTAAAACAGCTATGAAGTCACTCAAATTTTAGAGAAACTATTTCACATTTTAAGAGTTTTAGACATAAGAGAGTCTCCTATTTTCCTCATATTCATATACCAATTATATCTTCACCTTAAAGAAATCCCATGTTGCTATAAAAACACTATTGCAGAGGTATTGAATAATATTCAATGCAATTGATTTCTTCAATTTTTTAAGTTACAAAATTGTACCTGTTATATCTCAATAACATTTAGAAGTATTTTGATGGTTCATCTATGGGGGGCGAGCTTGAAAATACACGTTTAGTGAAAGTTAAAAGTTTTAAAATTGATCTGTGCTCAAACCAAGTTAAATTTCGCTTTTGCTTGTAAAATGAATGAATTTAAAATAACTTCGTGATACTGTGATTGTGACATAAGTATAAATGATATACAGGTAAGATAATTCTTAAAACAGAAACAAGGCTTTGAGCAGAAGCTCATTAACTTATTTTTTTGGAGACATTAAATACTTATTTCGTGCTGATAAAAAAATGCACAGTCATTGTGATCTCCTTAAAAATATATATACCATTATCAAAATGCTTGTAACTATTTATTTATTGATATAAAAACTAGTAGTTAGTCGATAAGCAGCTGTAAAATAAAACATTTTTTTTTGTCAGTTAATGAGTTTCTGCTCTAATCTGTAGATGACGCATTAACATATAAATGAATGCTTTAATTTTTTGTACCACCGTATTAAAGTTACTTCTTGTCCAACACTTTCATGGAGATGGGACGCGTAGCTTCCCACCTCTTTGAAATGGTTACACTAGATATATTAATATTCTGGGTATAGATTAAGACTATGAGGTATATAAATATTCTCCCATTTGATACTATGATTTCCAGGAGGCTATGAGACACAAGGGGTAAGACATAAGGGAAGCCGTCCAAGGTATGAGACATAAGAGGCACCGTCCTAGGGGTGCTACTTGAGGAATGCCTTAAAAAATTTAAAAGTACTACATTTTAGTGTGTAAATATTTCAGATACGAAAATAAGTCATTAGCCATAAGGTGTCATTATAAAACAAACTTTTTTAGCACGATTCCCTTTAAAAGGGTCATATCATGTTATTCCTACATTAGGAGCTACAATACCTGAATAAAAATATTTGAATATCTGCAAAATATCGCACCCCGGCAAAAAAAGTGATGCAACTCAAAATTGTAGAATTTGAGAAACATCAACTTGAAGGATACTATAAAACTTATATTGAATTAGTATAAACTTCTTTTAAATTTTAGGTAAGTATTTATGGTGGTAACATCTATTATATTCAATAGAATAGTAATATAACACGCTGGGGCACCTCATACATATTTTTCAATGACATAACATCAAAATTTTTATCTCTTGACTAGTGGCACTTTTCTTGCCGGGGTGCGATATGTTTGTTTAACGAATCCTTTTGATATTTTCGTCAATTTTTCGTTTATTTTCGTTTCAATATTTTCATTTGTTCAAACATAATCATATTTTATCTTAGCACTCAGATTTTACAAGAAACCTATACTACATCTATATAGGATATAAAAGGATGTAGATGTGTGTATGTGAGTGTGTATATTATCTATACAAATCTACACCATTTGACCAATCTACATCAAATTTGGCACAACTTAAGAATACTGCGGAAAACATAGGCTATTTCTTTCCTGTCTTCAGACCAAAATAAAGCTATGAAAATTGACACACAGGTAGTCCTAAAAGTGCCCCTCGGAGCCCCAACGTTTGTTTTTCTGCAATAACTGGACATGGATAAGAAAACAAGTTCTACAGGGTTTGTGTATTTGAGTTAACACAGGGAAATGTTGCGGTCATAATTTAGCTTTCGCGGTCATATTTGAAACCCGAGCAATGCCGGGTTATTCAGCTAGTCATAATTAAAGTATGATATTTGTGAAGAATTTTCCAAGCTATATGAAATGCATACAGTCACATTTCTTTTCTAACTTCTACTAGTGTATTTTGCTGACCTTACAGCAGGGCTCGAAATACCCAGGTGCACAGGTGCACTGTGCACATGAAAATGAAATTGTGCACCTAATTTTTTCCCGCTAGGCGCACCTGTGCACCTAATTTAAAAACTTAGGTGCACCTTGTGCACCTGTATTAAAAAATATATTTCGAGGCCTGCCTTACAGGTTATAAAAATTTTATTGAACAATAGAGCTTGATAAAATAGCTCCGAGAGGCACTTTTAGGACTACCTGTGTGTCAATTTTCATGGCTACAGATTGGTGTGAAGACAGGAGAGAAATAGCCTATGTTTTGCACAGTATTCTAAAGTATACTACAGGCGATAAAATATTTATTGAACAATATAGTCGATTGTTTAAATCCGTGAAGAATAATCTAATTTTCATTCAACAGGAAAACCCCGAAGCAGTTTCCTCAAATGAGAGAATGGGATCTATCTGTCGTACGGGAACGCAGAAACTTCGTAAGTCCAATTTGCATCACAATCCTCCTCACCGGCGTAATCGTATGTTACCTGATTGGGGGTTCCCGCCTGTTTTCTTTCTTGGAGGAGAAGCAAGAAATGGCGTACATAGAAAAACTGAGCAGGCTGAAGAACGACACGGCCATCCTGCTGGCAACGGAACTGCGTCAAGTGAAAGCGAACGAGCCCATTTGGGCTCGATATGTGTTCAAGTACTTGGACTTCTACGAGGACGAGCTTCTGAAGGCAAGCGGTGTTGGATATTGGAGAAAAGATCAGATTAAGCGAAGGCAACGGTGGTCGAAAAGGAATTCATTTTTCTACAGTCTTGCTCTGATGACCACCACAGGTACAGTAACATTTATTTACTTTCAGTCGGCAATTATGAACGTTCTACAGTTAAAGCAAATTTACTTATCCTTCAAGGCGAAAAAGGAAACCGTCGGTTGGTTGGATGTTGTGGCGCAATGACCCTATTTGGCCAAGCTGTGACAAAAGCCTCAAATGTACATACACACAAAGGAAGTTTTACTGACACAGAAGTGAGAAATCGACCCCAGCGTGGGCATGAACCTGATGAGGAATATGTCGGATTTTCGTTTATTGCCAGATCTGGCCAAACTGCGCCATAATAAAGAAATTATTATTAAGGGGAAAAGGAGTTACTTGTAACAATACATAGTCGAGTGAAGTCATTCTTCTCTGTATTATTTATAGAATTGAAGTACTACTACATTCTCTTTTAACCTTCCTGGTGTTTGTCTCTACCAAGGCATACGAAAAGAATGATCACACAAAACTTATATGGGCGAGGCCAACGCCGATCTGGGCCACCGGCGATTTATCGCCGAACATGGTAACCTTGATGTTTTGATCCAGCTTTACCGCCATATTGGCTTCTGCCGCCATCTTCATTTGACGAGAAAAATTGCTTGGCGACAAAACATGCCTAACCAAATCTTGATAGACCAGATATCTCGTCATAAGAAAAAAACTAACCAGATCTTGATCATCACCAAAACATCGGCTTAATGACGAGATATCTCGTCATTAGCAAAATTGGTCAGGTCTTGATGGACAAAATAACTCGTCGAAATCAATTGGAGGATTAAGGATTACAAGACCTGTTCCAACACCTAAAATCCGCTTCTCTGTATTTTGATGATTGGTTTGTTGTTGACATTGTACGGTCTAACCCCTTTGTCTTCGAGACTTTTATTTCTTATGTGAAATTCCACCATTGCCAAGCTTTCTGCCCTGGGTTCGAGAGTGTACTGGCTCTGACTAATGAATTTATTGCCATTTAACACACACATTGAGTATGGTCATCTGAACGCGTTTGTCTGAACACTAAGCAGTAGTTTCAGATACAAGTCTAAAAATTAATTGAAACATTACCTACACTTCAAGGAATAAAAAGTAATAACTTCCACCTTCATAGGTTTTTTCCTGCCATCAGTGTGGTTCAATAGGTTCGACCACTATCTAGCAACCTGCAAGGTGTAAGCAGAGCAGGTTCGTTTACTCACAGGGTTTGTTTCTATCTTCTGTGTCAGTAAAGCTTGCCTTTTGTGTGTGTCCATTTCCTTTTCGGAGTTTGGCCAAATATGAACCATGAGCCATAAAAACTAGCCTGTTATCGGGACAGACAGTTTTCTGGAGGAAAAAAAAAGGCCAGTGTTCTGAAATCCTAAATTCGTAATTGGTATAAGTTTGTACACTTATTAAACTATTTTTCTTAAATTGTTACTTTTTATTTAAGAAATATTTTTGTCAACTGTTTTGATGCTAAGGCGCTGTTCGAGCGAGCGAAGCTAGGCATCGTTGCTTCCCAATGGGTTCCATCCGAGGGTTCGTAAACGGGAAGTAGAACCCTTAGGTTCAGAGAATTTTCTATAATCTATCCTAACCTGTTGATAGCTAAAGAGTTGTTTCCAAATTTAAGTAAGAGAGATCGGTGATGAATTAGAAATTCTAACCATACTGCTAATCCAAGTCGCTCTTTATTCAAAATACGAATGATTCTAAATCTATATAAAATAGGATTATCTCAATCTCCCACCTTGACACATGTTCTTCACAGGTCCGTGTACATCGTGTATAACAGCTTTGTGATTGGTTTATTCAAGAGCCTCGCGTCATCGGTATGTGTGTGGGAATGTCAATACAGAAAGTATTTCGTTCTGATCCTGTGTGGTCACTTGTGATCCGAAGGAAATAAATCACCCATACTTGATAGAAGTAGGTAGTTGAATTGGTGACACACAGAAGTAACACAACGGACTACTGGTGACGGTCCGGGATCAATCCCGAAGGGAGCAATCGTGGACAACACCTAGGAAATTTGAACCACGGTCAGATGACTACCTAAAAAGGGGAATCCTTAATAAAAAGGAATTGTCAGGCTATTAATAGTTTTCTTAATATTGGCAAGTTAAGTTTCTGCTTTTGTAACCAAGGGGTATATGGGTCCAAACCTTCCTATGACTTTATTATTTTGAAGCAAAATTTGTAAAAAATACCTGTTTAGGAGACCAACGTGAAAGTTTCATTTAATATTTTACAAGTAATAATTATTAATATTCCTGTTATTGTATTGTATTCAAGCAGATAGGTGGCAAAAATAATATGAAACCAACACAGTCTGGTGTCAAAAGGACACATTTCTAAAAGCATAGATTTTTGAGCTATGAGTAAATTGCGTGACTTTTGCAACGAATCAGTTTTGTTTTGCTTCAACCATTAGCATTGTTTGTTTACTGGACCACATTAGGAATACGGAAGTAATTTTGTTACTGACACGACATTTTTAGAATGTTTTTACCAAACAAAGGAAAGTGGAGCAAATATATGTTCTATGCTTTCATACATAAAGCAAGTAAATTATATTAATCGGTAAAGGAGATAGGAATCCCCATTTGTTAAGATTAGAATATGGAATACAAACTTGAATATTCATTTGAAATGTGCCCTGGTTTGATGGTTATACTCATATATTGTCAACCTACAAGTGAAATACACTCAAAGTTTTCCAGATGAATATCTTAACTATTCTAGACCAGTAAATGAAGTCCACTAAGTTAATGTTTCTTTGCATGAAGGTTAGAAGGAGAAACACAAAGCTTTAAGAGTAAAATTTTTCTTCATCGTTTTCTCAGAACTGTTTTTCTTATTTTGTGTCTTACTGGTAAGCATAAAATCTGAAGTCAATCTTTTAGGAAAAGTTCTTTCATGTTTAGTCCTTCGTGGGATTTCGTAATAGTCAATTAGTAACATCATTAATGCATATGAAGAAATTTTGTATGTTAGAAAGAATGTTTAAATTTTAAATAGTCAGAAAATATTTCATGGTATGAATATCGCATTTTACAAGAAATCAAAAAGTTCTGCTGTGAAAAATATAACAACAGGTGCTGTCAAAATATTTATAGGATTGAATAATTTTTTTATTGATGTGATTGTCCCCAGAATTTTATGGGGGAAAATGATTTAAGTTAAAATGGAGACATACACAAAAGCCATGATATACTAGGTTTTAGGTATTGATTCATACAATTAACGAATTTTGTAACAAAACATTTTTGTTTTCTTATGTATTTTCATAACGGTAGAATTAGACATATTTTGCTATGAAAAGTCGAGTTTTATAAAGAAAACCCCTTTTTAATAAAAATTTGACGACAAAACACGAAACCAAGGATGTTTCAGATAATTTTGATCTTAATATCCTTTTAGTTACGAAATTTTATAAGAAAGCAACGAATGCAAGGGTTACCCTCTATATTTAGCTTTACAGAAAATAAAGCTAAATATAGAGGGCGTTAGTCCTTTTATGGAAGTACATACTTTCTGTTTTATTCCGAAAGTCACGTTCTTTACTGATTCCTTGAATTCTATTTCAGAACATCGCCTTACAGAGATTATCATAGATTTATACATTTGTAAATTTCATTAACTGAAAACATACACATTACATACGTAGCAAGCGTCTGCCCAATGAAATATGGTTCTAATTCTTCTACACAGACATAATTTAGTACCTCACTAAGCCAAACATTGTCGAAAACGGTAAAAGAATATCATATTAGGTCTTAATTGGAAGTATTTTTCTCGTTTACCGGTGATTTCCTTGTGTTTTTTACTATGAAAAACTTTCTCGTACTTCTAGAAGAATTTTCCAATTTGCATTTCTGAATCTATTTTCCAGGTTATGGATCTATGACACCAAGATCCGATTGGGGAAGGACCGCAACCGTATGCTACAGCCTGTTGGGTGTACCCCTGATGATAGCTTGGTTAATCTTCTTTGGTCACTTTCTGGCTCTGTTCTGGTGTTGGATGTTTAAAAATCTGTGTTGCCAGTTTTGCAATACGAATAAGAAAAATGAAACAGAGAAAAGTGTACCAACTGGACGCATCAAAAAGATCATTCAAACGAGACCAAACTCTGTGGCCCCCATAAAAGAAGATATCAAATCCTTAGTGCCAAGAAACTCACGAAGGGAATCAGATCCTAAATCTCACAGAGCTTCAAAAAATACTACGGGCACTTTTCCGGCTAGATATTCAAGTGAGCAAAACAATTCACAAGTATTTAGAGCCATTTATGAATGCAACTCGCTTATCCCAGCACCTAAGTCCAAATTAGTCCAAATGGATACGGACGTTGAAAGGAAACTCAGCGATTTGGACCATGCTGTTGCAACTGTGTTTTCTGTAATATTCTTCCTCGTTTATTACGTGTTTGGATCGGTGGTATTAGCCGTTATGGAAGACTGGAAAATTACGGACAGTTTGTATTTCAATTTTTTGATGCTCATGACGCTGGGTCCAGGGTGCAACGAACTGGAGAGCGACATTTCGGAGATCGAGATAAAGCAGAATGCGTTATATATAGCGTTTTTGGGTTTTGGATATTGTATCATGTCCATGATTTTCAACTTGGTCTTTATGATTTCTTGGTCTTATAAACCAAAGAGGAATGCACAATTTAAGAAAACGAGAGCATTGGGAAGTCGGAATAAAAATTTGAAATATAATTAATGCAATCAATATACTACACGGGGTCACAAAAAGTATTCGACCACCTTACAAATGCAGATCATACTTTAATCATTTGGTAGATGCTGTAGTAGATGTATTTTAATTTATTGCTTGTAATAAGGTTCTATACGTATATTTTAAACTTTTGTAAGAAAGTTGAAAATATTTTGCATTAAATTTTAATCAGTATACAGATTATGGTCGTCCAAAGTGACAGCAACCCAAACCGTTGTTCTTAGCATACAGAGTTTAGGTTGGTACATAAAATATCAAAAAGACCTAAAACCTGAATTTCAGTTTGAAGATTTGAATATTAGCTTTTCCCCAGTATGAGAAAAGCTGAAAAAATAACCTATTTTATGTCATAAAATAGTGAATTCCAATGAAATTATCTCTTCAAGCAGGGAGTAGATGAAATTGTTTCTTGTTTGACCAAATAACTGATGCAAACAATTACTATTCAGATTTCTATAGGTCTAAGGTAAAAAGGGTAACACAATTTTGACATTGGTTTTCGTACTTTCGCTTAGCATCTATAAGGGCCGAATGCTTTTGTGTGTCTGATTTCATGTTATGTTATCTCTCTATTCTCTATATTATTGGCGAGCGTAAACGAGCAGGGGGCGGAGCCCCCTAGTGTTTAAAATATTTGTTATAATTATTCAGTATTTTTCTAAAAGGATAGTAAAGTAAAAAGATTGAGCTTTTGTGTGTTTGAAGTTTATGTAATAATTTTGACTACATCTCTTTCTGTATAAAATATATGATAATATGATTTAACATAGGTGGGATATAAGCTGTAAATCAAAAGAATGCACTTTCAATTTTTTCAAATTTCTAGTTTTGATTTACGTTGCATAAAATTTTTCATTAGGGAATCATTTTTTATATCTCATTATTCTGACTGCAATTTTGAAACACTGTTAAATCTGTGAAAAGTTACTGTACAAATGTAAATAAAAATTTTTAAAAACAAACTTATGTACTTTTTCTGTGTTGAAATTGCGTTTTAGGAAAATGTTTTACAAGGAAGGCATACTTTTGAAAAGTACCCCATTTATAATTAACACCAATCATACATAATAAAATATTATTAAAAGTTGTAATATTACTTTTTACTTTCATTTTGTGCGTACATTTTAAAGATGAAAATGAATTCTTTAATTTCAAAACACTACTTTTTTAATATGATAGTAATGTTCTATGACGCCAACTGTAACCATAACTTTTATCCGTCGTTACGATAAGTTGTTAGATGAGAGATCACTACTCACAGATAGTGGCGACTGGAAAATGCCTCGTTGTGAACCAGAACATTGAATATAGAATACTGAGGCGTGCAATCTTCTGCACACATTTATTTGATACTAGCCACTGCGTGGCCTGTGACAGTTCTTTTCGTGGGGTCAGGTGTGATCAGTGTTCTCTAACCCCCGGGGATTGCTACGAATTCCCATTTGGTTTGCTTTGCATACCAAATGGGAATTCGTAGTCTATTGGAAAACAGCCATAACGGCGTTGCACGTGATGTTGGTTTGCTTCGAAAACCAACACCAAGGGCAACGCTCATTGAAAAATGCGGCCAAATTTGAATGTTGAAGAGATCCAATCAGCGTGGCAATACAATATCTTGCGAAAGTATAAATATTTAATTGAAAAATTATTTATTAATAGAAAATCAAATGTATAAGGTATCTATCTGTTGTAAAATTTTCCGCAGATTTCAAATCTGTCGAAATTTTCAATCTATCTTTAACGATACCAATTTTACAAAAAAGAACTAAACAATGCCAAATAAAATGTTTTTTATTTTTTTGCTTTACTTAGCGCTGGAATCGTATGAGAGAAGGAAATGGATTTCTCGAACGCGAAGGTTGCCGTGACGTCACAATCTCTCGAGAAAATATAAAAGACATTCAATTTAAAAATTATTTATTTAAAGAAAATCATATTTTTAGGTATCGATCTAATGTGAAATTTTCCGCAGATTTCTAATGCGTTAAAATTTTTACTCTATCTTTAACGATCTAGGATCTCTAAAGAACCTACATAACTCCAGTTAAAACGTTTTATTTGTTTTGTTCTTCGGCAGGCTGAAAGCATGTTCAAACGGAAACACGGAAAAAATAAATTTATAATTACGTTCCACTAGGCAACCCTAGCGTACTTTCAATTAAATTCCAATTTAAAAATTAATTTTAAACTACTGTTTTAGAGTGAATTTTAAAATTTATGCTTCGTACAAAAATCGCAAAATATTCTGATTACCTGTGTGAAAAATCCCATTATTGTAAGTGCCATAGATTCGTCAGGACAGCTCATAAAGATGCGCAGACATGCAGACCATAGGGATACTTCCTTTTATAATAGTAGAGATTAATCATCAATTAGCTGTCGTTTTGAATAAGACCCGATGTAGAAGTGTCGGAGATTGACAGCTAACGTTCGTCTAGCTAGGTAATGCTTTGAATTGCAAATAGTAATTGTAAACAAATTAAATATGGAACACACACCGTTTATTAATTAATATATTGTAACCTTCATCCACCTACATAATCGCCAAACCCTCACTAGAATTCATCAATGCATACATTGCACCTCGGCAAGAAAGATTTTTGGCCGAATACGGCTATACAGAGTACAACAGTTATTATTCTGGCAAAGATCGGATACTTTTTTTGACCAGACATTAAATGCAAACAATACAAGAGTAAAAACGGAGAGAAAGATACTGGTTTAATAAGTTAAGCTCTTTCTTTAATAGCATTTCTTAAATGCTAAAATCGCTGCTTTTATTCCCTCGAAAGTTTCCTTGCACATAGGAATAATTTCTCTTTCGTCTAAGATGAATCCAGCAACCATCGTGCCGTGTCTCAGTTCGAGTGTGTATGTGTACTCAGCTTTTCCCGTGTCGTGTGCATAATCCATTGACGTGCCAGAGCATTTGTCTGAAATTAAGCAGGGAAAACCATTAGAGTCAACACCATTTATAAATTGGTTAATGGAAATCAATTTTTACAGTTATATAAAAACAGTGGTTAGCACTGATTTTAATGTCGCAGTTAGTTGAGTGATTTTAGGGTAAATTTGTGGGGCATATTCTGAATATACCATCTATTTAACAAAATGGACTTTATGAGATTTAAGAATTCGTAAATATAAAGGAGTAAAGCAGAGGAATCTACTCTCAGATTACATTGAAATCGCCTCATGATACAAAACGTAAAAAGTTATACGCATGTAAATTCGTTCGATGTAATATCAATTTAACTTTGCAGTTAATTTAGAAAATTTGAAGAAAACTTTGTGTGAATTTCTTTGATGTAGATCATCAGAACAATGCATTGGACGTTGCAGTAGTTGTTTTTCCGTTGCCCCTTCATACCTCTCTTACATCACCTTCATACTGGCCTGGTAGCCGTGTCTGGCCCTCTGTTCAAAAGCTCTAAATTCGAATCAAGGTCTGGCAATGGATATTGTTAGTAGTTTGAAGTAGCTTAGTTTAATACGGTCCCGGTTTAATTGGCTTTGGAGTACAAAAAATTACTGTAGAAGGGAGAAGAAATCCATCGCCTCTATTTTTGGTGAAACATCACATTTCCCTCACAAAATCTTCCAAGATTATGTGAAAATATGTTAAAATGGCTTCGAGAAAGAATACTTTTAATACCACATTAATATACAGATTTTTAGTTTTGAAGCATGTCTTGACACAATTCGTCATGATGATTTGATTTATATTAAGCCAAAAATTTCCTGAGCGAGGAGATATAGCAAGAACAATTATAAAGGATTCAAATTTTGCATTTTGCAAAACTAGAATCCTTGACAAGTGCATGAATTTGAGGACTACGATATTCTAATTTTTATTTTTGTTGCACCTAACAAACAAAATGATCTTAAAATGGATTTGAATCAATCCCACCATTGTTTAAGAACTTAATGAATTGTTTCATTATTTCAGCTTGAAACCAAGTAGCAAAAAATTATTTTCTCCTGTTATATCTGCAACATCTTTGGTCATGTTTTTCTTGAGATAACAACACATTTTTCTATGATCTGTGGCATATTATTCTACAAGCAGATGAAATAATGTTTTTTTTTGTACACCCATTTTAAGGTCAATAAAGATTATCTTTAACTACCCCAAGTAGAACATTTGTGTGCATAACAGCAAATCTTTTGCCGAAACAATTTTGATATTTTCACATTTTTACAGTTTTGTTGCATATGTGTTATGGAAGATGAGAATCTTTGTTATATATTAGTAGTGAAATACATTTTAAGTTACTACTGAAACGGTTTATAAAAGGCTGCCTATTCACTTGTCTATTGCAATCTCATTTGCGAAAGCCCAGAAATGATGAAGTGTTTATTGCAGTACACAATTTATTTTTCTTGATTCAGCTTTCACCTACTAACTTACTGATAATTGAATGGCCAATCATATAAAGCAGGAAATATTCGTGAATGCACTAATATTCGTGTATAGTACATTAAAGATTCCACATGAACGCGTTATAGCTGTCCCCTAATAATTGAGGACAGGTATTCATTTTCTCATTCTATGACCAATAGGAAATTACTTTCAAATTTAAGTTCAGCAACCCCGAAACACCCTAGATTAATTACAATACCTTCGAAAATTTTATAAAATGACATTTTTGTTGACCAGTGAAATAGAGGAGGGCTTTAGGCCTATTCCTGTCAGATTTCATTCCTCCCCGGGTATTGTCTTCTAAGGAATACTGGGAAATTAGTTTTCAAAAATATTTTTGAAATTAGCCTCACGCCCCTTTTATTATAACCTCATTCTCCATAATGGTTGGTAATTGGTAATTTTTAATTAACGTCGTACTAGATAACCACAGTGGGCTATTGACGACGGTCCGGGATCAATCCCATATGGGAAAGATCCGAGGGCAACACCCCGTAATTTTGAACCACGGTCAGATGACGAGGCAACACCTGAACTAGCACCCCATAAAGGTAGGTGGTTTATGAATTGAATTAAGGTCATATTAGAGTAACACAATGAGTTATTGTCAAAGGTACCTGATTAATCTCAAAAGGCAAGTTCCTCGTAATTGTGACCAACGGTCAAATGACAAGGTCAACATATGAGCCTCTATAAACCTCCACACCTCGTCGACTTGACGCCCCATAAAGGAACTCACTGTGGAAATCACACCACTAACCTGAATGTGATGTGATACTTATTTTCCCTATTTCCGATTGTAGGGATAAAATATATGGTAAAGTGTCAACATACCGTCTGAGGTTCGTTGGAGGCAGGTATTGTTAGTCCTTAGGGTAAAAAATGGGGTTGGTTGTATACGTAGTCACAACCACAACCGCTTAAGGCGTGTTATTAGAGAAAACATTAGATTCAAATGAATAAAGTCTTGGTTATAAGTGAAGATCAAATTTATCGAGGACTTTGATTGGACTAAATGTTTGAGATTATAACGTAGAACTATTATACTTACACAGAATGCTTGTACTAGAACCGACTTGGAATTCTAAACCATTCACTTCTCGTATTGCCGCCGCTCCAATATTGCCCACCCTTTTCTATAAGAATAGATTTAAAATCAACATAAAGTCTTTAATGAGCAGCACATTCTATACTTCAAAGGTAAATAATTTCTATGGCTTTTACCAAGTGAATAGTAGGGATTTTAAGGATTTTGCATCTCTATTTTTGAACATGGGGGTACAATGTAATGTTTCATGTCTACCTTCGTTCGAGGATTTAGGTACATTTGTTTACGTAAAATGGCTTTTCAGACATTTTATGGCATTTCTATTACTTTTGACTCCTTATTTCCTTATTTTAGAGGGCATTTTGGATAGATTTCACACTAAAAATTTGCGCACCAAGAAAAAGTTGTCCGAATGGAACGAAATTTTATATATGTGAGTAAAACATTGATATAAGTAAGTGATCACAAAATCAAAGCAAAAGATCATTTGTTAAAGGAAAAATTATTAATGAATGGAGGTTCCAGTACTCTGTGTTGGGTCATTTCTAGCTTGAATACACGTGGCATTGAGGGCAATGAGGCATACAAATCCGGGATGGTGTCCTGCGTCTTCTCATTCCACAGTTGCTGTAAGCGCGCCTCTAGTTCAATCAAACTCCTAGGCTGCCCAACTTGCCGTCGCGAGTGATCCCAGATGTTCTCGATTTCTGACAAATCTGGGGATCGGGCAGGCCAGGGAAGGGTGCTAATGAGGCGAAGGCATTCCGGTGGCACCCTTGCTATGTGTGGTCGAGCATTGTCCTGCTGAAAAATGCGTCCTGGGAGCCCTGCCATGAGTGGCGACACATGGGGATGAAGTATGTCACGAAGGTACTACTGCGGTGCCGTGGATGAATGTTAGAGGTGACGGGGTATTGCAATCCCGTCGAGCGCGACACCACTCCAAACGGAGTTGTCGGTGAGTGGGTGTCATTGGTAGCACACGTAATGGGCAACGCGATACCAAATATCCTTCAGCAAGGCGCCTCGCGACGGTACGGACAGACACAGAAGCCTGTAGTGAAGGTGATGCCTGTGTCCAGATAGCGGACAATGGTGTAGTTGGCGCTGTGCGTGCGTTCCAGGTGATGTATCGGTCTTCTGGGCTAGTGGTCTGCCGAGTGCGTCCTGAGCCTGGCCGCCATGTATGTAACCTCTCTCTCATCCACTGGTCCCAACACCTCCTCACAGTAGACAGATAGGCCTGAGTGGAGTGCTACTAGCCGAGCTGACCACCCGGCTTCCATCATCCTGATTAATCTTACCCTATGTATCGGTCTTCTGGGCTCTTGGTCTGCCGAGGGTCCAATATTCCATTTGTTTATGAAAACAAGGTACTTCAGAACGGAGACTTTTGAGCAGCGACCTTGCGGGACTACGGTACAAATTGCACGCAAGTTGGACGTGAGTCGCCCCAGCGGCGCTGGAGGCATGTGTGCACTGCTCCATTGGATCTAATGTATCTCAGACCGCACTTGCGTTGCGGCAGTGGCGCCGCATGTTGAAAAACCGGATGTGTGCACCGGGCCTAAGTGGAGGGCAACTCGCCGAGCTGACCACCCGGCTTCCATCATCCTGATTATTATTACCCTCCCGAACTCTGACAGTTGATCATACTGTCTTTGATGACAACGTAACGGCATCCTAATGAAATAAGCTCCTCCGTAAGGCGTATTTTCAGCTAAAAAAAGCATACCTCTGCAGCAGATTAAGTGCACGCAAATTCCTCTGCGTACCTTTTTTTATACGCCAGGGGGAATGAAGTTCAACGCCCTCTGATGGCATTACGCAATGCGCATTCCCACTGTATTTCTAATAATTTGCAGACACGTACCTTCATTTCAAGTTTCGTTACGATCCGACAACTACTTATTTGCGCATAAAGTTTTATGGCAATGAGTGTATGTCGGAGTTACCTTAAATATAGTTAAAAGCTGCTAATGGCAACATTTGGTGTCCAATCTAATTGGCATTGAACAATGAACTATAATATATCAATTCGGAATTGATTTTCTTTGGAATTTTTACTGGCGGAGAGCTGAAATAATATTCGAAAAGCAAGCGAAGTGCCGTAACATTCGGAATACATACATTAAACCCGATCTGCCACAGAGACACTACATCCACTTGCATTTAGCTGGACAGAAAATCCTCCTACACACTGCCACCACAATTAAAATGATGGAGTTTTCAGCTCCAACACTGATTATATCTGTGAGACCTGAGAAGTCGAAAGTTCTCTAAATAACCTACCTATCCTTACGAAATTAGTTTATCTGTATTTTATAGTTGTCTTTTTAGACGTTTGCTCTTAGAAAATTTTCTACTGAATATGCATCCTTATTTATTGTGTATTGTTCCCGTTTATTGTGTATTGTCCCTTTTATTATTATTAATTTGTTCTATGTAAATTTAACAAATTTTGTAATCCTTTTCGATTGAATTTTTGTGCTTACATATATATTTGCCTTTCACATACCTTTTGATTTTTGATGTACTATCTTAAACGTTTTAAGTGTATAATGGTATAGCTCGGTTCTCCTTAATCGCCGAATCTCCTCCGCAAGGCGGAATATATATCTGAAAGCTGAACAGGTGAAAAAATGTCCACTCACGGCGTGTAATCCAACCCAAAACTTTATGTATTTTGTCACCTCTTTCCCCATATAGTCGTGTAAAGGGTAATAAAAAATTAATAACGTAATAACTTCTTGGAGCTTAGCTTCTTAGATCAGGATTTACTGCAAAATGGAACACGATGAATGAAATGTTTTGTAAATGCATAAAAGTAAACCAAGGTTTAATACATAAAATAAGTCATTTAATAATAATAATAATTGTCATTTAATAATACTAATAATTAAGTCATTTAATAATAATAATAACTTAAAATAGGTAATTATTGTGTATAGTAATAATGCTTTAAAATATACATTCATGCAATCTTATATCTCTAACACAAAATAAGCCAAAAAAAGCCATATTTTCAACATAATAATCAATGTTGCGTAAACATTATGATAGTACCAGACAGCATTTTATACGTTCACTGTATCTGTACAAGTGGAGCCCTTTGAAAGTCGAACAAAACGTAAGTAGTCTTTATATTCAGTTTTCATAAGTACACCAGATATGATGCTAAATCTCATTGTAATAGTTCTCTCACTGGTAGAGCACATTAATCGTCGAAAATGTTTGTCTCAACAACGATCAGTTTCAATTTTTTTTCGTAGAAACATGTTACCATGAAAAAGTTTTATTCGAATATAATATTGGCACATGCGAACTGCAGACGATAAATAACTGAAAGAAAACAGAAAGAGTTCCAGATCCTAAAATGCTATTAGATTTTGATATCAGGCGATATTTCCCCGAACTATTTTTTCATTAAAGTTTATATATTTTACATTGCAATTTTGGTAATGGCATCGTAGAACTTTCTATAAGTTTGTGTAACCAATTCTAAAATATATGAAATTATGTTAATTATCCTATATATATATTTTTCTAATGGCGGGCACATTTGACCTAAATCATTGGCCACTACAAGGCCGGAGGTGATGACCACTTGTGAAGGAGCACCCAGTGGGAGGACCATCATTGCCCCTAACAATTTATACTTCGTAATTTTGAACCATGTTCAGATGACGAAGCAATACCTGAGCTGGTATACGCTTACAAACATCCATGCTCGAACCCGGATTCGAACCGGGGACCTTCCGATCTAGAGGCTAACACCTTAACCATTATACCGGTTGGTCGGCAATTATCCTATATAATGTTGATTATTATTCATTTATGGATTATGCTCCTGTTATGCTTGATGTGTCTCTCTTCTCCAAATAAACCTTTAAGTTGTCTTCTTTCAAATTTTTAATTATTTCTACGCGATAATATTTTTGATGAGAGCTGTGCATTCACTTACAATAATAACCTCTTGTTTCCCAGTTGGACACGCCCAGTTGGATATAGTTTGTTAAACACTATCTTAAGGCTCTCAAATTTATCGTTGCAAGTCCGTTGAAGATGTAGAACGACTGTATTAACGTATAATAAGTAAAGCAACTCACCAGTTCCATATAATTTTTAGGAAAGGCTTGAGTTTTCGCATAAGGAGTCAACCACATCGCTCCAGCTGAATGAATACTAAAGTACGCAAATAGACATCTTCCCAACCTCTGAATCAGATCTCGGACTGCTGCTGTTTCAGATTCAGAGAAAGGCCTCTTACCAGGGTAGTCAGCTCGACATGGACCTGGACTATTGGCGTCCTCTAAAAGTTCAGTTCTTAAGTTAGGGCTAAAAGAATGCCTTTAAAGATTAAAAAGTATAAGCTAAATAAAGTGTCAGATAGGGTGAGGGTCGGGAAGAATAAAGTAAAGTAACAAAACATACAGCGAATCCTATGTTAATTCTCATGTAAGACATGAAAAAACTTTTAATAATTTTTAGTTACGGAATCCGTTTTATTTGTAATAAGACAATGAAGGCTTAAGGTAGCAGCTCTTTTTAAAATCATCTTTTAGAAATTAAGCCTTTAAATTAAAGTTAGAAAAATAATTTGTTTTAAAGAAATATAAAAAAAAAACCCAGCTAATCTAAATCTAAAGCCTAGCTAGGGCAGAGCTAGGGCAAACTAAAAGCCAAACTTTTCAGAAGACACTTTTTGAATGGATTTTTTTTAGATTACAAATCAACAAATTTCTATCTGTGTGTATGTCCAACTACCTGTTGAAAAAGCATTGCTTGTTGCACTTGGTAGATTCTGACCCTCCAGCCATAAATAGCCAATCAATCAACTGATTCTAAACCCAGTGTCGAATGAACCCACCTCGAATAGAGATGACTGTTTCCGAGGAAGAGTTTCATCGTGCAAGCATAAACAACTTACCGAAAGACGAAAAAATATTCCCGGTTTGGAATAATTACCGAAAAATTTGATTAAACACCGTTCTAGTTAATGTAAATTCATTCTAACGCTAAATTATTCGTATGGGACAATTTCGAGCCTCAGTTCATGAAACAGCTATGTGTGGGTATGCATTGGGCATGTTTTTGGTCAAATAAAACAGAAATCCTTCCAAAACACAGTTATAATTATTTTTCTGTAAGCGTACGATGAAATTGCATTCACGTAACGTTCCAAATTACGTTGCAACCAGAATGAAACCGGATGAACGTACTGCCTCAGAAACACTAGCGCCATCTGTATTAAGCAACGACTACATATATGCGAGTTGAAACTTTGCATAAGGAACATTCTATAAAAGTTTCATTAAAATCGAAGGGTGTGGAGTTGTGATCCCTGATCACTTGACACAAAACTCTTTATTTGTATTGTTTGATAGAAGTATAGAGCTAAAATCACCGATATCATTTTGTAAAAGCTAAAACTAGTATCATGCATTTGATGAATTAACTCTAGGGATCGAAGTAGATTTTTTCATCTTGAATGAGAAGGAAATGAAAAACTGACATTATATGACTGTGTGGTGAACTTATTTCAAACAGCAAAAATTTAGCTTATCTAACAAGTATCACGTAGTACAGCAGCGAAAAGGATCACATGCATCCATAAACACATTTTGGTAGATTGATATTGCACTGTCGTCACACGTACTGCTATAGTTGGTGATTCAGACTTAAATGGACACACTAAAAAGACAGATAGCGCTTCTGATAAATTCCAGATGGTAAATTCAACCTTAAAGTACTTTTTGTTGGACTGTGGCTGTAACTGCGGTTTTAGGGTCTTCTGCAAGTACATTAAATACCAGTTTGTATTACTAAAAGTAAGGCAGATGTTATTATAATTTTATCATGATGAGAGAGAAAGCTGAATTTAGGAAAAAGGCAACTTAATAAAAATATCATTTTGAAATAATTTTATGTCAAAGTTACTCAATAAAGTTGGGTGGAGGATGTGTGAAGAGGGCTGCAATTTCAGTGCTTGTCACGGGCGCTATTAGCACCCTCAGATACGACACTGCTCCAAGGATTGAAAGGTTTTGAAATCTAAGGCCTACGCGGACCTCCTCATAGTAAATCCAAACATTATCAGGTCATAGGCAAACATCAGGCCACAAGGCAAACATCCGGCTATAAGGGAAATAGGAAAACAGTGAAATGACCAATGAATACAATTGTCTTCTACGTTTTGTTAATCTAATATTACAGTTGTATGGCTAAGTAGCCACCTTTCAAATCCTATGAGTGATTACTTTGTAATTTTAATGCATCTTGGATTTGGCATCTTATATAACTTTCGGATGAGATATTCTAAATTTCGATCCCATGATAAATACATTGCTATAAAAAATTTTCCTTAAACAATTTTTAATTAAGTACAGTAGAAACTTGATAATCCGTGCTCCGATTAACCGAATGTTCTTGTTATCCGAGCTGAATTTGATATCAAATTGGTTTTAACACTAGAACGTCCGTCGGTGTTGATTCGACACCGGAGCCTGTTTATTTTGTTCTCCTTTCCGAATTTGTGAATTGAATTTCAAAATTCTTGGTTTCTTTTAATCAATTTCCTAGATGAATACACTGTAAAAATTTCATTGGTCTAGATTCATTTATAAAAATTTTACAACTAAATTTACCTGGAACGTCTGCTGGTGTCGTTTCGACACGAAGTGAATTTATCTTACTAAATAGCTTCCGTTTAACTTAATACAAGATCATTGAGTAGCAAACATTATTAGCTAAGCAGACAAATTCTTATCGCACATCTCTTTGACTTTGAATAAAATGTTTACATGTTCATAGCGGAAAAGAATAAATTATACTAGTCGATTTTGGAACCTTGTGTACGTATAGTGCAGACAAAAAAACGATAGCTTGTTGGAAAGGTCAAGATACTGAATAAATTGTTTGTAATTTGTTACGAGAACTTGCTGAAAATGAATTGGATGGTGTGGGAGCTCTCTTGTTCGAATTTCGATTCCGATGCCCCCAATTTACATGGAAGTTAGAGCGAAAAATCCAAAGAAAGTGCAGATGAAACTGAAAAATATCCCAACTAATCCGGATATATATGCCGCTAGGGACGGCACAGAATGAATACCGCATAATGGCAATATCACAGGCAGATTTGCTGCAAGATTTGTTTTACGTCAAAGTTGTTGTCCGACTAACTGTGCGAAACAAAACGTCAATGAATACTTCATTTGTTCGTGGCTACTTTTCATCGACAGTTACATATTCGAACACATAATAAAATACACAAATGTTGAAGCTAGATGAATTTTGAGCGATATCATCTGGTCTGTATCCATTAATGAACAATGTGCTTTCATACGATATTCTATGCTCGCGGAGTAAGTGGTGTCTAGAACATTGAACTGCAGTCACTAAGGTCTGACTCTTGGAGCCAAAACTTCTGTAAAGAAACAATGGGTCGAAATAGATTTAGAAAAATCCTTTGATTTTTAAGATTTGATTTAAAATCCACACGTTCTCAGAGAATTCGAGCCAACAATTTGGCTGTGATTTCGGAAGTTTGGGATATATTTATCCCAAACATCCGAAACTTATTTTTTTATACATATTGTTTTTTGGTATGTTAGGGTCATATTCTATGTAAATTTCATGAAATAATCATAAAAGTTAACTCAACTGAATATTCGTCTTGGTAATATTTAGTTAATGCAAATATTTTATGCGATTTATTTACCGGTGTCGAAATGACACCGGCGGACGTTTAAGGGTAATCGCAATGGCGGACATTCTAGTGTTAAAGCTTCAAACGCGAGTGTGCGTACTTTGCCCTTGACTGGTCTGGTTCGAAAGGCATGATGCTGTTTGTTACGCACACAACTTGTTTTATGAATATTTCTGTAGCAGTAAAACTAACATTGTAATGTAGTAAATGTGTTCTCCATTTCATTTAGGCTGTTTTGTGTTACTACCTTCGTATTATCCGAGGTAGTACCTCGGATAATCAAGGTTCTACTGCACAGTTTTTCAAATCCTAGTTATCTTACGTCCAAAATTTACGTCGAAATTTCGGTTTCCATCAACACCGACACATAAACCTTTGCATTCTTCTTCGTTGCAGGATCTTGTTTTCCTCCACATCCTATCCTGCAAAAAAAAAATATTAAAGTATTATATTCGCTGAAAATTACTCATTAATTAGAATAGTTTAAATAAAAATTATCCTCTAATAATTCCAATCCCCAGCTCGCAGTGTGGCTTAGAAATCCACAACGAGAAGAGTGAATGTAAACCAGCGAGTACAACTTCACAGGCCATCCACCAGTCGTGAAAATCTACGAATGTTAGGTGTTCATTCTAGGCCTATATAGGAAGTGGAAGAAGATGGGATCGATGTTTTGAAGTCTACAGAGTTCTCTGCATTTATGACAATTCTGTACTCCAAGACATAGATCATTTACTTGCACCACTGCCACCAGAACTTTCTGATGATCGAAACATTTTCCAGATGGCTCTGTTGAAGCGACAGCCGTGCGCTGAAGAAGGGAGAATTTAGATGTTTAAATATTTTTATTTACTATCTACTTCTAATCTATCTAAAAATACCCAACTAATAAAGTAGTTTACGTTACATTAATACTCTTATATTATGTTTTTTTAATGTGCTCTTAAAATATAACCTGTGCACCTAATTTAAAAACTTAGGTGCACAAGGTGCACCTGTATTAAAAATTCTATTCCGATGCCGGACTAACGTTAGCTAAAAATTGCACTTAAAATAACTGGCACAAACTAACCGCCAGAGATACAATACTGTTAATGGAACTGTTTATACCTTTTTCCAAGAGTAATCATATCCATCTGGATTTATTACCGGTATTATAATGATATCATAACAAGAGAGAATGGCCTTCACGTTCCGATCACTTTGATCTGGGTTGATAAACTGAAAAAGAATGAATAACAGGACACGGTTACATTATTGTGTATTGAAGACTTATGTCAAAGTTTAGTTGAATATTTTAAAATCCTAGGCATTATACATTAGTTATCTGAGCGTTACAAGATTTCCGAGTAGGGTAATATTACTTTCTCTAGCAACGCATGAATATAATAACTTAATAAGAATCCTAGGAAATTATCTATAGGTCAAAATTGGTAAAAAGTCACGTAGCAAAAATTGCAGGTTACAGAACAGATATATGCTAGGTAATCTCTCACAGAGGGTTAACATCACATTTCAGAATTGCAACTGCTAAATCGTAGACTTAAAAAATTTGCTCTCGAGGTCGTTTCTCAATACAATATTTTTGCTCTAGTTTTTTTGCTTAAAGAGCTTATTTTAAATGCACATTTCACAGTACAAAACACATAAGTGTTGCATTTATAAAGTGGTAATGAGGAATTTGTTAACTTCATATAGTTTGGCTTTCGTAAGAAGGCAAATGTTCTTACTATAGTTCACTTCTTGAACTGTACTAAATTAAAGAGGTAAAAGGGCTGCCATGCACAAAAATACGTTACATGATAGCCTGAATGACTTCTCATAACCACTGCACTCGCATCTACTATCTCCTAACCAGAAATTAAGCCAGAATCTGCGCTACAGCCTCCAATTGAGACTGCGCATTTACATATCCACCTATCATCTCATTTAAAAACCTGTAGCAAAATTTTAAACTCCGTATTATATGCAGCTCTCTATCCCTGGTATTACAGAAACAATAAAATCCGCGAGAATCTTGAATTTACTGAACTTAAACAATTCTTCAGTAAACTCGCTATTAAATTCTACGGATAATCTTGAAATCATTGTTAACCCCCACAATTCAGTGTATCCCCAGATACGACTTTCGCCATCTTACGATCAACAAAAGGCCAAGGGCTATGCTAAATAAATAATTGTTCTTCAACTTTAACTTTCATCTTTCCTTTTGTTTTATTTTTTCTCTTGCTTTAATTTAATCATTTTGAAATCAGCTGTAGAGTACCAAATGGACTCATTCTATGACTCCGGCCCAACCACGTATCCAGCCTTCTCATTGGATCAACACAACCCACTTGCCACAGTATATAAAGTTATGTCTAATTTTTAGTTCAGATCCAGCTACGTTCTGAATGAAGATAGAAGGCCTTCGGCCTAGGATATCTGGCCCACCTGTTATTTTCTGTAACCTTTAGACTACGTCTGGTACAGCATGTACCTTGATCGCACCAAGAAATAATTTAGACTACGGCCAGTACAGCAGTTGTAGCTTGAAAGTTATAAGAATCGCGCCAGTCATATCTATAGCCGAAGTCAAAAGGTTAACAAATAGACTCTTTCAAAATCATGTGACTCAATTGCCAATTTAGCAGAGCAGGATTATACAGTATTGTGGATGGAAAATTTACCGGAACAAATTATAATAGTAAAAAAAGCTTGTTATTCCACCTCAGAATGAACATATCTCTTAATTTTTTTAATAAAAATTGTGAAAGTAAGTGTGTAATAAAAGTAGTGACTAGATCGGCGATTAAAGCTTTCGAATTCTGGCGTTTTGTCATACTGTATAAATTAATACGTAAGTATGTATGTTATAATTTTTAGAAATTTCTTGAATGGTTTCTGTGTTCACTCTAACAATCGAAATAGCTAATTTACTTTTGTGAGCTGCCTTACATACGAAGATATTCGGGTCATATTTTTCTATATCATTATTTAATGGCTGTTTTTAATGTCGTGGCAAATCGGTACGAGGCCATTTCTATGGTAAGTGGAATAGGTTTGTTTTTAACGTTTGACACGAATTGAACCTCCTAAATTGTTTTACTAGTTTCTGCGAGAAAAAAAAACATTGTTTTAAGCCCTTAAACATTACTTACGTAAAAAAACAAACAAAAAAACGTAGGCTGGGGTATATTCAGGCGGCGCTTTGAGAGGCTACTGCAAAAACGTCAGACTTCGAAAAGTTCCCGACGGTCTCTATGTTATGAATGAGAAACTTTTTAATATCTTAAAAATGAACAGATATGTTTATCTGAGTTGAACTAACAAGCTTTTTTCACAATTAGAATTTGAAATTATATATATATTTTTGACTCATACTATGGCCTTGATTTCAAATAATCATTTGAATATCTGATTCAATCGCATTTGAATATCTGAACACATCAAATATTGTTCTGAATATTTATTTGAGCAAGAATTGTCCTTTTGCTATTTTACACTTAGATTTTATTGATGTCTTATCTCTAGAACTCTGTTAGTTAACAGTATGTAAACAAAATTGAAAGGATAAATGCCACATGTAAAGAAATGAAAACAATATTAAGAGTGAATTCCTGAAATGCAAAATGTTTAATCTGTTCTGTAAATCTCTGAAATCAAAATGTGCTCTGTAATAAGTCTATAATTCTTATCTTCTCTGCTTTGTATAACAAATTATCTCGCGAAACATTTCAGAGGTGTAACTAAATCCTACATGGTGTGTGCATTTCTTGAATATACAATTCATATTATATCTTATCTTGAATAAAGAATAATTAGCTGTAATTTAAAATTTGTTTGGGTGTTCAATTACTTAAATTTACCTTTTTAATCATGTAAATACAAGCTTCAACAGATGTCCATTCTCTAGCATGAATACCACATTCAAATACTATGGTTTTTGGGTTGCTTCTACTCCTTGGTATCTGGAATTAATAAATATTAAGAAATGTTAAAAAGTAACACATGGTAGATTTATTGATTTAATATTATATGGGTTGAAATGAAAACGTTTGGAGCATGTTATGACAAACATCAGTTTAAATAAATTTCAACATAGTTGTTGCTATAACTACAAGTTTACTGAATATAACTCTTTGCATATGTTCGCTATATTGTCGTAAATTAAAGGACACCTAGATTCAATATTTTCGAGGGCGTATCAATAAGTAGCGCACATGTCAATTTTTAAGTCGGAAAATAATTAGTGAAAATTAAATTATTTACTAAAAAGGGAACTATAAGGCGATACTGACTGGGTGCTATGCAAAATCTCATGATTGCACGTACGGGTACCGTTCGTCAGTCACCGGTCAAATGGTGTTAGTGATTACATCGTCAATTGTGGAGGACCAACGAGCTGTGACAAGATTTCTTCTTGCAAAAGGAAAGAAAGCTGGAGAGATCCATTCGGAGATGGTGAAAGTTTAAAAAAAAGACTGTATTGACCGTACCAATGTGGGAAGATGGTGCAAAATGTTTCAAGATGGGTGAACGTGTTTTGTCAATGAAGTCCGATCTGGGAGGCCTATATCTTCTTCAACCTGTTCAATTGTCGATGAAATAGACAACGTCATACGAGAAAACCGTCGAATGACGTTGAATGAAATAAAAGAACGTTGCAACATTTGTTATGTTCTTTCATTATTCATGAGAAGGTAGGTACAGGAAAGTTTGTTCTCGCTGGGTACCAAAACAACTGTCGGAACAACACACAGGATGCAGAATGTCTTGCAGTCTGACACATTTGCAGCGGTACCACGAGGAAGGTAATGAGTTTTTGGCGAGTATTGTCCCGGGAGGTGAAACCTGGGTCTTACACATGACTCCGGAGTCAAAATCTGCGAGCATGATGTGGAAACATCCATCTTCTCCTTCCCGAACGAAATTCACAGTTTCACCTTCCACCCGGAAACTGATGCTCACTGTCTTCTGGAACATTAAAGGTATGCTACTGGCAGAGTTCCTGCCCCGTGGGAGTACTGTAAATTCTGCAACTTACTATGAAACGTTGACTAAACTGCGACGTGCCATTCGCGACAAATGCAGTGCGACAAATCAACACATTCGAATAATGCACGACAACGCTCGTCTAGCCCAGTTCACGCAAAAGTGCAGGGATACTGTTGGGCAGTTTTGGAGCACCCTCCATACAGTCCGGTCCTGGCACCCACCTATTTCCATCTGCTTGGACCCATGAAGAAGTTCCTTGGCGGTAAGGAGTTTGCCTTTGACGACGCACTCAAACGGGCCGTGCGAAGGTGGCTTTCCTCACAGCCGACGGAGTTCTATAAGACCGGGATTTTCAAACTGATCCATCGTTGGGACAAATGCCTCAACATGCATGGAAATTATGTGGAAAAGTAATAAATGGGTAATACTTTCATTTCTGTTTCATAATGTGATTGTAATTTTTTTAATTTTTTTACATTATGTGCGTTACTTATTGACACGCCCTCGTAAAAGTGAACTTAATTATAATTCTTTTAGTCCTTCTGAGCATGAATGTGATTCATGAAATTTTTGTAATGATTTCTATATCTACGAAACACACGCTGACATTTCTTAATCACCTATCCTTTTCTTCTCTCTATCTTCACGCCTTCTAAAGAATTTTGATTGGAGCACACGAAAATGTATATAATGCTCTGATTCCGAAAGCAATCGATTGAATTGAGATTTGGTTTTTACTGACAGCTTTTCACACCTTTCACCACTTTAAATCAATCTGACCTCAAAGTTCTTTCCAAAAAAAAAAAAAAAACACATGCCATAAAGAACTCCTCCGATCAAACATATTCGTCATCTGACCGTGGTTCCAAAATACGTGGTGTTGTTCATGGATCTTTACCTTGGGGAACTAATCCCAGGCCGTCGTCAATAACCCGTTGGGCGCCTCCAGTACGAAGTTAATTAAAATACCTACCTACCTACCAATCAAACACATTCTTCGAATGTTTGCCTGGAATCTTCTTTAAATACAATAGTGCGAGGTTTTCGGTCTTATCAGTAACAAAGTTCACTACGTGTCCAAAAAAAAAAAGAAGTCGCAAACCTTAATATTTCGTTGGACTACCTTTAGCACGAAACGGCTTTCATTCGTCGTGGAATTGTTCCAGTGAGCTTCCGCACAGTGTCCATTTGTATTTACGGCCGCAGTTGCAACAAGAGGTCTCCGAAAACCTCGATGGATGGAGGAAGAGTGGAATGCGCCCTTAAATCGTTTTCTAGCATGTCCCACAGATTCTCAATGGGACTGAGGTCAGGACTTTGAGGTGGCTAAATCATATGTGCTCCTTTTCAAATTGCAGTCTTTTCTTTCGATTAATGGCACTCACAAGGGCTTCCTTACTGCAATACAGCTTCTTAGTCCCGCTTTTTTAAGTTCTCGTCGCATTGTGCGTCTGGAAATTGTTTTGTTTCCAGTATTGAAGAGTGTTGTATATGAGTTGTACAGTTGATTTCTTGCGATTTGCTCTCACTAATAGCTTCAGCGATCTCCGGTCACGTTCGTTCAGGATGGATTTTCGACCGCACATTTTTCGCGAACTGGATGGTTCACACCCATCTTTCTAAGATTTAATTATGCGTTGAACAGTTCGCAATCCTATGCCACAAATTGCAACTATGTCTTACATTTTTTCCACTTTGGTGCAGACCAATGATTTGCCCCTGTTTGAAATCTGTTAAAACACTTCCTCGACCACAGCTATCGCTTTCAGCCATGCTTACTTCAAACTAAACAATTCTATGGCGGAACGACAAAATTTCGAGCTTGCATTGCGCAAACATTTATGCAAATATCTGCAATACTCATCGAATCACTGACGTCCCAAAACTTAACGTTTAAATTTCAGCTGCGACTTTTTTTGGACACGTAGTATATTACCTGTACAAGCGCAAACCCCATTCATTCGTTACTCAGGATAATGCTCGCTTTGTCTCTAGCTGTCGGTTTCGAACTCCTGATATTAATCCTCTCGGCGTCACGAGATTTTCGTGTAGTGTAGTATTGCTTTCCCATTCAATGCACATAAACAATAAATAGCCATATCTATTGGTTGAAAGAATTCTAGAAAGGATTACATTGATCAAGAAGTCTAAAAACCGAGTACATTTATCTCTGAATTGGATTGATAGCATTTCCCCTGTCCTCAAATTGAAATTCAGCTCATGTCTCGCCCGAAATCATTGTGACATCGTGAGATACTCTGACCGGAAAAAGAAAACAATCATCGGAATTTCGGAATGCCGAATGTATTCTGATTGGTTGTATTTTGGCGCCAGCTGCTGTTATTGTATCGCGCGCTTTACGACTTGAGAAGAGCAGGTGAAAATAGAAGCGTCCTGTACAGGTGGCGTTCTTCTAGAATGATATCTGATTGGTTTTTGACTTTTGCCGTTTGGCGATTTTAAAAACTACGGCGGAGACGAGAGAGAAGAGAGCCAGAACCAATGGGTGAGGTCGTTCCCCGCGCTGGCCTGCGATATACATACTTTGATGTATGGAAATACGTTAAAGAAATTATGTAAATAGTTTATTTATTCATGTTCTTGGAATAAAAAGAACGTATTTATCTTAGCGGTTGGCTGTCTTCTCATTGTGTACGATTCTTACAGTTTTCATGCTACCAATTTTTAGGCGACGATATCACAATATCATCAACTGTCTTGGCTGTCCCTCAATCCAAATGATCCACCGTCCCTGAGATGGTTCTTGAGGGTCTCATCGGCTAATCGACTCGGTGTAATTTATTTGCTCTCGACGGATTGTAGAGTACCCAAGGAGGGTCATCTGGCTCATGAGGTACTAGTTTTCTTAAAATTCTTCAATAAAACATTGTTAATATGAAAATCCATCTATCTTTGAATGAAATCAGCCGAATAATTTTGGGAATCTGAGAGGGAGCAGAAGAGCGCATAAAAGTTTGGTTACAGGATATCAGTACTTTCAATTGAAAATAGGAGGTTAGCGTCATAACAACAGATCTGTTGGCAAGGCATCCATATTTGCATTCCGTCTGGCTTCAGAAGATCAGCATAACTCCATCAAAAATACGAGATTAGCACCACAACTACTAAAGATTTGCTAGATGTCAGCAAGACACCCACAACTACTAAAGATTTGCTAGATGTCAGCAAGACACCCACATCTGCGTTCGCAGAAAAAAGTCAGATAACCTGCTAAAGTGACAGTTTATACTATGGGACCCTCATGCAATAAAAGTAAGTGTCACTATTACGAAATGTTTAACTTAAAATACACTCATGTCCTTAAATTAAGGATAATGCCAGCTCCGGCAAATAAAGGTCCAGAAACAAACGTGACTTATTCATAAAGCCCATTTATTAAACAAAAGATAAAGAACAAAAAAAATGGCGTATGTATGATATCATTCATAAAAACTACGATTTTTGCTCACTGGAGCAATTGCAAAAAATATCGACTTTACAAAAACTTAACAGGACATAGTTGGTATGATGGTTAATACATTGTATGTCTCCCAGACGATGAAATACAGTCCGTACAATGCCTAGGCATGCTGAGGATCAAATTATCAAGCTGATCTTGGGGAATATCACTCCACTCAGCAAGCAATGCTCTCCGAAGTTCCGGTACACATGTTGAAGGTGGTTGACGGGCTGCAACTCGTCGGCTAAGCATGTCCCACACATGCTCTATCGGATTCAAGAGGTGAGAATACTGGCCATTCCATACGGGTGATATCCTCAGATTCTAGGCATTCGTTTTCAGTGTTTGCACGGTGAGGACGGGCGTTGTCATCCATAAACACAAATTCTGCGCCCATGACACCCCTAAACAAACGTACATGTTGTTCCAAAATGATGTCCCGATAAATTTGGCCTCTCATGGTTCCAATTTGAACATGTAGATCTGTTCTGGAGCCCAGTATAATTCCGCCCCAAACGAGCAATCATGCACCTGTCGTTCAATGATGTTGGTGGTAGCGGCTACCTGGCGTTTTCGATATGAACGTCCGCCGTGAATCAGACTGCAAGCTAAACCTGGACTCATCGGAAAACATCACACAAGTCCACTGTGACGATGTTCAGATTGCATGTTCTCTACTCCAGGCTAACCGCTGGCGACAGTGAGTTGCCGTGAGCGAAACACATCTGACAGGCCTGCGAGCATATAGACCAACATGTCCCAAACGTATGTAAACGCTTTGCCTTGAAACTGCCGTACCCGTGTCTGAAGATAGCTGACGAGAAAAGTTGGATGCTGTGCTCCGTCTGCTTCTTTTTGCAGTTACTGCCGAATACCGGTCGTCATTCGGTGTTGTAACTCGGGGGTAACCTGTACTGTAACGTCTACTAACATTTCCATCATTTTGGAATCGTTGCCAAAGCCTAGAGATGACACTTTAGGCGATTCCAAGTTCCACTGAAACTTCCGTCTGACTACGCCCACATTCCAGGGGGCCGATAATTCTATAACGTAAAAAATCATCGACATGCGTCCTCTGTGCCATAACTATTCGGTTGTGGCACTGAGCGGCTTACAGAATGCCTGTGAACAATTTTACTTCTTTGCTACCATTTCTTATATACACCTCTCTCACACTCTTGTCATTGTGACGTACTATTGGCGTCATCTGATGGTATCAAGTATTACATACTTGGATATGAGTTCATTTTTGCTTCGTTGTGTTGGTTTTTATCGTGTAAAGAAATTAGTTTCATATTATAAAATTTATATGAAATCTAATTAATATGAAGCAAATAAACAATATATTTATTAAATACTAGCCATTGCGTAGCCAGCACGGCGTTGACCGTGACAGTTCTTTTCGTGGGGTCAGGTATGACCATTGCTCGCTTACCCCCTGTGATTTCTACGAATTCCCATTTGGTTTACGAAGCAAACCAAATGAGATTTCATAGCCTATTGAATAACAGCCATCACGGCGTTGCTCGTGACGGGCAACGCTCATAGTCAAATGCGGCCAAATTCCAATTGCGAAGAGATCCAATCGCGTGTGACGTCACAATCTCTTGCGAAAATATAAAAGATATTCAATTTAAAAATTATTTATTTAAAGAAAATCATACTTTTAGGTATTGATCTAATGTTAAATTTTTCGCAGATGATTTCAAATCCGCTGAAATTTTTACTCTATCTTTAACGCGATCTAGGAAATAGAAAAAAACTACAAAACTCCAATTAAAACTTTATATTTGTTTTGTTCTTCGGATGAAAAGTTCAAACGGAAACACGGAAAAAGTAAATTTAGAATTGCATTCCGCTCGGCAACCCTCGCGTACTTTCAAGTAAATTAAAAATCAAGTCCAATTTAAAAATTAATTTTAAAATGTTGTAGATTAAATTTTAAAATTTAGGCTTCCCACAAAAATCACAAAAAATTCGGACTACCCGTGTGAAAAATCCCATTATTGTAAGTGCCATAGATTCGTCAGAACAGTACATGGAAACATAGAGACAAGCAGACATAGGGACACTTCCTTTTATAATAGTAGATATGTTTGAGTCACGCTATGCGTCTCAAAGAAACAGTTTATATTCATTCCTTTTCTTTTTGTTTCAAAGCATAAAAATCCTGTCATACCTGGACACTGTAAAGTGGTCTTTTCTCAAATGAATTTCCAATCACTGAAAGTTTGGAAGTGTTTTGGTTATGCCTTGTTATTTGAAGCAAATAATTCTGAATCTGGAACAATTAAAATGCAATGCATAACATTATTAAAATTACAAGACAACAATCCATACGGTATATAATTTATTTCAATGCAGGAGGCTATTAGAGCAAGAGTGGCCTAATCCACAAAAAACCGAAAATTATTTTACCGTTTATTATGACCTTTTATTTTTTTTTAAATAAGCAAGTTCGAGTCTTATGAAAATACAAAATAACTTATTGTTCATAGCTAAGAAACAAATTTTTAGAATCTTAAAGCATATTGTGGATAGATAAAATTATAACAAAAATGGTGCCAAGAAAATCGCATTTGTCTCCATTGGGTATGTTGGTTGTTTATGCCACTCTTGCTCTGATAGCCTAACTCTTTTCACAGACATTAATACAAAACTTTCAGTAATTAATGACCTATGAAATTCATGATTTTTTAATTTGATTTCTGGGTTTTAAAATGAATGCATAAAATCTAAAAACGAGTTTAAAATCGACTTGACAAGTAATTCCATAAGAAATCGTCTAAGAATGAGTGAATTATAAGTAAGGAAGACTATTTTATTAAACCGTTTTGCACATTTTAGAATTCTAAGTACATTCTGATGTAAGAACTACTACGAATACGATACTAAACTACTACGAAACTAACTACGAACTGTAGCTAATTTTGTAAGATTGCATGCCGTATTACTTACTGTTTCAAAATCGTTGTGCTTTCCAAAATTATATCCGAATTCTTCTAGTTTCTTGTCTCTAGGACTAGATCTCTCCGATCTAAAAAGTCTAAAAAACAAAAAGAGAGAAAAGTCTATTTTTTAATCCATAGTTAGCAATAAGAAATTTTGGAATCTAAATTGTATAATATATTGTATTAAAAATAAGACAATTATAAAATCAATTTTTTGGATATCCAATTCTTAGTCGTGAGGGATTAAGAATAGATTAATTAAATAATTGCTTATAGTGTGGTAGAATATTTTAAAATTAAATGTGTTACTGGTGCAATTTCCAAGAAATAGTTGTTGAATTCATCGGAAATTTGACAGATGGATAGTTTATCATGGCAAATGCAAATAATTAAACTCTCAGCTGTATGTAAATATACTGTGTTTGTAAAAAATGCAACACAATGAAGGAGTCATCAGAATTAAATGAAATTTAATACACAAACGGCTTGTATTAATACAAATAAATAATTAAATTTTCAATGCAAAAAAAAAACATTAAGTGTTTGAAATCAATATTTGGTGTAGCCACCAAGCGCTGCAATAAGTGCTGCTATACGACGTGGCATGGAGTAAAACAGATGTTGAATGTCTGCTTGTGGAAGAGAATTCCATATTGTTTGTATGCGCACCCAAAGTTCTTTTTTTGAAGCTGTAGGACGCGGATCTCGAGTGAGACGCCGACCAACCAAATCCCACACATGCTCAATAGGCAACATATCCGGCGAATAAGAAGGCCCATGAAGAAGTTACATGTATTGGGCTGAAAAGAAGTCTCGAACATTCTTTGCAACATGTGGGCTTGCATTATCCTGTTGAAAGATACCTCCAGGGATGCCTTGAAAGAAGGGAACGACTTCGGGCTCTAGCACTTCACGGACGCACCTATTGCTATTCAGTTTACCCTCAATTCGTAGCAGCTGAGATCGTCCGTGATACAAAATCGCACCCCAGATCATAACTCCGGGTGTTCGGCCACTTTGACGTTCGATAACGCACTCTGGAAGGCAGCGTTCACCGGCATAGCGTCTAACACGAACGCGGCCATCATAGTTCCACAAATTAAAGCGGGATTCGTCAGAAAAGACAACTTGTTGCCAATCAGCCCGCCAGGCTCTGTGCTCATGAGCCGATTGCAGACGCAGCCGTCGATGGTTTGGCGTGAGTGGGATCCTGTATAAAGGAATCCTTGCACGCAGTCCAAGGTGCAACAGACGTCGGCGTATTGACGAAACCGACATTAGTACACCTGTAGCAGTAGACCAAAGTGCTGCCAACTACCTGAAGGAAGCTGTACAGTCATTCACCGCCATGTGGACCAGGTGTCTATCATCGCGCACTGACGTCACCTTCCGTCGTCCACTCCCAGTTTTTCGAGTTGTACGGTGCTCGTCGGTGCAATGCTTCCAAACTCGAATCACTGTGGAACTGTTCCGCTCCACACGAGCTGCTATTGCGCGATAGGAAAATCCTCCTTCACGAAGGCCGATGATTCTCCCCCGTTCAAACTCCGTAAGTTGTTGAAATTTCACACTATTTCGTCGTGGAGGCGTACTTAGGTCTCACTAAACGTTCGCCACTAAAAAATAACCATGCACTATTTTCAACGTCCGGCTACAGCCCTCTATTTATACGCTTTTAGCATCAGGTCAGAGGGCGCTGCTCACACCACGCATGTGTGGTGGCTCTGAAACTTTACAACTATGCATAACATCCTATAGTTAACATTTGCTGCAAATTCATTTTATTCGGATGATTCCTTCATGGTGTTACATTTTTTACAAGCAGCAGTGTATGATGCACTCGCGCCACATTAAGGTACGTATACATTTGCGAGCCGAACCGTTCACAAGTTACTCGTGAACCGTTCGTTGAAATCATTTTCACCACGAACTTCTAGCGATCCATGGGAAAGGAAGGAACCAACCTCGAACCACCAAGGTAACGCCTCATCAACCTCCAATAATGAAGATGGAGCCTAGAGGTTTGCGAACAGAAAGAAAAACTCACGACGCCGTCCAAATCTGAACCAAGAATGCCTTTGTGTTCGTCGAAAACCCGATAGGAAGCGGATCGACATGAGCGGTTCACAATCCGCTCTTGAACCTCCCAAAACCCCGTCCAAATAATGAGAACTAGAGGCTCGCCAACGGTTCGGCTCGCAGATGTATACGCGGCTTTAAAGGCTGAAATTTGTCTCGAAAGATATAAAAGAGAGCCTAAAAAAGCAAATTACAAACACTGTATAAGTGAATATGATTGCTATTCGTTTGTAATAAGTAGACATGCCTCGCCGTAAGACGAGACAACGTTATGAACAGTTGATGGAGTTTGCGAGAGGAATAATTACTGGATATTGAGAGAAGACGGTTTGTTGCATCGTGATATTGCGACACGCGTTGGGCGAAACGCTGGTATAATTATGCGCATTTGGAGACAATGGCCAGAAGCATGTTCAGCGCATCGTCGTGTGAATCTGGTGTACCTACAGTTGCGTCAGAAAGGAAAGACTTGCACTTCCTAAAAATGCCAGGACGGTGACACTTCAGGCGATGTCTGCAGCATAGTTAGTCGACTATTGCTACAGCAAGGACTCGGAGCTGCTTCCATACTGCGATTTACTTTAATTTTATACCATAGACGTCAGAATCTACAATAGTGCCAAGAGCGACGACATTGGAATGCTAAATTGGAGCGAATCACGTTTCCTGACGATTCCAGACGCAATCTCGTAACCTTTGACGGCCTGATCCTTGTTTACAGATATAATAAGGAACGGCACCTGAAAGAGTGTATTGAAAAGCGTAATAGCGGCATAGTCCTACTCCAAGTGGGAATAATTTGAGGTACTATTTCATTACATTCTAGCCTTATACCGATGGCTAGCACTATGAACAGTCAACAGTGTGGTGTAGTCGCCCCATAACGGTAGCGTGAAAACAGTACGAATCGTACACCAGGAGAAGATAACCAACAGCTAAGATATTTAAGTTCTTAATTATTCCAAGAACATTAAGAATATATACAGTATTTATATCATCACATTAACATCATTACTCCAATATATAAAAGTATGTGTTCTCACAGTCCAGCTCTCACAGTTTTATCTCTAATCATCGTCTCTAACGTGCTCTGTCGCAGTCTAAAAATAACATAACTGTAAAACTAAAAACACAAAGATCATCTGCACGAACATCACATGTTCTACTCAAGTCGTTGTAAATCGCGTGACGAAAGAACAGCAGTTGACGCCACAATACAAAATCAGAATATATTCGGAATTCCGATGACACCATGGAGTAGACCGTTCCTAAAGGTCAAGCACAATAGAGTTTCTTATGTGTTCCATAGCAGAACATCATAGACGTCAGAGTACGAGAAGTCTTACCCTTCATACGGGTTCTCTGAAGCTGTATTCCAACAAGTAATCACTAAACAGTGAAACTTATGCAATGTAACACGTTAACTTCTATGAATCTAAATTAGTTTGGTGTAAAATTTTCCAAATCTGATAAAATTCAATGTCTTCAAATTGGTGAAAACTTGATTTTTGTTTGGATGGTTGAAACCCGTTAGACGCGCCTGTGATTACTCTACAGACTGTTTCAATATTCAAGCATTACGTATAAGGTAGTAGTGGAAATCTTTATAGCCGTCCTCCCATTGACCTTGTTTAGTTTAATTTAATACAAAACACAAGTGGGTTGACTACAAAACTACAATGACCAAGTTTTGCAGCTTGTATTGAAAAAATAAATTTGTACTTACTTGCCCAAGTCTTTGCAAGCAACATGATACGTAAGGTTGTGTTCCTTGATTTTGTTTTCAATAAGATTGGCATGTTCTTTGTTGACGTGTAAGTTGACTTCATATTCTACTGGTAAATGGTATTCCCAGTACTTCACTCCATCCTCGAATGGAAATTAAACGCTATGATGTAGCACAAATTCGGATTTGATTCAATTTGTAAAACAAGAAAGCATTTAAATAGTCGAGATCAGAATTTTTTGTATACCATCCTGTATATAAATCAATTAGATTTATATTTCAATTACTTTTATTTCACGAGTAAAGGTACTGACTCGGTGAGAGTAATACTAAATTCACATTGGATTATAATAATTTTTTTTACACATTTGATGATTCAAAGAATTACTGCTTGGCTTACAAATTATAAGCGAGAAGAGCGAAATTCACACTCCATTCTGAAATCAACATTTCCTTAATTTTTTTAAATCTTAATTTGCCTTTTACGTAAAAGCTACAATAATTTGGAAGGCACTTTACTCACAATAGCACAAATATGTACAAAATCAAGGATTAAATTGATTTTAAGAGGATAAAACGCATTTTTAAGCTACACAAACTCTTAGGCCCGGTGCATACATCCGGTTTTTCAAAGTGCGGCGCCGCTGCCGCAACGCAAGTGCGGTCTGAGATACATTAGATCCAATGGAGTAGTGCACATATGCCTCCGGCGCCGTTCTAGATTTTCTTTTAACTACCGGCATTTGGATTATAGTGGATAATGACAAAGTGCAGGTATGGTTTTAGTCTTTTAGTTTGAGACCAACACAATTTGGGTTGTGATAGCGCTCTCATTAATCCGACCCTACTTCAGGTCAACTAGAAGCATGGATTCGCTGAGATCCTTATTTTTGAGATAATTGTATGATCTCTAAATCCTCCTCCTACCTTTCAGTTTAATAATTTATTCTATACATAAAACACCAAGCTTTTTTCCCGAAAACTAGGAATAGACTACAATCACTTAAGTGCAACTTCGCTTTTCGTATATAATGGAAAGTAATTCTTAAAAGCTGAGACAAGGTTTAGTAAATATTTGTATGGGGGAAAAGGTTTTCTGTGAAAGAAAAATATTTATCTTTAGGGATTGAATTTATGAATACATACTTGATATGTTTTCTGTAAGTTTATCACATGTTGTATCTTTTCATCAGTATCAACATGTATGGATAGAATCTTGTGCCTTAAAAATAATAAACCGATTTTAGATTTTTCAGGTTCATATCCGCTTATCGCTGTCTTAAATATTCTACAAGAAAAATAATATTATAATATCGTTTAATTAAATTTGTAGGTATTAGGGATGCGACATCGATGTCGATGTTTTCAAAACATCGATGTTTTTTAAAAAACATCGATGTATTGGGGTCGATGTTTTTGTAACATCGATGTTTTACTTATCGATGTTTTTACGTTGTCGATGTTTTATTTTTAAATGAAAAAAGTACCGTTATAAAATTTTTTAAAATAACCAAGTAGCATAATTTTAATAATCAGCAAATTGAACATACTTTTAGATCAAAGTGACCAAGGATGAAGGGTCTGAAACGTAGGGATGCGACATCGTTGTCGATGTTTTCTAAACATTGATGTTTTAGAAAAAAACATCGATGTATTGGAGCCGATGTCGCATCACTAGTTGCTAAAACAGTTATAAGAAATGTTGAAACAAGTTTAAGTACACTGAATTTTAAAAACATCAATGGTTTGGGGGCGATGTATTATCAACATCGATGTTTTGTTGTCGATGTAGCATCACAAGTTGCTAAACCAGTTTTAAGAAATGGGGAAAAAGTTTAAATACACTGAATTTTAAAAACATCGATGGTTTGGGGGTGATGTATTATCAACATCGAGGTTTTAATTTTGAACATCGATGTTTTGCTGTCGATGTCGCATCAATAGTTGGTAAACCAGTTTGAAGAAATGGGGAAAAAAGTTTAAATACACTGAATTTTAAAAACATCGATGGTTTGGGGGGCGATGTATTATCAACATCGATGTTTTGTTGTCGATGTAGCATCACAAGTTGCTAAACCAGTTTTAAGAAATGGGGGGAAAAAGTTTAAATACACTGAATTTTAAAAACATCGATGTTTTTGGGTCGATGTATTATCAACATCGATGTTTTGCTATCGATGTCGCACCCCTAGTCGGTATGCCGATCTATATACAATAAAACCTCAGAATACTATTGGAATTGATGGTTTTAATATATTGTGAACTATGAAAAATCACTGCATTTCATGTTTTAAATGTTTTCCATGCTACTACACATTGCTAATTATTATCACCAAGTCCAGGATTTTGTTGACGTGTTACCCTTTTGCTAACTCTTTTTTAGTATTTTTTTAACTTGTAGGGCAATTGTGTGGTCATTTGTGGAGATTCTCAGTGCATTTTTGGTATTTGGTCACGTGTTTGGCATATTTTGGTTTTGTCATGAATTTTAATCACGATTTTATAACACATCATCATGCCACATATTTCATAAGCGATCTTATTTTTACTGTAAACGCATTATAAATGCATATCTACAATTTCTGACCAAAACAAATTCCTCTCTTTAACGCAAAACAAGACATGATTCATTTACATCAGGAAGAATGAGGATAGGAAGGAATTTTCTCTGGTTTTAACCAAAGAAACGATAGATAACACATTTAACTTTAGAATATTTTGGTTGCTAATCGAAATATTTAATAATGCTACAAGCTAAACAACTTAGAGAGGCGTATCCTAAACTGCTGCTCCTGGATTAATACCAGCCAGTCGCTAAGAGCCCGTTGTGTTGCTCCAGTGCGACGTTAATTGACTACCCCCTCAAACTGGGTCTGTGGATCAGTACCAGTTCCTAGTAAAAGACTAGTGGTACCGAATTAGAAAAGTATAGAAAAATTTCTTGTTTAAAAATGGCCGGAGATAATAGATATCGATTACTGGAAAATGCATTGCATTTATACCATGAAGGATTTGTCTATTTAGATGGTTACTTCTGGTCAGCAAGTAAATGTCCTCTAATTGAATAATTTTGTTGTACTGCTCAGAAACATAAACTTAGAAGACATCAAATTTTTTATTGGGAATTTTGCAAGTTATAGAAAATTTTTTTCTAATCAACCAATTAAATGTTGGTTCGTTACTTTACATTTTTAGGTCAGAAAAATTCAGACCCTGTTTCTTTACAATTATAAGAGGAAGTGTTTCTCTGTATGTCAGCGTGTCGTCATGCGGTGTCCTGACGAATCTATGGCACTTACAATAGTGAAATTTGGCACACAGGTAGTCCTAATGATTTACGCTTTCCCTTAAAGGATTGATCCCGGACCGTCGTCAATGGCCCGCTGTGTTGCTCTAGTACTACGTTAACTAATAATTACCAATTATCTAACGTTTTACGATTTTAGTGTCCAGCCGGAATTTTAAAATTTCATCTAGAACATTTTAAAACTAATTTATTAGTATTTTCCACCTCCGTTCATCTCTTCGGGAATGTGACGTCATAGCTTCCTCGATTGAAGAAAGAGGATTTTCCGATTATCGACCGCTGACGTCACATTGAAGAAAGAACAGATTCCGCGTTTTTCGTCCTAATGTCTTTGGAACCAAGCCACGTTTTCCAATTCTAGCGTGTTTTGATTTTCATTGTTGATTAGTATAGCTTTCTTGCTATCGATTTCAACTTTGTCACGGACAAAGACTCTCTATTAGAGGTTTTCTATCTGCGCAATCGTTAAAGATAGAGTAAAAATTTCAACGGATTTGAAAACTACGGAAAATTTTACACCAGATCAATATCTTGAATATGATTTTCTTTAAAGAAATAATTTATCAATTGTAACCCGTGTAACTTGTCATGTCGAGTAGAGGAGGGACTGATTCTTAAAATTATTGTTTTTATTTTTAATGTTTTCAGTATCAGTAAGATTTAATGTGTCCAGCCCGTGTTTTAAAATTTAATCTAATATATTTTTTATTAATTTATTGGCATTTATTTATTACTAGCCACTTTGAGGCATGGTGTTGGTTTGCGAAGCAAACCTAATGGGAATGTATAGCAATCTCCAGGGTTTGGCTAGCGTTAGCAAGCACACGACCACACGAAAAGTACTATCACGGCAACGGCGTGCTATCCACGCAGTGGTTGTACTACTAAATAGAAAAGTAAGAAATTATTCAAACCCATTTCGATGCAAAGAGTGAAAAGATAATTACCCAGAGTAGTCAACCGGTGATTCTTCCTCTAAGTTCGAAAATATTACTGAAAATTGCATCCACGTTAGGAAGAGGACCACACTTGTTTCATAAGCCATCGAATTGCTAAGCAAAGATTGAAATTCATGAGGGGAATGAACCACACATAAATGTTTACAGTAAAATTTGCGATTTTAATAAATTTTTTTCCCGAGACTAAAAAAGCTTAATTTAAAATTCAACAAATCCTTTTATTTGCATGCAAAAATTAATTGAACATGACTCTTAAAGAGGAGTAAACTACTACACTAGTTAAAATAGCAAAAGAATTTAAACCAATTTACGACCCAATAGGAAGTGTTTGTGTGTGTCTGTATCTCGGTGTGCAGTGCCCTGACGAATCTATGGCACATACAATAATGAAATTTGGCACACAGGTAGTCCTAATATTTTGCAAATTTCATATCCAGAGCGAATTTTAAAATTTAATCTAGAACATTTTCTAGTTAGTTTATTAGTTTTCCCCCCTAAGTTCATTCTTTTCGCAGAGCTGACGTCATAGCTCCTCGATCAAAAAAAAGCAAAGGATTTTGCGTTTTTTGTTCTTAGAAACTGTGACGTCCTTCGGAGATGTGACGTCACTCGCGGAGCTGACGTCACAGCTCATCAATTGAAGAAAGCGTGTTTTGATTTTCGTAGTTACTTAGCTTTTTTTTTATCTTTGTCACGGACGAGGACTATTTGAGGTTTTGTATCTTCGCAATCGTTACAGATCGTGTAAAAATTTCAACGATTTGAAAACTGCTGAAAATTTTACACCAGATCAATACCTTAAATGTGACTTTCTTTAAATAAATTTTTTTTAAATTTTACCTGTGTCATGGCAGGTAGAGGTGGGAATCATTCTTAAAATTATTGTTTTTTTCTTTTTAATGTTTTCAGTATCAGTAAAGACACGAAAAGAACAGTTACGGGCAACATCGTGCTGGTTAAATATAAAACAACAATTTATTTTTCAATGCCATACATACTGACTTTAACTTGGATCAGAATGAACCCTTCAGATTAATTGTAGAATTCTGATGACACTATTTCCTTCAATGTTAATATCTTAACAGTATGCTCAATGTTGGGTGCAAAGCCTTAATTGTATGTTTTCTCTACAACATTATAAGTTTTAAACGCAGCAGGTGAACTATGTACCTTCTAGTGTTTTTTTAAATGCTGTTACATCTTTTATTATTATTAGCGCTGATCAGCAATGCAATGTGATTTTTGTTTTTATTGATGGAGAAGAAAACTTAAATTATAGTGTTGATTTCGTAAATGCGTTAACCAGACCAACAGAGTAAACACAATTTAAAAAACATTAAACATTAATCTTGACTTCTAGAGAGATTGTCCCTCCCCTTCCCGATACCAAAAGGTAATGAACAAAGAAGACTGTTGCGTCTCACATACCCAGAACTGGCCAACCAATACTCGTGAACAGCAAGTCATATATCGTTGATTTACAAATGAAATATACTGTCACAATTTCTAAGATGCAATTTATTTAATTTTTCTAATGTGAATCCTTGATGTGGTGATCTTTAGACTGTTGAAATCTATGTATACTATCTTATAAAGTATGGGAAATGAATATGACAATGAACAACAATTAATTAAGACAGTTTAGTGATGTCAGTAGTTTCGTCAAGTTGTAAAGCAATTACAAGGGAGTTTTGTAATCGGTTTAACAGATCGAATTCTATATTACACATGCAAAATATTTTAAGAAAAAAAAAAGTTTTTTTTTTTTAATATATAAACATTTTAATATCTTTATTGATTTTTTAATTCACTGTTTATTATTACCCTTCGAGCCATGCTACTAAACTGTCCTACACTTAAATAATATGTTTTTACATAACCAATTGCAAATTTTATTTAGAATCACCACTAAAAAAACATTCAGTATATAAACAGAATTACAGAATGCACTTGAATGAACGTAAGAAGCAGCAAAACCAAACTAGAGGCACAGACGGATTGAATTGATTTTACTACAGTTATCGAATTTCGGACAAAATGTCTGTAGAACAACTGTGTTGCAGAACACTCCATATAATTCTGCATCTGGGGTAAAGGGCATCTCAAATGAACAACTATCTTTTATCACTATGTCTGTTCGCCAACCGGTTGTTGAAGTATAGGTATTATATGCTAATACAGTTGTCTTCGTAAAAAATATATAGTTCTTTTTATTTTAATGTTACCCCATTTCTCACTATTTTACTGGTACCTGATACTTGTTGAAGAAAAGTCTTATATTTTTTATTTTTAAATAAATTTCTTTGAATTTGGCTACACACAAAAATTTTTACGCGAACCAAGGTTTGCACACCATTGATCTAGATATTACAATATGACTACATCTGTTGTAAACTCTTGACAACTAAAATACTTTAAAAGCAGAGGCCTCGTTATTATTTGAATAATGATAGAGTCATATTGTTTTCTTTTGTATTTGTGTGCAATTTCAGGAGTCTTTTATGCACAGAATTACATAAGCTATAAAAGCATCATAAGATTCTAAGATAAAATTAAAAAACTTAAATCTTACTTTGAGATTCTTGAAATTCTCTTGGAAAGATAGTTATATTGCTGCAACTTCTAGCGCTCTCAAAATCTTTCAATGCTTTGTTCAGTAAACAAAAGAACAGAGAGAAATATTAATTCCATTTTATTCATATTCTTCTTTTTATGAAAACAAAAATTTTTTTTTTGGAGAAACCAAAATTCGTGACTTTTGTAAGGTTTTTTTTTTGTAAACGAAACACATTGGAGAGAAAAAGTATTTGCAGTCCATTGTGCGAATGATTCTTTGAAATAATCTAGGGTTTGCAGAATTTTAACACATGGCATGTTTTTGCAGCAAATGAATATCATCTAACACGAAATTGTTCAATTTAAATCAAGACTGCACAAATGATTTAATTTCAGGAAACGTGTATTTTCCAAAGTACATTTCTGACAAATATAAATTCGGTAGCGTCTAAAGGAAAAGTCTTTATTGGATATTGTAATGGAGGAAAATTCTGGGTATAAACGCCAGATCGGCATATGACGAAATTTAATTTGAATTGGATGACTGTTATTCAGAAATAAGAATTATTATTCAACAGTAAAATTTTATTTGTTGTTAAAGCATTTAGGGAATCATAATTATAGAATATACTTTTACGGTATACGGATTAAAAATTATTCTGTCTTCATATTCAGTAGTAAAAAAGACTAATAAATTATCGTTTCTCCACTACTTTAATAGTACTGCTCACCCAAGATTAAATTATGCAGTAAAGAATTCGGATTTTCCTCATTTTGTTCAGAATCTTTTTTATTTATTTTTTACTCTCTATACTTAGAAGAAACCCATAAAAATTTAATTGTGGAGCAATAAATTTAAAGCTTTGGTTAGGCAAATGCTCGGCAGTTTCAGCTGAGCTAAATTTCAGTGGGCTTCATATGCTATTAGTATAACTCTACTAGTGGTTGGCTCAATGAGGTATCTTCTCACTAGAAAAACTGAAACCGAGTCAAGATCTCGTTATAATAAAAATAAATAAGTAATATATTGATCACGAGATATCGGATACGTTGAAGGTTTGCCCAATGTAATTGTGTGTCACATTCATACTGTGAATATTTTGAACAATATATATTTTTTGAATAGGCATTCAGGATTCATAAACTTCTCAATATTTAAATTGGTTGCTTATTCTTATTCATTAGTGGCTAGTTCCATGCGTGACTCACTCTACAAGTGAGCTAAACTTCTATCTTAAAGCTACCATAAAAAAAATTATTATTACAATAAAATGAGATTTGCAACTTGTTTTACTTTAGTAATGGTTTAATTTATACATATTAGCTACTAAATTTCATTTATTTTACTGGGTATTCTCTGTACATGGGGAAAACTGAGCTGTGACCCACACTACATGAAAGGGAAGTGATACTTTGATTAAGTACAAAAAACTCTTGTTTCTTCCTTTGTTGATTATCAAAAAGTTTTGTTTTAAAATTATTGTTACTTCCTATAATTATACTTTAATAGCAGATAATTAATAGATTAATTAAATGTATAATTAATTTATAACCTGCCATTTTGTTTGTGACTCACACTACATGGCAAATGTGACCCACACTACACTTCACAAAAACATTTTTACTGACAATTGAAACACTAAGAAAACATTAGAAACATGTTTCTTAATCTTGCATAATAAAATATAGAAAACATATCCCATGTTTAAGTCATTGAACTTAAAATTTAAAAATGTATAGTGCATTCGTTTATCAAATGCTGGTTCGAGGAGTCTATTTACTGAATGATCACTAAAATCAATTTCAGATATGTCCTCTGTTTTAGGCCAAGAAAATTTTAAAGTGTCTTTATTAAAGCGCAAAAATTGAACTGTGAGTGTCATTGATATGAACGCACTTTCTTCCATGTGGATATAAAATCTACTTTTGACTCCGGGTATTGCCAAATTCTAAAACATAAACTTTGTGTCCACTTTTGAATACAGAAGTTTGACCTATTAAGTACATAATTTTTTTAGAAAATTTGAATGAAAATCTAACTTCAAAATTCTGTGTTATGGTGTACTTTGGCATGGAATTAGCCTAGTGTGGAATCTTCGAATGGTTATATGAGACAATAGCTTAAACTGTGTAGTGGTAAATATTCAACTTATACTTTGAAATCAAAGCCTTGTGAAATGTACGCAATTCACCAGAATCGTATTCTGTACGCAGCAAAATTTTATATGCGGCACATAGTAGAAAAAATATCTTCAAGAGTGCAAAAAAAAAAACCCGGTTATTTCTACGTTTGGTATTAAGTGTGCCCACACTACGTCCAAACGGCTGCGTACTGTGAGTACTTACATTCATTTAGTGACTGACTTCGTTGTGTTAGGCCCGGTGCACACATCCTTTTTTTGAACGTGCGGCGCCGCTACCGCAACGCAAGTGCGGTCTGGGATACATTAGATCCAATAGAGCAGTGCACACATACCTCCAGCGCCCCTAGTGCGACGCACGGCCGCAGCACATGAGTCTAAGATCTGAAGTACCATGTATTCATAAACAAATGGAATATAAATAATAATTAATAAATGGTTGTATCCAGAAACGTCTATTTTGTTTCAAAATATACTTTTTTACACCAAGTAAGCGAAATAAACACGTTTTCTTCGATAGAAAATTTATCGAAAATGGCGCGAAATGAGTTCGTGCGTCATTTCACGGTTATGTGTGCATAGTTGGGCTTCGATGCCGCACGTTGAAAGACCAGATGTATGTACCGGGCCGTAGTCTGCCCGTCTTACCGTTTTATTTCTGTTTTTGTGTCTGTGTCTTTGTGCAAGTATCACAATTTTATTCAATGTCGTTTAAACTTTTTACACTTTATAACAAAAAAATCGGCGCACCAAGAAGGAATTGTCCGATGGAGACAAAAATTGCTGTGTAGGAAAATTATGTACAGAATAGAAAATTATTAAAATTTCAGAACAATTGAATGATTTATTTCAGAGTTACAGAAACGAGCTCAATAAGGTGTTGATCCGCCTCTAGCCTGGATGCAAACTGCCACACGGCGTGGCATAGACCGATAAAGATCCCGGATGGTCTCCTGAGGTATTTCTTGCCTAATTTACTCCAATTGTCGGACTACGTCATTAACATTCCTTACCGGATGCAGTCGCCTTCCCATCATATCCCAGACATGCTCAATGAGAGAGAGATCTGGTGATCTGGCTGCCCAAGGAAGTGTTTGACAAGCTTGAAGACAGTTCATAGCAACACGTGCCGTATGTGGTCTGGCATTGTCTTGCTGAAAAATAAGCCCAGGGTACTGCGAAAGGAACGGTAGCAAAAAAGGTCTCAGAATGTCGTCAACGTACCGCTGTGCAGTAAGTGTACCTCTAATGACGACCAAAGGGGCCCGGCTATCAAGGGAAATGGCACCCCAAACCATAACTCATTGTTGAGGGTCCGTGTGGCGTGCAATAGTGAAAGCAGGATCGGCACGCTGCCTTAGGCGTCTCCAGACACGTCATCGATTATCGTCAGGACACAGTTGGAAGCGGGATTCGTCGCTCAAGACTATACGTCCCCAGTCAGCATCATTCCTGCCTGATCAAGCCAAGCACCACTGTAATCTGGCTCGACAGTGTGCAGGCGTGAGTGGCAGGTGGCGTAACGGTCGGTACGAGCGTCGATTTCGCTCTCTCAGCCCTCTGTGAATGGTCATGGTGGACACTCGTGAGTGGGTTGCACGACTGGTGGTTGATAGCGATGAATCAGGCGCTGTGATAGCTGATCTGACAATCACTATGTCCTCGCGATCTGTTGTGGCCCTACGTCGACCGCTACCATCATGACGCTGAAATCTGCCATTGTCCACCCACTCTTGCCAGCATCTTCTAATCGCCGCATCGCTTCGACTCACATGACGAGCGATTCTCCGATTTGCCCAACCTGCCTCTTTCAATCCAATGATACGACCTCTTTCAAACTCTGAAAGTTGCTCGTAATGAGCTCGAATCTTAAGGCGAGGCATTTTTTCAGTCGTTGAAAGGTATCCTAAATCGCAATGCAGCAGAAATTTTTAACAACGTTTCAAGGACAACTCCTTATAAACATCTGCTGGATACTTAGTTCCGATGCGCTGGAGATCGAACTATTCATTATTCGGACACCAAATTTTATTCATTTGCATATTTGGTCAAAACATTTTTGCATACGAAATTTCAAAGCAATCGCATGATTCCTTCTTGGTGCTTCGATTTTTTTGTTACAGAGTGTATATTGTATAAAACATATTGTGTCTAAATTAGAGAATACTTGAATCTTCTTTGATTACATTGTGTATTTAGGCACGTTTCAAGCCAAAAATGAGTAGTTATTCTTAATTCAACCATAACTAGAATGTATACTGGAATTGCGATTACTCGTGGATTATTTTACCATTACTGCTAAAAGAGCAATTATTTTTACAAGCATTTTTTCGAATTTAAATTCTAATACTTCGTTTATATTTCTTTTCAAAACATAAATTATTTCCAAAAATTTGTGACCGATAATATAAACAGAAAAAAAAAATTAGAAATTATTTTGAATTCAATATTGCCAAATATATTTCTTTCTGCCATTCTCTTAATTGCTCTTCCTGTCTATAAAGTTCAAAGAATGTTGTTGAATGGGACTGTTTTCTAAGCAATGGCACAGATTTAACCTTATGCCAGTCAGCTACTCTCTAAGGCAGAGGTTCCCAATCCCAACCTTTCTGGCTGAATGAGCCCTTTTTTAGAATCAATTTCTATGGCGGAGTTTCTTATAAATACCCCTATGTTTTACAGGTTAATGATGTTTAGGAGTAGAGTTGCATGAGGAGAAAGGGGGTTAGTTAATAAGATATTTAAACAATTTCGTAATATCAATGCCAATGAAATTATATTTTTAAAACTTTGAAATTTACCATATCTCAGTGAATTTTCAACTACGACCAATACACAAGATATTGTCAAACCTTGGCCATACATAAAACTTCTTCACAAATTTCAACTTTCGAATTTCCGTTCAGAATGTAATTTCTAGTTTTCTTATTTTGATTAATTTCTTTATTTCCATTAATTTGTATTAATTTTATTTTCCTGATTCGGCCAGTTCCTGGGAAGGGCGGAGCACAGATTGGGAACCACTGCTTTAAGAAATCACGCACTTGGTGCTGACGTCATCACTGTACCGTTCAAAATTTATACAAAATGACGCCACAAGACTTCAATAACGACACGTCTCCCGTTGAAAACAAGACTCAAGTAATATGAGTTAATACTCCTTTGTCCTGTGGCTTCATTACAGTGAGGCGCTGTCTCTTCCAGAATAATTTCTGATTCCTCATATTACTCGTCCTTCAAAATACACGTCCAAGTAGGAATGACATATTGAAGGCTCATGCCACCTCTCTTACCAACAACTTGGGTTGCGCCATTTCAGTTTCGAATCAGCAGCAGTTTGAATCAATGTTACTGGTTGCTGGGAACACGAGTCTGCTCTATCGCTACGGTTACACTGCAGACGATGAGCTGACCACGAACAAAGTCAACAATCTGTAAAAGATATGCGAATTTCATTTTCTTTAATTTCGTTTTCTTTTAAAATTTATTTGGCATTAGCTGGTTTATTATCCATAAGTCATCTTGCCCACACGTACTTTACGAATACGATACGAAAGTATATCGACAGAATACCAACCAGCCTTTTTACATTGTTCGAATACCCTACTTAAACGTGTAATGTTTTATGCTTTTGTCGCGTTGATTTCCATTAGTAGGCAATTAATCCAGAAAGATATGCTTGTAAGAATATCCCTTTCATTGATGATGGATGATTACAAGCATAACTATTACCATAAAGAGTTTGAGATCTTTAATCCTCCTGCTGGTTATCTGGTAGAGATGTCACGTATTTCGTTGATTTGTCGAAAAAGCTGCATCATTCGACGATTCATTCCTCACCACTTTCGTGGTGGAGTGGTAGCATCCGATACGTTAGGCCGCCAAAGCGATTGTTTACGCCAAATCAAGATGGCGGCCGATGTAAGCAATTCCAAGATGGCCGCCATATACAACGTGAACCTTTGCATACAGTGCATAAATAATAATAATAATTTGTTTAAAAATTAAGAAAAAAGCAATATAAATTTCACTTGAAAATTTTCTAATATTTCAGTCTGGTTTTCTCCGAACATGTACGCAATTTTGCGTCAATTTCATCCTAATTTTTTCACTTAAAAAAAAAATTTTAATAAAAAATAATAATTTATAATTGTTTAAAAAAAATAATAATAATAAAAAAAAAACCGCGATTTTTTTTTAAAACGTCCGGATTTTCATCAATTTTGAATTAGAAACTTTGCAATGCATAGAAAATTCAAAACAAGAAATATTTTTTTAATAAGGTAGTTCTTTTCTGTGATCATAATCCACACAAAGGTTTTTGATGAGAAAAAAAAAATCTAAAAATTCTTCTGCTATCTATAAGTGTGAAAAAATATTTGTTCACAATTTTTCTAGCAATTAGCATTATGTGAGCAACTCAATGGGGATATTCCAGGTTATAGAGCCATATATGGAAAAGCAAGACAAATATTTTTATTGTAACGACTTTACAAGAGGAAATTGTTTTTTAGAGAAGTCAAAGCGTATTGCGCTTAAGGTTTCAATGCGTTTAAACCAGTATACCGGGAGAAATTTGTTTGTAGATAAGTCACAGCGTATAACGCGCGATCCCCGCCTGCCGGCTACCTCGCCGCCCCTCCGGGGCCGGCGAGGACCTTTCACCGTTGGCTTCCATGCGTATAAGTCACCGTATTGGGTGCCCACCCAAGCATAGTCCAGTGTTTGTAATATAACCAAAAGCTAAACAAAAATCAAACTTACCCTCATAGCCGGGTCCTTGAAATTCTGACTATGGTTAACAGTCATATGCTCGAATCGATAACCCTTGAACTCTTTGTCCTTCGGGTATTGATACCAGCATATGACTTCCAATAGTCAGAAATTTTTGTAGTTCCTTGCAAAATTCAGCTCTGAATTACCTCAGCCAAAACTTTCTGGTTCCTATTTTTACCCTCCAATTTCTTACTCCTGTTATACTTTCTTTTGCCAAACTTTTGTCCTATCTTTCTACATTTCCACTCCTACCTATCACCAGCATCCTTTCTCAATGTTAAAATCATATCATTCTCACATGAAAGACATTTCACCCTCTTCCCAATCAAGCTACTACATGTTTGCAAAAAAAAAAAAAAACATTTTCTAACGTTTAATAACACTATCTACTGCTATATCAAATCAACTAAGGGGAAATGAGCTAACAAAAGGGGAAAAAAATTCTAAATTCCAATCTGCAATTTCAACAATCAAATTTAATCCAAATTTTTTTTTCGAAATTTTAATTGAAATTTAAATAAAGTGACAAATTAAAAAAATTGTAACTTACAATCTGCTTTCCAAACTTATCCTAAAAATTTTGAAAATTAATAAAACAAGTCGATTTTATAAATCAAGAGCAAAATTCATATGCACCCAACAATTTCAAAGACTGTCTAAATTTTAATTCCGTTCTACATTAAAAATAAAAGTGGAAAAGCGTATTTTCTTCCTTAACCAATCATGAGACCCGTTTATTATCGTCAGGAGAAAATATCTAGGGTTGCCTTAAAACTAAGAAAAGCGCGAAAACGGGAAGGTTACCACAATTGGCAATACATCGCTCGAAAGTTGTAACGTATCGGATACTACATACCATCCACTTTCGTTTCTAAAGTGCGACGATCTTTCAACAAAGCTTCAGCATCTAGGAGCCGACCGCACACAAATTCCAAGGTTAGATTATCCAATTACTGATTTTCGATTGCAGATTTCGATGAGTCATATTCTGTTGGTAGCGACATCAAAAGATAAACAATTATATCCTTGTCATTCACTTTCACTCAAAATGACTTCACTTGAGTAACAGAGTCCGTTTACTTCATCAATATGTTCTTGCATGGACGTTTCCTTTATCTTTTTCAACATTGCGAGTCTTTTTTTTTACTAATATTTGACAGATGTTACCTTCACGAACATTTATGGAATCCACCGGGGGTTTCCCATATTTTGGTTTGTCAGACATAAGTGAATGATGGTATTAACATTTTTCGTTGAGTTAATACTTTCTAACCATATAAAAGTAAGGTAATTGGTAATTTTTAATTTACGTCGTACTAGAGCAACACAACGGGCTATTGACGAGTTTGTCAGGTTTTTTCATTTGGTTGGTGAAAATGATGGCAATGGTTTTTTCAACGTTCAACTGGATTTTCCATTTAATCAGCCAAGATTCGAGAGAATTCATGTGTTTTTGAGAGTGCGTTGCAGATATTTGGTGTTGTGTTCTTGTGCGAGAATTGCAGTGTCGTCGGCATACATGGCTATTAGTGTATAATGTTGTTTTGGAATGTCGTTCATGTACAAGTTAAATAGGTATGGTCCAAGTTTGGACCCTTGTGGGACAGATGCAAGTATTTTGCGTGGTGTTGAGTGTGTATTATTAACATGAACGACAAAAGTTCTGTTAGTAAGGTACGAGATTATGAGTTTAATCATTGGGTCTGGGAAATTGTAGGTAATGAGTTTGTGTACGAGCCCTTTTACCCAGACTTTATCGAAGGCTTTTGCAATGTCAAGGAAAACTGCGCCGGTAGCTTTCTTTTGATCCTTACCAGTTTTGATATATTCAACGACTCTGAGCAGTTGATGGGTAGTCGAAAGCTGGGGCGTAAAGCCAAATTGCTGTGACGTAATTATATTGTTGTTTTGGATGAAATTTTTATATCTAACTGCAATTTTCGTGTTTATCCCGAGTTTTTGTACTTATCGGTAGGTATTTACATCAAACAGGAGTAACATAACGGGTTACTGGTGACGGTCCGGGATCAATTCCGAAGGGAAAGATCCGATGACACCTCGTAATTTTGAACCACGGAATAGCTGATTGTGTTGCTTTTGCGCGATTTAAATTAATATGCTATACAATACCATCAAAAACAGTCAGTAATTTGGTAATTGGTAATTTTTAACTAACGTCGTACTAGAGAAACCCAACGGCTATTAACGACAGTCCTTTATCAATCCCCTAAGGGAAAGATCCGAGGACCACACCACGTAATTTTGAACCACAGTAAGATGACGAATTCAGCACATGAGCTCAGTGGCGGATTTAGGGGCTATAATCCATGGTGGCAAAATTCACCACAATAAAAACAAAAAATAAATGAAAATGTTAACTAATTAAAAAATAACTTGGTGAGGGTGCGTCAAGTTTACGTTAGACCCTAGGAGGCAGAAGTATAAATCCGCCGCTGCCTTAGCTGTCACCTCATTTTCCAAACTTCTACTTGGATCTTTCCCGTTGGGATTAATCCCGTACCGTCGTTAATAGCCCGTAGTTTTGCTTCAGCACGACGTTAATTTAAATACCTTCCTACCCTGCAATGTGAAAATTTGTAGATCAAGTATCCAACTCAAAACCCTTCTATTATCAACCATAAACTGCTAATCTCCCCACCGGACTACAGCGGTGTGGAAGTTTTTAGAGTGGGGTATCACCTCAGGTGTTGTCCCGTCATCTGACCGTTGTTCAAAATTACACGGTGTTGTCCTCGGATCTTTCCCTTTGGGAAATTAATCAATACCTCATATAGATATAGGAGGTGCTTGATTGATCCCGAACCGTCGTCAATAGCACGCTGTGTTACTCCAGTGCAACGTTAATTAATATACTTACCTACATACTCAACCGGACTACCACAGTCCATTCAGAATAGGGTAAGGAAGGTTCCTGGTTCGAGTCCGGGTCAGTGCATGAATATTTGTAAGTGTATGGTGTAAAGACGGCTGATGCACCTCAAAACTGTCGTGGCCAAAAGTTCTCACGTTGGGTTCGTGTGGATGTTTGGAGAGTTGGGTGCCAGCTCAGGTGTTGCCTCGTTATCTGACCGTGGTTAAAAATTACGAGGTGTCGTCCTCGGATCTTTCCCTTAGGGGGTTGATCCAGAACCGTCGTCAATAGCTCGTTGTGTTGCTCTAGTATAACGTCAATTATAATTACCTAGCCAGAATAAGGTAGGTAAGTATTTTAAATAACGCCATACTAGAATAACATAAAGTGCTAGTTGTTGTAGGAGGATTCTAGATAAAGTAATTTTAATCAACATCCTATTGAGCAACACAACGGGCTATTCTCGACGGTCGGGAACAAATACGAAGGTAAAAACCGTGGACAACACACATAGTTTTGTACCATGGTCACCAGTCGAGGTCACACCAAACTAGCATCCCACTCTACTATAAAAAAGTCGAAAAAAAGCACAAAAGATCAAGAGGCACTATGAGCGATGAGGATTTAGAATTATTAAAATTTTACCATGAAGTGGGCGTTCCTTTCATGAATTTTGAAAGAAGTCTAATGGTTTTATCATCAAATCTTTTCCGAATACACTTCGCAGGGTTACCACCAACAATCGCATAAGGTTTAATGTCTTTTGTAACAAGAGCGTTCGTACCAATAATGGCACCATTACTAATCTTAACACCAGGCATAATTGTGACAGAGTTTCCAATCCAGACATCATTCTCTATTATTGTATCACCTTTACTTGCTACGTTCATTGAAGCAAAATTCCAAGACTTTCCAAATATCTTAAAGGGGTAAGTTGAAATACTATCCATTGCATGATTCGAGCCATTCATTATAAATCGAACACCTGTTGCTATTTGACAGAATTTACCGATAATAAGTTTATCTTTAATAAAATCAAATAGATACAGTACGTTCTTCTCAAAATTATATATGTCTTCTGGATCATCGTAATACGTATAGTCACCAACAATAATTTGTGTATTGATGATAATATTTTTGAGAAAGCATGTTCTTGTAACACCTTCAATAGGGTATAATGCATTTGGATCTGGGTGTACCTTAATAGTCATATCAATACCCCACACTCACTCATAAGACATAAGGACCACAAAAGATCATTAAATACATTATTCAAAGCATAGTACCTTCATGAGATGCATTGTCAATAAATAACATCAATTTGTGAAAGCTTTGAGTAGCTCTTTTTATTTGCAAAGCCTTAACATCTATGTATAATTTAAGTACATGTGAACGTACGTGAAGTTGTAATATGGTGAATCAAAATCTAAATAAAGCAGAGTCTTATTACATGGCTATGTATACAAAAAGTTTTGATGAGATGTCTTCATATATTCATCCCCATGTCTGTTTTATAGGTCCTCTTGCAACTTTTAATGGTAAAGAATCAGTAGTTGAAGCTGCCAAAAAATTTTCGATGTTTTTCAGGAGGCTTACAATCCGAGAAAGATTTATTTCTGGCAATAAGGTTATGCTAGTGTTGGATTTTGATTGTTCTGATCCTGTCGGTACTCTTCGAGGTGCTTCATTTTTATCATTTGGTGATGGTCTCATTTCTCGCATAGAATTATTCTACGATGCTCGTCCTTTTGAAAAGAAAAAAGATGAGATTTTTACTCAAAATTGAGCTATCCTTAACGGTTCTGTCGCATCTATAAATGGTTCTGTCGCATCTATAAATTGTGGTAGAAGAAGATCGTTAAAACTGTAATTATGGGAATTATAGAGCAATTAGCATAGCAAAGTTCTCAAAAGTAGAAACGTTATCATTAGCCCCGATAATTTGTCTTTTTTGAATCATACGAATATTTTCTATGCCGGTGATGGTAATCTTTGCGGAGTGGAAGCTCTTAAAACCAAGCATTGGCCTTATTCGTTTTTTGATAAATCTATGATCTTGTTCAACAATATTATTTAGATATTTTATTTGAAAAACCATGATTCTACGATCTTCAGAAATTTCTCTATTCAAATCATCAAGAGCAGCAGTATTGCTGCCGCTTTTATCAATTACTACTTTCTCAGGAAGGTCATTCTCTCTAAAGGCTTTACGAAAGAACGCAAGTGCCGCAGAGTTGTCTCTACGAGCACACAACAGAAAGTCTACAGTATTACCAAGACTATCTAATGCTCTGTATAGATAAACCCATTTACCGTTTAATTTAATGTAGGTCTCGTCCATTCTCCAGCTACTGCCAACCTGCTTCTTCCTTTTCCTTACCGATTCATCTATCAGTGGCACAAATCTGATAACCCACCTTTGTAACGTAGCATGATCAACTTTCGCTCCCCTTATACTCATCATTTCTTCCAAATCTCGATAGCTCAAAGAGAATCTACATTTCATATATACAGATAACATTATTATCTCTGCTGAAAAGCTAAATCCTTTGAAATATGGCAATAATTTTGAACTAATACGAAACATCTTTGCTTTTTTTAGATGATTATATCACTTCTTTTCTACTTTCCTACAAATGGGACATACCAGGATTTATAGATGCCAGTAGTGAGAAATTAGGTGATACCATAAAAATAGGCAGAAGAGGTTCTGTAACATTTGAATTAATTTGCCATGGAAAACAAGGACACGTTGCCTACCCAGACCTAGCAGATAATCCAATATATAAGGTAATATCGATATTGAGTAAGGTAAAAAATACTACTTTTGATCATGGTAATAAATATTTTCAGCCTTCACATTGCGAAGTTACTACTATCGATGTTGGAAATAATACTAGCAATCTAATACCTAGTTCAGCAACTACACGTTTTAGCATTCGATATAACGATACACAAACACCTGACGGCTTATATAAGCTGATTGATGAAATATGCTCCAGTGTAACTAACGATTATAAACTTTCTATGCATAGCAGCAGGGACGTTTTCCTCTCTACTCCTGATAGAAATACTGATATTATGCTTGATGCGATAAATAAAGTTACCAGTATTGATGCTGTGCTGAGCACAAGTGGTGGCACATCTGACGCTGCGTTTATCAAAGATGTTTGTCCAGTGATTGAATTTGGTATAATCAACAAAACCGCACATCAGATAAACGAATGCGTATTAGTAAATGATATACACAAATTAACAGCTATATATAAGGAATTTATAGAAAATTATTTCAATCCCACTAATAAAATATTGAATCAGATCAACGTAGTTAGTAATATACCTAGTGGTCCATTGTTAGCTTAGATGTAATCAGATCTCTTGCATAACTGTTGTTTGAGTAACAACTGCCAGCGTGTGACGTTAGAATCCAAAAACCATGAGAGCTACAAAAACCACTTGACAAACTCCGCCAACTCCCTTATCATGACAGTGAAGCTATTAGACTTCTTTCAAAATTCATGAAAGGAGCTCTCTATTGTGAATAGAGGCAATCAAATTAAATCTTAAGCCAAAACGTTTTCGTCGATTTCTATATCTGTCAGAAATAGACTTCTTGCATAACCTAGAAAAGAATGGTTTCATGCAAACTGGTTCCTTTATGACGGCAGTACCCTCTTCTTGTCATCCCAGTGCGTGACACTGGTTTACTTTATGATGATGTCATGTTTATGATGATGCTTGTAACGAAAGGAAGACTTTCCGCGTGTAAAGCAGACGTGATCACCACTACACATCACAACCACTTATTTATTAGAGAAGAATTTGAACTGATAGAAATACCATTTAAATTGTGTTTAAAAGAAGGTTCTTTCGGGTATCGAACCGAAGACCTTCCGCGTGTAAAGCAGACGTGATCACAACTACAGCTCACAACCACTTATTTATCAGAGAAGAATTTGAACTAATAGAAATAACATTTCCATTGAGTTTAAAAGAAGGTTCTTTCGGGGATCGAACCGGAGACCTTCCGCGTGTAAAGCAGACGTGATCACCACTACACCACACAACCACTTACTTATTAGAGAAGAATTTGAACTGATAGAAATAACATTTCCATTGTGTTTAAAAGAAGGTTCTTTCGGGTATCGAACCAAAGACCTTCCGCTATATTTGGCTCGGGATGGCAAGGCTATTTGAATTTGGTTGGTTCTAGTTCTGTTCTTGGGGTAAAAGAAATAAAGATAAAAACTAAATCTGACGAATACTCCATTGGATACATGAAAAAACATTTCTCCTTTAAAAATATATATATACAAGCCATCTCATAAAAATAACGTGTAGTTTTCGTATCAATCCGAACCGCAATGCATGACTTATACTCTGTTTCACCTTAACTTGTCAGTAGAGTAAAGGCTACGTTGACCGCATCACAGCCGTTGTCGTAGAAACTAGGGTTACAATGTCAGAAGAAGTCAGCTATAAGCGAGGAAATTCGCCCTTTTTGGCAAGGAGAGATAAAATGCACGTGGAAATTCTATACGTTTCACAGATCTTTAATTTCTAATGGCTCTTGCATTACATTTGTTAATTAAACAAAAAGCTACTCTATGTTAATATAAATGCGTTTTGATTTTTCTAAATGAGTATTATTTTTAGTTATTTAAAAATATATATATTTAAAATTTTTTTACAATAAATGTTGTTTAAAAAAACAGTCTATTTAAAGATGTGATGAACCATAAAATTCATTTTTTGAATTTACTTACCTGAAAGCTAAACACCTTGATTAATACTTCTTTTTTCAATTTTAATAATTTTATTAAAGGAAATTAATCCAATTTAATTACTCCTTTGGTCTTACATTTGGTTGGACAAGGTAGGGGAGAGTGCGTCGTCTGCTAAAATATGTGTTTTTCTTAACAGCAAAATATAGTCTCCAAATTAAATCAAATTTATTCTGATATTAAAGAAAGTAAATAACAAATAAAAATACATATAACAGAGGATATAAAATACATTCACAATAAATAAATAGAATATAAAAAATACAAATATAGTGAATACACATACAATAATAAAAAAAATGAAACCATTTTAAAAATTAGAGTTAAAAAAAATAAACCTTATATGTGTGAAACATATTCTGAAACTCGCGGAACGGTGTCGGGTTGATTAGTAGTAAATTATTAATTTTATGAATAATTTAAAATAGTTTACAAGAAAGTGTACAGAAGAAACCAATCTCTTTCATGAATAGTAGTTACAATGAGAAAACTATATTTACGTTTTACTTATTCATCACATGCATTTATACATCATCAATATATGTAAAACATAGCAAACATCATAACAAATCTATTTACATTATAATATACTTATTCATCACATGAATTTACACATCATCATCACTTAACATTTCCGAATCGCTATCAGACTCACTATTAAAAGAAATTACCAAGTTCTTACTTTCCCAAATATCATCCACAAGTCCATCTACTTCCCACATGTATTTCTCTTTTTCAGTAACATGGTTTATGCAGTTTTTCCAATTTTGTACAGAGACCTTTTCAATCCCTTGGATGACTAAATCCTTCACATCGTTCAGTTTAAAAGTCTTGTTTTCCCTGGCAACGTGTCCTTTTACTTGACTCCATATCATTTCAATGGGATTAAGCTCACAGTGATACGGGGGAAGTCTCAAAACCTTATGTCCAAATTTTTCGGCAATTTCTTCAACTCTGTATTTATCAAACATATGTTTGATTTCGCTAACTTTTTTCAACAGTTCAATCTTGATCATGTCCTGGTTCCACGTAATGTTTTTCAACGATAGCCATTCTTGAATTGCACTTTTTTTCCAAGATGTCGTCGGAATTTTTTCTTTCTTCACCGAGTGATAGGGGGCATTGTCCATCACTACAAAGCTGTTTCGTTTCAATTTAGGCATGATATCTTCAAACCACTTCTCAAAATGGTTACCATCCATTTCTTCGTGGTAGTCACCGGATTTTTTTCCTACAAAAATGTCAGCCGCATCAGGTACAAATCCTTCATCACTTCCGATATGGGTAATGATGAGTCTTCTTCCTTTTCCTTTTGGTGCAGCCAAGCCTGTTGTCAAACTTGAAGAGGAAGCTTCATTGGTGCTTTTGATGTTTTTGTCTTGCCATACTCGACTTTGTGAGTGTCCTTCATTCACCCATGTTTCATCTAAATAATAGATTGAAGCATTTTCATTCTTCAGTTCTCTAATTTTTCGTAAATAATTTCTTCGCCATAAAATTATGTCGTGTCTTTCTAAAAGCATAGCCTGCCTTTTTCGCTTTTCAAAGGAAAATCCCAAATCTTTCAGTATCCTGTACAGTGTACTTCGGCTAATGTTTGTCGAAAAAATATCCTTATCATTGTTAATTTCATTTAGAACTTTGTCCAATGTAGGAATTTCATTTCGACGAAAACAATCATGAATTTTTCGTCGGATGCACGATAAAGTAAAGTTGTCATATTTCATCATTCTTGTTCTTTTTCCAACGGCATAAGGTCGTTTTTTTCCTGGAGTACTCAAAGGACTTGTCGTCTTCTTTTCTTTTTTCAAACGAAAAACAGTTCTTTTGGAAACACCAGTTAGTTGAGACACCTTTCCGACGATTTGGTTAATGGAATCACTATGGTTTTCTTCTCGAAGTCTAGAATAAACATTCAATATGTTCCTGCGAGCTCCACTACCAATTGATTTTCCTTGCTTTGATGGCGTATACAGCTTGGATGGTGACGTTCCTTTTTCAGCCATGTTCAGAGTATCAAACACACTCCAATAAAATAGCACAAGAGAGATATGAACGTAAATACACACGCTAGCAAAGACGCAGAGCGAAATGGCGCAGACTTGGCCGGAAAGCGTATTTAGCTCGCCAGAAATGTTACCATGGAAACCGGTTTAGAATTCCGTTTCGGATATATTCATTCGCTTCGGTCAAAAAAAAATGCTTTTTACAAATAAATAACCGATTATAAAGGTTCAAAAATCACTCCTTCATTGTAGGACAATTTTTACACGTTTATATGCATTTTCTTTATTTTAAATTCCAAATCAAGTTGGAATTATTTTTCATGCGGATGAACATCATTTCTGCCTTTCCCAATACTGACAAGTTAAGGTGAAACAGAGTATAACTATTACACCACGCTAACGATTTAAGGCAAGGCGAAAACATTTAAGGCAGCGACAGGTTTAAATGGATTTAACTTGCACCAGTCTCCTTTGTACACAACGGTCTTTAGTTGGACTTGAACTCACAACCCTTCGGTTGCTTATCTGTTTGTCTTCCAATCGGGTAACTACGTCCCTCAGAATAAGGAAATTGAAAAAAAGAAGCTTAGCTTGAATAGTTAAAATAGCTTAGCTTGATAAATAAAGGTAATTGTGAATTTTTAATTAACGTCATACTAGAGCAACACAACGGGCTATTGACGATTTTCCGGGATCCTACAACAAAGAAACCTCCTTCCATAAGGGAAAGAATCGAGGACAATAACTCATAATTTTGAACCACGGTCAGATGACGAAATCAAAAAAAAACTTTCATAGTTTTAAAAATACATTTTTTTTTAGATCTGTCGTTTATTGTGAAAAATTCAGCTATTGTTCAGCCTAAAGATATATTTTTAGTCTCTGAAATTTAAGCTGCGTGATCAAGAGAAAGTACATATTTTTGTTTACCATTAACCACGTTGGTGTGCCATTCTTAGTCGTAATATGCGTTCTTAAATTTTTTTTTAATGAGTGTATATCTATCTGAACAAAATTTTTGGAAAATTTAAGAAATCATCATGAAGGAAACTACAACCGACAAACTAGCATATAACATTTTGCTACTGCAAAATTTGATCAAAAGAGATCCCGAGTCTTACTACGATGAAGTAATTTGTTTTAAAATGTCTATTTGAATTATTTTACTTTATTTGTATCCTTAAACAGATTTTAAATAAAACCAAGTCCCAAGGTTTCCAAACCCTCGTATATTAATGTTTTACATAAATCAATTTTATCTAGAAACTATACTGGTGATTTCCATGTCTAAAATCCAACAAGTTTAAACATATTTACTAAAAAGAGCTTTTTTTGATGAGTATATAATGGAAATGTATGTTCTGACTAGCATTACATAGCTCTTAGCTTTAGTACATTGTATGAAAAGCCCACTCAAAAAAATGTATGTCTTGTAACTTGGCATATTCTTTAGCATGACTGATATCAGTGGCGGGACTTTCTGTAATTCCCAATGAGCACATTAATAATCAACAGGGAAGGGTTGGAACAAAAGGACTGACACTCTGAAAGGTTTTGTGTGTTAAAAAATGTTTTAAAATAGGTTATCCATAATTATATCTTGAGATTATTTGGAAATAATATTTTTTCTCAACAATTAGGCCTAATTAAAGAAAATTACATTATAATTCAAATATAGTTTTAAAAACTAATCAACTCACTAACAGTAACTTATTTCAAGAAATGTTATAAGCAATCAAAACATTCAAGCTGTGACATAACCATTAAATGGTGCTCTATCTACTGAGCAAGAATACTTCTTTAAGCATGGAACTTGCATGCTTAAACATGGAATTTGCATGTCTAAACTTGTTTAAACATGGAATTTGCATTTCTAAAATTGTTTAGTCTGGAACTTTCAAGTCTAAACAAGTGAGCCTGCTCAGCACACAGAGCTTGGCATCCACTAATCAGTCAGACACAGAATGTGGCAAGTGTAACTTGCATAACTGGTGGTTATGTTTTACAAGTTTTTTTTTTATTATCTGATTTAGTTTTTTATGAACTGTGTTGAATTTTTTTTTCTGTTACTGTTTGGCTAACAACTATGTGTGTTCAACTAATATCTGTCTTCAATTTTGATAAGTATCTGATATTGTTTTTAAAAAAAGACTTAAGTATTTTTTTTTAATTGTGGAGAAGTGCAGGGTGGTGGTGGTGGGGAAGTTACTTATAGTGACTGTCACTTGTTATACTACATCAAGAAAAAAGCCCTACAAACTACTGGAAAACTGTCTGAAACTGATTTAACTCTTTTAAAATTGAGAACGGAATCAAGTTAAGAGTTAAAAACTATAAATGTCTTCATCATTAAAGTATGTGTTTGAACAAGTATGAATTTTTACAAAAGGTATGTTGTGACCCTTTTAAAAAAACATAAAACTTTAATTAAAAAAAAAAGACTTCATGTTGCAACTATAGAGCATAGTAGGATAATTTTATCAAAGGGCTACAAAGTGAAACCAGGACAAAAACTTTGTGCTTCTTGCAGTAACAATCTTAGAGACAAATCAATTGATGAGTGTAATGTTGAAAGCAAAAGTATCTTAAATGTCCCAAGATGAAGAAGTTGCTGATGTGGGATTAGCTCCTTATGAACTACCTCATGTGTGGTTGATGAACTAAATTCTTTATTCTATGAAATTGGATGTTTCCCAATGAAACTACACCCACTTGGTGAACAAAGCAGATCATCTTATGGTAAACATTTAAAAAAACTACAAAGAGTACGTAAAAACCTACAAAGAAAAATTTTAAATGTTCTTGATTTTCCTGAGGAAAAAAATGACAAAAGTGTGGTACAAAAATCTAAAGACCTAGACAAGCTTGTAGATATAGTTACAAATAAATTAAGTGGCGCATCAAGAAACAGATTCAAATGCTGGCAATTCCAGCTTCGCTAATGTGGTCTAGAAAAAATGATGGAGATTTTCAACATGTCTGATTATTCTGTTCGTTTAGCTAAAAAACTGTTTAAATGCAAGTTTTTTAAAAAATTGAACCAAATCCTAGACATAGGAAAAAGTTGAGTCCTGAAACTATTGAATTGGTACCCAGGAACACGATCGCTCCACAGCTTTCAGCCAACAGACGGTTTGGGAACGATTGAGGCTAGAACAATCAGTGGTAATAAAACACCAGCTCTCATTTTTAACTTATGTAACAAGCAGAAAATTTTACCTGTGAAAATCGAAGACTTGTATCCTGGATGTTTTATTGCTTGTGTTTATGACAGCTTATGGTATTTTTGGATATGTTGAGTGAGGTGAATGCAGAAGATGCCACTGTGAAGTTTTTACATCCTCAAGGACCATCACCATCATTTTTCTGGCCCAAAAGGGAAGATGAATGTGTTGTACCCATCCCTCATGTCATTGCAATTGTGGAACTCCCAAAAACAATGACTGCAAGAACTTACAAATACTCTATGCATGAAGCATGTTCAATCAACCTTATGTAAACACTGGAGAAAATTAAAGAATTATTACCAAGAATTTGAAGTATTTAATTTTTGTGATACATTTTCCATTCCAACAAAACATTATAAAATATTCAAATTTTATTACAATTTTACTAAAATTGGAATTCCAATTTAACAATTTCAAGAAAATGAGTCAGTCAAGTGATTTCTATTTTTAAGTTGAGAAACAATAATAAAGGAATGAAAAAAAAACATTCATTTTATTTTTTAATGTGGTAGAGCATATTTTTTAAAACAAGAATAAAAAAAATTCTATTGATTGTCCTAAACACTTTTGAAGATATTCCACTTTGCGTGGAACTCACCATTTTATTTTTAAAATCTTAAAATAGAACTTTTGGAATTTTTTCTGACTATGTATAAGATACTTGCAGATATAATAAATTTTTTTCTGGACTCCTTACATATTGATAAAAACTCATAAAAATTTTCATCAACATTGGTTTGTAAACAAGGGAGATATAATTTATTTTCTGCAAAAAAACAAATTCCGTTTCCTCCGACCGATCAGTAAAAACCATGAAATTCCAAAACTTTAACAAGCTGTAAAACCTAAACTGCTTGAGATACAGCAAAAAAAATTTGATGCATCCATAAAAGGAACAAACATGTCAAGTTTCATCAAAATCTAAGATCATGGGTGTCAAATCCTTTTTTTTTCTGGTTGATTTGACATTTGACATGGATTTGGAATTGACCCTACAAATAAGTAGAGAATAGAGATTTTCAATACAGTTTTGCTAAAACAAAGTACTTTTCTCTGCAATTGTTGCATTTTAAAAGTTCAGTGCATTTCTGTTTCATATTTTCTCAAAATGAAGATATTTTTCAGAGTTTTTCAAAAGATTCTGTTAATTAAAGAAGGCTTAATGGAATATGTTTAATGGCTAAAGATTGCTTTGAATGGCAGCATAAAAAACATAGATTAATGTTTCTGAAGTATTGAATCAAAGACAAATCCAACTTGTTGCTTAAGGAAAAATTTGTGAAAGATCAAAATTTGTCTTAGAGGATTAATTTGAATAGGGTTATCTTGATTGTGAGATGACTGTCATACAGTGTTCACATGTTCGTTGTCAAAGGCAATTTGTTTACAGTTCAGTACAAGTGTCATATTTCTTATGTATCAAAATGATTTGATTGCGTAATTAGTCTGAAATTAAATGGAATGACAGAATGATATTGTCCACATATATGGTTGCAGGTTTTACATTTCCAATTGTAAAATGCCTTTTCCATTGAATGTATTTCTATAGTTGAACTTTAAATATTTTAAATATATAATTTTTGTTATGCATAGAAATTAGCTAATGTGATTTTATTTATTTTTTAGTTTTTCACTCAGTATCAGCATTACAAATCTTTGATGGAACTCTTTAAATATAATCCTAAAGAGTATAATGAAAATATAGAAAACCTTGTCATGTTCTTATCACAGGTATGTTTCCTTTATGGAAAATTTTATTCAATCAAAAATTACGTTTCATGTGTTTTTAACTCATTTGTTGGTATTTGTTAAAAATATATTTAGAATATGGTTTGACATCTATTATGATAAAGGTGTTTAAGCCATAGTTTTTGTAATAGGAAATGCAATAAATATATTAGCATAGCTTAATCAATAATGCACTGATGCATACAAATTCCAAAACTGCCTTAAATACTGTTGAGATTTAAAATAGATATTGTGTGGTGCAGGGCTTGAAATAAGTTGTGGCAACCACAGCAAATGCTGTGAGCTTAGTTTTAATTACAGTGACGATCAACAGTACTCATGGCAAGTTTTGCTGTGATTATTTGAAACTGAATGTTTCATTATTCCACTTTCAAAAACCAGCTATTAAAAAATAAATTTTGAAAGAAAAAAAAGATTTGTCTTGGTGAGAATAAGTGTGGATGGTCCTTCGCTTTTAGATTTTAAGGCTGATTGTGCAGTTTAGAAATAGTTTCGTGCATGAGATCGCAGACCTTGCTTTTAGCTATGCAGTTATGAAACAACTGCAATTTTCTCTAGCCTAATTATTGACTGATGCCTTCGTAAACTTGATAATAAGGAAAAAAATGTATGCGTACTGTTCAGTAAACTCTGTTTACGTGTTGCTTGATGAATTAATAGATGCACAACTTCTTTATTAATGATTTATTAGAACTTAACACATGAAGAAGATTACACGCACAACGATTATTGCTATCACTCCGAGAAGAAGTACAAGGTGTTGCCAATATGGCAAATATAAATGTACTTACAAACCAACACGCCTCCTTACATTTATATTTATTAATTACAAACATAACAGAAACAAGCATTAATTACATTCAACCCTTAACACAAAACAAATAAATTATTTCAAAAATTCTTTCATTAACCTAAATGTTAACAAAAATTTAAATACAATTTAGCTTATTTAATATTCTGACATAAACAAAATTTATATCAATTTCAACATTTCCTTGAATTTAGTAAATTTAATTTTTCCTAATGACTTAGTAAAAATATCAGCAGTGTTTGAATCTGAATCTATCTTAACAATTTCAATATTATATAGTTTAGCTAGCGATTCTATATATTTTTTCTGACTCAATGTTAAGGTATTACATTTCTCATAATCGTATTCAATATAAATTCCAATGTAGCTTTTTACTTTATTTAAATCCTTCATTTTAAATTTATTATGTAGTTGTTTTTTAATATCATTAATTACCTGAATATCTTTGCAACATATCAACAAATCATCGACATATAAAAGAATATATACAGTTTTATTATTTTCAGCTTTAACATAAAGACAACAATCATATTTACTTCTACGAAAACCCAGAGTTTCAATATAATCATTAAAGCATTCATACCAAGCACGTGGGCTCTCTTTTAAACCATACAATGCTTTGTTTAATTTATAAACTCTGTTGGAAACATCATTATAGCCTTGTGGCTGTTTTACATAAACTTCAGATATTACTTTACCATTTAAAAACGCCGTCTCAACATCCATTTGATGTATGTTTAAACTATACTGACAAGAATATGAAAGTAATAACTTTAAAGTTTGCATTTTAACAACAGGTGAGTGTGTATCATCAATACTGTCTTTTTGCTGGAAACCTCGAACCACTAACCTGGCTTTAAAAACATCACCTGGTTTTCTTTTGTATACCCATTTCACATCTAGAATTGCCTTACCCTCTGGTTTACTCACTATTGTCCAAGTATTATTCTTTACAAGACTGTTCATCTCACTGTCCATTGCTTCTTTCCATCGTTCAGCCTCATTACATGTTGTCGCCTCCTCGAAGTTACCTGGAATCATAGCATCACAAAAATTTGCACAAACACAATACCCATATTCTTCATCAAATCGAACTGGTGGTTTGATTTGCCTTCTTGGTCTCATTCCACTTTTTATTTTGTCATCATTTTTCACATCGTCCATGGAGTTATCATTACTTGGCTCATTTGACACTTCTTCAGATTTTTACTCATCTTCGTCATCACAACCTATACACATAATGTCTTCTTCAATAATGTCAACATGCCTTGCAACTAATAATCTGTTATTCACCAAAACTTTATATCCAACTTCTGCATATCCAAGTAAAATTCCAAATTCAGCCTTTTTATCCCTCTTTGATCTTCTCTTTCCTTCTGGTATTCTAACATAAACTCTACTTCCATACAATTTTAATTCATTTGCAGATGGTTTCCTATTAAAAAATATTTCATAAGGTGTCTTCCTCACTACAGTATTTGCCAATGTCCTATTTTTCAGATAAGCTGCTGTTTTAATCACTTCAGGCCAAAAACGTCTGTCAACTTTTGCTTCTGCTAGAAGACATCTAGCCATATCCATTATTGTTCTATTATATCTTTCCGCAGTGCCGTTCAATTCATGTACATGTGGTGGACACGACTTTACCTTTATACCTTTTTCTCTTGCAAATTTAAATATCTTGCTATTCCTATATTCTTTACCATTATCACATCTCAGTTCTTTTATCATCTTCCCAGTTAAATTTTGAATTTCATTTACATATTCCATAAAACAATCAGAGACTTGATCCTTCGACTTAATACAACAGACTTTTGCCAATTTGCTATAATCATCGATAAAACTCACGAAGTATTTTTCACCATTACATCCCGTTGTTCTATGAGGTCCATTTACATCAGTATGAACAATCTCCATCTTCTGCTCTTCTTCTATTATTCTTAAAGGGTAAATTATGCATCTTGTTCTTAATACATATAGCACACTTCATATATTCTGATTCTATTTCTTTAGGTAACCCTTCTAGTAACTGATTTTTACACATAATATCCAGATATTTAAAATTTACATGCCCAAGTGTACGATGTAGTTTTTCTTTTAATGTTAATGTATTATTGGTCACATTTGCAAATATTTTACTAGCATTTGAAACATAACTTGTTACTTTATATAATCTTTCATCTTTTTTCGCTACTGCTAATAATGTACCATCTAATTTATAAATTCTTGAGAACTGCCCTTTTGATACTATTTTATGATTGTCAGTGATCTTTGAATAACTTAATAAATTTGCCTTCATTTCTTTAACATAAAATACATTTTTCAAAGTTACTATGGATTAAGTGTCATAAACATGAAAAGAGACTGTAATATTACCAACCTTTGTCGCTTCCAACATCCTTCCATCACCAACTTTTACTTTAATAGGGTTCTTCAATGTTACTTGGTTTTCAAAATATTCATCACTATTTATTATATGATCGGTACACCCGCTGTCCAGTAACCAAATAATTGGATTTTTATTTGCCATATTATTTTCATTTGAGCTTGACATGTTGCTTTCAATTATTGTAGTATGAAAACTGTTTCCTGGCTGACTATTGTTTTCTCTGTGGTTAGAGTTTGCTCCACGTCCGCGATGTTTACCAAAACCACGACCCTGATAATTTGAAAGACTTCGACCACGATAATTAGAACCACTGCCACGATAGTTCACTTGACCACGGCCATACCAACAGTACTTTTTAATGTGGCAATATTTACCACAATTAAAACAGACATTTCCTTGTGGGCCCGATTTGTTTGTTTCAATTTTAAATGCATTCGATTTTTCTATTGGTGCTCTGTCTTCACAATCATTTTTCTCTTCGAGCGATTTTGACTTAATTTTACTTTTTAGATAATCAACTGTTCTGTCCTCCGGTAAAACATCAATTAAATCACCAATATGGCTGTAGTTTGATGGTAATGCTCTTAACATGTAATTAAGTTTTTCTTGTTCAGTCACGGTTGCACCGGCTTGTTTAAGCTCGTTAACAGACTTCTCAAACTCATCAAAAAATAAACATAAATCGGAGTAATTCTTCAATTTGACATTTTCTAAGTTATTTCTACATACAATTTGCAATGACGTTGAAGTTTTCAAATACATGGTATCGAATTTGGCTATTATATCAAAAGCAGACTCGCATTCATGGATGTATTCCAATTGCTTGTTTGTTATTGCGCCATAAATATAATTCGTTGCTTGTACATCTTTTTCTTCCCATTTTTCTTGGTTATCGTTTGCATTATTTTTCGTTGTACCATTTCCTTACATTTTTTAAACTGCAAAAATGTCATCATTCTTATTTTCCAATTAAAGTATTCCGAACCATCAAATAGCGGTATACTAATATCGCTGCTTCTTGCATGCGCCATTTTCTTTTTACGCTGGTATGGGTATATTCTTAAGCAACACTAATTTTCAAAAACCACGCTCTGCTACCATGTTCAGTAAACTCTGTTTACGTGTTACTTGATGAATTAATAGATGCACAACTTCTTTATTAATGATTTATTAGAACTTAACAACACATGAAGAAGATTACACGCACAACGACTATTGCTATCACTCCGAGAAGAAGTACAAGGTGTTGCCAACATGGAAAATATAAATGTACTTACAAACCAACATCTACATTATATTATTTAAATTTTTCTGTTATCTCAGATGTATTTTAGAGTTTCATATGAAATTGCAGAAAGTTTACTAGAAAAGTGAAGTTTTTTTTTCTTCTTCTCATTGCATTTTTCATTCAATTGTTTTAAAGTTAAGTGAAAAATTTGCAACTACAATTTACCATTATTACAGAAATTTTGGTTTTGCCATGTACTGAGAATAGTTTTTGCTGCCAGCTTATTAAAGCTCACAGCAATATTTACTGCCAGCTTCAAAATCTTTTTTCGAGCTCTGGTGTGGTGAATACTTGGTTACTATTTTTCATAGTGTACTGGTTATTATACCCAATTTTGATCTGGATACCAATATCCAGTTTTGACCACAGGTTCGATTGGAATAAGGGGAGTTTTCAATCTTTATCGGATAGAAATAAGTACATACCTTTATATATGGTGACCGACAGGGTGAAGTGAGGCATCGGGATTTGCAGGTTCCTTTCTTTTGGAATGGTGGTTCCTTCCTTCTGAAATCTGGGTATGTTGGTGAACGACACAGTAAAGGTAGTCCGATTCTGGTTAGTAACTTCATTTATTTTTCATTCAATTTGTTGATGGTACAGCTCTTAATTGTAGAGTTACCATATTTTGGGAAATAGGCAGCCTCAACGGAAAAAAGCCTCTGTATCTTTTTTTAGAGTTGGTGGGTCTCTATCCTTCTCCCCGTCTGAACCCCCTCCAATATTCTGGGTGCTACGCCCCGACCTTGCCTGGGAGTCAATCCTACTATTGGCCGAGTGACATTGCACCTATTCAGATATCAACCCCATTGAGTGAAGTGTGAAAGTGCACCCGTTCGAATTTCTCGGAATCGAGGGGAGATGAACTTGGCTTCTCCTTAAGTTCAGGGATTTGTTAGGGGACAGGACATTGAAACAAATAGCTTGCAGGTTGTGTTTCCCTGCTTTTAGGGCAAAACAATATTTGTTGTGATTGTCATATCACACATAGAAACATATTTCCAATATGAAATTTCAATTTATAAAAATATGTTGAATAGGTCATTTATAGGATGACTTATGCACAGACTTTGCTTCATTTAAGATTGTGTACCTAACACTCGATATTGTATGTGTCGTGAAGAAATGTGATAACCCTTGTAAATTTATTGTTAAATTTCATTGCCAAAATTATTTTCTTTTAGTGTTCACACCAGTCATATTTACTAAATATATATTTAATTAGTATTTTCTATTATTTTGATGATTTATGCATTAAAACCTGCAGTAAAAAAAAATGAAGATATCTGTTCATGCTTTAACGTATTTTGTTTGCAGGTGTCCTCCCAGTATAAGGAAGACCTCAAAAGCTTTCCTGGTGAATTGATGCACATTTTAAGAGATAATGCATCTATCCTTGACCCAAGCATGAGGATGGTAATTTGAAATATTCTGTTAACGTTCTTTTCCATCTTTGGCTGCAATTTTTCTATTTTGTTACCTTGTATCACCAAGAACAACTCATCTATAAAAATGCAAAGAACAAATCACTTTTAAAAGGAATGTTTTTTTGTGCAAAACTACTCTTGCAGAAGTTTTATATAATATTTTAATTATTATTTAATAATTTTCAGCTCAATCCTTTTTTTCCATCTTTTAAAAACAGTTACATCATGATGCAATATTTATATCAGTAGCCAACAGTTTTATAGGCTATAACAACATGACCAGATTATTGTAGCCTAAAGCTTGCAATCCCTTGTCTTTCCATATATTTGGTTGGGTTCTGAATAAAACAGGTTGTAAAATCGCTTTAAAAATCTAAGACTAGTTTTAAAAAGATTTTTATAATGATTTTTTTAAACTATGATCAGAGAGAGTGGTGGATCAAGTCAAGTGGGGGCCCCAGGCAGTAAAATTTTCAAGGACCTCAAATTCAAGTTAGGAAAAAAAGTTTCAAGAAAACTCATTAAATTGCAACAAAACAAAAAGGAATCAAATATTTCATACCATAAAACTCCAAATAAATTTATATATATATATATATTAAAAAAAAAAAAAAAAAACTTAACAAAAATAAAAAATCAGTGATCTCTCACTTATGCGCGGGCGTTGGGGACAGCGAAAAAAACGCGTATAAGTGAAAAACGCGCATAAGTGAAAAACCACAAAAGGGAGCTTAAAAGTGAAAAATCAATACAGTGTATTGTTAATACTATGTATATACTTCCGGAATTGAACTGAAAATAGTCACGCAGAGTTTCCAAAGCTTCAAACGCTACTGAGTGAGTTGGGAGAACTTTTGCAACATCTTCATCATTGTCGTCCTCTTCATCACCAGCATTTATTTCGGCTGCAATGTCTCCTATTTCCCGCAATTGAGCTATGATTAAATTTTCATCTGCATCAACGAAATCGTTGATAGTGCACGTAGCGAGTCCACCAGATACAATATGCCAATCTTCTTCGTTTATGTCATTTTCACAGTTTTCACTTTCATTTTCTAGCTCCTCACATTCATTTTCGGCTGGAAACAAAATCCTGCTTTCTTAAAGCAGCTTTTAATGCACTTGTCAGTACCGTTTCTCCATGGTGAACACAACGTATGAATTGCATCAAGGACGGTAATTTGCTTCAATTCGTCTTTTAATGCACGTTTTGTTTCTGATGTAGCCAGAAGTCGAAGGATTAAAGTTTTTCTGTAGTGCACTTTCACACAACGGATGACACTCAGATCCAAAGGTTGAATCTTGCACGTGCAATTTGCAGGAAAAACACAACTTTCGTGTTATTGAAAGTTGGAAGATCTTGTGAGTGAGCAGGACACTGATCCATGAATAACAGAAATTTCCGTTTTTCTTTTTGCATTTTCCTGTTGAATTTTTGAAGGAAATCCAAGAAAATATGCGATGTCGTCCACGCTGTTTTGTTGCTAGTGCAGTCGCAAGGACGCTTCTTCACGTTCTTAAAACAGCGAGTTTTTGACTGCCAATGACCAATGGCGGGAATTTTTCTGAACCATCAGCGTTGCAACACAGCAAGGCAGTTAGTCTTTCTTTACTTTTTTTTCCACTATGGCATGGTTCTCCCTTGAATGTTAAAGTTCTGTCGGGCATCAGTTTATAAAAAAGTCCAGTTTCGTCAGAATTGTAGATGTTTTTCGGTTCTTATCTGTTTAATAAAGTAGCCAAGTCTTCTTTCCATTGTTCTACAGTGTTTTCATTGACACTCGCACTTTCCCCAGAAAGGACACGAGTTGCCAAGCCATGCCTATTTTTGAATTTTTCAAACCATCCATGTGATGCAGAAAAGTTTTCCATTTCAAAACTCTTTGACAATTGTACGGCCTTCTCCCTTAGAAGCTCAACGTTAACAGGAATGTTCGATTGACGAGCTTCTTTAAACCATAGCTACAAAACCTTCTAAAATTCTTCGAACTTTCCACCTTGAATTCTGCTTCTTTTCTTCGACTGAATTCCACATTCTCGATAAGCGACTATAATCGCCTCTTGATTTTTTAAAATCCCTCTCAATGTCGACTCTGGAACATTAAAATGCTTCGCTAAAGCTTTTATCGAGTTGCAAAGATTTCCTTCGAATTTTTTTATAACAGCCATTTTAAACGAAAGCTACAATTTTGTCCGTTTTGCCGTTTTAAAACGATACTATCTAACCCGAACTCCAAAGAAGGTTCTTTCGTTAGCGATCAATGCCACGTGGTACGTACCGTACTAACCACTCTAATTGGCTGCTGTATAAATGCGACTTTTACTGCCGTCAGTCACAAGACCCCTCCGGTACACCCGTGTATATGGTAGAGGAATATGTTCCGGGAATCCAAACGATAGAGGAAGGGCGAGGGAATACATTCCTAGAAGCAGAACAAAAAAGGAAAAGTTTTTGCGATAAGCAACACATGACTTGAGGAAACTACTTTTGAACTGAAAATTTTTTTGCGACGCGCATAAGTGAGAGCTGCTTTTTTATTGTGGCGTATAAATGAATAAGAGTTATCATTGTTTTCCTATATTCATGGCCGGGACCTCGAAAAAAACGCGTATAACTGAAAAACGCGCATAAAAGAGAGCGTGTATAAGTGAGAGATCACTGTATATGAATTTTTGTTTTGTTTCATTTTTTTTGCAAATTTTTCAATTATTTTGGCAGCGTCAGTTCAGCTTAAAATTTCTTGCACTATATACAGAATGCCACTATTATTTAATCGTTCTTCTCCCATAAAACTCCTAAAATAATTTTTTCATGCTTTAAAGAGAAAACAATCTTACTCCTGATGCATTAGATAAGGGAATTGTTGAACAAATTTATAATACTATTTCAACATTCAGAAATGTGGAAGACATTTCTTTGGCGGCTCGATAGATGTCTGGTGTAGTTTTAATGATATCAGCGTTTTCTTTTAGAAATATTAAAAAATGGTCACATTCATCTTCAAAAGTACAAACATCAATGTCATTTTTGAAAATACCTTCCAATTTTTTTTATTGTCTTCTTTTTTTCTTCTATTGACAAACAAACCCCCTATCAAAAAATATTCGAAAAGGCTCCACAGAAATTCTGTCATTTTAGTCATACAGTTTTAGTCATATTCAAGCTGATAACTTAAGTTTGTAATGAGAAAATATAATAATTGAATGGGTAAAGGAAATATATATATGTTGTGAAACTAGTTTTTATTCCCAAAAAATGCGAGAGATTGTGTAAGCACACTTGTTTTCCTGTGTCTACGCATGATTCCCATCTCTGCATGTGCCCTGTTTGAAAGTGGTAGTGTCTGATTTAAAAAAAATTAAAGCATGATTCTGTTAATCACTCTAAAAGTTGCAATCTTTTTCTGTAATATCTTATAAACATATCTTGTCCAGAGATCTGATTCTATTCATATCTAAACTTGATAAGTGCTGCATATTGTCAGCTTACAAGAAGACTAAGATGAAAAACAGTTCCGAGATAGTGAAGCGAATTCACTCTCAAACCAATTTGTTTGGCACCACATGCATATCTGAATAAACAATATCAATTTAATGTATTATAAGTGTACAGTTCAGTATCTTGAGCACTGATTCATGCTTTAAGATATTAGGTTTACTTTCTCGCTTTTTTAATTGGAAATGTTTTTTTTTATCTTGCTGTTTCTTTAATTTTTTTTTCACTTCTAGTGCTTTTGCAAAGCTTTGATATTGATGAGGAACAGAGATGTGCTTGCACCACTTGATTTGATAACACTGTGTTTTGAACTTTTACGCTGCAAAGATAAAATTCTTCGAAAGCACCTTCAAATCTACATAGTAACTGACATAAAAAATTTGAATGCAAAACACAAGAATGCTAAAGTGAACACAGTAAGTATTACGTTTATAGATTTTGTATTTGTTTTCATTGATACTTCTTAATTGAAAAAACTACTTGAAAATAACTAAAATGCTTGAAAACCTTATGAAAAGTGTTACTTTTTTAAAAGGACTTTTCTTAATTATTTCAACCCTTTTCCAAAAGCTCTGTATGGTTTACTGTATAAGATTAAACAACTTTCCATTATCTAAAGTTTGACAAGAAAATTTCAATAGAATTCCAATTTCCCTGATTCAAATACCAATAGTCATTAACCAAAAGATTTTACAACTTTACCTTGTTAGTATGTTTAATAAGAGCAATCTATGAATATAAAATAGATTGTCTTAAAAGCTCGTCTAAATAACCACTAAATACAATTATGAGTTATCAAGCAAACAGAAATTTCATCGCAGCTAAATCTACCTGCATCAATGGAATGTTAATAGACCATATAATTTTTCTCCTTAAGTATTGAATTCTTCAAAAAATAACAAAAGAGTCAGTAAGGATTTTTTGTTCTGAAAACAAGAAAAACCTTTCTGTGCATTAAGAATATCATCTGTACTAAAGTCAATTATCTGTGTGCTTTTTCTCTTTCTGGTAAAACTGTTAGCTTTCTTTCATGCCATTTATTTGTTTTTTATACTACAAGGAGCTGTTTTTCTCTCAAAATCAGCTTTTCCTCTAAGAGCACATTCAGAATGTTCTTTTATTTTTATAAATAGGGTGACCTTGGTACATATATTCGTTACACTTTTATTAGATTTTTTATGATAAAAAATTTAGTATAGATAATAGAAAAGGAACAGAGCTCGTAAAATATCAGGATTTCGTCAGTTTCTGATTTTAATATGATTAGAATCATTCTTCCTAAAACGTCCTTGAAAATTTCCAAGAATTCCTTAACATTACTAAAAACATAATATTTAACATTACCCAATAATTTTCAGATAAAATCAAAATGTCATGTTCAAAATCATTGGGTTTTTTAAATATTTTTTTCAGTAAATTTCAGTAGCAATTTTATATTTTATTTTATTGTTTGAGGTATCAGAATGTTAATAATTATCCCATGTTTAACAAAAAAGAGCAGTTAAAAAATTAATTTCAGCATCAGCCTCTTAATCCAATTTTTAAATTTCTAGAATCACTCACCCATATCTCTCTATCTCTAATTGTTTGATCAGACTAAATTATTATTTGTTTTATAGATAAATATGCAATCTTTCTAATGATGGACATCGTGACAGATTTACTGATCTTACCTGCATTAAAATCATACCAATTTGACCTTCAATTATAAAAAAGTGTATTTAACTTTTTTCTTTAAAAATATGTCAACTATATGCTATTTGTCTGTGCTCTCTAAAAGTTCAAGGTGCAACATGCAGGGTTACACAATAAAATTTTTTTTTTAACCAGTACCTGCATTGTTTTGACCTAACTGTCCAACTATAATGAAAGTTTATTTTGTTGATAATTGTAAAACCTTTTTTAAGCAGATTTATTAAAATCAAAAAGATTATTCACAATGTCATGTAATACATCATTAGAAAGGTTATACTTTTATCTATATAATAAGTTCTATATGTAAGCCTGATTGGACAATTAGGTCAAATGATACAGGTGTTCATGGGTACTGATTACATCATATATTTTCTTCAAATATTTTTTACTAGACACTACGTGGCTAACCCATCATTACATGTGATGTAAGGTATTAATCTGATGTAAAATTTTCCGCAGATTTCAAATCCGTTGGCGATATATTCAATAAAAAAATTTTTTATTTAAAGAAAATCATATTTTTAGGTATCAATCTAAACTGAAATTTTCCGCAGATTTCAAATCCGTTGAAATTTTTACTCCATCTTTAACGGCCTACTTCTGGCTGGAAATTTATTTGTCCGTGCAAAATCAAAGCGGAAATTTAAAAAAAATTTCTCTGCGTACTGCAGATGAAAAAAACTTGGCATGTTTCCGAACCCTGACTGCAAAGCCACACGGGAAGAAAAAGTTATCCGCGTTTGAAAAAGCGATGGAGAATAAAACTATTAAATTCATTTAAAAATCTTTTAGATTGAATTTTAAAATTCGTCGCGACCCAAAAGTTTCAAGTAATTTGGACTACCTGTGTGCCAAATCTCATTGCTGTAAGTGCCATAGATCGTCAGGATTTTGCGGCGAAAAAAACAGAAACAGACAGACAAACACTTCCTTTTATAATATTAGAGATAAAGAACTCATGCATGATCTTCCCAATGAACTTTAATGAGGCAAAGAGACATAAGTTATATTTAATACATATTTTTTAAAAATCAGTCATACACTTTTTGTAATTCAAGGTTAAATTGTATAACTTTGAAACTAGAATGATCACTTAAAAGGTCATGTCAAATATCATTATAAAGTCTGCATTTAGCTACAAAATAAGCTTTAATTGAGTCTGATTAAACAATTGGATTCAGAGATATGGGGAAGAGCTCAAAAACTAATGCAAGTAGGAAATTAAAAGTTCTAAGAGGGTGGGGTTGGAAATAGCCCTTTTTGGACCTATATTTTTTCGTTGTATCAAAAAAAAATGTTTAGAATACTTTCCTGGTAGCAATATTAATTTCAATGTGTACATTGGTTATTAATTTGAACTTATACTTCAGTTCTAAGCACACTAACAAACTATGTATAATGTTTTCACTTAAAAATTGTGGGGATATTGAAACACCAAACTGGTATTGTATACATATCATCTCTACTATTATAAAAGGAAGTGTTTGCTGTTTTCTGTCTGTAATCAAAGTCCTGACAAATCTATGGCACTTACAGTAATGGGATTTGGCATGCAGGTAGTCCGAATTTTCGGGTCATACCAAATTTTAAAATTCAATCTAGAACATTTTAATATGAATTTAATAGACTTGATTTTTATTGTTTTCCCTAGAATGGCAACACCATAAAGATATTACAGATTCTAAATTTATTTTTTCTGTGTTTCCGTTTGATTTTCCAAGCAACGCTTTCAGCCGAAGAACAAACTCAAATAAAATTTTTTATAATCTTTAGTTATGTATAGGGCAACTTTTTTGTTGCAGTAAAAATGGGAAAAGTTGCATTTATCATTCCCAAAAGTTGCATTTATGAAAAAAAAGTTACATTTATTTTTGATACACTAAATTCTAAGATAAATTATTCGTAAAAATGAAAAAATTCAAAATATACTGATAATTTTAGTCGTGCATAACAGTATTATAATACATTATTAAAAACAGAAGAACGTTGAATGGTTCCTTTGCCAGTAATTTCTTCAACATTGAAAGACTGCGCCAGCCGTATTCATATAATGTGCTATATTGGATAGCAGAAGTGCCAAATCCTTTCGCTCAACATTCAGCGATTTTAAAACACCATATCTACAAAGCGAACAACATATGATCAACACTCGCCTTGCAAACTCTGCAGTCGATTACTCAAGTTTCCTCTGCATTATCAAAAGTGACAACCAATGTGTTAAAAGTACTTCTTGTCATTTCACTTTCGTCTGTTAGGACGAACAGCTTCGTTCCATTAACTTCTTGTTTGATCCGCAATACTTCGGCGTTCACAAGATCAGACACACGTGATCGAAGAGTTGGTTCAGAAGGCAAAAAATCAAATAGTAATTTCATATGAATTAATTTTAAGCTACATTTTATAAAGTTGCATGTGGGTTGCATTTATGCAGAAAGTTGCATTTATGTTGTGGTTACATGGCATTTATGTTGTGGTACACTTACAATACACCCCATGTCGGAGCAATTTTGGTGTTAGTACTTTACATGCAGAGTAGAACGTGTGAAAAAAAGTTGCATTTGTTGCAAAAAGTTGCCCTAGTTATAACGATTCATTTCTAAAGTTTAATGAACTAAAGAAATAAGTTCGATTTTATTGAATTTAACAAAGGTTGGCTTAAGAAATCAAAGTTCTGTTTATTTATAAATTATAAACTCATACTTAGCACTGTCTAGCTATATCTCAAAAGTTTCTGTATGACATGTATGTCCTATTCTTTTTATCTGTCAGTATATAAAGATAAAGACTACTAAATTATAGCCAGGAGACTATTTTGACTACTATTTTAAACTTTTCAGGCTACTAAAGCAACTATTTTACAGGTAGTTATGATGGCAACCCTGAAATTGTAACATATTTTTTCCCATACGAATTTGACCTTGATCGTGTTGGATAAATCACATATTCCATTTCCTGCGTTCAAACGCTTCCAGCCAAGGAAAGCAAAACAAATAAAAAAATTTTTGACTGGCATTGTTTAGTTCTTTTTTGTAAAATCGGGATCATTAAAGATAGATTAAAAATTTCAACGGAGTTGAAATCTTCAGAAAATTTTACACCAGATAGATTATATGCATGATTTTCTTTTAATAAATAATTTTTTCAATAAAATATTTATATTTTCGCAAATGATTGTGTCACTATGCTGATTGGGTCTCTTCGTGATTCGAATTTGCCAACGCTCGGGCAACACAATGATGGCTGCTATCCAATAGGCTACGAATTCCCATTTGGTTTGCGAGGCAAACCAATGCCACTGGTAATGCTGTTATTACTTATCCAATAGGCTACGGAATTCCTGTTAACCAAATGGAATTTGTAGCAATCACTTGGGGTTAGTGAGCAGTGGTCACATCTGACCCCACAAAAAAAACTGGCAATGCCGTGCTGGCCACACAGTGGCTTGTTTTATATATTTCAGAATAATTGAACAAATTAAAAAATTAGTTTTCTGGATAGAAATCAAAAGTATACTCTTTCAAATGTTTTTTGTGAAAGGAATAAGAATATGTTGTATTTTTTTATTAGGTACTTCAAAACTTCATGTTTAAAATGCTGGCTGATCAAAATGGAATTGCAGCTAAAGTTTCATTGGTAAGTACAGTTATGTAGTGCATTTTTTATTATTTGGTAAGAATATCAATTTCAAAGGAATAGAAATTATCTAATAATTTAAAGGTAAGCATTTTGAGTTTAAATCCAGTCATGGCATGGATTTTATTAAGAATCCACTATAAGTCATAGAATCTTATTAACCCAGGTGTAGTGAAAATGATCTAGTCTGACATCCCGACCAATCGTGAGAATATGCTAATTTTTACTATTTTACTTTCACATTCGGAATACTGAAAGTAAAATTTTAAACATAGTTTCAGAAAATTATTCTAGAAGCTTTTGAAATATTTTCAAACCAAGAGTTAAAAAGTGTGTCATGTTTATTATACAGAAGCTGTTTAAAAAAATCTTTAAAAACAGGTATAATTTGGAGGTTAATTGTCTTCAAAACTAGTGTTCCTCAAATTAAATTAAGTGAAATGACGAATTTATCATTTGAGTCTATTAAAAAAGACAACAGAGAGCATATATTTGTGATTTAACTATTCACTTGGGGTCTGAGTGATACTTTTAGTATTGGTGACACATTTAAGGTGTAGATATAGGGAACTGAGCAATTCTCTTTTAAATAATTTGCATTGTGAACCATAGCATGGCAATAACAAATTATACATGAATATGCTGGAGACATCCTGTAAATTTTTAGATGATTGACCTACTTAATTTATTTGTAGTTCCATTCACTTTCAACTTTTTGAAGTAATTTCCAAAGTTTTAGATAAACGAATACTTACTCTTCTGTTGAAAATGTTTTGAAGCTTTTATTTGTTATGCGAGTTGCATATAAATCACTAATAATAATAATAATCAAAGTTATATGCTTTTCTATTTTCAGGATATTATGATCGAATTGTATCGAAGAAATGTGTGGAAGGATGTGAAAACTGTCAATGCAATAGCTACAGCCTGTTTCTCTAAAGGGAATAAGGTACAATAGTTGGTATTTATGTGTAAAACTTTGTAAGATTGCCTGTTATTTCTATATTTGTGCAAAAAAATTAAGATAATACAAATTTGCGATTTAGCTCATTTAATTATTTATATTCTGATCATGTTAAAATAAAGGAATTCCACTTCTTAAATTGAGATAATATTTATGTACTAGCAAAATACCCGACCTTACTCGGTTTGAATTGGTTTACTCTAGATTGAAGAGATAATCAAAATATATAATGACTTGCGTTTTTTGTAGAATAAAAATTTATTTTAACACCTTTCGCCATCTTTATATTTTCTACAACTTACTTTGGACACAAATCCTACACATACATATCCATTCATGTAATACATTTCACATACATCGCACAATTGCTGTATGACACAGCTACAAAATGACGAAAGGTGATACTAAGGTTACTACTATAAAAGACGATTTATAGGAAGATTTGGAATTCCCTTTTTTAAGTTATTTTCATGTTCAACTCAATTAATTAAAATTACCATTTACGGCGAGTGCTCTCGCACTCATAGTCAACAAAACAATATTTTTTTTACTTTAGGCACTCTTGCCTCCAGTATGCGACATTGTGAAATTTTGCAATCTTCTCTTGTCATTATTACAACGAATTTTTTAATGTTGGAAAAAGTTCTAGTTTGGATTTTTAAACATTATTATTCTTTCAATAACGGCATTATTCTTTCAATAATGGCATAACTACACTAAATATTTAAAACAGCGAAATAAAACAAAATAAAAGATGTCGCAAAAATTTGTTCTAAATATATTAATTTGTGATTCAATTTTATCTCTTGATCTCGCACAGTTGCCACAACTTACAACTAAAAGTGTACAAAATTTAGAAATGTGAAATTAATTCAGAGCGAAAGAACCAGAAAAAATATCACTGCTTGCGCGATCTTGTTCATTCTCGTTTCGTTGAAAAATATCGTCTGTCCAAAATATTCGGAAATCGTTTTCATTGCGCAAAGAATAAAAATAAGACTCGAAATAAATGAAGTATCAGAGCTAAAATTTCACCATAAAATTTTTTTTTTTGAAAAATAATTGGTTTTCAGCATTACTGGTAAAGCAAATTAAAGTAATCGTAATACTCAAACCACATTCCAATTTTTCGAAAACTATCAAATTGTGGCTGATTTAAGTATACTTACTCAGGTGTTTTAGCATGAAACTCTTCTAAATATAACAATAAAAAAATGTTTAATATTGCATTCACTAAACTAATAAATAATGTATAAAATAAAACACACTGTAATCAAATATCTGGAATACAATTCATGTGATGTTTACACAAACACAAAATCGAGCATAGAACAGAAAGACGGACAGACAGACTTTTGCAACCAATGCCACTCACTAAATGAAGATAAGTACTCACTGTATGCAAATTTCCATGAAAATATCTTAAACCGCATGGACATGTATAGGGCACAACATACAGACAGACAGACATCAAACGAGAAAAAGGCGGATTCGGCATCAGAAGGGTCCAAAACGGATAGAAAACTTGAAATGGGTCGAAAATATTGAATGTACAAACAAACACTCCATTCTTATTTATATAGATATGAGAGTTATTTCTATTGTTGTATGCAAAATATAAAATTCCTCACTTGAAATTCAAATATATTTCAATTTATTCAAAACTCAGTCTCATTCATCATTTGGATTGTGAATAACACAACCTGAAAATTATAAATTTCATGTAAAATAGTTTCAAGTAACTATTTTTTGTTGAGTGAAATCTTGGAGAACAGCTCCAACTTTTCTCTTCAGATACTTTAGTAAACTTATCAGATATGTAAACACATTTATAAGTATTAATTTTAATTGTTTTTTCTGTCTAGGTATTAGTCACTGCTCATAAGTTCTTCCTTGGAGTTGATGAAGAGGACAATGAAAGTGAATCAGAAGTAATATTCAGTTATACTAAAGTTTATGCAAAAGTCATTAATTAATATATTTAATTAGGAATTAGCTTAGTAAGAGAAGTTTATTAACAGTTTCTTACACCTTGTTGTACATCAAGAGATGTTTATAACACAAGTCTAATATTTTTAAAATTTTTACTTGTCTGTGTTTTTGAGATAAGATCATTTAAAAAATCTTCATAAATGGCATTAACAAAATTATTAGTTTATTTTTGAATGTTTAAATTCGTGATGCTTGATTTTTCTGTATAGTTGTATTTTTTCAAGTGTAAAATTCCTACTGCTTTTTAAAATTAGGAACATAACAAAGTGTAAGTGATCTATTTTTTTCATTCAATCTGCTCTTTTAAATTACAGTTATATTAGTGCTCCATCAAGAAAAATAATAAGAAACTTGGATACTAAACATACAAAACTTGGTTAATGTTTTTATAAGCAGCTTGCTAACTTTAAAAAAACTTTTCAACAAAAAGACTTCTTTTGTAAATAGTTTCAGTACCTCCCTTTATTAAAAATGAGTGCATTAACTGTTTAATATTTTAATCTTTATCTGTATTAAAGAGAACAAAGTCACAAGAGTTTGATTTTTTTTAGTCGAAAAATGTTTTATAGCAAATTGTTTGACTGGTTTGCTGTTGGTAACTTACTAGTGCAGGGAATGTATCACTCATTAGAATTTTGCTCTACTACTATCTGACAATTCTACTAAGTGCTAAAAAAGTATCTTTTTATAGGATGATGATGCTCCAACTGTTAAAGACGTTATGGCTGCCAATAAAGTTAACAAGAGATCCAGAAAAAGAATGAAGGTTCTGAAAAGAACGCAGCAAGTCTTAAAAGTCAGCAATCATGTCTTTTATTCTGTTTCCTTATACATTCATTGATACAATAATTAGGTATCTTTACTTAAATAAAACCATGTTATGAAATGAAACTCAAACTGTTTAATAATTTGGTTTAACTTACTTCTGAAGTTTTACAGCAAATATTTAAATACATTCCCTCTGTCTAAATCAAACGTTATAAAGTGAAATAAAAAGATAAAATTGTCTGTGATTGCCATTGAAAAACTTTCTACTTACGATTTTCAGAAATCCAAAAAGAAGAAAAAGAAAGATGTATTTGATTTCTCTGCAATCCACCTACTTCATGATCCTCAAGGTAAAGTATTAAATTAATTTAAATGTGGTGTCTTGTGTGATTTTATTTAAATGTACTGGTAAAATTCAATTTTATAAATATTTTAATTTGCATGATTGAATAACATAATATTATTTTCAGAGCCAAAAATTAAATTCCAATATTTATGTTTAAATTATTTCTAAACTATCAATAATATGCAATTATTGAACTAATGATGGTATGAAATTATTGAAATGCTTAATTTTGTATAACTTACATTTTGTAAGGATAAGAGTATTTAATTCAAGCAAAAACCCATTGATATTAAAAGTGTTGTTTTGCTTCCTTGCTCTGAATTGACAAGAGAAATTGCTATAAATAATCGATTTAAAACTGCATGAAAATTTGAGGTAAACAAGTTTTAAATAAAACCTTTGCTGATTGTGGAATAATATCTCAGTTATAAATTATTTTAACTAGGACTTGAAAAGTTAAATCTTAAGCAACAAATAATTGAGGTGGTTTACTTTACGATTTGAAATTATTCTTATGCAACTTTACTCAACATTTGTTAAACATTGATTTTCTTCTATAAAAATTGCTTTTAAACTGTCCTTCTGTTTTGAGTAATTGTAGTCCATAAAGTTTGTTTCACCTGTACTGAAAACATTTAATTTTAAACAAGCTGTTATTTCACATGCGGAATGGAATTTTCAAGGTAACAATGTATCTGCTTGAAAAGAAATTAATCATGAGTACTGTACCAATATTATTTGCCATCCTTACATAATGCTGGTGGAAATTGGAAATATCCCATTCTTTGATGGAAGAGTGCTACAAGTAAAAAAATATTGATAGAAAAACTTGCTGCAATAATACGCTGTACGTTTGTCAATTTTGATGGAAATAAACTTAAAAAACATTCACTGTCACTTGAAAATTCCAAATCGAATTCTATAAAAGTAATTTTGCTATCACCTTTTGTAGTGTTTCCTCTTACACCATAGTGTGATGTATGTGAAGTGGATTAAATGGATGGATATAGCATGCATATGTATTTCGTCTTAAGTAAATAGTACAAACTATAAAAATACCAGAATGGAGTTTAAAAAATTCTTTTCTGCTTACTTTTTTTTCTATGTTTGTATTTTCTATGATAGAGAAAAGTGTTTTTTTCGGATCGCTTACAATCAACATTAATCAATTTAATTTGAACAACTAGGAATTCTGCTAATAACAATATTTATACATGAAAATAAAAGATAGGTAAAATAGAGTTTGCAGGAGATATTATCTGTTATTGATATCTTGGTATTTTTTGGCACTTTTAAGTTTGATGCATTTAATATTCTTTATTTTTCTTGACTCTATTGTAATAGAATAAATATCAACTTGCAATTCCAAATCTATTTGTATTTTGTTATATGTAATAAAACAGACATGTATCCCTTATATTATCTGGTATGTGTATCACATAATTTTATAACGTTTTGTAATAAAATGCCTATTAACATGAATATTGTTACTTAATTTTAATATTGTTTCATGTATCATTTATTTGAACATTTAAATTATATTCTTGTAATTTAGGAATGGCTGAAAAACTTCTTAAAAAACTTCAGGTAATGAATGAAAGGTATGAAATCAAAATGCTAGTGATGAATCTTATATCAAGACTTGTTGGAGTTCATGAGGTAAGTTTAATTTATATATAAAAAATGTCCAGTAAATTGCATTTTCCTATGATCTATTTAGATTTGTAATTCTGGTGCATGTTTATTTTTAATCAACAGTGCACTATTTAAAAAAACTTACTTTTAGAACTATTTAAACATTTAAGGAGTTAAAAAAATGTAAAGATATTTTTGTCTACAAAGGATAAAGTTTATGCTTGAAAATTTATTCTGAAAAAGTTCATTTAAATAATTGCTATTGATAAATAAAGTTTTAATGGATTATTAGTATAGTTTCAATTTATTAAAAAATATCCTGATATATTATATTAATCTATATAAAAAAATCTACGTTAAAATATAGGTTATAAAATGTTTAGTATATAGTTTGATTTTAATTTCATGTGCTTAGTTAAAATTATAATATAAATTGCCTTTTTCATTTTCTTATCAAGCTATTTTTTTACAGCTGATATTATTAAATTACTACTCCTTTCTAATACGCTATCTTAAACCACACCAAAGAGGTAAGTTGGATTTTATATTATTGCATTATAAATTAAAGTAGTAATTTTCAATTTTGAAATATCTTAATTTCACATCTGGGAGCGCAGTCATCCAGTTTATAAAGTTGTTGATTAGAATTCAAAGGGTTCCAAGTTCGGAACTCGATCCAACTGAGGATCATGTATCTGGGGCTGGTGCATGTTAAATCTGTTGTGGCTTCAAATGTCCTCACATCAGCATGGTATGGAAGTTTAGAGAGCTGGGTGCCCATTCAGGTGTTGGACTTAGTCATCTGACTGTTTCAAAATTGCAAGGTGTCCTCAGTTCCTTCCCTTCGAGATTGATCCTCGTTGCCAGTAGTCCATTTTTGTTGCTCCAATGCCACTTCCATTCTGCTACATTTACTTTGTGCCAACTTGTGTTTATATAGCTTGATGTGTATTATAAAACATAAGAAGTTGACTTTTATCAAGATGACATCACTAAGCATATTTCATTCTTAAGAAATTATAACTGTCAATATATGCAGTTGCATAATTTCTTTAATTCACTATCAAATATTAATCTGATAATCAAGTTATTGGTTCACCCCACTTCAGTTAATTTCATACTGCTTTTTCACTTTATGCTGAGAAAATTTGTGTAAACAAAACCTTAGTCTCAAAATTCTATCTACTCTGATGTTAGAAAACTAATAATCTGTGTCAAAAAAGGCAGAATTTAGGCTTACAAGTTTTTGGTTGAATTTGGAAGCATTTTTAGAATCTAAACATGTAAAAACAAGCTGTGTGAGGTTCTTTGGCTTTATAAACATTTTGGTTAGTTTCATGATAATCATTCTTGATCTTTGTCTAAAGTTGATTTATTATTGTCATGAAATCATATGTATAATGTGTAAATTTTACATTTTGCTTTTGTGTAAAATTGTGTTGTTACATCCAAAAAAGTAGTCTAAATGCTTTCATTTGTGGTTCAAAAATAAGGGTGAAAAGTAGCAAATACAATGGAGGAGTATGAAATTGTCCAAATAATGATAAAATATATTTAGGTTGCAACCATTTCTTAGAGACTGACATGATTTTTATTTAAAAAATTGTCAGGGATGGAGCATATTAAAAGAAACATTATGTTAAAGTACTAATATGGTACTCAGTTCACACAAAAGTATTTACATTATCAATTTTGGGCTCAATTTCATCCATTTTGCTATGAAAACTTTATGGTTATTCCCATTTTAAAATAAATAAAAAAATATATAATTTTTAATTTGTAAAAATATTCAAAAACTTAAAAATGTTAGCTTTAATTTAAAAAAAAAAAAAAATTTTGAATTAAGGAATTTCATTTTTATTTTCTGGAATTTGATTAAAAATTCAAAAAATGTCCAAGGAGTTCAAAAATGTAAATCTGTTTATGAGTATCCTATCAGGTAAAATTATGTGTGTTAAAACCTCATACTATATAGACACATTTGATAAAAATTTCGACATTTTCTACTTTATATGTGAAATAATATGCTTTGATCTTTTAAAATTTCTTGCTTCCGGTTTATATGTAACCAAATGTTAAAAAAGATTAATGTGTTTTCAAAATTTATTATATATTTCCTACTAGCCACTGTGTTGCTTGTGACAGTTCCTTTCGTGGGGTCAGGTGTGACCACTGCTTGCTAACCCCCGGTGATTGTCACAAACCAAATGGGAATTCGTAGCCTATTGGATAACAGTCATAACAGTATTACCCGTGGTGTTAGTCTGCTTCGCACTCCAAATGGGAATTCATAGCCCATTCGATAACAGCTAAATTCGAATTGCGAAGAGATTTAATCGAAGTGACGTCACAATCTCTTGCAAAAATATAAATATGCAATTTAAAAAATTTGTTTTAAAAAAATTAATGTAATCTATCTGTTGTTAAATTTTCAGCAGATTTCAAATCCATTGAAATTTTTAGTCAACTTTAACAATCCTGATTTTACAAAAAAGATCTAAACAATGCCAGCCAAAATGTTTTTTATTCCTTTTGCTTTCCTTTGCTGTGGAATCGTTGGAGTGCAGGAAATGGAAACTGATTTCCCTTACCTCGAATCAAACGAAGGTCATTCTTCGCAGCGGCGTTCTTATTGGAAAAAATATAAAAGTTTCATTTAAAAATGATTTATTTAAAGAAAATTTTATTTTTAGGTATTGATTGAATGTGAAAATTTCTACAGATTTCAAATCCGTTGAAATTTTTACTCTATCTTTAACGATCTAGAAGATGGAAAAAAATTACTAAACTCCAGTTAGAACTTTTTATTTGTTTTGTTCTTCGGCTGAAAGCGTTCAAACAGAAGTTTAGAATCTGATCTTTTATGCCGTTGCCATTATGAAGAAAACAATAATAATTAAATATTTCATTAAATTAAATTTAAAATGTTCTAGATTAAATTTTTTACTAAAATTGCAAAAAATTCGGGAGTACCAGTGTGTTGAATCCAATTACTCTAAGTACCATAGATTCGTCAGGAACGTGCACATAACAAATAAACAGACACTACCTTTTATAATAGTAGAGATAGTGAATCATTCATTTCTAATTGCATATTGAAATTTAAAGGAACACTTACAAAAATCTGTATTGTAAAATTATAATTGTTTACCATTTTAAAATTATTTCTTAGATGTGACACAAATCCTGATGTTTGCTGCACAAGCCTCTCATGAGCATGTACCACCTGATGTAAGTAACTCACTTTCCATCGTAATAGAAAAAAAAAACATGGTGAAAATTTAAGTTTTGAAATTTGGTATTCAAACTAAAAAGTTTTATTGGTTACTAGAGACAAAATATAGCAAATTAAAATGAATGTTTTAACACAAAAGTGTTTTCAATTCCTAAGAAATATCCATCATTCTACTACAGGGCTCGAAATACCCGGGTGCACTGTGCACGTGAAAATAAAATTGTGCACATAATTTTTTCCCGCTAGGCGCACATGTGTAACTAATTAAAAAACTTAGGTGCACCTTGTGCACCTGTATTAAAAAATATATTTCGAGGCCTGTTCTACTAGCTAACAATGCTGGCGAAAGGAAAGGTATTATTTTTTAAAATCTGAAATTGTTAATAATTTTTTTTTTCTTAAATGTGATTTAAATATCGCCTTTTTTTCATATCTATTGATTCTCGTCTTCCATAGATAATGATTTCTGAGTTGTCTGATATTCAAATTGAATGCTCTACACTTTTTATTGAACTCAATATTTGTGATGTTGCATAAAATCTGCTTTTATCGGCAACATTTTTAGATTTATAACATATCCAAGATACTTTTTAAATGTATTTTAGAAATTAGTTTTAGCATGTTGGGTATTTTCCCAAATACTATTAATTCTGTTGAAAATAGTTTTTTAATTTAAAATCTGTTATAATTATTTTATTGCAGGTAATGGGTCCCCTTATAAGGTGTATAGCTGATAATTTCATTACTGAAAGAAACTCTTCAGAGGTGATAACTGTTGGGTAAGATAAAAAAAATTTTATATTTTATTTTCATCATTTTGGAAACTTTTAATGAATTTAGAAAATGCATGTTAAAGTTCAACTATGCTATATTTATGAATTAATTCTAACATCAACTTTAAATTGTTTTTATACTGTGCATATTTTATGTTTACAAGTGGAAAATTTTAAGTACATATGTTTTATTTTGCAATTGGTAATGCTATAACTAGCAGACAAAGTACACTTTTTCAATACGTGCATAACATATTAATTTTGAGTAATTCAGGGGTGAAAATCTTCCGCGTTTACCCGGATTTCGGTTTTTTTTTTCTTCCGAGAATTTCCGCTTTTTTTTTCTTTTGAGAATTTCCGCTTTTTCTACAATTTTTTTTTAAGAATTAAATTATATCATAGAATTACAGCCAAAGAATAAATGTAAAAAAATTAATAAGGAAAGTGTGAATATGTCCATACTTCAGGGGTGATATTCTTCCGAGTTTTGTAAGTATTTCCGACTTTTCGTAAATTTAAGTTAAATTGTTTCTTGGATAATACGAATTATTAATTTTAAGTTTTATTTGATTTAATTAGATATTAAGAATATTTACGGAAAAATATAGAGATATTAGAGATTTTGAAAAAAAAAAGTTTTTTTTTTTTTTTTTTTTTTTTTAATATTTGAAAATAGGTTGTAAATTTAAACTGAATTAAGTTACATTTTTTTTTACCACAGGGGTACAGCTTCAGTCTACGTTTATAGCGGTGGCAACAGCATGTCCTTGGCGCACTTAAGTCGCAAAGGATAAAATTATTTAAAATTAACCAATGAAATCAAATGACAGTTTAACGGAATTTGAAAGAACTTTATGGAATATTCGAAATGAAAGTTTTAAACTTTCCACTTGCCAGGTTGTATTAAAATCCGCAATAACCGTTATGCAGCGGGGTTACCTTAACCTGTCATAACTCGCTACTAGAATTGCGCCAAAAAAAGCACCAAGTCCGTTGCCACTGCTATAAACGTAGATGAAGCTGTACCATTTTTATTTTTGGTGTCTACTTATTTTTTTTTTCATTTAAAATTTATGCTAAAATAGTATTTATTTGATTTATTCGTTTGTTACATGGCATTTTCATTTCCTGTTAATTCATTTTTGTATCAAGGTTTTGGGAAAATTGCAACTCTTAAAAAACATCTCACCATTGGTGAGATGTTTCAAAATATTCATAAAAATAAGATTTTTAACTTCATGCAACTTATGTATTTATACTGTTTACAGAGTTGGCAAGATATTTTTTCTCTTTTACAAAATTTGAGTTTACGCGTAAGGTGCCCCTCCCCCTTTTCCAAAGACAAATTTTATTGTTTTTAGTGGACTTAATAGGGTTTTATCAGATTAAAAATTTGCCTACTCCCATCAGAAAAAATTATGGCTGCACCACTGTTCTGTACATACATTAGTACACCAATATAGTATTCTTATTCAGCTATTTTTGTAGTTCAAAATAGCGTTGCATATATTTTCCTCTTTTTTACATTTTGGTTGTTTTCACCCCTGGTAATTGGAACAAGAGAATAAGTATTTGATTCAACTGTGTACTTCGAGTATGCTTTCTATGTTAATATCTCTCTATATTAAAAAAAGGTTACCACTGCTGCAGGATTGAAAACTGTGTTGTTTAGCTTGATTGTAGATGGTTTCCCTAGAAAGTTCGGATCAGAAAAATATGAAATTAACATGATTTGTTCTTCATTGTGTTCCCTGGACAATTGTAAAGATCTTTTTCCAATGTGGTTATTAGCTTAGGATTTATTAAGTGTCAAAGTTAAAAAAGCGAAATTTCTTCCGTGAGTGAGCAAAACACATCCAAATTTTCAGTCTTAAGCCTTGAGTTATTTTTAAAGAGTACCTCTCAATGCGCGTTGGCGAGCGTAAGCTACCAGGGTGGCAGAGCCCCCTAGTATTTCTAAACATACATTTGCATTTTTTTAACATATATATATATATATATATTTATTTTTCAGAATAAATTCTATCAGAGAAATCTGTTTTCGATGCCCTTTGAGTATTGATAAGGATCTTTTACAAGATTTAGTTCAGTACCAAAGATATAAAAACAAAAGTAAGTCTCACATTTTTTCTTTGATGCTTCTTGAAAAGAGAAATATTTTAACTTTTAACTATTGAAATAATTTTAAATAGTAGAGCTTTCGTGGAAGCTTGGCTCAGTGATCAGTATTTTACACTCCGTAATTACTAGTGTTTGAATTCGCCTTATACATTTAAGGCTTTTCAATTTTTCTTTCTTCAACCGGCTAGTTTCTTATAAAACAGCCTCTTGTTAACAGTTAATGATTATTAAACCCCTGACTCCAAAAGCTATTTATTTGAGGTTCGTGTGAGTATTAATCGCTGTCATGTGACGTGTTTGAATATAATTGTGACAAATCTGACTGTTTGAGTCATTCTGACAAGTTTGGTTATTACGTACCTACTATTGCTAGGAATATACAGTCATAATCATGAAAAATCTGAAACATTTATTACACAATCACATTTTGATATGAGAAGATAATAAATGTATGACAAAATAAAATGTTTATAATATACAAATACAAATACAAATATTGACGACCAGCTACAGGCTCAAGCCCAACAAGGCTGGTCCTTTGTTTATGAATTCTCCAATTCCCACTGACTATCCAATTGTGTCTTAAATTCGTACACTCCCTTTGAATTAACTATATTTTCTGGCAACGCGTTCCAACTGTCTATTACCCTATTAAAGTAGTAGTTTTTCCTTAAATCCCGATTAAAATGTGTCTTATTCAATTTATACCCATGGCCCCTTGTTCTGTTATCCCTATTGAAATTTAAGCCCTCTGTGTCCCCTTGTTTTACAAACTTAAAAAGCTGAATCAAATCCCCCCTCCTTCTTCTTCTTTCCAGTGTATACATGTTTAGCTTACTTAAACGTTTATTATAGTCGAAATTTGCTAGCCCCTTTATTATTTTTGTAGCTCTGTGCTGAACCCTTTCAATTGATTCTATGTCTTTTCTCATATATGGAGCCCAGAATTGTACAGCATATTCTAGATGTGGTCTTACTAAACCCTTATATAATGGCAAGATTATATTCTTATCCCTTGAAGTTACAGTCTTTTTAATATACCCCAATAACCTATTAGCCTTTTTACCAGCAGGTGAACATTGGTGACCCATTTTAAAATCCCTGTGAATTATCACCCCAAGATCCTTGACTGTTTCTCCCTCCTTTACCTTTACTCCCTGCAGACAGTACTCGGCTCCACTATTCCTGTAACCCATATGCAGAACTTGACATTTCCCTACATTAAATGACATACCCCATTTTACAGTCCATTCGGATATCTTATCAAAATCCCCTTGTAAATTTTCTATCTGTAACTTGGTATCCACTGTCCCCCATATTTTTAAGTCATCTGCAAATATACTGATTCTATTCTTGATCCCCTGACCTATATCATCTATGAAAATTATAAATAAAATTGGTCCCAAAACTGATCCCTGAGGCACCCCACTTATAACTTCTGTCCACTGTGAATAATTTCCTTTTACCTGCACTCTCTGCTTTCTACCCAATAACCAATTCTTTATCCATATTAATGTTTTTCCCTGAATCCCCAGCCTTTCCAATTTAAACAGTAATGCCTCATGAGGTACTTTATCAAAAGCCTTTTGAAAATCTATGTACATGATATCCACACTGCTCTTATTATCCAGCTCCTCAGTAATTTTTTCGTAGAACTTCAAAAGGTTTGTAGAGCAGGATCTGCCATTCCTAAACCCATACTGATTCTCTGATAACAGTCCCCCCTCCTCCAAGTATAACATTATATGCTTTTTTAACAGAGATTCAAATATTTTGCAAATTACTGATGTTAGACTTACTGGTCTATAGTTGCCCGGATCACTTTGTATTCCCTTTTTGAAAATTGGAGTTATGTTGGCCAACTTCCAATCCATTGGCACCCAACCTGTGCTATATGTTGAATTAAATATCGTGTGAATTACTTCCCCCAGTTCTTCCGCGCATTCCACTAGTACTCTCGGATAAATATCGTCTGGCCCTGGTGCTTTAGATGGCTTAATTCTTTTCAACTGATGTACTATTTCTTCCCTGTTGAATTTGCATTCTTTAATTATACCCCCTGCAAAGGCTCCATCCTTGGGGTCCTTTTTTAAACTATAGTTACCATTGAAAACCCCCAGAAAAAAGTCATTTAACACGTTTGCCATTCCCTCCTCGTCTTGAATTAATTCACCTCCCTTCCCCTCTAACGGTCCCAGTGTAGTGCTAAATTTATTTTTACCACTTGCATATGCAAAAAATTATTTTGGTTTTATATTTATTTCCCTTGCTAATTTTTCCTCCAAGGACACCTTTTGCTTCCGACTAATAGTTTTAAACTCCTTTCTGGCTTTCTGATATGCCTCCATGTCCCTGTCGTTACCAGTGCTTTTATATACCCTGTATGTTCTTTGTTTTAATTTTAAAGCTTTGTGTGTTTCCCCTGAAAACCACATAGGGAGCAATTTTCTAGATTTTCCTTTTTTCCTGAACGTTACATGTTTTTTTAACACCATGTCTAACTTATTCTTGAATTCCTCCCATTGTTCAGAATGATGCAGTGCTAATAATCCCCCTTTGAATGTTTCCTTTAACTCTTCCCTTATCTTATGAAAATTTACCTTTCTGAAATTTGGAATTATTCTACTATTGATTGTGTATGCTGACTAATATATACTTAATGAAAATATATACTTAATCTGATACTTCTATGATCACTTTCTCCCAGTGGCTCACCTATAACCAAATCCTGCACCCTATCCTCATCATTGCTTAAAATCAAATCCAATATTGCATTATCCCTAGTATCCTCATACACCATCTGGTACAAAAAACAATCCTGTATCACTTCCAAAAATTCTGCCCCTTTCCCATTTGTAGCTAGATTGTTTGTCCAGTCAATATTTGGATAGTTATAGTCCCCCATTAAAATTAATTCTCCTTTTTGACATGCTTCGTTTATCAGATTGCACATGCCCTTTTCCTGCTCTTCACTACAAACAGGAGGTCTATATATATTACCCAGAATTAGTCCTTTGCCTTTGTCTGTATTCAGTTTCACCCAGACTGATTCTATACCCTCAGTTTTACTATTTAACTTTATTTCTGTACAGTTTAAGAATTCTCTCACATAAATCAAAACCCCACCCCCTTTCCTATTCTTTCTGTCCTCCCTAAACATTGTGAATCCACTTAATTCTAAAATTTGTGCATCTTCACTGCTTGCCCAACTTTCAGTAATCCCAATGATATCTATATCCTCTGCTTGTGCAATTCCCTTGAGCTCATCCATTTTATTTCTCACACTGCGAGCATTACAATAAAATACTTTTAGCTTATTTTTCACCCTTAGATTGCACTTTCCCCTTGTATTATTTGTTTTGGTATTGTTTTTCTCCCTTACATTGCACTTTCCCTTTGTATTGTTTGTCTCCTGCAATTTAGACCCTGTTAGTTTTCCTAAGCAATTACTGTGTACTGTCAACCCTCTATGTCCTTCCCATCCCTGCTTGTATACTAGTTTTTTGACTCCAGAATATTCAAAACCCGCTTGCCAACCTCCCTATTACCTATCAAGCTTAAATGCAAATTGTCCCTGCTTATCCAATCCCTCCTACACTCCTTCCAAACATCTAAAAATCTAACCTCCTCCCTCTCACACAAATCCCTTAACAACCCGTTCATCTTATTGGCCCTTTGATTTAACCACCCATTGCCTAACCCATACCTAGGTAGTAATCCTAATACTGTTACTTCTGCCCCATGAGACTTAATGCCTCTTAAAAGTGTTTCTGCTTCCCTCTTAAACTCGACATTTGTAGTCCTCTCTACGTCATTTGTTCCCACCCACACTACTGCCTTTTCCTCCCCTTTAACCACACCTGCCTTAACTGCCTCAACTACATGTTTTACCCTGGCACCTGGCAAACAACACCTTGCAAAATTGCGCTTTTTACGCCCTACCATTTCTCCCAAAACCCTGACCATTGAATCACCAACCACTACTCCTCTAGTTACCTTATCCCCCTGATCAACATGCCCCAAGTTTACACATTGGACACCCTTTTCCACTCCCTCTACAGCCCTCACCTTCAAAGCCTCCAGCTCCTTCCTCAAATCACCCACCTCTAAACAACTCTTGCATGTAAATTCAACCTTCTCTGACATTTTAACCCCGCTCACACACCCCTTTCCTGCCTCAACCATATTCCCACACAAGTCACATTCCACATAGAACTCCCCACTGGCTCCCTCTGTCCTCATCTCCTTGAACATTCTAACTATACCCATGCTTATGCAAAGTAACACTCAATGCACAGAAAAAGCACTACACAAAATCAAACACACAGAAAAAGCACTAAGTCAATTACACAGAAAAAGCACTGCACTTGAATGAAATGAATGAAAACAAACAAGACAAAATATTTAGGCCCAACGAGACATACGTGAATTAGGCCTAACGAGACATACGTGAATTAGGCCTAATGAGACTTGACTTAGGACTATTTGACAAGTCAAAAACTAAGTACAAGTACTTTAAAAACAATTAGAAATGTTTGAACTGATAGAAAAAGAAGTAATACGCTGCTTAGTACTAAATAAATGAAGAATAACTAAAAAAAAACTTGAATTTCGCGGGAGCTCCGAAAACGCGACGCACACTGCTCGACACCTAGCGGCGGCAATGCATGGTGAAACAAAACCTTCCTAATTTAAATTTAGAAAAGTAATTTAGAGAAAGTAGAGTTCAAGGTTCCCAGATCAAATAATGATAAGCCCTTTGAGAACAGATTAAAATCCAGAATATTTTATTTTATAAGAATGTATTTGAAATTTACTGTCCACAATGCTTTTAAAACAAAAACAAGGTGATAGGTTGGAAAAAAAGTAAAGGACCCTCAATTTTCATCTTTAGTGCACATTCTGGTTCTAAGCTGTTGTTCAGTACCGTAAGCAATAGCAGTATTAATGACTTGGCGAGGGTAAAGCCATCCACAGCAATCAACATTCATGCTTTTGCATATGGCAGCCTCCTTAACAAACTTAATTTATCAAAGTTCAGGTTAGGGCCTATACTCGTACTGTTGCTCATAAATTTTAGAATTCCAATTTTTAATAACCAATTGTTAAACAGTGTTACAAATTACTAAAAAAAATTATATAAAGTACTGAATCTGTACTCAGCTGGTTTTGAAAGAGTAAAGTATGACAGTTGAAAAACTGTTGCACTATAATTGTAACATAAAAGTTAGTTTATTTTGTATGTAATTGTGTGAAATTAATAATATTTTCTTTTATACTTTCTAACATATATATCCTATTACAGATGTTCAGATGGCTGCTAAATCACTAATGCAACTGTTTCGCAAGATCAATCCTAAAATGCTTCAGAGAAAGTTCCGTGTGAGTAGTTGGCTTTGTTAATAGCAACTTATGTTTGTTACAAAAGTGAATTTTTCTACATTTATTTAACGTAAAAGTACATATTTTAATCAAGTACTTAAGTTGTAAAGGTGGAACAAAGGCTTTTCAAGTGCTGCGATGGACTATCGTTTTCATGTTTGCTACCAAATTGCGTCATACATATTCTATGAAAAGCCCAACTAAGTTTAAGTATAATCTTGTCTTATAGGTAATTCTAGTAATTAAATATTTCATTGCGTTAATTCTTGTAATTTTGAACTTTAAATAGCAAATATTTTGGAATTTCGGAAAGATATGAACATTTGTTTGTTTTGACTTTTATGTATGCAGCCACCATACTTGTGCTGCGTACATTGAAGTCATTTGTATAACATTACAAAATTAAACTTTTCGCATCAACAAATTTAATTAATAATAAAAAAATCATGAAAAAAATGAGCCATTTGGATTTGAACTGTAATTTATGCTGGTGTTAATTAGTTGAAAATTTCAATTTGTATTTTGAATGGATTCATTTGAACTAAAACTACTTTTCCTCTCTCTCTTCATCTGGTGTGAATAAGTGGCCTCTATAAACGAGTTATGGCTTGAATGCAGCAGGAACCCCTTGTTACTCCAGGGTATTGTCAAGTGGTACATAATTCCGCCCTTGTAGCACCATGATGACTAAATCACTTCTTGTAACAAGTTTAAATTGGCTGGACACAGTAAAAAAACTTGCCATTTAAAAAAATAGTTTTTCTCATTCTTTTTATTGCAAACAAAATCATAATCATCCAAAATTTCATCAATTTTTGAGTCCTTGTTTATACTAAGTATTGCTAACTGAAACCATTTTCCCCACCCATCATCTGACATCGTGAGAGCAAATAGACAATCCCAACTGATGTGCCAGCGAAGTCTTTATAAAGTTACTTGCAGGCTAGCATGGCATTGCAAATGACAGTCTTGGATATAGTGAACTTTTTATTGGGTCCGGTGATGGTTCACCATAATGGGGTTCGACTGTAGTCCACTGTTGTCGTGTGTCTAAAAAAAACACAAGTTGAAAATGTGTTATTTCATTCTGCAACCTGCAGTTTTCTCTTACATAACTCCTCTAATGCTGTTCAAGCTAGAAAGTGGTTGATCTTGGATCAGTTGATTTCTGAATAAGTGAAAGGTTGTTTCGGATAAGAGCGGCAATTGCCATAGAGGATTTATCCCTCACTACCTTTGGAATCATACAATAAACTCTGTGCCAGAATGAGCGCTGAAGATGCAATTGAGAAAGGGATTTGCTTAAATTTCTACTCTTTCAAAACTACTTGACCCAACTGACTTCTCATGCCACATGAAGCCTAAACTAATCAGGCCTGAACTGTTTCATCTGATAAACATGTGTATTGAACAATATAATGTGCAGAAATAAAACAGCAATCAATACTTTATTTAGCCACAAAACTTGGAAAACTCCTTATACTCAAAAAGTTGAACTGAGCATGAATCTCCAAGCATTAATTATTTTTAAAAGTTCACTTTTACAAAATTTTGTTATAGATGGATTGCATTTATAACTGAGTAGTAATCTTTAATACTTATGTCTTAGGATTATGTGTGAGGTTTTATTGATATTGGTTGGTTTCCACATTTTCTTAAGATTTTTGGTGAATTTGATTTCATTGTGTAAATATATTTAAATAGATTACCTCATTGCATTTTAAAACTGAAGATATACTTTGGATTTCATTTTAAAACTGAAGATATACTTTGGATTTCATTTTAAAACTGAAGATATACTTTGGAATTTCATTTAACATATCAAATGTTTTTATTTAGTTTATTTTTAACATTATGAATGAAAAAATTATTTGTTTACGTTTACAGAATAAGCCTACTGAAATATCCAAAGAAATAACTCCAATCGAGTATGGGGCTTCAAAAGCAAAATCTTATATTCCTGGAAGTGAATTTTTATCACTGAATCCAACTGAAGGCCCCGATGACAATATAGGTATTGTTTATCTTATGCTATTATCAACTTAATTTTAATCCTAATAGTTGTGTTCTTTTTCCATTATTCACATATTTCAGAAAAATTTAATGCAAAAAATTTCAGATACAATTCTGCTTTTTAGTCAAAATCCTTTGGAGTTTTGAAGGAGTTATTTTTAAATGTCATAAGTCTCAAACGGTAGCTAAATTTTCCATAGATTTTTGGGAGTGTACTAGTTTTAATCTAATGAAGCATTTGAAAATTAATAAACAAGAAATGTGAATGATATATTTGCAACATAATTTCTCTGCAGTCTCATAATTCAGTTGAGAAAATTCAGAGAATAATTTATTAAGTTTAGTGTAGGACCTATTTAACTTTTTGCTCAATGTTTAAGATACAATAGAGGATTCCAGTATTAAATAGGGCATTCTGTATAGCTACAAAAATTGTTGTTCTGAGGCTATGATTGATTATTCAAAATGTTTACATATTTGTTTTGCTAAAATTATAAATGTATAATGCTTAACCATTAGCAAAAATATTTTTGCTGTGCTACTCATTAACTCATAAGACTATGCCAGGGATGGGCACACATTAGGTCAATGCGAGCCACATTTGGGTTTTTCATATATTACATAGAGCCACACCATAGTTACATAGTATTAAATACACAAATTAAATTAAATTTAGTTAAATTAATATGGTTACATATTCTAAGTCTAATGTGTTATGTAAGGCACATGTATAAGAAAGTGTAATTAAGAAAAATAAAATACAAAATACTTATTTCAAAATTTTAATAATAAAAATAAAATATAAAAATGTTTTTATTACTATGGATTTAAATTTTCAATGGGACCAGAACTTAACGAAGAGTCGCATTTGCCCCACCCCTGGACTACACAATCAATTTTAAATTGGTGGCTTTGGTTTTTTCCTACTCAAGCTTATAACCATGGTATAGTCCAGTTCTGGAAAGTTGATATTTGAGTTAAGCAAGTATTTGTTCATTTAGGGTGCAAGTTAAGTTTAAAGAATGCATTTTCACGATTTGCATATGTAGTGTAGATTCTGGAGCCCAAGTTTATGCAGGAAGAAATAACAGTAATTATGAGTCAGCAAAATCAATTATGGCATCCACTATACATGGTTTTAGGTATGACAGTTTTTTACCATGATGAGCTTACTACCATTTTAGAAATGGACTCCCCCAAGGTCATCTTAAATGTGGAAATGGACAGAATTTCTGTGATTTGATTCTAAAACTGAGTCATTGACTCTTCAAGTTTTCTTCAAGAAAATAATTTTTTATTTCTATCCATAGCTGAAGACGACGGGAATGAGAGTGATGGGAGTTGGGTGGATATTTCTCACTCAGAAGATGAATTGCCTGATTGTGTTGATGAAGATGAAGATGAGGATGATGAAGTTAGTAACTGTGTGAATTATTATATTTTACTTGGAATTTGTGCCTACAGATTGTTGCGTTAAAATTTTTATTTATCAAGTTTTCTTATACTGAACAAAGATAGATGAATGAATTAACATTTTATGCTTTATTTGTGTATTGGAAATACAACTTTTCTACTCATTTAGACTTGATTGTAGCTCAAATATGTTTGTTGAATAAAGTAGAAATTGTGTCTCAGTAGGCTGCTCTACTTCTTCTTCGAATGGAAGCAGACCCCCTCCGTACCCAGTTATTTAAAACCCACAGCGGATTGGCGGAAGCCAGGGAACGCCTTTAATGAGAAACATGAGTAGGCCCCGTCCGAAAAGCCCTCGTCTGCCCTGGGTGGGCTCGACGGGGAGTAGACATGGTCGACCCGTGGTTGTGTGCGCTGAAGATATGTGGTCCGGCTCTTTATTATCAGTCAACCTTAGGTCTGAATTGAGCCGGAAAAGTTTTCTTCATAGATTCGAGAAGGCTGCTCTACTGTACTAGCAACATGAATTACTGCAGCACAGGTTGAACTCTTCCATAGGTGTATTCCTCTCTTATGTGCCAGTAAAACTTTCCTTGTGTGCATGACCCAGTTGCTAGATATTTGCATTGAGTGTTGCACAGCTTGACCATATATCTCTACTCTTATAAAAGGAAGTGTTTGTTTGTCTGTTTGGGGCCGCAAAATGCTGACGATTCTATGGCGCTTACAGCAATGAGATTTGGCACACAGGTAGTCCAAATTTTATGCAATTTTCGGGTTGCGGTGAATTTTAAAATTCAATCTAGAAGATTTTAAAATGAATTGAATAGTTTTATTCTCCATTGGTTTTTCAACACCTTTCTTCCACAAAAGAAGAATGAACCCAATCTTGACTTTTTCTATCCGCATGACCTTGCTGTCAATCTTGGAACCATGCCAAGTTTTTTCATCACATGACTTATGACTTATGACTTGTAAAGGGGTGACTCCGAAGAGTGCCAGCACTGCGACTAATAGTCTATTGTACTGAGACCCCTACTGATCCACTAAAGACCGATGGCCGAAATAAATTTCAGCATGTACCTGATTGGAATGTTTGACAGTTCCCAGGGTTCGATACAATGGTATCCCAGATATTCAAATCGTTGTGCAGAGTAATGGTCACATTCACATAGAACGTGTACAGAACTCTCCTCTACCATCCGACAACCTCTACATAGTGGGTCATCTAAAACACCCATAATGTTGAGGTGTCTATTCAGGGTACAGTGGCCAGTTAGGAGGCCAATAGCTATCCTGATTTCTTTCCTACTGAAATTCAGCAGCTCTCTTGATCTATCCCATGGAGACTGCTGATTGAGCTCTTTGGCTTGTCTTTGATTATTAGACTGAAGCCATGTTTGGTAGGACTCGGCAAGGAGCAAATCCCTTATAGTCCCTCTAACCACATTGTGAGGCAGACCCAAAACAGGCTCTGGTCCAATAAATGGTGTTTCAGACCCATGTTTTGCTAATAGGTCTGCCGTTTCATTGCCTTCAATGCCACAGTGACCAGGGACCCAAACCAGAGAGACCTTGTTTCTCTCAGCCAGGTCCTCAAGCACATTGTGACATTCCCACACTGCTTTTGAGGAAAAGCAGTGACTTTGCAAAGCCTTTAGGGCTGCCTGGCTGTCAGAGAAGATTTTAATAACCCTCTTAACTACACCTCTATTGAGGCAGTTGTAAGTACAAGCAGAGATTGCCAGAACCTCAGCCTGATATACAGTGGCCAGCTTACCCAAAGAAAAAGATAGCCTTATTTTTCGATTAGGACAGAAGGCACCTGACCCAGTGCCATGAGATGTTTTTGAACCATCTGTGTACCAAATTTCATCCCCCCTTCCTATCAGCCTGGAGACGAATCTCCATTCTTCTCTGGTGGGAAAGATGATATTATATTTGGCTTTAAAGCAAAATTGCTTTAACATCCAGTCAGATCTCATTAATAGATAGGGATGTTCCTTCACCTGCGGATCGACATTTTTGAAGGCAGGCATTTCATAAGATGACTTCCATAGTCCCATGAGTTTGAGGCGTTGTGAGCATGAAATTGCCTCTAGTTCCACTTGTTTATGCAGTGGTAGAAGCCCCAGAAGCAGTTCTAGACTCTGTGAGGGAGTGGTTCGCATTGCACTAGTAATTGCAATGGTAGCCATTCTTTGTAGACTAGTGAGTTCTTTTTTCACTGTCTCATTACGGGTTCTATTCCACCAAGCGATGGCGCCATAGGATATCATCGGAACAATAATCCCGGTATATATCCAATGCACCATTTTTGGTGTTAGACCCCAATTATTACCAATGGCACGTCTACAAGCCCAAAACACTCTCTTGGCCTTGCTCGTGCAGTACTGGAGATGTAAGCTCCATGTCAAGGTCTTATCAAAGATTACTCCTAGATATTTAACCTCATCCGAGTATGCAAGTGGTGTTCCAAAGAATTTTATCAAATGCATATCTCGTAACCTTTTCCGGGTGAAGAGGACTAGACTAGTTTTGTTGGGGTTAACCGACAAGTTCACCTTTTTGCACCAAAGTTCAATCTTTTTTAGGGCAGTGTTCATGAGGTCTGTTACCGTGTTTTGGAACTTCCCTCTTATGACCAGCGTTATGTCATCAGCATAACCCAGACAATACAGGCCCAAGAAGTGAGTCCTGTTAAGGAGCTCGTCAACCACAAGGCTCCATAGTAAGGGGGATAACACACCACCCTGGGGGCAGCCTTTACAGTTTCCCACAGTTAGTGTGTCTCCCAGTAAGGAGGCCTGAGCCATCCTTGTCTCGAGCATGTTTTTAATCCAGGCGCAAACCAATGGATTAACATTTCGACTGATGAGGGCATCAATAATTACGTTTACTGGAACCTTATCAAAGGCTCCCTCAATATCTAAAAAGGCTGCCAAGGCAATTTCCTTTCCATTGACTGCTCTATCAAGGACCGTAACAAGATCATATAGAGCAGTCTCTGTAGATTTCCCAGGCTGGTAGGCGTGTTGAAATCTCGATAGGGGTTCGGCTTTTAGAACCTCGTCCCTAATGTATCTATCGATCAATTTCTCTAATGTCTTAAGAAGAAATGATGTCAGACTAATAGGTCTGAAGGCTTTTGCTTCACTGTAGCATGTTTTACCTGGTTTAGGTATAAAAATTACCTTGCAGGTTCTCCATGCATGCGGCATATAACCATATACCACGCAAGATCTATAAATCCTACATATGTGTGGTATAATGATGTCTTTGCCATGTTGGAGTAGAGCAGGTATAATGCCATCTACACCAGGTGTTTTGAAGGGCATGAATGAGTTAATCGCCCATGCTATTCTTTTTGGAGTAATTATACTTCTAGCCAGTTCCCAGTCCTCCTTTCCACTACGTAGCAGGGGAACAAGTGGAACCGTCAGTTCATCATTAATATTTGCAATTCTGGAATCAGGGAAGTGCACTCTAAGCATTTCTACCAGGGTGCTCCTACCGTTTTCCGTGAATGTGCCATCGTCCTTTTTAATGGAGCCTAATTGGCACTGGTTGTTTTTGGTCAGTACTTTAGTCAGCTTAGCCGCACTAGACATACTGTCCACTTGGCCACAGAAGTTTTTCCATGACTCCTGTTTAGATTTCCTTATGGCCTTGTTATAGTTGGTGAGTGCTTCTTTGTATCTTGACCACTCACCTGTTTTTTTAGCTCTGTTAAAGAGTCTTCTGCAGTTCTTTTTAAGACCACAGAGACTTTTATTCCACCAAGGAACTCGCCTTGGTAAGCTTGTGGTGACTGCCTTACAATTTAACTGGTAGGACTGGAGGATGGACTGCTGCACAGAGTCAACAGCCAATTCCAAGTCTACCAGTGAGGGAAAGTTGTAACTCCTACCCTCTAAAAGGAGGCGAAGGTCCTCCCTATAGGAATCCCATTTTGTGTGCCTGGGATTTCTTTGATCCTGCTGAATATTCATAGCAGGACCTGTTAAAGACATTTGGATCTGTCTATGGTCTGACAGTGTGGTACAGTCAGACACATGCCAGTCCTTTATACAGTTAACTGCTTTAGCATTACAGAAAGTGATGTCAATGACTTCACTTCTGTTGCTGTTGACAAATGTCGGTTTGTTACCTGTATTGAGAATAAAAAGGTCATTAGATAAGAAAAATTCTATTAGTTCCTCACCTCTTTTGTTGCAGTTGGAACTGCCCCAAATGGTGTGGTGTGCATTTGCGTCACATCCCACGATAAACTTCATCCTAGAGCGTAAGCAGTGCTTGACAAATCTTCTGGCTGAAGTCGCTAGAGGAATTTCTTCTTCATATGGAAGGTACGCTGACATGATACATGTGGTATCTCCGTTTTCACTGATCACCTTGATAGCAACATTGTCCCCATCAAGGAAATCAGCCAAAAGGAGGGCATTAAGATTTTTATTTACAATGATACATGCTCTCGGTTTGCTGCATGAGCGATCAAAGAATAGATTCCCACAGTTGCCCAGGCCTAGGATCCTTCCATGATTGACCCAGGGTTCCTGTATTAGGGCAATATCTATCTTTCCTTCTACCAGTCTCTTGCTAAGTAAAGCTGAAGGAGACTGGCTATGGTGTAGATTAATTTGTGCAATCCTTATGGGATTGCCTATTTTCTTAAGGGGTTCAGACATAACCATGTTGTTTGGTCATGAATAGCAACAAGGCTAACCCTTAGAGAGGAGTTTATTAATCGATTAAGGCTGAGTCATCTCTTGTTGGAGAGAAAGACACAGCTGTTTTCTCTGATCCTGAGTCAGATAGCACAAGATCATCAATTTGTTTGAATAGTGACCCAGTGGAGTCACTAACTGAACTGGAAGGAGACTGTGGCTTTTGAGGCCCTGTTCCTATACCTATTGTTGGAGTCATTTCCCCAGAAACTGGTTCCATGACCTCCATGGCTACTGAGCTCACAAAAAATGCCTCAGGTTCACCACCCACCTTCTGCGCCAGCGGTTCCATCACAGCTTCGTCCGATGCAGGCTTTGAAGCCACCTCATCAGATTCTGCAGATAGTCCCGCTACAGCTTCATCCAGTGCAGGCTGAGCCACATCACTAGAGTCTGCAAGTGGTTTATCCACGGCGACAGGAGGGGGGAGTTTACGAGTAGCATTTGGATCGGACAAGATCTTGCAGAGTCCTTTCCCGAACGCTCCTGTGAATATCTCGAAATTCCACTCTCGTAAGAGCTGGGCTGATCTTTCGTCCATTTCGATTATCCACCTAGTGTAGGCACGATCCCCTACAATGACCCTCTCACGGATTTTCCACTCATCAGTGTTGAGGCCTGGGTTCGATCGGGCAAGCCGTCGAAGCAGAACCTCACCCTCTGTGGTGAAGACATCACGAGTTTTGAGGGCTATTTTCACTGGTTTGGGAAGGTCAGCCGCTTTCAGCACCCTGATTTTAAAGCCACCGACCCTCCCTCCATCATAGTTATCCTGTAGCCATTTCACTGAATACTCATTGGTACAGTGAAGCATGAGGGCACCGTTCAGTACACCAGCAGTTACAAACTGAGGGGCCATTAGATCGAGATCCATTGAGTCGATGGTTCTATCAATGTCTCTCTGAATATCCATTCCATCTGCAGGAGACAACCTTGCTTCTGGGAAGGCCTCCTGAACGATGGCCATTCTCATACCTGCGGCTACTTGACAGTACGACCATGGAGCAGATGTCCTTGGTCGCTTCGTCTGTACCGAGGTACTAGGGGAAGGGGTACCATCATCCGGCCTACCTCTTTTACCGGCTGGGGTCTCCTTCTGCTGCTGTTGAGGCTTTCCAGATTCAGTATGACGAATCTTATTAAGTCGTCTCCTGTGCTTGTATTTTTGTGCACGAGACATTGTTTCCCATCCAGGTACGAGGTCAAGCATAGAGGACTCGACCACTTCTTGTCTTCCGGATGGGGGATTAGTCGACGCGGGTCTTGAGGTACCACATACGTCAAATAGTTTTCTACTGGTCGCAGGCCCTGAAGGGCCACAATCGACCAGTGGTTGAGTGCCAGTCACAGTCTTGCTACGCACCTTAGTGGTAGATCCCAGAGGGATGTAGTCACTTTGGTCAAGTTTTGACTGTTTATGACGGTTTTGGGGGCGGTTTGACCCGCCATGTTTTTTTTCTTTATTATCCATAAAGCATGTAATTACTGAGGGTAAGTAAAGGTCACCGCCTGTATGGACCCTCTATGCAGGCGTAAGGCTTATTACAACGTGGGTCGCCACTTCACGAGGTGAACCGTTTGCGACAACCTTTAACCCTGGTTGCCATGTGACTTTCACATTCTCATCGGCACGGTATCCACACCTTGGACTTAGGTTGCCTTTATCTGCCTTCTCCATCATATCCGTGGGGTCTTGAAAAGACAAGACTGCACACAGATTATCTGGATCTCGGCAGATTATGCCAAGGACAATTTAGGCACCCTCCTTCTTTTTCAACCGGGCTTGGGACCGGCTTAGGCGAAGTTTTTTCATCACATAGAAAGCTCAGAATTTTTTTTTTCGCTTTGATTTTGAGGGGAGGAATGATTTTCCCGCCAGACGATAAATCTTTCAACTGGAGTCGTTTTTTTTTTTTCTACCTCCTAGACCGTTAAAGATAAGAGTAAAAATTTCAACGGATTTGAAATCTTCGGAAAATATCAGTTTAAATCGATACTTAAAAATATGATTTTCGTTAAATAAATAATTTTTAAATTGAATATATTATTTTATATTTTCGCAAGAGATTGTGACGTCACGTAAAACATATTGCATCTTCTGCCCTTTGCATTAAAAAAAAAAAAAAACAGATTCCATTTCCTGTCTTATTCCATTTCAGGGAATGAGAGCAAAAAAATAAAAACATTTTGAGTGGGATTGTTGATTCTTTTTCGTAAAATCGTAATCGCTAAAGATAGATTGAAAATCTCAACGGATTTGAAAACAGCAGAAAATTTTACACCAGATTAATACCTTACATCACGGGCATGGGCTAGCCACGCAGTGGCTAGTGTGCCATAAAACTACAAAACCAACCATGAATGGTTGCCAATTTGATTTATAAACAGCTCATGTATTGCAAAGTTTTATTTAAATTTATCTTCGTGATATTTATAAGATGCAAATTAATTTGACAGTTGTTTAAAAGAACTTTTTTAAGTAAAAATTTCAGTAACTATTTTATATTCTTATTTTTATAGGATAAAAATGAGACACTTACACAGAGTGATGTTGAAGAATCTGAAACTGGGAATGAAAACGCAGCTGTCAAAGCTGACTCAGATAGTGGTAAAAAAGACATTGTTGATGACAACTCGGAGAGTTTGCAACAAACTGTTAGTGATAAAGAAAAAGCAATATTTATATCACATTCTCGAATTTTATCACAAGATGAATTTCAAAAAATGAAAGTTGCTCAAATTGCTAAAGAAGTGCAATTTTCTAAATCTAAGAAACGAAAACTAGAAGAAGAAACCTCTGTATCAGACTTTCAAAGGTAATTTCTATTTAGATAATTGATTTTTAATGTTTTTGACATGTACAGATGTTTGTGATTAACCCCTTGGTATTTTTTCAGAGCTGAACTGGTTTTGTTAAAAGATATAGAAAAGTTGCACAAGAGACCTAAACCAGACAAAGAAACCAGATTAGCTACTGCTCAGGTAACTGACAAATATTGCTTTTTGAATTTTTATACTTATTTGTTTGATCCAGATTACATTTCCCCCTCATACATTTTGTTTATATTTTCAACAAGCTCTTTAAACTATATAGTTTTACTCAATTACAAAAATATTAGTATTTGCATTATGAGTTATTTTAAAATAAAATAAAAATCATTTTATGGCACAAACCCCTATTCTATGCATTCTTTGCATTGAAGCTTACAATCACTGGGGAGCTTAAAGTGAGTTGTAATATTAGAACTAATTTAAACATCAAGTAACAATTATGAAACATGTTTCACTGGATAAAATTAAACTGAGTAAAACATTAGGTAAAATTAAAGTATTCCTAATATTTTTACAAGTATTCAATGCATAGTAATTCCAAGGAAAAACGTTTTATTCAACTGATATTGTATCGTAATGAACAAATTTTCATATCAATAATTTTTTACAAGGGTGTCTACCAAATTTTGGAAACTTAATTTCATGACTTTTTTTATGACCTGGTACTAACACATTTCATGACCTTAACTTTTAGAAACGCACACCTTTTTCTAAGAATTGCAAACATTTTTAACTAATCATTTATAAACCTAATATTTATGTTTAAAAAATATTTTTCATATATTTGGAATTGTTCATTTTGTTGAAAGTTCACTGACAAATATTCAGTGTTTGCATATCTCCTAAGTTATCCATTTATTTCACATTTAAACATATACAATAAAATTTAAATAACCATGAATTAAGTAATGGAAATGTATAGATTACTACATAAAAAATCCACACAAAACATTAATCTATGCACTTTTTCTATATTATTCTATTTTTCTATATCTACTTTCTTCGCTATATTGGATGGCAAGACAGCGTATGGCCGAAAAGCCTTGAGCTGGGCGTAGGATAAAAAATATTTTTATAAAACAAAATCCATCCCACACGATCCATCCTACAGATCTGATCAAATGATCTATCACAAAAAAAACACTGAATAATATAAAAGCCTATGTTGATTCCAGTCAAAAAGGTTTAGCTTTACTTTAACACTTGGATTTTTAGCAATCGTTCAGATGAATTTTTGATACTGTGCTTCGATGCAAGTAATATGATATTTTGCAATGAACTCCTTCGATGCTAGTGTAATATGGTCACATTTAATGGTATTTCCTAGCATTATTCAAGGAGACAAGCAAAACACTCACTTGACAATACGGTTATGCAGTGGTAATTTGTTAAGCACTTAAAAAACATAATGTAAGTAAAAATTTCTTATTATCAGAGCGAAAAGCAAATACAAGGGATTCTTTTACACCTTTGCAGATTGCTGCAAGACCAAAACCAACACTTACTGCCCTAACATCAAGTTGATTTTTGTTTTCTGTTATCTCCAGTGAAATTAGCTGACTAGCATTTTTGATTGATTTTATAACATCTTTTAATGTGAAATGACTAATACAAATATTGACGACTAGCTACAGGCTCAAGCCCAACAAGGCTGGAACTTTGTTTATGAATTCTCCAATTCCCACTGACTATCCAATTGTGTCTTAAATTCGTACACTCCCTTTGAATTAACTATATTTTCTGGCAACGCGTTCCAACTGTCTATTACCCTATTAAAGTAGTAGTTTTTCCTTAAATCCTGATTAAAATGTGTCTTATTCAATTTATACCCATGACCCCTTGTTCTGTTATCCCTATTGAAATTTAAGCACTCTGTGTCCCCTTGTTTTACAAACTTGAAAAGCTGAATCAAATCTCCCCTCCTTCTTTTTCTTCCCAGTGTGTACATGTTTAGCTTACTTAAACGTTCATTATAGTCGAAATTTGCTAGCCCCTTTATTAATTTTGTAGCTCTGTGTGCTTTCAATTGATTCTATGTCCTTTCTCATATATGGAGCCCAGAATTGTACAGCATATTCTAGATGTGGTCTTACTAAACCCTTATATAACGGCAAGATTATATTCTTATCCCTTGAAGTTACAGTCTTTTTAATATACCCCAATAACCTATTAGCCTTTTTACCCGCAGCTGAACATTGATGACCCATTTTAAAATCCCTGTGAATTATCACCCCAAGATCCTTGACTGTTTCTCCCTCCTTTACCTTTACTCCCTGCAGCCTGTACTCGGCTCCACTGTTCCTGTACCCATATGCAGAACTTGACATTTCCCTACATTAAATGACATACCCCATTTTACAGCCCATTCGGATATCTTATCAAAATCCCCTTGTAAATTTTCTATCTGTAACTTGGTATCCACTGTCCCCCATACTTTTAAGTCATCTGCAAATGTACTGATTCTATTCTTGATCCCCTGACCTATATCATCTATGAAAATTATAAATAAAATTGGTCCCAAAACTGATCCATGAGGCACCCCACTTATAACTTATGTCCACTGTGAATAATTTCTTTTACCTGCACTCTCTGCTTTCTACCCAATAACCAATTCTTTATCCATATTAATGTTTTTCCCTGAATCCCCAGCCTTTCCAATTTAAACAGTAATGCCTCATGAGGTACTTTATCAAAAGCCTTTTGAAAATCTATGTACATGATATCCACACTGCTCTTATTATCCAGCTCCTCAGTAATTTTTTCGTAGAACTTCAAAAGGTTTGTAGAGCAGGATCTGCCATTCCTAAACCCATACTGATTCTCTGATAACAGTCCCCCCTCCTCCAAGTATAACATTATATGCTTTTTTAACAGAGATTCAAATATTTTGCAAATGACTGATGTTAGACTTACTGGTCTATAGTTGCCCGGATCACTTTGTATTCCCTTTTTGAAAATTGGAGTTATGTTGGCCAACTTCCAATCCATTGGTACACAACCTGTGCTATATGTTGAATTAAATATTGTGTGAATTACTTCCCCCTGTTCTTCCGCGCATTCCACTAGTACTCTCGGATAAATATCGTCTGGCCCTGGTGCTTTAGATGGCTTAATTCTTTTCAACTGATGTACTATTTCTTCCCTGTTGAATTTGCATTCTTTAATTATACCCCCTGCAAAGACTCCATCCTTGGGATCCTTTTTTAAATTATAGTTACCATTAGAAACCCCCAGAAAAAAGTAATTTAACACGTTTGCCATTCCCACCTCGTCTTGAATTAATTCACCTCCCTTCCCCTCCAACGGGCCCAGTGTAGTACTAAATTTTTTTTACCACTTGCATATGCAAAAAATTCTTTTGGGTTTATATTTATTTCCCTTGCTAATTTTTCCTCCAAGGACATCTTTTGCTTCCGACTAATAGTTTTAAACTCCTTTCTGGCTTTCTGATATGCCTCCTTGTCCCTGTCGTTACCAGTGCTTTTATATACCCTGTATGTTCTTTGTTTTAATTTTAAAACTTTGTGTGTTTCCCCTAAAAACCACATAGGGAGCAATTTTCTAGATTTTCCTTTTTTCCTGAACGTTACATGTTTTTTTAACACCCTGTCTAACTTATTCTTGAATTCCTCCCATTGTTCAGAATGATGCGGTGCTAATAATCCCCCTCTGAATGTTCTGAAATTTGGAATTATCCTACTATTGATTGTGTATGCTGACTGAAAATTTATACTTAATCTGATACTTCTATGATCACTTTCTCCCAGTGGCTCACCTATAACCAAATCCTGCACCCTATCCTCATCATTGCTGAAAATCAAATCCAATATTGCATTGTCCCTAGTATCCTCATACACATCTGGTACAAAAAACAATCCTGTATCACTTCCAAAAATTCTGCCCCTTTCCCATTTGTAGCTAGATTGTTTGTCCAGTCAATATTTGGATAGTTATAGTCCCCCATTAAAATTAATTCTCCTTTTTGACATGCTTCGTTTATCAGATTGCACATGCCCTTTTCCTGCTCTTCACTACAAACAGGAGGTCTATATATATTGCCCAGAATTAGTCCTTTGCCTTTGTCTGTATTCAGTTTCACCCAGACTGATTCTATCCCCTCAGTTTTACTATTTAACTTTATTTCCATACAGTTTAAGAATTCTCTCACATAAATCAAAACCCCACCCCCTTTCCTATTCACTCTGTCCTCCCTAAACATTGTGAATCCACTTAATTCTGAAATTTGTGCATCTTCACTGCTTGCCCAACTTTCAGTAATCCCAATGATATCTATATCCTCTGCTTGTGCAATTCCCTTGAGCTCATCCATTTTATTTCTCACACTGTGAGCATTACAATAAAATACTTTTAGCTTATTTTTTACCCTTATATTGCACTTTCCCCTTGTATTATTTGTCTTGGTATTGTTATTCTCCCTTACATTGCACTTTCCCTTTGTATTGTTTGTCTCCTGCAATTTAGACCCTGTTAGTTTTCCTAAGCAATTACTGTGTACTGTCAACCCTCTATGTCCTTCCCATCCCTGCTTGTATACTAGTTTTTTGACTCCAGAATATTCAAAACCCGCTTGCCAACCTCCCTATTACCTATCAAGCTTAAATGCAAATTGTCCCTGCTTATCCAATCCCTCCTACACTCCTTCCAAACATCTAAAAATCTAACCTCCTCCCTCTCACACAAATCCCTTAACAACCCGTTCATCTTATTGGCCCTTTGATTTAACCACCCATTACCTAACCCATACCTAGGTAGTAATCCTAATACTGTTACATCTGCCCCATGAGACTTAATGCCTCTTAAAAGTGTTTCTGCTTCCCTCTTAAACTCAACATTAGTAGTCCTCTCTACGTCATTTGTTCCCACCCACACTACTGCCTTTTCCTCCCCTTTAACCACACCTGCCTTAACTGCCTCAACTACATGTTTTACCCAGGCACCTGGCAAGCAACACCTTGCAAAATTGCGCTTTTTACGCCCTACCATTTCTCCCAAAACCCTAACCATTGAATCACCAACCACTACCCCTCTAGTTACCTTATCTCCCTGATCAATATGCCCCAAGTCTACACATTGGACACCCTTTTCCACTCCCTCTGCAGCCCTCACCTTCAAAGCCTCCAGCTCCTTCCTCAAATCACCCACCTCTAAGCAACTAGTTCAACAATAATTCATTGTGACTTTCATGACTGGTTGACACCCTGTTCTAAAATGCTCTTCACAATTTGTTTGAATTTTAGGTTCTTCAAGCTCGAACTATAGTTTTGTCAAAATTATTTATTATGTTCACAGTTTAGAATACAGTACATAATAGTAGAATATTATATGGAAATTTGTACATAATTTCCATATCAATAATTTTCTAAAATGCTCCAGATTTGTTTGAATTATAGGTTCTTTAAGTTTGAATCAGAGTTTGGCAAAAATTATATATTATGTCTTTAAGTTTGAATCAGAGTTTGGCAAAAATTATATATTATTTCTTCAATTTTGAACATATTAAATTCTAGTAGCATATAATTATAACGAATTTTGTGCAAGAGTTAGAAATTTATGGTTTTGTTAGTCATATTTTGCACCTATGAACTGGGTTGCCAACCTTTTCTAAACAGCTTCAAGAGCATTCTCTTAAAATTTCAGGAGTTTTGAGGTTGCGTCAAGAGCATTACAAAAATGAAAGACCAACATATTTTTCTTCAAAAACAATCATAAAATTCCCTGTTATAAATATTTTTTAAGGATAAAAAGGTTCTATCCTTAAATTATAGAAACAAAAATCTTATACACAATTTCCTCATAAGTGAAAATTTTCCCCTTTTTCATAAGAAAAATATTGCAATCCTGATTGAAGAATCTAAACTTTCCACAGTAAGTAGAAAATTTTTCCCTTTAGGGGAATTTCCATTATCCCTATATTGACATGTTTTTCGTAGTGAACCATACATTACGTGGAGTTGCGGATTTTCGATGCTTTAGCGGAGAAACCTCGGAAGTTCCGGAGCACTTGGCAACTCTGCCTATAAATTTTGTTGTGGCTACCAAGTTTTTAGATCCAGCCATCAGTTTGAAAGCTTGTTTTCTGTACATTTCCCTTTGAATGACGTAAATTCTGATCCATCAACCATTTATTCTTCCTTCTAACATAATCTTCTGTAAATACAGAAAGAAACATTCTTACAGAAAATAAGACCCTAAATGCATGTAAATCATTGAAGTATAAGCCCTAGCCATTAATTATTGCGAGTAGCTTTAAATGATCATCAAAGCAATCAAAATAAAGTATTTTTTTAAATTGCTCCCAAGTAGGGCATTATGGCAACTGCTCAACTTTCAGCTTCTAGTTTTAGATTTGCTAACTAAACTTTTAGCATGTAATTAATTACTGTAACAAATCCACTGTGCACACTTTTTTAAACTTAATTACTGTTTCAGGAGGGGAGAGAAGGAAGAGAAAAATTTGCAAGGACGAGAAAAAAGAACCCACTTGCTGGTAAAACACAGAAACAGAATAATAGAAACAAAACATTTATGATGATTAAACACAAAGTTAGATCAAAGGTGAAAAGATCCTTCAAAGACAAACAGGTAGTTTAAAGTTTTGGGTCTATATTTTGCATTAAATTTCACATATCTGAGCGAAGTGAAAAAAAAAGGTTTTTATTCGCTTTGATTTAGATTAAAACAAGTAATGCAGATAATCAAGATCTATGCGATGCAATTGAATGATAAATTTGCAGCTGACCATAGAAAAAGCAATATGATGGAAACATTAGATATCAAAGCCATGTTTACTGTACAAATAACAAGGCACTTAAGTAAAATATTTAAAGTTGCAGCTTTGTTCAATTTGTAGAACATGAAGAAATCAGTATTTTCTATGGCCACCAAGTGCAGTAATAATTGCTGCTACACATATCTGCATTGAAGTAGCTTTGCTGCGTGTTTTGGGGTGTACATCCATGCCGTTTCTACATGTTGCCAAAGTTCATCTGGCATATGCTCGAGTGGTATGCCAGTTATTGGACAATCATCGACCAGCCTGGTGGGCAATATATCTGGTGAATGTGTGGGCTATGAAAAAAAGTGAAACCTGGTGGACATGGGAATGCTACATTTCAAACCACGTGTAACATTATCAAAAATTGTGCATTGTTCCATTGAAAACTGGCTGTAGGCAAGCCCTGAAGATAAATGGGGCATCAGGCTCCAGAGATGTGGCTGTGCATACAATTTGGTATGGGAGTAGAATCCAATGGCGCCATACATAATGCAAGTGCTATGCTGCCAAGACTTAGATCATACATTATAGTGCTGTAGACATTCAAAATTCGTCTGAAAAGACGATGTCATGCCAATTGTTTGTCCATGTACTGCATTCAATGCACCATTTTTTTTGGCTGCCAGATGCTTGTGCAGAGTCAAAGATAGTCAGCAATGAATGATGCCTTCCAAAAATTCTCTGCTACTGCAGGCATCGTCAAATTGTACATGCTGTCATAAGTTGTGCAATGCACCTAAATTGTTGAGCTAAGGTTCTTGATGTTGCAGTATGATCCGTAATAGCCATGCACACAAGATGACTGTCCTTGCTAGGTGGTGTATCAAGGCTGCTGAAATCGTTTATGTGTGTCAGTTCATCCCTTCCGCACACACCAATTCCATATCTATCAATGCTGCTTAATTTCATCCAACATAAGTACCACTTTCTCAGAAGGATAAGCTGCAGTATCAATAAGCTACAATTCTTCCCGTCAAAATAAGAAACATGTTCATATGATAGTCATATTTTTTGAGGAGGCATAATTAAGCTTCCTTTACTCCAGGGATGGCTAACCTTTTACATACGCCGAGCGTTCACATAAGAGTTCAGTTGTGGTATAAAACTCAAGAGATCCGAGCAAGATAAGGTTGGAACTTGGGAGTCTTCTGTTATCTCTACTTGCTAGGAGTATGTGGCATATCCTTAACAACTTTTTTAATTAAAGTATATTTAGATATAATTAACATTTTTAAATGATTTAATTATTGTTTTTGTAAAAGCGCATAAACGTTACTTACCATTAATGAGATTTTTGAGCCTGTTTCGATTTTGCTAGTCTTTCAAAGTTTGGTGTTAAATTTGTTACCAAGAGCAGCAGAGAATTCTTCAAATTTGAATAAGGTCATTTACGACCTCATTTTGCTTTTAATAAATTTCATGAATGAAAATGCTTGCTCACATCTGTATGTCGTTCTAAAACGACATAATTTGTTGCACATTTTTTTAGTTCTGGGAAATATTAACAGGGTAATGAAGACCAGAAATTAATCATGTCAGGAGCATTTTGATCTGAAAAACTCATAAAATTTTATTTTCAATAATAAATTTGTTTTATAAAAATTGCGACAAACCGACGAGTAAAAAGATTGAATAAATGTATGAATTGAGCTGAGAGCACTCTGATTGAAAATATGAAGATGGATTCAGTTATGGCGCCTACTTCAAATAAATAGGCGAAAGGATGCAATAGACAACTTGTAATCATCCAATGCACCACAGGTTGACTACCCCTGCTTTACACAATTCCAATACATAAAACTGACTTCCTGTCCTTATACTGTTAACAGGAAGCATTACTGGTGCACATGATCCACGTATATGCTGCTGTGCTAATCAGTTGCCTGTCCTTCCATGATCTGATCATGCAGATTTCAAGACAATTGGTTCCTTCTCTTGTAGTAATCAATAGTGTAAATTCTAATGGTTTTAAAGATAGAGAAATATATTTATCTTTGATTTAAAATATTCAGAGTCAAAGTTCTGAGTATTTTACCATGTTTAGTATTTAATTTTTAATACTCTAAGTCTTCATTTGATGAATATTTTTTACATTAAGTAAATTTATGACTAACATTGTCTCAACTGATTTGAAGTACAAAATCACTTTGTCACTCCAAAATATTATTCCCAAATCGTTTAATATCTTATTTGAATACTTTCGTAAATTGCAATTCTAAATTCCATTTTTTTCTGCAATGTTTTAGCTTAAAATAATGTCCACCAAAATTATATTGTTTTATAAAAATGCTCATACTTAATATTATTTGTCCAACAACCCACATAAATTTAAATTGCAGAATTTTTCAAAATATTTCTTTAAGATTCTTTGGTTGGTATTTTAACTTAATTGTAATCTCAAAACATTGAAATTTTTTACCTATTGTTATTTGTTTTAAAACTGCAAGATTTTCAGTTTTTACCTTTTAATGTTGACTGTCATATTTCTCGATTTAGACTGAGAAGCATGTAGTAATGTTTTATTAAAATTTCTTATGCAGATTAAAGAAATTACGCAATTTAATGTCGACAACAATGAAGTTTTACTTTTTTAGTTGCATATGTTTGCATTTTGAATCTGATTTATACTGTTATAAACATAAAAATCTCAACCACTTCAGGTTTATCAAATTAAAACATTTTTACAGTAAAGATTTTTTTTTTTTTCTGAACTAGTTAAATTTAGCTTGTTAAAATTGATAGAGAAACTTAATTGAACTTGTGTTAACATTACTAAATTGACTTGTTTTATTTTACAGGCTGCTTTGAGAAGCTCATTATTGAAGCGCAGGAAAAATAAATAACTGTAAAACTGTTATAAATAAAAGAAAATACTTAAGAAAGTGGACTAGATAAATTTGTGAAAAGAAATAAAAAAATTTATGTATTTGTTAGTACTACACTTAAAAATGATCCATTATTAGCTTTAGCAAAACTTTGAGGTTTATAAATATCCTCCAAGAGTATAGTTGAAACCAAGAAAATTTTTGCATACAAATGTGATTAGGTAAACCGTATTTTTCAAGATTTTAATTTTACATTTGAAATTTGTTTGAACCCTTTTTCATATGGTATTCGCTATAAGAAATTTCTTATTTTTATTTATAAAATGATTGTTTTTTGGCATTTCATAATAAACTAATTGGAGAAATCATGACCTTGACTGCTGTCAAAGTTATAACGTTTTCAGGATTTTTGATTGAACTAAACTGTAATGGGTTCTTGATTTGTACCAGTCATAGTCATCTTAAAATAAGAAAAGCATATTCACAAAATTTTTATTTATATACAATGAACACATGAAAACAAAAAAAAATTTGGCAATAAATAACTTAGATTCAAAAATAAAAATTAACTGAGCATCATTCAAACACAAAAGTGTAAAAAATTGTGACTTAAAAACTGCAGTCTTGGTGTAAAATTCCAAGTGCTGCAATAAAATGAGATACATAATACCTTTTAAAACAATACACCTTAAGTTTGAAAATTTACATGGAAACTGAACATACAAAAATCAATAAAGTAATATCATTCATTCAAAACTATCCAGTTCCAGCAACAACTGATAGGCACTCGTTATCTAACAGCAACAGCACCCCCTGCCATTTTCCCTATCAAATATCTATTTATAATTTCTATATGCATATCAACATGTTGAAATAGTTATGCTAAATTTATAAGCAATGTTAAATATATAAATGTATGATAAAGATTCATTTCACGCTCAAATAAATATATATACATAAATAATGATGAATATCATTGTATAACAGATTCAGTGCAGCGTTGTTAACAATTACATAATTTGATTATTTACAACTGAGACAACCATTCACAAACCCTAAAAATCCAAAAAGATACAGTTGGTTCTTAAAATTTCCCCCCCATCCATGTATCTTATTTTTATTAAAAATACATACATTACAATAAATAAAATAATTTAAAATAGAAACCATAAATGTCTTGTATTGATAACTTAAATAAACTATACATTTTGTATAACAATGTTTAATTAGTTTATTTTTAATGACTAGGTGTGACAGAAAGACAATATTCAGTCTTAAAACAAGTTTATAAAAGTAGCAAAATTTTAAGCCTCCCAAATGCATGTCCACGTTACATGAAAATAAACTGCTTTTGGGGGGGTCAACTTAACTTGGATATATACTATAGATTACTATAAAGTCTCTTTATCCTTTAAATAAAAACAAATTTTAATGATTATGTCGTATGAGGCTTTTACTGTTAAGCTAAATGTAGGTGGCTGTAACACATTTGTGGCAGAACATGTTTGTAGTACATATTCCAGAAGATGTGACCTCATTTTATTTGTTTTTATACAATTTCTGCACATTACCAATGAAAATTCCAAATGAGTCCTGAATTGATGAGAGTTAATTGGCAAATGTGACTAAATGCCAAAAATTGATTAAACTACATTTTAAGATAATCCCAATATATATCATGAGAGGATATTTGGGTTTTACACTGAAAATCCATGGTTGAAGGTAAAAATGAGCATTTGCATAGATCAACGAACTTATTGGTTTTTGTCTTCTGTGTATGTATAGACCTGTATATATGAATTATCATTTGCTTTCTTTTGCAAGTAATTTTTATTTTAAATGGGTGGCAGCTGTAATATTTAGAATCAGAATGTTAAAATTTGAGTATAACAACATATATGAGTTGATGTATATTTTGGTTAGTGCTACGTCCAATAAATATTTTTTTAAACGATTTTTCTGATTTGTGTTCTTTTAATAACATTAAAATGTGTTCTCTTAGCAACAATATATGTTATATTAATAACAATGGGATGATATTCTGAAACCTTTCAGAAACTTTTCGCTCTGTTAGCATTTTTATTCATTGCAGAATTTATAACACAATATTCAATAAAAGAATAAAGCAATGAATATATATATATATATATAAAATTTAAAGTAAACATTCTCAACTTTCATTCATAATTTATTCTGAGATAAATTTGTAGTGCTTCAAGAACTATATTTTATGCTGGAAAGGTACACTTTATAGTTATAAATGCATATATCCAAGTTAAAATTTGATCTTAAGTATAGTTGTGTAAAACATCTTCATATACAAAAGACATGCAACTAAAATGTGATCAATATTTGAGACATTACAAATTGCAATGTTAAAAAATTATAATAAAGTAGGTAGCATAATGAAATCCAATTTTTAATTCTACTGTTTCCTATTTTGTTACAAAATGAAATAGTTAAAATTTTCAGGTTAAAGATAAAATTAAAATGTTTTTGATTAAAATAAGGTCATAATTTTTCTGAGTGCATTTGGGTAATGCAGGCAATCTACACCCAAGTCAAGATATATTTGATGAAAAAATATTAATTTACATCAATAAAATTTTAAGAAATAATTTCAGAAAATATACAAATCTTTCCAAAGAGTATCAATGCATTTTAGCATCTTAAACTTTTTTTTAATAACTATGTCAAAAGATACTCGCAGTATTTTTTAAAATTTCAAAGGATCTAGTATTAATTTTACTCACAAAAACAAAACCATATTTTCAAAACCAAATAACAATTCTTTTTGAAAGAATTAAGTTAAAAAGAAAAATAATATATGCTTCACATTAAATAAGTTTAAAGTTCATAATTTGAATATTACATGAAAAAGTTATTGATATAAATTGCTATTTTACACCATTTTTACAATAGTTCCCTCATACTATAAATAGAAAAATTCAAACATTCTATAATTTTCATACATCTAAAATTCAACAGTATCACATTTCCATTTAAGATTTTAGAAATATTCATTTCTTTGTACAATGGGAACTCTGAATCTTTACCCTTATTTGGCATCTCAATGCTTAAATAAATATACCAATTGGTAATATTTCTGAATAAGTATTACAAAGTAAAAACTTTAATGGAATGGATAGTTAAATTAATATTTCTTTAAAACCTTCAATAATTTTTCACTTTTGAAATTTCACACTGTCAAGTCTTTTTTAATGTTTTCATTAATTTAATCTAATGGTAGAGCAAAACACATTAGATTTTATCTTTTAATTTTCTTGTTTGAGGAAGGCTTGAATTTCAATACAGAAGCTGTAATGTAAAACTTAAGTAATTAAACTTAAAAATCAAATTAAACTATATTACTAAAACATGTACTTCATTTCATACATGAATTGGCATTGTGAACAGTGAAGTATCTATACCTAAAATTATATTACTGTAAAACATTTATGATATAATACTCTTATGAGCAGTGATATTTTGATCCAGCATAAATGTGTTGAACAGTGTTCCAAAAGAAAATTTTGAGCTAATAGGTAAAAATTATATAGAAACAATCAAAATGTTAATCCATATACATTAAAACTGGTAATTGATATCACATTTAAAAAGCACATGAAATACAACTTATATTTAAAATACTTTTACCAATTGACCTAAGATCTCAAGTGTTGAGCACCGCGCTGTAGTATGGTCTGACTTAATTTCACACTGATAACTTCTTTAGCACCTAAAATTAGGCTGTTAAACATTTTTTACGAAGTTTCATTCAAATTTTAAAACAAGATCTTATAATTCTTTATTTTGTGTATAACTTTTAAATGGAAGCTCTTTAACTTTCACCGAGACAAATTTTCCAAGTTTTAAACATATGGAACTCATACTTGCTTCAAAAGCACCAAGAAATAGGTTTTCTGATAAAAAGTTAAAAACTTTTCTCCCTTTCTCACACTTTAATTAAAATTAATTCAAAATCAATCAAATGAATTCAATTCTTGCAAAAGTTCTACATATTGTGGTTTCTACATATTGTGATGAATGAATGCAACTTAATAATTTACTGATGATTTAGAACAATAGATGTTAGAGCATTTACTATCACATTCCACTATATAAGCCTTAAAAATAAGCTATCAAATTTTCTTTCTTCTCCAACAATAACTTGTCTGACCAGATCATCCATACAAAATGTAAAACATTTAAAATAAAACTTCCATGCAACAAATGCGAAGATCCATTGAAACTGGAACTGTATCACAATATGTAGTGTTTTTCTTTTTACCATTTAAAAGTCGTCAAAGGGGTCGAGGTGCATGCAGACCAAATACTTTACGATCTATAGGGGGCACATGATTTGTCCCTGGTGGCCCCCAATCATGAAGTCCACCACTGTATGAAACACGATGTGTGAGACGATGTGCTATTGAGAAGCCTCCACTTCCTTCCAATTGAGTGAGTACTATTATCACCTGTCTGTAAAGTAAGTTTCTATTATAGAGGGGCTGTGAAACCAAGATTAATGTGAATTAATAAGCAATATTAAATACATCAAAACATATTTCAGTGCAATCATACTGTTTGATTTATTAAATACAAACCTTGCATTATATACGAAATTCGCTGAATATTTATTCAATAGCGAATACATAATTTTGACTTAATCAAATTAAAGATAACTTTCAGTATTGATTGGCATCTAACAATTAGTTTCCTAGATTATTCAGTATTGATTGGCATCTAACAATTAGTTTCCTAGATTATTCAGTATTGATCGGCATGTAACAATTAGTTTCCTAGATTATTCAGTATTGATTGGCACCTAACAATTAGTTTCCTAGATTATTCAGTATTGATTGGCATGTAACAATTAATTTCCCAGATTAACAGCGAGAACATTTTCTATGACCAGAAATTTGATCTGTTCAAATGCAAATTTCTCAGTAAAAGTACTATGTGACTAGATTAAGATGGGGACAGAAAAGTGAGATTAAGACAAATTGAAGGGAATGGGAACATATAATTAAAAGGCTCATGCATAAGAAGAACAGAAAGAATGAGGTTACTCAAATGTAGGTACATGCATATACATGAAAAATAAAGCTATAATATAATGATATACTTTAAAGTGAATTCCAAGATTATAAACTCATAATGGCATTTGTACACTTTGGAAAAGCACATTCCAGAAGTATCAAGTTTTCCAGCAACAGCAATTTAATGTATTTATATATATAAACTCCACCAATGTTTTTTTTCTGCCTTGTGCTACTCATTTATGTAAACCATGATTCTTTATTCGAGACAAAGAATCTAGAAAGATTGAATAGATTAACCTGTCCTGATAAAGCTCAAATGATACTTTCCTAAATAAAAGTAATTGAACTGTTTGGTGTTGTGATGTATAGGAAGGACCAAGTCTCTATTGAAAGGTCATACTACATAAAATTGTTGCAAGTTTTAAACCAACACACTTTTAGTAATTTAAATAGAATAAATTATACCTGTGAAGAGGTGGTATGCTATCAACTGTACGAAGAGTGGCACGTGTTGACACTACATTCATACTTTCAGAACAATCACATATGACTTGTATGCATCGATCAGGAAGTCTATTTTCTAGAACTACTACTAAGCCTGCCCAGCCTTTAGTGAGGTAATAAGCAGTCATGCCTTCTCTTCCCTAAAATGTTAAGACACATTGTAAAGCATACAAAGAACAGTTGAAATAAAACTATATAAAATAATTGAACTAAAAATATTATAAATAAATCAACTTAATTAAGTATACCAACTTATTTTACAGTGCTAAAGCAGTATTGCATTGAACTTAAGGGGAATTCTGTACACTCCAAAACTCAAAATCGACTTCTGCAATACTCATCTCACTATCACCTTTTGTAGTTTTATCACACTATAGTACAATGTATGTGAAAGGAATTATATGGATGAATAAAGTAAGCATACATATTTTGTCTGCATAAAATTGTAAAAGCTATTAAAATGCCCAAATGAAGCTTAAATAATTGTTTTATACTCACTTTTTTACTTCAGAATTTGCATTTTCTATTATATTTTTATCTTTCTCTATGATAAAGAAAAGTGAATTTTCAGATAATTTTCAATCTATGTTTAAACAATTCAACTCAGGCAACATCTCATAATTCTGCTTGTGATTTTATAGGCATGAAAATACTGTTAAATTGCTAAGAATACACTGTTTAATTCAAGGTTCTCAAACTGTGTGTCACAGTTCTCAAGAAACCACTTCCTTCCACCATGATGTGTAATGGTGCCAATAAATTCTGTGTTTCATAAGGTATTAAGGTTCAACATTTTGTTCACAAAACTTATGTTTTTGATTGATATTATTGTTGGGATAACAGAACTTTGATTAACTTTGAAAACTAAAGAGGATTTTGTATTGAGATTGTGGGATAATACACTTGATCAAAAAAAAGAAAGCAAATCTTAAAATAAATTAAGTCAAAAAATAAAATGCAAACTTTTAAGAACTTAAAATGCAATTAATTTAATAGTTTATTAGAAATACAAATACTTATATAATGCATTTTATTCAAATGTAATTTTTAATACAAAGGTGACACCAAAATTTATGTTTAAGCAATGAATATACTGTTCTATTGAATGAGCCATAAATCAATAATTTTTTAAAAGGCTGGATAATTAGATAATGCATTCAAAAATAATAAGTATAAAAAAACCACACCTTTTGAAAGTTAGAAAAAATTATTATTTTTTTATTTTTATGTAAATTCTTTCCCTATCTGTTCAATATTTATTAAATTAAAATATTTTATTTAATATTGTTGCCATTTAACTAAACAAATTCATTTATCAGTGTACTAAAAAAAGTGCAGAGGAAAAATATTTCCAAAATTAAAATTTTGAAACCTCCGATTCATTTAATAGTAACGATTCTTTAACACAATCACAAAACAAACAATGCCAGCACCTCATGACGTTGACCCTTTGCCACAGTCAAGAGAATTATAGCATCTGCTAGAATGTGAGGCATTGGAAGAACTTTCTCCACTAGAAGACGCTTCGAGCTATGGATAGCCAGTAAAAATCTTGGAAACTGCTCAAATGAGTTTAAACCTAGAATATCAAAATGGAATACAACATATTTTATTTTGGACACTGAATAATTACCAGAAGAGTAAGAAAACTTTAGATAAATTAACCTTAAAAAGCTGAATGTTTCTTATATACACTTTACATATATTCCTCATCAAAGGAACAATACATTTTCAGACAATACATATTCCATGCAATACAGTATAGCAAGGTAAGAAGCGAAAAAATAATGTGAAATAACTGTTTTAAATAAGATGAATTTAAAATCGAAACATTTCAGAATTTTTAATAAAAAATATTGCACCAATATACAAATTAATTTTAGTTATCCTTAAAACTAGTCAAAATACTACTTGTAGGTATATTTTAAAAGTGTAAATTACTGCAGTATGTTAAACAACTGAAAAATAGGGGGAAATGGTAAATCCCAAAAGATGTATAGCAAAATCATGTAAATAAATGAAAAAAGTTGATTTCATCTTATTATTTTAGGATACTAGGAATAAGAATAGATACATTTCTAAAAGAAATTTTGGAGCATAGACCATTAATAACATGCAAGATAACTGGTCACTGATTAATAAAATTTCAAATATTATGAACTGCCAGAATAAAGTCACTTCAACCAAAAATAACTAATTTGCTTTCTAAGAAAATAAAAATTATATAGATTGAAAATGTCAGAATTAAGCAGATTTCATTAAACTAAAGAAAATCAATGAGTGATTGTATAAACTTAATTTTTTCATGTTTCACAGTTTTAAAATTTAAAAGATTATTTTCGTGATGTAACAAATTTAAAACACATAAAATATAGATAGGTATAGATGATATTTTTTTAGAAAAAAAAAAAGGCGAAAGGTTTAATATGGATTAGAAATTAAACAATAAAATCCATACAATCTGCAGCATTTATCAAAAGTTGATAGGATGAAAAATACTTTAATTACAATATCACTATAATGATATACATGAGAATTTTTTTAAAAAGATAAAAAAAAACATCAAATCAAAGTGCAAACATACTTGTATGCCAATGGTTGAAAGCAAGACACACAACAATGTACATGCCAGGTTCAAGCATAGCATGACAACCCACAAACCCTCGAACCTGCCGTTTACTGTGCTTGATTAAAGCTCCAACTTGCCCTTTAGAAGGATCAGAAGTTCGAAAGACAACAACACACAAATCAAGTTGTGATCTTTGGGATCTTTCAGCATTTCTATATCAAATAAAGGCAAATGATATTTAAAATATGTATCACGTGCTAAATATATAATAATAATGTGATACTGTGTAATTTAAATTCATATTGGGCAAATTAACAGCTGGATGAATTTGCACTGAAAATACTACAAAAACATTTCTAAATAAAAGAAGTACATTATGAGTAAATTAGCTATGTGGTCATGCAGTATAATACACTAATTTAATACTGAAATGTATCATAAAAGATATAAAGAATATAAAAAGGTACACTAGACTCAATGATTAAAAATATTTTTATAAACAATATTGATAGAATTCGGCTGCTTTTTAAAGACATCAGTGGAAACGTCAGGGATAGATAAAAATGAGACACACATCCCCAAGAACACTTGTAAGGAATACTCAAATCAAAATTATGAAACAAGTTCTTTTTGAACACATTTTTGTTACATGTAGAATCCCTAAATAATAAAGCATATCCAAGAAATTTATTCTTTAATGTATTCATAGCAGAAAATCTGTGTATGCTTGATTATGATAACCAGTTAATTTTGATGTACTCTTATATTTATTTTCAATTATAGCCTCACCATATTGACTAAACAAATCAATCAGTAGTTTTGGGAACTATAAACAAAACACATTTTTGGGAAAATAAATATAGTTCAGTTGAAACATCAAAATAAATTACATTTGCCACAATTTATCAAGCAAGGGGTATCATTTAACTTATATTTCTGAAATATTTCCAGGATAGAGAAACAATTGTATAAATATGTTAGCAGTTTTTTTTAAATCAAAATCTAAAATAATTAAGTGTTAATAAAGCAAAAAATTTTCATGACTCATAATACTGCATTTTCTTAATCAAACAAGTAGTGTATACTTTGAGGACCCCCTGTCAAAATAGTTGGCTTCTTTACATAATCTGGACCCTAATAAACAGATTTCATTCCAGTTTTCAGAAATCTTAAGTTTATGCAAATATAAGGTTTGGTTCAACTGTCATTCTTATCATCTTTTGGAACAAAAGGCTAATTAGACCAAGATCTACGGCTTACAGTGGATTCTGAACCACTAAAGCTTTGGTTTCCTAAGAAATTGGAGCCGTTATCTAACAGCCGTGATACGTCATGATGCCGCGGGCATAACTAGACGGCCGTCTAAACAAGAATCCAGAGGTGTCAACTTAGGCGGACAGAATACGTTGGAGAATGGGAAACACAGACAGCTGTCATGGTTAATTTTATTCGAGAAACAAAACAAAGTGATTTTTTATTCTCTAGTTCAAAGTTCCTAACTTCTGGATCGTTGAAGGTAGAGTGAAAATTTCAACAGATTTCAAATCACCGTAAATTTCTAAACAGATCGATATCAAAAACAGTTTTATTATTCAATTATTTACCATTTGATTATTTAATTATTTATTAAATAATTAATTATTTATTTAAAGAAAATCACATTTAAAGTATTGATCTGGTGTCAAATTTTCCGCAGATTTCGAATCCGTTGAAATTTTTATTCTGTGTTTAACGATCCCGATTTTACAAAAACGAATTATTCAGTAGCAGTCAAAAATGTTTATTTATATTGCTCCTCTTGGCTCGAATCGTTTGGAGCAGGAAATGAAATCTGGCCGCTACAAGAGAAAAAACGTTCTCCAACTGTTTGAGACCGTTATGACGAGTCATAGAAATGGCGTCTCCGATAATTTTCGTTACGCTCACAAACAACGCTCTCTAGGAAACCAACACCATGTGTTAGCATAAACAACGTTTTAGTGACGTCACCCAACGATACATCACGGCTACGCTTTCTTAGGAAACCGAAGCTTAAGAGCATCCATGATCCACATTCGAATCGAGTCTGTTGAACTAAGGGCGAGAGTGTGAACTCGGCTATCAGGCCAATATAAAAGGAACAAAAAATTAAATAATTTCTATTGGAATTTGATAACATTAAATTACTACCTTTGACCTTCTTGAAAAAGGCTAAATTCTACTTCTGTTGCATCCAGCACAGTAAGTGCAGTCACAGCTAAACATTCTTTGTCTGTGTGTGGTGGAAGTACACCTTGCAAACGAACCTCATTCCAATCGGATTTTACCTTGCAAATATCGATGCAGTCAAAATACCTGAAAGAGAAATTTCAAAATTTAATACAGCTTAACAAGAGCTGATAAAATATTCTACAAACATCACATGTATAGTATATTTTGAAATACTTACTTTAACACATCTTGAAAGGACATCCAAAACACACCCTCATCGGCTCCATGGGGAATAAGAAGTTCTCGCAATTCAGGGGTCCATAATTGGGAACTATCAGACCAGTCTCCTCTCCATGAATAATGACCCCATGGATTTCTAAGTCTCACTAACCTTTAATTTTACAATACATTTGTAAAAGAAGATAATACAAATAAAATTCAGGGTAATCATAATTTAAGATATGCAAAACAAGTTAGAAATAAATATTTTGAATAGTGTAAAAGCTTCAAAATTGACTAATGAGGATGAAAACAAACTTATTGATAGTTATTTTGGTGTAATAACACATCAACCATCATTAAGTCCTAAATCAACAAGAGGAATTTAAATATTATATTTAAACAGTGTTGCCACTCCTAGTATTTTTAGTTAAGTATTTTCAAGCCATGTGCAAAAACTAGAGAAGCACCAACAACATTATTCACTAATGTGTCTATATATAATTAGATAAACATTAATGAATTATACTAGTGATTCTTCACCTTTGTACATGGTTTGGAGGGACTTGATTAAAAAAGCAAGTCAAATACCTTAATTCTTGTATGCTTTGTACATCTAGCACAGAATATGCATGTCTTGGCCTCAGTCCAACAGCATGATAATCTTGATCATTGACTTGCATATTTCCTCCTCCACATGAAGCACCCATCAAAAACCTAAAACCATATAAAATCTATCTTGCATTCATGATCAACTGTAAGCACTATTTTAAATAATTAGAAACAAGGTGCCTCAAAAAAAGAAAAATATGTATATTTGTATTTTTAATTTTTTTAAGAAATATTTAGAATGTTTCAGGTTTTTAACTGTTTACGATTTTAGTTTAAATTCGGTCTTTTCAGTAATAGTTTTGTTTACAAAGAGCATAAATAATGCAATCTATCCCTAGTTCAATGCTTTTTGCTGGTTGTGAACCCCTTAACTTCCATATAAATGAAATGTTTTTCATTTCCAAAGCTTTTTATACATAAGTCTGATGGCTGGTAGATTTAACACTGCAAACTAAGTTTTACTTTAACTAAGTTTGAATCTTCATTTATAAGTCATGTTATGGTTTTAAAGCCACAGTAATTTAAGTTATTCTAAAACATTACAACACATACATGCAATATCTGCTCTTTTTTTTCATTACTATCAACTATAATACAAAAATTTAAGTAATTGTACATTGTTTTCTAGTTGAATTTCTCTCACAGTAATCTAGTTTAGTGCCACCAGGCACTAGGTTCACATTGGTTAGTGTTTTGATGATTATTCATGCATTGCATAAATTATGATTCAGACGAACCAAATGTATAGTGCCACTGAATAACTTATTTTTTTACGCTTTTCAAATTAACAAATACACGAATAAAATGCTGTAGCAGTGGAAACATGGAAGGGAAAAAATTATTTTTAAAGAGTAAAAATTTCTTCTATAATCACATACATTTTCAATTCTCAAGTATTAGTTAACATGAAACTTTTAAGTCACAATTGAATAATTCTGTAGTAAATCTAACCAAAATAATAACATTCAGGGTATATAAAAGCACTGGTAACGACAGGGACAAGGAGGCATATCAGAAAGCCAGAAAGGAGTTTAAAACTATTAGTCGGAAGCAAAAGGTGTCCTTGGAGGAAAAATTAGCAAGGGAAATAAATATAAACCCAAAAGAATTTTTTGCATATGCAAGTGGTAAAAAAAAATTTAGTACTACACTGGGCCCGTTGGAGGGGAAGGGAGGTGAATTAATTCAAGACGAGGTGGGAATGGCAAACGTGTTAAATTACTTTTTTCTGGGGGTTTCTAATGGTAACTATAATTTAAAAAAGGATCCCAAGGATGGAGTCTTTGCAGGGGGTATAATTAAAGAATGTGCAAATTCAACAGGGAAGAAATAGTACATCAGTTGAAAAGAATTAAGCCATCTAAAGCACCAGGGCCAGACGATATTTATCCGAGAGTACTAGTGGAATGCGCTGAAGAACTGGGGGAAGTAATTCACACGATATTTAATTCAACATATAGCACAGGTTGGGTACCAATGGATTGGAAGTTGGCCAACATAACTCCAATTTTCAAAAAGGGAATACAAAGTGATCCGGGCAACTATAGACCAGTAAGTCTAACATCAGTCATTTGCAAAATATTTGAATCTCTGTTAAAAAAGCATATAATGTTATACTTAGAGGAGGGGTGACTGTTATCAGAGAATCAGTATGGGTTTAGGAATGGCAGATCCTGCTCTACAAACCTTTTGAAGTTCTACGAAAAAATTACTGAGGAGCTGGATAATAAGAGCAGTGTGGATATCATGTACATAGATTTTCAAAAGGCTTTTGATAAAGTACCTCTTGAGGCATTACTGTTTAAATTGGAAAGGCTGGGGATTCAGGGAAAAACATTAATATGGATAAAGAATTGGTTATTGGGTAGAAAGCAGAGAGTGCAAGTAAAAGGAAATTATTCACAGTGGACAGAAGTTATAAGTGGGGTGTGTCAGGGATCAGTTTTGGGACCAATTTTATTTATAATTTTCATAGATGATATAGGTCAGGGGATCAAGAATAGAATCAGTATATTTGCAGATGAATTAAAAATATGGGGGACAGTGGATACCAAGTTACAGATAGAAAATTTACAAGGGGATTTTGATAAGATATCCGAATGGGCTGTAAAATGGGGTATGTCATATAATGTAGGGAAATGTCAAGTTCTGCATATGGGTTACAGGAACAGTGGAGCCGAGTACAGGCTGCAGGGAGTAAAGGTAAAGGAGGGAGAAACAGTCAAGGATCTTGGGGTGATAATTCACAGGGATTTTAAAATGGGTCATCAATGTTCAGCTGCGGGTCAAAAGGCTAATAGGTTACTGGGGTATATTAAAAAGACTGTAACTTCAAGGGATAAGAATATAATCTTGCCATTATATAAGGGTTTAGTAAGACCACATCTAGAATATGCTGTACAATTCAGGGCTCCATATATGAGAAAGGACATAGAATCAATTGAAAGGGTTCAGCACAGAGCTACAAAAATAATAAAGGGGCTAGCAAATTTCGACTATAATGAACGTTTAAGTAAGCTAAACATGTACACACTGGAAAGAAGAAGGAGGGGAAGTTTGATTCAGCTTTTCAAGTTCGTAAAACAAGGGGACACAGAGTGCTTAAATTTCAATAGAGATAACAGAACAAGGGGCCATGGGTATAAATTGAATAAGACACATTTTAATCGGGATTCAAGGAAAAACTACTACTTTAATAGGGTAATAGACAGTTGGAACGCGTTGCCAGAAAATATAGTTAATTCAAAGGGAGTGTACGAATTTAAGACACAATTGGATAGTCAGTGGGAATTGGAGAATTCATAAACAAAGGACCAGCCTTGTTGGGCTTGAGCCTGTAGCTAGTCGTCAATATTTGTATTTGTATATCCTCTAAAAACGAAATTTATGCATGACATCCTTTTAACTTTTTAAAATTTAGCATAATGTTTAACAGTATGCAGATATAACTTTAAAACATGTTTCCAGAAAGATTCCTCCATTTTCCCCAAAACTTTGCTGAATCATAAGCTGTAAAACTTTAGCATGTAATTTTGTATGATATTAAAGCAATTGCAAAATATTAAAAATATTAACTTTTTTACAGTATTAAATAAAAAATTGTATTATATATATAAAATATCATCATATAAATTTTTTATTTAAGTATTACATTTCCTTACCCTGCATCTCGACAACTTAATAATTGCACCCATATTAAATCATGATCAATACCCTCTTCATTTGGAATAGATGATGCTGCAAATAAAATATTTTCATTACACATTCAAATATTTCATAGAATGTTGAAAATTAAATTCAAATAGGCAAGGGAAACTAATTAGTACAAAGATAAAATTTTTTTAAACTATGATTTGTGATAGAATTTATACTTATATATAACATGTTTATACGAGTTCAATCAAGAACCTGGTCTGATTTCCAAATTTTATTTACTTCTGTACCTATTTATACAAGAGAAGTTTCACAAATTTTCATAAGTCTAATTTCAAAGTTTTCTTGAATCATAATTACTCTCAAAAGATACAAAAAAATAGACCTTGCAAATATGTATATGCATATCTTGTTTTACAAAGTATAATGAAATATGCACTTTTAATATAGCATTTAAAATATTCATTTAAATATTTGTCTTAAAAAAAAGTAAAAATACACATTTCATAGAATACAATATTTTAGTGTAGTATATTAGTGTGTGGGTTTGTTTTACAGAACAAAATTTTGCAAAATCTAGAAACATTGAAGATTTAGTTACTCCCAATTTTTTTTCAATGTTTAATCACAGCAATATTTTATTCATATAACAGATTATGTTTATTAATGGAAATATTTTTTAATGGGTCATTCCACACCAAATCAACCAATGGTGAAAACACGTATTCATATCTTTACTATTTTTTTATAGATGAGATCGTATTAGCTTAGTAGATAAAAAATACAAAGTTTTAATTTTTTTGGACCTTTTATTTTCAAGTTATGAATTTTTGAAGTATTAAAAAACATAAGTTTTTAGGAACATTTTTAGATATTTAAAAGCAAGCAATTCAAGAACCGTTTGTACTAGAAAGCTAAAACTTGTACTATTCTCTTAAGAATTACAAGGGCTTTAATTTGACATGTAGCTTGAGTGTACCATATCACTTAATTATTATTTTTAATTAAAAAAAGTTTATATATATATATATAAAAAAAATTGAAATTTTTAATTATAATGAAAAAATTATATTTTACACTAAACCTCAACAGTAAGTTGTTTACAAAGTTTCATGACGGTATTCCAATGGTATCATATAAAATAATTTTTTATCTGAATTGAGACGTGAAAATTCTGTTAATTCGTTACTTGTTACCCTAGATAAAAATTAATATCTTAACTAACACTCTATTTAATTTAAATTTAATTTCACCTGTTTTATTTAAACAACAAATTCAACTTACTTAACACTCAAGGAACAGGTTATTTTTCTTCTTTTAGCACTTGAAATTAGTTACGGTAAGTTCTCTTCTTTGCCAAAACTTGTGCTGCTTCAGCCATCTCATCTGCTAGAACTTGGTAGATTTTACCTGTTGCTGTGGTTGGATGTAATTTCACAAAATATAGCTCATTGGCAGTGCTAAGGTAATCTGCCCTCCTATTACATGTGAATGATGGCGATGGTCCTTTTGGGTGAAGAAAGGAAACACAAACAAATTTCCTTTTCAACATCGTTTTTTGAGTCAACATGCTCCAACTACCACTCTTTATCGCAAGAACAAGCGACAAAACCCACAATTTTTTCAAATGAAATGTCTTCATCACCAGGGCCGTAAGAATTTTCTGAACCTTTGCTATCACAATGAGGACTTTGATGGACTTGAGGCTGAGTGGCACTTTTATGCCACATCACATGGGAAGGGAGTTTGTGATAGAGTAGGGGTTACAGTAAAAAGGTTTGCCACCAAACCAAGTCTTCAAAATCCATTAGAAAACCAAATTCTAACACCTTTCAGCTTTTTCAAAAGGGTGTGAAAAATTTGCCATCCATCACATTTTTTTATGCAACCAATGAAAAGTATATAAATGAAAAGATTCTAAAACCAAAAGCTTTGAAAAAGCTGTGGTAGTCTCAGGGACCAGAAATTTCATGCCTTCATTCCTCTAGATCTAAATAGAATCAAAACCAAAATTTACAAATTTTCTGATGATTCAGAAACACACAAGGTACAGATCAGCCCTGGAGATGAAGACATTTCATTTGAAGAAATTGCGGGTTTTGTCGCTTGTGCTTACGATAAAGAGTGGTGGTTGACACATGTTGACTCAAAAGACAATGTTGAAAAGGAAATTTGTTTGTGTTTCCTTTCTTCACCCAAAAGGACCATCACCATCATTTACACGTAATAGGAGAGCAGATACCTTAGTACTGCCAATGAGCTATATTTTGTGAAATTACATCCAACCTCAGCGACAGGTAAAATCTACCAAGTTCTAGCAGATGAGATGGCTGAAGCAGCACAAGTTTTGGCAAATAAGATAATTGAATTTGGTGTTTAACTTGTTGCAACCTTAACTGATTTCAAGTGCTAAACGAAGAAAAATAAAAACTGTTCCTTGAGTGTTAAGTAAGTTGAATTTGTTGTTAAATAAAACAGGTGAAATTAAATTTAAATTAAATAGAGTGTTAGTTAAGATATTAATTTTTATCTAGGGTAACAAGTAACAAATTAACAGAATTTTCACTTCTCAATTCAGATAAAAAATTATTTTATATGACACCATTGGAATACCATCATGAAACTTTATACACAACTTACTTTTGAGGTTTAGTGTAAAACATAATTCTTTCATCAAAATTAAAAATTTCAATTTTTTTTTAAAACCCTCCCTTTTTTTTAGTATTTAAAAAAATATAAAGTGATGTGGTACACTTAAGCTTTATGTAAAATTAAAGCAATTGTAATTCTTAGAGACTGGTACAAAATTGAGCTTTCTAGTACAAATGGTTGTTGAGTTACGTACTTTTAAATGTATAAAAACGTTCCTAAAAGCTGTTGTTTTTGAATTTTTGAAAAATTCATAACTCAAAAACGAAAGGTTCAAAAAATTAAAACTTTGTATTTTTAGTCATATTGATGAGTAGAACACAATCACTAAATATGATAAATTTTGAAAACGTCAAGGTTTAAAATAATTTTTTTATTGGTTGATTTGGTATGGAATGACCCAAAGCTTTATTAAACTAAGGACATTTTAAGGGAAGCAACCCTCTGAGGAGTTTCACCTCAGTTAAGAAAGCATGACTAAAAACTCATATAAATTAGATAATTGGTCACTTTTTAAAAATAACAAATAATATAGTGTCTTACGTTGTAAGGGTATGCTTTCACAAGGAGCACCAGTTAAAGTAGACAACCCTTCAATAGCACGCCCAGATACAAGAGCTTCATAGCAACCATGCAGTTTAGCAACAGCTTTTTCAATTAAAGGCACCCACAACTGCTTTCTTTTAGCCTAAATAAGTATTAATGGTATGGTTATTTGAGCAATAAAATCAAATAATTGAATTCAAATAATAAATCAAATAATTGGAGTTTTAAAAATTTTTTCACACATCATGCATTAGAGTTTATCACAGGAAAGTATAGAAATTGGTCATTATATCATTTGGATATTCAATTGGAAAAAAACCTTTTAAATGGCTGAAAAAGTTTAAAATCCACCTAAAGATTGAAGCAAATTTCATTGGCTAAATTTTGTGTAAACAGCAGATTCGTGAGTTTTTATTTATTTAGTTTTTGGCCCTCTACTTGAAATCTGCTATTACATTTTTGGGATTTGAGATACCTGGTTGAAAGTCTCAAATTTAGTTTCCATTCAGAGCAGCTTACAAAAAATTACATGCAAACCTTACTTGAGGCAAATTAATGACTTCCAAAAATTTTAAACAAAATGTAGTGCAAAACATAAAAGAATTGTGATAAAGGTGTGTGTTAAATCATGCACTGCATAAAAATTGAATAAAAAAAAGTGTGCATATATGTACCTTTGAATATAGCAATTTGCCACGAGAATTGCAAGGTAAAAGATCATCAACTAATACAGTTGTCCAACAACCATCTTTACATAACCGCACTTGGTATGCTCCTTGTGGACATATGGTTCTAGTAACCATTACTTGCTCAACTAATTCTGGTTTTTCTGCTAACACAGCTAATGCACTCAATAGCCAACAATTACCAAGAATGCCTAAGAAAGAAAGTACACAAGAATTAGATACAACACACTGGTAAAGGAGAGCTATTTGAAAACTTTGAAGTCTTACAATCAGGTGTCTTTTGAGAAATTATGAATATTTTTTAAGGGAAAATTGTGCATTATCAAAGTACAGTAAGCCAATGCATGGTTCAGATGGTTTAACTTTTAATAATTTTAGTAACTAATGATAAGTATTTTGGTAGGCTCAATAACTCAATAGTTTATCTTATAAAAGAACTACATACCAAATGCTTACACTATGTTCTCATGATTTATTAAGTGACAGAAATGCCACCCTTCACCTCAATTTTTGATTTATCTGAAACACCAGTAAAAAAATGACACAATTCCCTATGTCCTTGATGATCTCATGATATGGTTTTTGATCTTGGTGATGTAAAGTTTTTTGCTATGATAATGCAAGATCACGTGTCTTTGCAGATTCAACTAAGGTTTGGTTTTCTGTTACAAAGTTCAGAATATGGACAAACTACGTCAAGCACAATATCGAAGTTAATGAAAAGATTTAAGATCAAAGTTAAAGTAAAATGACAAGGTCATGACCTAAACACCAATATAAAAGCATATGAAGATACAACAAAAGTTGAGAGCATTGAATTGATATTTTTATATCCTTCAGATTATCATATTTTTTTCGATTATTAATACTCAACTAAAAGGTAAAAACACAGAAAATCCGTATGCCTATAAAATGCACATGCAAGGATATTTGTAAAAATATTCTTTCTAGAAGGGAATTGTCAAACAATCCAAAAAGATGGCAAGAAAAGATGGTTTCCCAAATTGGCCAACACATAGTTTAATACGTTTTGGTTTTGCATATAAACACCAGTGTTTTACACATAAAAATTTTTACATCACTTATAGGTCAACCACATAAAAATCCTGATGATTTAATTACATATAAAATGCTTTAGTCCACACAATATAGGTTATTTTGGCTTAATTTACATAAGTTAAAATGTACAGCCATGTAAAAATTATTTAATTATTCAACTCACCTTGTGAAATATCAGAAGGCATTGGAGTTCGAAAAACAGCCCACTTAATTTGTTCTTCATATGGATCACAGGTTATTTCAGTTGGCCTAAGCCACTGGTCAACTGATTCATCTCGAGGTTCCTCTGGATTATAATATAATGATTTTGGCAAAGGTGGGAAGGAATCATCAATAAAAAATTCATTGTTCTAAAAAGGAATGAATAGCCCTTTAAAATGTCCTGCATAAGTAATGAAAAGCTTAATTTATACAAATAACAAATATAATTTATAAATATATGAATGCGAATTAACCCAAGTCTAGGGTCATACTCTCCATCTCTTTGTAATTACAGCATTTGTCCAATTGAGCTATCAAGATCATGATAAAACAAAAATCAAAGAGATAACACATAACCACATGAAAACTTTAAACAAAATACAGTGGAATATATTCTGTACACTTCTAAAATTATCGGATCTTGTCTTCTGAGAAAATATATAAATGGAAAGCTTTAATGTCTAATGAGCCACATTTTTTTGTTGAAAATGTCGTAAGTGTCTCCAGGTAAATCCAAGCGGCCTTGGCATGATTTCAAATTTCGTTACCAGGCCAATGCCAAATGGTAATGGTTAGCACTGTTGACGAGATGATAATATGGCAACCACATCAGTAACCAGAATTGAGTTACACCTTGAAAAAAAAAGGGGAAGTCAAATTGAGATATATCTTTGCTTAATAAATAGCACCATCAGCTGAAGGTAGTTAGTTCATGGGTAAAATTCCTACTTGCCCTTGGACCATACACATAGATGGTTAATTTTAGCTTTCAAAAGTTACATTTCTCATCCAAGAATGCCAGAAACAGAATATATTTCAACAAGTACGTTTATTTTTCTGATAAATTGTGCAAGGTAATTTTTCCCATGATATGTTTAAAACATCTCAAAAATGCATAGTTTCTATTTTGAATTTCTAACAAATCAAAATTAAGTTTAAAAATTTAACTTTTGCCTATTACTTTCTAAGGAAACACATTAAGTTCAAATTTTCAAAATCTGAGTTTTTAGCTTAGAATGTGGTAATTTTCAGACAGGTGAAATTCATGAAGTTATTTTTTTTGTTTGCAAGTTGGTTAGATTTCTTCTTGAGAAAGACAATTAGTATGCAAAGCATAAGGGAATAAAATTTTCCCCTTTGTTTTCTCAGAATTAAGTTTTTTTTGGCTTAGTGTTTCACTTATAAGCCAATATTATACTTGAATATTGGAAAGTGTAACAAAATGTTCAAATAATTTACATGAATCAAATATTACTTGAAAGCATTACGTTTTAATTTCTCCGTACGATAAACAAAAAATAAAGTTATAGTTTCATGCTGAGAAAAAAAAATTTATAATGTGGAAGAGTCAACTAACCTGTTTACAAAAAGTAATAATTTCATGCCATTGCAATCTGGCAAAATTTTCCTCAACATTTCTTAGTTCCTCTGTAAGCTCACTTTCACCATGACAGGAAGCAGAATGTGGCTGAGTAGTATCTGGTCTCAATGATATAATGCTTCGTGATGTCTGACACATTTCACACATCACTTTATCAGATGCATTCATAAAAGTGCATGAAGAGCATTCCCAGCTATCACACTGATGATTTGAACGTCTTAGTGTCCTGTTGGATAATTGATAGTGGTTAGAGCTAACTGATTCATACCGTGAGGTACTACAAACCCTGCACTCAGTGAGTGAATGGTGATTACGAAGGGTACAACTAGGACACACCCAGCTCTCATTTGGTTTTAAAGTCTTGAATTGCTTGTTACTAGTGCTATTTAATTTAGAACCACCACAGGCGCAGCAAAATCTCTCATTTGAAGAGTTGATCAAAGTACATTTCACACATGTCCACTGGTCGACGAAAGGAACCCCAAGAAGCTGGCTGAGATGACGTCCAGAATCGACTGAACCACTGCGAGAGAATGATTCACTGTTGCAATTCCTTTGCTCAGAAATTCTATTACAGTTAATTGCAGAAGCAGATGCAGTATCACAACTTTGACAGGTTGTTGCCCACCCTGGATTGAAAGTGAAAGAACAAGCATTGCAAACCCATGTTTCTTCAGTAGCAGACATTCTGGTTAAATCTTCACCACATAAAACATCAGTTTTTGGAGATGACAAATCTGTGCTGTGGCCATTTACAAAAGGCTCTCTTTTCACAGGTACTGGCTGACTAGATGCACTATTTGGAACCTCTGAGAATGACTTGCTTCGCCTGGATAACGGCGGACTTCTATTTTGTATATCTGTTGAATTGTTAAGAGAATTTTTTAACTCAGAAAGATAACCCAAGCTGAAAGCATTGCGTGGTAAAGTAGTTGGAATGTTTGGTTTCTTTGGAGTTTCGCAGATTTCACATCTAGTCAAACTCGGAGAGTTTTCATACGTACATCTCTTGCATGACCAAGGAATTTTGTTTTCAGCATCTGGATCCACAAGCATAACATCATCAGCTGAATGTGCCCCATTGACTGAATTATCTTTATTTTCCACTGGCACTCTAGGAGAAGAGGACCCATCAGAATTATAACGACTCAGTTTTGTTCGGTTTCGCTTTGGTGCCGACCGCTGTCTCTTGGGTGAACGATTATGAGATAACTCTGTTCTTTTTGCTGGCACAGACTGAGAGTTAAGAAAATCAGTCAGATCATTAGGATAAATATAGGTACAATTACTATGCTTTGGTGTTTCGCATATAATGCACTGATTTGTAGAAGATATATTAAGAAACTGGCAATTCTCACAAGACCATTTACTATCAAGCTTTGGTAGATGTCTGGGAGATATGAAATTACTTGCCACAAATGGGTCACAAATATCATTTTCAATCAATGAATTTTGAATACGGGTAAGTTTAGACAAAGCCTTTTGGGGTGAGATTCCATAAGCTCCGAAGTTCCTCAAGTCTTCAAATGTGTCAGGGGTCTTATTTTTCAAGTCATTACGTCTCCGCTTGCAATTGCAAAGAATACAATTATCTGAAGTGGAAGGATTGTAGTTATGACAGTGATGACAAAACCAACGGAAAACATGGTCTGCCTGTTGAGCTGATGCGTTATGACTAGAATGGATATCTACTCCTGAATCAGGTGTGGGAGTAGAAGGTAGATCATAATCCACAGAACTACAGGAATCAGATATGTCTCCTTTGCGAGACGCACAAATAACACATTCTGAACATGTTTCCAAATTTGAGAAAAAACACTGAGAACATTTCCACTTTTGGGTTTTCTTCCGAATACATTTCACAAATGTCTTTTCTAAAAAATTTATTTTCTCTTTCTTTCTTTCGTCAGTAGCTGATAACTTAATATTCAGATCACTAGAACCTTCTTCCTTAATTGAATCTGCAAGGTTCACAAAAAGGTGAGATAAAGCTACTCCAGAAGCTTGATTAATATCAAGCAGTGGCATTCCATGCCAACTAACACTGCGATTTTTGACTGGAACACCACCATGGTCTTCACATGTAGTTGAGACAGCCTTCTTTATTTTTTCTTTTTTAACTCGTAATTTTGCTTTTGGAGAGAACCTAGAAAAATCAAGTACATCTGTAAATACTGTAAAATAATTTAACAAATTAATTAAAATTTTCATCCTCCGTTTTAATTTATATACATATGACCACATGCAGCAAGAAGAATTAAATCAAATAGATAAAACAATATTTTCAAAAATTTAACTTTATTCCAAATTAGATTGTAAAACTTACAAAAAAATCTCTTAACTGTAAAAAAACCTTTGAAACTAATAGAGCATATTTTTGAGTATTAGGTGGTTACACTTATGCACTTTATACAGACCATCTAATCTATGAGTATATGTGTACAAATATAAAAAAACTCAGAACAATGCCCTAAATAAAGTAATTTCAGTATGGCGTAATTAAAATAGCGAAGTCATCATAATAAAGTCCCAGTTCTCTAACTTCAAAAAATTTCAAAAGACTGTGCATTCAAAAATAAACAATTGGATATAATCAAGCTAATTAACTATGCTATTGCCTCAAATTTTTTTTTTCTCATAAATATCAAAAACGTTATCAATAATAGTCATGTTAATAGCAAAAATTATTTTTGTATTAACCGTTGCTGTTTAAATTAATCGATTGTATATTAAAATAAATCACAAGTAACAAAGTAGCCCAGCTAAACAACAAAAGCAGCACGTGATTTAAAATTGTATAAACTTAAACATTACCTTGCCGAACTGAATAAATAAGGGCTGCAATAATGTCGATGCTAGAAAGATATATGTAACATTTAAGCATCAGATTACAATTTAAAGTTGGAGATTAAAGTTACAACAGTAGCATATGCTTTATGTATACCAGATCTTCAAATCAATCAACAATTATCTTACTTTTGAGTAAGTTACGACAAGTTAATGCTTCAGACTAATTACAAAAATATAAAACTGTATTTCCTGCCCTTTGGTTTAAATAAAAAAATGTCATTCAAAGACAAATTCGATTCCAAACAGCAATCAAAACGCGCAACATGTGTATGTACAGTCTGACATAAAAACAGAAATGTAATTAATGTAACAAATAAATTTTATTACCTAAAAAAGCAGAAAGTAGTAAATCGCAACCAAGTAACTCAACACATTGAAAGACTGAAAACAACTTAGCGTCAGTAAATGGGAAATGAGAATCTTGGTTCCGCTTTGGATATTCCGGGATGAACAAGCGCTTTTCTACTTGGCGACACAGCAGAAAGTACGTCATGTGACTATGGTAACCAGCCGACAATATCAAAATTATTGACCTGAAACAAGGCACCTCAAGTTCACGGATAAAACTGTTCGAAACTTACGTGTTTTTTTACAGAAAATACCCTAACACCCGTACCGGAAAGTCAAATGCTTTGCGCGAAGAAACGAGCGCCGTGAGCTAGAAACTTGGTAATCAGGTTTCCGAATATCGGATCACCTTGAATAATTTTAGTGCTATTATAGTTCTAAAACAAGGCGAATTGAAAAGAGTATGATAAATTTAATTCCTGATTTCAAAAGCATATAATTGTTTGGAAACCCCTCGCGTTGTATCACGACATTGGCGGATTTATGATTCTGCCGTCTAGGGGCTCATGGCAACTTTTGCCCCCTCAATATGTTATTTTTTAATTGGTTAGAATTTTCATTTGTTGTTTATTCACTTTTTTTTTCATTGTTGTCTTATGCCTTTGATATTTTCCCAAAAAATTTTGACGCCCTGCCCCCTCTCTTAAATCTGCCACTGGGAATCGACAGTGGTGGATTTATACTTCTGCCCCCTCCCCCTCACACACATGCCACCAACAGACAGCAATGATATTCCCTCGACACACCTCACTTCCCTGTTAAGAGCTAACTACCTCCACACTCGCACCCTTTTACGCTTTCTCCCCATAGGTTTATCAACAGCACAAAATCATTGTATATCAATAGTACTGCCCCAATTTTGTTTAACAGTGGTTTTGGATAAAACCAGAACCAGATCGAAGTATAATATTGTTTATTTTAACATACGAGAACAACTTAGAATAAACTTAGGTAAGCATCTAAATTTTTGCCCACCCTGGTCTATAACCTACCACTGATCCCCGGATGAATTGAACTGGAAGTTCAAAGGTACTTGTTTGAAGCGCTCATCCAAAACTGAAATGGGGGAGGGGGGAATTATGCGCCTCGAAAGTGTCGAAAAGGAATTAGATTCAAAAATATTGTTCCGTATTTAGAATTATTTTAAAAGGTTTCTATCGATCCATGGATTTTGTCTTCAACGTAAACTTTCACATAACATCAAATAAACGCATAATTTGAGCTTCACAACAAAAGTGAGTTTTTTCGGCTTTCGCCCTTCTTATGGAATGCAGCTTTTTTCTTGTCTTCAAAGAAGTACGATATGTCGAGAATTTGCTGTTATTCGCAATTCCCACTCTAAGCTAAGAAAAATGACGGCCTTTTCATGTTTATATTTTGCACATTTTGAAGGCAACATGGATCAAAGTAGAATAACCCACTGCTGAAGAAATTTTCCTAAGTGGATATAATAAGATCAGTAATGATATTTGTGTCGGGGGGGGGAGTGTTTTAGTGTTTTGGATGTTTGTTTTAGCGGTGTAAGGAAAGAGAAACAGGCATAAAATTACGATTCCTTGATTGATTCAAATAGACAGAAAAATTACACGTGTTACCTTTGTGTATAACACTCCTTATTTCACATTTTTTGGTTTTCTGGTTTACTTAATCGTGGAATTGCCCCTGTGTTGTATAAGATTTCTCAAAATTATCCGAACGGGTTTTTAAGGGCCATTCAAAACTAAAAGGAAAATTAAGGCCTTATTAATTACTTTGGGAACACTATTAATTATTTCTGATAGGTAAAAGTTCAAAGATGTGAGGTGTGGTTTCTTGCTATGTCCATCTTTTGCTACATGGGAGCTGTTTATATCGAAATATATAGCAGAGTGGAACTAAAAAAATATTGAGATTCTAATTTTTATCAAATTGATTTCGTCGTGAAGTACGGGAGTAGAAGTCCACGTTGAACACCACCTCCACGCCATCTAACTTAACGACGTCGGTAAGTATCCCTGAGGAATTTCACATCGTGTGAACAGTCCATGTCCATGGGAAGATAAGTGCTCGAGAAGCAAGTGACTTTCAGCTGTCAATTTCAAAAGCACACTATCCGAAAATTTCGTTTCCAAAAGGCCCCAGTAAACCGGTTGGTAGAGCAACGGATTAGCAACCGAAAGGTTGCGATTTCGAAGAATCGAACCAAAGACCGTCGTGAACAAAGGGGCTGATGCACATTAAAACTGTTGTACCTCAAATGTCCCTCCCGTTGGAGTGGTGTGGAGAGTGAGGTGCAAGCTGAGGTGTGACCTCGTCATGTGATCGTGGTTGAAAGTTACGCAGTGTTATCCCCGACTCTTTCCCTTCGGGTTTGATCACGGACTGTTGTCAATAGTGGTGCTCCAGTGCGACGTTAAATAAAATACCAACCTACCTGCCTTCACATCCACAAACCATCAGGGAGATAGGTATTTCAGTTGTCAACACAACTACCTATTAGCCACGGCCCGGGATCAAACCACAGGGAAAAGATCCGAGGACAACACCACGTAATTTTGAACGACGATCTACAAACAATCGGGGAAAAGTAAAAAAGGATCGAAAAAGCCGAACTATCAGTATCGGACTATCAGTGTGTCAAATCCCATTACTGTAGGTGCTATAGATTCGTCAGGAACGTGCACATAACAAACACTTCATTTTATAATAGTAGAGATCAGATTGTCTTACCATGGAGATGCATTTATCACGGCATCCCATCGTTATCGCTTTCGACTACATCGGTATCTTATTAGTATAAGAGGTTCCTGGTTCGAATCCGGGTCCGGGCATGGATGTTTGTAAGCGTATGGTGTAGAGGCGGCTGGTGCACCTTAAAGCTGTCGTGGCCGAAAGTCCTCACGTTGGGTTGGTGAGGAAGTTTGGAGAGGGGGGGTGCCAGTTCAGGTGTTGCTTCGTCATCTGACCGTGGTTCAAAATTACGAGGTGTTGTCCTCGGATCTTTCTCTTAAGGGACTGATCCCGGACCGTCGTCAATAGCCCGTTGTGTAGTTCTAGTACGACGTTAACTAAAATTACCATTACCATTACTTATTAGTATAAGAACGAATTTTCGGAAAAAGGACAGCAGACGAAATCTCGTTAAGTAGTCTGTATCTTTAAAATTGTCATTAATCACAAGAATTTACCTTACCCCATGGGACAATGAATCCGCAAGAGCAACCTACTCGCAACCCTCCGGTTGCTAATCCGATATTCTTCCAACCGGGCACGGTGTTGACATGGGATTGATCCTAGACAATCACCAATATCTCATTAGTTTGCTCCAGTGAGACATTAAATCAACTCCTTTCTTCTCTCACTTGATTCTCAAATTAACGAATTTAGCTTTTCAGCATTAATGAACTGTGGGTAATTGGTAATTTTTAATTAACGTCGTACTAGAGCAGCGCAACGGGTTATTGACGACGGTCAGGGATCAATCGCTCAAGGAAAAGATCCGTGGACAACACCTTGTAATTTTGAACCACGGTCAGATGACGAGCAACACCTGCGCTGGCAGCCCACTCTCCAAACTTCCACACCAACCTAACGTGAGGACTTTCAGCCACGACAGATTTAAGGTACATCAGTCGCCTGTACACCATTCGCTTACAAACATCCATGCCCGGCCCCGGATTCGAACCAGGAACCTTCCGTTCTAGAGGCTAACACCTTAACCACCAGACCGGTTGGTCGGCAAATGAATTGTGAGAAAAATAGTTTGTATCAATGGTACTGGTAATTAATTAACGTCGTATTGAAGCAACAGATTGGGGTATTGGTGACGGTCCGGCATCAATCACCAAGGGGACAATCCGAGAACAACACGTAATTTTGAACCACGGTCAGATGACGAGGTCAACACCTGAGGTAGCACACCACTCTCCAAACTTTCACACCACGCCAACGAGGATATTTGAGGCCACGACAGGTTTAACCGCGGCCTTTTCCTATCAAAGGTAGGAAGTTAATTAACATTACACTGGAGCTATTGTTGACGTTCCGAATAGTTAGATGCCGACCAAACGGTATAGTGGTTAAGGTGTTAGCCTCTAGATCGGAAGGTTCCTGGTTCGAATCCGGGTCCGGGCATGGATGTTTGTAAGCGTATGGTGTAGAGGCGGCTGGTGCACCTTAAATCTGTCGTGGCCGAAAGTCCTCACGTTGGGTTGGCGTGGAAGTTTGGAGAGTGGGGTGCCAGCTCAGGTGTTGCTTCGTCATCTGACCGTGGTTCAAAATTACGAGGTGTTGTCCTCGGATCTTTCCCTTAAGGGACTGATCCCGGACCGTCGTCAATAGCCCGTTGTGTAGCTCTAGTACGACGTTAACTAAAAATTACCATTACCATTACCGAATAGTTAGATATTTAATTAACATCGCGCGCACACGGGCTATTGGCGACGGATTGGGATCAATCCCGAAGGGAAAGACCCAAGGACACCTCGTAATTTTCAGCCACGGAGATCACTTTCCACACCGCGATAATGTGAGCACATTTGAGGCCAAAACAAATTTAACGTGCATCAACCCCGTATAGTTTTCGATGGTCTTTGGCTGGACCGAGTTTCGAACTCGCAACCCTCCGGTTGCTATTACGTTGCTCTTCCAACTGGTCTATACTAGGGCTCTCCTATCAAGGAATTGGTCAGAAGTGTACACAGCGTAGTGATCCAAGTGGAAAGTCAGTGGATCTATAATAAGTCCTGGAAGAATAAAAATAACTGGGTCCTAGAGACTCAATGTTGTGTTGCTCCAGCGCGACGTTAATTAAACAACCCCCTAAAGATTCAATGAACTAAAACTTCGTATGGAGTGCAAAATTAAGAACACAAAATGGTTTACCATGGGTTTTAAGCTCGTCATCTGACCGTGGTTCAAAATTACGTGTTGTCCTCGAATTTTTTTCTTCGTGTTTCGTAATGTTGCTCTAGTACGACGTTAATTAAAATTACCTTGCCGTACCGTTCGGGTTTAAAACCCGGACCATCGCCAATAGCCCGTTGTGTTATTGTGTAAATACGACGTTAATTAAATACCTACCTATTATGAGTTTTAAGAACTCAATATTTTAACATACAATATGAATCCTGATACTATAATAGCTGAACTATGCCCAGCAAAAAGTTCAAAAATCACAGACAGAAGTGAAAAAAGAATACAATGGTTGTTTTGACTGCAATCAGTGCACACAGCAACTCGGTCAAAAACAGTAAAATCAGAAAATAATTATTTTAGAAAATGGCATAAACCCAAAAGAAATCATATAATGCAATATACATTCAATAAATTTTTTAATAAAAAATAGTAACTGGTAATTTTTTTTTAACGTCGTACTAGAGCAACACAATGGGCTATTGACGTCCGGTGCGGGATCAATCCCTTAAGAGAAAGATCAAAATTAAAAATGGATACTTAGAATAAGATAGAAGCTTGTGCCACAACTAGTGTTGGGTAATTTATTCAGGGGATACGGAAATGGAACTAAGATCGTAAAACTAATTAACAAAGATTTTTCAATTTTTTTTTCTTTCCTTCGCTGAAATCGTATGAGCGCAGGAAATGGAATCTGTTGATTTCTCGAACGGTATAGATTGGCGTGCCGTCACAATCTCATGCGAAAGTACAAAAGGTAATTGGTAATTATTAGTTAACGTCGTGTTAGAGCAAAACAACGGGCTATTGACGACGGTCCGGGATCAATCCCTTAAGAGAAAGATCATTGGACAAGACCTCGTAATTTTGAACCACGATCAGATGACGAATCAACACCTGAACTGGCAACCCATTCTCCAAACTTCCACACCAACCCAACGGGAGGACTTTCGGCCACGACAGATTTAAGGTGCACCAGCTGCCTCTACATTATTCAATTACAAACATCCACGCCCGGACCCGGATTCGAACCAGGAACCTTCCGATCTAGAGGCTAACACGTTAACCACTATACCGGTTGATCGGCCCCCACTCTCCAAACTTCCACACCAACCCAACGTGAGACTTTCGGCCACAACAGATTAAGGTGCACCAGCCGCCTCTACACCATACATTTATAAACATCCATGCCCGGACTCGGATTCCAACCAGGAACCTTCCGATTTCGAGGCTACGAAAGTATAAAAGATATTCAATTAAAAAATTATTTATTTGAAGAAAATCATGTTTAGTTACTGTTCTTGTGTGAAATGTTCCGCAGATTTCAAATCCGTTGAAATTTTTACTCTATCTTGAACGATCTAGATGATAGGAAAAAAAAAAGGAAAAAAAGACATATAACTGAAGTTAAAACTTTATTTGTTTCTTTAGTCTGCTGCTGACAAATCGTTCCTCCGTAAAATCAAACGGAAGAGGAAAAAATAAATTTAGAGCCTGTGATCTTTTATGCTGTTTCCATTCCAAAGAATACAATAATTAAATTCCATTAAATTGTTTTGTTCTTCGGCTGAAAGCGTTCAAACGGAAACAAGGAAAAATAAATTAATAATCTGTGATCTTTTATGCAGTTGCCATTCTGATTAAAACAATAACAGTTAAATATGTCCTTAAATTAATTTTAAAATCTTCTAGATTGAATTTTAAAATTCGGTGCGACACAAATATTGCAAAAAATTCGGACTACCTGTGTGCCAAATCTCATTACTGTAAGTGCCATAGATTCGTCAGGAGAGTTCACACAAACAAACACTTCCTTTTATAATAGTAGAGATTGATAAAATTTGCATAAGGGGCCGTCTTCATATTAAATTGAGCACCAACTTCATAATATCCAATAAGAATCCCCTATTTCGACACATAATTTCAAATCTATATTAAAAATTTACTTCAGATACCGAATTTCATGTCGTTAGTTATTACATTTCGTAGCTATGAGGGCAGAAAGATTAAAGCTCCTAATATTAAATCCGTTTCTTATACTTATATGAATATATTCTTCAATAATTTTTCTACAGTGCTGATATTTTGTACCATGTTACTGTTGAACAACTCAAACACAATCCACCTAGTATTGTATTTTAAAAATAGAGTTTAGTATGCAATAATAATTATTAAATTAATGTTTGAAAATAATAATGAATTGTAAACTTATTATATTTTTATGGGAATCGATTCAAATGGACTTGTATGGCCATGCAATTTTTTAGCTCTTTCCGATAATAAGTTTTTGAGCAACATTAAATGTTCCCAATTATTGCGATAAGGAGAAACCAAAAGTTTATAAAACGTTTGACAAATTTCGGATAATAACAGTTTTCAGATCGCTTGTACTTGCATACTAAATATAATAATGTAATTCTCAAATCTTTTCCCACTGGCATCATAAATATAATAATTCTCGGATTGCTGAAAAATAAAATTGGAATGGTGTTCAAATTTAAACTTCGAGTAGCGATAACTATAATTAATCTGGATCTACGAATAGTGTCTTTCTACGTGGAGATTATCCGTTAAATTGAAACTATCCTTAACATTGAATATCTCGGTACATATTTTTGGTAAAGTCATGAAAATTTATAAATAGACTAATTTAACGATGCAGAATCTGATTATGACATCAAAACAAGGTGCTTCTATTAAAAATTTGGATGTTTGTGCAAAATTTTATGTGAAGACGTCCCCTGATGCACATTTTTTGGGTTCGAATTTGTAGAGGAAAATTATTTCCTATTGGGGGGGGGGAATGATACTTTTGAATTTGCTCAAGAATGAATAGTGCTCGAAGTAAATGAGGTTTTTTTTCTTTTTCCCGCGACTGTATGTGGAACATTTTTCAAAGTTCAGGAAAGTTTTCCTTGTAGGGGAGGTCTATATTTTAATATATTCACAAGCTGTTTTTCAAATCATGGGCATCATGCTCCAAATTATGTCAACTAATGGAAATTTTAAAAATATTGAAGTCATTGACAAATACAGTAACTTTTCATCTTACAACACCTTGATATATCTTTATTTGACTAAATTGTTCATTTCGATTTTTTTGCATGTATTTTAAGCTTGTTAACAGTAGAGAAAATCTTAATTTATTTTTTTAATTAAAAGTTCAACTGTTACATATTTCAACCAGTCATTTTAGCAATTTTGTGTGGGCCCTTATGTCACAGTGTGAAGTTTCATGGGGCATTTGCAGATATAGTCAAGTGAAGGGGTGAGCTTTTTCATTGGTCAGACACAAAGAAACGGAGATAGAAAAATCATAAGTGATTTACCATAAAAAAATAATTTACATGTGTGATATCTGGCAGCTGTTGGCGATAATTTTAGGAGAGTTCTTGACAACCCGCCTCCTGCATGGAAGGGTTGCTATAGAGAAAATTGCATTGGGATATTTGCCTCGGCTAAGAGAGGCTGTTTTGTTTTTGAGTTGTGATGTACAGCACTGGATGAATTATTTGTCTTCTTGTGTGCTCTTTTTATAGTCAAATTAAATTGTTAATTTTACAATCTCGTGTTTGGTTATTGAAGGAGAAGAACATCACAACATAACTTTAATAAAACTTGCATATCCTATAGTGCTATTTTTCTCTAAGTAAAAGTTTCTTGGCTCTTGTAATACCAGATTTTTCTGTATATTGCACTTTTTTGTTACTCTAGATGCTTGATGTATGAGGCATATATATTTCTTGACAGAAAAATAAGCCGCATCAATATATTAATCAGTCACCCAAGTTATGGTCATTTTGAGTAGAAAAGTGGTCATTGATGGTCTCTGAATGAAGATAAATTTAGCATTGTGGCAACAGTAAAAAATTTATATATTTTCAAAAAGTGTAACATTTAATAAAGGTGGTTGTGAGCCCATGTAAGAAATCTGAGAATTTTGTTTTCATTTTTAATTACACATGCAAAAACTGAACCATGATATGAAATGTGATAAAAAAATGAATTTGGAATTCAGAAAAACAAAAGTCTGAATGAAAAAAAAAAAGAATTCATTGCTGTTCTTTGTATTGTCTAGTTTTATAATGCTGTTCTTATGGCTGTTGAGACCCTTGTCACTAGAAGGGATAAGAAAATTGTTTTATTTATCGACTCAACCGCAGCAATTCAGGCTCTTACTGATAGAAACCACACGTATTCAATGGCTGAGGCACATTGCAAAGAAACTATCAGTCACCTCATTGAGGGTGGTGGTGAGATTGCTCTCCAGTGGATTCCTAGTCACTGTGATAAAGGTTAATGAGGAAGCTGACGGATTGGCTAAATCAGCCCTCTCCCTGCCCCAACCTTCTCCCTTTGCGGAACTGCAAGATTTGCATAAAATCTCAATTCAAGAAACAAAGAAAACTGCAGTATCGGAGGGATATCCAGAGAAGCAGTTGGGATTGCCTGCTGAGTAATAAGGGAAGAATCTTTACTGATCTACCAAGAAGGATGGGAGTGGTCTTTTTCCACTTGTTAACCGGCCATGACTATCTTCAATGGCATCTACATAGGATTGGTGTGGTTAGCTCCCCGATCTGTCTGCTTTGTTGCGATGGTCCTATAAACAGACATCACCTTGCGGAGTTCTCTAATTTACAGGACATTGACATCAGGGATACTTCTCCCCAAGGACTTTCTTCGCTCTATTGGACGGCAAGACAGCGTATGGCCAAAAAACCTTGAGCTAGGCGTAAAATATAAAAAAAATTCTAACGAAATTTATAATTTTTTGAAAAAACGTTTGTCTCCATTTGTTAAATTGATTAGCTCATCTACAATGATTTAATGCAGTTGAATAGAACTGATATTCTGATCATCCCAACAGTGAATACACTGAGCCTTCGTCTCGATGATAAATTAGACTCGAATCACCATGATATACGTCCCGGCAATGGTCATACAGAGAGGTTTCACTGGCGTTGCTCGGGTTTCAAATATGACCACAACATTTCCCTGTGTTAACTCAAATACACAAACCCTGCAGAATGTGATTGTGTTTCCTTTTCCATGTACCTTTATGGCAGAAAAACAAACTTTAGATTTTAAAATTGGGGCTTTGAGGGGCATTTTTAGGACTACCTCAATGCAAATTTTCATGGCCACAGATTTTTCTGAACACGAAATAAAAAGCCTGTTTTCTGCAGTGTTCTAAAGTATAAGTGTACCAAATTTCCAAATTTGGTGTGGACTGGTCATACGGTGTAGATTGTATAGAGAATACACACACATCCTTATATATATAGATTTTGGCCAGGTTTGATTATACTCAGTAGAAAATCAACTTTACAACTTTGGTTTTTATTCTTGATAGTGGAACAGTAGAGCCACAGTGCATTGTTTGTCAATTCAGTACAAATTAAGCAATTGAATTTGATTAAAGAATAAAATTTTGTAAACAAATAAAAAAAAAAGAACTTTTGATATAAAAATATTACAAACTTTATCACTTTTCATTTATTTTACTACTCCCCCCCCCTTCAGTAATCCTCCTCTTCTTCATAATAGATTAATGAATTCATGGATAAAAAGAGTTAAGAGCTCTGCTCTTCAAAATATTAGTGTCACTTTTTAAAAAATTGGTATTGGGTCATACTATGATCACTTCTATCACTTAATATGAGTTGAGTTAAAATTAGATATATGCTTGCATTAGCAAAAGGAGGTTCATTTAAAAATCAATCTGTAGGCTATTAAAACAATATTTTGCATTAGTGAAATGAGGCAAGGAAACATTAAAATTTTAAAGATCTGAATCAAAATGCTGAGGGAATAAGATCTGACTGCTGGAGTAATTCTATGAAACAAGGTATCAAATTTCAAATACTGGAAAGTTTAATATAAAAAAAAAGCATAAGAAATTGCAAGTATTTTTATCAGTACCCATTACTTCAGCAGAAAAACAATGATTTTTTTGTTTAACTAACTTGATTCTCAAAATTGGTAAGTTCTATAACATCAAAAAAATCTGGTTATTAAATTTTCCACTATCTTTGTGGTCTGTCATTAGTTACTTAACCAGAGTAGAAAAAACACATCCTTTTACAAAGAATGCTAATAATGCCCAATATATGTAAATTCTAGAAATTAAAGGCAAAACTCATCCTTTCCTAACAAGATGTAAATCGAAATTCACAACTAAGTTGTCATTTATTGGCCATTTGGTGAAACTAGAAACTATGATGAGAAATTAAATACACTGAAAAAAAAAAAAAAACCTAAAACAATTAAAAATGTGAAAAGAATTCACAAAAAAATGTAAACATTGGTAAGAGCATTTTTAAAGGATGTCAAGTGGATTCAAATTACTTTTTTTCATTTACATTCCCAAACATTCAAACATTCTTTTATGTTAAACAAATACAAATTTAGAATAACTAGAGTAATAAAAAAATGTAGGAGTGGAACTGATAGTGGAAAATGTTTGAAATCAACCACCACCATACAAACAATAACTGTAGATCGAAAGAGTTAAAATTCAATGCATGGACCATCTTTATTTTCCAAAACAATCCTCTAAATTTGTCTAACATTCTCTATCCATATGCCAGAATTTGGCACAAAAAAAATGGTGAAAATTTATTTGCAATGGGATTTTTCTAAACAAACCATTTTTCTTTCTTGGAGAAACAAATGATAAAATATATTTTCGGATTGCAGTAAAAAAAGGGAAATCATAAAAGAGAGAGAGACAACAAAGAAATTTATTCAAGCTAAAAGAACTAACGAATGGAAATATTGAATGATCATTCTCAAAAATATTTTGTAAAATAACATAGAAACACACAACAAAATTCGAGAACATAAACAAAATTAGAATTAGCGAATAAACGATGAACTCACCGTTTGGGATCATCAGCTGTTACAGAGTTCACCGTTCTATCAGGAGTTGGTGCACAAACAATGTATGATAATTCAATCTCTTCAACTTCCTTCTTCGGAGGACGAGATGCCTGACCATTTTTCTTAGAATGTGAAGATCCGTTTACTTTGCTCTGATGAGGCACAATATCCGATGGTAGCTTCGGAGAATCGTTTGCTCTCCGACGATCTCCGCAAACTAAACACGATCCGCGTTCTGTTGGATTGATGGATGTACAATTCCTGCAGTGCCATTGCAATACGGAAGCATTAGATCCCATACTTTTTAATTACAAAATTACATTTTTGAGAACATGATTGAGAACACTTCGATCCTCACATTGTCGAAAAATTTATTTCAGAATATTCACGATTAAACAGCCTATCATGGTAATGTTGACAAAAGTTCAGCACGTTCCTCGCTCCCTCCATCTTTGTGATCGTGAGAGAAGAGAAAAAAAAAGCGAAACTAAACAACGGGGGATTAAAAATATCAATTTCTGGAAAAGAAAATTCCTGATTCGAAGCTTCTATCAAATATGAAACAATATTACCTTTGTTGATTTTGATGATGGAAAAATATGCGCAAATGGTTTTACAAAGCTATTTTCAAAATTTCTTTTTTAAGTTGTTCAAGGTATAAAGTTCAAACACATAAAAATTCGAAAAGTGGGATAAAAAAACTTTTAATGTTACGAATAAATATTTTATATTTCTTTGAGAAATTCCTTGTTTCGTGAATTTTTAAAAAGATCATAAGGTTTCTTTCAAGTTTGCTTTCAACATTCCGAAAATAATTTTTAAGGGAATTTGTTTCTTCCGCAATTTCTTGGCTTATTTTTCCTTTTATTTGAAAGAACATTTACATTTGCTTTTGCTGTTTCACTATAAAAGAAACGAGACAAAACAGAATTTTTTAATTATAGTTTTGCATTTGTTTTTGTAAAATGTCACACATGACAAAGTAATTTTGAGGGCAATGACTCGATTTTGTTCAAGAACGAAAACCTTGAGTTTATTTTAGTAATAGTTAATACATTCAAATATTTCAGATACATAGAGGGGGCCAGGGGGGTGAATATAGAATCACTAGTGTCCAAGTGGCAAACTACTAAATTTGAGCACAATTTTAAGCTCATGGCGCCATCTATTATTGAAAATGTGCGGCTCGATTTTGGACACCATGGCTGCATGGATTTGAGTTAACTTTGAAAGGGTGTCCAAGGTTTTTCAGATGAGAATACTGACGTTGTAATACACCACCACGGGATTACGATTTTATTCGAGGAGGAGGGGGGGGGGAGTTTAGTTAAAAGGTCGTTTCTCGATTGATTTGGGAATCTTTTGTGGTCTCCATATGATACGACAAATCAATTTTCTGTGAATTAGGGAATCACACGAAACCGTATTCATCATATTTATCACTTTAATGAATTAGATAGCACGTTTTGCCAATTTGTTTTACTAGCAACCATGCACTAGTCGGTTAAATTACAGCGAACAACAACGCAACAAAAATCTGGATTACTGGAAAACTATATATACTGGATTATGGAATAGCTATATATCTATCTCACTCAGAGGCGGATAAAGCGGTACGCGGACTAAGCGGCCGCGTAGGGCCCCGGAATACAAAAGGGCCCGAGGTCTTAAAATGTCTTTTCATTAGGGCTCGAGGAAAGTTGTGACAGGGTCTTTACAATGTGCGTCTTAAAGTGCAGTGAAAAGAGTTTCTAATACAAGATGGTAAGCAAGAGCAGATGCTGTACCTTCTTTACTATTGTAAAAGTAAGTGTTTGTCTGTATGTATCTCTGTGATCAGTGTCCTGCAGAATCTATGGCACCTACAATAATGAAATTTGGCACACAGGTAGTCCACATTTTTCGATATTTTTTTTTCGCGCCTGAATTTTTAATTTAGTCTTGAACCTTTTAAAATTAATTTATTCGCATTTAATATTATTATTGTTTTTCTTAGAATAGCAACAGTATAAAGAGATGACAGATTCTAAATTTATTTTTCCCCTTTCCGTTTCATTTTCCGAGCAAAGATTTCAGCGGACGAACAAAACAAATAAACAGTTTTAAGTGGAGTTACGTAGTACTTTTTTCTATCTCCTAGATCGTTGAAGATAGAGTACAAATTTCACGGATTTCAAATATGCGGAAAATTGTACATCAGATCAATACGTAAAGATATGATATTCTTTAAAAAAATAATTTTCAAATTGTAACTTTTATATTTTTTTCAATACGAATTTCGCCGCCGCGAAGAATTTTACCTTCGTTTGATTCGAGATTCGATTTCAACAGAAATCAAGAAGATTCTTGTCCTGCGCTCAAACGATTCGAGCGAAGGGATTGTAGGATTGTATATGGTTTTGTGGCATTGAGTCCTCTTGGGACATATTATACCAAACTCAAGATAAAAAATCATATACATAATATAGTAATAAATGAAATGAGTCATGGCATAATAAAATGAATACTATATAAAATTATATATGATGTATGAACCCAATGTATTGTAAAAAGCTAAATATATTTGGATGAGGATTCTCTCCAACCATGTCTTCTAAAACCAAGGTATAAGAATTAAAATGTTTAAGTCGTTGACTATTAAAATGAGAACATTTTAAATGTGTTTTACCGTTTGTGGGCAAGTACAGTAATTGCAAATAGGATGATCTTCTCCGAGGAGGAGATGTCTATGTGTTATCCGAGTATGTCCAATACGGAGACGTGTTATTATTACCTGCTGTCTTCTTAAAGGTAGCGATTTCCATGGAGTAATATTTGGTTTAATAGCATGGAGTCTGTTCTCCGTTTGTTCATTCCATTCGTTCTGCCATTTCTCTTCTAAAAATTTGTAAATCCAAGATTTTGAGTCACGATAAGGAATGGAATGATTAATATTATTTACGGCCTATTTTGCGGCTTTGTCAACTATTTCATTTCCTGATACCCCAACATGAGATGGGATCCAACAATATACCAAGTTGAAGTTTTTTGACGAAAGATGATAAATTATTTTCAGTGACTCCAAAACAATGGGATGACTGCCATGATCAGGATGTTTCAATGACTGTAAAACACTTAATGAATCTGTGAAAATGATACATTTTTTAAGGCAATGATCAGATATATTTTCTAATGTTTTACAGATGGCCATTATTTCAGCTGAAAAAACAGAACATGAACAGTGAAGTTTAAAACTGTGAAGAGAGTCATTAATAATGAACGCAGCTTCAACATAGTTTGCCCTTTTAGATCCGTCCGTGCAAACCTGTATAAAATGTGAGTATTTTTCTATGTGCTTTTGAAAGAGTTGTTTGTATACAACATCAGATGTATCTGCTTTATAGAAATTTTGGAATGGGTTTTGAAAATGAAAATCATGATTAAACCAAGGAGAGAAAGCATACAGTTTTTTCTGGATGACGTCAAGTGAAGAAATTTCGGATCCGTTCAATACATCCAGCATTCTTAAGTAAAATGTAGGGATGAAAGATGTTTTAGCTTGATAAAGGCGTTTTAAATAAGGGCTGTGATTAATGGTATGGAATTGGTGATGGGGTTGAGGTTATTCTAAAATAATATTCCAGGGACAACAACTGTCGTCTTAATTCCAGGGAAGGTTCAAAAGAATCTACATACAAGCTGCTTACGTGTGAAGTTCTGAAGACACCAGAACATAAACGTAAAGCTGTGTGGTGGATAGTGTTCAAAATTTGAAGTGCAGATTTTCTGGCTGAACCATACACCACGCAACCGTAATCCAATTTTGATCGTAATAGGGTTCTATATATTTTTAGAAGACAAGTACGATCCGACCCCCATGATAATTTCGATAAAACTCGTAAGATGTTAAGAGCTTTTTCGCAACGTTTGCGTAGATTTAAAATATGCGGTTGAACTTCTTGTCAAATGTAATACCTAAAAATTTCACACTGTTCACAACATTGATTAAAATTTCTATGAAGAATATTTCAGGGTCAAGGTGAAGATTTCGTTTTTTGCAGAAATAAACACATGCAGTTTTCGAAGGTGAAAAACTGAAACCATTTTCATTTGTCCAATTAGTTATTTTGTTAACGGCTTGTTGAAGTTGTCTCTTTATCAAACGAATGTCTTTTGCTGATCATGAAATTTGCAGATCGTCAACGTAAATAAGACCTTTAACTGATAGAGGCAATTGAGAAACAATATTGTTAGTTTTTTAAATAAATAAAGTTACGCTTAAAACACTGCCCTGTGGTAGAGTGCCTATATAATAAGAGTGGCGACAAGGGACCAAATTTGGCCCAATGCACATGCGCGGCAGCCATTTTTCTACCTGAATCGGTTGCTGGGCGAATATGTTACTTCCATCGGTTTCCCACATTTCCTCCTCTCTCTTTCTTTTGGCGATAGTGTTTATGTCCCGTAAATTTTATGCTCACGACTTATTGAACTTGTTTTCGTGAATATTAACAAGAAAATGAATAAAGTTAAGCTTATAACTTCAGTGTTAAATAAAGTAAGATCTGATGTGTTGTCTCTCTCAGGCACAAGTTTTTTCTTTAAATTCTTTCCATGCTGTGTGATCGAAGTTTACGCATTAATTTTATAACATTAAATAAAAAATAGATTTGAAATGTCCTACTGTTAATGGATAGTTCCTTAAAATAAAACTTTCTTTCAACCAACTGTTCAACACGTGTAGTTTTTTTTTAGTGTGTGATTAATCCTTTCCTTACATTAACCGAACCAGAAAAGATACTGAACATTTTTATTTGACCTTTTTAATGCATGACACAAAATTTTAACCCACTTAAATTTAATTTTAAGTTTTATCCATTTATACAAGTCAAAAGACATGTAATTTCAAAAATAGTCAACACCATCAGTACACATTTGTTAAAACATCTACCACATTTTCATATGAAAAATAGAATTAACAGATTGAAACTAAATTATGAGCAAATATTGGCCTAAACATACAAGAATAATCTCAAGATAAAAAATAGTTAACAGCATTTGTACGCATTTATATCAAAAATTCACAGATAAATATTGATGTGGTGGTTTTGTTCCGAGATCTAGCAGCAAAATAAAGATGAAAGTTTGCATCAAAAAACACTTTTATATAAACATTTCTTTTATTCTTTTTATATAAAGCATTGCTACAATTTACTCTCTGCTTTTCTGATGATTCAATTCGGCATAGGTTATTGTAAACCTTTTATAAGGAAACAGCTAAAAAAAAAACAATGCATTATCATAAGTTTAAAACTTGCTAACTGCCTTTGGCGCGATGTTTACATCGCCAAAGTAGCGGGAAACAGCATGTTGTTCAAAAAACGCTATTTATTTAAAAAGCCTTCAAATTTACACTGACAAAACACTAAAATAATGATAAATAAACATTCTAGAACACGAAAAGGAACACGAATAAGCTATATTTTCTTTTTAATTTAATGTACACACGTTTTTCTCGAACACACAAAAAGTTCCCATGTTAAGTCTACGGGAGCTCGGAAAATACCGCTTCGGGCGGTAGAAAAGGTCTCTAAGCCAATCAGAAAGTGTTTCCCGTATGTCGCCACTCTTATTATATAGGCACTCTACCCTGTGGCACTCCATCCTCTTGAATAAAAACATCCGAGAATATCGATCCAATCCTTACTTTAAAATATCTTTTTTCTAAAATTTTTGAATAAAAATAGGCAGATTTCCTCTTATATTAATGTTAAAAATGTCCTTTAAAATGCCATGTCTCCATGTTCGGTCGTAGGCTTTTTTGATATCGAAAAAAATCGAGAGGAGATGCTTATTTTGGACAAATGCATTTCTTATTTCCGTCTCGAGAGCGACTATATTGTCAATAGTGGATCTATTTTTTCTTAAACCACTTTGGAGTGGAGAGAGACATTTATCTTTTTCTAAAATATAAATTAACCTCGCGTTGACCATCTTTCCTAAAATTTTGCATAGGCAGCTTGTAAAGGCTATTGGACGGTAGTTCGAAGGATTCTTATGGTCTTTATTTGGTTTCAGAATGGGTATTATATTAGCATACCTCCATGACTGCGGAAGAGTGTGTTCGTTCCAAATTCTGTTGTAAAATTTCAAGCGAAGGGGAGCAAAACAAATTTAAATTTTTTAACTGGCATTGTTTAGTTCTGTTTTGTAAAATCGGGATTATTAAAGATAGATTGAAACTTGCAACGAATTTGAAATCTGCGGAAAATTTTACACCAGATAGATACTACCCTATACGTTCGATTTTCTTTCAATAGATAATTTTTCAATTGTAACTTTTTTATTTTTTAAATACGATATGAGCGCATCAGACAATGACGTCACGACTTTTACGTACTTTGGAATCGTCTTCGCGATTGTTTTTGGTAGGTATTTAATTAACGTCGCACCTGACCAACACAGTGGGCTATAGCGATCGTATTTGGAATTGTGTAGCAATCACTGGGGTTGGCGAGCGTTTTTGTTTTTTATTTCTTATGATAATGATATTTGGCACACAGGTAGTTTTTTTTAAGCCTAAAATTTTGTGAATTTGTGTCCTGTCCGAATTTTCAAATTTAATCTAGAACCTTTTTAAATGAATTTTTAGTTTTTTTTTTTTTCACTTGAATCAACGTTTTCGATCTTTTTAGAATTGTTACGTGCCGAATTTTCAAATTTAATCTAGAACCTTTTTAAATGAATTTATTAGTTTTTTTTTTCACTTGAATCAACGTTTTCGATCTTTTTAGAATTGTTACGTGCAACGCCGTGCTGGCCACGTAGTGTCTTTATCTTTAAAACTTGGTTTCACCCATATAAGAGACTTAACTAAAATTTGTAATTTAGAAGAAAAAAAAGTTGGCATAGTGGAGGCGACTTTACTTCTGAAGAAAATGAACAAATATGAAACCGCCCTAATGACAGTTATTTGGAATAATATTTTACAAAGAATATATGCTACTAGTAAATCAGTGGAATGCGAAACTATATATATTGGAAGGATATATCCTAATGATGTCATTTGAAAATTTTATCAGTAGTTTCAGTTAAGAATTTGAATAAGTTGAAAGAGGCAACTGATTTATCAGGCGTATCATTTAATGTGGAAGAAGGACAAACACGTAGACAGCAAAAGAGAAAAATGTTTGTTTTTTTTGACGAAAACAAAGAAGTCGGACACATGATTTTGCAATAAGAAAATTTCACAGTCAATGCATTTTTCTCATATTACACCAAAGCAGAATTTAAAAAAGAACACGCTAAAAAGGTTGAAGGATATTTACAAAAATGACTTTGATGTTAGTACTTTTGAAGATGAATTTAGGAATGTTTTAATATTTCTAAAAGAAAACAAAGGGATTATAAAATCCACACCAAACATCTATCGAGCCGCCAAAGAAATGTCTTTACATTTCCGAATGTTGAAATATTACTGAAATTTCTTTTAACAATTCCCTTATCCAATTCGTCAGGAGAAAAATCATTTTCTTTTTTAAATCGTGTAAAAAATTACTTAAGTAGTACTATGGGAGAAGAAAGATTAATTAATCTAACCATTCTGAATATAGGGCAAACATTTAGACCGTATTGACACTGCCAAGATAATTGACGAATTTGCAATAAAGCAAGATGGAAATTCATGAAAAAAAAAAAAATTTTAAATAAATTTATACAATGTGTTATGGTATGAAATTTTTGACTACCTTTCTTTTGTTAACATGAGTTTGAGTGCCCCGAAAATTTTACCACTTTTGGCCCACACTTGACTTGATCCGTAACTGATCTCACTGGATGTGTTTGAGATCTTCGCTACTGAACAACTAGACCATGAAAATGAACACCTTTTGAATAAATATAATGGAGAATTGTTCCTGTGTAGGCATTTCTATGGCAATGATTTTTCTTTCTACTCTCCGAAATTCAGACCCCACCCACAGTCTGTCCTTTAACCTGCGTATCGGTTACAAATCCTCCTTGATTTACTGTATAATGAAAACAACCCAATATACAGTAGGGCGTATCGAAAAAAATCGAAATTTCTTAGATCTTTTTGCGGTAGTGCGGAAAAGTTGTGTAATCCCATCATTAAAAAGCATGCGGAATCTTAAAACTGTGAGTTGATTTCTTATGTTGCCTCAGTGGGCCGAAAGTTCCAAAATTTGGACTAAAAATGATTAAATTATGCAAGTTAATAAATAATCACAGATTTCGTTGATCGATTTGGGGTAGCGCTTAAAAGCTACTATTTTTAACAACAACAACTAAAATTTTGTTTAGAATTATAGGTTAATATCTTCTGCCGCCACATGGGGATCGAATTTGGAAATTTTGACGCATTTTGGTACTTTTCTGTACAGTTGTTTACTGCTTGTACAATGCACAATCGAGACAGACTGGGTTTGGCGCTCTGCCAAAAACGAAAAATGCGTTAGAATGAATCTAGCCTTGATATATCTAATAGTATTACAAATACGTAACAAGTGCTTTATTGGATGATTTTAACAACCTTATTGTTTTCGGGTGTGATGGCACCCGATGTAGTGAACACAGGAGTGTTTAATGGTATTATTCGCAGGCTTGAATTGAAACCTCTGAGACCAGTTCAATGGATTATCTGATTACTTCATTTCAATGAGTTGCTATTACGACACCTATTTGAATCTATAGATGGTAAGTCATCATGCCCCACATCTTACACCGGAGACATTGGACAAAACCTCAAAGGATGCGAAAAGCTTTCAACTGTTGCTTTTAATAGTATTGAATGCGACTTGCCAGACATTGATCCGACCACCCTCAGTTTAAATCAAAAATACTTAGTGCACCGCCATTAGTTCTGGCGTTTGTTGTTCAGATCTAGATAACCGGGAACGTTGAATTTGGACCGCTGGCTAACAATTGCCAATCGAATACTGAGGTTATATACAGGGTGTTTCAGTGAACCGTTTCAGAACTTCTAAGAGGGGTAGGGTACATCCTGACGAACCAAAATCATATACCAAAGGGCAGTCAGAAATGCTTTCCTGACGCGGTAGATGGCGTTGTGCGAAAATCCCGAGCTTTCGTGTAGGGAATCTTCATTTCGCACAAGAACGCCAAGTTAGTAGGATGGATGATTACACGATCGCAGAGTTAGCCGATATGCATTTGGCGTACGGGGCTGCAAATTGTAGTGGGCCAGCCACACAGCGTTTGTACGCGGAACGATATCCGACGAGGCGTATCCCCAGTCATAATTTCTTTGCAAGACTGCACCAGAGGTTAGCTGAGACAGGTTCATTAGAAAGAGCTGACAGGGACAGGGTAAGAACAGCACGGACTGCATATGTCGAACAGAATGTGCTGCAGCATGTACAGGGGAATCCAAGAACGAGTACACGAAGTGTAGCAAACGCAGTCGGGGTTTCCCATTGCAGCGTCTGGAGGATTCTCCGAGAAGAAGACATGCATCCGTTTCACGTGCAGCGTGTCCAGACACAGCAACCGGAGGATTATGCACCTCGTATTGCTTTCGCACAGTGGTACATTGGAAAATGTGCTACAAATCCCCCTTTTCCTGCTGAAGTGTTGTTTTCCGATGAGGCATCCTTCACAGGGGAAGGAATTTTCAACACGCATAACGACCATATCTGGGCGGTCGAGAACCCGCATGCAATACGACGTCGTGCAGCACAGATTCGATTTTCGGTCAATGTATGGGCCGGTATTATGGGAGATCACCTCATCGGACCTTACCTGTTACCGTCTCGTCTAACCGGACCTAACTACTTGCTCTTTCTGCAGCAAGTATTGCCACAACTTTTGAGAGATGAACAGATTTCTGCATCGACGCAACAGACAATGTGGTTCCAACACGATGGAGCCCCTGCCCATTATAGAGGAGATGTTCGTAACTACCTGGATGTCACATTTGGTCAGCAGTGGATCGGACGTGGTGGTCCCAAGCGTTGGCCTGCTTGGTCACCCGACCTATCATGTCTTGATTTTTATTTCTGGGGTAATCTGAAATCGCTAGTTTATGACACCCCTGTTGACAATGTTGAGGAGCTGGTTGCAAGAATTGCAGTAGCTGCCGGAGAAATTCGAGATATGCCTGGAGTATTCCAGAATGTTCGGATGTCCATGCGTCGGATATATCAGGCGTGCATTGTAGCCCGTGGAAGAAACTTCGAACGCTTACTTTAATCCATGTACCTTTTGCTTCTTTTCATGTATTATTAAAACGATTTCTCACTTACGGTCTCTTTTCTTTACGTTGCTTCTGTGTACAACACCGCTTCAGGAAAGCATTTCCGACCCCACATTGCTATATGATTTCGAGTTGTCAGGATGTACCCTACCCCTCTTAGAAGTTCTGAAACGGTTCACTGAAACACCCTGTATAAACCAACATGTCTCACACGTCTGTAAACGGTTTGCCATGAAATTGTCGTACCCGTGACTGTAGATAGCTGACGAGAAAGGTCGGATGCTGTGCTCCGTCTGCTTCTTTTTGCAGTTACTGCCGAATACCGGTCGTCATTTGGCGTTGTAACTCGGGGGTAACCTGTACTGTAACGTCTAATGACATTTCCATCATTTTGGAATCGTTACCAAAGCCTTGAGATGATACTTAGGGTGATTCCAAGTTCTACTGAAACTTCCGTCTGAGTACCCCCACATTCCAGGCGGCCGATAATTCTACTACGTAAAAAATCATCAACATGTGTCCTCAGTGCCATAACTATTCGGTTGTGGCACTGAATGGCTTACAGAACGCTTGTGAACAATTTTACTTCTTTGCTAGCATTCCTTATATACACCTCTCTTACACTCTCGTCATTGTGACGTACTATCGGTGCCATCTGATGACTTCCTGTGATTTGGATATTATTCTTGAAGATGTGTGCGATAATTATACAGGTGAAATTTTTACTTTAGAGCTCGATTTCAATGTGATTCTGAATTATCCTTAATTTATGGACATCAGTGTAGAAAGAAAATTTCTCAGTTATTGATACTTATCTATAGAAACATTATTTGAAAGATAATAGAATTAGGATTGTATTCTCGTTACTTCATTTCAGAAATGAAGAATAAATAATAAAGTCTCGACTTAAATAAAAATTCTCTTTCAGGGCTCTGTAACGCAAAGATGCTTTGGCGACATTGTGTTAAAACTTTGCACGACTCAAGCTTTTGCTAGAGACAATTTCAAGAAGTGTGGAGTCGAACACTGCTGGGATTTAGTGTACGGTACGTCCGTATTGGAAGCTTTCGAGGATCCTTGAAACGCCGAATTCGTTACTTGTATTTAGAATTCAGTGCATTTGTATTGTATTTGACACCAAGAGAGCCGTGGAATAGGATTGTACTATTTATAATAAAAATTATATCGAGACTACCTTGTTTTAATTAGCAATTGTGTAATAGTTTCGTTCATAAAATGGCATTTTTACTAAACCAGTATAGCTTACATTAGTCATATATATTATTTATATATTATATATATATATATTACCTTATATATATATATATATATATCTATATATATATATATATATATATATATATATATATATATATATCATATATATATATAAGGTAATTAACGTCACACTGAAGCAACATAATGGGCTATTGGAGAGTCCACCCAAGGACACTACGTAATTTTGAACCACGGACAAATGACGAAGTCAACACCTGAGCTGACACTCCATGTCAAAGTGAGGCCATGACAGATTTTAGATGCATCAGCCCCCTGTGTATGGCGATCTTTGCGGAACCTAGTTTCAAACTTGCAAACCTCCGATTGCCAATCTTTAGCTCTTCCAACCCTGCTCTATATACGGACGGAGCCTCAAACGTATGTGAGATGCCACCAGTGTAACACCGAGAGGTTCGTGATTTCGCCCCTTGCAGTGTTATGATGACTAATGTAAGCTATACCAGTTTAGTAAAAATGCCATTTTATGAACGAAACTATTACACAATTGCTAATTAAAACAAGGTAGTCTCGATATAATTTTTATTATAAATAGTACAATCCTATTCCACGGCTCTCTTGGTTTCAAATACAATACAAATGCACTGAATTCTAAATACAAGTAACGAATTCGGCGTTTCAAGGATCCTCGAAAGCTTCCAATACGGACGTACCGTACACTAAATCCCAGCAGTGTTCGACTCCACGCTTCTTAAAATTGTCTCTAGCAAAAGCTTGAGTCGTGCAAAGTTTTAACACAATGTCGCCAAAGCATCTTTGCGTTACAGAGCCCTGAAAGAGAATTTTTTATTTAAGTCGAGACTTTATTATTTATTCTTCATTTCTGAAATGAAGTAACGAGAATACAATCCTAATTCTATTATCTTTCAAATAATGTTTCTATAGATAAGTATCAATAACTGAGAAATTTTCTTTCTACACTGATGTCCATAAATTAAAGATATTTCAGAATCACACTGAAATCGATCTCTAAAGTAAAAATTTCACCTGTATAATTATCGCACACATCTTCAAGAATAATAACCAAATCACATGAAGTCATCAGATGACGCCGATAGTACGTCACAATGACGAGAGTGTAAGAGAGGTGTATATAAGGAATGCTAGCAAAGAAGTAAAATTGTTCACAAGCGTTCTGTAAGCCATTCAGTGCCACAACCGAATAGTTATGGCACTGAGGACACATGTTGATGATTTTTTACGTAGTAGAATTATCGGCCGCCTGGAATGTGGGGGTACACAGACGGAAGTTTCAGTAGAACTTGGAATCACCCTAAGTATCATCTCAAGGCTTTGGTAACGATTTCAAAATGATGGAAATGTCATTAGATGTTACAGTACAGGTTACCCCCGAGTTACAACGCCAAATGACGACCGGTATTTGGCAGTAACTGCAAAAAGAAGCAGACGGAGCACAGCATCCGACCTTTCTCGTCAGCTATCTACAGTCACAGGTACGACAATTTCATGGCAAACCGTTTATATATATATGCGGTACCGGCTCCTGTCACTTCAAATAACCATTTATAAAATAAGATTTAAAATATTCAACACAATTAGCTATTCCAAGCTGCACTTATTGCCATAAAAATTTGCGCACCAAGAAATAATTGTGGGATCGTAACGAAACTTGGCATGAAGGTACATGTCGGCCAGATATACAAATGATTAGACATGCAGCGTGATTGCGTTTTTCGTAATGCCACTAGAGGGAGTTGAACTTCGTTCTCCTTGGAGTATAAAACAGTTAAGCAGAGCTTGTTTGAGTGTACTTCTTTTGTACTTCTTGTAATCTTTTGCAAAGGAAACGCTGAGGTAGATATGCCGTTACGCCGACTTCGAAGACAATATGAGCAGCTGTCAGAGTTCGAGAGGGGAAGAATCATCGGGATGATGGAAGCTGGGTGGTCAGCTCGGCGAGTATGTCGTTAAGTATGCCGTTCTGATTTTACTGTGAAGAGGTGTTGGGACAAGTGGACAGAAGAGACGTCATTTACAGGGTGACCAGGCTCAGGTCGCCCTCGACAGACCAACAGTCGAGAAGACCGTCACATCATACGAAATGCATGCGTAGAGCCAACTGCCTCATTGATTGCTATCAAGACACAGGCAGCACCTTCACTACGGGCCCTTGTGTCTTCCCGAACCTTCGCAAGGCGTCTGGCTGAAGGACATCTGGTATCGCGGCGCCCATTACGTGTGCTGCCAATGACACCCACTCACCGACGCCTCCATTTGGAGTGGTGTCGCGCACGACGGGATTGGACTGCAACGGAATGGAACCAGGTCGTCTTCAGCGACGAATCTAGATTCAATTTGAGCAGTGATGATAATCGTGTTCGTGTGTGGAGGCCCCGTGGTGAACGCCTCAATCCTGCCTTCGCTTTATAGCGACACACCGCTCCCACAGCTGGTGTGATGGTATGGGGTGCCATTGCTCGATCGTATCGCATTGTGCATTCGCGCTAGAGGGGGTCCAACAGAATACTAAAATTTCTGTTCATTTGTACTTTTTTCTGCAATAAATTATCCTTTTTCTTTGATTTTCTAATCACTTACTTATATCAAAGTAGTACTTACGTGTGTAAAATTTCGTTTCATTTTGACGACTTTTTCTTGGTGCTCAAATTTGTATGGCAATGAGAGTGTATATATGCTGTTAAATAACCATTCACTTCAAATAACCATTTATAAAAAAAGATTTAAAATACTTAACACAATTAGCTATTCCAACCTGTTAGATGAAGGATATCTTATAATTCACTTTTACATAACTCTTGTGGAAATTTAAAATTGCTTACAATCCTTCAGGAGAAAATATACTTATTCGTGGTTTCTATTCTAAATGCCTTTTAAAATTTTTAGATTAAAAAAAATCAAAGCTTTTCTGTACTAATTCGAATATAGTTTTCCAATTTGTTGCATATAATTACTCTTAGAAGAGACAATTAAAAAAATAGTTTTTCTTTGTTCACATAATATTATTTATTACTCCTAAGAAGTACTATTTCCAAACAGTTACTTTACCTTTTTCCTTAGAAAAAAATTCGTCGTACAGGACCATCATTGAGATTGACGAAGATATTGTTTTATTTTATTGAGGATATGAAAATCAGATCACTCGAATTTGTCATAATTTATAATGCCTTAAGGTTGTCTTAAATTGGATTGCACTAATATAGTTTGGCTCCCGCGACTAGGTAATCGAACCACATAGTTTTTAACGAGTCTATTGTTAAAAATAGATGATTAGTTGGAACGTAACCAAAGCACTTCCACAACTTATGTCTATACCGCAGATTCTGGTTTTCAGTTCATCTTTCGTGTACCGAAAGCGTAGCAGTGATTACGAGTTAGCGGGAGTAAATCGTCCTCGGCTATCGTCATTCATGCTTTTGCGTCGGCAGTTTTCTCCTAACGAGCTTGTCCATCTTTTCAAAGATTGACAGACTCAAGGTCGACTGCTTTTCGTCGGAGCCTCATTAAACACTAAGCTCGATGAATACTGTTACTCAGTTCGGGATAAATAATTATTTCCGGTCTATTTATAATTGAGTACATTGACCGCAACAGTGATTAATTATAAGTTTATTATAAATTGGTGAGTTTTTGAAACAATGTGAATTTTGCAGCAACCGAATACGCTCCTCAAAATTTCGTAAAAAAAATTTCAGAAATGTGAAATTGTTTTAAGTTCACTGTTTAAATGCACTAAGGCAAAAAAAAAGTTGCACCTGTAAGGAGTAACTGGTATAAATGAAATTTGAAGGAGTGGGGTACATCTGGGTTGGAGATGCAACTGATCAAATTTTCAGAATCGTTTGAGCATGCGCCACGCGTAGGGCAGCTCTCAAACACGCCGCATACCGGGGCATAAAAACACATCCAGTAGCGCAGCAAATTCAATTCGACTCATGCTGTCGTGTTAGTTACAGTGTTTCTCAATGAGTTATGCCTCGGAAAAAAGTTCTCAAGCAATTTAAGCAACTGAGGGAATTTGACACAGGCAGAGTAATTGGCTTCCTAGAAGTTGGATAGTCTAAACTGCGCAACATATTGATTGTAGTGATGTTACTGTTGCACGCTGTAGGCAGCGGTGGATACAACATGGCACATGCCAGCGTCAACCAGGTTCAGGAAGGCGTAGCAAGACATGCCCGTATATATCCAATAGCCACTGTTGCAGACATCCAACGGACAGTGGGAACCTCTCTCGATAATCCAATAAGTGATCGCACCAGTTGTCGATGACTTCACGACGTGGGACTAAACTCATGTAGACCGTTACGACGACTACCTTTAACAGCATTGCATCGCCGTCACAGACTGGAATGATGTCGTGCCAGACGGACATGGGGCGTCGAATGGCATTTAGTGATTTTCACTAGCGAATCTCACTTCTGTCTGTATGGAGACGACAATCGAATCCGTGTGTGGAGACAACATAATTACCGCCAAGATTCACGGTTTGTTTTGCAGCGTTACACGTCCAGAAGACCTGGTGTCATGGTGTAGGGTGTATTTGCGTGTGATGCCAAATTTGATAGCCAATTCGCCTATTTTAAACCAATGGCGAATCATCGTCGAGCCATGAGGTAAGATTGGGACTACGAATAAAATTAACTAAAGTTATGCCCTGTCCAATAATTAGTTAATTATTAAAGACGTAAAAGTTTGATGCATCACCGAACGTATTATAATAAAAGGAGCCCCATGGCAATTTCGAGGAGAAGCTCCGCAAAAGCTCACCACCACGCACGGTGGTATCAGGATTCAAAAAAGAAGGAAAAAGATTCCATCTCTCGTTTAGAAATTGCTCGATTTTTCTGCATGCTCATTGGTCACGGGCCGAAGCGGAAATTGCGATGTCAGATGCTACTTAAATGTTCCAGAAGGTCGGAAAGGCGGGATTTTTACCGTTGTGACTTGGGCGTTTGGCGATGAAAAAAACTATTGCAATTGAATTGGGGCTTGGAAAAAGCGCCGTGTTACTTGGTCATAACAGTTACGTACAAGAAATTTTACAGCCGATTGCGCTCCCATTCCTGAGCTCCGAAGTTCATCCGCTTTTTCAACAAGACAATGCTCGACCCCACATTGCTGCCGTCTCTAGAGTTTGTCTACTACACAACGATATGGCCGGTATATTCATGCCATTGGACGAGATATCACCACTCCACCCGTATCGCGTAATCAGCTGGAACAACGTGACATGGTTTAAGCAGCATGGAATGGACTGTCGCAGGACTTCATGAAGAGCCTGTATATGACTCGCTAACAAGGAGCTTGGCATGCTATATTAGGAATAATGGCGGTCATACGCCATACTGAAGAATACCACTTTTTAAAATTTTTCTCAATGAAGTTTGCATATTTAAGTCTCAAATTTTAATCATTTGCTCATTCACAAGCACTTTACCAACCTTGTAAATTTCATTACATTCTGAAAATTCCTTTTAGGTGCAACTTTTTTTTGTCTTAGATTGTACTATGATGAACAAATGGAAACAAACTCAATCCGCCATTTATGTAAATGTATTCCATAGCATTTCGATCATTAAATGTTTGCATCTTTTATCTCTACTATCGTAAAATGAAGTGTTCGTCCTCCACTACGTAGGAATGACGAATGTTTGGCACTTATAATAATGCAATTTGGAACACAGGTATTCCGAATTTTTGCGTTTTTTCTGCCCAGCCCGAATTTTAAAATTTAATCTAGAACATTTTAAAATTAATTTAATGGAATTTAATTATTATTGTTTTCTTTAGAATGGAAACAGCATAAAGATATCACAGATTCTAAATTTATTTTTTCCGTGTTTCCGTTTTATTTTGCTAGGAATGATTTTTCAGCGGACGAAAAAAGCAAATAAAGTTTTAACTGGAGTTTTGTTAGTTCTTTCTTCTATTCTTAGATCGTTAAAGATTAAGAAAAAATTTCAACGGATTTGATATCTACGGAAAATTCCACGTTAGATCTATACCTAAAAACATGATTTTCTTTAAATAAATAACTTTTAAATTATAACTTTTATACAGGGTGGTCCCGAATTCATGGTACAAACTTTAATGGTAGGTACAGGACATTGTAACAATGATTTATTGTATAGGAATGTATAGTCGCAAGTGACGCGGTGAGGCGTAAACAGGGGAAATAAAAGGAAAGAGAAATGGAGTGATCGGTTGGTATCATTGCCGGTAGAGGGCAGTAGATGTCTAGCCGCTGTTGAACATGATGCATCGCAGTAGGGAAAAGCGCCATTCACAATTGTGCTGCCGTAGACGATGGGTGACTTTACGTATGCAGAAAAAGCAGACATGCATTACTTGTACGGCCGTGCAAATGGTAACGGCAGAGCTGCGTTACGAATGTATCGCGCGGAGTATCCTGATCGACGAATGCCGGATCATAGAATTTTTCAACGGTTACATCGTCAACTTTGTGAAACAGGTGCGTTCGACGTCAACAGACATGGCGCTGGTTGAGTAAGAGCTGTACGCACTCCAAGGCTGGAAGAAAGCATCTTGAACATTGTGGCTGATAGACCCGAGTCAAGCACAAGAACTGTTGCGCGTGACGTAGGTGTGAGTCATCAGACTGTATGCAGAGTGTTAAACGAAAATCGCTTACACCCCTTCCATTTTCAGAAAGTACAAGCATTGAATCCGGCAGATTATCCTCGCCGCGTGAACTTCTGCCTGTGGGTGATGCAGCAATGTGCGTTGCAGCCGGATTTCGTAGATTATGTGCTATTTACAGATGAAGCGACATTTTCACGCGAGGGTGTCTTTAATGCGCACAATTCCCATGTGTGGGCAACCGATAATCCACATGCAACGCGTCGACATGCGTTTCAACAACGTTTCAGTATTAATGTGTGGGCTGGTATTGTGAACGACTTTTTGATTGGCCCATACTTACTACCCACGCGGCTCACTGGCGGAAGCTATCTTATTTTTCTGAAAGAAGTGTTACCACAACTGCTGCATGATGTTCCGATCGCCATTCGTAACCGAATGTGGTTTCAGCACGATGGGGCGCCAGCACACTTCAGCATTGATGTACGGAATTACCTGAATGCCACGTTTGGTACTCGATGGATTGGGCGTGGTGGACCAGTCCCTTGGCCACCCCGATCTCCCGATTTATCGAGCCTCGATTACTTTTTATGGGGACATCTAAAGCATCTTGTTTATGAGACTCCAGTTGACTCAGATGAGGATCTCGTCGCTCGCTTATCTGTAGCTGCTGCAGGTGTGCGTGAAATACCAGGCATCTTTGAACGTGTACGCCAATCGCTCCACCGACGCTGTCAAGCATGTATCGATACTGGTGGACGCAATTTTGAACAATTACTGTAAACATGACACTTGTCAACAACGCTTTCAATAAAATCTTTGTTTTTCCTTTCGGCCGTTATTTCCCCTGCATGTCTGCTTTTTCTGCATACGTAAAGTCACCCATCGTCTACGGCAGCACAATTGTGAATGGCGCTTTTCCCTACTGCGATGCATCATGTTCAACAGCGGCTAGACATCTACTGCCCTCTACCGGCAATGATACCAACCGATCACTCCATTTCTCTTTCCTTTTATTTCCCCTGTTTACGCCTCACCGCGTCACTTGCGACTATACATTCCTATACAATAAATCATTGTTACAATGTCCTGTACCTACCATTAAAGTTTGTACCATGAATTCGGGACCACCCTGTATTTTTTTCCAATACGAATTTGACTTTCGCATTCCAGACTCCATTTCCTGCGATCAAACCATTCCAGCCATGGAAAGCAAAACAAAATTTTTTTTTTTTGACTGACATCGTTTAGTTTTTTTTTGTAAATTCGGGATCGTTAAAGACAGATTGAAAATTTCAACCGATTTGAAATCCGCGCAAAATTTTACACCAGATAGATACCTTATACGTTTGATTTTCTTTTGTAAATAATTTTTCAGTTAAATAATTATATTTTGTTGCAAAAGATTGTGAGGTCACGCCGATTGGATCTCTTCGCAATTCGAACTTAAATTGAATCAGATTTATAACAAACGGAATTTTAAAATCTTATTTATGAGTTAAGTTTACATAATTTTCTCTCGAAAGAAAAATCATGTTTTTTTTTTATGTGTATGAAATTCTATTTTAATATACATCCTTACGTTATTGACTTCGCTAAAGTGGCCTGCCATGTTTAACATTCACTAATGTCTTTTTTAATTTGTGTCTCTTTCTTTCTTTTTTGTGTGTGAATTTTTATTTTAATATACGTTCTTGTGTTATCGACTTCACTAAAGTAGCTCTGTCATGTTTATCAATCAGCAATGTCTGTCATGTTTATCAATGTGCAAACACTTTTTAACCTAATTTTTAACCTATTACGTTTTTATAAATCACAAGAAGTCATTTTCTGAATAGAGTTCCAATGAAATAAGAATTTGTAAAATACTTATTCTTTATTGGACAATTGTAAGCACTTTTCAAGGTCTTAGAAAAAACAAACCACCTAACACTTTGCATGAGTATTTTTGCATGAGTTCATTGTCAGTAATTATTTCCCTTAGATTTTAGTGGGAAAGAGCTTATTTGGGTTTTTACAGGATTCTAATTTCCTTACAGTATGTGGTGAACGGTTCCTAGTTCAAATCCCCGTGGTAAAGCATGGATTTTTACCCTTCTAGAGTGAATGTGTGGCCTCTCTATAAGCGAGTTATGTCTTTATGAATAATGTTCAATTGACTCGCCATTGAAAAATGTTTTCAGAACTTTTGTGAACTTAATGAAACACTGAAAAGTAAACAGTAATAAAACTCTCAAGAGAAAGACTATTACAAAATGCCTAATTTTATAAAATGCACTTTCAACAAATTTGTACAACTAAAACCAAAACTGACATACAATTTATGCAATTTCTAAACGGTTTATAGGAATCTTTCTTTCCGCCTCGGAAGCCTAATAAAAACTGAATGCCGAGTCTCGTTCATAGCAGCGACCTATCAAGCCGAATGAGATAATACTTTTTCCTCCTGCATCCTCCAAATGCATATTAGCCTCGTAGCCGTTAGGTTGAAGAGTCACGTCATAATCCCAATCGTCCAGTGAAATCAGTCTAGAATGATTGCTGACTACCGAAGGGTAGATGAATGGGGTGGAGAAGTTTGCACGCAAGTGGATGTGGTGAAACAGATCATCAGCCCACAATGGATAAGTAGCGCAAGGTTTTCCATCCACTGGATCGCATCGCACAATCGCGCAATCCTCTTCACACCAATTTATGGGATCAAAGGAGTTCTGAGTTCCATTGAAAGCAACAAGGTAGTAATTTTCCTTTATATCATCGGCGGAGTAATGAACTGAACAGCAAAGATCATTGTGGCAAGCTTCTAGATGGTCGCTAGGATTGGTCAGCTTTACGAGAGTGTAGTTTACCATGTTGATTTCTCGATAGCGGAAATTGATTCGTTCGTCTTCGGGTTGACCGAGTGCGATGGAACCTTGGAATGGGACATTCTTCCCATCTTCTTGCCACTCGTAGATTGTTCCATTTTCTGTCACCGCAGTAATGCTCGATTTGGGTTCAGTTAGAGGATACCCCTTCTTGGGAACTCTGGCCACTACCAATTTCGAAATTCCATCGGGATCGAAAGTGTACGCCAATGCCCCTTCCGTTCCGTGGAATATTCCACTTCCAACAGCTAATTCTCCGGGAAGTTGAATATCCGCAGCCAAAAGGGTGACATTGTTTCCTATAACCCAGGCCTGGAAGAAATTGACGGATGAGAAGAGCGGAACCGTATTCTCCCACATCGTAGAAAAGATAACACCATCCACGTGGGGTTCTTCTATGACTTCGACGATCCTGGCAAGCATGATGTCGAAACAGACGTAGGTGGCAAACGTTCCGAAATCGGTTTTGAATATCGGATTTTGTATTTTACCAGCTAGTTCCATGCCGACTTCACCCCACAAGTGTTCCTTGTGATAGCGCACCAGCAATGTGCCATTCCTGTCAAACACAAGGTTGGCGTTGAACTGGTGATGTCCATCGGGAGGGCAGTCTGGTTCTCCTTCGCAGTATTTGATGTCGCCCGAGTTGGCTTGAACGAACATGGAGTTATTTTTTGCTATACAACTCAACGTAAACAGCTGAGGTCTGTTCGCATAGTCTGCTGGGTTATCACAAGGGTTGATGTATTGATTTTCGGGATTTGGTATATCTTCCAAAAAGAACCTTGTGTTTTCTCTGTCTCGGCTGGTAAAGCATTCTGGAAAGATTCCGTATTCAGGGAAGACAAGGATGTCAGCGTCCTAAAAAAATGAGAAAAATACATGAAACGATACCTAAAAATAACCCTCTTATACAATTATCACCAGAGACCAGTCCCCGAACACCCCACTTTCCTCTCAGTCATTCGTCTCTTTTGTCCAATAGGTCATATATCTTGTCATCCCCTTTCACTTCAGGACCTCCTAATGACTGACCTCCTACGACCACTTTTCCTCTCAAATCGCCTGTAAGATAAAATTGCTCCTTCGCTTAACTCCAGACTTCTACCAATGAAATTTCTTGCTAGATTCCCTGTCCAATTGTCTTTCTTTCAATTGTTATCCTTCTGGCGAGTTCATTGTGACCTATGCACTTTTTCCATGAACCCTTAGAATATGAAGTCTCAGAACCGTACAAAGCTCCGTCCCCTCATCAACCTCCACGCCTGATAATGTTACTAGTATGTTATTGAAGTAATAAAGATTTTGTTATAGAATTTCTACTTATTTTTGTAGAACCAGAATTAAACTCCCCACCAATGGATCATCCTCATCCGGTTGCCTATTAGCACTCTTGCACTTCCGTCACGACTGCAGGCTTATAATTTCTGTTATTATGACATACATAAAGACAGTAAAAATTAGGATACTTCATAAAATGAACAATAAGTATTATTGTCAGACAAATTTTGTGCCAAAATAGTGTTTTAAAAATATATTTTAATACTAAATTTCACTGAATGTAAATGGATCCGTGGTAAAGGCCAGCGAGACTTGAACTAATTTCATTTTTCGTCACATATATTTCATGACATAACGGAACCTTTTAATAAAGAAAAGAAACATGTCAATTATCTGAATTCTTTACATGGTAAATGATTTTTGTTATAAGCAAGCTTGATACGAAAAGTATCCAAAATGTATTCGTTAGAAATTTAGGCGATAAAAGCTGTAAAATTAGAAGAACACAAGAAAAATAAAATATAACGTTCGAAAGTGACAAATTTCCTTAAAAGGGAAAAAGAGCCACACAGAGCAAAAGAGGGTCAGAGAGAGGATATTTGAAACCCTTAATACAATGGCGTTATCGATATGTATCAAAGACACAAAGAGCCCTGCTTTTAGAAGTGTTTGCCAAAGAAAATAGTTTTGAGGATAATAAAATCAAGGTTCAATGATTAAGACTAATATAAAGCTCTTTTACAGCTTTCTGTATATTATTTTCAAAATGAAACATATCCAACATTTCATAAAAATATAAAGTAAACATGTTACAGAATAGATTACTTAACATGTAGAAAATCTCAATTTCATAATGTGTGATTTTCATCGAATTTTTGCCAAATATCCAATAAATCGCTTAAATTTGTTGATGAAAAAACATACGGACATCGGCCAAATGACCACCTCTGGCCGCCCTGCTTAAAATAACTGCTGCGGCTGAAATATAGGTTCCTTTCGGTTTGCCACGTCTTGCATTTATGTCTTAGCACATTTCTGAGGTGACTTGTTCAATTTCTTTGCTAATGTTTTGCTTCACAGTTACCGCATTTTCACTCCTCAAACAAAATTGGTTCAATAATGCCCTTCAAATTACACACCAAAATGATGCTCAACCAGAATGAAGAGGTCGTTCATAATTTAACCTTGGATTTCATTATCCCCAATAACGGCTGGTCTATTTGTTTACTTATCAACGGATATCGAAATGAATCGCGAAGGAATTTGAACAAATCATGTGGTTGAAAGAGCGACTTTTTGACCGACCTCATATTCCATAATTTGTCATTTATTAAGCTAACATTGTATACAAAAATTAATAAAAAGTGCTTCATTCAAAAATAAAATGGATGAGTTCCCTGTATTTGCAAAACCACACACAATTATGAAATGCATTTTCTTCACAAACTTGTATCATTCAATCACATAGAACAAGAAGTACCATTTGAACTCAACTTAGTTATCTTTGTGATTTTTCTACAAATCTGACTATACAAATACGATATTTAAATTTTTGTCGAATTTAGATAATACTTTCACAGAAAATACCGATGTACTTATGGCAAATTTTGAACTTACTTTTGATCTAGCAAGTTCTGCAACCGTAACAAAGATGTCTAAGTTAGTTTTAACTACTTCGTCCGCCAGTTCTTGCGTGTCGTGGCATTTCTGAAGCTGTGTAAATTCAAATACAGCGGCAGTGTAATAGGTATCTGTGGCAGCAGAAACGAAGGTCACGGTAATGCTACTGAGTAGAGTCCATGACAGAAAGGCAGCAATGCTGATCATCTTTCTACAAAGAAAAAGGTAAAATAATTCGTTATAGAACCGATCCTCATTGTTTCGAACGGTGAATGCGTTTTTGATTGAATTGCGCTAGATTATTAGATTATGGATTCAAATAGCTGGATTTATTCCAGTTGTAGGTAGTTATTTTAATTAACGTCACACACAGAAGCAACACAAAGGGCTATAGAAGATCGTAGTTGTAGGAAAGAATACTATTTGGAAATGATGTAGAAGAAGCAAATTGAGTGTTTCTACCTGTAAGGAACTATCAGACTCACGCGCAGCATATGAGGTAAACTTTTTTAATTTATATCTATAGATGGCTAAGTGTCGTTACTCATTTTTCCAAATCTTATTTCAATCTATTTATAATGTGAATATACAGCATATACACTCTATAACAAAAAAATCGACGCACCAAGAAGGAGTTGTCCGATGGAGACAAAAATTGGTGGATAGGAAAATTATAATGTAGAATAGAAAATGATTAAAATTTCAGAACAATTGAATGATTTATTTAAGAGTTACAGTAACGAGCTCAATAAGGTGTTGACCCGCCTTTAGCCTGGATGCAAGCTGCCAACACGGCGTGTCATAGACCGATAAAGCTCCCAGATGGTCTCCTGCGATATTTCTTGCCAAATTTGCTCCAATTGTCGGACTACGTCATCAACATTTCATACCGGATGCAGTCGCCTTCCCATCATATCCCAGAGATGCTCGATGGGAGAGAGATCTGGTGATCTGGCTGGCCAAGGAAGTGTTTTACAAGTTTGAAGACAGTTCATAGCAACACGTGCCGTATGTGGTCTGGCATTGTCTTGCTGCAAAATAAGCCCAGGGTACTGCGAAAGGAACGGTAACAAAGCAGATCTCAGAATGCCGTCAACGTACCGCTGTGCAGTAAGTGTACCTCTAATGACGACAAAAGGGGTCCGGCTATCAAGGGAAATGGCACCCCAGACCATAACTCCTTGTTGAGGGCCCGTGTGGCGCGCAATAGTGAAAGCAGGATCGGCACGCTGCCCTGGGCGTCTCCAGACACGTCTTCGATGATCGTCAGGACACAGTTGGAAGCGGGATTCGTCGCTAAAGACTATATGTCCCCAGTCAGCATCATTCCAGCCTGATCGAGCCAAGCACCACTGTAATCTGGCTCGACAGTGTGCAGGCGTGAGTGGCAGGTGGCGTAACCGTCGGTACGAGCGTAGATTTCGCTCTCAGCCGTCTGTGAATGGTTATGGTGGACACTCGTGTGTGGGTCGCACGACTGATAGTTTATAGCGATGAATCAGGCGCTGTGATAGCTGATCTGACAATCACTCTGTCCTCGCGATCTGTTGTGGCCCTACGTCGACCGCTATCATCATGAAGCTGAAATCTGCCTCTGTCCACCCACTCTTGCCAGCATCTTCTAATCGCCGCATTGCTCGCGACTCACATGACGAGCGATTCTCTGATTTGCCCAACCTGCCTCTTTCAATCCAAAGATACGACCTCTTTCAAACTCTGAAAGTTGCTCGTAATGAGCTCGAATCCTGCAGCGAGGCATTTTGCCAGTAGTTGAAAGGTATCCTAAATCGCAATCCAGCAGAATTTTTTAACAACAGTTCAAGAGCAACTCCTTATATACATCTGCTGGATGCGCAGGAGATCGCACTATTCATTCATTGGACACCAAATTTTAATCATTTGCATATTTGGTCAAAACATTTTTGCATACGAAATTTCAAAGCAATTGGATGATTCCTTCTTGGTGATTCGATTTTTTTGTTATAGAGTGTACATTCGTATTTCAATCTCAAAATGAAAAAAAAAAAAATCAAATATATAACAGCATTTTTTATGAGTTACTGGTGTTAATTCTTCTTTCCAAAACAATGCATGGCACACCTCAGTTCTATTACCTCGATGCTTTTAAATGTTCACTTCAAGTTCATCTCATTCCCTTGTACAAAGGCCTTTCGACAGTTTTTTAACGCTTCCATTTTCTTTCTTCCTTTGCTATCTATTTACCAGATTTCTCATTGCTTTCAGTAATCAGACTATAGAATAATTTTATTAGAGATACTAAGTATAAAAGCTACACGGAAAGCAATCTCTTCCGTGTAACATATTGAAACAAATTGGCACAAGCGACGAATAATCCTGGATCTTATAGGAATCTATGCTTCAGCGTCCATAGAAAGCTATTTGTTACATATTCATTGAATATTGTGCCGCAGACAACAGGAATACATTGATCGAGTTAAATTATGGTTAAATATAATAATTAAAAATTAAATATTTAGGTTAGAGCCTAATAGATGTTGCTCAAGATAAATGAGGCATACGGTCTGTTATAGGAGACTTCTTTTAAGATTTCACATTGAGCGGTTGGATTGAAGTTTGTTGTGGCGATGTGTGTTCCTTTATTAAAAATGTTTATATTGTATTTTGGTAATGGCACTTAATTAACGTCGATCTGGAGCAACACAACGGTCTATTGGTGACCGTCCGGGATCAATCTCCAAGGAAAAGATCTGGGGACAACATCTCGTAATTTTTAACCACGGTCAGAGAACAAGGTCAACGCCTGAGCTGGTACCCCACTCATCTAAATTTCACACCACGCTAACGGGAGGACATTTGAAGCCATGACAGGTTTAACGTGCATAAGCTCTAGTGTACACGACAGTCATTGGTTGGACCTAGTTTCGCGGACTAGCTATCCTCTAATCCGTTACTCTCCCAACCGGAATACCGTGACACGAATCTTATAACTTTCAAGGTACAACTGATGTATCGGCCGTAGTCTCATTTCTCTCTTAAGCTACGGTTTCCTAAGAAAGCGGAACCGTTATCTAACAGCCAGGATACGTCATGATGCGGCGGGCATAACTAGGCGGCCGTCTTAACAGAGACCAAAGGTGTCAACTTAGACGGAAATGGTAATTTGTAATTAACGTCGTACTAGAGCAACACAACGGGCTATTGACGACGGTAAGGGATCAATCCCTTAAGTGAAAAATCCGAGGACAACACGTCGTAATTTTGAACCGCGGACAGATGACGAAGCAACACTTGAGCTGGTACCCCACTCTCCAAACTTCCACACCAACCCAACGTGAGGACTTTCGGCCACGACAGATTTAAAGTGCACCAGCCACCTCTACATCATACGCTTACAAACATCCATGCTCGGACCCGGATTCGAACCAGGAACCTTCCGATCTAGAGACTAACACCTTAACCACTCTACTGGTTGGTCGGCGTCAACTTAGACGGACAGAATACGGTGGAGAATGGGCGATACAGACGGCTGTCTGTTTTTTTTTATTCGTGATACAAAACAAAAGTTATTTTTTTATTATCAAGTCCAAGTTTTTATCTTCGCGATCGTTAAAGATAGAGTTAAAGATAGAGAGAGTGAAAAATTTCAACGGATTTCAAATCAGCTTAAAATTCTACGCCAGATCGATACCAAAAACAGATTTATTATTTAATTATTTACAATTTGAATATTTAATTATTTATTTAAAGACTCACAATTAAGGAATCGATTTGGTGTAAAATTTTCCGCTGATTGCTAATCCGTTGAAATTTTCAATCTATCTTTAACAATTCCGATTTTACAAAAACGAACTGCTCGGATCTTTCCATTCGGTGGTTGATCCGAGTGCATCGTTAATTAAATACACCTACATACCATCTAATTTAAGTGAACGCTTTGATTTGGTGAGTTTGCCCATTGCACTAGCAACCTGCGATTTGCAGGTGGCACAGGTGTCATTGTTTCTTGTGTGTATTTCTTCTACTGTGTCAGTCTAGTTACTTGTATGCTTCGCTTATTCGAAATTGTTGGCACAGCTCGGCCAAATAAAGCCCTTGCACCAAAAAAACCATTCTAACCAATCTTATAGTTTAGATTTTAATGTATAATAAGGTCATAATCACAGGAAAGTTTAAAACGCCAAAGGCATTGAGAATAAAAAAGCTATAAGTAAAGAAAGGCAATGATCTAGGTAATGGTTATTAGGTAATTTTTTTGGTTAACGTGCGTAGTGCTAGAGCTACACAACGAGCTGTTGACGACGGTCCCTTAAGGGAAAGATCTGAGGACAACACCTCGTAATTTTGAACCACGGTCAGATGACGAAGCAACACCTGAGATACCACCCCACTCTCCAAACTTCCACACCAACCCAACGTGAAGACTTTCGGCCACGACAGATTTAAGGTGCACCAGCCGCCTCTACACCATACGCTTACAAATATCCATGCCCGAACCCGGATTTGAACCAGGAACCTTCCGATCTTGAGGCTAACACCTTAACCTCTATAGCAGTTGGTAATGGTAATTTTTAGTTAACGTCGTACTAGAGCAACACAACGGGCTATTGACGACGGTCCGGGATAAGTCCCTCTAGGGAAAGATCCGAGGACAACACCTCGTAATTTTGAACCACGGTCAGATGACGAGGCAACACCTGACATACCACCCCACTCTCCAAACTTCCACACCAACCCAACGTGAGGACTTTTGGCCACTACATTTTTAAGGTGCACCAGCCGCCTCTACACCATACGCTCACAAACAACCATACACGGACCTGGATTCGAACCAGGAACCTTCCGATCTAGAGGCTAACACCTTAACCACTATAGCGGTTGGTAGGCTGCAATGATCTTGGAAGTTTCAAAATTAAATTTCTAAAATCATACCTATTTTACGATTAAGTATATAATACTAACTATAACTACCAAACTCTAATTGAATAAATAATATTCATATTTTACGATTTTGTCATATTATTTTAGAAAACCGTAAAAGCAGGCATCAAGTTAAAAGTATTTTGTTTTCATCATTCAGTTTATATTTTCACATAAAATTTTGACTGTTTCAATACCAAGAAACTGTAATTCTCATGAAATTCTAAATACAATAAAAACATACTCTCAGATTACGATACTAAAAAGTTATTAAAGTGTGTTTTCATAGATTAAATGCCGTTAGACCTTTAATATAGTCGGTAATTCCGAAGGAAAAGAAAACTTGCGTAAGGTAAGGTAATTTTTAATTAACGTTTTACTAGAGCAACACATCGGGCTATTGACGAAGGTCCGGGATCAGTAAAACTTGAAAAGAAAAGGTTGTATTAAGCAAAAAGGTAGCATAACGTCTTAAAAAAATTTCTTTCTGATTAAAGGAACTCAATTTCAAAATGTACATATTTGTTCAATTTATGGCAATGTCAGACTGGTTTAATACCTTAAGTCAAGGGCCGATCAACCTGTATAGTGATTAAGGTGTTAGCCTCTAGAGCGGGAGGTTCCTGGTTCTAATCCGGGTGCGGGCATGGATGTTTGTAAGCGTATGGTGTAGAGGCGGCTGGTGCACCTTAAAAATGTAGTGGCCAAAAGTCCTCACGTTGGGTTGGTGTGGAAGTTTGGAGAGTGGGGTGGTATGTCAGGTGTTGCCTCGTCATCTGACCGTGGTTCAAAATTACGAGGTGTTGTCCTCGGATCTTTCCCTAGAGGGACTTATCCCGGACCGTCGTCAATAGCCCGTTGTGTTGCTCTAGTACGACGTTAACTAAAAATTACCATTACCAACTGCTATAGAGGTTAAGGTGTTAGCCTCAAGATCGGAAGGTTCCTGGTTCAAATCCGGGTTCGGGCATGGATATTTGTAAGCGTATGGTGTAGAGGCGGCTGGTGCACCTTAAATCTGTCGTGGCCGAAAGTCTTCACGTTGGGTTGGTGTGGAAGTTTGGAGAGTGGGGTGGTATCTCAGGTGTTGCTTCGTCATCTGACCGTGGTTCAAAATTACGAGGTGTTGTCCTCAGATCTTTCCCTTAAGGGACCGTCGTCAACAGCTCGTTGTGTAGCTCTAGCACTACGCACGTTAACCAAAAAAATTACCTAATAACCATTACCTAGATCATTGCCTTTCTTTACTTATAGCTTTTTTATTCTCAATGCCTTTGGCGTTTTAAACTTTCCTGTGATTATGACCTTATTATACATTAAAATCTAAACTATAAGATTGGTTAGAATGGTTTTTTTGGTGCAAGGGCTTTATTTGGCCGAGCTGTGCCAACAATTTCGAATAAGCGAAGCATACAAGTAACTAGACTGACACAGTAGAAGAAATACACACAAGAAACAATGACACCTGTGCCACCTGCAAATCGCAGGTTGCTAGTGCAATGGGCAAACTCACCAAATCAAAGCGTTCACTTAAATTAGATGGTATGTAGGTGTATTTAATTAACGATGCACTCGGATCAACCACCGAATGGAAAGATCCGAGCAGTTCGTTTTTGTAAAATCGGAATTGTTAAAGATAGATTGAAAATTTCAACGGATTAGCAATCAGCGGAAAATTTTACACCAAATCGATTCCTTAATTGTGAGTCTTTAAATAAATAATTAAATATTCAAATTGTAAATAATTAAATAATAAATCTGTTTTTGGTATCGATCTGGCGTAGAATTTTAAGCTGATTTGAAATCCGTTGAAATTTTTCACTCTCTCTATCTTTAACTCTATCTTTAACGATCGCGAAGATAAAAACTTGGACTTGATAATAAAAAAATAACCTTTGTTTTGTATCACGAATAAAAAAAAACAGACAGCCGTCTGTATCGCCCATTCTCCACCGTATTCTGTCCGTCTAAGTTGACGCCGACCAACCAGTAGAGTGGTTAAGGTGTTAGTCTCTAGATCGGAAGGTTCCTGGTTCGAATCCGGGTCCGAGCATGGATGTTTGTAAGCGTATGATGTAGAGGTGGCTGGTGCACTTTAAATCTGTCGTGGCCGAAAGTCCTCACGTTGGGTTGGTATGGAAGTTTGGAGAGTGGGGTACCAGCTCAAGTGTTGCTTCGTCATCTGTCCGCGGTTCAAAATTACGACGTGTTGTCCTCGGATCTTTCCCTTAAGGGACTGATCCCGGACCGTCGTCAATAGCCCGTTGTGTTGCTCTAGTACGACGTTAACTAAAATTATCATTACCATTACCCGGACCGTCGTCAATAGCCCGTTGTGTTGCTCTAGTACGACGTTAACTAATTATTGCCAATTATTATTGCTTCATTTGTAGGTATTTTAATTAACGTTGTGCTGGAGCGAAACAAACGGGCTACTGGCGACGTTCCAGGATCAATCCACGAAGGAAAAGATCCGAGGACAGCAACACGTAATACAAAACCACGATCGGATGACTAGGCGACATGCGAGCTGGCACTCCACTCTTCTAACTTCCACACCACGCTAACGTGAGTGCATTTGACGCTACGACAGATATATCGTGCACCATCCCCCTTTGTACACGACGGTATTTGGTCGGATAAGAAATTGTAACTCTCCGGTTGCTAATCCGATGCTCTTCCAACCGGGCAACCGTGGAGTGCCAGCTCGGTTGTTGCCTCGTCATCTGACCGTGGTTTTAAATTACGTGGTGCTGTCCTCGGATCTTTTCCTTCGGGGGTTAATCCCGGATCATCGTCAATAGTCCGTTTGTCAGCCTGATTCTTCATTGGATTGGCTAGTTGGATTGAGTTTCATGGCGGATATATGGCGAAGCGGCGCCAAAAACAAGACAGACAACGTCAAGTTATAGACACACATAAGGTAGACAGTTGAAACAACGTGACACTGGAGAAACACAACGAGTTCAAGACGACTAATGGGATCAATCCTGAAGGGAAAGATTCGAGGATATCACTTTATTATTATTTAACCACGGTCAGATGATGAGGTCAAAGCCTGAGGATAACCCAGTTGGAAGTGTAGCGGATTAGCAACCCGAGGGTTACGAGTTAGAAACTCGATCCAACGTAAAACCTTCGTGTTCAATGGTGTTTGGTGTAACCAAACTCCCACTGCACTCTCTTGACACCCCAATCTACAAACTTCCACACCACTTCACATCAGAGCCATGGTTCTGATTACGAGATTAAAATTATCTGACCGTGGTTCAAAACGACAAAGTGTTCAGCGAAACAAAACAAATTAAAGATTTTTTTGACTGGCGCTTATTTCTTTTTTATTCTTTGGTCGAATTTTCTTCCTTCCCGATTGTTAAAGATAGAGTAAAACTTTCAACGGGTTTAAATATGCGGAAAATTTTACACCAGATCAGTACCTCAGGTAGTCCGAATTTTATGCGAATTTTGTGGACACGTAAAGAACTGTCACGGGCAACGTCGTGCTGGCCTAATAATCTTAGATATAATTTCAACAAAGTACACATTGAATGATGACACATATCTGCGAGAGAAATATTATACTCAGATAAGATTTTGATTTGTTTCATACCTTTGTGAGTTGTACTTAAAGGTAAGTTCACAATTTTATTCGTCTATCTTTTTTCACAGTAATGTCAGAAATACAACAAAAAAATAAGATTTTAGTTTACTATAGTTTGGACAGGATAGCATTTCTACATTTAAATAAATTTAGATCTTTCCTTCCCACTAACTTATGAAGAGTATACAATATTCGCCGAAAAGATAGCTCAAATTATAAATTTTGAGAGCCCCTACAGCTCATATCCGGTACCATAGAAACCACATCTCTCTATATTAAAAAAAGTTACCGCCGCAGGATTGAAAACTGTGCTGTTTAGCTCGATTCTTAAACGATTTCCTGAGAAAGTACTGATCGGAAAAAAACGAAACGCCGGGGGTCGGCGAGGGTAAGCGAGCAGGGGGAGAAGCCCTCGCTGTGACGTGATGGAGCGTAAAGTGAAATCAGGATAATACAAATTATTCAGATAGTTTCACTCTACGAAAGGAATGTTGGTTTGCGAAGCAAACCAAATGCCATATGTAAAAGGAGTGTTGGTTTGCGAAGCAAACCAAATGGGATTGCGTAGCAATCCCCGGGGGTTGGCGAGCGTAAGCGAACAGGGGGCGAAGCCCCCTAGTCGCTCAAATATACGGGTGAAATTGTAAATTATCTTGTTTATACTTGGAGCAACAAAGAAGTTATTTCTCTACTATTAAAAAAGAAGTGTCTACATGCGTGTGGTGTTCAGATGAATCTATAAGACTTACAGTAATGAAATTTGGTACACAGTTAGTCCTAATTTTGTAAAGCCGGAATTTTAAAATGTATTCTTAAACATGTTTTAATTAATTTATTGGCATTTATTTATTATTTGTTTTACTTCGAATAGCAACAGTGTAAAAAGATCACAGATTCTAAATTTTTTTCTTTTCATTTCCTGAGCATAAAAAATTCCCGCAAAGCGAAGCAAGACTTGAAATTTTTTTTTGACTGCCGTATATTTCGTTTTTATTCTTCAGTTCAAGTTTCTATCTTCGCAATCGCTAAAGCGATCATGAAAATTTCAACAAATTTGAAATCCGCGGAAAATTTTACTCCAGATCGATATGTCAGGTAGTCCGAATTCTATGCAAATTTGCTACATGCTCGTGTCATGTCGGGTGAAAGTGCGACTCATTTTTAAAATTATTGTTTTTTCTTTTTAATGTTTTCAGTATCAGTAAGGACACGAAAATAAATGTTACGTGCAAAGCCATGCCTGCTAAGTACTACGCAAATATATTTTTATGATATACAATTCACCTAAATTTAATTTCGAAGTAAGACAGCATGACATCCAAATTACAAACATTTTCTCCGTGAAAGAACTTATGAACCATGCATAGGACTTCCTATGAAAATTAACCTTGAACATAGCTCATTGTAAAATGAGGAAAATAGAACTAATAATTTCTGAAAATCGTTTAATTCCAAATACATCAAGATAATTAATCAAAAGTAATATATTACCTCTAACTAGGTATTAATATGAACCCATTAACTCTTTCAAAAACTCATATAATCCCAAAGTGCCTCATTCTGTTTAATCTTTATTTTCGTTACGACCCCAAGATATGCAAAATTTCATCTTACTTTATAATAAAGGAAGTTAAAATTTAATTTAATTTTTTGCTTAGTAGATTTTGTTTAGTCATATGGTATTTTATGAAGTGAAAATAAAATTACTCCAATATGAATATATATAATTTTTCATGTAATTATCAAAATTGGCTGTACCTCAATACTTTTTTGAATTACTACATAAATTATAAAATGTAGAACAGCTGCCATTACATATATCAAACACAAGAAATCTGCGCCTTTAAACTGCAAGTACAAAAATTAATTTCCGAGATATTGGGAGGCTAAAAGGTTAATATCAATCTTTGTTTATATCTAAGGCGCAATGTGTAGCATTTGAAATCTTAATTTAAATTATACTTTCCCGCAGTAAAACAACTTATCCTACTTAACTCTAGTTACACATTGTTAATCAAATTCTTAGATAATAACTATATCACTCATGATCTGCAATAGTGGCATAACTGAAAAATATCATTTGGTGACTCTCCGTGACTGAATGCGGAAAACTACATTCTTTAAAGCAACGAAGTGGCAAATCTCTAAATTCAATGCTAGACCGCCAGATGACAGAAGTGTTTCGTATGGAATACTATGTATTTTCATAGATTCTTTTAGGTGTACCACTTCTGCAGCCCATGAGCTATATAGCAGTCAAAGAATACTATCAATCAACTAAGTAATGAAACCCAAATCCCATGTGATTTCAATAAGTGCCACAGTTTTCTCGATGGGATGCAAGTATTTTCCATTTGAATTGCTAAAATATTTGGAGGAAATATATTTGATACCTGAGCAATAAATTTTTGACTTCGTCAAAAAGCAACATTCTTATTTTTTAGTAAATTATATTTGCGACACAAAAATATTCAAAAGAAGCAAAAGCAAAATGCACCAATATACTTTACGAAAGCACCGAGTAACACCAACACATCGAGATTGTCATCAACGATCCAACTCGAAAAGAACTGGAAAGATCAATTTTTCTTCGGTCAGACAAAACTTGTATAGACATAACTCGTGCTTTATCATGTCAGCTGTGCTTTAACAGTTCTGTTATTTGTCGATTTGAAGCTGTTTAATCTAAAGTGAATTAGCTTGAAGCGGTTAAGTACATCGTGTAGCATGTTTAGTACCGTGCCTCCTTTTAGTATCTGAAATTCCAATTGGAAGACTGTCAACCGAAATTCCAGTGATGATAGATGTCAACTTTGTAGATCAAATATACCAACGCGTAATTTCTTTGTAATAGAATCCCCAAATACCACTGTCATGGCGCTCAACTGTTTACAAACACAAAACTCATCAAACAATATACGTTAAGAGTTTAGTGGAATAAATAGAAAATTACGTATTAAGTTCCTCCATAATTATATTTGAAAACCAAACAATGACGATTAAGTATTTTACAATCAAATAACGCTTTATATTTCTTTGTAGAATTCCCGAATGTTTCTATCATAGCCGGTAATTATTTACAATAGTAAAGGGAAGTAGTAAATTCTATTTAAAGAGTTTAATTTGATAAAAATGGTTAAAAATGTTAAGATTCACCGCAATTTCATTTTAATATCCGACAATAACTCTTAATTCTTTTGTAACATAATAGAATTACGCTTAATTTCTATGTAATAGAATCCCCAAATACTTCTGTAGTGGCATGCAAATGCTTACAAACGCAAAATTCTCTAAACAATAAATGTTTAGAGTTCTGATTAATAAATATCGGGAGAAAGTTTTTTAAATAGACTTTTTGTATAAGAAAAGTCTAAGGTCGAGCATCACGACAACATTGATACAGAAGACGAAGACATGTTAAAATAGACAAGTTCACGTTATGTAGAGAACAGATAACATTTTCAAGATTAAAAACTAGTCATACCAAATCAATGAAATGTGTTGCAGGTAAAAAGATTTACCCTCACTGTCACAACTGTCAAGGTAACTAACACAGTGGCTAGAGAGAAAAGCATTCGTCAACTTCTATTCTTTTAAGGAAAGCAAGTGAACTTGGGAAATCCAAGAGGTATGTATTATTCAATTAGGTACCCTAATAAGATATTACACCTTTATTTTAACCCTTCTTTGCATAATGGTAGAAATTTCCATCATAACATTGAATGCCCAAAAATTATATAAAAGAACAAATTCACTTTAAGTTGATCGTGTCTGGATACCTTTTTAATGTCCATTGCATAAATAAAAAACATAGCTGTAAAAAATAAGCAAGTGTCACTATCAGTAAAAGGAGCTTGAAGTTGTCATTTCGCTGTTTGTTGTAGTTGCAATAAACGTATGATTTCGTTCTTAATTTTGTTTTATTATATTTGAGTTTCTATTGCTAAAAAAGTGAAAATGAGTGGAAGAAAGGTTTGTAACATGTGTTTCTGTTATTTTTAGAGCAATTTCTGAAAAAGTTTGCGTTTAATTTATAAAATACCACATGATACCATCATATTGCTTTTTGCTAAATTTATACTATAAATATATACTAAGATTTTTTTAACCATTTTTCTTTAATTTTGAACATGAATTATATCACCTTGATTTATTTCACCAATAAAGAAAAAATCATGCAAAGAAGGGTTAAGGACTACAAACTTATCTAACTAAAGTTTTACTTATTTGGCATGTACCAAAATACTTTCTTGCAAAGAAATCTAAATTCTTTAAAAAATATATTTATTACCAAGTGGATGATAAACTTGATTTAATCTTAATAATTTTAGAATGGTAAAAAAGGTTCTTCTGAAGATGTGGTTCAAGATCTGCCTGAGCCACATACACCAGTAAATGCATTCTTTACATACACCAGTAAAGTATTTGGATGTAAAAGTCTAATAACGTTCATATTCGAAAAAATTGCAGATCAAACCAATCTGTTTTCTGTTCAAAAGAGGGATCATACATCCTTTGCGTCATGAAAAATAACTTTCATAGATTACCACACACAATAAAAATTGTATACAAAATTGTTTTTGTGTCTTATTATTTATATGATGATGGATTTAGTATGTACAAAATTTATGTTTTATAGCAATAAAATGTACCTATGTATATGAAAAAGCCCTTCCCAAGGTACAATACCGCATGAAAAAAATATTAAAAAAAAGTATATTTTGTGGATCTAACCTTTTAATATTTTTATTGTTCTTATAAAGTGATACAGCACTGTACAAAAGTATGAGTTAGTAAGCAATATCTTATTTCCTTAAAATTATTATGCTTTCAGCACAATTGTACATAAGTGTACATAAAATGTTTAGCCCCCTATGATGCCACCATCTAAAAGATTAATTTACTTGAGATATTTGAAGTATTTCTTAATGTTTATTAGAAAAAAAATTATTTGTAAACAATTCTTATATGGCTGGTAGTGAAGAGGACATTCTTAAAGAACTTAATTATCTTAGCTGTTGGTTGTCTTCTTCTTGTGTACGGTTCATACTGTTTTCGCGCTACCGTTTGGGGGCGACGACACACTATGCTTCATCAGGTGGCACGGCTGAGTTTTTGTGTCTTATTATTTATATGATGATGGATTTAGTATGTACAAAATTTATGTTTTATAGCAATAAAATGTACCTATGTATATGAAAAAGCCCTTCCCAAGGTACAATACCGCATGAAAAAAATATTAAAAAAAGTATATTTTGTGGATCTAACCTTTTAATATTTTTATTGTTCTTATAAAGTGATACAGCACTGTACAAAAGTATGAGTTAGTAAGCAATATCTTATTTCCTTAAAATTATTATGCTTTCAGCACAATTGAGACTTGAGGGAAACATAAGTGTACATAAAATGTTTAGCCCCCTATGATGCCACCATCTAAAAGATTAATTTACTTGAGATATTTGAAGTATTTCTTAATGTTTATTAGAAAAAAATTATTTGTAAACAATTCTTATATGGCTGGTAGTGAAGAGGACATTCTTAAAGAACTTAATTATCTTAGCTGTTGGTTGTCTTCTTCTTGTGTACGGTTCATACTGTTTTCGCGCTACCGTTTGGGGGCGACGACACACTATGCTTCATCAGGTGGCACGGCAGATATTTTTCTTATTTCCAAATTCAACTTCTCAGGAAAGTAATTAAGGTAAAGAAAATTTCCAAACAGATTGAAAAAAAAAAGAGTTAGCAGGACTATGCCTTAATAATTGGCAGAGCCATTAGGAGCGGACCATCAATGCAGGAGTGTTTCTTAGGGCCTCACATAGGGGTGGGTTGCATCTACCATGGTACCGAAGCTTGAGGTCAAAAGGGAGTTCGGTAAATGTGTGTTTTTTCATTTGCAATATTCAGTCCGTTTTTAGATTCGAAATTTTTTAAATCTTTACATTGTCAATAAAAAGACGTATATTTAAAAAATCATATTTTCATTGCATTTTTTTAACACAGAAATAGAAGAGGAAAGTTTTTCCATTTGAGCAAAAGGAAAAACCCTTTCCTATGATGGCATTTATGATTGATTACTATACAGTCACTAACGTACGTGGTACAGAAATCGGCATTGCTTGCATATTTGCGAATAGCAACAAACATTTTAAAACAAATAAAACAAACTGCTAATGAGATTCATTGTTAGTTTTGAAGCTTCATTCAAATGTGGTTGTTTGGTTGGTTTATTAGGGTCTTACATAGAAAGAAAGGTTGCAAGCAGGATAAGGTCCTTACCAGGTGCAGAATTATATTCAGTGTTCTGCAACACAACTCCAAGCGATTGCAATTGTTCTGCAGGCATTTTGTCCGAATTTTGAAAACTGCAGTAAAATCAAAAGCAAACGTAAAACACAATTACCTGCTAAATATGTATTACATATGTATAAAACATCAAAATTAATTAACTTACTTTATTTAAAACCAAGGCATATTTTCAGAATTTACAATTCTGTCGATAACTTTTGAAATTAAATATTTTATCATTGACATAGAAGATGCGTTATTTATATAGTGTTTGTGGTAATTTGAGGCGGTATAGGGAGATTGTTCCGTAGCTAGAGAAGAAAAAAAGGTGTGGCAAGAAGCTTTTTGCACTGCAGAACATCGTAGCTTATGATTAAAAAAAATCGGCCGACATTTTGATAAAATTAAGGAAAAACTTTTCTGCAAGGATGTTGTTTGTTCTGCGACGTTCTTCCGGCTTTATATGTACGTCCTGTGGTAACTATAGCACCAATAGATATACAAACTCGAAGAAAAGTTCTTCGTGACGTTATATACGCTCTATTCAGCGTAAATGGAGTGTTTGTACATTAAATATTTTTGACCCACTTCAAGTTTTCTGTGTACTTCTGATGAAAAACCCGTGACTTGGGCCTTTGGTGTTTATACATGCGTGCACGTGCTACGTCAAAAGTATTCAATGTATTTTTATGAAACTGCATATTGGTAGTACAGAGGCTGTTCACACATTTTTTAGACAATGTATATTGTATTCACAAAACTAAATTACATAAAATTCTTGTGTTTTAAATGTTCTATTTGATAGACCTTATTATGAACTATCTTTCGACACCGTAATTTCCAGGATAATAATGCCTTTTGAAGTGTCAAAAGATGTATTCTATCCCATTCCTCCTGAACAACTTTCCAGAGTCCTGTAAGGGTTGTGGGGCAACGTTTGGATAATGCAGATTTTAAAATTCCGAAAACACAAAAATCCATAGCTGATACATCGGGAGATTTAGTAGGGATATCAGTGAAGGGTATGGCCTTGATACCAGTTTTTTGTTCCATTTCTTTTAGGAAATTTACAATGGATTTTGATGTGTGACTGTTAGCTTTGTCTTGATGGAGTTCCACAGATTGATGGCACTGTGGGTAAAGCGATGGTATTTCATTCAGAAAATTGGCGATAAAATATGTTCGTGATAGTATTTGGAGTTAATCTTGACATTTTCCCCCACTCTCTTTATTTTTAACTTGCCATTATATGGAAAACCAGCAACAATCATGTATCCCTTAGAAAAACTTTCTTTCGATTCTGGGAACCATGTACTTAAATTTTTTTCTCCCCTTTTATTATAATAAATGGCTCTTTTTTTGCTGCAATTATTTAAACACACCCATTATTCATCTATTGTGACAATTTTTTTTTTCATTTTTCTTTGTATAAGTGTTTCTCAAATTGAATTCGGCAGCGTGTCCTGCGTTCAGCGATATGCTTTGGAGAAAGACGATGCACATTACGTTTTTTCGCTTTCTTAAGATTTAAATCAACGTTCATCATTTGGTTTACAGTGGACACCGAGCATTTTAATGATTTTGCAACTGTCTTTTGACTAAGGGGATTTTCTTTAAAAATTAAAAAACGTACCTTTGCAATAGTCGAAGATGTCCGTTTCTTCCTTGGATACTTGTTTGGAATTTTTGTCCCACTTGAGGGTCCAATTTGACGTTTTTTTCCTTTCTTGTTGACGATATTACCTATCGATGCTTTAGATATCACAAAACCATGACTCTCACGTTGTTTTTGGACAACGGAATAGGAATATTTCTCTTCGGAAAGAGCATAAATATAACCTTCGAACCACTGATTCGTTAAAAACGCTACTTTGAATAAAAACAAACCTATCAAGCCGCAGACGATAATGTTGACTTTTAAAAACACAGAGTACAACTGCAATTATTTCTTTTGCAGCAAACGATTTTTTAATACCGTTAACCAAAATCGTCTAAAAATTGTGCGAACAGCCTCTGTACTTACAGTCATTTAATAACTGAACTTGGTTACGGAAGTCTATCTATCCATATTCTCGTTCTATGTCGGATTTTGTGTCTGTGTTTGTGCACGTATCACATAAAGTTTATTGAACATAAGTTAACGCAATATTCTATATTTGATAAACATTTTTTTTATGAATGCGTTAGTTGAAATTCCTCTGCTTACATATTTATGCAAGTTTTATGCTAAAACATCTGAGTAACTATACTTAAATTAACCATAATTTGGAAGTTTTGAAAAATCTGGAATGTGTATAGAGTAGTACAATTACTTGGATTGTTAACTATCAAAACAAATCAAATTATAATAAATTTTTAAAAATGGTAATAGGTTACATTTGTAATTCTGTACTGAAGATATCCAATTGTGAAATAAGTTATTTTATTATTAGACGCGTGCCTCAACCTGAAGCAAAAAAGCCGCAAGTAAAAATATATTGTTTTATTGACAATGAGTGCGATAGCACTCGCCGCATAGTTCTTATTTTTATTAATTGAATGAAAAGAACTTAAGAAAGGGAATTCCAAATCTCCCTCAAAATCATCTTTTGTAGTAGTAACCTTAATGTCACATTTCGTCATTTTGTAGCTTTGTCCTACAGCAAGGGTGCGATGTATGTAAATTGTATTACATGGATGAATGTGCATGTGTAGGATTTGTGTCCAAAGTAAGTTGTACGAATTACAAAGATATCGAGAAAAGGTGTTAAAACATTATTTTATAACACGAGAAAGACAAAAGTGACTGTATATTCTGAACATTTTTCTTCAATCTAGAGTTAATCAATTCAACACTAGTAAAGTCGGGTAATTTTGTCGGTATAAAATAAAATCTCGGCCAATCTCGAGAACCACGACGGATTTTATTATTTCTATTCGTTTAGAGAGGCCTAGGTGCATAATAATTAGTCTCTACTATTATAAAAGGAAGTGTTTGTGTGTCTGTGTGCAGTATCCAGACAAATGTATATGGGCAGACAGAGAGCTTGATAGTAATCACATTTAATTAAATAAAATAGGGACAGTTACAACATGGGGACGGGTAACAGAGAATGGCCACATCGGGCATGGCATCGTACATCATGATCACAAAGAACTACTTTTGCGCGGAAGTGTTCAGGGCGCTTTTATACCCTGTACGTGGTGATGTCATAGTTCTGGCTGCTGATTGGCTCGTTGACTTTGGCGGGAACCAGGCGCGCTGTGCAGTGTGGGAAAAGGCGGGAAAAGGGTAAGAGTGTAGTGATGGGGAAAATGACTCTTTTCAGGGATCGGATCGGAACCGCTCACTCACTAAAAAGAGCTAGCTCTTTTTGATGACTCACCGCTCCTTTGAGATATATAATAATGTATATAACATATCGAAATGTATACAATATGTTTGGGCCATCGAACATCCCTCGTTGTCACGTGAGCGCATGTGTCCAGACGAAGAGGCGCCAAGCGTGCTTGAAACACCCACGCACACAACACTTGAAACACTCACTCATCCAGCAATTGCGCAGTTTACCTCTAAAATCAACAAAAGGAGGGAGACGGGGCCCGAGGACGATAGGCATTGCAGCATAGCGCTGCTAAGCTGTAAAATTTAATTGCTAAGGCATAAGATGGCCCAAAACCATGTCAATTCATATAACTTTGAAATTGTCCATAAAGAATAAATTACTTTGAGGACACTTCTACTTTTGTAATTCCCGTCATGAACCCGTTGAGATTACAGAAATAGCAATTAAAATATCCAAAGACGTTAAAAATCTCATTTTTGACCAAGAATTCTAAAAAAGTTTTCGTTTTTATTGGATAGAGTATTTATTTGACTTTCCAAAACATATTTAATTTTTTCTCTGTTAATTACTTGAAGAAGTATTAAGATTTTAATCAAGGCGGGAAAACAAGAAGTAAGAATGGAAAACACTGAAAATGGCCATTAAAAGGCCAAAAACATGGCAAAATCTAAATTTAAACCTTACTTTTTTTTGCAAATATAATTTTAGAAAGTTTTTTCAAATATTTAAATGGTTTCTCTTTTGGAAATGGAGTGAACTTTTTTAAAGAGAAGGAAGAACAAAATTGTTTACACAAAGAGCAAACGCAAGGGAGCAAGCGATGCACTTGAAACTACCTTTAACTCTAAATTAATATTTTTGCATTATTTCCTCACTTCAAATGTTATAATACAAAAACTTATAACTGGATTCCAGTAAACTTTTGAGAGTTTGTTATTTATAATGTTGTCAAGTGAATGAACAAGAATAATTATGCTGAGTTCAAAAGTTTCTAAATTATTACTATTTATTTAAGAAGTAGGACTGTAAAACTATAAAAAATCTTCTATTCATTTTTCAATCACTTGTAAAATTGTTGTTTATTTAAATATCCATTTATTCTAGTTCATTCCTTAGAAATATGCATGTAGTTTATTTTGGTAGCATCATTTTTCAAATTGGTTGAATAGATTTTCATGTAGCACATTTGAAGTTTTTGACACATTTCTTTAAAATTTCATACATAATTATCATATTTTTACAAAATTTTTAATATATACTTTTAATATTTATAGCCCATTGCTATTGTTTAAAACACAAAACATAAAAATATCATTAAAATGTTTCTATACCACATTTAAAAAAAGTGTCTTGGACGTGTTTCGATACATTAAGATTTCTTTCTAAAACCACTTAGTTACCAAATGAGACTTCCTAATAATTTAAATGATATTTTAAAATCATATAATAAAAATATTAATAATTTATTTAAGTACTTAAGATTTTTAACTATTTGTTTTAAGATATAGGTATATAATACCCTCGAATACTCGTTGTCCCAAAGATTTTCAAAATCCAAGTCCCCTCCCTGTCTTTTAATAAAATATTTTCAAAATGTCTTGTTTTGTGAAGGCAATGCAATAAAAACGAGTTACGTTTAATTTAATTTTGTGTAGCTTTATTAAAATGATATCACTCCCGAGAAATCAAGGTTTTATTATAATTATTATATTAATGTTAAGTGAATAACATAATAACTGTTAGAATATGTTTTAACAACAACCTTAAGACTAGTTTTAATTAGTGCTAAAAGGCGTGATGTGACTTAAGCCGTAAAAACACCATTTCAATCTAAAATTGAATTAAATAAAAAAAATAACATTTATGTGGGATTGTGCGACGAGCGCGCCAAAGCCTGATACGTCCGCAGCAGTAACGCCACCTAGAGGAAGCGTCCGCTCAGAAGCGACCGCAGCAATGAGACAGATGTACCCCCAGACACCGAAGCTAGCAGTTGGGCAGACGGCCCATGACTTTTTAGGCAGATGGCCTCTTAGTTGTCGGATATTCTTAATTGTCAAAGATGTTTGTAAATATACTGTAAATACATTAATTTTGTAATTAAACTTTAAGAGTTATTTATCTTTTACCTTTTACGAACCCACATTTATGATAATACATAGATATTTAAAAATTTGAAACTTCAAAAAAGTAACAAAAAGCTAGGGAGCGCAAAAGAACGAATGCGGAATTGACTCTTCGAGAGCGATAGTTATCGAAAAGAGCCAAAGAGTTAACTCCTTAAAAGAATCAACTCCCAAAAGAATCAGTGAGCGCAAACGATCGAATGCGGAAATGATTCTTCGAAAGAGCCAAAATCTCGAAAAGAATCAACTCCCAAAGAATCGACTCCAAAGAATCAACTCTCAAAAAGAATCACTGAGCTGGTAATCGCATGCGGAAATGACTCTTCGAGAGTGGAAGCGCTGATTGGTTAAAAAAGAGTCACCGCTCTTCAGCCCTGATTGGTTAAAAAAGAGCTATAGCTCTTTTTTGACGAATCAGCGATCGCTCACTCCGTCAAGAGAGCTAACTCTTTGAGTCAGCTCCTGAGCGGATCGTCCATCTCTATAAGAGTGGCAGCCATCTCCACATCTCGGCCTTTCCTGACATGGACCTGTCCTCAGGGCCACATCACATCGGTAGAAGATCTGGAAGAAATAAGGGAAAAAAAACAGAAAGGCGACTGCAGTGAATCTCATCCTTGCGATATCAACAGTTACGTCGTGCGTCGTAATACTCTATATCCTCGAAAATTGTCCACTGAATTCTTCGTCGTGGATGTGGTCATCAGCATCGTAATCATCGTCATCGTAAAGTACTTCGTAGAGGATTTCGAGTACGTGAAAGAATTATTTTGAGCACTTGTGGGATGCTCCGTCGTGTGTTGATCGCGTTTCTGAAAATGCACTGGTCGGCCTGTACGATTTTCCTATAAATCTTTTTTCTTCAAAGCACATATTTTAAGTTGTGAAGAGAAAAACAAAAGAAAACACAAAATGTCTAGAATACTTGAAAATACTGTAGACGCACATATAATAACTTGAAATACTGTAGACACACATATAATAACTTGAAATACTGTAGACACACATATAATAACTTGAAATACTGTAGACACACTTGAAATCACATTGAAGAAACACATGTATAAACACTGAATATGTACAGTTAAATGTAAACTACACAGTACTGTTTTAGATGTTATTTGACCAGGGTTTCATATACTCGGCACAACTACTGGTATGGAAGGGGCCTTCGGTCATACCGATTTTCTCAACATCATATGTGTTGTTCGTTTTCACTTTCGTGACCCTATACGGACCTAAATATTTAGTTTTCAACTTGAGTCCTGGGCCATATTGAGTTCTTTTAATGACTACTATGTCATTTATTAGGTATTTGTTTGGTGGTTTCCTTCTTAAATTGTACGTCTTTCTGTTACTGTCTTGTGCTTTTTGTATTTGTGATTTTGCTTTTTCACGAAAAGTGTCTCTTGTGTGGATGAAATCATTTTGAATTTGTTGCTTGATGAGTTGTTGTATTTTTAAATCTGATTTTTGCTTCATCTTAACTCCGAAAAGTAATTCAAAGGGTGTTAGATTGATACTACGGTGGTAAGTTGAGTTAATAATTCGTTGGACAGCAGGAACAAATTTGTACCACTTCGTAGGATCATCTTTCGCTAATTTGGCAATAACATTTATGATTACAGAATTTAATCGTTCGACTTGTCCATTAGCTCGGGGTAGGCCAGTTGTTATGCTGATATGTTGGATTCCTTCGTTATCGCAGTAATCGTTAAATTCTTTGGAACTGAATGCGGTACCTCGGTCTGATATGATCTTTTCTGGGTTACCAAACGTAGATTTTTGAATTTCCAATTTAGAAATTACTTCAGCACTGGTCGTAGATTTGGTGGGGTAAAGCCACACAAATTTAGTAAAAGCATCAATTACACACAAAATGTGGTTATAATTCTTATGAGTGCTGTTTAGTGGTCCTAAGTGGTCAATATGATAACAACTTAAAGGAGTGTCGGGTTTTGAGATAGGGTTAAGGTATCCCTCTTGTTTGCCAAGTTTTCTGTTAATCAATATGCATGGAACGCAATTAGTGATGAACTGTTCAATCTTTGGTTTAAGCTTGGGAATGTAATATTCTTTATTGATGTGTTCAGCAGTGCGTGTTACGGCATAGTGTCCGCGTTCATGAGCAGCTTTTATGATGTTCGTCTGCATTTGTTCGGGTATGACTAATAAGTCAATTCCGTTCACTGTTTTGTACAGAATGTTATTTTTCATTACATAATTGTCGTGTGGGGAGGTTTTCAAAAGTTGTTTAATGGTTCTTACGTGTTCATCTGTTTCTTGTGCCTTTTCAACTTTAAGAACAATACTATCCTGAATTAACAAGCACACTGGATGTCTACTTAATGCATCGACATGACGCATACGAGAATTAGGTCTGTGTTCAATAGTATATTGAAATTCTTCTAGCATTAAGGCCCATCGTGCGATTTTGTTGCAAATATCTTTTTTGACCATTGTTTGTTTAAATGCATTACAGTCAGTGATTACTTTAAATGGGATACCTAGAATATAAACACGAAATTGCTTTAAAGCTTCAATCACTGCTAACACTTCTAATTCAAAGCTAGAGTTCTTACGTTCGGTTTCTGACGTCTTACGGCTCATGTAACACACTGGATGGAATTGGTTGTCCTGACTAGAGCGCTGCATCAGAATAGCACCATAACCGTCAATACTGGCGTCTGTGTGAACTTCAGTGTCACTTTGCGGGTTGTACATGCATAGAACAGGTTCAGAACACAGTATACGTTTGAGCTCGTGAAACGCGTTTTGGGCATCTGGTCCAAAACTGAACGCTATGTGTTTGCGAAGGAGGTCACTCAATGGTTTAGCGATAACTGAATAATTATAAATGAATTTACGAAAAAAAGATGTAAGTCCGATATAACGTTGGACATCTTTGATACAGGTAGGCTTCGGGAAATTTTGAACAGCTTTTACTTTATTTGCGGAAGGATACAATTTCCCATCTTTGATTTTATGACCTAAAAATTCAATTTCACGGTGCAAAAATTTACATTTTTTCATGTTAAGTTGCAGTCCATATTCGGATGCAGTTTTAAACACCTGTTTGAGCTTATTTAGACCCTCGTGTTCATTTTCAGAGCATACTATTATATCATCCATGTAAAGAAGAATCGTACCGTTCTTTAAAGTTCACGAAATACACAGTTAATGTATCTGGAAAAACACGCAGGACTGTTACTGAGACCAAATGGAACTTTTTTAAATTCGTAATGTCCTTCATGGGTGACGAATGCAGTATAATTTTGACTAGAAGTAGCGACATCAACGTGAAAGAATCCGTTTCGTAAATCGAGAGTACTAAACACCTTTGCGGAACCCACTTTATCCAAAACTTCAGAAATTATTGGCATAGGATAATGTTCGCGTAATATGCGTTTGTTTAGTCTACGATAATCAACGCATAAACGATGTGAATTGTCCTTCTTTTTCACGAGAACTATGGGGGATGCGTAGTTCGAAGTTGATCTGCGAATTATATCGTCGGACAGCCATTGTGAAACTTGTGCCTCGACGATAACCTTTTCCTTAAGAGCAAGCCTTCGTGGTTGTGAACACACTGGTGTGGGATCGTTTAAAACGATCGACATTTCAACGTCAACAGATTTAGTTTGTTTGGGCTTAAAGTTTTCAATTAGAGATGCAGTTTCTGTTCGGATTTGTACATTGGAAATATGACTTAAGTCAACTGGAGATTGATCGATAACATTTGCAATGTTAATTAAAAACGAATCAGAATGCTTTTCAAGTTTAATTGTGTTGCAGTTAATAGTTAGTGTACCTTGCTGTATTATGTCAGTACCAATAATACAATCGTAAGCGAGGTGTGCATCTTGAACAACACAAACACTGGAAGTGAAGTCTGAGTCGTCAATAGTAATGGTAGTTTCAAATGTTCCAACAGGGTTTATGGAAGCATTTCCTATACCGCTTAAGCGAATAGTTGTATTATTTAACTGAGGAGGCATTTCTAATTTTCCATAAACACTATGTTTAAGGAGAGTTTTTTGGCTACCTGTGTCGATCAAAGCGTTCACGTCAAAATTTTGAACTTTAACAGGTTTTGTCAAAATGTTTTTTGACTGAACAAAATTCTCGATGGCTACATTCTGGCGACTGTTGTTCACAGGACAATCTTTCGAAATGTGGTTGGCAAATCGGTTACAGTTAAAGCATTTCTTGCCTTTGTCTTTGTTGGGACAGTTCGTGGCGTTATGCGACTTATCACCGCAACCAAAACAACGTTGGTTGGATGTACTTTTATCGGATTGAGATCTATCTGAATGTCGTTCGGGTCGTCGGAAAAATCTTTCATTGTCCTGAAATTTACGTTGAGGAGCCGTATTTGAACGCTTATCGTTACCAGAGAAAAGGTTGGTACGTTCATTAAAGTAAAGTTTTTCAAAAGTTCTCAACTTTTCTTTAAACTCGGGAATATTCTTAGCACCATACAAAATAATTTTGTGAGCACACTCAGGGATACCAGCAATAACATATTCAAGTAAAGATAAATCATCGAAATCACCATGAGAAGCAATTTGCCGCATAGAAATAAAATACTCGGAAAGAGTTTCGTTTGATTTAAGTTGACGGGCAACTAGTAACTTGTGTATATTGTCGTGTAGATTTGCAAAAGGCAAGCGAGGACAAAGATTGCTGATCTCAACTCGAGACTTTATTATCTTTGAACTGAGTGATACATCTCCTTTTATACCTTTTCCGAAAAATGAATCGAACATTCGAGAATTCGAAAGTTCTAGAAATTAACATAAGTATATTACTGAAGAAGTGAGAAACAAACAGAAAGGGAACTTTAAAATGAAATCTACTTTTAGGCCACTTGCCTCTAGTGGGATTGGAACTCCGTACCTTCCAATTTGCAGTAAGGTGCAATACCCGACTGAGCCACGATTTTCAGACGAAGTGAATAAGTTTCGCTACATTTCCCCCTCCTTAAGACGAAGCAGCGTCCCGCTGCAGCCTGATCTGGCTCCTCGTAACAGGTCCCCTGGAAATGCTGTGCTCTTTTCCGTCATCTAGTTGTTCCTTTGGATCAAGATAGGGTTTTAACCTTAGGACGTGGACTACATCTTTGGAGATCCGCCGTCTGCTATTCTCTTCCATACTTTCTACTTCGTATGTTACGTCAGATAGTCGCCGTGTTATTCGATATGGTCCGAAATAACGTCTTAGGAGCTTTTCGGACAGTCCAACCTTTCGTACTGGAGTAAAGACCCAGACTAAGTCTCCGATGTTGTAGTTGACTGGTCGATGTCTCTCGTCATATCGTCGTTTATCAGTTTGTTGAGCGTCAAGGATGTGGATTTTTGCAAGCTGTCTAGCTTCCTCTGCCCTGGTGATCAGATGTTGCACGTAATTATCGTCGTGATTTTCTGTATTGAGCGGAAGAATTGCGTCGAGTGGTGTCTGGATATCTCTGCCATGAACGAGAAAAAATGGACTGAACCCTGTGGTGTCTTGTTTTGCTGAATTGTAGGCGAAAGTCACAAAGGGTAGGATGGTATCCCAATTTCTTTGCTCGACGTCTACGTACATGGACAGCATGTCTGCCAATGTCTTGTTAAATCTTTCTGTCAAGCCATTGGTTTGTGGATGGTAGGATGTTGTCAGAAGATGAGACGTCTGGCACAATTGATTGATGTCTTTCACAATATTGGATAAGAAGGAACGTCCTCGATCACTTATCATTTCTCTGGGAGCACCGTGCTTCAGTATGATATCTTCGACTATAAATTTAGCGATTTCAATGGCCTCAGCAGTTGGTAATGCTTTTGTGATAGTGAACCTCGTAAGGTAATCTGTACAAACAATGATCCAGCGGTTTCCGTTTCGGGTAACTGGAAAGCGTCCAAGTAGATCAATCCCAATTTTGGCAAATGGTATGTCAGGGGGTCTGATCGGGTGAAGTTGCCCCGGTGGCAATTGCGAAGGAGATTTTCGTCTTTGACATTCTCGGCAATGTGACACATATCGGCGTGTGCTCCCATATAGTCCTGGCCAATAGTATTTCCTCCTTATTCGGTCGTAGGTTTTGGCGAATCCGAGGTGACCGGCGGTTGGGGCATCATGAAGACTCTTTAAGACATCGCTGCGGAGTTGTTTCGGTACGACCAAGAGCCACTGCTGTCCCATAGGATCATAGTTTCTTTTGTAAACCACACCGTTTCTAAGTTGATAACTTCGGTATCCGTCACCTCTTTTAAGAATTTTAATTATGGGCTTCAGCTGCTTATCTTTTAGCTGCTCTTTTCTGTAATCTGTGATGGCTGAAAGGAAGGGGATTTCATCACCGTTTTCGTTTACTGTTTCGAGAAGGGGCTTTCTCGACAGCGAATCGGCATCGGAATGTTTGTGACCGCTCTTGTAGACTATGGTGATGTCGTACTCCTGCAACCTTAAAGCCCATCGTGCAAGTCTTCCAGATGGGTCCTTAACATTGGCTAGCCAGCACAAAGAGTGGTGATCCGTTACTACGGTAAAGGGTTTTCCAAATAGATACGGTCTGAATTTACTGATCGACCAGATGACAGCAAGGCACTCCTTTTCGGTTGTAGAATAGTTCTTTTCAGCGGCTGTCAGGGACCTGGATGCGTAGGCTATCGGTCTTTCCTTATCATCTTGGATCTGTATTAGTACTGCGCCGATGCCATAACCACTAGCGTCTGAATGTATCTTCGTTTCTGCATTTGGAAGGAAATGTCCCAAAACAGGTTCACTTGTTAGTAATTTTTTGAGAGTTGAAAAAGATTCCTTCTGTGAAGTACTCCAAGAAAACTTCACATCTTTCTTCAATAAATCATGCAGGGGTTTTGCAACATCAGCGAATTTTTTGACAAATCGTCGGTAATACGAGCACAGGCCTAGAAAACTTCGAACATCTGCGATATTTTCTGGAACAGGAAAATTCTTTACAGCGGCTATCTTTTGTGGATCGGGATAGATTCCATGTTGATCAACAAGGTGTCCAAGTATCGTTAGTTTCTTTTTGCCAAATGAGCATTTGGTGGAATTTAGCGTCAGTCCGGCCTCTTGGATACATTTCAAAACTTTTCTCAAGCGTATTTGATGTTCTCGGAAATTCGGTGCATACACAATGATGTCATCTAGGTAGCAAAGACAGATATTCCACTTCAGGCCTCGTAGTACAGTGTCCATCATCAGTTCAAATGTAGCGGGAGCGTTACATAATCCGAATGGCATGACTTTAAATTCATAAAGACCATCTGACGTTACAAAGGCTGTCTTTTCTCTATCTTTATCATCAACCTCTATTTGCCAGTAACCGGATTTTAAATCCATCATAGAGAAAATTTGTGCACCAGCTAGGCAATCCAAAGCGTCGTCGATGCGTGGTAGTGGATAGACGTCTTTTTTAGTGACCTTGTTCAATCTTCTGTAATCGACACAAAAGCGCCATTCACCATTTTTCTTTTTCACAAGTACGACTGGAGATGACCATGGACTGGTTGATGGCTGTATCACGTCTTCTTTTAGCATCTGTTGTACTTCGTCTCCAATCACACGTCTTTCAGTGGCTGATATACGGTAAGGTCTCTGCTTGATTGGGACGCTGTCACCTGTGTCGATCTTGTGTTTCACAGAATTACCACTGGATTTCTTCAATTGCCTGTTAAAGTCGAAAATGTCACTAAATTCTTCCAGCAGATTCAATAACTCGTCTTCTTCAATAGTAGTCAGCTTAGTATCTAAAAGTTCTTTAAATGTTTCTCGTTTTAATCGCCTTCTGGAATTGTGTCTCTTAGAACCTTCTCGATCTTCATCACTTAAAGAACAAATTGCATCGTTTGTTACTGTCGTTAAGCAAGCTATGTTCATTCCCTTCGGTATCAGTTGGGTTCGTCGAGAGAAATTTGTAACCCATACTTTACAACAGCCATTTTCAACGTTAACGATTGAGGCTGGTATAGACAGCTCTCTTTCACACGTGAGAATTGTATTACCAATAATCATAGCTTTATCTGCTTCTGGAATTTCTGGATTAAGAGTACATATTTGCTTTGTCGAATTGGCTTCAATTACGTAATCTGTTGCGGCAAACAAGGTGCAAGAGCAATCTGATTTACCTGACACCTGGTTGTCTGGAAGGATTTCTGCAAGTTGAAGTTCTTCATTTCCGCAATCTATGACAGCATCAGTGGCACGGAAAAAGTCCCATCCAAGTATCATTTGGTGGCTACACTGTGGAAATACCAGAAATTCAAACGGTTTCACAGTCCCATTCAAGTCGACTTTTAATACACAGCGTCCTGAGGCGGCTACAGATTTTCCACAGGCAGTTTTCAGTACAGGTCCATCCTCAGTAAACATAGGTGTATTCAATTGTACTCGTAATTCTTCAGATATGACCGAGTAATCGGCACCAGAATCAACAAGGGCTTTTACACATTGTCCATTCACTGTGATATAGGTGGAATTTTTCTTTAACTTGGTTGTAGTATACGTCGGAGGATTTTCTTCAACTGCGGCCTTACCTCCTGGACAGGTCGCCCGAGTTAGTTTTCCTCATTTGGTCGGCGTGGAGAACGGCTGGAGCGGCTAACAGGCGATTGTGACTGTCGGCGGTTGAAGGAGCGGCGAGGGTATGGTGAACTACTTCTGAAACTGGAAGAAGTAGGCTGTATATGTCGTGCATAGTTGTCGTCAAAGCTGTGTAGGGTCTCAGTGTCAATTTCTCGTCGAGGATTAGATGTTCTGAGGGCTCTTGTATCTGCAAATATTTGTCGTCTCTCCCTACAGTACCTCAGCACGTGTCCTGGGCGTCCGCAATGGTAGCAGAGAGGTACATTATTGGCAGCTCTCCACAAATCTGTCTTACGCTGTGGAACGGCGCTGTTTCTGGCCTCACGTCTTGGCTGTGACCCAACTGGAACTGAAACTCGAGGAGGGCCGTTGCGACTTCTTGGACCTGTGAGTGGTGCTAGAGCTTCCATAACTTCTTCCCGGACCAGAGATGCGACGTCCGTTGGTGAAGCAGGGTCGTCGTTCGTGTAGTTTTGTACTTCCGGCAAGAGCTTTTGAAGCTCTTCCCTGACAATTGTTCGTACCAGCGATCTTAAATCACCAATGTCTGTTTCGGCCGAAACTGCAGAAACATTTGGCAGCCTCTGGAATCTTGGTCGGGTGATACGTCTTCGTCGGAGGCTTTCTATTTGACGGCAGCGTTTCACAAAAGCATCGACGGTCTCATAGTCCTGAACCAAAAGGATCTGGTGCAAGTCCTCTGCAATCCCCTTCATGAGATGGGCTACTTTCTCGACATCTGGCATGGAAGGATCAACTTTTCGGCATAGAGCGAGTACGTCTTGGATGTATGATTCAGACGTCTCGCCAATTTGTTGAGCACGTGCAACCAACAGTCTCTCAGCTTGACGCTTTATGTCATCTGTTTGGCAAAACGTGTTGTTCAGGGAATTCCTGAACGAAGTCCAATCAGTAAAAGTGTCCTCATTGTTATCAAACCATTGTCGGGCTGTTCCGGCGAGGTAGAATATGACGTTTGCCAGACACATCTGTTCGTCCCAACGGTTATAGCTGGCGATTCGTTGAAAGTCCTTGAGCCACCGGCGAACATCTGGTTGGTCGTCTCCAGAGAATATGCATGGACTTCTGGGTGGCTGGTAGGTCAGGAACGGCACTGGTGCGATGGTGACTGGAGCGGAGCTGGCAACTGGGAGCTTTTTCTCGGTGTCTTCATGGTCAGACATTTTCCTCGGGCCTCTACTAGGATTCGGTAAAGAGCCAAACTCAGGAGGGAGTCCTTGAAGACGTAGACTTCTGCGAAGTTCTTCCGCCGTATTTATTTTACCCGGCGCCTCCACCAAAATGTCGTGTAGATTTGCAAAAGGCAAGCGAGGACAAAGATTGCTGATCTCAACTCGAGACTTTATTATCTTTGAACTGAGTGATACATCTCCTTTTATACCTTTTCCGAAAAATGAATCGAACATTCGAGAATTCGAAAGTTCTAGAAATTAACATAAGTATATTACTGAAGAAGTGAGAAACAAACAGAAAGGGAACTTTAAAATGAAATCTACTTTTAGGCCACTTGCCTCTAGTGGGATTGGAACTCCGTACCTTCCAATTTGCAGTAAGGTGCAATACCCGACTGAGCCACGATTTTCAGACGAAGTGAATAAGTTTCGCTACAATATCAAGAGAAGAAACTTTAGTGCTAAATTCTAATAATAAATTTTCTTTCAAAATTACCCAAGTAGTGACTTGTTTTAACGTAGTCACAAAGAGTTTAGCTGGATCGGCTAGCGCTTTCTTAGTTACTAAAATTTTTGATACATCAGAGTAAATACAGTAAGTTTCAAAAATTTCTTCCAAGTCACTTAAGAATAATGTAATATGATACGAATCTTTACCAGAAAATTTTTTCACAGTATCAATAATATCTTTCAAAGAATAATTAAAAGAGGGTTGATTCGAAAATGCTTGATTCATTGCGACATCTCTAGAAATTGGTGACTGAGACTGTTGGTTATTGTCATCAGAGTTAAATCGCGAGGTTGCTGATTGCATCAAGTGTGTATTTACGTTTTCCGAAGATCGGACAGGAAAAGTCAATTCGTTCATATGCTGCAAGTTATACTCAACGGTATTCGAGGAGTCAGTCGGCAGTAACCTTGTACCAATTTCGGGTAGTGATTTGTCGTTAGTTTTGGTTTGGATTTCACTTTCATCTGGTGAGTCACTTTCACTTAGCGTTGCCTCGGGAAATGTAAACGTAGAGAGTGAATGAAAAATTCTGTCGTTCAACTCAGATGGATCAGAACAAATATCGAGATGCAAAACATAGGCAATTGAAATGAGTTGTGCCAGAGAAAATGATTCCAAAGCGTTCATTTTTCTTTCGTCCAAAATGGCGTCGGGCGGGAAACCGCTGAATTCTCTTAGTTCGCGTCTATTCAAGCGAGAATTGTCACAATCAAATATGAGGGTATGAAGCAGTTTGATACATTTAGTGGAGCTTCTTTTCAGACTGTCTCTGATCTGAGGAAAATTACCTAACGTTTGTCTGTCAGTCATTTTTAGCGTTGTCGCATCCAGGGCAGGGAATATGAACAATGATGAAAAGTTCAATCGTACTTACAATTGCGTCGTTAGTCGTGGCCACGGATGGTGTTTGCTGTTCGGTTCTTGCTCTGCAGTCTGCACCAGGTCCTCGAGTCGTAATCCAGAGTATACCGGTGTAATGCGTAAAGTAGAATCTCCTCGTGTCGGCTATCTTCTTTCAAAGTTATCGGTATCAGGGTAGGGAAAGAACACTTCTGGCACCATTTATGGGCAGACAGAGAGCTTGATAGTAATTACATTTAATTAAATAAAATAGGGACAGTTACAACATGGGGACGGGTAACAGAGAATGGCCACATCGGGCATGGCATCGTACATCATGATCACAAAGAACTACTTTTGCGCGGACAGGACAATCACTTCCGGAGTGCCTACTGCAAAGCAGCTTAACTCCCCGTCATCAGGTGTGTGTAACTTAAAACTGAGTTGCTTAAAAAGAGAGAAAATTTAAAAATAAAAAATGATTTAAAAGGCTGATTTGAAATAAAACATGACTTTCAGCTGAACAAAGTTCCGAAAGATGGCGCCACCTCCTTAAGCGAGATCGACAAACCAGTCGGTTTCCCTTCCAGAGTGTGACCGCATTCAGAGGTGGCAAACTTCGATGATCCATTTAAAAGTTAAAAAAAAAAGATTAAAATTTTAAATAAATAAAAAGAAAAACAAGGTCGAAAAAGAGAAATAAAACTGTTGTGTTTTAGTGATTCAATTAGGGTCCTGTCGAGTCCAAAAAATGCTCAGCATCTACGAGTGAAAACCGGGGTCATGATCCAATATGGGACTTTTGCGCGGAAGTGTTCAGGGCGCTTTTATACCCTGTACGTGGTGATGTCATAGTTCTGGCTGCTGATTGGCTCGTTGACTTTGGCGGGAACCAGGCGCGCTGTGCAGTGTGGGAAAAGGCGGGAAAAGGGTAAGAGTGGCTGCCATCTCCACATGTATGACACTTACAATAATGAAATTTGGCACACATGTAGTCCTAATTGTTTGTGAATTTTATGTTCTCCCCAAATTTAAATATTTAATCTAGAACATCTTAAAATTAACTTATTAGTTTTCCCCCTCCGTTCATTCTTTTCGCGGAGATGACTTCACAGATCCTGGATTGAAGAAAGCAAAGGATTTCGCGTTTTTCGTCCTTTGGAACTGCAACTGGAGCTACAACGTCGCTCGCGAAGGTGATGTCATACCACTTTAATTGAAGAAAGCGTATTTTGATTAGCATAACTTTTTTGCAGCGATTTTAACTTTGTCACGGGCAAGGACGATTTGAGGCTTTCTATATTCGCAATCGTTAAAGATAAAGTAAAAATTTCAACGGATTTGAAATTTGTGGAAAATTTTACACCAGATCTTGATCTTTACACCAGATACACAGATACCTTGAATGGGACTTTCTTTAAATAAATAATTTTTCAATTGTTACCCGTGTCATGTCGGGTAGAGGTTGGACTAATTCTTAAAATTACTGTTTTTCTTTTATATGTTTTCACATCAGTAAGGACAATTAAAGAAGTGTCACGGGCAACGGCGGTCGGGCATGTCTATGATAAAAGAGCCGAGCAGTAGCAATTTCAGTGTAGCAAATCATAGACAAAATGTCAGCCTGGCCATTTTCTCGCCTTACGCTGCCGAAGACGCTAGCCTCGTGCCAATGTGAGAGTATTCAATGTCCATAGTAAATGCATCTGTTATTGCTTGAGCACGTTTCTGTTGGAGGTGTGTTTGATATAAAATTCATAATTATATATATGCCGAGACAAAAAGTAATTTTGGTCATAAGACGCCAAAAGAATTCGTTTACCCTGTAATAATAAAACTGACTGAGAAAGATAACCTCGATTGTCAAACAGGAAAGAAAAAATGATTTTACGAAGAGAAAGACAGTAGTATGTGCTGGATGTAATAAGCATCTCTCTTTAAAACGGAGAAGACATTTTTATGAGAGAAAACGTGAGTCGGCTGGTGATTCAAACATCCATCTATCTGCTGACAGTACCAGATATGTTAATATGAGAAAGAGAGAGAGAGAACAAAGAACAAATGGAAGTATTTCTCCTAGTATAATCTTCCTTCACAAACAACATTTGAAAGCTTTGAAATAACAAATGTTTCTGGTTTGAAGGCCTCGGATAAAGTATTCCGCTATAAATTTTGATTCATCCATAAATCATACAATGATACTTCAGTCGCAACAGGTTCTTTTGTCTTTTGTCTGTCAATACTGTACATATCTAAAATTGAAAGACATATCAAAAGGTAAATTTTGTTTGTGAAGGAAAATTATACTAGGAGAAATACTTCCATCTCCCGAATCATTGCATTCGGTTCTTACTGTTAATTACCTAAACTGCAAACACTTTGTGAAGCACATACTTTAATATAACAATGTGTGCGCATTTCAATGTTCACTTTATTTATGTCAACAAAAGTAATCGAACTTGTCTTTAGGCCGACATTTAAAGTAATGTATACCATTTGGTGGACAGTCTGCTTTGATTCTGATGATCACGAATTCCTCCTGATGTCTTATTTTATCGCAGACTCTTGAAACACAAGTTACAACTCGATGCACCATCGCTCGACAATCTCTTGATAGCTCCTTCGTGTGACCTTCACATTTGCAAGAAATATTTTTCTGCCTTAGATTATAATTCTGTTCAATCTTATAAAATTGCGATTGATAGTTTCGACCAAACTTGTTAGTAACGCTAAGTATCTGTTGGTACACAGCCTGTATCTTTTATGGTGAAGTAGCTATCGTGATAGCAAGGCAGAAATTCTTTGGAAAAGATCTAGTACTGCGTAGTCGGGGTTACAATCTTTTTTTTTTTTTTAATTCTGAAATTTGCAATCTTAGGATAATTTACAACAACCTGTAATATTAAAGAGAAGCAGTTATTCAATAAATATTTTTCAACTTGTTCCGATATCTGGAGCTAAATAAATCGGTGTGATCTATGCATTATTACTGTTACCGAATAATGACAAGATTTTATATAATTTTAATGCAATAACTTAGATTTGGAATTCTAATGAAGCAGTATTTGGTAGATAAGTTTTTGATTAATTTGTTGCTCGCCTAGGTGAGGACAATGCCATATGTGATCTAAGGAATATTAACGCATTTATTGGTGACTGTACAATTTTGTTCTGATATCTGGATTAAACTTTACTAGTCGTGACCAGCGGAACGAGAATGGATGCGATGAATGCTTTTTGGAAAGGTCTTAAATGTGACAAGATGTTACAAAATTGACACTCGAAATTAGCATGAAATACTCTTATCGCCAGAACACGAGTCTTTTTGAAGATATCTATTGTACATTAATAAGAATGGAATGTTTGTTTGTGCATTGAATATTTTCGACCCATTCCAAGTTTTCTATCAGTTTTGGGTCCTTCTGATGCAAAATGCGTTTCTTGCATGTTTGGTCTCTGTCTGATTGTTCATCTGTATGTCTATGTCCTAATGGTTTAATATATTTTCATGAAACTTTGCATACTGTGAGAACTTACAATTATTTAGACATGGTTGCGTAAGTCTGTCGATTACAATTTTTTATGCATCATATCGCACTACGACAAGAAAAGTGACACAACTCAAAATTGCAGAATTGGAGAAACGTCAACTTAAAGGATACTGTAAAACATATTGAAATAGTATAAGCTTCTTTTAAATCTTAGGTAAGTATTTATGGTGGTAACTTGTATTATATTCTATAGAATAGTAATGTAACACGTTGGGACACCTCATACATATTTTTAATGACATAACAACAACATTTTTATTTTTTGACTTGTGTCACTTATTTTGCCGGGGTGTAATACGTTAGTTTAGTGAATGCAATATTAAACTTTTCTTTGTTTCCTTATTTAGATAAATTTCATGAAAAAACATTTGAGTAAGTATACTTAAATCAACCATAATTTGGTAGTTTTGGAAAATCTGGAATGTATATTGAGTATTACGATTTCTTGGATTGTTTTACTAGTATTGTTCAAAAAAAAATTATTTTTACAATAATTATTTTTTATGGAATTTCAACTATGATAATTCATTTATTTCCGAGTCGTATTTTTGTTCTTTACGAAATATAAACGATTTCCGAATACATGAAACGGACGATATTTTTCAACAAACGAGAACGGAAACTCGTATTGGTTGTTCACTTGTGATATTTTCTGTTTCTTCCGCTCGTAATTAATTTCGCATTTATAAACTTTGTGCATTCTAGTTGTAAGTTGTGGTAACTGTGAGAGGTCAAGAGATAAAAAAAGTATCACGAATTTCACGAGAGATCAGAAGACACGTTTAGCAGTCAGGAATTTTTATTTGTGAATGAAGGTACAAGCATTGTATATAGTATGATTTACGGTGATTTAAAATAATTGATATGCGATCTGGATCCATGAAGGCTTTGATCTTTCATAAGCGGTATAGTAAAAATCCGTCCCAAACTTTATAATGTAAATATAATATTCAATAAAATGTTTGTCATGCATTTTTTTTAACTAATGATACTTTATGTTAAGGAGATTCTGTATTTAATCATGACTGTTTTTTATAGGAACATTTGACACAGCTAGATTTGGAAGCGCTTAAGAAAATAAAGATTAATGCAATTCGTGTTCAACTACTTATTAGTACCCATGAATTCGGGTAATATGAAAGGGAGTGAGTATAAAGTACATAAATGTCAATATTCATTACATTTTCCTGTACTTAAGAGTTTGGTATTTTCTTTCAGTAATGCACTAATTCAGCCTGTTATTAACTCAAGTCGTTCAGTATCACATTATTTATGGATGACCTCGACTATTTATTAGCATTAAATATAAATTTATTCCATGAATTGATGAAAGCTTTTTAAAAAATTTCTTTTTTTACAAATTTATGTTTTAAAAGACTATACCAAATTCTGAAAGAGACCACGGACAAAAAAGCAATCAAAATGATTGAGTATTTTGTCAAGATCGCAAAACAGCTTCACAAGCTGAAAAATTTATTTAAGAGTTAGCAGTTTTTGCTGTTTTGAATAGTGACCCCATTATTCATCTAGAGGAGACATAGAAGGTAGATTAAAAATATTTTTTTAATTAAATGCAACTCAAATGTAAAAGTAATTTGAAATAAATTAATCCGACTTGGAATATTTAAACAAAGAAACGTTTTTTAAATAGCTTTGAGCCTCCTAATTTATACATCCTTGAATCTTTCAGGAAGTGTTTAAGAAACAATCAAGAACTTTACGAGAACACTTAAAACTTCGTTCGAAGGATTTAAATTTCCGAAGCCTTTCGAGAATTCTACTTTTCAATTAAACTCTAAGTACTAATACGCATTCGCCAGAATTGCTTTATAGTCAACGCAGAAAGTGAGATTTTGAACGTTGTACTTCTGTAGGAGAAATTGATTGGATAAAATACTCCCGTGGTCTTGCAAAGGGGACATGCTGCTTAAAGATAGAGGAGAGGAGGGTATTATGGAGTACCGAGGTTTCGGCTCTGATTGGAGCTGTTATCACTTGGGAATACCATGAACTACTCAAGAAAGACCCCCATCATGCAGTGCAGTGAGAGTTGACCACATGTTGTTGTCGTACCACTCGTTACAGAACAAAGTGTGTTTTGTGATTTTCAAGAGTTTTTGTAAGCACATTTTCAAACATTTTAACCAACTAGTACACATGTGACTTGAACAATGATGTTAAGCATAATGTACACTAAAAGAATTGTAGTTTGAAATACTGTGGTCGACTTTTAGCTCAGAATGTTTTGTCCGTCAGTTTAAAGGTTCATTTTCCAAGATGGCGTGTCGAGTATTATAAAATACTAGGTATTCCATAATACCCGACACGCCAATTCCGGTTCGCAATAACATACCCCATCCATTTAAGGACGAAACTGCTGGCAAAGACTGGTTCTACGCTTTTATGAAAAGAAAATCGAAACTTTCAGTCTGTAAACCCATGGGTACATCTTTTGCCATAGCCAGGGGATTTAATAAAGTAGACAAATTTTTTGTCCTGATCGCGCGATGTTGTTTTCAAAAAACAACTATCCTCCTAACATAACTGCACATAATTTTAAAAATATGGTTTTGATAGTTTAAAATAACTGTTTTATATAGTCTAATTAGTTTTTCAATGGTTTAAACCACCTATTCCATATTACCCTAGTATTTCATATTAACCTCCATTTGAAACTTTTTTTTAAATAAACTTTTTTATAACAATAAAATTAATAGTATTTTTTTACAAGTGACAGTTTATACCAATTAGTTATAGTATGTACTCATGATGATGTGGGGAATTTTTATTCCAAACCAGTAAAGTTATTTTTAGAAATGTAAATAGTATTCCGTAATACCCTCCTCTATGCATTTTTGATAATCTGCGACACTGAGAAAATTTAATTTTGTCCACATAGATTACGAAAACGACGCACTATGCAACGAGCTTTGACCCAATGTAGGCAGACCTTCTGGTATACCACGACCTTCCACTTCAAAGACTTTATTCAATGCACTATTCGGTTGGTATGGGTCTTTTAGAGCTTATAATGAAGTTTATTTAGAGCTTAGATATTATCTTGTAATGCGGAGTCTGAGAAAGTATGTGGATTTTCTCAACACGGCTTAGGTGCCTAGATTTACACCCTAAACCAAACAAGTAGCAAAATTGAAATAAATAGACATCAGAAGTAGTATAAGTCTCTTTTTATCTTTTGTAGCTTATGTGTAGAGATTAATGGTACTTTGTTTTAGGTACAAGAGGGTCATCCAAGGTATACAAAACTGGATCATCATCGAGGAGTCTTCTTATCGTTTCGAAGAGCATTTGATCTAATACCGACGCCGAAGACGATTAAGATTCAAGTGGTGAACAAGATACTGCCGATCGAAACTCCTGAACATAAAGAAGCAGTATTGGGAGGGATAGGGGTAGACCAATAATACAAATACAACAAATACAAATACAAATATTGACGACCAGCTAGAGGCTTAAACCCAACAATGTTGGTCCTTTGTTTATGAATTCCCCAATCCCCACTGAATATCCAATTGTATCTTAAATTCGTACACTCCCTTTAAATTAACTATATTTTCTGGTAACGAGTTCCATTTGTTTATTACCCTGTGTCCCCTTGTTTTACCTACTTGAAAAGCTGAATCAAATCTCACTCCTTCTTCTTCTTTCCAGTGTATACATGTTTAGCTTACTTAAACGTTCATTATAGTCGAGATTTGCTATCCCTTTTATTATTTTTGTAGCTCTGTGCTGAACCTTTTCAATTAATTATATATCCTTTCTCATATATGGAGCCCAGAATTGTACAGTATATTCTAGATGTGGTCTTACTAAGCCCTTATATAACGGTAAGATTATATTATTATCCCTTGAAGTTATAGCCTTTTTAATATAACCTATTAGCCTTTTTACCCGCAGCTGAACATTAATGACCCATTTTAAAATCCCTGTGAATTATCACCCCAAGATCCATGACTGTTTCTCCCTCCTTTATATTTACTCCCTAAAGACAGTACTCGGCTCCACTGTTCCTGTAACACATATGCAGAACTTGACATTTTCCTACATTAAATGACATACCCCATTTTACAGCCCATTCGGATATCTTATCAAAATCCCCTTGTAAATTCTCTATCTGTAACTTGGTATCCACTGTCCCCGATATTTTTAAGTCATCTGCAAATATACTGATTCTATTCTTAATCCCCTGACCTTTATCATCTATGAAAATTATAAATAAAATTGGTCCCAAAACTTATCCCTGAGGCACCCCACTTATAACTTCTGTCCACTGTGAATAATTTACTTTCGCCTGCACTCTGCTTTCTACCCAATAACCAATTCTTTATCAATATCAGTGCTTTTCCCTGAATCCCCAGCCTTTCCAATTTAAACAGTAATGCCTCAAAAGGTACTTTATCAAAAGCCTTTTGAAAATCTATGTACATGATATCTACACTGCTCTTATTATACAGCTCCTCAGTAATTTTTCCCTACAACTTCAAAAGGTTTGTAGAGCATGATCCATACTGATTATCTGATAACAGTCCCCCCTCCTCCAAGTATAATATTATATGCTTTTTTAACAGAGATTCAAATTACTGATGTTAGACTTACTGGTCTATAGTTGCCCGGATCACTTTGTATTCCCTTATTGAAAATTGGAGTTATATTGGCCAACTTCCAATCCATTGGTACCCAATCCGTGCTATATGTTGAATTAAATATGATGTGAAATACGTCCCCCAATTCTTCCGCGCATTCCACTAGTACTCTCGGATAAATATCGTCTGGCCCTGGTGCGTTAGATGGCTTAATTCTTTTCAACCTTTGTACTATTTCTTCCCTGTTAAATTTTCATTCTTTAATTGTATCCCTGCAAAGGCACCATCCTTGGGATCCTTTTTTAATTTATAGTTACCATTGAAAAACCCCCAGAAAAAAGTAATTTAACACGTTTGCCATTCCCACCTCGTCTCGAATTAATTCAACTCCCCTCCCCTCCAACGGGCCCAGTGTAGTACTAAATTTATTTTTACCACTTGCATATGCAAAAAATTCTTTAGGGTTTATATTTATTTCCCTTGCTAGTTTTTCCTCCTAGGACACCTTTTGCTTCCGACTAATATTCCTAAACTCCTTTCTGGCTTTCAGATATGCCTCCTTGTCCCTGTCGTTACCAGTGCTTTTATATACCCTGTATGTTGTTTGTTTTAATTTTAAAACTTAGTGTGTTTCCCCTTAAAACCACACAGGGAGCAAGTTTCTAGATTTTCCTTTTTCCCTGAACGTTACATGTTTTTTATCACCCTGTCTAACTTATTCTTGAATTCCTCCCATTGTTCAGAATGATGCGGTGCTATTAATCCCCCTTTGAATGTATCCTTTAACTCTTCCCTTATCCTATGAAAATTTACCTTTCTAAAATTTGGAATTATCCTACTATTGATTGTGTATGCTGACTGGAAATTTATACTTAATCTGATACTTCTATGATCACCTTCTCCCAGCGGCTCACCTATAACCAAATCCTACACCCTATCCTCATCATTGCTGAAAATCAAATCCAATATTGCATTGTCCCTAATATCCTCATATACCATCTGGTGCAAAAAACAATCCTGTGTCACTTCCAAAAATTCTGTCCCTTTCCCATTTGTAGCTAGATTGTTTGTCCAGTCAATATTTGGATAATTATAGTCCCCCATTAAAATTAATTCTCCTTTTTGACATGCTTAGTTTATCAGATTGCACATACCCTTTTCCTGCTCTTTACTACAAACATGAGGTCTATATATACTACCCAGAATTAGTCCTTTGCCTTTGTGTGTATTCAGTTTCATCCAGACTGATTCTATACCCTCAGTTTTTCTATTTAACTTTATTTCCGAACAGTTTAATAATTCTCTCACATAAATCAAAACCCCACACCCTTTCCAATTCACTCTGTCCTCCCTAAACATTGAGAATCCACTCAATTCTAAAATTTGTGCATCTTCACTGTTTGCCCAACTTTCATTTATCCCAATGATATCTATATCCTCTGCTTGTGCAATTAATTCCCCTGAGCTCATCCATTTTATTTCTCACACTGCGAATAATACCATGTAACAATAAAATACTTTTAGCTTATTTTTCACCCTTATATTGCACTTTCCCCTTGTATTATTTGTCTTGGTATAGTTTTTCTCCCTTACATTGCACTTTCCCTTTGTATTGTTCGTCTCCTGTAATTTAGACCCTGTTAGCTTTCCTAAGCAATTATTGTGTACTGTCAACCCTCTATGTCCTATCCATCCCTGCTTGTATTCTAGTTTTTTGACTCCAGAATATTCAAAACCCGCTTGCCAACCTCCCTATTACCTATCAGGTTTAAATGCAAATTGTCCCTGCTTATCCAATCCCTCCTACACTCCTTCCAAACATCTAAAAATCTAACCTCCTCCCTCTCATACAAATCCCTTAACAACCCTTTCATCTTATTGGCCCTTTGATTTAACCACCCATTACCTAGCTCATACCTAGGTAGTAACCCTAAGACAGTAACCTCTACACCAAGAGACTTAATGCCTCTCCTCTGTTACCGTTAAGAACACCTTTCAGTTCATGAAAGTTCTTGTTAACGATGGTGTAGCAATGAAAAACATCTTTCTGAAGACATACATATTAAAATAACCAAACCTGAAGGAAAACATTGGAAATTGCTTTGCGCTGTTTTCGGCACTTTAGAATGGTCGAGACTAATTCTTAAGAACACGTTTTTATGAAATAGAAAAGAATTTTTAAAAATAACTTTTTGATTGAATCGATTTATTTTTAACTGACAGTGATACTTTAGAAACGGTTTTAATATCAATAATCTCAAATGACTCCATTAAATTTGTTGTTCCATTATATGACTGAATAACGACACTCATGTCCAAAATTATCTTCACATATTCAAAAATAATGATAGTCTTTGAAATACCCAATCGATGTAATCCACTTTTGCAGGGAATGTGTGAAAGGCAAACCTAATTAGCATTATCCAATCAAAAGTGATCAAACAGTTTCTGGTATGCAAATTAAGGCGTTACGTCAGCCGACGGTGAATCAAGCGCTTTGCTCAAATATCTTAGTGAATTTCTGCAATAAAGCGTTTGATTTCAGTGTTTAAGGACTCCAGATAGTTTGTTATGACTCCGAAGTATCATTTGTAAGAATCTGTGAAGTGACACATTATCGTCGCTTAGAAGCAGGGCAAGCAATCATGGAAGTAGTGAGATGTCTGAATATTTCAAGACAGACTGTCTCTGCGCTATGGAAAGGATTTAGAACTCTAGAATTGTTGTAAGGAGACCTGGACACGGTCGTAAACGTATAACTGCTTTTCAATATAGATATATGGTAATAACTGCCCGTCGTAACAGGAAGTCTACTGGTCGGCAGTTAAGATCAGAGCTTGCAGCCACCATGGGAACTGTTGTACCACGGAAAACTGTATACAGAAGGTTTAATAAAAAAAGGCTTTTATGGCAGAAAGCCTAGGGTATGTGTTTCACTGTATTCACAACACAAGAGGGATCACTTTAATTGGTGCAAAGAACATCAGAACTGGTGTCAGCACCAATAGACCTATGTTCTCTTTACTGATGAGTCGATGTTTAGTTTAACATCTCATTTTAAACGTTTTTACATCTAAAGAGTCAGGAACACGAAATCTCCCTTCGAACATTATGGAACGTGATAATTTTGGTAATGTATGTGTGATGCTGTGGGGAGGAATAATGATCGATGAATGTACGCCCCTACACGTTTTCAACAGATGATCTGTGACCGGCCAGAGATATCGGGATGAGTTTTTAGAACATTATGTACTACGACTTTTCAGAGATGCATATAGATCGGATTTTTTATTTTGGACGTTAATGCTCGTTCACATCGAGCAAACCTCTTTGACGAATTCCTTGAAAATGAAACCAGTGAGCGAATAACGTGGCCAGCAAAATCTCCTGATCTGAACACGATAGAGAACTTATGGGACTACCTTGGAAAACCAGTTGCATGGGGACATCCTCCTCCTAGAGATATAAATGCTCTGAAGACCGTTAGAAACGTAATCACCCAAACTTGGTTAACGACATTATTGCCAGCATGAAATCACGTTATGACGTGTGTGTACAAGTCGGGGGCGATCACATTCCGTATTAAATTCATAAATCTTAATTTATTTCTGAGTTATTCTTTTTTTTCTGAACTCTTCTTGTCACATATTATTGCCATTTTTATTGTTTCATGCTACAGTTTAATATCATATGCAGTGTTTTAAAAAAAATTTTCCTTTGTATTTATGTGTTATGATGTTATGTCTCATTCCACACAAATTCGTAAAATTATTGTTCACAGTTTCTGAGAAATTCGTGGTTCTATGCATGTCAAGATAATTTTGGACACGAATGTACTTTAACTCACAACACATAGCCATTTTATGACAAACACATAACCACAGTTTACTCCATTATTTTATTGACAAATGTGTAATAGCTTCTTACGGAATCTGAAACAAATTTGTATCCATAGTTATAATATCCGAGATCCAAGGTTCAGATGTTTTGCTTTTACTGTAGGACTTTAATAAGTGTTAGGTCATGCACATATCTAGCATCTCATATTTTTTAAATCTTGTAAGCCTCGGGTTCATTTTATAGTTTTATGTTTTATTGATTTTCACAAACGATTAAATTCGTTACTCACTGTCTAAAGATTAAATTACAAACCAGAAATACAGCTCATCATCCATAGAACAAACAAGTTTACTCGAAAAATATAAAAGTCGTCAAAAACAAAAATGAAATAAAAAGTTTAAGACCTCAAACACTTTCTGTAGATAGCTTTAAATATTTTGTTCAAAACCGAGATACTTTTACGCGATGCTATGGCGTAATCATTGAGTTCTTCAAATACTGAGTCAGAGCTTCAGAATAGCCTTTTTCTGAGATTAAATTAATTTAAGATCATGTCTTAAAACTACTTTAAAGTACTATTTGTAGTCAAGTTCACTACTTAAATCACACATGAATGAATTAAGGAAACAAGACCTAGAAGAACGCCTGATTTACTGTACTAAAAATTGAAGTATGTTTTATAAAGCTTATGATTTAATTGAAACCTTTCATATTTTTAACTGACGTGAATATTTTTAGAATGGGATAGTAATATTTTTTATAAGAATCAACACGATCTAGTTTACTGTACATTTACTACATTTACATTCAATACATTATACTTTCCCTTTCGATCCAGCCCTGGCTACTTGTTTTGACCGGACAAAACTTGTAACAGATCTAGACCCCGGAAGACCAGGTCTTACAGACTAAAGGACGATTTTAAGTAAAAAATGTTTTCTCCTTGTTTTTTGTTAGCATAATTGTCAGGCTATCTTTAATTTAAATAAAGGGACACATTTTGATTTGTTTTTATCATACATGCTTGTAATAAACTCTTGATAAAATTGAGACATTACGTTTCTAATTAAGCCGTTTATTGGTTATGTTTTAGTCTGAAGACAGCTATGAGAGTAATAATAGACACAGTACAATCAGGAATGGAAGATTAAAAAAATTTTTTAATTGGAAGGTGATAATTACAAATGACAGGACTGAAGCTAAACAACAACAGAAAAGTCAGAACAAAAGCAATAGAAGAAAAAATTAATGTGTTCATTCTGTCCCTCGCCTTTCATCATCTTCTACATTAAAGCAGAAGAGAGCGTAGGACATAGGATCAGATGTGCACAGTCCTTATTAGCAATTATTTTAAATATTTATTCTTTTGGTGATGAGGGAATGAGCTGCTTTGCAGCGGGAGCTCCGAAAGTGATTTTTCCAGTCCATTCCATGTGCACGGTCTATGTCTTCCTCGCAGAGCTTACAAAGAGGATTGCTAGGCAGTATTTTTTTTTTTGAAAAAGGTTCTTAGACTAATACCTCTATTAAACCCATTCCTCACCCTGTGACACATGAAATTAGAGCTCAAAGCAAAAAGAAAGATTCTATGAAAAGAAAGAAAGAGAGATTCTATGATCAATGTCGAAATTGGTTAGTATTCATGCAAGGAAGACTACAGATTGCGTGACTACAGATCTATAGTGGAATTATGCATGTCCCTCATAGAGTTAATAATAAATATCAATGTTCTTTTATGCCTGATATGCTAACTGAAGTAGCCAGAGTGATTACCAAGTTCGTGTTATTAGGTTCGTAATGAAGGGAACAGAATCCGATTGACTTTGTTGTAGAATAATATATATTTAATTTTAATGTAAAGGAATACTATGCATTATCACTAGCAGAAATGCCCGGCGTTGCTCGGGTTGAATTAATTAAATGTTGATTGAAAAATTATCAGATTAATCACTTCTCGTATAAAAGACTGTTAGAATCATTAAGTGTATGCAAAATAATTTTTAATATCGTTTTTACTTTTTCATCTCTTCTATAGTTTACATTGGACGCAAATATGTATAAATGATGTATCCACCCATGTAATGCATTTCATATTCATTGCAATTCTGCTGTAAGACAAACTAAAAGGGTTTTTTTCTATGGTGACTAGTACAGAAGTCAACATCGAGTGTTGGAGCGATTATAATATCCTCGTACGTTCATTTTTAGTAAAAATGCCGAATTTTCGGTGCATAGTTTTTACTATTAATGTATTTTACATGTGACATTCTTGTTCCTAGTTTCCGATGTTTTCGAATTTCATCATCAATATGAGATAATGGGAAATTAAACTGTTAATGCATACACACATTTCTGATTAATTTAATTCGAATCCAACACATTTTTTCTTGAAAATTCCTTTCAGCGGCACGTGGAATAACGGAGCTTGTGTTGTAGAGAAATAAATGCAACCAGTGTAGCCAAATTTAATTCAATATATTACAATTTTTCAAAAAACAAGAAGTCCATTTTACAGCGTTGTTTAAAAGGAAAATCACTGCTTGCAATGAACGTTTCATATTTCACATGTATCTAAGTTGCGTAAGGACAGCTTAAATTTATAGAGTAAACAACGTTGACCTTCCGCCACTTGAGACAAAAAAATTTCAATATTTCAAAATTCCTAACTGTAAGAAAGTAACTAAGATCAGCAAAGTCTTTTTTAAAAGTCATTTTACCCCCAACAGACCTTTCATTTTAAATCTAATCCTTATGGTATTTTTGAAAATTCAGAGATACGATTTCTAAATGGAAACCACGTATCTCTTGTAGTTGTTGTTGTTTCTTATGCCTACACTGGCAGACCATCGGAGTGCCAGGCCCGTCGTAGACGGCAAGAGGCTTTCATGCAAGTGAGCCCCATTGGGAGGAAGTCCATCGACACGTCTCGTTTTTACGGAAAGGTCACATTTTTACGACATTCAATCATCCTAAGGCACACTGTTGTAATTTTGAGCCAAACCAGAGACCAACTAATCCCTGGTTCGGCACCCCCAGAGGTATTGATTTATTATGGGAACTTGGAAATCTCTTGTAGTTACTTAACTATGGAGTATAACTTTCAATAACACCCATGAAACATGACAAACAAATGTAAATTCAATTTATTTTAATCGTCTTGCACTTGGAAAAGCTATATCCCAATTTTGAAATATACTTGAACTACAACGTATGATAACCATTCTTAATTTAACGTAAACCATCGTATAAAGTGATTTTTTTAAACTCTTTACTGGTCATTTAAAATAAAAATTTACACACCTTACTTTAAATGTTTTGTTTGTTTTATTTATTTGTATGGAACAGCAATCTACAAACCATTTCGTTTTCAACCAAAGACTTAAAGAAAGTTGGTGGAAATATACATATACCGCCAAGTAATTACTCGTGTCTAGTATTATTTTGCAGAAAATAATTAATTCAATAAAATTCTACTCCTAAATAATAAATCTGTAATATTTAAAATACTGGAACACATAAATACAAAAATAAACAAAATTTCAGTAATTTTAAGTTACACACCTTATGCAAAAAGATTGTTTTGTGTACCTTATTTATTTTGATGAAACGTAATTCTAAAAATCATTACGTATTCAATCAAATATTTAAGGAAAGTTGGTTGAAATACAGTGGCTCACAAAAGTGTTCGTACACTAAAAATTTCCAGAAAAGGCACTGTAGCCTGGAATTGAATTCAAATTTAATCTCCATGTTTTGCATATCATCCCCATATAATTTTGAACAAAACCCAATGTATTTAAAAATAATATTGACACATTTTCTTTTTATAAAATTGAATACGTAAGGAGGCAGAGAAAAATGTCATAAAAGTGATCGTACACCGGAACATTTTCTGATAAATTCATAAATAAAATGATCGTCTATCACTTCTTTTTTTTAAAAATATTTGCACTGTGGTGACATTTCAAACCTTTTGGCTTTAATCTTTCCTTGCTTACTTCGTAATATTCTATTTACTATTTTTAAATGGCTCGTAGTCTTAAGAAAACAACGAAGAGCATTCGCAAATTGATTCGAACATTCTACGGAGCAGTATGTGATAAAACGTTAAAGATAAAAATTGGATTGAAAACAAGGCAAGACCAGGTCGTCCGGCAAAGTTAACTCAACGTGATTAAAGATTTATAGTTTGGAAATTTGTGAAAAATACACGTTTGAGTGCTGTAAATATTTCTACAGATTTTACTGAAATATTTTCTTCTTGAATTTCATCTGAAACTGTTCGACGAGTACTCAGATCAACTGGATTGAATGGGCGTTCTGCCGGAAGAAAATGTTTTATAAGTGCGAAAAATAGAAAGCTTAGACTTTCCTTACCAAAATCAATGGTAAATAAGACCGAAACGTATTGGAATCGTGTCTTATTTGCAGATGAAAGCAACATTTTTGGTTCCGATGGGCGTATGAAGAAGAAAAATGAGGAACCTAATCTCAAGAACTTAGTTGGAACAGTAAAGCATGACGGTGGAGGTGTCCTTATGTGTGGGTTCATGTCAACATCAGGACTAGGTAATTTGGTATTTATTGATGGCATAATTAATCATGCTCTTGATGTAAATATTTTAAAAGACAATTTAAAATTATTATCCTAAAATTTGGGCATTGGAAACAATTTTGTTTTTTATTAAGGTAACGATCCTCTTAACGTTCGCCTCTTAACGTTCGCCTCTTAACATTCGCCTCTTAACGTTCGCCTCTTAACGTTCGCCTCTTAACGTTCGCCTCTTAACATTCGCCTCTTAACGTTCGCCTCTTAACGTTCGCCTCTTAACGTTCGCCTCTTAACGTTCGCCTCTGGTGTCTTTACAATTGCCACATGTTCTGAAAGCATCACCTTTGTCGAGATTTGAACCCAGTAGAACGCATTTGGAGAGAACTGGAGGTTAGAATACGAAGACATGACATTAAAACGAAAAGCAAATTAAAAACACTAATGATTGAAGAATGGAGGAACATTGATGCAAAAAAAATAGTGAACTCGATTCCCGTACGTCTGAAAAGTGTTGTGGAAAAAAAAGTTATAGGACATCCTACTAAGTACTATTTTACTGAAATATTACAATATTTACTGACATGTAGAGATTTTTTTAAAGCGTGCGATGACTTTTGTGAGGAAACTTTTCTGCTACTTTTTGATTATTGATCTTCCAAAAAAGAACCCGTTTAACTATGTTTTAAAAATATTTTATATAGTTTTGTTAAGAACACGTTATAGATATTATTAAAAAATTCCCCATTCTAAAATATTAATTTTTATTTATTAATAGAGCTGTATTCCATTGAAATTTGTAAGTGTACGAACACTTTTGGGAGCCACTGTATACATAAAGCACCAAAAAATTACTCTTGTCTGTTATTTTGCAATAAATAAATAAATAATTAAAATCTAAGTCCTAAATAATATATCTGCAATCGGTAGTATACCGGAACGCCGAAATACAAACAGGAACAAAAAATTTCAACTGCCAACTCAAATATCAAATCAGAATTCTAAATCAAACTAAATAAAGGTGTTCATTGGGTCATAGAGAAACCTCGACCTCCAGTATTGACAGTATAGAATTTGATAAATGGGCCTGCATTAGTATTTGGTAATCCTAATAAATAGGTAGATAGGAAAACAACTGAATAAAAAAAAATAGACAGTTTTTTCTTCTTTTTTTTAGTATTGAGGTTGGTTTCTTTCTGTTACTAGGTGAAGTCTAGCACAAAGTAAGTCAAACTAAAAAAACAAATATTAATTTTGGAGTTGTCAGATAACGAGTAGCAAAATTACGCTTTCATGATATCAATGAGTTATTGTGTTTCATTACAAAATGTAAGTTATGTAAAATAAAATATTCTCTTTTTACAATAATCAAATATTTATAAATTATTTACATTATGAGAAGAAATAAAAAGTCAGTTCAAACATAAATATTATAACTTTAATTCGATTTGAAATTTTTTTTTTTTAGCAATACTAGTGAAATAATATTATTGGCAAACTTGATTTTCGATCAACTCTGGTAAAACAATCTTAGTAATTGTTTTATACTCAATTTTATTTCTATGTCGATTTCTAATTGTTTTTGGGCCCCTTCCTTATACCAATTGAACGAGGTCAAGAGTTAGCCTATCGTACCCCGCTGTGTTCCAAAGTATAAGTGTACCATATTTGGTGTGGATGCGTTAAACTTTGTAGATTTGTGTAGAAGACAGATAGACGCCAACTCTGCTTCATACACATTGGCTCCCAAACGTGTTTGTATACTTACGAATTTCAATGAAATACTACTCTATCCATTAAAAAAGATGATGCTTCAGAATGGGAAGTTTTTAATAATATCTATAACTTGTTCTTAACAAAACTAAATAAATATTTTTAAAACATACACAAAAACATTTGGACAGCATGTTTTTCAGAAAAAATATTTTATTATTCTATTTAGCAACAGGTAGGCCCTCCTTTTGCTTGTATTACAGCTGCAACACATCGAGGCATACTTTGCACAAGTTCTTTGTAAGTCTGGTAAGAAATAACTCGCCATACCTTATGCAGGTCTGTGAGAAGTGATTGTTGTGAAAATGGGCTTGCGTGGGGGTGTCGTACTTGTGTCGCTCCAGTTTGTCCCTCAAGTGCTCGATTAGATTGAGATCGGGGTTCTGGACAGGCTAGTCAAGCAAATTCACCTCATTTTCAGGAAACCATTCCAGCTCACGTTTTGCAGAATGACATAGAGCACGATCCTGTTGTAAGAAACAACCGAGGCTAGTAAAGGAGACTTCCCTTAAGTAGCCTCGGAAACAACCATCATCGCCGTAGTATTGCCATACTGTAGTCAAGGCCGAATCATCGATAACGTCGAGGTAGGAAAAGGAAGACACGTTAGCGTTCATAGTACCAGGTACACAAAGCAAAGGGCCGAGTTCTAACCAAGAAAACAACCCCACACGAAGATTTATCCACCTCCAAAATTTTGCAGTGTCCAAATACTTTTGTTCATATAGACTTTTGAAACTTTTAACTTTTGATTGCAAAATCTGAATCATAAAGTAACAAAAAAGGAACCGCTTAAAAGTCTTCGTACACTTAAAATCTCTACATATTAGTAAATATTCTAACATTTCGGTAAATTAGTATTTAGTAGGATATCCTGTAGCATCCACAACAGCTTTTAAACATCTGGGAGTAGAGGTCACTAGTTTTTTTTAATCTCTGCATCAATGTTCCTCAATTCATTAATCATTAATGTTTTCAGTTAACTTTACGTTTTAATGTCGTATCTTCGTCCTATAACCTCCAGTATTCTCTGAATATGTTCTATTGAGTTTAAATCCGGCGACTGAGGTGGTGTTAAAAAGAACGTTAAGAGCCATTGTGCATAGGATCGTTATCTTGATAAAAAGCAAAGTAATTTACCATACCCAAATTTTGGGCTGATAATTTTAAATTGTCTTTTAAAATATTTAAATCAAGAGCATGATTCATTATGCCATCAATAAATACCAAATTACCTTGTCCTGATTCTAATATGCATCTCCACCGCCATGCTGTTTCTACAAAGGTTTTGGAATTAAGTTTCTCCTTTTTTCTTCTATATACAATTATATGCCCATGGGAACCAAAAATGTTACATTTGCTATGCTCTGCAATTAAGACACGATTACAATACGTTTCAGACTTATTTATCATTTATTTTGCGAAGAAAAGCCTAAGCTTTCTAGTTTTCGCAATTACAAAAAAACTTTCTTCGAAAAGAACACCATTTTAATCCAGCTGATCTGAGCACTAATCGAACAGTTTCAGATGAAATTCAAGTAGAAAATTTGTCAGTAAATTGTGTAGAAATTTTTACAGCACTTAACGTGGATTTTTAAAGAATTTTCTAACTATAAATCTCTGATCACTTTGAGTTAACTTTACCGAAAGTCCTTTTCTTACTTTGTTGTCCATCCGATTTTCTTCTTTAAAGCGTTTTATAATATACTGCATCGTAGAATGGAATTAAGTTACTAATTTAGCAATATTCCGAACTTATTTACCACTACTATGATGAGAAATAATTAATTTTCGAATGCTGTTCGTTGTTTAATTTCACGACTATGAGCCATTATTAAATCATAAATAGAATGCTACGAAGTAAGCAAGCACACACAAAGATTAAAGCCAAACGATTTTATAATTGTCACCATTCTGAAAATATTAAAAAAAAAAGCGATAGTTGATCATTTTATTTATGAATTTATCTGAAAATGTTTCGGTGTGTGATCACTTTTATGACGAATTCTTTCTCTGCCTCCTTGCATTTTCATTTTTATAAAAATAAAATGAGTCAAAATTTTTCTTAAATGTTAAGTGCTTTATTCAGAATGTCACGGGAGATGACATAAATAAAATATATAGAACTTTGTATTCGAATTCAATTCTAAGCTACAGCGCATCTTCTACAAATTTTTAAAGTGTACGAACACTTTTGTTAGTTACTCTATATAAATTTACAGTTGCCATCAAAAATGTGATTGATAATTTTATTCAAAATATAACTCGTCTCTTCGCTTCTAGGTGAATATTGTTTCACTGGTATTCTCAGTTTACGTTAAAATTAGTCCTATAAATTCTCAAGAACAAACATTTAAAACGATATTCTTATTTTTTAAATTGCGTGAAATGGCGTACAATCACTGTTATCCTTGAATCTTCATTGCGTTTGTGTTCTGGAATCGAATTAGTAAATTCAATCGAAGAAACAAAATTAACTTTTTTACATTGTAGAATGCCATAGTATTTTACTACATAAACTATTTCCAACAGAAGAATTGATAAAGTACACATAACTTTGATTAAAAATAGTATTGTTTATTATAACACAAATCTACAACAGCACGAGCATCCAGTTTTAATTTAAAATCTTTAGAAGTTCATAAGCTCTCTTTGTTTCATTTCTCCGCATCACTGGAGTGCACTGGTTAATGAAAAGGAAAATGTATTTTAGAAATTAGATTAGAAGTTGACAGTATTCTAATTTGATGAACCTGGAACCTTTGGTAAAAAAGACTTTGGTATTAAATCACATCAGGGTTACCATTTATAAGATGTTGTAAGCAACATTTAACTGTATGAAGGGAATAACTCTCATACAAGGGCTAAATTTACCTGGTAAAAACTGCATAAATAGAATATTTTATGTAAATTGTGTTTATTTACATTGTAAAATATAATTCATAATGAATCTTTCTAATTGTTCAAAGTATTAACTAATTTAATTGCATATTTTCTTCCTAAGGTGCAGTATAAAAGTGTGTTTGGATACTTGTAATTTAAATAAAAAATTCATATCTATGTCAGAAATTTAAAAAATTTCACTTTGATAGTTTTATTGAAAGTTTAAGTGAGGCGTTATGGATACAAAGGGCGAATTCAATAAATGCTGGTTTCCAGAAAAACGCATTTAAACGCTGATCACTACCGCTCTTAGAAGGTAGGAGAGCTACTGTTCGCCCTAGTTTTATATTGTTAGGTGCGAACTCAACAAAAAGTTAATATTGTTCACAAATGACTGACAAACCAAAATAGGGAAGAAAATTTTTTTGCTCAATGCTGAATTCGCCCTTCGTATTTGCAAAGCCTTAGTTAAAACGTTTTAACTTTTTCTCTTGTTTCTCCTTTTAGTATCTCAAAACATTCAGAAGCCAGAAATCTAACAGGCATCAAATAAAAGTATTTTTAAGCATTGTATTTAAATGGAATGATTCAAGGCATTTTGTTCGAATGGAATTTGTCTTGTTGAAGCTGATTTAATGGAGTTGAACTGGATACCATTGAAACACTTCTATAAAATGAAACGATCAATGAAATTTTTCAGATAATACTGATTATTTGGCGGAGTTGTATAGGAAATTAACAAATGCTGTTATTAAGTTAGATTGAAGATCAGCAGGTCATTGTAAATTGTGGAACTCTTAACACATGTCAAAGGATCCAGGACCGATTGCGAGTGTTATGTAAGGGACATGAAATCTAAGAAAGATTGTCTTTCAGTGGATCTCGGCTCATTATGGTATTCCAGTTACATGGCGGTAAATAGATTGGTCAAGAGTACACACAGGTACTCCATACTTCTCAGAGGGAGATGGACCACTTACCATACTGTAACTTTTTGGATTCGTCATAGAGTGAATACTGACTATAAATTCGCTCTTTAAATAGAACTAAAGATAAATCTTAGAAAGAATCAATCATTTGCCTCTGCGATTAAACAAGAAATGTGACTGTATTAGAATACAGAATTGCCATATGTAAACAACGATTGCTTTGCTTACCATCTACAAAAGCTTCATATTGCGAATAGTCCCTTGTGTCCTCTTTGTACTGAAAGTGGACTAATAGATTCGGCCATTTACTTATTTGTGAATCTCTAACAAAAAAAAATTTAAATGATCGTTGCTAGCAAGCGAATGATTTCTTGGTTACCCGACAGTTTACCTAACTTTCTGCATTTTTATTTTTGCTGCGTTGCTTCAATATGTATTTTATGCTTTACTTATTGCTTTTATTTGTGTGTACATATGGCAGAAGAATTCTTGTCTGTAATGGTCTGTTGCGATGAGAATAAAAAAAAATGTGATATTTGTGTCGTAATATATTAGTTATAAACAATCATAGATGAAGGCACTTTACATTACGCTCCTTGTGTTTACAAAAGAAAAAAAACCTCTGATAGGCAGTGTTTTCAAAATTAAATACCCTAGATTTACATCCTTGATTGATATCAATGCGTGAACTGTCAAGAGTTTCCTATTAATAATAGCTGAATGGTGGATCCCTATCGTAGCATCGCGCTTTCATGCCAACTACCACTAAATTATCTCCCGGCTCCGAGTGATAATTCAAAGTCCCTCGGTAGGAGTGGTCCGGTTGCAGTTCCAGATCATGATTCCACTTGGACAAAGACGTCAATCGAAAGCGGTTGCTGACCACTGAGGGGTAGACGTAGGGGACAGAATAGTTTGCTTGCAATCGTGCCATCTGAAACCTGTCATCGGCTCGCATGGGAAAAGCAGCACATGGCTTCTCGTCGACTGGATCACACCTCACCAGCAGACAATCTTCTTCGCACCAGAAATAAGGTATGAAAGAACCTTGCGTTCCATTGTAGACTGCTAAATAAAACTCTTCAGTTAGGTTTTCGGCAGAATAATCGAGTGTGCAACACAGGCCGTTGTTGCAGGCTTCCAACTGTCCACTGGGATCGGTCAGTTTAACTAAGGTGTAGTTCTTCAAATCGGTCACATGGTAGCGGTAGTTGGTGAAGTTGTTCATAGGATCTGGTAGAATGTTCTCTGAGCCTTCAAAAGGTACGTTCTTCCCATCGTCCTTCCAATCATAGAACGTCCCATTGGGAGAGAGTGCGCAGACACTCGATTTGGGGGATTCCAGACGGTACCCCTTTCTCGGAACTCTGGCGACCACCAGCTTGGATATTCCGTCCGGATCGAAGGTATATGCCAAGGGTCCTTCCTGCCCGTGGAAGATCCCGCTTCCAGTCGCCCACTGTCCTGGCAGTTGGATATCAGCAGCCAGAACAGTGAGATTGGTACCGAGGGAAAACCCTTCGAAGTACTCAATGGTGATGAAGAGAGGCATACCATTTTCCCACATCGTTGAGAAAGTAACACCGTCTGCGTTGTACCTTTCTGCGACTTCCACGGTCCTTTCCAATACCAGATCGAAACAGACGTATGAGACAAAAGTCCCTATGTCTGTCGTGTAAACGGGCACCTGTTTCTCTCTCGCAATGTCCATTGTGGTTTCTAGCCACAAGTGTTCTTTGTGATACCGAACTAACAGGGTGCCATCTCTGTCGAAAACCACGTTGGTGTTGAACTGGAAAACGCCGTTTTCTGGACAGTCTGGTTGACCTTCGCAGTTCTTGAAGTCGCCCGAATTCGCTTGCACTATCATCGAATTGTTTTTTGCAATGCAGCTAAGAGTAAACAGTTGAGGACTCTGCGAGAACTTTTCGTAGTTCTCGCAGGGATTCGCGCGTTCTTTTTTGGGGTCTGGTATGTCCTCCAGGAAAAACCTCGTACTTCGCCTGGTCTCGCATTCTGGGAATATTCCATATTCAGGAAATATGATTATATCAGCATCCTGAAACATGAAAAAGGATTGATTGAATTCATTCGGTTCCTCGTGTTTTCAAATATTTTTATTCATAAAAATTAACGATTGGTTTGGTTTGTCTCTCCAGTCATTTTAGTGCTACACAGGGGCAAATTAGATTAGCAACTACGGCTTAAAGTGGATTCCGAATCACTTCAAACATCTACGCATAGACTGGGATTCGAATACAGAATCTATTGAATCGAGGACTTTAGAGTTAGCTAATCACTGGGCTACCAAGCCGGCTTAAACTAAATGTGTTAAAGACGCAAAATATATTTTGACACATTTGACTACAACACGCATATAAATTTAAATACTTTCATTGTTGCCATATAACATGATGTTTGTATATGGTTTCATACTTTATACGTTTTATACGTAGTTGAATTCTTAAAATAGGTTTCGAAGGTTAGGGTTTATAAGAAGAAATCTATATTTTCGTTTTCCAATTTAGACATGTGAATAAAAATTGACTTATTATCAAATGTAAGTTAATTTCCCATAGCATAAAAAATTAACCATTAGAACAGGCCTCGAAATAGATTTTTTAATACAGGTGCACAATGTGCACCTAAGTTTTTAAATTAGGTGCACAGGTTATATTTTAAGTGCACATTTAAAAAAACGTAATATAAGAGCATTGATATAATGTAAACTACTTTATTAGTTGGGTGTGTTTAGATAGGTTAGTATAGTAGATAGTAAATAAAAATATTTAAACATCCAAATTCTCCCTTCTCCGGCGCACGGCTGTCGCGGCAGTCCCTTCAACAGAGCCATCTGGAAAATGTTTCGATCATCGGAAAGTTCTGGTGGCATGGCACAAGTAAACCTTCCTCCTGTATAAACCCGTTATGGCCCAGTGATTTTGTTTTCGCATAGTGTGTATTTAGGAATTTTAATTACGTTCCTTTAGAGAGAGAGAGGTCGATACTAATAGTTTGTTAAAGCATCAAAATAACATAAAACGTTCCCTCCCCTTTTTTAAGTTAGGTGCACGGCATGCACCTAGCTTGAAAAAATTAGGTGCACAATTTTATTTTCATGTGCACCCGGGTATTTCGAGCCCTGCATTAGAATGATAGATACTTCAAAATATGTAAAAACGAAAAATAAGCAGTGATATTAGTTATATGTGACGGAATTAAACATTGATAAATAAAAGTAAATATTATTTAGAGACTCCCTCAATATTCTCTCTATTAAAAAAAACCTTCACATTATGAGTACTAGAGTGAAATCCTTCGTATGGTCATACGACAGTTAACTTAGTATAATGTCATTTATGTAATTAAATTTCTACTAGCTGTTACAAATACTGTCATGGCAATAACATAGGTCTTCTAAGGTTGGGAATGAAAGAATCAAACTTCTTTTACTGTAATCGGTAAGCTGTATCATGTAATCGGTAAATTAGGCGTAGATTTGATAATGATGGAAGAAAATACACAAATACCTTTCTAAGTAGAGAGCTCGTTGCTTTTATAAAGTAAAACTTAAAACTTTATAAATAATTTAGAAGGTTTTTTTATTCTATGAGACCTTAGCCTTTTCGCCATTAAGTTTTCATCTGGAAACTCAATAGAAACATGAAATAGAATAAAATATGAAACTTAATCAACAGTATGAAGTGGGTTTCTGTCATGTCTGAAAGTCACAGAGGGAACGTTGGATTAATGCGAAAAACAATTCGGTTGAGATGATCTTACAGGTAGTCAAGCCTAGTGAAAACCGAAAAACACAAACTTTTCTTATAGATCTCGACGGATCCAGAGGAAACTGAGACCTTAATCACCTTTACTAGTGTTTCTCGTACATATTAAGTCGGGCATGTTCGGCTTTCTAATTATTAATCCTTTTTACTGCATGGCATATCCTACAGAGTAATGTAAACCTTAATTTTAAATCATTGATAAAATTATTATGTTTCCAACTATAACGAATCGAAATTTTATGTAGTTAAAACAAGAATAATTAAATAGCCGTCACAGCTAGTTAACCTACTCTTTCCTTGGCGTGTTTCGCAGTTTTAACGAAGATATCCAAGTTGTACTTAACAATCTCGTTCGACTCTTCTTGAGTTTCCGCACATTCCTTCATCTGAGTGAATTCAAACACGGCAGCAGTGTAGTAAGAATCAGTAGCAGCAGACACTGTTGTCACAGTTACGCAGAAGAGAATCCAAATGAGGAGGGCTGCAGTGCCGAATGACATCTTCCTACAAATGAAATTTCTGTTTAAGCATTTGATATACAAGTATGTACTTCCATTTGCTTTGTATGCGTTGATATAAATAATCCCAAAGGTTTGTTGCCCCGCCAACAGGCATGATAGTTCAAATTTGCAGTGATAGTGGAGCGGACGCCTGACGTCCAGCCTTCTTGAAGTGGAAGGAGACGTTTTTTGTCACATGGTCCCATACACTTGCAATTTCGGGACAAACGGTTAGAGAAATCGAATTTTTGTCACGGCCAGTCGATTTAGGGTATGACCTTCTACACAAAAAACTGTTTTTAGTCCAATTCGCCCTAGGGGTTTTTGGTATATCGTTAAAAAACCATGTTTTTTAGACGTCGTCTATGGGACTTAACATAACATGACCCTGTACCATATGGTACTAGCCGACCCTTTTCTCTAACACGTGGACGCTGGAATGTTTCGAAATGCAAAAACAACTTCAGACTTTGCACGTGCGGGTTTTCACAAAATACCGAAATAGAGTATTTTCTCATCGGCGGCCCGGCGTTCCATTTGATCCATAGACACAGCTGGAGTTTCCGTCGGTTCCCTAATCCCATGTCTGGGATCAAGTTTTGCTGTGAGGAACTCAAGTCGGCATGACAGACGGTTTTCGCGTCTGTGTGGGGGTGTTTCTGTTCTGGAGAGGACATAAACATCTCTAGAGGGCTCGGAATTCACCCCCCTCTCGTTGGCAGCTGCGGTTCTGTTGAGCGAAGCGAACATGGATTTTAGGAGATTTCGATTTCGAGATTCAACGAGAGATAGACGTCTCTGTTTGCCAATTTTTACTTTGGCTTCAGGCAGGATTCGGTGGTCGATGGCTGTGCCCTTAACTATCTTTTTAAATTTTCTTGTAAATATTTAATTTATGTAAATAAATAGTTTAATTTTAAACCAGCTGTCTGTCTAATTCTTACATGACGGTACAACCCATACGTAAGGCTATACCCCCCCCCCCCTGATTTTTTAAAATTGCTGAGGGGTACCGTGATGTGTCCGATTACCTAGATAACTGCCAAATTTGGAAGAATTTTGTCTGTAAATTCTATCACAAATCGCTAAATCGTCTCCACTCGTGAAATGAAAAGGAGACGTTTTTTGACACATAGTCCCATACACTTGTGATTTCCGGAAAAACGGTTATTCATACTCTACGTCGACTGGCAGTGACAAATTAAGGCTATATTCTAAATCATCGATTTTCAACTGGTGTACCTTACGAATGGTGAAGCGGTTTAAAACGCTCTGAACGCCGCGAGATTTTCGTGTAGTGTATTATTGCTTTTACTCTACCACCATATCTATTGTTTGAATGAATCTATAGAAGGATTCTATTGGTCAAAATGTCAAAAACGGATCGGAATTCATGCAGGGAAAACTGCAGATTGCATGGTGGAGTAATGCGTGCACGACCATCAGAGGGCTAAATTGTGTGAGATTTATTTCATTTGAAAGGTTTAGTTTTTAACTTTTGGGTAAGTGTGTTTGCAAATAGTTTTTCGTAACAACCGTATAAATTTTTTTTCTAGTAGTATTTTTTATTATCAACCATCATAAAAAAAATTTCTTCAGAAAGATAATTTTAAAAGCAAATTTGGAGCATAAAAGAACGGTAATTCTTCTTATTTTTGTAAGTCAAGAAAAATACCTATTTTTGATCAGATGTGCATAAAGTATAATATATTTTTTGGTACGGCCCACATAATTTTAGTTTGGCTGTGCACTTGACGTCAGATATGACGTCACAACAGGAGGCTGACTAGCGAGCGATCTTGAGATGACGTAGCAGTCTATTCGAATCGCAGACGATTGCGTTTAGCTTCTGCATTATATAGGTGATGGATATCGACTGTAAAACTTTAAACTGCAGCTTGTAAATATTTACATTTTTATGAGAATATAAGAATTTTAATATCGTAGGAGGTTTTTTTATCATCGATATGGTATGGTGCTCTTCGTAATGTTTCACATGCTTTTCATTATTTCAGCTACTAAATATGTATCTTTATAAATCATGATTATTTTTTGACACATGGTTTCATAATCAGAAATTTTCAACCGCATATTTGGAATCGAATGTGAACTCAACCCATCTGTATGCATAATATGAATTAACGTGATGAATGGGGGAATAAACACCAATAAAATGATAGAATTAGTCGTAAACCGGTGATTTATAACACCTAGGACACGAGTAAATAAAACAAAGATTTTACTGCTCGGAGCTCCTTTTCGCATAAAGTTTCCCACAGATCATTTTGGTACCTTTTAAATTCCAAAATAATGAATCTCAAAGTGATGATGAACAAGCAAGAATGAGCTATTCATAATATTTCAAATGTTTTCCAAGCTTTCACACCTACTAAAATATATCTTACCTTTATAGATGTATGATTATTTTTAGATGGTTCCATATCATAAATTCAACCTTATATTTGGGATCAAATGTGAACTCATCTCACCTTCACATATAATATGAAGTGAGGTGATGAATGGGGAAAATGTTTATTAATAAAGTGATAGAATTAGTCATAAACCGGTGATTAATACCGCCTAGGACACTAAATCAAACTTAAAAAGAATCCGCTGCATAAAACTCTTTTCTGACATAAAATTTTCTATAGATTTTTGGAGATTATCATACAATCATACACAAATTGTTGTTCAAATTAAAAATCCCTCTAATATACTTCGGACATATATTACCTACGCAATATTCGAAGCAAAGTATCTAAATGGTTAAGAGAACCTACATATTTTAAGAAACACTAGTGTTTCAATTTGTAATAAGATTGTTAAGTTTAGATTATTTAAATCTACGGATTTCTTTCGATTAATATTGATACTTGTAATAACATACATTGCCTTACATTCCAACTCTTCTGAATTCTCCTAAACTCTAAAACTAACCTTTTCCGTCCTCCGTGATGGAATAAAAATATCTGTCGGACTCTTCTTTTCACTGTGAGGAATTTTCAAATGACGCCAAATTCGACATTTGGCGCCACGTAATGGCAATCCATGCACGAACGGTGTTTCATATCTGCCAACTTTTCCGGTGATCTTTCGGAAAAACACTTGACTTAAAGGTTCTTCCGGAAGGAACTAGTATCCTGCCCTTTTCTTTAGGGAAAACATTTGAAATTAACTCAAATTTCGAAATTTTAGTGCCAAATCGAGACAAACTTGAAAGGAAAACTTACTTTCACATATAATTGGCACCATTTTGTGAATATATAGACAAATTAAGTTCATCGAGTCCAAACAGCCGACAAGCATATAGCCAGCAATGAACGGCTCCTTTTATCCTTTTTAACGTCTGCCAGTCTCACAATTTTAATAAATGTTTTTCATGAGCATCTATCGTCCTCAAGGGTTTGTTATCTTCATGTATCAGGTATTTATTACCTCAAGATACCTTAGGCCCGGTGCACACATCCGGTTTATCAACGTGCGGCGCCACTGCGGCACCGAAGCCCAACGATGCACATATAACAGTGAAATGACCCACGAACTCATTTCGCGCCATTTGCGATAAATATTCTATCGAAGAATATGTGTTTATTTCGTTTACTTGGTGTAAAAAAAGTATATTTTGAAACAAAATAGACGTTACTAGATACAACCATTTATTAATTATTATTTACATTCCATTTGTTTCTGAAAACAAGGTACTTCAGAACGAAGACTCATGTGTGTCGTGGGGAACTGTGGTACAAATTGCACGCAAGTTGGAAGTGCGTTGCCTCAGAGGCACTGGACTAGCGCGTCTTTGTTGGAATGGCTCCGCGTTGCGTGGACGATTCTATTTAGGACCGTAGGTAGGTCGGTAGATATTAAACTCGTGAAAGGTGAATCGATTCTTCAGTTCGATTCTTTCTTAACTTGTTTGGATCGACACTGAGGTATGATTATTTACTTGTCTGGTAGTCTTTTCGTGTCTTCAATGATTTTGAAGCAGATTTACTGTATGAATGAATTCGAAATGTAATTCGATTTTCATCCCGAATAAGTGTTCGAGGTTTCCCTCAGAGAAGTGTTCTGATCTCTGTAAGGTATCCTTCATAAGTAAATCTGATTGATCCAATACAAAAACCAAAATAAATGTCATCAGTGTGGAATAAATACATCCTCTTGTCTAGTCCAATTGATATTATAAACAAGTAAATAATCATAGCTCACTGTAGATTAAAAAAAATTACGAAAGAATCGAATTGAAGAATCGATTCACTTTTCACGAGTTTAATATCTACCGACCTACCTACGGTACAAAATAGAATCTTCCACGCAACGCGGAGCCATTCCAACAAAGACGCGCTAGTCGAAAAGACTACCAGACAAGTAAATAATCATACCTCAGTGTCGATCCAAACAAGTTAAGAAAGAATCGAACTGAAGAATCGATTCACCTTTCACGAGTTTAATATCTACCGACCTACCTACGGTCCTAAATAGAATCGTCCACGCAACGCGGAGCCATTCCAACAAAGACACGCTAGTGAGGCACTGGAGGCATGTCTGTACCGCTCCATTGGATCTAATGTATCTCAGACCACATTTGCATTACGACTGCGGCGCCGCACGATGGAAAACCGGATGTGTGCACCGGGCCTTAGAGATCTGATAGTGCGGTTCCTGTGAGAAGGTAGTTCAATCATGTGGTTTTTAGCGAGGCTATTAGTTAAATTAAGAGACTAGTGGTAACGTAATTTAATGATTTCCACAATTCTGCTTAGTGCGGATTCTCGTTCTAAGTTAATGGTTCGGTGCCGAAAGTCATAGCATTGATAACGATTTGACAGGGAGGAAACAACCACTGCTATCGTCATTCAAGGTTTTGCTTCCTAACGCGCTTTCATCTATTCAGAAATAAACCGACCCAAGGTCGATTTCCTTCTCGCGGGAGCCTACCTATATGTCTTCCTTGTTATGTGCTTTCGTCTTTCTCCTCTCATTGTTGTTGCTTCTTTGGAAATGACATTAAGAAGTTTTTCGACACACACTGTTGCTATCAGCTCCTCTCGAATATTATATCAACCACGTATTTACTATGGTTGGAGACCTGTGGTACAAGGATAATGGTAGTCGAGGAGCGATATAAAGCCCCAGAGTACGTTACCATTTTCAGGTAAATGGGAAGTCTCTGCTAACGTCCCAAATACATAAAGAGGCTGGTGGGTTCACCGGACTAGAATGAAACAATCGGCCATCTGTACAACGTGTTAAATGTAATGTCTGCTTAAAGAGTGATCCTGACCCTGTTAGCACTGGTGCAGTGTCTGTATACCCTTATTGGACTTGGTAATAGCTGGTGTTGCAGGGCCATAATGTTTTTCTATATTATCATGGATAATGACAGTTCCAATGCCTCTCCCCTGTAAAGGAGCAACAAAGTGTAAACAATTCTTTAACAAATACTCGTTTTCTCATCATTGAATTAATCCATTTCTTCCACTCTTTTGATCGGAATCATGTCGTCTCCTGATCAACTGTTTCCTGTCAACACAACTAGGAATACCTGCTCTTGCCTAGATGAACGTTCTTGCTTATCGAAATCTCCTAAGATGTCGATCTAGTCATGTTAAGCTTATCCCTTGGACATGCAATTTCTTCCGGCCGAAAGGATATTAAAGTTCTACAAGTATTTTAATGTTGGGCCTTTCGCGTTTCCGTGACTTAACCGCTAAGACGACGATCCCTGGTGTTATCGGTGACTCTTTCCAATGCAGTGGCCCTGACTGTCAGTAAAAAATTTGTGAAAATGTATAAGTGATAATTGTAGGATGTTTTCTAAGGTAACATTGAAGTCAGTGTTTCGAAAGCGTACATATTTGAAATTTTAAGAAATTATATTTATGTATAATGCAGTATCTTGCCAATATGATACTGATGACCCTCGCCCATATAAGGAATATGACTTTTAGGAAATTTGTGAAAATCTATAGGTGTATAATTTTTCCTTAGGACGAAGCTTTCTGAGTTATTAACATTAAAATTAATGCTTCGAAGACGTACACATATGTACTTTAAGAATGTTCTATGTATGCAAAATGTGCAAGAACTTTCCAAATATTAGTTTTGAGAAGTCTTATACGGAGAAAATGCTGTCAAATAAGACTATTATTATAAAATTAATTTTTTGCCTATATATAGAAGGTGAATGGGAAAACACTTTATAGTGACGAATGAAGCAAAAAAATTATTTAATTATTCAAAGTAAAGACATTATTCTTTACTTCATAAACTAATGCAGTTCATTTTAAATCCCTTAAACAGCTCTTAACTATATCATTATGTATGATGCACAGAGTTTGAATATTTGACAGCATATAGGGTCACTTTTATTTCAACTATTACATGTTTCTGAAACTATTTTATACGAATTCCAATTTATATAGGTACTATTCCTCCCTTGGTATATTTCTCTCTTCTGTGCCAACAAAACTTTCCTTGTTTGTGTTTGTCTCTTTACTTGATATTGTTTGGATAAGCATGATATCCTCCTCTTCTTCTTCTGAGTGGAAGCAATCCCCTCCGCACCGAGCTACTTTGGATGACTACTTACGAGCTACTTACTTAAAACCCACAGCGGATTGGCAGAGAAGGCCTCGAATGAAAAAACGAAAGAAGACCCGGGCATGTGGTGTGCCAGGACATGTGGTGTGCTAGGTGTGCCAGGATATCCGAGACGTAGTCGGAGTCCCCCGACAGCCCGCGCGGCCCCGCCCAAGCTTGAGGTGTCCGTCCGAGCTCATAGTTAGCATTCAACACAGGGCCGCCTTGCTCACCCGCTGGGTTCATCATGCTCACCACAAGAGAGAAGCTATCAGATTCATTTGAGTTCATCGCCGTGGGGACCGCGAATCGTGAGTCGAGCTAGATTGTTCTCATCACTGAGTGGCCAGACGTCACTCACAGGAAGGAAGCTCAATACCTCCGGGGCATCTACTAGGAGAGCGCCCCCTCCTCAGTAGCCCAGCAGGACAGCAAACTGCTCTCCCACCCTAATGCCCGGCCCGTGGGCGGTAGTACCGGGTCCATCATCCACGGTGATATGTATACCTCTGCCGCCTACCAGATAGCCTAAATTCACGTGCAGGTATTAGCCTAGGGTAGGTCCGGAGAGGCAATCCTCCAGCCATCCTAGTTACCAGGTGGCACCTCGGGGACGCTCCTGCAACTAATTAACCGGAAGGATAGCGGCCTGCCCCTACCCGCCGGGTCACTACTCCCGAGAGAGCATACAACCTTTTTCTTTGCCGGCCCGAACCGATAACCAGCCGTCGGAAAGTAATCCGAATCGCCAGGCACTTACCGGAAGCCCGCCATCCCCAGCTAGGCACTTCCGAATACTATCAACCGGCACTCGGCCTAGCGCCGAAAACACCCACTGCCCGGCTATTCCGGTTATGCATGCGGAGACTGAGAGTAATGGTAAAGCAGCCCCAGCTCCAGCAGGCAATCCGCCTGATCAAATGACCTCGCGGTCCAAGCGGCGGGCGTTTGCCGGTTTCAATTCCGGACCACAGCTAGACTAAAAAGCCTGAGCACCCGGCCTACATTGGCGTCCCCAGCCAACGCATTAGTGATCTCGGGTTAGAGAGGTTCAGCCACACGGGTAAGCATGATCAAACATAGCCTTTCCTCCATAAAACACAACTCAACCAATCTAGCGTTTGATAAATCAAATATGTAACTAAAATAAACACAAGCATTTTTGGTGTTTGTTAGAAATCTACTCTTATATAAGTAAAAAGTGCATGAAAATCAACAATTTATTTTTTGTATTGCAATTTTAATAAAGTTTAACAGTTTAGTTATTGTGTACTAGACTTTAAAAAAAAAAAACCTTAAAAAGTGGAATTAAAATACAGATACAACATCAAATACAATAAATAAGATACACTTACCGAATCAATTATTTTTATTTCTAAAGAATATTGCAAAGTTTTAATTTCACTTGTGAAGATCATTTACTAATGCTGACTGGTACGGTAGAAGTGTGAATTCAGAACTGAAGAATAATACTACAACTTTGGATGACTCTTATTAAAGAATCATGTTTGGAATGAAACTGTTCTGATGTGCATCATCGCTTCTATTTCAATGGATTATATGTTGTTTGCACAGTTTAGTGTTGCTAAAAAACAAATATTACGAAATTGTTAAATAAAGCTTTTCAAACAAGTAGGTCTGGATGCTATTAAACAAAGAAATTATCTGTGGACGAATCCTGAAGAAAGAAAGAATTCGATAAAAACTTCCATTTGGTAGGGATTCCATAAAAACATCATATTTACCCTTAAGAGTTACATAACTAGAGCGCATAACTTGAAAATATTTCAAACAGGTGGCACCTAGATATTATCTCCTAGGACTAAGTCGTATTAAATTGAAAAATAAAATGCATTATTCAGAAAATAAAGAGTTAAATTATTAATATAAATACACTTCCTAACAAATAACTAAGTATCAATGTTGTTATTTCAAGTAAAAGTACCATCTACTTAAAAAAAATATTATTAGTCGCTTTCATCATCATACCTAATTCCTGGATGCAATTAATGTGTGTGTGTGTGTGGGGGGGTGATTGTTTACCTTTGGTACAACGTACCTTCGAACACATATAAGTTTGGTAATTCTTGATGCTCTCGGGTAGCATATACCATAACTACTTCTTAAAATCAATTGTAGAGAACACGGCTGTTTTGTATTAAGGGGGTCCGGGACACATTGAAAATTTTTTTTATTAATTAATTTAGAATTTAGAATTTTTTTTGTACTGATTACCCATCTAACTAATAAGTTAAATCACAACACAAAATGTTTCCAAAATTTTTTTAAAAATTTTAATTAAAAATTTTTTGAAAAAAAGAGGGGTCATTTTAAATTGCTAAAACTTAAAATATTCTTGATCAATTTTCAAAATTCTTGCAGTAAATTATTCACAAATTTATAAACTTTAATTTAGATTCAGGAATTTAAAAAATATTAATTAAATAAAAAATAAAAAATATTTGAATGAAAATTTTTCAAAATTTTAAGGTACTTTTTTTTTAAGTCATATTTTTAAAAGTAAATATTTTAATTTTGCTGAATCAAAATTAAAGTATAATGTTTGAAAAAGAAATATTCCAAATTTCAACCCATAAACTTAATCGGTTTTTTACTTATAGCAATTTGAATACAGGAAATCCTGAACAAAAGTATCATGGAGAAAAGATTTAAAGTTTTAAAGACAGATGTTGTTGCCATGACAACAACTGTCAAGAGTTGTAGGTTTTCAAATCAACGCACCACAAAAATTATTATATCTCTAGTTCTAATTAAGATAAAAACATGATTTAGACGTCATTTTAAGCAAAAAAAACCACAGAGAATTTCTTAAAATAATAATAAAAAAAATCGAAAAATTGACGATTTGCGTGTTCCGGACCCCCTTAAGTGTTGTTCAAAATAGTTTACGGAAAGAGTTTGTAATTTTGAGCTATAAAATTCGACGTTTACTCAAAGCATTTATTTATTTTTAATACCATAATATAGTGTTAATTTGCTCCTGGTTGTGCTATCATTTTTTAAATTTCATGTTTTTGTTGTGCTAAATCACTTTTTCTTGATATGAATAAATTCTTTGGATGATAGTATTCATCATGATCTTAAAAACTTAAAATCATGTGTTAAATATGTTTTTTATTTTGTTGAACTTTGTAGCAATGTCTCCCTGGGGTTCAGAAGATTTTGTACTACTTTAAGAAATAATTGTTTTTGGCATTCTATGAATGCCCATTGTGCAACTAAAATTACATCACTGATTTCAGAAAAAAAATTTCCTTTTGTCAGACTCTACAAATAACAACTTAAATTTTTTTTAAATGCAATCAATGCATATATAAATTATGTGTAATTTATGAAGAAAAGAAAGAACAATCAAGTTTACACATAGGTCGCACAGTGACAAAAATAATAAAGTATCGCAAGTAAGTAGTAACGTATGTAAATAAAAAAATTAGGTAGGTTTCAGATGTTCTACGACACCTGAAAACTATATAACTTCTTGGAGTTCAAGGACCATAAAATAACCTCCCTTATAGATGAACTTAGGAGGTTTGATGGATCTAAGAACATCGTTCCAATTGTAAAGGAAATTGTGTCAGGTTTAGAAGGTCAATTCCAGCTTTCGAGGCTGCGCACCATGACGTTGTTCTCAGCTGTTTCTTCATCCCAGCTAATATTACCGGACATAATTCGCCATATCGCATACGTCACGACAACGAACTGACCTGGAGTTTTCCTCACAGATGTCAGGTTCAATGGCATGTTTCGTTTTACAATTTGTGTGGTGCTCCAACATTTGTTGTGGTGCAAAGACACTTCATTTTTCGGAGCAATGTTATCCAAAGGTAAACAAACTGTAATAGACACAACAATAACAGAGGAAAATTAAAATCTATTAATGCATTTTACTCTGAGATAGTTTCTTAATACAACATTATGACATTTCGATTGGATACTCCCATTTGTGTGCAGGTCACAATTTTTCAAATTACCAAATCACTGTTTATTGTAGCACGAATTTCATAACGTTGGATAACAATGGTATAACCTTCTCCCATACTTGGAAGTTATAGTTCGTGTTCCTAGAGAGTTACTCTGTGGTTAGAAATGAAAGCCACCTCAATCGAAACACATCTTAATTGTGTAGTCATCAAAACCATTTTCCCATTTTTGAAGCAAACTTACCACCGGGGGAGCAAAGTAACCATTTATTACGTTACCGTTTTCATGAAATTTAGTTGCACTTCAAGATAAAGCCTTATATTGGGTGTATTTCTGTATGATTTACTTGTATGTTTCACATAACTAATAAGCTGAATTAAATCATAATTTAAAGCTATGACCCTTCCTGTTCATATGAACACAAGTCTATTATGCAGCTCTGAAGGGTTCAAAAATTACTTTAAGAAAAAGACTGTCATTTACAAATTGTTTGTAGAGGCAGGTCTAAATACGGTATACAACTCATAAACCTTCAAAGTTTTACGAACATGCCGTAACGCGAGATATTTTATTCTTCGCAATTGTTTCCAAATCGACAACCAATGGCAACTGTTTTGACGTTCCGATCGAAACTTCGAAAGATCTCACAAGAATGCGAGCTATGCGCATGCCAAGATTAAAAACAAAAGAAGTTGTTCACAATAAAGAACAAAAAATTTTTTGGTTTTATTTATTGATTTATTTATGGTCTAAGTACAAAATTCCAAGAAGCAAAATCGATTAAACAAAAACACACCCGATTGATGCAGCTGCTATGAGTGCTCTGTAGGAAATGTAGATGTTTTTCCTACTAAACATATCTCTATCTGTGAAATATACAAAGTTTACGATGCATAAGTGGTTGCACTTTACAAACATGCAACGTAAACTTGTTGGACTTGAAACTAAGTTTTTAAAACGTTTTGAATAAGCCACAATGTGTTTATTACAATGAGGAAGTATTTGATATGATGAAAGACGATATGTAGCATTAAAAGTTCCAAAAATAAAGCACATCGCAAAGATTAAGAGTACTGTTAACTTTTGAAGTTATTTTTTGCAAAAGTTATTGTACAATGTTAAATGATACATCTAAAAACATTATAATCATAGCACTTGGGGGGTTCTTTACTATTTCTTAATATCTATTAAAATCTCTCTATATTAAAAAAATGTTACCGCCGCCACCGCCGCAGGATTGAAAACTGTGTAGTTTAGCTCGATTCTTAGACGGTTTCCCGAGAAAGTACTGATCGGAAAAAAATGAAATTAACATGCTTTGTTCTTCATCGTATTCCCTGCATAATTATTAAGATTTTTTTCCGATGCGGCTATTAGTTTAGGTTTTATTAAGTGTTAAAGTTGAAGAAGTGAAATTTCTTCCGCGAGTGAGCAAAACACATTCAAATTTTCAATCTTCAGTCGTGAGGTTTTTTTTAAGAGTACCTTTCAACGTAAATTTTTGCAGCTCGTCGAGTTTTTTTTGAAATTTAAATTTGGTTCTTGATAATATTTTTTTGAAATTCAGGAAAAATCGGGACATTTTTGTTACTTTTTTTTAAAACTGCCGTATCTATATCTAATTACTATTAGTTTTTAATTTTTAAAATATCGCAGTATACCTCAGAATATACTCTTTCTTACGGTACTATTATTTTTGAAATCGGTTAATAATTAAATTGGATGCGATCAAAAGTTCGTCATACAAAATTCGGAATCTTTGGATATTTTCGCTACTTATTGTTAAAATCGTTTTGACTACGGCAAAAACCATTATTTTTTAAATTTGAAAACATCACTGAATACATTACATTACACTCTTTCTTATGGTACAATTATTTTTCAAATTGGTTAATAAATAAAATCGATGCAATTAAAAGTTGGTCATACAATTTTCGGAACTTTCAGATCGTAACTTCCGATACAAAACTAAAATGGTCATATCTGTATAGTATTACTGTTAGTTTTTAATTTAAAAAATATTGCAGTATACCTCAGAATGTACTCTTTCTTACGGTACAATTATTTTTAAAATTGGTTCATAAATAAATTCGATGCAATCAAAGTTGGTGACACAAATTTCGTATTTTTCAGTTCGCATAGCTGCTTCCGCAAGCAGTAGTGGGTTGCACTTTTGACTATCGGGTTTGCCAGATATCAAATTTATCGTAGCAACAATTGCCATAAAAACGATTTATTTTTATTTGGCGAGGAAAAAGGCTCGCTTTTTTCCCTCTGTTCTCAAGACAGTTTACCGACAAAGTACAGATCGTAAAGTTTGTATATTAACAATGTTTACTTAAAATTGTACAGGGAACAAGATGCAAAAGATTTTTTACTGATGCGACTATTAGTTTAGGGTGCATTAAGTGTTAAAGCAAAAAAAAAAGTGAAATCACTTGCGAAAGAAGTATTGGTTTGAGAAAGCAAACCAAACGGATTGCGTAGCAATCCCCGGGGTCGGCGAGCGTAAGCGAGACGCAGCGAAGCCCTCGCTGTGACGTCATGAACCGGAAAGTGAAATCAGCATAATACGAATTATTCAGATAGTTTCACTCTGTGAAAGTAATGTTGGTTTGCGAAGCAAACCAAATGGCATCTGTGACAGGAGTGTTGGTTTGCGAAGCAAACCAAATGGGATTGCGCAGCAATCCCCGGGGGTTGGCGAGCGTAAGCGAGCAGGGGGAGAAGCCCCCTAGTTTTATAAATTATTTCAAATAAAAATATTTAAGAATGCCTTTTTCTAATGTTTTACGATCCCCTCTAAAGAAATTGAAATTCTGGCACGTTCAAAGGTACAAGAGGATGTTTTCATGGGTACATGACCACCATGTACCTTTGAACAAATGTTTTGAGCTTATAATATTAAGTCAATTAAATGTTTTGAGCTTATAATATTAAGTCAATTAAATGTTTATGTTTAGATAATATTTAGTTAAATGTGTATTTAGATAAGTAAGAAGTTAATATTCGAGTAAAGCGCCACTGTCATTGAACAAAATGAGAAATTGGCTGAAATTAATAGAAAAAATGTTATGTGTTCAAAGGTACAAAAGTCAACCCTATATCATGTTTACAAATGTAATTCAGAAACTTTTCCTTATTTTTTTCTTTTTGTCAAAAGTACCTTTTAACAATAACATCTTTATCATGAAAATTTATGAAAAAATTTTATGATTTGCAATCACATTGTTTTTTTAAAGTTTGAACAGTTTTAAAAGTCTAGCATGTATGTGGGATTGTGCGACGAGCGCGCCAAAGCCTGATACGTCCGCAGCAGTAACGCCACCTAGAGGAAGCGTCCGCTCAGAAGCGACCGCAGCAATGAGACGGATGTTCCCCCAGACACCGAAGCTAGCAGTTGGGCAGACGGCCCATGACTTTTTAGGCAGATGGCCTCTTAGTTGTCGAATATTCTTAATTGTTAAAGATGTTTGTAAATATACTGTAAATACATTAATTTTGTAATTAAACTTAAATTTAAACTTTAAGAGTTATTTATCTTTTACCTTTTACGAACCCACATATATTTGAGGGTTTGGCCTGGATTTAATTAAAGGCCGAAGATTGCCGTTTTTATCTGAACCGTTCGAGAAACGCATTTTACGCTTAGACGCGGACAATTCCAATATTCGCCTGATGCTCATCGGATTCAAGGTGTGAACTTCATTTGAGTGAAGGACCGTGACTCAGCATATTGGATCTTGAGGAATACTTCATCTGAACTGTGAGTACAGATTTTTCATTTTGACACTAACATGGCTACGTATTTAGCCGGAGCACGCAAGATCGATCTTCTAGCGCTAATAGAAGAATTAGAACTAATAGCAACGGAAGGAACCAAAATTCCGCAGCTTATTAAGTTGATAACGAAAGCCGATGAATACAGTGAGGAATTAACAAAAACGCTTTTAAAAAGGATTGTTTCTGAACGAGAAACAAAGGAAAGAGACGATAAAGCTGAACGCGAAAGGGAAGCTAAAGAAAACGAAAAGAAAGCAGAACGCGAATTTCAGTTGAAGAAGTTACAGCTAGAAAACAAAAGTACTGGAAGTTTCGATTTTATTTCCCCCTCATTTAGAAACCCAACCTATGAATTTCTTTTTATTGTCTGGGCTTTTACATGAGCAATACTAGATGGGTTATTCTTTCTGCAAGTTACATGAATGACTTATGATTTAGATTATTTTGCAGTGAAAATTTGTTTCACAAAATTCTCTGAGCACTTATTGAGCATTAATAGGATCTTGAATAATTTTCCAATGGTTAGTAATTATTCATGTAGATGTGTAAAAATAACCCAATACAATAAAACAAAATGGTGATTGTATTAGTTTTAATAAGGAAGCTGTATGTTTCTAGCAAAAGAGAGTCAACTAATTTGAAAGTTGCTACTTTTATGTTGGTAATTTTATTGGATGTTTTATCAATTATAAATATTGGGTGATGAGATCTAATGCAGATAGATTTAGATTCATTTCTTATGAATTTGTGTATGTATATAGTTCTTTGTAGCAAACAAACAATTCGATAGATCAAAGTGGTGAGATTTACAGTTACTTAATTACATAATTCAAGTTATAAGGTGTTGTTTTACTTTGTTTTATTATTGACTTTTTGTCTATGTTTATATCTATTTGTTTTCTATTTAAACTAATAAAGTGTCAAATTTTTAAAAAGTTTTTATTTTTCCTGGAAAAGGTTACTGTTATTCTCTGTAAACACTATTTATATATATACTCTTTCATGCAATAAATTATTGGAGAGTGTTAGCGTCATTCATGTTCCACTTTTCCCTATTGTTTTTCAAAAAAAAAAATTAAAGGTCTAAATACATTATTTAATGCAAGGAAATTCTCTCAAGTAGTCCGGTATTGCATCTCTTTAGGCAAGGAACAACCTTAGAATTACATACGGATGCTAGTAGCCACGGCTTTGGAGCTGTTTTGCTTCAGCAAGCTCATGATGGGAAATTTCATCCCATTCACTTCTTGAGCAAGAAGACTACTCCTCAACAAGAGAAGTATTGTTCTTACGAATTGGAAGTACTGGCTGTAATCGAGGCTTTGCGAAAGTTTCGCTACTACTTGTTGGGTACTAAGTTCAAAATAGTGACCGATTGCGCTGCATTTCAGAGGACTATGCAGAAAAAAGAGCTTACACCAAAAATTGCTCGATGGGCATTGTCATTCGAAGAATATGATTATGAGGTTGTCCATAGATCAGGCACCCAAATGAAGCATGTGGATGCCCTAAGCAGGAACATATTGTTGATAACAACTCGTGCACAAGGAGAATTAACAACCCAAATAGAAGCTGCACAACATCAAGATGATCACATTAAAGCAATTAAAACTCTAGTTGAAGAAGGACATGACAATGAACATTTCATTAAAGCAGGAATTGTGTACAAGTATGAGAATGGGAAAGAACTACTAATGGTTCCCCAGGCGATGCAAAATAACATCATTAAAGACGTTCACAACAAAGGTCACTTTGGCGCTGCCAAGACAGAGGAAATTCTTAAGCAACAGTTTTTTATTCCTAATGCAAGAAAACATGTTGAAATCGTTATTTCTAATTGCGTACAGTGCATCCTCTGCAATAGAAAACGTGGAAAAGGCGAAGGGTTTCTTAATCCAGTGCCGAAAGACAACGTTCCACTTGGGACTTTCAATATCGACTTTTTGGGACCCCTTCCAACAACGAATAAAAGATACCAACATATTTTCTCGGTAGTCGATGCCTTTACGAAGTTTGTCTGGTTGTACCCAGTGAAATCTACCTCGGCTAGTGATGCTATAGAAAAGCTGAAATTACAACAAGCTACTTTTGGAAACCCATCACGAATAATTTCAGATAGGGGATCAGCGTTTACATCGAAGGAATTCACTGATTATTGTACTGATCAGGGAATTGAACATTGTAAAATAACAACCGGAATTCCTAGAGGCAATGGGCAGGCAGAAAGGATGATTGGTCTGCTGATTCCTGTTCTTGCCAAACTTTCAATAGAGGAGCCTAGCAAATGGTTCAAATATGTTCCAAGTCTACAAAGTATCATAAACAGTACACCATCCAGAAGTACGAAGCATACGCCATTCGAACTGATGATTGGCATCACGATGAAAAATAAAGAAGATCTGAAGATAAAAGATATATTGAAAGAAGAGTATGAAAAGTCCATGATGAAGGAGAGAGAAGAATTACGCGAACAAGCAAAAGACAATATTTTCAAATTGCAACAGGAAAATAAACGTCAGTATAACAAAGGGAGAAAAAAATCTAGAGTGTACAAAGTAGGAGATCTAGTGGCCATTCAGCGTACGCAGTTTGGAGTTGGGCTTAAGCTGAAACCTAAATTTTTGGGACCCTATAGAGTTGTAAAAGTGTCTCCTAATGACAGATATGCCATTGAAAAAGTGGGCGATCATGAAGGTCCACGCCTAACTACTTCAGCAGCTGATTACATGAAACCCTGGCCCACTGGTCAACAGTAAAAAAAAATGTATATAAAGCCTTTTTTTCCTCTTTCTTTCTTCTTTTTTGTTTGTATTTTCAGATATGTGATAATGTTATGGCCTGTTTACTGATGTTGAAGACGGCGAATTTCGAGGACGAAATTACAGTCAGGATAGCCGATTGTGGGATTGTGCGACGAGCGCGCCAAAGCCTGATACGTCCGCAGCAGTAACGCCACCTAGAGGAAGCGTCCGCTCAGAAGCGACCGCAGCAATGAGACGGATGTTCCCCCAGACACCGAAGCTAGCAGTTGGGCAGACGGCCCATGACTTTTTAGGCAGATGGCCTCTTAGTTGTCGAATATTCTTAATTGTTAAAGATGTTTGTAAATATACTGTAAATACATTAATTTTGTAATTAAACTTAAATTTAAACTTTAAGAGTTATTTATCTTTTACCTTTTACGAACCCACATGTATACCACAGCCTTCTTCACGAATGAGGATTTTGTAAGTTTAAATAGCAATTCTTAACGGTAAACATTGTTTCTAATACTGTATGATGTATTACGATTATAAATATTATAAATATTTTAATTATAAAACTAAATTTACTATTTTTTATCAATTATGAATGTTATAAAAATTAGGAATCTTCATGAAAATTATGAATAGAAACATAGGCAAATTTTGACACCGTGTGATTCAACTGTCACTGAAACATCGGAACTCCAAATTTTATCTCATTACGTGCATAATTAGTAGCTCAGTGAGACTGTTTGTAAAATGCGATGATTATTATCGTTTTGGGGGATTGTTCACAAAGTGAAAACAGAAATTTAGGCCAACAGATCCTAGGATTCAATCAGAATGGATTTTGACTTTGTCACCATGCTAATGTACTCCATACCAAGGCACCTGCAATAGGTCATTGACTGCGACGGCCACAACACGTCTTCATTAATATTCATAATTTGATTGAACTTCGAACATTTACACGTTCCCTTATTGGTTTTTATGGATTTTCTCGGTCAATTTTACGTCGTTTTTCACTATTTTTTCATCAAATCCGCCCGAAATTGTGTTTAGAATCCAAATTTGTGTTAAAAGATGGGGGTTCGTACTGAAATTTTTGGAGCAAGCACCAATTTAATATGAAGACGACCACTTTGCCAAATTTTAAGTATTGATATTTGTTGAAAACATTCACCCCTATCGATTGCTACCTTCCGTTTTGTTCTGTGATGTAAATTGTGCAATTGCGATCGGGTGAGTCGTTTTTTTTTTGACGGGTGTACATGAGGACTGGTGCATGTTAAATCTGTCGTGGCCTCAAATGTCCTCATGTTGATGTGTTGTGAAAGTTTAAGGACTGTTGGGGGTGGGCTCAGCTCAGGTATTCACCTAGTCATCTGACCGTGGATCAATATGACGAGGTGGTGTCCGTATGTCTTTCCAGTCCGGATTGATGCTGTACCGTCACCAATAGTCAGTCGTGCTGCTCCATTGCGACGTTTTTTTATATACCTACCTACTATATACACACTACCTTACACTAATGGACCGGACAGCAAGATGTGATGGTATAAGGGAAATAATGCATGCTTTAATATTGGATGGTCTCCTGCGTGCTGTAATTACACTAGCAACCCTTCTGGGCATACTTTCAACAAGGTTTCGATACACAGCTTTGGGTATTTGTATCCACTCCTGCTATAACGATGTAGCCAGCTCAGCTAATGATTTCGGACGTGGTTCCCTGGTTCGTAAGCGTCGCTCTAACTCGTCCCACACACGCTCTATGGTGCTTAGGTCGGGACTCTGAGCAGGCCAGGGAAGACGTTTTACATCCATATTACGATACCACTGCTTGACAGAGGCTGCAACAAGACATAGAGCGTTGTCGTCCTGGAAGCAACATTCGTCCATTCCATAAAATTGCCAGAGCGTAGGAAGAACCTGATTGTCCAAAATGGTCAAGAAGGCGTCGGCGTTAAATTGACCTGGAACAACATGCAAAGGTCCCAGGCCATACCACGAAAAACACTCCCATACAAGTAGTCGGATTTTATGCAAATCCGGTTCGTTATTGTAAGGTAGTGTATGAAGTTGCCCACACTACTTAAAAAGGTAATCCAGATTGTTTTACAGTGTACTAGGATTAAACTTTATACCCAGAAGGATCACTCTTCTCTTTTAACTTAAGTTAAAATTCATAAGATTAAAAAAAACACAACACAATTACACAACCCTGATGGAAATAAACAGATTTTTATTTTGAACTAACCAGCTTCGGCGTTTTCAAAAAGAAATAATTGCTGTATCTGCTTTTAACATTTTAAATAAGTTGGCCCAAAGTGCTATCAGGTACATCCAGAGTTTGTTGTCATATATATTACAACTTATTTATTCACCGAGATCACCAACACACAGTAATTGAATAATTTCCATGTTGTATCATGCACAATCTGGTCTTGTGTGCAAACGCATAATTAATTTATTTTGCCATTCCTATTATTACTGGGTCCGTGGTAACCCTGTTGGAAGAGTAACGGATTACCAATCAGAGGGCTGCGAGTTCGAGATTAGGTCCAACCAAAGCGTCTTGTAAACGAGGAATGGTGTACTAGAAATCTATTGTGGCATCAAATGTCCTCAGATTGGCCGGGTGTGGAAGTTCGGAAGGGGAAATGCCAGCTCAGGAGTTGATTTCGTCATCTGACCTTGTTTCAAAATTATGTGGTATGTCCTCCGATTTATCCCTTTGGGATTGATCCCAGATTGTGGTCAATAGCCCGTTGTGTTGCTCAGATGTGACGTTAATTCATTACCGATTATTACTGATTGTTCTTCAGGTACGGTGTTTGGATTTGTTTATGAAGAGTGAAGAAAAGCTTAGTTCAATACCCTAAAATAACAGACCGGACGCCAGTGGATTTACATAAAATCCGGCTGCTTGTTTGGGGTATTTTTCCAGGTATGGACTGGAATCTTTTCATGTTGTTCCTGGTAAATTGAACGTCTGCGCCTACATGATAATTTTGGATAATCAGGCTCTTCCATTCTGCAAATTTTATGGAATGGACGAATGTTACTTCTAGGACGACAACGCTCCAAGTCATGTTGCAGCCTCTGTCAAGCAGTGGTATCGTAATATGGATGTAAAGCGTGTTCCCTGGCCTGCAAGTATCCCCAGTTTTTAAAGCAATTTTTTTTAGCTTATTCTCTAGTCAAAATCCTTTTTTTTTTTTTTTTTTTTTTTTACAATTTATGAATTTTTTGAATGTTAATTAAGATATAGATGTTCGCTGATTTCCAGTAGCTACCAAGTAATTGATTCGTCCGTTCGGTATTTAACGACAACCACTTCAGAAATATGTTTATGTGGAGTTTCTATTTCATTTAAGCGAGTCGACTAGTTTAAAATCCACTTAAATCTTTCCTACGTCCTACAATCTAGTAAAAATGTAACAATGGAGTTAAAAGCAGTTCGTAAGAATAAACACAATTATTTTTACTGGTCCTTAAATAAATAGCTTAAAGTGTTAACTAGGCACAGATGATACTTATTTTTAACATTTTTACTTCAATTTAGTGATGTTCAAGCACGTGTTTAGTCTCGGCAATATCTTACGAGCTATGTAAGTGATATTTCCTCTTTATTTATTTTTAGACCTCATAAAAGTACGCAAGAATTGAATTGAAAATAACATTTCTTTTGCAATGCTAACTTCACATTTGTACTAAAGAAGCACTTAATGCTTCAAAATATTTATCATTTCCTTTATAGGTTGGAGAACTTTTCTATGGTACGTATTAAACTGTTTCTTACGTCAAACTTACCTACGTAAACGCATTAACCTTCTTAGTGATTTATCTTCGTGTCAAAAACTGCCCTTTGTTTATCGGCCACAGTGCAAAATCCTGTTCCAAACTGACACTTGTTCCGGGCAAAGGACAAGGGTCTAATGGGATCTCCACCCCCCTGGAGCAATATGATAATTTTCTTATTGACGAGGTACAACGTCCTTAGCAAAATTGACCAGATCTTGAACCAGATCGAGAACGATCTTAAACGAGACCAGATCTTGTCTCGTACAAACACTTTGAGGATTAAAATAAACATGCAAGATACCTAAGCAAATGTGTATCGAAAAGAATTTATTCAATTCAAAAACTGTCCAACTCATTTCTGTTCAATCTAAAAAATTCGTTCCTATCGAATTCAAATCAAGATTCTAACTGACAAAAAAGCTGCAGGTGTGGGAGAGCTGGGAAGGTGCATGGACTTCACCGACGCCAGCGCCATCAAAGATTAAAATATTTTCCACACAAGGACAAGGACTTAATGGGATCTACATCCCCCTGAAGCAATAGGGTAATTTTCTTCATGACGAGGTACAGCGTCCTTAGCAAAATTGACCAGATCTTGAACGAGATGTCTCGTACAAACACTTTGAGGATTAAAATAAACATGTAAGATACCTAAACAAATGTGTATCGAAAAGAATTTATTCAATTCAAAAACTGTCCAACTGGTCAATAAAAAAAAAAACGTTTGTGAAACTAAATTTACCATTCTTTTAAATATTACATAAGGTTTTATGAATTCAGCGAAGTTAAATAGCTTAAAATATATATTATTTCGTTCATATAAGTATCAATAACTAGATTACTGAAGACCATTATCTATTCGGATTGGTGCCAATAGTTGTTTCAAGGAGCTGTATTATGTAATAAAAAGTGCTAATCGTGAGGGGTGACACTATTATTGTATTATCGTTTTAAAAATTAATATTTCTTGCTTTTTTACTCAGGTGATTACTCGAAGTTCCAAGCGTGTTAAGAACGTAATTGGTGGTCAAAAGTAATACATATATGTAGCTGGAGGATAAAGCAGAACAGACTATTTCAAAACATAATCATTTATGATGCTCTTTTATACGTTATTATATTGTGTGGCTGAAAATTTCAGCTTTTTATCTCCGCTTTGTTTCAAGTTTTGTCTAGAGTTATTTTTACTGATGAATACGCGCGCGCGCGCGCGCGCGGAGAATGTACGAAGTGGTCTGTCAGTAAAGTAACGAGACTGCTTATCTGGAAACATGTACACTCAGGAACATTGAAAATAACGCACCAAGAAAGAAGAAAGGTACAATCGTGAAACTTTGCAAATAAGTACAGTGAGATCCGATATGCAAATGATCCAAGTTTGGTGTCAATGCTCATGACCACACGCCCCTGCAGTGGTACTGCAATCAGGAAGTGGGACGGGAGCATAGTGGAAGATTCATAAACGTGACGATCACATTCCGACTCTAGGAGGACTTTAGTGAGTGAAGAATGCAGGTAGACGTGTGAGAAGACATCTAAGCGAGTTTGAGAGGCCTCATCATCCGCATGAAAAGCGCATGCTGGTCGACGCGCAGTGTTGCTCACCAGGTCGATCTTTCGGAGTGTGCAGTCAGATGATGTTGGGGGCAGTGGACACGAGATGGTACCCACATGCGGAGTACCAGGTCTGGAGCGACCAGGACGACGACTATGCGAGAGAATCGAAGGATCGTGCGACAAGCGCTCGTGGTTCACTCAGTGACTCGTTACACGATACAATCAGATGTAGGGGTGCCAGTTGTTCCCCAAATAATTTCAAGAAGCGAATCTGCAATCCAAGGGCCCTTTTCGTGTACTGCCTTTAACACCGAAACATCGGCGACTCCGTCTACAGTGGTGTGGACTACCATATATTGGCAAAACGTGGTGTTTAGTGATGAATCCCGGTTCGTTTTGGGGACAGATGATAACTGCGTACGGGTGTGGAGGAGACCTGGTGAACGGTACAATCCCCTTCACGCTGTCGTGCGACACACTGCCCGCACGCAGACGTAATGGTCTGGGGGGGGGACATATCCTATGATAGTCGGTTCACTCTAATTGTGGTACATGAAACCTAGGCGAGTCAGCGTTATGTTGATGATATTCTTAGATCCCACGTAGGACCTTTCCTAAATGATCTTCAAGGGGCAATATTTAGGAAGATAATGCTCGTTCAGACTCTTCCATGGCCAGCCCGCTCCCCGGACTTGTCTACTATAGAGCATTTATATGACAGCTGAAACGCCAGATGCCGCCGTGTCACTCTGTACATGATTTGGTGGTGGCTGTTCAAGATTTGTGGGCCCATCTGCCTCAGGACAACATCAGACGTCTAATCAACTCAATGCCGGACCGTGTTGTATTGCAGCAGGAGGCGGCCCGACGTGCTATTTAAGTTGCACTGTATTTGTCTAATTCTACACACTGTGTTTGTTTAATTGTCTTGATTTTGGAATCAAGTGAATCATCTCTCATCTGTATCATTATGTGTATTAAATTTCATTTCAATCCGATGCTCCCTTCTTGGTGCTCTATTTTCAATGTTCCTGAGTGTATTTACAATTTCTCAAGAGTTCTACATCATCTCCTTCAAAATAGGCGGCCTCTTCGGAAGCCACACATCGATGGAGACTTTGATCCCACTCTTCAAAGCAATGCTGGAACTCTCAATCGAAACCTTGTTTAGTTCCTGCATTACAGCCGGTTGAATGGTTGCGATGTCTCCAAAGTCATGACCCTTGATGTGAGATTTAATCCTTCGAAACAAAAAGCACACTGACTAAAATCTGGAAAGTAGGGAGGCTGCGGAACCACTACAATACTACGTCAAGTACTCGGCGACAGAGATTGCCATGTGACAAGGGACACTGTCATGGAGAAGTATCCAACGATCTGCAATTACAGGACGCACGCGAACACCGTCTTCCCTTAGCCTTTCATGAACTTCTTTGTAAAAATGGTGATTGTCTGTTTGTCGTTGTTGTGGTACAAACTCTTTATAGACAATGTCACTGGTCTAAAAAACAAATCAAAATCGATTTGATCTTGGACTCGCTCATACTTTCTTTTCTTGGAAGACTTACTCTTGTGCCACTCTTGAATTTGCTGAATCATTTTGAAATCGTACTTGACTTTTTAACTTTTCAAAGGTCTCATCTGAACTTTTTTTAAGTTTAGCACAAAATATGATTGCATAACGCCGTTCGATGCTTCACCGTTAAAATTTTCGTGACGAGTCACCACTGCGAGCGCTTACGGAATGTGCTGCTTGTACAGCACGTTCTGATCGCTTCGGATTTTAAACTTGGACTGAAGGTCAAATACATACACACGTCTCAGGTGATAACTAAAAGTTGGCGATACAGTCGCCTACTGCTGATGTATTCGGAAAGAGTCATTATTTTCCTGACAGACCTCGTAAGCTATGCTGTGTCGTTACTGAAGAGCTAAGCAAAGATTTTTACAAGTCAACTAATAATGCACAGCCTTTTCTAATATTAAACATTTAATGAGAAATAAATAAGTAAAACCTAGACCTTTTCTAATAGCTAACCTTTCATGTTTAGAATCACAGTGCCACTCTACACACAGCTAGCATTGTATTGTACAAAACGCACTAATAAAAATAGAAAATTTTATAAAACAATGCTATTACTACCCCCTACCATTTGCAACAATATTCCTGGTTGGTTAAACCTTCGATAAGTCGCCTAGACAGTAAAAATTCGCAAATGAAGGACCCAGATAAAATATATTAAGACATAAACCGTTGCAGAATAATGCGCTAGTTTTATTGATACATGTTTCCTCTCTAAACAGTCTAGAAAATCGGTGGATGTTTTATTCTAATAAATGTCAGATTCGAATTAATACCTATTTTTAAGACGAAAGTTTGTGATATTTCACTTTATTTAAAGTTGGGTCTCGTCATGAGAGAACATTTGAAAATGTTTGGTACAATTCACAGTTTGTAATAAGGAACCTGGTGAAAATATCTTCACGATTATGTTGTTTAGGGGTGGAATACGAATCATGTCCATAATTTAGTCTGCAAATAAGTGGTAAATACTTTGGGAATATGTAGGTTGTAAAGAAGATAACGTGACCATACTAAAATATAGAGTTGTTAAAGGACTGATTGTAGTTTATAGAGCTAAATCTCAATAAGTAGTGAGTTTCCAATGTAACATGAAAGACAAATTTGAGGGTGCTATATTGAAATTGTAGAATTAACCGAATTATCTACTTTTTGAGATTATTCTAACTAATTAAGCCAAATAAAACAAACAGCAAGCGAAATGAACGAGACCGTGGAATATTAAGTTTAAATTTCGGTATCAAAATATTCATGACAAATATTTAAAAAATATGGTTAACAGTATCTTTACATCATTATGTGTCAGCATTTGCTATATAGTGAAACAAATTCAATCGCTGCATACCACTTTAATGCTACCTTACGCTACGGTTACAGATTGAGTGGAAGACCTTGAAAATTTAGACGTAAATTTTTAAATTCCTTTTTAACCCTCCAAATGGTTTTGACGAGACATCTCCTCCAACATCTGACCAATCTTGCCAGTGACGATATATCGCGTCATCAAGATACCGCCGATTTTTCTATGATGACTAAATCAAGAACAAGTCAGTTTTCTTCTGATGACGAGATATCTCGTCCATCAAGATCTGGGCAGTTTTGCTAATGGTAAGATACCTCGTAAAAATAACCACCAGGATGGTTAAAATTCTATGAGACATTTATGGCTATAGAGCCTAATATGGCTTTGTTTATCCATAGCCTTCTCATGGTTGACAGGCGCACGATAATGAAACTAGCAAAGGTAGGAACATCGAAAATGTTCATTTTGCCTCATTGATAAAAGTGTATTTTTAGATGCAGTATGTGTCAACGAGTATTTAGTAAAAGCAAGATCACTGCGAAGTATCGAAGTGTACTGTTTTAGTAGTTACTTATCATAATCTTGGTCAAGGTGAAACCGTCATCTAGTCCAAGACATCGCGTAGCAAGATCACTGCGAAGTATCGAAGTGTACTGTTTTAGTAGTTACTTATCATAATCTTGGTCAAGGTGAAACCGTCATCTAGTCCAAGACATCGCGTAGCAAGATCACTGCGAAGTATCGAAGTGTACTGTTTTAGTAGTTACTTATCATAATCTTGGTCAAGGTGAAACCGTCATCTAGTCCAAGAGATCGCGTTTTTGTATTCCTGTTCTTCCAGGTGCTGTCCCACAGCGACGTTGATATAATCCAAAACACAGGAATGAGTTGCTGACGTTGCGGAGCGTGGACTAGTTGGAAATATCCCTCTCGTAAAAGTCATGTATCTTGTGTACCGACTTCTGTTTCTAGAGCAGTCGGATGCAACCTTGAACTTTTAAATGGCATTGACAGTCCAAGGACCCCCTCAAATGCTGGCTGTCTCACCGTAGAGAAAGGTGCCACTGAGAGGACTGGGTGAAATACTTCGGGAGTTTCCTGGTAGGTTCACCCTAGTTGTGAAGTCCAGTCCAAATTATCAGCTAAATTCTAACATGCAACTCCGGAGGTTGAATCAGACTTATTGAATATCACTAAAACGAAGCTGCTAGTATTTTCTTCTTATGCCATGTACCATGAGCTGTTAAATATGATTTATAAAAGCGATCTGTTCTTTATGAAAGGTAGAAGAATAATCCAGTATAGTATTAATTTACTAACTGGTTTAATCAATAAGTGTTAGATTTTTCAATGTTGAAGAAAGGGTGGATCCTTTAACATAATGAAACGTTTTAGCACAGGAAAATGACCATCCATGTACGAATAGATCTGGTAAAAAACAAATTTCTAATTGGGGAAGGTGGGGCTCAGTGTTACATGGGTAACAGTGTTACAGTGAATTTCATTTTAAAGTGGTAGCAAAATTAGCTCCAATTTGTTTACAATCTTTTCAGCCATTTTGTTTTCCAGAAGTCTATGTGTTTTGGAAGTATTTGCATCATTAGTTACATTTCTGTAAGAAAAGCTCTATTTTTGTATGTTAAAAGTAAAATTTTGTGTTTGTAATTAAATTACCTTTATTCATGAGTGGTGCTTATTTTATGATGAATAATATTTTAGAAGTAAAGCTAATTATGTTTAGGTTCTATTGAGTTAAAATGGATGATCTAAATTCACATTATGAAGTCATACCAATTTTTTGTTACTAGCTATGTCAGATGGGTATAAGTGTTACAGAATGAAATGGTGGTACGCTGTTACATACATAATTTGTCCTGTTAACACATTACAAACAAGCATATGTTCCAAAATGTAAGTTTTATAGCTCTGTATTTTTCATTTTAAAATTTCTACTTCTAAATATGAATGATAACATGAATAAATTGGTTAATTTTTCCTACAGCTTGTTCTCCATATACGTAGGTTTGTATATCTTTTTATGTGATGCTTACAATCTTTCTTCATATTGTCGTATAGATTTGCAAAAGGCAAGCGAGGACAAAGATTGCTGATCTCAACTCGAGATTTTATTATTCACTTGAACTGAGTGATACATCTCCTTTTATACCTTTTCCGAAAAATGAATCGAACATTCGAGAATTCGAAAGTTCTAGAAATTAACATAAGTATATTACTGAAGAAGTGAGAAACAAACAGAAAGGGAACTTTAAAATGAAATCTACTTTTAGGCTGCTTGCCTCTAGTGGGATTGGAACTCCGTACCTTCCAATTTGCAGTAAGGTGCAATACCGACTGAGCCACGATTTTCAGACGAAGTGAATAAGTTTCGCTACAATATGCTGAGCAGTTTTCTTTTGCTAATTCCTTCGAAACATTCACAAGCTAACAAAATTATGTCTCCTTAAGAAGTAAGGTCTTTCCCTAAAGCCACATCCCGAAAAACTGTACAAAATAGATGACGTGTGAATTGTTGGACCTTGACTGATACTCCAATTAAAAATATGATTACAGAGGAAATATTAAAAAGGATAAAAAGCACAAAACCCTAAAAAGAACGAAATTCCCAAGAAGCGAGTCAAAGTGAACCTGAGGCACAATCCTACCGATATATCATCAACAGAAGATGAGGATTTGCCATCTTATGCTGATAGTGATAACATCTCTTTTTCAGAATGCAATCAGGCATTACGGCAGACGACAACAATTAAAAATGGTGATTACGTTATTGTTGAAAAAAAGGACACCTTAAAGAACATAAAATTCACTCTATTGGGGAAGTTGTGAATCAGAACGATGTTGATTTTGAAATGTTGTGTGTCAAAAGAATGTTTTCGTAGTATAAATTTTCACGAACAACTTAAATTTATTCATTTGAAAAATCATTGCCAAACTTTCTCTCCCTATTCCATTAGGAGGGACAATGAGAAAAGCAGAAATGCTGATTTTCCCTGTGGATTTAACTTTCAATCAAAAGCTAAAGTAAGTTTACAATTTCTTTAATCTTTTTTATCATCTACTTTGTAACTGGCTACAATCATTGCTAATGTTTTCCTCACATTTAAATGGGTTCAATTATACGTAGACTAATTAAAAGTGGTATTTCATTTTAAGGCTGCTTAAGCATTCATTAGATATTTGTATATTTCAATTAAAATGAATTTTAATAAAAGCCTATTTTTTATAATCATTGTTGCTACTATAACGTAACACTGTACCCCGACAGTGGGGCACAGTGTTACAATGTACATCACTAACAAAAACATTAAATACTGGAAATAAATGTTACTATTTTTAATTTTAATGATATGTAACGTGTATGTAAGAGATCCAAGATAATTTTAAAGGCTGTTTGCTTCATATAGATGCATATCTTGATGTCACAGCTGAAAATAAAAATGTGTAACCCACTGTGCTCCACCTTCCCCTATATATTTAATGTTCTGAGGCACATATTTCACTGTTTTTACACTTTTCAGACCACACGTGGAGATTACGAAACGAATAACATCATTTTTAATTCAAAGTTGCTTAATTTGACAGTTTTAAAGCCGTACTTATATATAGAGATAATACAAAAGTAATTTGGCATACAATTTTTATTTTATGTTAAAAGAAAACACATATTGTCACAAGTAATGCAAGGAGATTTCATTGTTTTTGTCGTTTTTCCACTTTCCAAAAATTACCTTATTTTTAGAATATACTGTCTCAAAACAAGTTTTTTTCGAGAAAGAACGTAAGAACATTTTTAGTGTAAACAGTTTCCTTGAAAAAATGAAATTATTATTTTTATGCTTGTACAATTAGTTCTAAAATGCTTATGACTTTGTAAATCCACTCAAATGTATAGCACATATATATTTTGTTAGAATACTCAAGTTTTTTTTCTGTGATCTTATACTGAGATATTTAGTTTTCTTTGGACTAAATACGAGTTGAAAACATGTGTAATTAAGATACTTTTAGTTTTATTGCATTTGAAAACGATACAAATATATGTGTAACTAATTTCGTTCCAAACGTTTTATGTCGTTTTACAAGGTAACACATTACAATATCAGTTTTCAAAAAGAACATCACCTTTTCCACTATTCATAAAGTCATTTCTATGAAAGTCTATTCATAAAGTCAACCAGACAAATTTCATAAAAATATTTATTTTGAAAGTAATTCGAATTCTTTTTGGGAGAGTAATTGGTGATTTTTAACTCAGGATACATAACGACCGAATTCTTTATTCTGAAATTCAAAAAGTGTCACTACCAATGATGATTTCATCACAATGGTAAACCACAGGAAGCATTATTGGTTAAAGTAATTAATTATACAAAGGATTCTTTCTAAAGCATTGAAGCAAAATATTTATAAAAAAGTGGGTACTTGTATACTCAGTGCTGTAGTTGTAAAAAAGAACACAGGGTATACCATGGGCGCCCGCAGAATTTTTCCATGGCGAGGCGAAACATGTACTTACTACTTATACTTTAAACGGGGAGGGTCAATAAAACGTGTACAAACACGCACATACATGTATATATAAGAAATCCATAAGCCAGGGGGTTGGCCGACCCCCTCCTCTGTGCGCCCATGGGGTATACTAACAGGACCGAGGTATATGTTCTAATTAATCGAAATTCAAACTATCGAGAGAAAAAAGCCAATATTAATTTTATATTACAGGAAAGGAATTGTAGAACGTTGGAAGAAACTTCGACTTAAGCAGAAATTCGTATTCACAAGTTTCGAGTTATTGGAAGTTTACTGTAATTATGCAAAGCAAAATATGCAGAATAGCATCGAGTGATATTCAAATTTGAAAATATCACTATATTAATATTTAACTATGATATAAAATAATTACAGGAAATGTTAATAGAAAAATATTTAAACTCATTAAGTAGGATGTAATTTTTTTTTTTTAAACAAATTTTAAGGCCAACCTAGATTATTTTCATTGAAATATTTTCCAAACTGCTTCACGAGAGAAATCCGTCTCTGTGTCTTTTTGAAGCGCATACTCTTGATCTATTGTCTACTGAAGAGCGATGGTTGACCAACCAAGAATTTTTTTCCGGTTAAAAGTGTCCCTATGAGTTGATTCATTTGTATTAATAAACATTAGACTGAAGACGTTTGAAATCAATAAAAATTATCTCAAATATGTTATACTATGCTATTTATTAAACTAAACCAACTCCAACTCTGCCGTGGAACATGATAATATTTCAATTGTTCTTAAAAGAGGCTTTAATTCTTCTGGAACAACTTGGGCGTTTTCATTGATTCCTTAAACCCTGAATAGTGCACATTTCATCTATACCAAACCGTCGACAGATCCTTTTTACCTCCATTTCTCCATGGAGAATATCCTCTGTATTTATATTTTCTGGATCAAGCATGGATATATCCTTCAGAAGTTGACAATTTTCTTCATTAATTTGAATGAATTGCTTTTGATTAATAGGTATGATTTTGGAATTATGTACCACGGTGATATCTTGAAATAGAAAATTTTATTTTGCTTCTACATACAGCTATCTGCGTTCATGATGTTTCGCGCAATGTTTTCAAGGAAAAGCAAAGCGGTGTAAGTAGTTTTTTAAGAAAAAGCAGAGGGTATACGAAATTTGTTGGAAAAACCAGAGGGTATACGGTGTATACCCTCCACTACAGCCCTGTGTATACTATTATCGAACATAAGGTGGATCCCTTTGGTAACAGCGGCCCTTGAATCCTGCTGCAATTACATTCTTCCCTTTCATGCTTTTCATGTTAATCACACCTTCTAGTCTGGGCCCATTGGGCGATTCATATTTCCATTCATGTGGAGGGACCAGCCTCATTCCACTATCAAGAACTGAAGGGAAGACGTGTTTATTAGAAAAATTGGCTCGCAATTGGAAATGGTGAAAAATGGTCTTGGACTTCATGGGAAACGTCGCACATGGATTATCACCCACAGCCTCGCATCTCACCAAGACGCAATTTTCCTCGCACCAGAAGAACCTGTCGAAAGAATTGTATGTACCATTGTAGACACCTAGGTAGTAATTTTCCAGAAGTTCCGCAGCCGTATAATCGAGAGTGCAGCACATTCCGTTATTGCACGCCTCAAGATGTGCACTCTTTTCTGTTAACTTCACAAAGGTGTAGTTTGTTGTCTTCATCTCAAGACAGTGAGGCTTCTTATTATTATCAATGAATTGTTGGGTACATGATTGTGGCACATCTTTCCCATCATCCTTCATATCCCACTCATCGTTTTCTGTGATGGCTACTATGCTACTATATTCTGGAAATCGCGATTTATCTGTTCGTGGAACCCTGGCTACCACAACTTTCGATATTCCGTCGGGATTGTACGTGTACCCCAAGGCTCCTTCTTGACCATTAAATATACCACTCCCCAGGGAATAGTAGTCCATTACGTGGGTGTTCGCAGCTATGATAGTTGCATTGTTCCCGATTGCCCAAGATTGAAATGTCTGCAAGGATATGAACTGCGGTCCCAAAAAGAACCACAACGTGGGGAACACAATTCCATCTACAGATTGAGATACATTGCTCATTCTCTCGAAGAGAATGTCAAAACAAATGTAAGTAGCGAATGTTCCGAAGTCAGTTTTAAATCTTGTGTCCTGTTGCTCTCTCGCTAAATCCATTCCTATTTCGAAATACAAATGTTCTTTGTGATATTTCAACACCAATATTCCATTCCTGTCAAATACCACATTAGCATTAAAATGGAACACACCATCCGAGGGACATTCAGAATCTCCTTCGCAACTCTGAATATCTCCCATATTCGCCACGATGAAAATGGAATTATTTTTTGCCATGCAACTCAAAAATTGCAAGATGGGTCTATCGGAATAAGCTTCCTTTTCGTCGCAAGGATTGGTTGTTATCTTTTTCGGATCTGGAATATATTCCAAGAACGGTTTCAAATGTTGTCGGTTTTTATATGTAAAAAGTCCATACTCTGGGAAGACTATAATATCAGCTCCCTAAAAGTTAAAAAAATTTATTATCAATGGAACATAAAAAAGCGTATATATATATATATATATATATATATATATATATATATACATACATACAGTAACACAACGGGCTATTAACGACGGTCTGGGTTCAATCCCCTAAGGAAGGACAACACCACGTAATTTTGAACTATGGTCGGATAACGAGGGAACACCTGCGATGGCACCCCACTTTACAAACTTCCATACCAACCCAACGTGAGGACTTCCGGCTACGAAAGATTTCAGGTGCACCAGCCGCCCATATGGTTACAAACATCCATGCACTGACCCGTATTCGAACCAGGTACCTTCCGATCCAGAGGCTAAAACCTTAACCACCAGACCGGTTGTTCGGCGTCCTTAGCTCGGATTATGGTTCTACGTTTATTTTTTAGGGCCAAAAGCGATGGCATTGGTATCGAGTAAGCAAGTAGAAACCATCCATTCATGCTTTTGCGTATTGATCTCCTACCACGCTTTCACATCTATTCAGAAATCAACTGACCCAAGGTCCATTTAATCTCCATTTTCCGTTAAAATTGCCCGCTGTATTTCATACTTTACGATATTGGTTTTGTAATGCGTCTTTCCCCGACTCCTCTTGAACTGCTCTGAACCTTTTTGGTCATGGAGTGGCATGCGTCATGTATGCTTACCTTCTAGAGACCGTCATGGCTCAGTGGATATGCCCACTGCGCTGGTAACCTGCGAGTTGTAGGAGGCTCAGGATCGATTCCTGTCAAGTGAATTCTTCCCTGGATATATTTCTCGCTTCTGTGCCACTTAAATTTGTATGTGTATGTCTTTCTTCATATTGTATGTCTTGTATCTGACGCACAATGGGCAAATGTGTCTCTCGCGCCAAAAAACACCAACCAGCCTAGCATCTAATGCCTTCTCTCGGTAGCCGCTCAATATCTCGGGTCTGTGATGACTGCTTTTTCAAGAATGTAAATACTCTTAGGGGCATAACCTATAGTTCAAATGGAAACCTCACTCAGAAATTGTGTTGTTTCACCCTTTTAAGGGTTTTCACACATACTAGTTCCACCTCAAAAGCTGCAATCTTACTAGTCGTACGACTGATAGGTGAAAATATTTGTAAGAATTGTGACTTTAATGATAGACGTATACAACTTGGAGTACATTTATACTACATATATGAAGATTTAATTTTGGTTATGAGGCCGTCTCAGATTTCGCCTATGGCAGTAATGGCGGACATTCAGTATGTCGGCTTCAGAATATTTTTTGTGCTCATTGTAAATGTTATTTGATGATGTTAAATGACAGCTATTAAAGTAATGGCGAGTAACTGTTGTTTCGTGCATGTTCTTTGCTATTTTTAATAACATATGCCATATTTTATATAGATATTCTATTTATAACAAAATGGCGGCCTCTGAATATGTTTTATGCGCTCCTTTTTTATTGTCATTTGGTGATGTTAATAGCGTATTATATGCGATTTTGCATGAATTGATGTTATAAATATGCGTGCATGTCATAATTATATTTTTATAATACCTCTTTCCACAGGTGACGCGATAAGAAGAAACGTAAGATAAAAATATTTATGTAGTGCATAAGCTGATTAATCCATTCAATACTGATACATCTGGACAATTCAAAGAAACAGAATGGAACAAGTGTTTTATCTGTCAAGAAGACAGGTCTGAAGTTCTTTGGTGTCCAGCAGACAGTAAGCGTGAAAAAAAGGGAACTGGTTATAAGACAATTTATAAGGTTTAGTATTGCAGGGTGTTTACAAAGGACAATAAATCTGGAACGTCTCTATGATGCAGAAAATGTCGAGACAACATTGGTACAACATAAAGCTCAGTTATATAGATTGCAGTTCAATAAGACAAAACTTCAGAGAGCTCAGAAATGTAAGTTAGAACCTGTGAATAATGCAAATAGTTCTACGAAATTCACCCTCCAGAATGTTGTAGTTCAATGATTCAAAAGCAATTTTTTTTGTGAAAAGCCTGCTCAAGCTGAAATTCCTTATGTAATTCATCTGTTGTATATTCGGCCTGGATATGTTCCTCACTGTTCCGTTAAACTGGAGCTCAGGCCTCTGCTTGCGAAACTGAGTGCTGGTGATCTTATTGCATTAAACTTGGTAGTCACTTGGTAGTGAACAACGTTTTCTTGTACTGTTGGCAAAGGGCAGTCAGTTCTAATAGCAGGAAAATGGGTAACACTTGAGAAGCTATCAGGAAGATGTTTAGTTGCTTTCTTTTCAAAAGTACTTTAAGTCTTAGTTCGATTGTTTCGTCTAAAATTACCATCTGGATGTTTAAATAGGGATATTCCTGTACCATGGAAAGAATCATGAGCTGTAGTAGAGCTTGGATTGAGTTCAATATTATCAACCGCACTACTTGTAAAAGCCCTCTTTTTAACTGAAGAGGAACGACAGCATTTTCCATGTTTTACAGATGACATATTTCATTTATAAGTTCTGATGAAAGGTCTAGTACTCGGTCGTATGATATGCTTAATCCGAGCTCGTAATAGTTCACGCTTGCGAGTTATTTTATATGAATTAAAATACCTAAGAATATAGGCAAATGTGTTTATCGTTCTCGATTGTGTAGATTGTAGACTGTTCCAGAATGACATTTCCGACGTCTCACCAAACTATTTTATGCATTGCATTAACTGCATTATACATTAGTAGCTGTGCAACAGTAAGGATAGGTTGTGGTTGAAAAACTTTACTGTTCTTTAATATTTGGACCAATCATAACCATAGCAACTAGAACTAACAGAGATGCTGATACGGAATCTTCCTGACAGGTTTCTCCAAATGATCCATTGAAGAGGTTTTCCACTTTAAAAATGTCTCTTCTAACTACATTTGTTGTTTTGGCAAGATAATAGCGTCACTATCTGCATCGTATTCAATTCACAAGCTTTTATTCAGAGCTAATCCACCATCATTATTAAATATTAACATCACATCTCGACCTTGCTTATGTGCTTCCATGTCAGGAAAATATGCAAGTACTCTGTTTTTGAGTTTTGTGTAATGTATGCGCCCTGAAAAATCACTACTTAGTTGTTTCATCCTCATGCTGTACAGTTTGCATAGATCAACAAGTTTAAATATGGGTGCGATTTTATTGTCACTACGAGCATTTTCATGTATGATATAAGTTCGGCAAATGCAATACCATGATTGGTTTGTTCTATTTCAGCTTCTATTATGTTCTTTTTGTCTCTTGCTCTATTATATAATGATACGAGGCATTGAACATAATACATGGCATTTAATGCAATAAGATCACCGACACTCAGTTTCGCAAGCATAGGCCTGTCTTCCAGTACAGTGAGGTACACATACAGGCCGAATGTAAATTCAGTACATAATGAACTTTCTGCTTGGTCAGGCTGGTCACAAAAAAAAAATGCTTTTGAATCACTGAACTATTTACTACAACATTCTGGCAGGTGAATTTCGTAGAACTATTTGCATTATCCGCAGGTTCTAACTTGCATTTTCTGAGCTCTTTCAAGTTTGTCTTATTGAACTGCAATCTACATGATTCGTGAAACTGAGCTTTATATTGTACCAATGTTGCCTCGACACCTTCTGCATCATCGAGACGTTCCAGATTTATTGTCCTTGGTAAACACCCTGTAATACTAAACCCCAGAAATTGTCTTATAAACAGTTCCCTTTTTTTTCACGCTTACTGTCTGCTGGACACCAAAGAACTGTCTTCTTGACAGATAAAACACTTGTTCTATTCTGTATCTTTGAATTGTCCAGATGTATCAGTATTGAATGGATTAATCAGCTTATGCATTACATCCATATTTTTATTTTATTTTTCTTCGTATCGTGTCACCTTGGAAAAAGTTTTTATGAAAATATAATTATGACATGCACTCATGTTTATGGCATCAATTCATGCAAAATCACATATAATATGCTATTAACATCGCCAAATGACAATAAAAAAAGAGCACATAAAATATACTCAGAGGCCGACATTTTGAATGCCCGCCATTTTGTTATAAATAGAATATCTATATAAAATACGGTACATATTATTAAAATTAGCTAAGTACATACACAAAACAACAATTACTCGCCATTACTTTAATAGCTGTCACTTAACATCATCAAATAATATTTAAAAGGAGCTCAAAAAATATTCCTAAGCCGCCATTACTGCCACAGGCAAAATCTGAGATGGCCTCATATCCAAAATTAAATTTTCATATATGTAATATATGTGCCCCAAGTTGTATGTTTCTATCATCAAAGTCACAATTATTTGACACATCAGCCGTACTACATCATGATTTCAAACTAATTTTGATCATCTTGTCCAATCGAATGTACGTCTTAGGATACAATCAACCAACTGATGTGGGTTTTTATACATTTCGTGTTGTGGGAAAAAAATCCTACTACACTACTCAAAACTCTTGCGGCACTCGGAGAATTAAGTGACATTTCTGAGTATTGTAGATTTTGATTTCCTCTAAAGAAGAATTTTATAAGTAATGAAAAGTTTTATGTAGAATAGAAAATAAAAAAGTTGATTATGAAAATGGAAAATTAATTTATCATTTAATGTACTACTACACTACTCAAAACCCATGAGGAACTCAGAGGATTATGTGACATTTTTGAATATTGTAGATTTTGGTTTCCTCTCAAAAGAATTTTATAAGTAATGAAAAGTTTTATGTGTGTAGAATAGAAAATAAAAAAGTTCATTATGAAAATGAAAAATTAATTTATCATTAAAAGTGAAATTTTTTCGCATTTAAGTAAAACTTTTACTATTTTTAAACGCGGTTATTATCGACACATTCAAAAGTAAAGGCCAACACCATGTATAAGAGTGATACTGTGATGCAGGGCACAATTTGCAGTTTTTCAGTTCACTCTTTTCAGCATAAATTTAGTTTTTAATGTTTTCAATTTTTTTTTCGTTAAAAGTATATTAATTAAAAATATTATGTTTTAGTTATATTCATCTAAAACGTTATAATTTTGAAACAATAGACAGCCCAATTTTAATTTCAACACTTATCGAACATTATTGAATTGTTGAAAACTTTTTAAGTTTAGTTATTGCATAAAATCATTAAACAATGTATGTCCAACAGTGTTTTTAATAGTGTACCAATTAAAATAATAAACTATATGAAGTGATAATAATACTTTGTTCTAAAAAATTTCTGAACATTTTAATAAACTTCCCTGTAATGAATCGTAAACTCTTTAAAATGGACAAACCTTCAGTTTTAGCGATGATGTTTTTGTTCCCATGGTTTTGGGGATTGTATGGGCTGATTATTATTGGCGATGCGATATACTTAGCTTGGCTAATGATTTATATTACAATGGTTGTGGCTTTAGACAGCGACAAAGTGAACAGAATTAGAAAAGATAAAAGTATGGAGCAAGTAGATGCAAAGGCTAAAGATGGAAAAGTTAATAAATGCCAAACAGAGAATTCAAAAAGTGAAATTAAAAAAGAAGATAAACAGGACCTGACTACTGTTAAGCCTTTCTGGCAAGGGAAAATTTGTTTTGAAGAAATAGCAATCATAATAAAGAATAACGCCAATACAAAGGTGAAAGAAAAGAAACTGATATATTTGCTTATAGAGATTTGAAAGACTTGGTGAAAACAAGTGACTGTATTGAGAACGTGTCTGAGAGTGAAAATTTGTCAAAAATAAAAATGGATGAACACAGTGAGAATTTTTAGAGTAATTTAACGAAATTTGATGATAGTGCCGATATTGTAAACCCACTGTGTCAATTCGTGGAAAGAAATTTTTAAAACAAATTTCCAACGCCTGGAGTCAATCCTGTCAACGTAATGTTGGATGTAAAATCTGTAGAGGAATTGAAGAATTTAACAGAATCTGGCGATGGTATCGATGCTGCAAAATTATTGTACAAAACTATGACTAAATCTTTCGAAGACAACCATACAACTAAGAAAGAAGTGCATGTGAAAACAAATCCAGTAGAAAGAATGATTGGATGCGCTTTTGGATATACTATTACAGAATCAATGAATTCAAATGAAGGTAAGAGGAATACACCCACATCATTTCAAACTGTGACTGAAAACTTTGGGGTAAAACTTCTAACTTTTGGAACAGATGAAGGTACAATTGGGGATTCAGTGAAGGATATAAGGAAGCCAGATTTGAGTTCCAAGATCGACGACAACAATTTACCCCATGCGGGAGTAAAACTTTAAAGATAAATCCTGTCTCAAGTTGTATGAGCAAATATCCGTTTGAGGTATCAAAGACAAAGCGCCACCTATTTACACAAGAGAAAACTTTGCAGCCAAGACGTTCTATACCTACAGTGAGATATGCTCAGGAGCAAAGGCCTAGGACCATAAAACTTGAACACATTTGGTCCTCCGCGACAGATGACACTATTCCTGGTCCAGCTTATTTCATGAACAATCAACACTTTTTCTTCGAGCACCGTTTACGTTGGGCCCATATGAAAAACAAGATGAAATACAAACCGAATTTGAGATTTATTGATGAAGGCAATGAAGACACAGACGGACTTTATGCTGCAGTTGTGCCGTTAAAGATATCGAAGTCGCCAGTGATACAATTAAGCTGTCCTTCAAAGGAAGGTTAGCCTCATTATTGGCGAATAAACCCCCCAAAAACACACATAGATTGAAGAAAAAGGATTTGTTGAAAACAGTTAGACGGAAACTTTTGAAAATTAAGAACAGTAATTTCTTTCATAAGCTATAGTTTAGTTTGTACAATTAGATATTAAGTTTGTCAAAAAAATGAGTTTGTATCAAGAAAAAGTATGTAATGTATGGATAAGTTATAGTTATTTTTTCACATTTATCTAAAACTGGATTTTTGTACCAAGCTAATGTATCATGTAATGGATGGATGTTGTAATAATGAATGTTATAATAATCGTTCGAAAAATGCTTTTCTTGTGTGAGAAACTATTTTCTGAAAGAAAAAAATGTTATGGACTATTTTTTCAAGAGTAGTGTTTGGACTTTTCATAATAATTATGTAATAATATTCATTTTTAAAAACGTTTTCAGTTCCGTAAGAAATGTGAGGCCGAACTAAATTGTCTTAAGTAATTGTTTAGTTAGGAGTTAAGTTACTATGTTTCTTGTATAAAAAATATATACTTTCGGAAAAAAATTATGTTTCCTCTGCTTCAAATATGTATTCAAAATCTTTTAATATCTGAAATCTACTACAAATAAAAAGAATTCGTTCACAAACTGTGTGTTTTAAATTTTGCAAAAAAAAAAAATACTTAATTACTTATATAATTAAAGTACTATGTCAGGTGAGGGGTGTAGGTAGGCCTATTTATCAACGTCGTACTGGAGCAACACAACAACAAAAATTGAATAAGCATTCAACATTCCGAATGAAATCGTGTACATGAAAAAGGTTAGTATCAATTAAATGTTTCGTAAATTATATTTATAATTTATTTTACAGTCGAAAATTAATTAATTGATTAGATTTTAAAATATATTGTACCTATACATCCAGTTCTCAATAATACTACGATTGCCCCTAAATGAATTTCGTCTCCAGCATATCAACAACTAGCCACTGCATTGCTAGTTGTTGAGCTTTTGTGGAGTTATTGCTTTGCTTCGCATACCAAATGGGAATTCGTAGCCTATTGGATAACAGCCATAAAGGCGTTGCCCGTAGAGTTGGTTTGCTTCGAAAACCAAATGGGACTTCGTGGCCTATTGGATAACGGTCATCACGGATTCCCATTTGGTTTGCGAATTTGTAGCCTATTAGATAACAACCATAACAGAGTTGCCCGTGACATTTCTTTTCGTAGGGGTCACATTGCCCGTAGAGTTGGTTTGCTTCGAAAACCAAATGGGACTTCGTGGCCTATTGGATAACAGTCATCACGGATTCCCATTTGGTTTGCGAATTTGTAGCCTATTAGATAACAGCCATAACAGAGTTGCCCGTGACATTTCTTTTCGTAGGGGTTACATTGCCCGTAGAGTTGGTTTGCTGCGAAAACCAAATAGGACTTCGTGGCCTATTGGATAACAGTCATCACGGATTCCCATTTGGTTTGTAAATTTGTAGCCTATTAGATAACAGCCATAACAGAGTTGCCCGTGACATTTCTTTTCGTGGGGGTCACATTGACCGTGGTGTTGGTTTGCTTCGCAAACAAAATGGGAGTTGCCCGTTGGTCTGTAAAATCTACCCGTAAAATCTTTATTTTTTTTCTTTATTATTCTCTATATCTACTAGTCATTTCCACAATTCCAAAACTGATTTTCTTTGTGAAGCTGTTTTTAAGTTTGTTATTAATTCATCTTTAAAAGAGATTAAAATTAAAATTTTATTTTCATAACCATCTCCGTGAACTAGAACTGCAAAAGCTCGTCTTCGTACTTTTTTCCTGTTTGGGCCAAACGCACTTTCACACATCTATTGGGGTTCCATTTACGACAAATCTCAGTGGTTCAATATTTTCCTTTAGCTCCCCCGTATTCTATGAACATATCAGCCATCCCATCATTCATGAAATGATGCATGTCGCAAGCACAAAGTCAGCAACTAAAATGAAGATGGCTCAAACTGAACAACTGTCAACTGTTTATTTGCTGCCCTCTAGCAAATAAACAAACATACTTATGGAGATACGACTTAATATTGCGTTCCTCTCTTTTAAGTTTGCACAGGAAATATCGAAATAACCTGTATGTGGTATTCGATTCCCTTATAAACCTCCTTACATTAAAAAATATAGGTTAAAATTCCAACAACAAAAACCAAAACTGCATACATACCTTAGATTTAGCAGCTATGGTTGCTTTATTATAAAATAAGAGATTTTTGCGAACCGTTTCTTCAGCAGAGGCGTTTTCAGATCTGAATGAGGCATGCTCGAATACAGCAGCTGTGTAATAATCAGCCGTAGCTGCTAAAGTTATGGTCACAAATGCTGACACAAACACAATCCAATGAGTGACTGTCGTCATTTTTCTGCAAGAGAGTAGAGAATTTCAAGGTGAAATTTAAAAATGGTATCCTCCCAAATCTACAACAACATGCACAAGGTAAGAATTATTATTGAATCAAATTACTTAATTTCTCCACACTCCAGTTTTGAATACCTACTATATTCTCGTAATTCATTGTTCTTTACTTTGCTGCAACTATACCCATGTGAACGTGTTATAGAATTAGTCACCAGTACATATATTTGCCTCTGTTGTATTAATTAAAACAGAAAGAGAATAGCAATATTTCTTCTTAAAATACTTCGATACATAAATAAGTTATATTAATGATTTTGATTACATTATCCTATTTTTAAATACAGTATTAATCAGTATGCTTCTAATATCAAAATCTACTTTGCAGTATGATCTTATCTAGGTAGCTCTAATATTGTCAGGATGTGTAAGTTACGTCATTCGATGATTTCGATCTTATTGAAATTGCTTATAGTATATTGATAGTTAGTTGGGTTTCTTATGATTTAAGGGGGCTAGATCTTACCAAGTTGTGCCGAGCAGTGTTTTTTCGTTAGGTAATTGACACACACATGGAAAGTTTTTCTGACACCGAAGAGAGAAATACACCCAGGATAGTTAAAGAAATCGAATCTGCACCACTTACAACTCTCAAGCTGATAGCGCAGTGAGCAATCCAACTGATTCACTGGGGCCTCTATACAGCTATATTGAAAAGAGCCAAATGAATTCTCACAAAAAAACTACTAAGTCATCCATTCATTGGAAGTCAGAAGAGAAGATGTGTGAAACGTTTTATGGAAACATATTTTCAAAAGAGAACTGCAAGACAATAAATATTTATGAAATGTCTGTCTACACATTAGATTCTGTTACCACTTACCCTGTCTCTCTTCAATTTCTATTTAGCTGCGTCTATTACACTGCTGGCCCTCCCAACACCATGAATGAAATTATATATCAAAGCCGTGTTTATTATACAAATAACGTAAAGCACAAGGTTGAAATGGTTAAAATTACAACTTCGTTCGACTTCCGTGAAGAAATCGATAGTTTTTGTAACTGCCATGGGCGCAACAACTTCTGTTAGACGTCTATACCTTGGAAGAAAAAGCTTTTGATGTGTGTTTTGGGAGTATCAGTCTGTTGCTTCCACATGGTGTTGAAGTTCATGTGAAGTAGCCGCGAGTAGTCTGTGATGTGCAAGTCGTTTGACCATCATCCACCAGTCATGTTCGATGGGCGACAGACCTGGTGAGCGCTAAAGATGAACAGGGGAAGGAGTGAAACCTGGTGGTCATTGAGGAATTGTTGTGCGTTGTATTCCACTTGGCAGAGTCGTGCAATGTCTTATTGAAAACTGATCGAAGGCAGGCCCAAAAGACGAGGGAGGGGAACAGACTACGAAACTTCAAAGACTGCAGTGTCTATTGAGTGTACTGGTAATCCCGTACAAAGAGGGTGTGGGAGTAGAATGCAATGCGCCCCAATTTTATGGACTTCCATTAAATTCTTAGAGTTCTATAGAAAAACAAAATACCTTTTCTATAGAAAAAATTCAATAGAGAAAACGATCTCTAATTCTATAGAAATGTACTATTTCTATCGAATTTTAAAGAAAAGTAAAGTCGTGAAACTAAGGAAATAAGCTTCGATAGAATTCTATAATAGTTTCTATAGATATTCTATCAATATTTCTGTAAAGGTTACTTTATAGAGCTTATGGAAAAATGGATCCTAATTCTATAGTATTCTTTAGACTACAGTTTTTAGAAATATTTATAGAATTCTCTCTAGACATTTCATAGAATTCTCTAGACATTTTTATAGAATTCTCTAGAAATGTTTATACAATTCTATAGATATTTTATAGAATTCTATAGAAAAGTTTCATTAGAGCATGACCGAAATACAGTTTTGGTTTCCAAATTTTTGAATTATCCGGCATACATTAGATAAAGGGTCAATAAACTTATTAATCAGTGGGCTCAAATGAGATTTTCAAAGGAGTCGTCCACATCAGAATATTCTAAAATACACATAAAAGCCTGTTATTAATAAGGGATACCGGACCATCTTAAATTCTGTGACGTAAATTTCATGCACTATGCAATGTAGGGTTCGAAACTTTTACAATAACCAAAATAAAAAATACTAGAAACGGTAACGTTCCTAATCAAACGGAAACAAAGTCTTTTTGCCTTAGATTATCGAAACGGACATCTTAACGAACGACAAAACTATTTAACCAAAGGCAACCAGTGAGAGTTTTTGTTTTCATTACGCATTACTTTTTGTTTCCTGCCGGATCTAGCCTAGTTGTGTATTAATCTAGGTATCGTCTTTAATACTTTCTGTGGTGAAAGTAATATAAGGAAGGAACAATATTTCTTCATTACGTGAAGAGATGTGTACAAGTTGTATTTTTCCGTTTAGTCACTGGATATAATTTTTGAAGGATAGTCAGAGGGGGAAGGGAAGAACCTTATTAATTATTTTTCAACACAATGTCAGGAAATCTATTGTAATATATGTATTTCCAGACGCATATGTTTGAACATTATTTCGAAATTCTAGAAACACTCTTACTCTTAAATCTGCACTCCTAGAAGGCAAAACTCGGTATGACTATCAGTTGGTTTTTGAGTTTGGGTTCTTCTTTTTATGTCTTGGTTTTTTAAAGACAATAAACATATAAATATTAGTGTTTCCTGCATTTGAAATATAACCGATGAACCCAATCCGGTGGACGTATGTATAGAGGGAATATAAATAACAATCCACTCTAAGCATGGATGTTCTTTAGAATCAAAAGTCGTTCAGAATCTTCTTTAAGTCGTAGGTCCCGATCTAATTTGCCCTTGTGTAGCAAAACATGATCATAGAGTGGAAAACTAATCTTTGCACAGGACTTACATCTTGTTATTAATATGAACAATTGTACATATACAAACTGAAACATGAACAGTATGCAAAATGAAACACGAACAGTATGCAAAATGAAACATGAACAGTATGCATGCAAAATGAAACACGAACAGTATGCAAAATGAAACTCAATGAAATAACAAGTTACATACAATTATTCACATATTTATACACATATCTAACTATTGTACACATATTTATACACACATATTTATATACACACATATTATATAACTATATACACATATCTAACTATTATACACATATTTATACACACATATTTATATACACACATATTATATAACTATACACACATCTAACTAATCTTTAGTTTACCACAGATTACACTAAGTAATCAAAGCAACTTAAAATTTTGCTACTTCAAGAAAAATTATTAACTATTCGACACTTTTAATTCTTAAGCCCTACCTTGTAAAATCAGTACGCGTTTGAAATGACTGGAAATAAAATCAAGTGAACATTGAATTTACCTTACTACGTTTGCAAAGAAATATCTTGCTTCATCGTAAAAAATATTAGTACGTAAATTTCAGATGCTATAAAACATAACTACAATTTTTTGAAGAAAATCTGAAAATTTTTTCGACGAAGGTACAAATCTTAAAAACTAATTTTTTTATACTCTTTATGTATAAATACGGACCCCGCACTCAACAATCTATCTCAATTCTTACGAATAGGTATTAAGCGAATTGGTCGTGGAACAAGGAGCTCAATTGTTTTTATATTTACTACAGAAATTTGTTTTGAACTATTTTTTGTTGTATAATTTATTGTATAAACCAAAAATTTTGTGCGCTGAGTAATCATAACAGAGGAAATGACTGCTGTAGGACAAGCAAAGTGCCACCGATCACCTATAATAATGCAAGTACGCCAGCATCTAATTTGTAAAAATCTTTCATTTAAATGGTATCAGTGCGGGGCTGCGATATTAATTTTAGTGAACAGCGTAAGTATTTTACTTAATTGAATGAATTTCAGGGATTCTTAGACATTTAAACACATCTTCCTTTCTGGTCTTAAATGAGAGGCTAGAAAGGTATTGCTTACCCCAAGATGTCGAGCTCGAAGCGTAAGGAAATGAAATCATAGTGGAGAATATATACATTCAAAACAGGTACGAAAAGAGGATGTTGCCCCGACGGAAGCAATGCGACCGGTTCTCCGTTTCGATTTCAAGCGCAAGGTTACACAACAGACAAAGGGTAGTGAAACTCGCTGCCCCATGGATAAACACTAGTTTTGTGTTACTGCCATTTCAAAACTATCCATTTTCTCTAGTTGAGTGTGAGAATTATCTGAACACAAAATCCTCTCGATAGTTAGCAATAACCTGACGTCAAAGTAGCAAGTGGATGAGAAATTTGCATGTCACGCAGCAGACAGAAAATAATTACCTTACAATGATTCCTTTTTCTGGCTGCGTCATTACACGTCTGTCCTATTAAGCATTATAATAGCTAGAGATGGTATTTTTAGAGATGTAATTTTGATAGAGGATGTTTATAAATTTGCTTATTGCAGGGAACCAGATTTTAACAAACTCGCATGAATAAAATTATTGTTATTTTGATTTTAACAAGGTATGTAATCGAAAAGGATTTTTCAAGGCAGACCAATGTTCTATTTCTCAGATCCCTATTCCAAGCGAATTACAGTAATGTTAAAAGGCATTGTGTTTAATGCTTCTTTAAAAAATGTATTATGATATGTTTATGTATAGTTTATAGTGCGGTTCAAGTGATTTGGCAGTCAAATCATGTGGTTTTTAACGAGTCTGTTCTTTAAATTAGGGGATAGGTTAAACCGTAAATAAAGCAATACCACAACTACGTCTTTAGCACCGGATTCTGGTATTCTGTTTATCGCTCGGTGTCAATATAACCCGTAGGTGCAGTGATAACCCGTAGGTGGGGAACCATGCTAGGTGATCGCCATTCATTATCTACCCATGCGCATCTACCCCTTAACGCTTTTTCAAAATTCGACTAACCCAAGGTTGACTGCCTTCTACACTGGTGTGCAAAAATTAAGGACGAGACTGTTTTTAGAATACAACATCCGGTGTTCCACATCGACCCCAATCATATCTTAAGATCCCCAAGGTGTGAGAATTTGGGCAAGTGTCCAAAACCTTCCAAACAACGAATCAAAAGTATACAAAAGCACTTTATTGAAAAGGTAGCTTTGAGCACAAGTGAACAGAATACAGAAACGTCCATGTGACAGGCGCCTGCAATAATAATACAGTAATTAGTAGGGGATATGATCACCCCTGACTGCGATGCAGGATTTGCAATGTCTGTCCATGCTGAGGACGAGGTTGTTAAGGAGCGGTTGAGGCATCACGGCCCATTCATCTTGTAACGCCAATCGCAGCTACAGAATCGTTGCTGGTGACTGGTCACGTGTGCTGCCAAGAGTTTTTCGAGAATGTCTCAAACATGTTCTATAGGATTTAGATACGAGGACCTTGCAGACCAATCCATGCGTTGCATACCCTCACTCTCCAAGAGCTCTACGACAGCCACTGAAAGATGAGATGTAGCGTTGTCGTCCAAGAAAAGGAAGTCCGGGCCAACTGAACCTTTAAACAGACGTACGTGAGGCATGAAAACCTCCGTACAATAGCGGACACCAGTGACTGAACCTCCTAGGAAGATGGAGGTCTATGCCGCTACCAAGCAGGATAGCTCTCCAAACGAGAACTCCGGCACTTCGATTACGGTCCCCTTCGATGATGTTGTAGGGGTGATTGCGTGTTCCCTTCTCTCTCCAGATGTGTATACGTCCAGTATCGATCATCAGATTAAATCGGCTCGCATCCATAGAGAGCATTTGGCCCCATTCTTGCTGTGTGCAGTTCTTGTGTTCCCGGCACCACAGAAACCGGCGTCTCCGATGAACAGGCGTTAATGGCGCACACCGTACTGGTCTTCGTGCCAATAGACTACTTTTGTGCAGCTTCCTGGCCACGGTGAAACATGATATCGTACGTCCAGTTGTCAGCTGCATGCGATTTCTCCCACTGTCTTCCATCTGTTTTGTCACGTAGGACAATATATCGGTATTTGAGCCGTCGTTGTCTCTCGTAGACAACCGATGCTGAACGCTTGGATAGCTTTTTCTGTTGTTTGAAATGCTCTCCAGACTCGTAAAACGATGCTGTGAGCGATCCCGAATTCCTCCGCCATACTGTCACACTTCGACCTTCTTCCAACTTCCCAATGACGCGACCTCGGTTAAAGTCATCCAGATGACGTCTCCTCGATTGCCTAGTGGCCATATCACGGTAGCAGAGCAACTCGACGTGGTTGAAATCACTATACACAGTGCAATAGCTTTCACCGAATTGCTGAGCGAACACTACCACGTGCTTTTTCCCTTCCGACAGTACGTCCTTAATTTTTGCACACCAGTGCAATTGAAGTCGTACTATATCACTATGTAGGGACATTTGACATTACTTCTCATATTTTTTGTGTGCTTCAGTACCAGATACATTTCTGGGAAGACTCAAATTATGAATACGCAATTTTGTAAAATCGCTGAATCTTATAATATGCTCCATTCACCTTGCTCGGAATATGTATGAGTGTTTCTAAGTCAATGAATCATTTTCTAATACTGTAGGTAAAATGGCCGAATGGTTTTTATCAAGTGGATAGAAACCGCTCAGCCTCCTTGCCTGTAATTCGATCTATTGTAGAAGTCTGTGACCCACTTTATACCGTCGATGCCTGTCTAAATAGCACTCGTGAAGCAAAAACTTACATCGAGCGAAGGCCATGATCATCATCTGTTATTCAGTTGTAAAAGATGTTTTTATATGTTGCTTATTTTTAATTCCAGTTAAATCTCTTACAGATCTCAATAACAGTCTCTTTTTTTCGATGAAAGAACTGAAATGTGTTTTTAAATATTATGTCTGGTAATGATTCTCACTTGAGTGTTTTCGCATTCAGATTGTTTAAGGGAGACCCATAAGGAAAAACCCAAAATTCTTCTTATTATTATTCATTTTACATAACCAATTTTTTTAGTGATAATTAAGCACATATTTTAAATCAATAATCAATAAAAAAATATTTTTTATTCACAATTATAATTTATATTACGATTTTAATATACTTTTTAAGCCGAAATACACACGTTTTATAAACCCTACTCCTCTGTCAATTTTCAATATTTTTGTATGAAATAAATTTTTACAATATCGTTATAGTACATGCAAAAGATCTTGGGAGATATTTTCTAAAATTTATTTACGAGTTTTCATAAAAAAAAATATTTTACTCATTATACGTTAAATTTCTATAAACATTTCTAATTTTTTATGTTTATTAATTTTATACTTTTTTCTAAACTATTTATAAAAAAGCTCTCCCTGTGTCTATTAAACAGCTATTCAAGACCTAAAAAACGTAAACAGTTTAACTCTAAGTGTATATATCAAAAAGCCTTAGTACTTAGAACTTCGGCAAAATTGCAAAAAACTGATTTTGAGATAATCGCATTTTAAGTACAAAATACAACAAAAAACGAAAACAACTTACTTTTTGCAAGTACTATTTTTTTTAGTAATTTCTATTACATTGAGACTTTTATCAAAACAATAGTTTTTACCTTAAACTCGTATATATTTTTAAAAAGCCAGTTTTATCTCTGATGACAAGTGAGTGATTTGTGATAATTCACTGAAAAATTATACATTTCTTGTTTAATGAACTGAAAAAAAAATTTATTGGATCAGCACTATTTTAAAATAAACCACCACTGCATAAACCACACATTCTTTTTTCTACGGCTAATTTTTTTCTGTAAACTAGCCTTTTTGTAGTGATACGCACGCGACGAAATTTAGCGTTATTTTTTCAATGGGTTTCCTTCAATGGAGTCACCACATGCTTTACATGAGGACCTGGATTTTGTCATTTAGTATTCGCCGATTGATAGAAAAACCAGGAGTCTACACCTTAAGGATATTTAAAATGTTAGGAATAATCATCGGTAGATACACTATGATATAATGTTGCATTAATGGAAGTTTTCATGGTAAACGAAGCCAATGGTTGGCAGTCGATTATGTAGTTGGAAGGTCAAATAAAAGTTATTAAGCAGCTGGTAGCAATTTCTTCGACTCTGAAATTTTGCCATTTGTTCTTGAATATCTGATACGTCGTAGGTAACAATAACCTGCTTTAATTTTATAAACAAATTTTTTCTTCTGCACCACTTCTAAAGAAATTGTTAGCGGATGAAATACCAAACGGTTGTTAAGACCCGCTATTATAAAATGCCACAAATTAAGAAACAAAATTCCCACTAAGCCCACATTAAAAAAACTTTTCAATACACAAAAGTAGCTACATTAAGCTAGAACATTAAAAAAAAAAACGGAATCAGAGTTGAAGAGTTATGTCTTGTAAGAGAGTTTAATACGTGTACCTAATTCCCGATGTTTCCTCTACCTTTCACAATATTATTGTTGTCTTTCTCCCTTTCCTATTCATTGCAAACATTTCAACGGATGTGACATATTCAGAGGCAACAATAGAGATTTGGGTTTGTTTCGAGTTTTTTATGATTATCTAAATGTTTGTATGACTCCCAAACTACGGTATTTTACAGGAATTACAGGGGAAATGTAATCGTGCGAAGTTGCACTTTAGATTGCAATAGTACTACTCGTAATCCTTGAAAAATACATCCAGGTAACTCTAATTAAATAACAGTTTTCCTCTGTAGATTTAAATTTCTATTTATAAAAATGGATGATGCGATTGTTATGGCGAAAATTGTGAAATTAAACTGTCGTATGCTTTACTCCGACAGTGCAAAGGTAAAAATAATTGTGGTTAAAAATTCACATTTGGGTCAAACAACAGCCAAATCGAAGTTCAGATCCTAAACGTAATGAATTATTAAAAAAGGTCATTGACACTTTTGAGAAAAAATAATAATTGCACTTATTTCAGCTTTCTGAGTAAAAATAAGGGTTTAAAAAGCTTTTATTAGTTTTAATGATACATTTGAAAACTTTTTCCATAGAATTTTTGTGTGTGGATTATGTATATGGGGAGTCATAATATTACATCCAAACGTGGATTGTAATAAACGATTGTTACTACGAGTATTATTTCTCATATACACTGCCTGTCGATTCAAAATTCCCTTTGACCAAGAAGGAGTTATTGGATTGGCCGGAATTTGTCAGACGCGTAATTTATCATGGGAAATAAAAATGATTAAAACCTCAGCTGATATGCAAATTGTATGCGCTCATAACACAGGCTGATTTGTGACTCAGGAGCCATAAAAGAGCTCAAAAAGCGAAATTGAAACTGTTTCACGAATTTGGTTCATACTTCTTTGTAACAATATGATAACGCCTCGTCGTAAAACGGGAAGAAAGAGGAAAAATTATGTGAATAATTAAGTGACGCATAATTTTAATCACGATACGTCGGTGTACCGTATCATGATTAAAATGAAGTTGTGCTCAGATGGCAAAATTTTATAAGTCACCGTTTTTAGTTTTTCGTGACAGCGATTCTAATATTCAACATGTGATTCTGTGGTTTTTGATTTATTACTACGATTTTCCCACCTTTGTTTTCTCATAAACTGAAAGAGACAGACTTACGACATTTTGCCACCTTCTAAACATTAACAAAAAAGACTCCAGGATGGGACTCAGTGAATTTTTTGTGACAAGTGACTTAGACATTTTGCCATCTGAGCACAGAATTATGAGTACTTGGAGACAATGGATGAATTAGTTTCAACTCATCGTCATGAGAGATTTGTAGAGCTTATGGCTACATCAAAAGAGATAGACAAGCATGTGCTACACATGGTGGGGACGAGTAGTACGGTACGTTGACATCTAGAACTTTAGCACAACAATAGAGAATGATGACACATCAAGAAATATCTGCAAAAAGTTTTCGTCAACAGTTGTTGTAAGCAGGGGTTGTAGTTTACTGTGACTTCTTTTAAACGGATACTAGAGTCGTCAGGAGTTTCATTTTTGGCGAGAGCGATGATTTTGGAACGCTGAAAGGGAGCGAATCATGTTTTCTGACGAACCTGGGTACGATCTCGTGGCCCATGACGGCCAGATCCATGTTTTCAGATGCATTGAGAAACGGCATCTAGGAAGGTCCATTGCAAAGCATTATAAGGGTCCTACTCCAAGCATAGTGGCTTAGGATGCTACTTACTTTCATCCACGCTCTCTTCTCTTATACGCACTCCCTAACTATGTTCTAGAGCAAAATTCAATGCTTTATTCTCCTTGTATCATATGTCTCAAATATTCAGAAATAATTTATGTTTTGAAAAGGAAAAAAAATAGTGAAGTATTAGAACTAAAAATCCATAAAAATAGTTTTCTGGGGAAATATTTGCTTTTTCAGCAGTACTGGTCAAACAATCCAAGTAATAGCAACAATCAATAAGTATTCCAGCTTCTCCAGAACTTCAAAATTATCATTTATTTAAGTATAGTTACTCAGGTGTTTTAGCGTGAAACGTGTCTAAATATGTAAGCAAAGGATATTTAAATGATGTATTTACCAAACTAAACTATGTTTTATAAAATATATGGAATAAAATTTCTATGATACTTGTACAAACACAAAATCTGACATAAAAGAGCCAAGACGAACAAACAGACTGGCGTTGTGCAAAATTCAGTCACACCATGAATGTAAGTACTCACAATATACAAAGTTTTATGATAATATATCCAGTCATTTGAACGTAGTATACGGGCACACACATTACTCAGACATACACACACATACACAGACACCAAACGCGGAAACCGCTAATTTTGCATTAGAAAATACCAGAAACGTGGGTAAATAGCTAAAAATGGGGTGGAACGTAGTATACGGGCACACATTACTCAGATATACACACACATACACAGACACTAAACGCGTAAACCACTAATTTTGCATTAGAAAGGACCCGACACGTTGGTAAATAGCTTAAAATGGGGTGAAAATATTCTAAGTACAAACACTCTTCTTATTGATATAGATGATCTAAAAACTTCAAATTGGATCCTATTTTTCTTAATGAAAAAGAAATCAAATATTCACTGAATAGGTTTTATTTGTTTCTACTTTTGGTGTCAGATTGATAACTATTGATATACGACACAGATTATAACTCTTTATCTATGGAGATCGAACAATTGCCTTTTATCTGTAAACTACAGTAGTAAATATCATAAGTTTGATGATTCTAAGTTCTTTACACTTCACTTTACACGTGAAGGAATTAAACATCTGAAAAAAATTATCACTATCGTCATCTCGGATAATCTTTTCAAGTGGATACAGAGCTTCCTTTACCAGAGTTTCTTGCGAATTAAATAAGGACAGGTGGTGCCCCCGTACAGACATATTACTCAGGATTTGCCCTAAGGTACAGTATTGAGTCCAGTACTATTTAGCATCATGAATGATCTTGTTGAAATCCCGTTCAAGTAAGGTAATTCCGGGTCAGACGCCCCACCGGTAGAGATGCCCCACAGGATGTAATTTTGAAATTTTAAGCTAGGTGGCTCTATAAGTTCCACGAATGTTTCAGCTAGATGTTGTTTGGTACGCTGTGAAAGTTTTGTTACATCGTCTTTTGTTTCCTGCTAGCAAAACAACATTTCAAGTAAGAACCCTGTTTTTTCTACTCCGTTACAAGATTGATGCATTGATTATGTAGTGTAAGGCTGGCACTAGATAATTTGAATGGATTTTTTTTATGAAAGCATAAAAACCTGTAGTCAGGAGTTGATCAGTCGACTTCAGGCAGTTTACCGCCATCTTTGCTGCCTTGTACTTGAACAGTTGCCGAGGCATCTCTCCCATACCCAAAGGATAGACGCCTCACATATATTTGGGAGAGATGCCACCCAACAAACGTATATTGTTATGATTTACTGGACTTTGCTGACAAGAATCTGATTATAATTGTATGCCTGCCAAACCATACAACACAAACTATTTAGCCTCTTGACAGGTCTTTTTTAAGCCATTAAAACATTTCTTTAAAGTTGAAGCACGAAATTGATTATTCATCAACCAAGAAGAACAATTGGAAGAATCTAAGATTCAGAATTGACTGGTAGAGCGTGGAAAAGGGCAGTTTCTGTCGACAATCAATGGTTTTCGTGAGACGGGAATTTTCCCTATAAACCAAGCAACGATTCCGAACCACTTCTTTGCCATCAAAGAAGAAATGAACAAGACGGATGAAAAGTCTTTAAATTGTAGCAATCATCAGGTTTTTGTGCCCCACAGACAACAACCCCGACAAAATTATTGCATCAGATTTCGCCTGTACCCAGGCTAAAAGAAAGACCCAGAAAAAGAAAGAGAGAGTCGGCTAAGATACTTATATCCCAAGAACACATCCAAGAAAAACAGTTAAAATCCGCCAACAAACGAAACAAGGTATCTGAAAATGTGATGGACAACAAAAGTGATCGTACATGTAACTGCCTCGAATGTGTGGAAAACTATTATCCTACATAATAATTGGTAGATTGGATTAAAAGTGTTAAGTGTACTGAACGGTTACATGAGTCATGTACAATGTACTGAGATCTGTGCAATATTTGTGGGGTAGCAAAAATTAGAGGACAAAAAAAAAACTCTTAATTGAATATTTTCGACACATTTTGTAATACTTTAATAGCGTAATAATCTTTTAATACTTTTTAAACTAAGAATTTTGTAACTTTCTAGCAAACTGATTTTTCTAATAGTTTTAATGTGTTTTACTACATTTCGTTTGTTTTATTATTAAAAAATTTTCACATCTTGTCTATGGTTGTTAAATATTTCAATACTTTATAAATTAATGCTAAGGTAGTATATTCTTAAAATCACTTATTTTTAATACGTTATATACATTTAAAACCATTTATGTTTTAAAAATAACTGATTTTTACAGGTAGGACATCTCACCCATGTAAGTGAGGCATATCACCCGGAACTTGGGAGAGATGGCCAAATGAAGTGCTGTCACAGTTTTATTTTGTTCTATAGAAAATTTACAATAGAGTAGAAAATAAGTATTCAGTATTGATAAGCAATAACTACTATGTATTCTCAAAATTTTGCGTTTTTATTGTTAATACCTAATTTATTTTATAACGTCTTTTCCTTTAAGTAAGGCATCTGTCCCGGAATTACCTTAAAGGAGTACACGTTTTATTTTTTGCAAATGATTTGGCAATCTGAGCCACTGGATCGAAATTTGGAGTTTTTGAAGAGGACTGCTGACAGCCTTTTAACTTGGAAGATGGAGCCATGGAGACCTTTAAACTATCCTTATCAGATGTACAGTTGAAAATGAAATAATTGTAAACACAGATGAAACGACATTCCAGCTTTTTGCACTGTGCACAAAACATCAGGATGTAAATTTATATTAAAACAAGCAAACGTTAAAAAGCAGAGAAAATAACATATTTGGGTATAGATTTGGATTCAAAATTAAATGGGGAGGCATACTAGGGTGGTTGAGAGTGGTAATTGATTGAGGAATCTCAAAATCCGTCCTAGTAAAAAGACTAGCAGGCACTGCCTATTGTTCTTCGCAGGATGTTCTCGCTTATTAACATATTAAACATATCGCATAATCTATTAAACATATGCTATACCCTCTATTGAGTATAGAAGAGAAATTCTTGTTAGTTTCTGAAAAAAAAAACTCAATGTCTTGTAAAATCGTTTCTTTAGACTGATAACTAGATTCACAAATTGAACCATCAATAGCTGCCATGAAGCACCAGACTGGATTGGAACCTCTAGGTGGTAGAAGAGAAAAAAATGTGCTCTGTACCAATGAGAAAATATTTTGAAAAGATGGGACAATTTTTTGACTCATTCCAAGCCAGTAACTAAGAAATTAGACTCAATGAACATTTCTTTCGTAGATAAAAGAACTGCATTACACTTTTAATGTTCCCAAATTCGACCGTTTATTCTACACAAGAGCGTGGTGCTGTTTTGGGGGGATCTAAAGACGATTGAGCATCAATTAGGCCTCGTTTGGGATGTAAATAAAAAGCTTTCTCTGGATTCAAAAGTAAAAACCGCCGTTTAGACACGAAAGGATTGTCTGAAAATGCCAACATAACGGAGGACTTGCAAAAATCTATTACCACAGCCTGCAATAAGGCATTTAGGAAAAAGAAATCTTCATACAATAATTCGATACCTGTTTGGTGGAACCAGGATTTGCAAATTAGAAAGAGGGAAGTAAATGCCCTTAGAAGAAGATCTCAAAAGACACAGGGTGAAGAAAAAGCACGAGCTAAAAAGATTTATGCACAGAAAAGAACTCAACTCATAAAAGATGTAAATAAAGCTAAAAAGGAAGCTTGGAGAAAATTCTGTACAGATGCTAGAACTCCTTACGGTAAACAGTACAAGGCAGTTTTTCGGAAAGGAATAATACCAGACGAAATTTTCAAAATAACAGGTGAAGGAAACGATGGTTCTGTCAAAGAATTCGCTTGTAAAATTCTGGAATCACTTTATCCGTGTAACAACTGCAACAGTCTAATGGTAGAAGAATTTACCAATACGCCAAGGGACCCAGACTTCTCCAAAGATGAGGTCAATAGAACTATAAACTATCTTCCGAAAGGCAAAGCACCTGGATATGATGGTATAGATAATCTGGTGTTGCAAATAATCAATAACAAATTTCCAGAACTCCTATTTGCTTTCTTCAATAAATGTCTAAATCTTGCAACCTTTCCTAAGTCCCTAAAAATCGGAATTATTATTCTTTTCCACAAGGCGGGAAGAAAACACGATGAAATAAAATCATATCGACCAATTTCCCTTCTGCCAACTATTGGAAAAGCTTTGGAGAGATTGCTTGTGCAAAGATTAACTTATCATCAAGTTTTAAACAAAGAAAATCATGCACTCCAATTTTGTTTCAAGGAGGGCTCATCTGTTGACAGTGCTCTAGAAACCTTACTAAACAGAATTAATGAAGAGAAAAAGAAAAAATTGCACGTAGCTGTTGTGTCGGTTGATATTGAGGGGGCATTCGACAATCTTAACTACAATGTCATCAAAAACAGACTAGCGAAATCTAAATGCCCTTCCAATATTAAAAATGCTCTTGCTAAAGTCCTCGAGGATAGAAAAGTCATGCTAATGACAAGCGAAGGTCCGGCAATCAAGAAACAAGCAAAAGGCTGTCCACAGGGATCGTGCAGCGGACCAGTGCTGTGGAATATCGGGGCCGATGAAGCATTGGATCTACCATGGCCTGAAGGAATCCACATGCAAGCATTTGCTGACGACTTTGCCTTTGTAATCGCGGCAAAATCAGAGCGCAAATTAGGTGAGCTAGCCACAAATGCACTAGATCTGTTAAAAACCTGGACAGATCAGCAAGGTCTGAACGTGTCCGAAGAAAAGACTAAATACCTCCTCCTTAGTAATCTCTTGAGAGGACCTTCCATCTACTGGAATAAACGAAGAATTAAACGAACTAGTACTATAAAGTACCTAGGACTGATACTAGACGAGAAACTAAATTGGGCGGCTCATGTACAAACTATAGGACAAAAAGCCATGTTCCAATTTCAAATGCTACAAAGAATAGCTGGAACGAGATGGGGAATAGGGCATAAATTCCGAAAGCTGCTGTACAAAACAGTGACTGAAAGAATGTTGAGTCACGGTGCAGTGGTCTGGTGTCACAACCCAACTCAACGTACTGTACGAAAGTTAAATGGAATACAAAGAAAATTTCTGATCTCAATAACAGGAAGTTACAGAACAGCACCCACTATGGCCCTTCAAACAATTGCGGGAATTGCACCACTGCATCTTTCACTTCAAAAAGAAGCGGTGTGCGTCAAAATGAGAATGAAAATAAGTACAAAGCTTGGAGATGCAAATTATAACAAAGATGACTACGAGGAAAGAGCGATAGGCTGGTCTATACATCCAGCTAAAACTCTTTCGAATGACAGAATAAATCCTGCAGTGGGAGTTCTTCATTCCGGCATAAGCTACTATACCGATGGCTCTAAAATGGAGAAGAGAGTGGGAAGTGCATTCTGCGCTATTCAAGAAGGGCGCATAACACAACAATGGTCCACGAGAATGCAGGATAATAATTCCGTTTTCCAGGCGGAGCTTTATGGAATACTTTCAGCCATAAAAGCAGCAGAAGCAAGAGCAGACAAAAATGTCAAGATCTGGTCGGACAGTCGAGCTGGTCTCCTGGCACTTAAAAACCCCAAGACGCCAAGTCCACTGGCACGAAAAATACAACACTTACTTTACAACAACAAGGAAATTTGCCTAGGATGGATTAAAGCCCATGCGGGTCACGATGGAAACGAAGAAGCAGATAGATTAGCAAAAGAGGCAACAACAATGGAATGCGTAGATGAAGGGGTGAAATGGCCCAAGAGCCATTACAGAAAGGAAACCACTAGCTGGCTACTTGAAGCATGGCAGAATGAATGGGACGAAGGAGAAACAGACAGGACGGTGCACGATGTGTTACCAAAAATGTCACTAAAATCATCAAGTTGGACCAGGGAAGAGACACTTTTCTTCACAGGGCACGGCCCATTCCCATCCTACCTAACGAGGTTTAAGAAAATCAAGTCCGAAAACTGCTCATGTGGTGAAATTGGCACACCTCTACATTACATCACAGTTTGTCCCCTTACAGCCTCATGGCATATGAGAACACCTGCCGACCACCTTATAATTGCATGGCTCAGGAACATTGCATGCAACAAGGGCTCGAGGGTTAAAATTATTAACATGGTGAGATTCATTGAAAATCATCAGGACTTGATTATCCTAAGAGACTAAGAAAAACGAACTTTTTTCTCACCTTGCATGATGTATATATATATATTTATAATGTAACCTAGTATAGTGATTAAATGTATATACTGTATAGATGTAAGGATGTATAAATGTAATGTAATGTGCTCTAACATTCTGGGTAGACATGTTACCTTGGTGGCATGCTCTACTCATCCAACCACACTTATTTAAACTGGTACAGTGTCTCACGACACTAGGCACGGGAGTGTGTGTTGGTGTTAGTTAGTTAGTTAGTGTCAAAATGCAGTGATAAGCTTTATGGAGATTTTGCTGCTGTTTGCCTGGCTATGAATGAAGTCGAGACCTGTCATAAAAACAATGTTGTATTTTCATCGATTCACAGGAAACAATAATAGCTCTTACAACAATAATCGTACCTAGTCAAAATTAATGTTATTTTTTATATCGTGAACTTGGGAAAGTTAAGAAAAAGTTGCCTAACAAAGGATCCCAAGTTACCGTGGTGTATATGTCAATAAACAAGATTACCAATTGCTTAGGGTTGGAGCACGGTTGTCCAAACCTAAACCCTCTTTGTCTCTATGCAACATCAAGAGACTTCAAATCCTTATACATTCGTCTGTACGGACTAATAAACTTTTTAAACATTAAAAAGATATCTACAATAAATAATTTAAATGTTTTATTAAAAAATAAAGCTCATATTCCAGGTTCTTTGTCTACAGGTGTAGGAGTCGTTTGCTTTCGACTTCTCACCCTGGACATTGCTATCTAGAGTGGCACTTCGATTGTATTGGAGACTATAAGGAAAAGCTATCTCCTCTTTTTGCGATATCGATGAAATAACTTTATACCACCCTAAAGATTGACCTAAAAATTTTCACAGTATAATTGCAATTTATACTGTAGATAGTGTTTGAAATTATATTTAATCACATCACTTCTATTGGGCTGCTCGCCGATTGATGTCCAGGAAGTAGGAGACGAGATTAGGACAAAAAAAAACCATTTCACTATATTATGTTCCGTTTAAATGGAATTAAATTCAAGGTTCTATCCAATATATTTTACAATCGAAATATTTATTAATTATTTTCTAAGATTTTGTGAGTAGTATGATATGTCATCTTCTGGAGCACATTTCAAAAACATGTCATTTGTGTAGCATGTAGCGTAAGTTTCAATCATCGAAACTTAAGCTCTGTTTTGAGTTACATTTTTGTTCGCGATGTGCTAGCACGTAGGACAAGTGTCAATGAGCAAAAATTAGGCTCTGTTTTGAGTTACACCCTGGTTCTAGATGTGCTACGAAACGGTGATTGTCACTCCTTTAAACATACGCTTATCAACATTCATAGCATCCTGTTACAACTAGTAGGTTTTAAGCTATTCCGTTTTAAAAGCAGCGCAATCTTATCTAGTAACCTGTGATTTTGTATCACATTAAAGCAGAACAGACGTGATGTTGGTACACTTCAGCAGGGTAATATTTAAATCTTAGTAAGTTATTTTATTTCTATTTATTTGAAACTATTGAAATATATAAAAACTATTCATTTTTATCATATTTTATTTAAAATGAATGAAGTCTGTTATAATTGTAAAAAATATCAATCATTTTACTCGTTTTCATTTTTTGATACTATTATATGGAATGATTCAGGACATGATGATAATAGTTCCTGTTAATATTCTTGGTTATATAGTTTGTTTTTTTAAATTCCTGAAGAATAATAATGTGTATTACTTTAAAATGCTTACACATTTTTGCTTGTTACGTTATTCAATGATTTTGGATAAAATAACACAAGAAAAGTAATTTTTTATTTATAAGAAACTCATAAAGATAAATGCAGACAAAAATGATATCATAACCATATAATCAGGCATATTTTTTTCAATCGTAGTATAGTAAGTATGCTCATTTACAGCGTTCACAAACATAAAAACTATTCACTCTTTTCATCTGTCTGTTGTGAACAATGTCCATAACCCGGGGCATGAGATCTGCTACCGGGCGCGTCGGCAGGTGGCGGATAGCCGAAAGTCCTGAGCCGAAACATACTCAGGATATCCCCGAATATTGAATAAGGGGGCGCGGACCAGCTCCCGTTAACCCAAAGTGTTATGCGACCCGTGCTGATGGGTGTATGGTACCGACGGTTAATTGGTGCCTTTTACGGAGCCTCCTAAAGTGCTTGGCGACCTCTAGGAGTAATTTGCCTTACCCTGGTATGCAGGCTCTGGCGGGGTGGACTGCATAATTCCTGCGGTATATACACCAATCTATGGAAAAAAATGAAAACAAAAACCAAACCACCGACTCCAAAGAGGAAGACACTCAGACCTTGATGGAGACCCAATCCTCAGGATCAGGCCCTGCAACCCCACAGACAGACCTTGAAGGAGATCTAGATCTCCAAAAGATAGTCTTGGGGCTTGACAGGATTGATATACAGAGGGAAAAAATCTATGGGGCTGCCAAAAAAAGGCTGACCAAAGAAAGGAAGTTAGCTGAGGGCACATGGGTAGAGAACAGACCCAAACCAAAAGCCAAAACCACTCCCAGGGGAAAGGAGTTACAGACCCCGATCAGGCCCTCTACCAAGAGGCCAAGGTCGGATGGTAGTACTCCCCACTCTCAGGAGAAAATGTCAACAAAGAGGGCTAAACCCGGAAACGGGGCAGACCCTAGTTATAGTGACACCGTATCGGCTGTGAAGATGGCAGTTGTCGTGGAAGGATATCCAGACCAGAAACTGTCAGAAGAACAGCTGATGACCTTCCAACTAGACGCAATGTCTAAGATTGAGGGCGTTCCTCCGGGAACAGGACCTCAATTCAAATATTGTCGTCTGGAAGGAGGAGCTATAATCATCCTCTGTGCCGACTCTAACAGCAGCCAATGGCTGACCAGAACTGTTAGAGAAATGTCACCATGGAACGGCTTGTCCCTCCTTGTTGACGAGGCACGTAAAATTGTTAAAACCACAAAATTTATAGCCAAGATCCCAGCTATATACAACAAGTTCTCCGGTAAAGAGATTCTACAAAAAGTAGAAGCTCAGAACGGAGGACTAACTGCCACAGAATGGGGAATCCTCAACCAAAAATCTGGTAATGAGGGTAGAACCATTGTGGTAAGTATACCAGAACAAGATGCCAAGACCTTGATGGGTAGAGACTGTAAATTCTACATAGGCTTTACCCAAGTGCAGGCTAGGGCTCTGGAAAAACCTGCTGCAGCTTCCGCTGACAATGTCAATGAAGCTCCTGCAGGCCAACCTGCGGCATAAACGACTTGCTGCAGCCAACCTCAGTGGGGTTTTCCGGACTGAGGGAATCCACATTGCCCTAATCCAAGAACCCTGGCTGTACAAAGAAGGTATCAGGGGATTAAAGGACAGTGGAGGTAAGTTAATTTATGATTTTGCAAGCTCCTCTCCAAGAGCTTGCTTACTTATTAACAACAACATCGATGCAATGCCGATCCATGAACTTTGTTCTAGGGATTTGGCAGTAGCAAAGATAACTCTTCAGAGGGAGAACCAGAGAAATCTTGATAGGCTCTGGGTACCTGCCATATGAGGAAAAATATCCTGTGAGTGCAGAGCTGAAGAGATTGTTGACAGCGTGTGCAGAACAGCAATCGGGATTGATTCTCGGTTGTGATGTGAATGCACACCACACAATCTGGGGCAGCTCCAACATCAATGACAGAGGTGAAGCTCTTTTAGACTTTGTACTTGAAAATAACCTAGATATCTTAAATGTAGGAAACAAACCGACCTTTATAACTAGTGTAAGAAAGAAAGTACTTGATATAACCTTAGCCAGCCCTGAACTAAGTAGTTATATTCACAATTGGCATGTTGATGAGAAGCCTTCAATGGCAGACCATCAATTTATCCACTTCTCACTGAAATCTGAATATCACTGGGAGAAGACGTTCAGAGATCCCAAAAGGACGAACTGGACCTCTTTTTACAATGAACTCCAGAATTACCTGGAGGACTTCTCTCGGAAAATCTATGATACTTACGATCTAGAACTGTTCGCAGACGGCCTGCAGCAGGCAATCTATATTTCATATACAAATAACTGTCCCCTGCTTCTAAGGAAAGGCAAACAACCACTCATGGTGGAACCAAGACCTTATGAGGCATAGGAAGACAGTAAGAAAACTTTTCAGGAAAGCAAAGAAATCTGGCAAGTGGGAAGAATACAAGTGCCTACTTTCAGAATACAACAAAGCTGTTCGAATAGCCAAAAGGAATTCATGGAGGAAGTTCTGTGATTCGATTGAAAGTACCGCTGAAGGCGCTAGACTCCACAAAATTCTTAAAAGAGATACACCAATATTGGTGGGGACCCTTAAGAATAATTTCGGTGGCTATACCAAAACTGGCAGAGAAGTTATAGAGACTCTGGTTGAGACACATTTTCCAAACTCCAACTTGGTACCTAATGAGTTAAACCCTTCTCCCCTGGGATATCCAATAAGGGTGAGAAGGGAAAACTGGATAGTTGTCAAGAAAATTTTTACTGTTAAACAAGTACTATGGGCTATCAACTCATTTGAACCATATAAAACTCCAGGACCAGATGGGATGATACCGATTATGCTTCAGAAATCGGCCGATCTCATCTCACGGGTCTTGTGTAAAATGTTCAGAGCTAGTCTAGCTCTTGAATATATCCCCAGACCATGGAGAAAGGCAAGGGTAGTCTTTCTGCCCAAACCTGGATAAAGCCAATATGACCAGGCTAAGAACTTTCGTCCTATCAGTCTATCATCTTTCATACTTAAGTGTATGGAAAAAATAATTGATCGAGACACATTAGGGATGTAATGAGGAGTACCAGACCTCTTCACAAAAACCAATTTGCCTATCAACCCGGTAAATCTACAGAGGTGGCTTTGCAACACCTGGTTGTAAAGATTGAGAAGACCCTGGAGTGCAAGGAAATGGCTTTGGCAGCTTTTCTTGATATTGAGGGTGCTTTCGATAATACCTCTTTTAACTCAATCGCTGCTGCTGCTGCCAGCAGAGCTATTGAACCACAAGTCTGCAAATGGATAAACTCCTTGTTAGCAGACAGAATTATTACAACCGAGTTGTTTGGGGCAACACTTCAGGCTAGACCCACTAGAGGCTGCCCTCAGGGAGGAGTTCTCTCCCCTCTGTTGTGGAATCTGGTGGTTGATGACCTAATTGCAGACCTCAATCAAAGCGGCATTTATGCCCAGGGATATGCAGATGACATTGTCGTCTACATATCGGGCATGGATGAGAAAACGGTGATAAATATCATGCAGGGGACCCTGAACAGAATCGCAAGATGGTGCTGTGAAAAGAATTTGAGAGTAAATCCTCAAAAGACTACTCTTGTCCCATTTACACGAAGAAGAACCCGCATTGACAAAAGTGATATACCTACCCTACTAGGGGAAAAAGTAAATATGCTGAGCGAGGTTAAATATCTGGGAGTTATACTGAACACTAAATTAACCTGGAATCAGCATTTGAAAAGTAAAATTAAACAAGCAAAAGTTGGACTTCTACGATGTAGAAGAGTTCTTGGTAAATCATGGGGTCTAAGGCCAAAGATGACCTATTGGCTATACACTATGGCTATTAGACCCATTGTGACCTATGCGGCTGTGGTCTGGTGGAAAAAGACGGAACAATTGACTGTTAAGACCAAGCTAGACAGTCTTCAAAGAGCTGCCTGCCTGAGTATAACAGGTGCTATGTCCTCCACTCCCACCAGAGCCATGGAAATTATTCTATCTGTCGTCCCACTCGATATCTTTATCAGCGGTGCTGCCAGAAGAAGTTCCTACAGACCTGAAAACGCTGGACTGTGGATGGATTTTGCCAGCCAAAAGTCCCACACCAGTATTAACCAAAAATTATTTGACCCTATACTTTTGATGCCCTCTGACATCATGGAGACAAGATTCCTCTTTCAAAGACCCTTTGAGGTACTGATTGACCTAAGACAGGAATGGAAAGAGGAAAACTACAAGCTCACAAATGGAGACATTGTGTGGTACACAGATGGCTCCAGACAAAACGAAAAGGCAGGTGCTGGAATATGTGGGATCAGACCTAAGGCAAGGATTTCCCGAAAATTAGGAAAACATGCCACAGTATTTCAAGCGGAACTGCTTGCTATCATCTACTGTCTACAAGAATGTTCTAGAAGATCCTACTCAAATAGGAAAATCTACATATTCAGTGACAGTCAAGCAGCCTTAAAGGCAATAAACTCATTCCAAATAAGCTCCAAACTTGTTTGGGAATGTAGGAACCTTCTACATGACTTGGGGACCCATAATAGGATCTTTCTTACTTGTGTACCAGGGCATACTGGTGTAGAAGGAAACGAAAATGCAGATAAGTTAGCCAAACTGGGGACTGCAGACCTACCTTTAAGCCCTGAGCCTTTTTGCGGGATCTCTAAGACTACCGCAAAAAGGGTGATAGGAGAAAGAATGCTTAAAGAAACTACAAAAAAGTGGAAGCAAACTACCGATCAAAAACATGCAAGGCTTATCATTCAAGAACCTTCTATGAAAACATCTTCTCAGATCCTTCGTCTTAGCAGGGGTAAGATGAGGGTGATAGTTGGATTTCTCACAGGCCACTATCACCTAAGAAAACACCTTCACAGGATGGGAATTATTAAAGAAGAACCTCTATGCAGAAAATGCAATAGTGGAGGAAACTGCCCACCACATACTTTTTGAATGCGAAGCTCTGCTTCACATAAGGCACTCAAGTCTAGGTCTTGGAACAGAACTTGATACAATTCACAAAGAACCTGTCAAAAGCCTTTTGGCCTTTCTCAAGGAATCTGGCCTTCTCTGACAGGAATATCGAAAAACAATGGGGTTTGGCGCAATATTCCCTAGTGGAATCAGCACCTAGGGCTTTCCTGACCTCCCCACTCTATATGACTATGACTATAACTATATGTCCATAAGATATGAATCTAATACAATCTTGCAGTAGGTATTTTTTTATCAGAAAAACAGAACAAACTTTTCTTGTTCACCACTGTCGTATTTATCGCATGATGTTTTGATATGATTTTATAGTGAATACAACGATCATTTTTCATATTTTTGAACACGTTTACATACACTCCGTGATTTAATTTTTGTACTTCACATCTTTTTATACCTTTTGCAGCTTTTTACATTGATTTCCAAATATGCATGAGTACATTTTAAGCTTTAAGCTACATATTCGCATACATATAATTCGCATACGCATATATAATACGCATACATATAATTCGCATACATATAAGCGACATTAAGTTCGCATATTGTTACACCTACTGATTCAGCTTTGAAATAACTTAAACATCCTTCGTTTTTGATATTGTGCAATGCATGATTGATATTATAGTTTGACAAATTGAATATACGTAGTAACTTTTTAACAAAATCCGGATAAAAATCATCACACACAATTTCAAGTGGAAAATTATCTGTATGGGTGTATAATAAACTCACGTTCTCATGATACGTTGCTTTGAAAACATTATAAAAAATTATATACATGTAGAGTTTTGACAACTCCAACACTGTAAATCTTATATAAATAGGTTTATTAAAAAACAAATTTGACCTCTTTTTCTTAAATAATACATAGTTTTCATTTTTATTGGATAAAAATAATCCAGGATAGAGCTCGCTAAATAGTTTTTACATTCACGTTCAGTCACTGCGATTTTAACATTTACTTGTTTTCTTACATTCATACAACTTCTTCCAAAGAAACTATTAATCATTAATTTAAAAAATGACTTATCGAATTCATTCCGAGATTGTTTTCTTTTATTATTATTAAATTCAATATATGGTCTTATCCAAGGTCTTTGATGAAATGAAATTACTTCATGAATTTTTTTTAATTAAACCAAGTTGAGTATGTAAAATTGCAAGTTAACGTAACGTGTAGTACAATTTCTTTCATTAAATAGATTAGGAATAAACTTTTTTGTGTTACTCTTAAACTTTAGATTATATTTTTTAAATGATTTTTGTTGATATGGAGATAAAAATTCATTTTAAATTGTTAAATGTTCCACTGCTAATGGTACATCATTATCTATATCATGTAAATTTTCAGGATAATCCATATCAACGTAAAGAATGTAGCCAGTATCTGAATCAGGAGAAACATCCATTATATTTAACCCTAAAATTTCTTGTTCACTAAACCATTTAAAATAAGAACAGGTAAATAAATTAGCATTGTAAACCCATAGAACTTATTCGCGTCAAATAAAAACTTTGCACTTATGTAAAGAATTGTCTAGTTCATAATTTTTGTTGTTTTTATCCAAGATCAAACTATTTATGTTTAGAAAATAAGTAATATTTTTTTTATTTTATTCGGAAGTTTAAATCAAATTTTTCTCCTTGATATATGTAGGAGATGTAAGAGAAAATATTTCAGAGAACAGACCTTTTTAATTATAAAACAAAGCTCTTTATTTTTCATTCTTCAGTTAGCATTTAATATGAAACACAAAGACATCATTTTTAGTAAATACATAGTAGTTACAATATTATCATTTTGTAAAGTACACTTGAATAACAATACCTTACATCTTTTTTCAAGATAATAGTTACATTAGTCATTTATGAAGTTCTTGAATTTATAAATGTGTGATATTATGAATTCAAGTTCATCAAAACGTCTTTTTTGTATGCCCCGTAAGAGAAATACATATATTGTGTTGTTTTTTAAGATTTTTAATTACTTTGCTATAAAACTCACTCTCCTTATCAGTTTGTAATTTCGATGGTTTCACTTTTCTAAACACTTTAAGAAAAAGTGTGGCAGTAGTATTTGCTTTTTTTATCTTTAATAGGAAATACCCTCAAGAAACGAGACATCGCATCAGTGATTGACAATAGATAACGATAACCTTTATTGTGTCGCTATAATTTCTGAAGATCCACTAAATCAGCTTGCCATAATTCGTTAATGCCATATGCTATTGTTTATCTTCTGTGAATTCTATAACACACTGGTTTGTGTAAAGTACAAACATCTTTTACATTAATCATTTCTGTGCATTACGTCTGGTGACATTAGCAGCTTTCCTAAATGATTCACTCCTCCAAAAGATCCGGGTTTCTAGGGATTAAAATAAATGTTTTTCATTCGCTACGGATTCCATTTAATTTTTTCGATGAAGGTGTAGTAGCTCACAATATCACTTGATGTCGTCAATTTTGATGGAGCATCCCTTGCAACATCAGTCCATATTGTCCATTTTGATCGTGGTGAAGTTGTTATTGCCCTCTCCATAGATGGACCAGTGTCTGAGTTATATAGCTGAACGCGCACTGTTTTATTTACAATACACTGATGGGGAATATTAATATCATAAAAAATTTCTTTATAAAATGCGTTAAATCCTCTAGGACATTGGTTCCCAAAGTGGTCCCTACTGATCCACAGGGGTCTGTGGCAATTTAAAATTAATTTGGAGGTGCATGGACAATGTCGCAGGGTCCGCGAAAGGTTTAAAATAAAGTAAAATAATTGTGACCCATTTTCACTATTATGAAAATTAAAAAAAATTGATAGGCGATTTTTACGTCCTGAGAAAAGAAATAATTTGTTTTATTTTCTTACATCTTAAATTTGTGTCTTGTACTGATAACAGTTAATATGTGAGACTACCAAAAAATGCATATAATATATATTAGGTGTAGGAAGAAGTTTTAAAGCGAGTTTTATACGACGTCTACTGCAAAATAGCATGCTAATCAGTACACCGCGTTTGTGTCGTGTGATAGAAACTGGTTTAGAGATATCAAACCGACGCAGAAGCTATGGAAAAAATTAACGTAAAGATGAAATTTTGGAGGTGAAAGATGTTATACGATAAGACATTTATTCGCCACTGCATTTGTTACGAATTTCACCATCACAAAAGTGCTGCAAAAGCATGTCAATCAATTCGTTCTGTTTTAGGAGTGAATATCGTATCGAAAAGCACATGTGAGTATTAGTTTAACGTTTCAACGATGGCGATTTTGATGCTATGCTGAAATAATTCGTGTCAATAGTTGCATTGGTCTCATTGCGATATTGCTTCAGATTTTTAAAATGAAGTAATTTACCGCTGTCTTCAACGAAAAGAAGTAATTTTTTTTCGAAACAAACTACTTCTTCAAGCAAGGCTTAGGCTGGGTTGCCCTTTCCTTGCAGTTTTAGATTTAGTTAATTTAGTTTCATTATGGTATTTACCATGAAGTTGAATTTTTGCAGCCACTTGTCTTCTTCCAATTCGGGATTGTCAATGCTTTTTTCATTGAGGAATGTTTTTATTTCACTCAAGCACAAAACAAACGTTGCAATACGTTACCTCTGGAAAGCCATCGCACTTTATTGTGCAGAAGTAGGTTAGAAAACTGACTATCTATTTCTTTAAGTAAATCTTTAAACTGGCGATGGTAGAGTGCTTTTGCCAAGATGCTGTTAATAATCTTAATTACCAAGTTCATGACCTCAACTATTTCAGCCGGAAATGTTTGGGCAGAAAGCGCTTCTTGATGAATTATGCAGTGAAACGTTAGAATTTCGTGGGTTTTTTCTGAAGAATTGATGTTACCCCTTTATGTATTCCTGTCATACATCTGGATCCATCAGTTGCTATAGAAACGATTTTATTTATATCGATTTTATTGTCTTCCATGCATTTTTGCACAGCATTTGATATATCTTCTCCACTAGTTTGCCCTGAGAGCGGTAGCAATCCTAGCAGTTCTTCTTTTGAACCTTGGGACGACATATATCTGACGAAAGTGCCGTGTCTTTTTTGTCGCAAGACTCATCTTTAGCAAGTGATAAGGCAGAAGCCTGTTGAATGTCTTCCACTTGCATATGTGTTACATGCGAAGACATTTTAGCAGTTCTATCTTGTACTGTTTTAGCAGATAATGGCAAATCTTTGATTTTTTTCATGATTTCTACTTTGTTTTTAAAATTACGAAACAGTTCTTCAGATGCACGTATAAAACAATCTTTGACGTACTCACCATCTGTGAATGGCTTTCCTCTTTTTGCAATTTCTAATGATACTGCAAAGCTTGCCAGATTTACATTGTTGGAAGATTACGCCCAGTTACTTAGCATGAAACTTGACTGTTGTTGATTTTTTTTGGAGCTTTTCAATAGCATTTTTTCGTGCGTCACCGGTTGGATATTTACCAGCAAACTGGGTATGTTTTGTTGTGAAGTGTCTCTCCAAATTCGACTTCTTATTGTGTGCGAGTTTTTCGTGGCAAATGAGACAAGTCGGAAGGGCGTCTGTGTTGCATTTGAATGAAGACGACTCCGTCCAATCCTGATTGAATTATCGGTTTTCTTCTTCAGTTCTTCTCTCTCTCTTTTTTTTTTTTTACTTGATGCCATGCTGGCGGTGGAGCTGAAAAAATGATTTATTTTTTTAAATTTTACTTAGCTATCTAAAACGGCAAACAATTTATTTACCATTATTACTTCGTTAACACGATCCGCAGATATGTAATCCAAGTCTTTACTAATTTTATTATATTATACGCGTACATACATACATGTGATAAGATAATTCGCTTCTTAATCGTATTCTTCTTGAAACAACTAGCGAATAGACACGCAAAAACCGCAAGCTATTAGATTAACACACATGCAACGTAACGTCGACCGCGCTATCCGAGGAGGACTAACTGAAAACACTAACAAACTAGACTCTAGACGGTGGCTGTTTGGGTGAGACGGAAATGGAATGCAAATTTATCTCATTACGATCATGTTAAGCCTAGCGATTTGTAATTAACGATTATGAAAATAGAAGCTATTGAGAAATTAGGTACAGTAGAACTCCAATTATCAGAATCAATTGGGACCGGACCCCATTCGGATAATCAAAAATTCGAACAATTGGATTTTTTCCAAAAAAAAAGGTCTAGTATGTATTTTAATTAATAACGATATGTATGTATGTTGAAAATGGGAGAAAAAACTATTTTTAAAGAAAAAGAGCTTTTAATTAATTAAATAAAAAACTAATAATTTTACATGTTAAGCGTACTTACAAGTTGTTGTTGTTTCTTATGCCTACACTGGCAGACCAGGGGAGTGCCAGGCCCGTCGAAGACGGCAAGAGGCGAGGGGGTGCGCCTTTCATGTTATTGGGAGGAAGTCCGACTTTGCTCGACATACATGACACATCCGTTTTATAGGAAGGTCCCTTTCATACATCCATTCACTCACACATATCGTAATTTAGATCCCAATCAGAGGACGATAACCCCCTGATCAGGTACCACCAGAGGTATTGATTTGATATGGGAACATGGGGGACATTGTGACCACGACCTGTTTAACGTGCCCCAGTCACCATTAGTGAACACGACGGTCTTTAGCCAGGTCGAAGCGCCGATCTCGCAATCATCAGAATTGCAGGCTCCGCCGAGGACAGAACCCACAACCTTTCTGATGCGAGCCCGACGCTCTACTGACTGAGCTACCGCGGCTCTGTACTTACAAGTGCCGTACATCAGTACAGTATGTACGTACCGTACTATAAATGAAAGTCATTGCTTGCTGAACATTTCTGTCAAAGTAAGCTGTTTGACGCATCCGCTTATCAGTGAGAAGTTGCATGTAGTCACACTCGGTCTGACGCTCCATCCACTTCAACGCAGTTTCAAGGCCGGCAAATGCTTCACTAGCAGATGGACCCGTATCTGCTTCAACTTCGACATTCAGGTCATCTTTTTCCTCGACACTTTCTTCTCTCACACTTTCAATAAGTTCATCATCATTTAGAATTCGAAACCCAGAATCATTATTTTGCGAATCGCAGTACGTTTCCGTCTTAATTTTTTTTTTCTGAAATTCTAAAAGCGATTCGAATAGTCGGAGTTTGGATAATTGGAGTTCTACTGTACTTAAGGGGGTCCGGGACACAAAAATCGTCAAATTTTCGAACTTTTTTTTATTATTTTAAGAAATTCTCTGTGTTTTTCTGCTTAAAATGACGTCCAAATCCTGTTTCTATCTTAATTAGAACTAGAGATGTAATAATTTTTGTGGTGCGTTGTTTTAAAAATCTAACACTCTTGACAGTTGTTGTCATGGCAACAACATCTGTCTTTAAAACTTTAAATGCGTTTTTCTCCATGATACATTTTTCAAGATTTACTGTATTCAAATTGCTATAAGTCGAAAACCGATCAAGTTTAAGGGTTGAAATTTGGAATATATCTTTTTCAAACATTATACTTTAATTTTGATTCAGCAAATTTGAAACAAATATTTACTTTTAAAAATATGACTTTTTAAAAAACAAGTACCTTACAATTTTCAAAAATTTTCATTCAAACATTTTTTATTTTTTATTAAATTATTATTTTATAAATTGCTGAATCAAAATTAAAGTTTATAAATTTGTGAATAATTTACTGCAAGAATTTTGAAAATCGACCAAGAATATTTTGAGCTTTAGCAATTTAAAATAACCCCTTTTTTTTCAAAAAATTTTAATTTAAAATTTTTAAAAAAATTTTGGAAAAATTTTGTGTTCTGATTTTGTTTATTAGTTGGATGGGTAATCAGTACAAAAAAATTCAAAATTCTAAATTAATTAATAAAAATTTTTTTCTGATGTGTCCCGGACCCCCTTAATAATATATTTTCTTATTTTTTAAGGGTTTAGATAGTAAATTATTAATTTTTTCGTATGTAACTGGAGAGCCGCAACTTTACATCAAAAGAGCCGCAGGTTGCCGACCCCCGCCTAGGGTTTTTGTTTTAACCTCCTAATGAGTTCACACATATCTCTCTTACTGCAACCTACATCACTTCACAAGCAGTTTTGTGTGGTTTTTTATAATTTGTTTATTTAACAAATAGATGTGGTTATTTAGTTACTATTTGGGTTGTAGGGTAAAAGTAGTGGTACACTACTTTGAAATCTCGTAACGTTTAGATGATAAAATTATCCACACAAACAATGATTTTTCTGACTACTTGAAAGCGTGTGTTCTGCACACCATTCAGAAATGGTCCTGTACCTGTGTTTTAAAAATATTAAGAATAGTACAAATTGAGTAAAAAATAGCTCTTCTAAGATAGTTTTCAAAACTAAGCCCAATTTATTCTCTTTTACAAAACAGACTTGGAATAGATAGCAGAATAGAATTTTCTTAAGTCAAAACAATCGAAATAATCTTTTTTTTTTTAGAAATACAAAAAGGCAAAACAAAAGACAAATCATTTGCGCATAATCCTTAATATATTAATGAAAATACATTTCAAAAGTTTTAAAAACATCATAAAAAAATATTTTGTCAACTCACGTCTTGAAACACTTAACTGTGTACCTGGAGTAAGGTGTTTTGAAAAAGCACTGGTATTACGTATGTCATTTCTTTGAAATCGCTATTCGATTTTTTACTGAAAAAATCTAGCGAAATTTTTTCATTCAATATGTTCTAGAATTAAGGTACTCAAAAAGGAAAAAAAAATAACAGAAGAGATAAATTTTTCCAACACCAAAATTTTACTCAATAGGTGAATAGAATATTTCGTCTACATTTACACAAAATGGTCTCTAAGCGGAAAAGGCTCATAATGTTGCAATTGAAACAAAGATTGTATGTAACACTCCAAGTAGTTTTGATGGGATATCTTGTCCATCGACATATGAACAATTTTACTAATGACGAGGTATCTCATCATCAAGTTGGACAGTTTTCTTCTAGTGACGAGACATTTCGTCTATCAAGATCTGCTAACGGTTTTGATAATGATGATGATACGTCATTGAGAAAACCTCCAGGATTTAAAAAATTTTGTAGCAGATATATATAAGGAGAGGAATTACAATTAAAGTAGCATTCATTCCATATTATATGTACTTAAATAAACAAGTCTTATTCGGCGACTTTACAATGGACAAGGTTTTTTCGGAACCTCTTCTACCTCTGCTCTGCTAGAAAAAAGAAAATCAGATGTCCTAATTTTAAAATATTTTTTGTTATCTTTAGATGCTTTATAAAATACAAATACATTTTAAACTGAAATTTCTATTTTCAAAAATTTTATAACTTCTGCTTGATATTCAAAATACTAATATATGATCTCAATTAAACTAGTCAACATTATTTTTTTTTCCATGAAATCTTGTCTACTTTAAGCCGAGTCACTTTAGGTATTTTTAATTAAACCACACTTTCCAAAAATGTACCATAGAGAACCAAACAAGGAATCCCTAGCGGTAGGTGGTCAGGTAGTTAATTAATGTCGCAATGAACGGTACAGCTGCAGTCTACGTTTATAGCGGTGGCAACGGCCTTGGAGAATTTTTTTTTGGCACACTTCTAAAGTCGCCTAGGAAAGAATTATTGCATAATAATACTTTTACTTTCAGAAATAGTTTTCTTTTTATAACGGAAAATGAAAGCTTCAAAACACATTTGAAAACGTTTTGAAAAATATATTGTGATGTTCTTCCCTTCCAATAACCAAGCACGAGATTGTAAAAATAACAATTTATTTAAACGATTAAAAGACAGACACGAGCGAACATCATTTCATACGGTGCAGTACATCGCACCTCAAAAACAAAACAACCTCTTTCAACTGAGACAAGTATCCGACTGCCAATTTTCTCTATGGCAACCCTTCCACGCAGGGAGGGTAGTCGCCAAGAACTCTCCTAAATTGATTGCCAACAGCGGCCAGATATCACACCTTACCGCCAAGATGCAGTTTTATCTACAAATCAAAATTTCATCTGATAAAATTGGCCTCTGTTGCGATCGGTTTACCCCTCTATTTTCGCAAAATATGAGAAATAACTCTATATCTTAAAATATTATCTTAGTAAAAAAAATCTTAAACATATCAATACATAAAAATACAGTTTCGATATCCGTAGCAAATCACAAGTACAACTAAGTTGACAGCAGACGACAAAATAATATATGTATATAAACAAAACCTTTTTCTACTTAGACGAATAAAATTTAAAATAAAACATTTCTGTTTCTCTTAAATCAAAATAGACTCTCAGCCAACTCTTTTTCTAGTTACACTTACTAAACAAAACTGACACTTATACAATATGATAAACTGGAATAAAATTACATCATTATAGTAGCATGAAATCATTATTTTCCTACCAAATTAATGAACCAAAATTATATAAAGAAACTATAAGTACAAAATAACAAATATTTCCATGAAAGAAAATATCTGTAGCTAACCATATAAATTCAAATGAAATCATGATTCAGAAAAGAAAATCAAGATAAATGTAAATAAACACTGAAAGGATACTGAATAAATGTAATCCAAGGAGGCTATGCAATAATTCTAAAGTTTCACGTATTAAAGTTAATGCTAATTGTCAGATTTACGCATCAGAAAATAATCTTTATAATGCATCCGCGTGAGGCATTTTAGCTTCTGGGCAATATTTTATCGTGATGTCATATTTTTGAAGAGCAAAAACCGAACATTGTAAACGCGAAGATTGAGGAGCGCACTTCGGGAGATATGACAATGGATTGTGATTGGTAAAAATTTCTATTTTGGAACCAAAAACTAAAGTTTCAAACTTCTTTAAGCACCATACAATGGCATATGCTTCCCTCTCTATAGTAGACCACGCTTGTTAGGTTTTGTTTAACTTTTGGCTTCCATACGCTATAGGTTGGGGCTTTCCTTGAATATTTTGTGCTACACAAGCGGCAACACCATACTGTGACGCATCTGTGTGAATTATGAATGATTCACTCATAACGGGAGTGTGTAGAGCAGGTGCTTTCATTAACGCAGACTTCAGTTAGTTGAACGCTTCGTCGTGTATATCCGACCACGGTAGAGTGTCAGGAACTCTCTTCTTTGTTAGTTCTGTCCGAGGTAAAGCTACTTCTGCATAACGAGGTATGTATTCTCGATAATAATTGCATAATCCAAGCATGCTTCTCAATTGTTTCTTGGTCTCAGGTATTGGTAGTTGAGAAATCGCTATGATTTTTTTTTTGTCAGTTTGATGTTTCCCAGACCCGACTATATGGCCTAAATATTTTATTTCTGACCTAGTAAATGCACACTTCTATAGATTCACTGTAAATTGCAGTTTTTCTAACTTAGTAAGAATGAGTCCTAAGTGTTGTAAGTGATCTTTCATGTTGTTAGAAAAGATAGCTATGTCGTCAATGTATGCACGACTAAATTCTCTAAATGGTGTTAACACGCGGTTCATTTCTCTCTGGAAGGTGCCAGCTGCGTTTTTCAAACCAAACGGCATGACTTTGAATCTGTACTGAGATCTATGGGTCTTGAATGAAGTAAAATCACGACTTTCCTCTTCCATTGGGATAGCCCAATATCCCTTTAATAGATCGAGTGTGGTAATTATATTAGCTTTTCCAATGGGCAATGAAGTAGTTGAATGGCATCTTCCATCGGAAAGTCATCGGTCTTGGTCACAGCGTTCAAAGAGCGATAATCAACGCATAGTAGCATACCTCCGTCCTTCTTGTTTACACACACGATGGGGTGAGCGATCTCCGCGGAACTTTCATCTATCAAATCGAGCTGAATTAATTCGTCAATTTGGGCGTCCACTTGCGATTTCAAAGCTCTTTCAACAAAGGGTTTTCTTCTCTCTTTTCTATCTTCTAACCTAATCCTATGTCCACCGACATTTCCAATTTTCACTTTTCCTGTAAATAGTTTTCTGTGCTTCTGTAACAACTTAATGAGCATATTCTTATAGTCATCAGCCAAATGTTGCAAGTCTAATTCATGGATTCCATCAAATGATTCTTGTTGATTCACAGTCCTGGGAGAAGTATATATATCACCAAATTCTTCGTCATCTTCGAAGATGATTCCAACTGCATTGACTCTTGTCTGGAATTTTCGGATTTTGTTCACATGAACGTGTTTTCTTCTTCCATCAGGTAATTTTACTAAATAGGAGTGTGGAGGATAATGTTTAATAATTTCACCGGGACCAGTCCAGTGAGCATATAATTTGTTGTTTGAGTCAGGAATAAGTAGATACACTTGATCTCCAGGAATGAAACATTTTGATCCAGTCTTTCTATTAAAGTAATCCGCATAAGATTGCTGTTTTCTTTCGGCAAGTATTTTCACTTGTTCAGCGGTTTGTTCCATCTTCATTTTTATTTCTTGCAAGTAATCCACTGCAGACTGACTTATGTTTAGGGGTGGGGGAATCTCTCCAGACCAAGATGATTGTAGTACTGCCAAAGGTCCTCTTGATTGTCTACTGTACATAAGTTGTAAAGGTGAAACACCAGTGGTACAGTTCGGTACCTCACGTTAAGCGAATAGTAGATATGAGATGTGTCTGTCCCAATTCGTCCGATCTGTTCTAATCACGTGATGCAGCATTTGCTTCATAACTTTATTGTATCGTTCTATTAATACGTTGCTGGCAGGATATCCAGGGCAAGAAAATTTAGGACAAGATCCTAACCTCTTGTGAAATTCTTGTGTGAGTGTCGAGATGAAATTGGTTCCTTGATCGCTAGCTATGACATCTGGTATACCGGTCCTCATGAATATTTCAAGCAAAGCATCACAGGTAGATTTCGCTGTCAAACTCTTCAATGGTACTGCTTCGGGTCAGCGAGAATGTTGGTCCATCAGACACAGGATGTATTTATGCTTTCTTGCAGAGGGAGGCTCAATTGGACCGATGCGATCGATGATCACCACTTGGAATGGTAAGTCAGGTCTTGAAACAGGTGTAATAGGTATTCTATCAGAATATTTTTCGGGTCTTCTCAGTTGACACTCCTTATATGTTTTGCAAAATGTATCCACGTCTTGAGATAGTCCAGGCCAGTAGAATGAATAACGAATTCTCTCTTTCGTTTTTCGTATCCCCATATATGCTCCAAATATAGACTCATGAGTTAGCTTTAAAACTTGTTGTCGTTTATTCTTAGGAAGTACCAATCGAGTCACAGTTTGTCCCAATATCTTATACGTATGGTGAAGATGACCATCAATAAACAAATAATTTCCTTTTTTTATTTCAGCTGTCGAAACGATTTTTTTAATGATAAACAAGCCCTTTGCTCTCCTCTTAGTTTGGCGGTTTGAGTAGTGACGTCAGCAGTGCTTATGTTTTCTTTTGATTCTTGTGGTGTCTGCAAGTCTAAAATGTATTCAAGTGGCGCCTCAGAATCGTCTTTCCCTTCCGTTTCAGTATGTAAGCAGCAAATCATAAACTTCCGTTGTTAAGAAGCAGGGGACATTCAATTTATCCATTACGATTTCGATCGTCACGATTTCGATATATCTATCAGCTAGAAAATCGAGTTCAGGGTGTTTAGCAAGGTTAAAGTCGTTTCGGGATTCTTCAAAAGATTTCCGCTTTGCTCCAAAGTATATACAACATTCTTGTGCAAATTCTTGCGGCTTTAACCATTTTTCTCCTTGACGTATCGCAATGTGAGAAGTGTCAGTATCAAGTGTTTGAAGTAGTTTGTCCGAAACAATTAATTCCTTCAGCGAATCATAATCTTCAACTTTACGTCTCCAGAGTTTCATTTGGCTATTCCGAAATTTTCCAAGCAAGCTTGAGGTGTTGGCTCGTATTCTTTCAAAATTAAGGATTTTACTTTTTCGTAATTTTTTAAATCTTTTTCTTTGATGTAAACTAGAACATTCGATGCTTTATCTCCCAGAAGTTTCAACAATATTTCTGCTTGGATTTCTTCAGAAACTTTCTTATGCTTAAAGGCTCGTTCGAGGGAGTCGAAAAATAAATTCCATACTTCTGTTTTTCTTGGAACTGGAACAGTTAGTGTCTCTACTCCTTTTATTAGTTTATCGAGAGAGATCTGGCCTTCTCCGCTGTTTTGCACATTAGGTGATGGACTTCTACTTCCTAGGTTCTGAGTTGCACTAATTCAAGTTCATGTTCTCGTTGTAACCGAAGTTCTTCTTCTTTCCTTAGATATTCTGCATCTTTTCTTCGGTCTTCTGCTTCTTTCTTTCTTTCGATCTTCTTCCTCTTTCCTTCGATTTTCTTCCTCATTCCTTCGATTTTCTTTCTCTTTTCTTCGATCTGCTTCCTCTTTTCTTCGATCCTCTTCCTCTTTTCTTCGATCCTCTTCATTCTTTCGATCCTCTTCTTTCTTCCGATTTTCTACAGTTCAGGTGAAAATACCTTTGACAAATTCCGCATCTGCTAAGTATTCTTTGCTATTTAGCAGCTTATTTTTCAAGTCCTCCAGCTTCAAGTTGCCAACAACTGGTTCACCTATTTCCATCAAAACCGTAACAATATCCTCTTTCTTCACGGATTTAAACACCTTTAGTCCATATTTCGTTTTGAGTTCTTTCGATTAAGTCCAATCTCATGGTTGCTCTGGTTCTACAAAATGGAGCGTGTTGTGATGTTCTTCCCTACCAATAACCAAGCACGAGATTGTAAAAATAACAATTTATTTAAACGATTAAAAGACAGACGCGAACGAGCATCATTTCATCCGGTGCAGTACATTGCACCTCAAAAATAAAACAATCTCTTTCAACCGAGACAAGTATCATACTGCAAATTTTCTCTATGGCAACCCTTCCACGCAGGGATGATAGTGGCCAAGAACTATCCTAAATTGATCGCCAACAGCGGCCAGATATCACATATATTTTTCAAAAAATTTCACAAATGTAAGAAGTTTAAACTGAATTTTTTTCTTTACAAAAGAAAGTTATTTTTACAACGGAAAAGGAAAAGTTCAAACACATTTGTGAACGTTTTAAAAAATATATCTTTTTAAAACGTCCACAAAAAGTAATAACTTAAACTGAAATCTTTTTTTATAAATGAAAGTAATTAGTTTTAACGGAATGCAAAAATAATACAACCTGATACGTCAGAACTGTACCATGAAAAAAATTATAGTGAAAGAAAATTCCACAATTGGCGAAAAACCATGAAATGAACCAATGAAATCAAAGAAAAAAATGTAAAGGGACCAATGCAATCAAAGGATATTTCAAAATTAAATAACCAATGTAATCTAAGAAAAAATTTCAGACGAACTAATAAAATCAAACGACTTTAACGGATTTTGAAAGAACTTTCTGGAATAATCAAAAAGAAATTTTAAATTTTCCGTTTGCCGAGATTGCCATGAAAACCGCAGTAACAGTAAATACTGATGGGTTGCCTCAACCTACCATAATTCGTTACTAGAAGTGCGCCAAAAAAAATCGCCAAGGCCGTTGCCACCGCTATAAATGTAGACTGCAGCTGTACCCACTGGTGCAACACAACGGGCTATTGGTATTCCGGTATCCACCCTTAAGGAAAAGATAAAATGACAACACCCTTCCAACTGGACTACCCTGACCCTGCAATCCCTAGCGGAAAAGCATGTTTTGTATTGTTTTAAAAAAAGATTGCCAGGATGTATAAAATTCGATCTTAGAAGCCTTTTGCAAATAGACTCATAGATATCTAGCACCTTTTCTTAGTTTTAGAATATGTTAATTTTTTCTCTACCGATATATATTAGATATCAGTTACAAGCGACTTCTTTGTTAGCCTTTTCTCATTTTTTACTTCACTGTTAACATAAATATGTCCACCGTTTAAATCTTAATACAAAAACTGTGCGATTCTGCTTGTTTTCGTGGCTATCAAAGTTTTGATTGGTTGTGTGACGTCAGGAGTAGGCGGTGTTTCCAATTGTTTTGATTGGTTGAGTGATGTCACAAGCGAAACGATATACGAAACATCAAAAATAATTCTATCGAAATTGCCATGGAAATAACATTGAGTATAAAACTATTGCCGTAGGCAGCTCATTGTTTTACCAGTATTGATCGAAAATTAACTTTTCAAATTATATTGTTTTACAAGTATTGATCAAAAAACAACATTATGCGAAAGCAAAGCAAGTTGACAGATATTAGTGGGAAAAGGTTTATACATAGCCAGTGATAACAAAAAAAGTTGACAGATAGTGGTGATAAAAGGTTTATATACAGCAAATGAGAGAGACGGAGAGATAACGTGCCATCAGGTTTTAAAAAATATATAAATCAAGTTTGATCAAAATAAATAAATTTTGCTATAAATAAGTCGTAGGTGTGACGGGATCTTTGTAGACTAATAAAAGAACATCTTAATATTAAAATATAATTTCCTGTGAACAGTTGCTATTTCTACTATTCAATAATGGTAATAAATTAACACAAAGTTTAATTTTTCATGGTGTTTTTTTATCAAAAAAGTACAAATTCTGACATTTCAAAGTAACGTTTTTTATTACATTGCCTCCACATGAAAAATTCATCTCGATTTCTTCGTCTGTTACAGGGTGCAGATATCATTGTATTTCCTGAATATGGAATTTTCCCACCCGGAGACAGAGAGCAATTGAAAAAGTTTTTAGAGCAGGCTCCAGATCCCAGAATAGTTCATACAATTCCATGCATTGAAAAAACATATTCTCAGAAGCCCATCCTTCAAAGTTTGAGTTATATGGCAAGAAACAATTCTATGTTTGTTGTCGAGAACACAGGCGACATTCAGAAGTGTGAAGGTGATCCTGACTGTCCATCCGATGGAGTGTTTCATTTCAACACCAATGTCGTCTTCGACAGAAGTGGAACGCTTCTGGTGAGATACCACAAGGAACATTTATTCTTCGAGATGGGCATGGACTTGCCAAGAGAGGTACAAAATACCACTTTTGCAACAGGCTTCGGCACTTTCGCCACTTATATTTGCTTCGATATTATTTTCGAAAGGATGAGTAGCGTTGCGCAGTGGCCTACAGTCGATGGAATCACATTTCCCACTATGTGGTTGGACACTTTGCCACAAATGGCATCTGTACAGCTCTGGCAGTCTTGGTCTTTGGGAAACAATGTCACCCTCTTAGCCGCGAATATACAAATACCCGGAGACTCTGCGATCGGAAGTGGTGTATTCCATGGTCAGGATGGTGCGTTAGGGTACACTTTCAATCCAGATGGTATTTCTAAACTTGTTGTAGCAAGGGTTCCAAAATCAAGTATTACCGCTATTACTCAAACAGAATCCTGGGAGTTGAAAGATGATGGAAAAGATGTTCCCATGGATTGTTCCACGAAAATTGTAAACACCCCTACTGACATCTATACAAAATATCGATGCCTTGAAGAGAATACTGCTAACTACACACTTGTAAAATTAAAGGATCCCAGCGGTCACTTGGAAGCTTGCCGCAATGGAATGTGTTGCACACTTGATTATTCCACCAACACCCTTGGAGAGGATTTTTACTTGGGAGCTTACAACGGTACCTATAATGGTTTAAACAGGTATTTCTGGTGTGAAGAAAACTGGGTTTTGGTACGTTGTGAAGCATTCGGTGACAATCCTTGTGCCATTTTCCCGATGAGGTCAGAGACAGTATTCCACTACGCCCATTTGAGTGGTAACTTCACTACTGGTTTCGTTTACCCCTCTGTAGTGGGCAGTGGAATGAGACTTGCTCCTTTGTCTGAGTGGACACATGATTTACACCATGGCTCCTCTTATGAAGCACTTGTACATTACAATAACAAACATGGGCGGAATCTTATCACAATTGGTCTTAAAGGCCGATGCTATGAGAGAGATCCCCCGTATAAGCGTTAAATGTAGATTTTTGTCTGAAGCAAATTGGAAGCTAAAATTGGTCTCGTGATCTTGGTTTCTCACATGTGTGTGAGTAATAATACCCTTAGTTAGCTGAAAAAAAATTACTCTTAATTTTCACATGTTTATGTCGCTATATAAATCATCGATCTTGGAATTCTGACGTGAACAAACTACATGTTTAACACTACTTACATATCACATGGATAATTTTAATTTCAAAAACCTAACAATGAGTGCATATAACCAACTATGCCGAATTTGACTGAATTTTTCGTATAATAGACGAAAGCATATTAGTTCATTAATATTTATTCTCTATAAAAAAGTATCTGACCTGTTTGCATATAATATTTCTGGATCAAAATTTACCTTTTTTATGCAGTAATGTGAATTTAGTGCACATATAAGTAAATAATTATGTTATTATGAAAATTTTTAGAACTATGATTTGAGCTAAATATCTTTTAACAATGTACAAGTGCAGAGTACTTATTTTATTTAAGAATGCGTGTTCTGTACAGATTGTGTTAGTGCTTTTTATTTATATTAAAATCAAATTCCATGTTTTAAATTAAAAAACACGGTTTTTTATTCTTAATAAAATATTTAGATCTTCCTACTAATTTAGAAAACAAGTATGAGTTTTTTTACGGATCAAACTTTACAATGTTAGGATAAATAAAAAAGTAATTAAATTATATCTTAATAATTTAAAAAGCTATTACAAATTCTCAGAAAAGTCGATTTTGAAGGCTCTTAAAGATATGAAAACATAAATAACTTGTTTTTAATTCAAAAGTTTTACTTAGCACATAAGTTTACACCCTAAAATTTTGTCCAATCTCTCTACGATTTGCCTTTTGTAATTCTTATTGGGGAGAGTAATTCTTATTATAATCATTTAATAACACATACTGATTTTTTTTTTTATGCAACAGAAAGTTTACTTCTGTTATAAATATAATTATCACAATTGCAACTTTCACTACCATTGGATAGTAATGCTATCTCTAACATACGAGTATTATGGGATTCGTTAAATATTTTTGCAAACTTTTCCACTTTGGGTAGATAGGTATTTTAATAAATCTCGTGCTGGCACATTTCCACTTCGGGATATTTAGATATATTTTAATATACATGGATAAATTTATAATGTTTTGCAAGCCATTTTTTTCTGTCTTGTAAAATTACACTACATTTTATCTTGAAGACGTTATGGAGTAATAGAAAATGTACACTGAATATTCTCATCTTAAACTTGTCGAAAATACACACAGCTCAAAGTGAAGCGTAGTTTTTTATTCAGTAGTTTTATTAAAAGTCATTAACAACTTTTTCATGCTCTGATATAGTTTTACTTTCTAATGCTATGTAACACTTGAAATTCCAGATCGTCGCCACTAGCCCACTGTATTGCTTAAGTGCGACGTTGATTAAAATACCTACCATAGACTTAAACATATTACCAAAATGTAATAAGTAAAGCAGTTAAATAATAGTTTATTGAAGATATCGTAAAGACAAGACAGCAATCAAAAAAAAGAACAGCATAATAAAAAGACTTGACTAACTGTAGTGAAAGTTGTAGTTCTTTGTTACAGTTACCGAGGTATATTTAACAGGTATTGATTTATAATTTAACACTTCCCCTAAATCCATACCTACCATACACCTAAGGAAATAAAACAAACAAAATACCATACATAAAACGAGGGGGGAAATTAAGTTCCAGTGTCAACTTGACACATTCCAATTAATTCACGAAGTTTCTGGAAACGAAACTTGGGTAAAGGTTTCGTGAAAATGTCTGCAGCCTGACATTCACTGCTACAGTACCGAATGTCCAAAAGTCCATCCTGGAACTTTTCTCGTACAAATTTGTATCGAACATCAATATGTTTTGTTCGATTGTGGAATTCAGGATTTTTAATGTCTTATAGCACTTTCATTGTCCACCTGAAGTACAGGAACACTGATGGAAGAAATATCCAGGAACAGTCTGTGTAACCAAATAGCTTATTTCGATGCCTGATTGGCAGCAACAAACTCAGCTTCTGTTGTAGACAACGCCACACATTTCTGTCGTCTGCTGGCCAGGTAATCGCTCCTCCACTAAACTTGAAAACCATTCCTGAGGTGGATTTTCTGGTAGTGGGATCGCCAGCGTAATCAGAATCACTGAAGGCTTCTAATAGTGATGAGCTTTTGATATTTGACTGATACAAAATACCCCATCTAGTGGTTCCTCGCAAATACTTTAAGACTCTCTTGATTAAACACCAATGTCTTTTTAATGGCTTGTCCAAGACTTGAGATAACACACTAATTGCATAAGCAATATCTGGTCTTGTGACAGTAGCCAGGTACATGAGGCTACCAACGGCTTGTCTGTAGGGTGTTCCACTGTCAAGTTTTTCAGATGATTCTACTGATAACATATCCTTATCAATAGGAACACAGACAGGATTGGCAGTAGACATGTTGAAACAGTCCAATACTTTCTTACAATAATTTTCTTGATGAATGAAAATGGACCCATCCTCTAAATATTGGATCTGCATGCCTAGAAAATAATTTGCAGATTCAACCTTGATTCTAAACTCTTCTGCGAGTTTTCCAAAAAACATGTCAAGCGATTTTTGATCTCTGGCAGCAACAATTCCATCATCAACATACTGAACTAAGAACAAATTTTTATCCTTGTTAACAAACAAACAAGTATCACTATCCATCTGTTCAAGTTTACAGTTCTGAAGAAAGCTCTTGAACCTTTGGTTCCAACATCTGGGAGCTTGCTTCAATCCATACAGGCTTTTTAATAATTTGCAGACCCTTCCAGAACCATCTTCATATCCTTGAGGTTGCTTCATATAGATGTCTTCACTGAGTTCTCCATATAGGAATGCACTCCTCACATCAAACTGTGCTAACTTTAAATTATTTATTGCAGCAACACTTAAAACAGTTCTGATGGTATCCCAACGAACAACTGGACTGAAGGTTTCTTGATAATCAATTCCGTGCTTCTGTGAAAAACCTTTCACCACGAGTCTGGCTTTTAAACGCTCTACTTCACCATCAGCATTTCGCTTTATCTTGTAAACCCAGCGATTATCGATGGCTTTTCTACCATCCGGTAGGTCCACTAACTTCCAAGTGTTATTTTCATTCAGTGAACTCAATTCCTCTTGCATTGCACTTTTCCACCCACTTGTGTTAGCTGAATGAATGGCTTCTTGAAAAGTTGCTGGCTCATCATTTTCAGCAAGCATAGCAAAATCATCAAATCTTGATGGTTTCTGCATTCGAGCTCTGTCTCGTAGATTCATTTGGTTTTCATCATCTTCAATGAAATCTACATTCTGAATTTCAGCAGCTTCCCCATTTCTGGTACTATCTGTTTCACACAAGTTTTCTGTAGAATGCATAGGAATCTGATTCACTAACATTTTCTGTGAAGTAACCTCACTTTTAAAAACAATGTCCCGTGATAAAATAATTTCATTTTTATCTGGAATCCACACTCTGTATCCTTTATTTCCACAGTATCCCACAAGATGTCCCTTCAAAGCTTTTTTGTCTAATTTTTTTCCTTTCTGTTTAGGGATATGCACAAAGCACTCTGTACCAAAGATTTTCAAATGATCAATTGCTGGGGCTTTACCAAACCACAGTTCATATGGTGATTTACCCTCTTCTGGAGAAGGACCTGTGCGATTAATCACATATGCAGCTGAATTAACAGCCTCACCCCACAGTCTTTCTGGTAAATCCCTAGCATGCAGCATGGATCTTGCAGCTTCAACTAAAATTCTATTCTCCCTTTCAATTACTCCGTTTTGTTCAGAAGTATAAGGCATGGATGTTCGATGATTGAGCCCAGCTTTCTGTACAATATCATGCACTTCAGAGATGTTGAACTCTCCACCTCCATCAGTAAATAATTCTTTTAATGTATAACCAGCAGTCTTAACTTCTCTCAAAAACCTAGACAACATGATTTTAACCTCAGACTTTTCTTTTATCGTATAAACAGTCCTGTATTTTGAATAATCATCTTTAAATGCCACAAAGTATCTATTTCCACCTAGTGACTTTTCAGGCATTGGTCCACACACATCAGCATGAACAAGCTGACCAGGTTTTGTAGGACGTTCTTGGCGTGAGCCAAAGCTAAGCCTATGCATTTTGCCATACATACAGGCATCACAAAATTCACTGTCGAGCTTTACATCAATACCTTTAAGTTTTAGAAACTTTTGAACATGGCGCTTATTTTGGTGTCCCATTCGCTCATGCCATAACTGAAGTCTATCATTGTCGACAGCCACACAAGCAGATTCTGGAACTAAAACCCGTAAAAGAAGTCTGTAAACACTACTGTGTCTTATACCAACAGCTACAGTTTCACCACTTTTGTTTTTGAACTGTCGTACTTTGTTATTAGCATATTCACAAAGTCCATTGTCTAATGCAGAACCAGATGAGAAGAGATTTTGATCACAGTCGGGAACATACCAAACTTTAGTGAGTCGACCAGGTTTCCATTCACCATTAACAAGCATTTCAATTTGTATCTCACCAATACCTTTGACAAACATAGATCTTCCATCGCCTAATCGTAATGGCTTTGGGATATCAAATTGTTCATAACAGCAAAACCAATTTAACTTGGCTGATATGTGATGTGATGCACCTGAGTCTATAAGCCAGTAATCTTGACTTTTCAGCTCATTAATTGTCATAAAGGCTTGACCAGACTTTGATTCGTCTTTATCAGACTTTGATTCGTCTTTACCAGCATTATTGCCACCTTTTAGTGAATAGCAATTCTTTTTCAAATGTCCAGGACGGCCACAGGCATAACACTTCATTTTCTTCTTCCAATCTTTTTGACCAGTCGCTACTTTTTCAGGGAACTTTCTACCATAACTGCTATTTGGCTTCACTACAAAAGCCACATTTTTGCTTTCAACAGGAGGTTTCACTTCTTCCAAACGTTGCTCATGTAGGCGTAACCTTTCAGTGAGACTTGAAAGAGTTCTTTCACTGTTTGGAACAGGTTCCCAGGCATTTTTGAACTCACGGTATTCATTGGGTAATGTATTTAAAACTCTGTTCAGCAACATAGATTTTGGTAGCTGCACATTTTCATTCTTGAGTTCTTCCTGCAGTTCCTGCCAAATTCTTTGCAATTTAGACACATGGGTAGCAATATTGTCCAAGGGATCTTTCGTGTAGTTGAAAAGTTGGGAGTACAGCAAATCCAACCTTCGCTCGTTTTTCTGCTCGTACACAGAATGAAGAGAATCCCACATTTTTTTACCAGTTTTACATCTTAAAATGTGCTGCTTAGGCTCAGGCCTAACACTCGAACCAATTACAAATCGAGCAACGGCGTCTGCTTCTTGATAAGCTTTCAAGCTTGCAGCATGGGCTTTTGTTTCATCTTATGTAGAAAATACTGTGGTCGATTCAGGCCTAGTCATTTCACCCAGTACTATGGGCATGGCTTTCTGAACAGTGAGCTGCAGTTCAATATCAAATTTCCAGCTCACCCAGTTCCTTTCACCTTCTAATTTCTCAATGAAATTAAATTTCTCCATGTTAGAGTTCATCGACAGACAACTGTACAGAGCGCACTTACCTTTGACGATCAGGAACTTAAGCCTATCGACTTGCCGGTCACGATATTTACCTCTTTCAAAGACTATTATTCAACGATGCGCAAATCAGCATATCTGGGCCCATAACCACTTATATTACCAAAATGTAATAAGTAAAGCAGTTAAATAATAGTTTATTGAAGATATCGTAAGGACAAGACAGCAATAAAAAAAAAGAACAGCATAATAAAAAGACTTGACTAACTGTAGTGAAAGTTGTAGTTCTTTGTTACAGTTACCGAGGTATATTTAACAGGTATTGATTTATAATTTAACACATAGCACTTGAAGACTCTTTTAATTATTTATATTGTAGCGTTTTCGCTTTCTATGCTTTGAAAAATATTACAAGAACTTTACGAAAAATTTTACAGTAATCCACACTTGCAATATTGTATGTATGTGAAAATCGTTTTTATTTGTAACAACTGATTCCATTAAATTTTTAGTACATTTTAAGTGAAATTTCTTTTTTTTTATATTAAAAAGAGCTAAAACTACAGTATTATGAACACATTAATTGTTGCCACTAGGCTTTGGTACAATTGTTGGAGATCAGAATAGTTACATGCTAAGAAATTTGTATGAAAAGTAAGTAAAAAAGATATTGCGTTTTAAATTATATTTGGTTTGAGCATTTGAATTGCCTGAGAACATTAAATTACAAAACTGTATTGTATTAAGAGTAATTTATTCAGTGATGCAAAAAACATTGTTTAGTAGAAAATGGTGATGGTTTTCTACGTAAAGATCTGTTAAATAACTTTCCATCCAATAGATATTCTTATAAAGCTATTTGAAATGTAAATCTATTATTTTTAAAAGGCATGGAAAGAGAAAACAACCGCATCAAAAAAGTTTTGTATTTAGCATTAAACGACTGTTGGTGACATTTCGACTCGGAAGCGCGCCCTTTAAATCTTGAAACTTAATACTTTTTCCCTTTCGCATTTTTTGTCGAAATTTGACAATTTCATGTGATTTTTAATTGTTTTACTTGATGAGGACACAGGTGAATGTTTTGTGTGTAGCTCAATTTAGAAACATTCTACAGCTATATTTGCAAAGAACTATTTTTGGTGTCTTGAAGACACCAAGCATATTTGCTAGATAGTTATTGTTCAGAAAAAAATGGCCAAGCAGATTTCCAGCCACTTTCATTTTATAATGATAGTTTATTTGTTTATTTGACCGTATATATATTTCCAATTTTTGGGGTCTGTCTCTATCGCAGGTCTACGTTTAAGTTTGTACATAGTTAGCAATTGTTATTCGCAGGTGACTTTTTCCCCTTATCACACACAAAGACAATGACAGAAAATTTTCTGCCGAATTTGCAATTCTGTTGCAAGTACTATCCGAAAATGAATCTGATGGTGAAGATCTTTCCTGTTCCAAATTAAATTCGGATATGTATCCGGATTACGAGAAAATTTATCTAAAGAAAATTGCACAGATGCAATACATAGAATAACAACGACATTACATAGAATAACTACGACAATACATAGGATAATTTTGATTTTATCACTCGTGTTGGCACAGAATGAGAAATATATGATATGTGAATGATTGCTTTGGAGCTGGAAATATTTTATGTAAAAACAAGGTTTTCTAATTTTGCCTACGATTTTGTGATGAATTCTTCCTGAATTCAAGATTTAATGGGTAAAAGCATCAAAATTATTATGCAGAATCCTAATGGATGGAAACATCTGGTACGCAGAAAATGTGAGAATAAAAATTAATTTATCCGTAACCAATGCGCGCACAAAACATATTGTTCAGTAAGTAAATAAATAATGGACAATATGCATGATTTTCAAATTCATTTTAAAATGAAAGAGCACGAAAAACTACGTAGAAAAATGCCACTTAAACTGCAATCTGACGACATTAATTATATTTAAAACGCTTTTCAAATTGCTCTGACGTCACTTTTAACGAAAACTGCAGTCGCTGACGATTCTTGCCTGTGACGTCATCGTACATGATTTTCCCATCGAGCGTTCCTTGAGCTGTGTTATCTCTATGGGTATCTTTTTAGTAGTCTTATATTTACAGATTTTTGATTAATTCAGCAATGGAAGGTTCGAAAATAGTTAAAAAGAAGAATTACAAATATTGTATTGTTCCGTTTGTGTCATAATTCAGCGACTAAAACACCAAAAAAGTATTTTTTGTTGTACCAAAATATGAACAAGTTTGTAGAAGATGGTGCGGCGTTATGAAAAGAGATTAAAAGAAAAACAAAAAGCTGTGTTCTACTTCTTGCTTGCATTGCTGTGAAGATCATTTTTCGGTAAGCTTAAAATACCAAAAATTATTTATATTTTTAATTGTTTTTAAATAAGAATTGTGTGATTTAATCTTGTGGATGACTAATAGTGTTTTAGCTAAAACGAAAAATTTCTTTCTGTATCAAGTCACTCATAATGCAGAATTTCTTGTTTCATGAAAAAGAATTTATTAAATAAATATAGGAATACTATATATTTATAAATCAAAACTGGTTAAAAAATATAGAGAGGTAAAATCAATAAACATTGAATTATTATACTCATGATAGTTAATTTGCAGTTATTCATGCACTTGGTAAAACTGTGTTATATTTCTTCTTTAAACTGAATGATAAGTATTATGGAATAAGTGTCATTCGAATTCAGATTTATAATTAAAAAATATTTCTTCTAAATTTGAAATTTAAACTTTAATCTTTTTTAACATTACATAAATGTATACAAATATAATTATTTTAAAATTGAAAAGTAAGAATAAACGTAAAATTAATCTATTAAAAAAAGCATTGTAAAAATATTTCTATTAAAAATAAGAAATTAAAGTTAAAAACTGGTGTTACCAAATTTTGATAAATAGTGCTACAAATGAAAGTTTTTAATTTATATATTACTTTATTTATTTTATAGTTGGAGAATGACATGGAAAACTACTGGGAGTATCGTCTCTCTTGCAGTACGAAGCAACATAGCTTTCATCCCATTTGTTTAGCATTGAAACTAATATTTTTAAACAATTACGAATTTTGTTTTAAATTTGCATATTTTTATAAAACTGCAAGGCTTTAAATTATTGCAATTTCAATCAAATTATCACACTACCTTCTTCATGGTTTAAAATGTTGGACTACCAAATGTTGTGTTCAATATTTAATGCAGTTGCAATTCTCGCAACAAGTTTCTCTACACATGTTATTTTTGGATCATCCTTTAGCACATTACATTTTACCGCTTAAATATACTTTAAAAATTATTATTCACTAACTAACAAAAATAATTTTGCTAAAAAATTAACGTAGAAAATTAATTTTAAGTTAGCTTTCAAAATTTACTATTTTGATACCACTACAATTTTAATCTACTTTGAAATTATTTTTCTAACATAAAGCTCTTATTTGATATACTATTCTAATTATCTATATGAAAAATCTATTTCAGAATTAATTGTGTTACTTATTAAGGAAAAGAGAACAACTATATATTAATATTCTATTTTCTTATATACAACTTTTTGATAATAGCACTACTCTTTAAAAGCAATATAAAAATACAATTTTTTTTTTTTAATAAATATGTTGTACAAAATATTATTTTATTCTTCGCTTTTACGCCTTTCATTTCTACTCCCATAAAATTTGGATGGTTTCCCAGAAAAGAAAACATTGATATACCATCCAATTTAGGTAGATTATCCGACTGGCCTTTTACAAAGCCTTGTTCTACAGTCGTCATTTTTAAAGAAGAAATCTGTATAATAATAATAATGTAAATACTACAATTCAACACAAGTATTTAAAAAATGAAATTAGCGTAAAATCAATGAAAGCAACCTGAAATAACATGCCGCCGGCGAATGAAGCGAGAGATTTCATGTACTATGACGTCACACTAAGCTCCACCCCGTTTTCAGTCACGTGACTTCGACGCGTTTTTTTATCGCTTATTACGATTAAATTAAACTTTTTTGTGATTTTTAAAGTTGATTTTCGGATTGTTCATGATCGAAATTTTGTAAAAAAAAGTACCATTTTAGGACGTTTTGTGACATAGTGCATATTCCCTTTTGCCCATTAATCTATCAATTGTAAATAAGGCATATCTACTATTATAAAAGAAAGTGTTTGTTTTCTGCACCCAAAGTGCTGACGAATCTAAGGAACTTACAGTAATAGCATTCGGCACGCAGATGACCCGAGTGTTTTTCAATTTTTGTGTCGATTGATTTACTTTAATTTTTGGTAATATAAATAATCATAAGCTTATGAAAATATTGAATAAGCTTAAAGTTAGCTAAAATGGAAAAAATAAGGTATCAAGGATATTATTACTATTTTACGCAACTAAACGTCTAGATACTCTCTGGTAGACAAATAACTGATATAGTTTAACCAAAAGTTTATATCGGTGTAGTCCCAGGTTGTTATAACGTCAGTTCAGTTTCTATTGAATTGATAAGAGTTAGTTTGTGACAATCAAAGCAGAGACCTAAAGCTGAGTTATGAATTTTAATCGACTTTCCTTAGAATGGGTATTAGCTTTGCAGAACTCAAAACGCGTTATACTGTGGGTAATTTTACAACTGAGGTAAGAAAGATAAGACAGTCGGAGATAAATTTTAAATAGTTTAACCTATTGGAATAAAAAACCACTAGAGTTGATGCGAGATTTTCAAAATTATTTGGAGTTGAGAACCATACAGTAGTTTGTTAAAAATAAGTAAACGAGGAGTAAAATCTTAGGGAATATTTCTTTGTAAAAACTGTCCCCTCAGTCTTGTCTAGCGAAAGAGTGAGGCCCCAGTCGAGAGCCAAATCTAGTATTTGAAACTTCGAACTTTCTGAAAAAGGCTCGAAGACCAAATGGTAATGTCATCAGCGAAAATTAAAGAACGCGTTCACACATGAAGCTTTTGTAGTATGTCATGTATTGCGATGTTAAAAAGTAAAAACTGAGGACAAATAGCCGTGAAGTATGTCCTGAAAATATTCTTATACTGTAAAAAAGATTATCATTGCAGCGCAAACAATTTTAAAAATACCTTTAAAGTACTGGTTACAGTTAATCTCACCGTGGCTAAAAATTACGTGATGTTGTCTTCTGATCTTTCCCATCTGGTTTGATCCCGGATCGTCGCATCTAGCACGTTATGTTTCTGTTGTACGACGTTAGTTAAAATACTTACCTCAACATCCAATCCTATCCAAGTTTTTCACATGCTCATCAGCGGAGCTTTTCTATCAATGTTTGAACAGGAATAATCGGAGACCACCTACTCGGGCCTTATCTTATGCCAGAACGCCTTGACGGGAAAAAATACCTCACGTTTCTGCAACAGATGCTGCCAGAAATGTTGAACGACGTTCCCACACACATCCAGAATGTAATGTGGTTCCAGCAAGATGGAGCACCAGCCCATTATGCACAAGAGGTGCGAAACTATCTGGATTTAACTTTTCCGAACCGATAGATTGGGCGAGGTGGTCCTGTAGCTTGGCCACCACGCTCGCCAGATTTTTCATGTAATGATTTCTTTTTGTGAGGACATTAGAAGGCTCTTGTGTATGAGACCCCCGTTGAATCTGCAGAACATCTCGTCGCCAGACTTTCGGTCGCTGCAGGGAAAGTACGCGATATGCCTTGCGTTTTTCAGAAAGTTCGTCAATCCTTCGGCGTTGTACCTCATGCATATAGCCACTGCCTGTCACTGTTTTGACCACTTATTGTAATCACATGTCATTAAACTTGCATTTGTCACTTATTCTCTCTTTGTGTGTTTATGTCTCGTATAACAACATATTCGGCGCCCTCTAGCACCTTTACGTTTTAATTCCGACCATGCATTCTTTGATGAAAGTTGTTTGTTTGGATGTGTGGTATCACCTCTTAAAGTTTTGCCCATCTTTTAAGAATCATTCTGTATGTGCTTTGTTGTGTGAAGTCTAATAAAAATTGTTTTTGGTCACATGATTAGAAGGACATAAAAAGGCTCATGTGGTTTCCTCATTGTAGACGCCGACTGCGTGCGATCAACATGAATCGTTTCACAAACGCCGAGTTGACGGACATCCACTTCACCTACGGCCTAGCCGACGGAAATGGACGCGTTGCTGTTTGATTGTATTGGGGAAAATATCCAACGAGGCGTCAACCAAATCATGAAGTGTTCGCTTGGGTACATCAGAACCTTGCGGAACGTGTATCCTTCACAGCCACGATGCAAGATACTGGGCGGCCGCGAACAGCACGAACACCCATATTCCAAGAGGGTCTGTTGCATGCTGTGGACCAAAATCCCGGTAACAATGTACGGGCGATTGAAGCTTCCACCGGAACGTCTCGATCAAATGTCCATCGCATACTACAAGGCGAAATCTTACATCCCTATAATCATCAGGGTTCAGTTATTGCAGCTGGATGATCCCCCACGACGTGTCACGTTTGCATAGTGGTTTCTACACCAAAGTACTGCCGACACGCAATTTTCCAGTTCCGTTATATTCAGTAATTAAGTAATCTTTTCACGTGAAGGGGTGTTCAATACGCAAAACGCGCACATGTGGGCCTTAGACAACCCACACGGAACCCGACCACGAGCAGCACAAAAACGCTTCACTGTTAATGTGTGGGCGGGTATCATGGAGGACAGTTTAGTCGGGCCATCCATCTTACCACCTCGACTAGACGCTAGCAAGTATCTCGCCTTTCTTCAAGAGGTACTTCCGGAAATGCTTAACAATGTCTCCGCACATGTTTGGAATGTGGTTTCAACATGATGTGGCGCCATCTCATTACACAAGGTGTGTACGTGACAATTTGAACCGGACATTTGGAAAAAATTGGGCGTGGCGGTCCCGTCGCTTAGCCTCCCAGATCACCTGATTTATCTCCTCTTGATTGTTTTCTCTGGGGTGCATTGTGGACTACACGCCCGTAAATTCTGAAATGGACCTGGTGGCATGAATCTCCATCGCTGTTGCTACGATCAGCGAAACGCCAAGTATCTTCGAAAATGTTCACTTTGTCTTCACCAATCCATGTCGCGTAGGTGTCGTGCGTGCATCCATGCCAATGGGCGCAATTTCGAACACCTCGTGATGCTTGTAAGTCATACATCGTACTCCTTTCTTGTGTAATAAAGTGTTTTACACTGCATTCTGTATTGTGGCCTTATTGTGTCTTTGTGTCTCTTTATCACGTGAGGGTGACGTTTCCGCCCATGCTTTCCTTTTAATTATCGTTCCTAACGATGTTCTCTACCTTCCCTCCAAGTTTGTACACGAAGTTCCGGAACACCCAGTATGTCAAGAAGCTGTTATCAACATTCCATTATTTATGTTAATTTATATTTTTGGATGGTATGTAATATCCGATACGTTACAACTTATGGGCTATTTATCGCTAAATGTGGTAACCTTTAAATTTTCGAGCTTTTTATTCAGTTTTAGGGTAATCCTATACAGAAAAAATTCTGCAATGCTTCGTTCGTTGGATTTACGTTGATTCTGGTATTTGTTCGTTGATTCTTTCAAGTAAGTTGCATTTTTATTTTGCTTTAATAGGGTTGACCCCTCTTGAATTTTGTGTTTGCAAGTAGCGTTTTAAAAAGTAAATTAAACTATCAGATTTATAAATAGGAATAATTTTTTAAAAAAGAAAAAAATGCCTTTTTAATACAATGGAATAAATTTTCATTGCAAATCTTCCAATTCTTCTGTGTGGTATTTACTCTAAACATGTCCGTTATTTTGCGTTGTTCCATCAATTAGATACAGGTTAAACTCCTTGATTTTTAAAAATTGTCGGAAAGATGTAAAAAAGTGAGAAATAAACGCCGGCTTGATAAACGTCCGGTTTTGGGACTTCGTACTGTATAACTAATCGTATTAATTCTTATAATTTTACAAAAATGTTTGATGAGAGCATACATTTCTAAACTCTAAAGATATATTTCAATAATTTATATAAAAAACACACTAGATGGCATCTGTCTAGGAAAGTATCAAAATATACAACGCGGCGGAACCAAAATGCCGGTGACAGTAGACCATGCCCGGGTGGGCACCCGGTACAGTGGTTTATACCATAGTCTATGGTTTATACGCATGGAACCCAACGGTGATTGTGTCGCCGGCAAGCGGGGGTCGTGCGTTATACCCTCTATGACTTATCTATACAAATATTCCTCCCTGTAAAGTGGCTTAAACGCATTGAAACCTCGTGCATTATACGCTTTGACTCATGTACAAAAATATTCCTTATGGTACAGTGGTTACAAAAACGCAACTGTGATTGTGTCGCCGGCAAGCGGGGGTCGTGCGTTATACCCTCTATGACTTATCTATACAAATATTCCTCCCTGTAAAGTGGCTTAAACGCATTGAAACCTCGTGCATTATATGCTTTGACTCATGTGCAAAAATATTCCTTATGGTACAGTGGTTACAAAAACGCAACGGTGATTGTGTCGCCGGCAAGCGGGGGTCGTGCGTTATACCCTCTATGACTTATCTATACAAATATTCCTCCCTGTAAAGTGGCTTAAACGCATTGAAACCTCGTGCATTATACGCTTTGTCTCATGTACAAAAATATTCCTTATGGTACAGTGGTTACAAAAACGCAACTGTGATTGTGTCGCCGGCAAGCGGGGGTCGTGCGTTATACCCTCTATGACTTATCTATACAAATATTCCTCCCTGTAAAGTGGCTTAAACGCATTGAAACCTCGTGCATTATATGCTTTGACTCATGTGCAAAAATATTCCTTATGGTACAGTGGTTACAAAAACGCAACGGTGATTGTGTCGCCGGCAAGCGGGGGTCGTGCGTTATACCCTCTATGACTTATCTATACAAATATTCCTCCCTGTAAAGTGGCTTAAACGCATTGAAACCTCGTGCATTATACGCTTTGACTCATGTACAAAAATATTCCTTATGGTACAGTGGTTACAAAAACGCAACTGTGATTGTGTCGCCGGCAAGCAGGGGTCGTGCGTTATACCCTCTATGACTTATCTATACAAATATTCCTCCCTGTAAAGTGGCTTAAACGCATTGAAATCTCGTGCATTATATGCTTTGACTCATGTGCAAAAATATTCCTTATGGTACAGTGGTTACAAAAACGCAACGGTGATTGTGTCGCCGGCAAGCGGGGGTCGTGCGTTATACCCTCTATGACTTATCTATACAAATATTCCTCCCTGTAAAGTGGCTTAAACGCATTGAAACCTCGTGCATTATACGCTTTGACTCATGTGCAAAAATATTCCTTATGGTACAGTGGTTACAAAAACGCAACGGTGATTGTGTCGCCGGCAAGCGGGGGTCGTGCGTTATACCCACTATGACTTATCTATACAAATATTCCTCCCTGTAAAGTGGCTTAAACGCATTGAAACCTCGTGCGTTATACGCTTTGACTCGTGTACAAAAATATTCCTTATGGTACCGTGGTTACAAAAAAAAATTCCTCATTTTCAATTTCACATCTTCGATCAGGAATATATCCATCGAGTTGCCCACATAATGCTAAGTAAGTTGCTAGAATAATTCTAAAATGAAATTCCATCTCACTCATAGATACAAGAGCAAACCTCTATTGATTTTTCTCGAATCGAAAAATATCTGATGGATTATCAGGATCCTATAAAAGGACTCACTTATCTACAAAAAAATTCCCCATTTTCAATTCCATATACAGTACAAAGTCCCAAATCCGGAATTGTCGAAAATCCGGACGTTTTGCTAACCGGCGGTTTTTTGTTTTTTCACTTTTTTTTATATCTTTCCGACAGTTGAAAAAAAATTAGTTGAACCTGGACTTAATTGAGGAAACAATGCAAAGTAAAACGGATATGTTCAGAGTTCATACCACACAGAACAAATTAGAAGATTTGTAAGTAAAACTGGTTGCATTGTATTAACAAGGTTTTTCTTTTTTTCTTAAATTATTCCTATTTATGTAATGTATGCAAATGTTCACAGTGTGGAATTTGCTATATGGCGGCCATCTTGGAATTAGCCGCAATCTTGATATGATGAGAAAAAAAATTGATTTGGCGACTAACGTATCGGATACTACATCTCTACTTAAATTGTTCCTAAATCACACACTTTTAATCAACTGGGATCTTAATTGCCCCTTACAATAATATCCCCAAGCTGGCACCACTGCATTTGATACAGTGTTGGATTAAACAAAGAAACTGATCGATATTCTGCTACAGACAGGAAAGTACATTTTGGGAAAACCTTAACTCGCTTCTGGTCCAAGTATTTCGACAAATTGTGAATTTTTTAATCGCGAGTAATGAACGGTTCGTTATCTGCTTCTCGACACGCATTGCTTAATGCTTTCGAACGGAGTAAAAATAATAAGACACAAAAATAATAAGAGTAAAGGATGTGAACGCATTCAGATAAGCCTTTTATTATCGAGAAAAACATAAGTACGATAACAATTTATTTTCTGAATTTTCTTTGCGAATTCTGTCAATTCATACCTGAAAAGGTTACTAACGTGTTGCAAAAGGTTCCCGGTAAGCCCGTCTTTCTTAACAGTGAGTATATGCCTCAGAAGTTGTCAATTTACGTATGTCAGATGAACTATTAGTTAAATATGATATGCAGTAACAAAGCTAAAAAAATATTAAAAATGACTTTTTAATATATAGCATCATTAATAGTAAGTACTGCCAATTTGTTCTAATTAATAAATCTTATACATCTTTGTACTTTTTAAAACATAAAGCATCTTATTTGATTGATATCAGCATTCTTTTAAACTTTTCATTTTGAAATTGGAAGTTTGCAAAACCATATCAAATTTTTCAACCCTTTTATCCACAATTTCTAAAACATTGATCAGTAATGTTTGGTGTGTCTATAAAAGTCATTATTTGGAACAAAAGACCTAGTTGGTCTTGGACCTACCGCTTACAGTGGACTCCGAAACACTGTAAACATGGATACCTAGATCGAGATTCAAATACAGTCTGTTGAACTGAATTTCAGAGCTCTATCTACTCGACAACCAGGTCGACAGTTTGGGATGTCAAAGATGTGAAATATTTAGATGGTGTACCGGATTGTACCGATCGGTCTTTTCTCTCTAAAACTACGGTCTCCTAAGACAGCCTTAATGAAACCGTGGATGACGTCACTAAAACGTTGTTTATACAAACAGATGGCGTTGGTTTCTTGAGCGCGTTGTTTGTGAGCGTAACGAAAATTAGCGGAGCCGGCATTTGCATGACGATCGTCAGAGCGGTCTCAAACAGTTGGGGAACGTTTTTTCTCTTGTAGCGGCAACATTTCATTTCCTGCGTCAAATAATTCGAGAGGAGGGAAGCAAAACGAACAAAATTTTTTGACTGGAATCGTTTAGTTTGTTTTCGTAAAATCGGGATCGCTAAAGAAAGATTGAAAATTTCAACGGATTTGAAATCTGCGGAAAATTTTACACCTGATGGATACCTTACCTTCAATGTCATTTTCTTTAAATAAATAATTAATTATTTAATAAATAATGAATTAATCAAATTGTAAATGATTGAATAATAAATCTGTTTTTGGTATCGTTCTGACGTAGTATTTTAAGCTGATATGAAATCCGTTGAAATTTTCACTATATCTTCAAAGATCACGAAGTTAGAAACTTGGGACTAGAGAATAAAAAAGCCACATTGTTTTGTTTCTCGAATTAAATAAACCTCGACAGCCGTCTGTGTTGCCCATTCTCCAACGTATTCTGTCCGTCTAAGTTGACACCTCAGGATTTTTGTTTAGACGGCCGTCTAGTTATGCCCGCGGCATCATGACGTATCACGGCTGTTAGCTTGATCTAGCGGCCGTGATGTATCGGTGGGTGACGTTACTAAAACGTTGTTTATACTAACACATGGTGTTGGTTTCCTAGAGAGCGTTGTTTGTGAGCGTAACGAAAATGATCGGAGCCGCCATTTCCATGACTGTCGTCATAGCGGTCTCAAACAGTTGGGGAACGTTTTTTCTCTTGTAGCGGCCGCATTTCATTTCCTGCTCCAAACGATTCGAACGAAGAGGAGCGAAATAAATAAACATTTTTGACTGCCATTGATTAATTCGTTTTTGTAAAATCGGGATCGTTAAACACAGAATAAAAATTTCAACGGATTTGAAATCTGCGGAAAATTTGACACCAGATCGATACCTTAAATGTGATTTTCTTTAAATAAATAAATAATTATTTAATAAATAATTAAATAATCAAATGGTAAATAATTGAATAATAAAACTGTTTTTGATATCGATCTGGCGTAGAAATTTACGCTGATTTGAAATCTGTTGAAATTTTCACTCTACCTTCAAAGATCACGAAGTTAGAAACTTTAAACTAGAAAATAAAAAAACACTTTGTTTTGTTCCTCGAATAAAATAAACCACGACAGCCGTCTGTGTTGCCCAATTCTTCACCGTATTCTGTCCGTTTAAGTTGACATCTCTGGTCTCTGTTTAGACGGAAGCCTAGTTATGCCCGTGGCATCATGATGTACCACGGCTGCTAGATAACGGCTCCGCTTTCTTAGGAAACCGGAGCTTAACACGTGGGAGTTCAATCGGTTTGCTTTCCTCCAATGTGTCTCAAGCCATGACTGAAAAACACCACCTGCAACTGGGAAAATGCCGGGGAGCGAATTTCATAGGTTTCATTTCGATCCCTTAATCCCATGCCGGAAAGGAAGATGCGAAAACATTTTCGGTATGTGTGAGAAATTGTCGAGAGAAAGTTTTTCTCATCAGCGGCGTGGCGTTCTGTTTCGGTCGTCCCCCTTACCCCCCTTGTGTCTGGCATTTAAATTAAGAGATGCGAAAAACAGTTCTGTGGTCTTAGGCCCGGTGCACACGTCCGGTTTTTCAACGTGCGGTGCCGCTGCGGCACCGAACCCCAAATATGCACACATAACCGTGAAATGACGCAAGTACTCATTTCGCGCCCCATTTGCGATAGATATTCTATCTAAGAAGACGTGTTTATTTCGCTTACTTGGTGTACAAAAAAGTATATTCTGAAACAAAATAGAACGTTACTGGATGTTGTTGTCGTGTCTATGCATACAGTACTAGTGCAAAAGTTTAGAGTCCTCCAAAAATCTTGGTGACAAGATCTGCAAGTTCTGGAGCTCGATGGCTATGGAGGATTTCGATTGGGGGTGCTCCAAGTTGAAAGAGGGAACCGATAATGACCTGGCAGTCAAAGACATGATCTGGATTTAGTTGCGATTGGGGACAGTACCTGCAGATGGGATAGGATTTTATACTAGTTCGTGAAATCTTCATGCCTTTGAAATGTCCAGTACGTAGCCTAGCTATGGTAGAGGAGAGGTTTCTTTTGAGCAGTTTAGATCGGGGATTGTTGCCTTGCTAAAATGCTGGTTGTAGATCCTTCGCCAGGCGACGGCATTCGCATCTGCACAGGTGACTACTCGAGGTTGATCTTCGTCGCGTGCTTCCTTTGCAAGGGCATCTGCACATTCGTTCCCCTCAATTCCAACATGAGCTGGGATCCACTGGAGAGTGCAAGGTATATTTAGTAAATGGAGAAGAGTAATAATTTCTTGCGTTGTTGTTGTTTTAACATTATGTATGGCTTCGAGTGCTGATTTTGAGTCTGAGAAGATTACATTTTTTTTAATTGAGTCGTTTAGAGAATGAGAGCGACAATGGGTAAGAGCCTCTTTAATAGCGATTAATTCGCTAGTGAAGTTTGAAGCAATTTGGCCTGTGGGTATTTTGAGTTTGACGTTAATTCCTGAGGAGTAAGTGATGGAGATGCGTGCTCCGCCTCTATTACAGTCAACATCAGAAGAACCATCTGTGTAGACTATTGATTTCTAATTAATACAACCAATTTAGACTTCTAATTAATAACTGGATACAACCAGTTATTAATTATTATTTGTATTTCATTTATGTATGAAAACAAGGATCTTCAGAACGGAGAAGCGCTTGCGGCGAGCTGCGGCGCCTTGTGGAACTGCGGTACAAATTGCACGCAAGTTGGACATGCGTCGCCGCAGCGGCGCTGGAGGCATGTGTGCACTACTCCATTGGATCTAATGTATCTCAGACTGCACTGAGATTTGCGGCAGCGACGCCGCACGTTGAAAAACCGGATGTGTGCACCTAGCCTTGGTGAGATTAAAGCCCTGCGGATCCATTGCTTTAAGTGAGATGACGGGGAAAATAACCATTCCGGGGTTAACTCCTGGTCTGCGGTCTGATGGACAAACCGATTCCGCAGCTGTGCGCGTATGACATGAGTTTCTAAACGGAAAGCACCTTCTGGAACACTTGAAGAGGGCACGAAAAATCCCCCCCCCTCGATTCGGACCTCCGAGAGAGCTGGGTCTGGGAGATTGGAGAGAATGAACTAAAACTCGGGAAACTGATTTTAAACTTGATGCGAGACAGACTGGGTTTATAGGGAGCCAATGTGCTGGCTCGAAGCAGGTTTCGATGCCGAGGGCTGTGCCCACTTTTTCTAAATTACTGTGCATAGCAAAGTGTAAATATTTCTCTTGCTCAGAATAAACTTTAATTTTCAAACAACTGTCCGTTTAATGCCCGGTGCACACATCCAGTTTTTCAACGTTTGGCACCGCTGTGCAACGCAAGTGCGGTCTGAGATACATTAGATCCAATGGAGTGGTGCACACATGCTTCCGCCGCCGCTGCTGCGACGCACGTCCTACTTGCTAGCAATTTGTACCGCAGTTCCCCACGGCGCCGCAGCACGCTTCTCTGTTCTGAAGATCCTTGTTTTCATACATAAATGGAATATAAGTAATAATTACTAAAGGGTTGTATCCAGTAACGTCTATTTTGTGCTTCAAAATTTTCTTTTTTTACACCAAGTAAGCGAAATAAACACGTTTTCTTCGATAGAATTTCTATCGCAAATGGCGCGAAATGCGTCATTTCATGTTTATGTGTGCATAGTTGGGCTTCGATGCAGCAACGGTGCCGCACGTTGAAAAACCGGATGTGTGCACCGGGCCTAATTACTACATGACGGTACAAGTACTTTATTTGAATTTTTAAAAATCAAGAAAGGACGTAAATGTATTTTTCCAGCTATGAATACAATAGAATATTAATCTTTATGGTGCGGCAGGGAGACAATTGTTACCACTACAATTTCGTTTACACCAGCGGCATGGTATAGATCTGTGTACGGTGAATGTTATCCCCCTTTTAAGTGACCGCTGGAATCGATCACCATTTACGAACTGTCAACGACTGACCTTCTAGAGGATCCCTCCTTTGGTTCGGTACCCTACCCTGTCGACCGTGAGGTGTGAAATCTTTAGGGGAAAGGCAGAAGGTCGCTCTGGTGATACACGCCACACAATACTATGAAAGGAAAGCGTCAGTCGTAAATGCCACTCAAGGCTCTATCTCTCAAGTTAGGTTATTAGGAAAGGGGGGGTTGGACAAGCAGGCGAAAGAGCAGTTCCTGGAGACGATTGAAAAATCTTAGCGCCGCAGCTTAAAGGTTAGAAATGGGTTTATATACTGAAATATGGCATAGTTAACTAATAGTTCATCTGGAATTTTTCATGTACATTTTCAAACTAGTAGTAAATCTGAGAATACAACTGTAAAATACATTTGTCTGATTGCCAAACCTTATTCTACAAAATCTCAATTTTTGAATAAAATTTCAGATTGATTTAATTTGTCTATTCTCTCACTTTCAACCCTTTAAAAAACTCTCCGATAAAAAAAAGAACAAATTCATTGCCATAAAGAAAAATTAAATTAATATAAGACCCAAAATATGGTTCATATTGCTAATAGTCATCAGATATATATGTAGGTAAATAGTTATATGAATATTAAAACTTTGATGGGGAAAATCACTCCAACACATTTCTAAATCATGGGATGACATTTCCCAGGGCCTTATTTTATTTTCGGATGTGATAATTTTTCTTTTTAACCTTCATTTAAGACAATATGTTAAGCTGTGCAGATGAAAGTTTGAAGGTACTTAAAATGCCTTGATGTACAACTGCGTCTGAAAACCAGCTGCGAGACAAAACGTAAGAAGCAAGTCATGACATCGTAATAAGTTGTCTTTGTTCCAGACTATTGCTTAAAGGCAAATAATGGCCTCTAGAGATCGCTTTCGTAAATACTATTGTTATTGAATCATTTTTCAGGTGGGAAGTCACCACAAGCAAACTTTCCGCAGTTGATGGTACATCTAATCAGTTTTACTCTTAACCTCTGAATATAATAATTTTAGTGTGTGAAACGAAACATCCTTCCGTTTCTTAAAAGTATTGAGCTTTTAGTATAATGTACGCGGTAATAACAACGTCTTTCCAATCTCTTAGGACTTAGAAACATGACCTCCTCAACTACATTGCTGTTGGGGTTAGCTATTTCTCTCAACCTGATCCTAGGGAATTTCGCTGCTACAGACTCATTTTACACAGCTGCTGTATTCGAACATGCTCGCTATGGGACCTGGAATGATTCGGCTCGTGACATCGTGGAAACAAATTTGGAATTCTACAAGAAGGCAATAGAAGTTGCAAAATCGAAAGTAAGTACTATTATCCCCTAGTACAGCAGTCGGCAAACTCATTAGTCAAAAGAGCCAAAGATGAGCAGTACAACTGTAAAAAGATATCTTTTGAGAGTCAAAATTCTTTTCAAGAACCATGTTTTTAGTAGTCGGTTTAAACTAGCTACTAACATTAAACAAAACCAGATATCGTACTACTAATAATAATAACCTTATTTAATGACAAAAAATTATTTTTTTACATTAAAATAAAAATATGAGAAAACACACATTTAATGCGAACAATGACTTTGTATTTCCTTGAAAAGTTTGCATAAGTCAGGTTTGTGTGTCGTTGTTTTTAATTTCAACCTGGATTCCAGGTTCTCATCAATAAGACGATTTCTCAATTTACTTTTGATAAGTAACAGCAAATACATGGTTTTTTTTTATTAATCATGAGTCAGGAATATTATTCCAGGTGTTGTGTTAAAAATTATCTTGTCTTCCTTCTCCAGGTCTTTCAAAGCAAACCACTTTTTCTGTGTAAACTAAGATCATATTTATTTTTTCCAGTGTTTCCATATCAGCATTAAGGCGTTCAAATTTGGAGCTCCCTAATTCTTTATTTTTTAACTCGAGTAATTGCATTATAAAAGCGCCACTGTGTTAATATTAAAGGTAGAAAAATTCAATTATGTTACGTCAGCACTGAGTTTTTTAAACAAAGGCTAACGTCGGAATTCCTGAAACCTCCGTAGAAAAGCTTCTCTCGTATTTAAAATAGTAAATGTCAATTAACAAGTTATTTTCTTGGATGTTTCAGCAGATTTGGAAAAAGTATTAATGTTTCTTTCAAAATCGGGAGCAAAATGGCATAATTTGTTTTCGAATGAAATGACTTCTTTCCAAGAGCGAAAAAATGGTGTTTCATTTCGTCTGTAGTTTATAATTAAGATTATTTAGATAAGACGTAACGTCTACCATGAAATAAAATTTTTGGATCCACTAATCGTTCATTGGTTCAAGATAGTCGTCACCCTTCTCAAGGAGAAATGCTTTAATTTCATATAATAAGGAAGCGAAACGTTTTGAAACGTTTCCTCTTGAAAGCCAACGTTCCTTACTATGGAGCAGAACATCTGCGTGTTCACTCTCCATTTCAACTAAAAATTCTTTAAATTGGCGAAAATAAAGAGCTTTAGATACAATTGTATTGACAATCTTGATCCTCAATTCCATGACACATTGCAAATTTCTTCTGGAATTATCTGCGCCCAAAGGACTTCTCGATGAATGATGCAATGGTAAACAAGTATCTCGTGATTAATTTTTTCCTTCAAAATAGAAACGTAACCTTTTCTTACTCCGATCATTCTTTTTGCCCCATCTGTTGGAATTGAAACAATTTTATCGAGTGGAATATGATGTTACTCCATGCATTCAATAACAGCATTTGCAATATCCTCGCCACGTGTTTGACCTTTCAGAGGCAATAATTCTAAAAGTTCTTCTTTAGGACCCGAAGACGAAATAAATCGAACAAAAAGTGAAACTTGTGCTGTGTTATTTATGCCACAAGATTCTTCAACTGCTATTGGTAGAGCTGAGACCAATTTAAGATCTTTGATTTGCTGATTAGTTATACCCGAAGATATTTTGACTGTTCTGTCTTTTACTGTTTTAGAAAACAGTAATAACTCTTAAATTAATTTTAAAGATTTTCAGCCTTGGTCTTAAAATTCCGGAATGTAGCTCTTCGGATGCATTTATAAAACAACTTTTTATGTATTCACCGTCTGTGTATGATTTGCCTCTCTTAGCAATCTCTTGAGTGACAATAAAGCTTGCACCCAATATTTAAAAGCATAACTTGATTTTTCTTGACTTCTGAAGTTCTTCAACTGCTTCCTCGCATCACCGGTGGGATATTTACTACCACCAGCATTTAGTCGAAATAAATTCTTGGCAGAGCCGCAATCAGAATTTTTTAAGTCAAATATATCGGGGGGGGGGGGGTTAGAAATACAAAAAGACGAAATAAAGAACAAATTATTTGCGTATAATCCTTAATAAATTAATCAAAATACATTTCAAAATTTTAGCGGTTCATAAAATAAAATATTTGGTCAACTCACATCTTGGAAGCACTTTAATGTGTATTTGGAACAAGGCATTTTGAAAAGGCACTAGTATTACGTATGTCATTTCTTTGAGGTTTCTATTTGGCTTTTTATTCAGTAAAAAGCCGTAGGTGGTGGGTATTTATAGGTGTACAGGTTAAGGTTTCACTGGAGCAACACAAAGGGCTATTGGTGACTCTCCGGTATCCATCTTGAAGAAAAAGATACAATGACAACGCCCTCACAACTGAGTTACCACGACCCCGGAATCCCTAGTGTAAAAGCAGGTTTTTTGGAATGTTTTAAGAAATAATGCCATGATGTATCAAATTCGTTCTTGTAAGTCTTTTGCAAATAGATTGATAGATATCCAGCACTTTTCATTTGTTTCTAAATTTCTAAGAGTCTAAATTTCTGTTCACACGAAGTATCTTAGATATCAATTACTAACGACTTATTTGCTACACTTTTCTTATTTTTTGCTTCAGTGTAAACATAAATGTGTCCACTGTTTAAATAGACTAATAAAAACAACAACTTAAAATTGAAATATAATTGACTGTCAACAGTTGCTATTTTTACTATTCAATAATGGATATAAATTAACACATATGTTTTATTTTTCACTGTGTAGTTTATCAAAAGAGTACAAATTCTAACATTTCAAAGTAACTTTTTTTTATTGCATTGCCTCCACGTGAGAAATTCATCTCGATTTCTTCGTCTGTTACAGGATGCAGATATCATTGTATTTCCTGAATATGGAATTTTCCCACCCGGAGACAGGGAGCAATTGAAAGAGTTTTTAGAACAGGCTCCAGATCCCAGAATAGTTCAGACAATCCCATGCATTGAAGAAACATATTCTCAGAAGCCCATCCTTCAAACTTTGAGTTGTATGGCAAGAAACAATTCTATGTTTGTTGTCGCGAACACAGGCGACATTCAGAAGTGTGAAGGTGATCCTGACTGTCCATCCGATGGTGTATTTCATTTCAATACCAACGTCGTCTTCGACAGAAATGGAACGTTTCGGGTGAGATACCACAAGGAACATTTATTCTTCGAGATGGGCATGGACTTGGCAAGAGAGGTACAGAATTCCACTTTTGTAACAGGCTTCGGCACTTTCGCCACTTACATTTGCTTCGATATTGATTTCGAAAGGATGAGTAGCGTTGCGCAGTGGCCAATAGTCGATGGAATCGCATTTTCCACAATGTGGTTGGACATATTGCCACAAATGGCATCTGTACAGCTCTGGCAGTCTTGGTCTTTGGGAAACAATGTCACCCTCTTGGCTGCGAATATACAGATACCCGGATACTATGCGATCGGAAGTGGTGTATTTCATGGCCAGGATGGTGCGTTAGGGTACACTTTCAATCCAGATGGTATTTCTAAACTTGTTGTAGCAAGGGTTCCAAAATCAAATTCTAAGACAATTTCGCCAAAAGCAAGTATTACCGCTATTACTCAAACAGAATCCTGGGAGTTGAAAGATGATGGTAAAGATGTTCCCATGGATTGTTCCGTGAAAATTTTAAACGCCTCTATTGACATCTACACAGATTATCGTTGCCTTGAAGAGAATACTGCTAACTACACACTTGTAAAATTAAAGGATCCCAGCGGTCACTTGGAAGCTTGCCACAATGGAATGTGTTGCGCACTTGATTATTCCACCAACAACCTTGCAGAGGACTTTTACTTGGGAGCTTACAACGGTACTTATAATAGTTTCAACAGGTATTTCTGGTGTGAAGAAAACTGTGTTTTGGTACGTTGTGAAGCGTTTGGTGACAACCCGTGTGCCATTTTTCCGATGAGATCGAAGACAGTATTCCACCACGCTCATTTGAGTGGTAATTTCACCACTGATTTCGTTTACCCCTCTGTAGTGGGCAGTGGAATGAGACTTGCTCCTTTGTCAGAGTGGACACATGATTTGCACCACGGCTCCTCTTATAAAGCACTTGTACATTATAATAACAAACTTGGTCGGAATCTTATCACAATTGGTCTTAAAGGCCGATGTTATGAGAGAGATCCTCCGTATAAGCGTTAAATGTAGATTTTTATCTGTATCAAAGTGAAGCTAAAATTCTTCTCTTCGTGATCTTGCTTTCTCACATGTGTGTGAGTAATATTACCCATGTTAGCTGAAAAAAATTACTCTTAATTTTCATTACAAATTATCAAATTTGTTAACATTTGGGAATCATGTAAACAAGAATGACACTCATTGTCTACTATGTACAATATATTTCTGTCGCTATATAGATCATCGATCTTGGAATTCTGAAGAGAAAAAAACTACATTTTTAACAGTATTTACATATCATATGGATAATTTCAATTTCAAAACTAACAATAAGTTCATGTAACCAACTTTGCCGAATTTGACAGAGTTTTTTTATAACAGCCGAAAACACACTTGGACACATATACGTATTTCTTCCCAATCAAAAAGAATTTAACCTTTTTGCAAATCATATTTCTGGATCAAAATTAACTTTTTTTATGCATTATGCGTAAATTCAGTGCACATATGAGTAAATAATTTATGTCACTAAAATATTTTCAGAGCTATGATTTAAGCTAAATATTTTTTTACAATGTACTAGTACAGGGTGCTCATTTTATTGAAGAATGCGTGTTTTATACAGATTGTGATAGTGCTTTTCATGTATATTAAATAAAATCCATGTTTTAAATTAAAAAAAAAAGAAAGAAAAAAACGTTTTTTTTTTATTATTATTATTATTATTATTATTATTCCTGTAATAAAATATTTAGGTCTGGTTACTAATATACAAAATGAGTAAAGCGTCGTCTTTTTAAGGATGAAACTTTTCTTGCATATCATTAAAAATAAATACCATGTATAAAATTAAAATCGCGAGTTTTTATTCTTAATAAAATAATTAGATCTGCTTACTAAAGTAGAAAACGAGCATGAGTCTTTTTACGGATGAAATTTTACAATGTAGAGATAAAAAAATTAATTAAATTATATCTTAACAATTTAGAAACTTATTACAAATAGATTATTTCCTCGGAAAAGACAATTTAGAAGGCTCTCAAAGATATGAAAACAAAATAACTTTCTTTAAATTCAAAAGTTTCATTTAGCACTTAAGTTTACACCATAAAATTTTGTCCAATCTCTGCTATTTGACTTCTGTAATGCTTATTGGTAGAAAGTTAACTTTCCATATAAATGAAAACAACGAAAGAATCATTTAATAATTCATGTTAATTTGTTTTTCATTTTTATGTAACTAAAATTTTATTTCTGTTAGAATTATGGTAATTTTTACACAATTGCAACTGTTAATACCATTATATCTGGCGCGATCAAAAAGTTTCCGTTTGTGTACGTGGCTGCAGCGTATATGCAAATTAGCGCGTCGCCAATGCGGGATTAGAAGCACCTACTTCGAGGCATGGGGTTATTGTGACATTCGTTTATTTTCGAAGTTTATGTGAAAAATGCTGAAACGTTAACAATGGCAACGTTAATATCAAATGCGTCCAAACAGGACCAACGTGCTGTTATTATTTTTTTGGCTGCTGAAGGATAAAAATCGGTAAACATTCATCGGAGAATGAAGAATGTGTATGGAGAAGCATACCTGTCGATAACCACCGTAGTAGAATAGTGCTCAAAGTTCAGAACTGGTAGCTATTCGACTCAAGATGCAAGTCGTTCTGGGAGGCCATCCACATCCAATTCAGACAACAAGCAGGCAGTTGATGATGCGATTAGGGCGGATCGTCGCAAATCCAATCGTGCGCTTTCAAAAGATCTCGACATAAGCTTCGGTAGCGTGCAACACATCATCCGGCAGGAGTTAGGTTACCGTGAGGTAGCATTGCAGCCAGTGGATACACCGGGCGTTGAATTCCGTTTTTCCTGGCGTTTGCCTGAAGCACCTGATGCGTTTCAATGTTGAAGGCAACACGTTCCTTGAGAGCACTATTGCAGGTGACGAAAGCTGATGCCACCACTGGGAACCTGAGTCGAAAGCGTCGACCATGCAATGGTGTCATCCTTCGTCCACTCGTCCCAAGAAATGCAAGAGTCAGTCATCTGCTTTAAAAGTGATGTTTACCCTGTTCTTTGATTACCAGGGCCCATTGCTTATTGATTTCAAGGATCCAGGTGTCTCCGTCACTGGGGTACTGTACTGCGAAACGCTGGAGAGATTACGACGTGTAATTAAGGCGAAATATCCCCAAAAACTGCGAAATGGAGAGATTTTTCTTCATGATAACGCACGTCTCCATGCCGCGAATGTTGTAAAGCGGAAGTTACACTCACTAAAGTGAGAGACACTCGAGCACCCGCCTTACAGTCCAGATCTCTCCCCATGCGATTTTCACGCCTTCGGTCTCTTAAAAAAGTCCTTGAAAGGTCGGCGGTTCAATGTCGGACGTAGAAGTGCAGCAGGCAATTTCGGACTTCTTCAAGCAGCAGAAACAGGAATTTTACCAAAGGGATATATTCAACCTGGTGAAGCAGTGGGATGATTGCCTAAATGTGCTTTGCATGATCGACATACCAAATCTGGACTATACAGCCTTCGAACGGAAACTTTTTTATCACCCCTTGTATACTATTGCTATATCTAACATATTAAAGGATTCGTTAAATATTTTGCGAACTTTTCCACTTTGAGTAGATAGGTATTTTAATTAAAATCGTTCTGAAAACTTTCCACTTCGAGATTTTTACATATATTTTAATGTGCATGGATAAATTTATAATGTTTTGCAAGCCCTTTTGTTGTCTTATAAAAATATTTATAGAGTTATAGAAAATTTACACTGTATATTCTTATTTGAAACTTATCACAAAAAAAAAAACACAACTCAAAGTGAAACGTAGTTTTTGATTCAGAAGTTTTATTAAAAGTCATTAGCATTTTATGCTCTGATATAGTTTTACTTTCTAATGCTATGTAACACTTGAAATCCCAGACCATCGCCAATAGCCCACTGTGTTGCTCCAATGCGACATTAATTAAAATACCTACAATAGCACTTGACTCTTTTCATTATTTGCACTGTAGCGTTTTCCTTTTTTATGCTTAGAAAAATATTACAAGAAATTGCAAACAAATTTATTGTAATCCACACTTTCATTTTTCATGAATAAGAAAATTGTTTTTATTTGTAACAACTGATTCCATTAAATTTTTAGTACATTTTTAGTGAAATTTCTTTTTTTGTATCTGAAAGAGCTGAAACTACAGTATTATGACCGTATTAAATTGCCGCCACTAGGCTTTAATGCAATTGTTGGAGATCAGAATAGTTACATGCTAAAAAATTTGTATGAAAAGTAAGTAAAAAAAGATAACGTCTTAAATTACATTTGATGTAAGCATTTGTGTGTGAATGGTTCTGAGACCATTAAATTATTAAACTACATTACAGTAAGACTAATTTATTCAGTGATACAAAAAAACACTTTTTGTTTAGTGAAAAATTGTGTTGGTTATATCCAGGTAAAGACCTGTTAAATGAGTTTCATCCAATAGTTTTTCTTATATAGCTTTTCAAAATGTAAATATATTATTTTTAAAAGTCATAAAGAGAAAACAACCTCATCAAAAAAGTTTTATGTTTAGCATTAAACGGCTGTCGGGGACATTTCGACATGATGGAAGCAAGTTTGTCGATTTCTCCCTTTCGCATTTTTGTTGAATTTTGACGATTTCATGTGATTTTTAATTGTTTTACTTGATGAGGACACAGTTGAATGATTTTTATGTAGCTCAATTCACACACACACACACAGAAGAATTCTACATGTGTAACGAGTGAAATACGAGCACAGCGCCAGATGCGGAGCTATAAATCTACGAACTATTAACGAGCTAAAAATTTGAATAAAATAAAAATCTCACGTCTGCCTAGACGACGGACTCATCCTCCGAGAATCAGAGAGTTTTCTGTGTAGAAAGAAGACGGCGTCGTAACGTCTGTTATGTCGGTTATTTATGAAAATTCTGTAAATATGTATGTTGTGTCCACGTAGTATAATTTAGATTAATAAACTGTTTGTGAGTGTAAGGAGAGTTTGTCGCTTGTTCGCTGCTTCCAGGAGGAATTATCTGCACAAGGGCACACATCTAAATTTACTAAGAATGACTTTTGTAGTCTTGAAGACATCAATCATATTTCCTAAATACCTATTGCTCAGCAAAGAATTGCCAAGCAGATTTCTAACCACTTTTCATTTCATAATGCTATTTTTATTTGTTTATTTAACCTTATATATATCACCATCCTTTGGGGACTGTCTCAATCGCAAGTGTACGTTTAAGTTTTTTTTAGTTAGCAATTGTTATGCCAATTACAATGTTATTCCCAGGTGATTATTTTCCGTTATCAGACACAAAAAACAATAACGCATAAACTTTTCTGAAGAAATTGTAGTTCTGTTACAAGTGCATTCAGAAAATGAATCTGTTGGTCATAATCTTTCCTGTTCCGGATTAAATTCGTATAATCTATCCGGATTAGGAATGCGACATCGATAGCAAAACATCGATGTTTTGAAACATCGATGTTCAAAATTAAAACATCGATGTTAATAATACATCGAACCAAAAACATCGATGTTTTTAAAATTCAGTGTATTTAAACTCCCCCCCCCATTTCTAAAAACTGGTTTAGCAACTTGTGATGCTACATCGACAGCAAAACATCGATGTTGATAATACATCGCCCCCAAACCATCGATGTTTTTAAAATTCAGTGTATTTAAACTTTTCCCCCCATTTCTTAAAACTGGTTTAGCAACTTGTGATGATACATCGACAGCAAAACATCGATGATGATAATACATCGCCCCAAAACCATCGATGTTTTTAAAATTCAGTGTATTTAAACTTTTTTTCCCATTTCTTCAAACTGATTTACCAACTATTGATGCGACATCGACAGCAAAACATCGATGTTCAAAATTAAAACCTCGATGTTGATAATACATCACCCCCAAACCATCGATGTTTTTAAAATTCAGTGTATTTAAACTTTTCCCCCATTTCTTAAAACTGGTTTAGCAACTTGTGATGCTACATCGACAGCAAAACATCGATGTTGATAATACATCGCCCCCAAACCATCGATGTTTTTAAAATTCAGTGTATTTAAACTTTTTCCCCCATTTCTTAAAACTGGTTTAGCAACTTGTGATGCTACATCGACAACAAAACATCGATGTTGATAATACATCGCCCCTAAACCATCGATGTTTTTAAAATTCAGTGTACTTAAACTTGTTTCAACATTTCTTATAACTGTTTTAGCAAGTAGTGATGCGACATCGGCTCCAATACATCGATGTTTTTTTCTAAAACATCAATGTTTAGAAAACATCGACAACGATGTCGCATCCCTACTTTTCAGACCCTTCATCCTTGGTCACTTTGATCTAAAAGTATGTTCAATTTGCTGATTATTAAAATTATGCTACTTGGTTATTTTTAAAATTTTTATAACGGTGCTTTTTTTCATTTAAAAATAAAACATCGACAACGTAAAAACATCGACAAGTAAAACATCGATGTTACAAAAACATCGACCCCAATACATCGATGTTAAATACATCGATGTTTTTAAAAAAACATCGATGTTTTGAAAACATCGACATTGATGTCGCATCCCTAATCCGGATTACGAGAAAATAAATCAGAAGGATCTAAAGGAAGTTACATAGAATAATTTTGACTTTATCACTCATGATGGCACTGAATGAAAACTATTTTATAATGCTTGAATGCTGGAAATATTTTACGTGAAATTCAAGTCCTCTAATTTTGTCACCGAAATACTGATAAATCATTCCTGAATTCTCTGGATAAATATTGTATTGCCTAGAAACGTAACACATTTTCTCCTGTTTTCTAAATTTCGTTTACTTATTCTATGTGTGTTCTACGAGTGTGACAATCGATTTACTTTAATTTTTTGTAGCATACATAATCAAAAGCTTATGAAAATATTAAATAAGTTTAAAGTTTGCTAAAGTGAAAAAATAAGGAATCAAGGATATTATCACTATTTTAAGCAATTCAATGCCTAGATATTCCAGTTGCTTATTTTTATAATCAACTGTATAATAAACTACTGTATGGTTCTTAACTCTAAACCATCGTAGAAAACTCGCATCAACTCTAGTGGTTTTTTATTCCAAGAGGTTGAACCTCTTCAAATTTATCTCCGACTGTTTTATCTTTCCTACCTCAGAAGTAAAATGATTCACAGCATAACGCGTTTTGAGTTCTGCAAAGCTAACACGCATACTAAGAAAAGTCGATTAAAATTCATAACTCAGCTTTAGGTCTCAGCTTTGCTTGTCACAAAAGTAACACCTATCAATTCAATAGAAATTGAACTGACATTAGAGCAACCTGGAACTACACCGATTAAAACTCTTGGTGAAACGGTATATTAGTTATCTGTCTACCAGATCTCTGGTAGACAGATAAGACTTCTGAGGTAGGAACGGTAAAACAGTCGGAGATAAATTTGAAGAGGTTTAAACTCTTGGAATAAAAAACCAATCGAGTTGATGCGAGTTTTCCACAATAATTTAAAGAACCATACAGCAGTGTAGATTATAAAAATAAGCAACTGAGGAGTAAAATCTTAGGGAATATTTCTTTGTAAAAACTTTGCACTCAGTCTTGTCTAGCGAAAGTGTGAGGCCGCAGTTGAGAGACAAATCTCTTATTTGAACCTTCGAACTTTCTGAAGAAGGCTCGAAGACCAAGTGTTAGATTTTCAAAACAACGCACCATAAAAATTATTATATCTCTAGTTCTAATTAAGATAGAAACATGATTTAAACGTAATTTTAAGCAGAAAAGCACAGAGATTTTCTTAAAATAATAAAAAAAATTTCGGAAATGTGACGATTTTTGTGTCCCGGACCCCCTTAATAAATTTGTTGTTAGATCAATTGCACAGTACCGTAGAAACATGTTATCATCTTTCACTTTCAATGCATTGCTATGAAAGTTGGAATGCGCAAATTGTATGCGCTTTGTAGTGAGGAATCTAAGGGTCACGTGAGAACTGTTTTTGGTCATATGATCACAAGCGGGGGGGGGGGGGGTAAGCAGGAGCAGGTCAAAACTTCTTCAGTGGAAGATTGTGGTTTGGGTAATGCATTACTAATCAGTTTCGTTAGAAATAAATAATTAACTGGATTTTTTTATACTTAATGTAATGAATTAATTAGCATAATTAATAAGTCAATTTAATTACACTCTTTTATAATACTTCAATTTGTTTTTTATCACAAATCATACAATAAAAAAGTACCTATTGCATCCTATATGAAGTTTCCATCAATTTGACAATCAATTCGTTGTTGTTTTTTATCACAGAGATCGTACAATAAAAGGTATTGCAAATGCAAAGTAAATCTTATATTAAAACATTTAAACTTTTACTTTAGTAATGCAAATTGTATTGCTAAAATAAAATGTATAGCAAGAGTTAATTATAAAGTTATGAACAAATGTCCACGAAGAATTATGCTTGAAAACTGGAATTATGATAAGGGATGATAAGGGGGATTACATGAATTAAGGGGTGATTTTGATTTGAAGTGTTGTATGGTTGCATTTTTTAACATAAAATGTTTTACTATTTATGAAGATCCCAGTTTTCAAGAATTCTTCTTTTGTTTTTACAGAAAAGGTTGATTATTTCTTGAATGCTTATATCTCTATCTTTACTTATACTTGCGAGTGCCAGGCCATTTAATCTTCCTTCATCCATTGTGCTTCTTAGATATTTTTTCAACCTTTTTAAGGTAGAAAAAGATCTTTCAGCACTTGCTGTCGTAACTGGAATTGTTCCTAAAATTTGGAGAAGTATCGCAATGCAAGGAAAAAATGAAGATCCCGTTACTTTCAGAGTTTCAATCACTGTGGCCAGAGGATGACCAATAGTGTTCCATTTTTTTCGTCACAATTTTAACTCCCCTGCTACTAAACCAAAACTTGTAGATTATTGTACTTCTTCGCAGCATTTAAAATTTCTGAATCTTCAAAATTTCCCAAGTTTGATGGAATTAGACCTTCAAGAGGGAGTACCCATCAAAGTCTCTACTGAATCTGGAATCAATTTCCAGGATGAAATTATCTACAAGAGGCAGGAATATTGTGCGTCTAAAGTATTCTTCAGTGTTTTTTGATGGAATATTGCCTTTAGTGGTTTGACGTTTACAGGTTCTGGGTGTCGAAACCCAGTTCTTCAGCAACTAGAAGGGCATTTTGAAAAATGCTGTCGAATTCTAGTTCATCATTACGCCGAATTTCCTTTAAAGTTCCTAATATATCCGATACACTGGTCAATTCAGACGATAGGTCCTGTTTAGGGCTTTGAAGTTGCTGACTCAATCTCAGAGTCAAGCTAAGACAGTAAACTGAAACTTCGAGGCCAATTATAAATTCGCTCCTTTGATGGCTGAGTTTAGCATATAGGCCTTGGCAGATCCTTCTGTACAACTGTTAGAGTTTCGGTCTTCCAAAACGGTAACGACTACAAGTAGTTCTTCGAAAGTTATGAGACTGAAGAACCACGCTTAGTTCTCTCAATTTCTATTATTTTATTTAGTCCACGCTATGTAAAGCGAAATAACTACATGAACATGTTAAGGAAATCCTTCAGGAAGAAACAGCCAGGAACCGCTTACGGGCTAAGCCTGCGTCGTAAGCCGTGGGGACGCTGGCTTGCTTAATCTGGAGGTACCACAAGAGGACCGCTTGTCAAATCCGTCGTCGGAGAAAAAGTGGCTGCGCTTCTCTATGTCAAGTGTGATCAATATTCAGGATCACTGGGCTGTTCTTAGTTTGAACAAGTAGTTATTTCCATATTAAATAACTTTTATTTACAGTACAATTACGAAGTATCATACACAAATGGTTACATATTAAAGAGCGTGTTTACATGACGCTGGCAGGACAACAACTGAACTAAAGTAGCGTTTCCACGGTTGTGGTTACAAATCAGATCATTCGGTTACAGTCACCCGACATCCTCCCTTTTAAGATTCTTGATTACATATTATATAGTTCATTAACATATATACATTTACATAAAGTATATTACATATCATATACTTCATTACAAGAGTTCCTTAAAGACAACATGTAACTAATAGTTTTAACAGTCCAAATAGGCCTGTATCTCATTCTCCAAATAGGCCTGTATCTCATTCATATTCTCTTAAGTATGCAGGTCTCTTACTTACACGACCACTTCTTGTTGTTGTGTTCCCTGATGTCGTTATGTCTTGTTGGGGACTGGAATTTGTATTAATATTTGCCCTTGTATCCCCTGTATTGCTTGGGTCACTAGTACTCTCCTCATTGGGGTTAGTTTGCTCTACAAATGGAATCTGTGACTTTCTAAGATATTTTCTGTTACGCCTTAGAATTCTACCAGATTTGTCTTTAACAAGGAATGACCTAGGAGTTGATTGATATTGTGCTACTACTTGGGCTGGTTCCCATGTTCCATTTTTGTAGTTTCTTAGACTTACATTTTCCCCTGGCTTTAGTTCTGGCAATACATGAGCTGTTTTATCATAGTATGATTTTTGTTTCTCTTGCCTTAATACTAAATCTTCCCTAATGTTAGTAAATAGTTCGGGATTTAGTAATTTGTTCGTTATTGGCAGTTTTGTTTTCAATCTGCGATTGAACATCATTTGGGAGGGAGATAAGTCAAGTCCTGATATGGGAGTGTTCCTGTACTCCATAAGACCCACATGATGATCTCTGTTTCCCTCTCTCGCCTTTCGAAACAGACTCTTTGTAATCCCAACAGCCCTTTCAACCATCCCATTACTTTGAGAGTGGTGAGGACTGATATATATATAGTCAAAATTCCATTCATTGGCAAATTGTTTGTAAACATGGCTGTTAAAAGGAACATTATCCGAAATTACTCTATCTGGTACCCCAAACTTAGAAAAGATACCCTTGAGCTTATCTATGACTTCATTGGCTGACTTATTGTTAAGCATAGAAACCTCCAACCATTTTGAATAATAGTCCATAAGGACAAGGTAGTCTATATTGCCAAAACTCATGATATCTACACCCACTTTCTCAAATGGTCTATGGGGGACTGTATGTGGCTTTAGAGGCTCTTTCGAGTTTACTCTCTTAAATTTCTCACATATCTCACATTGCGATACCAGTTTCTCTATATCTAAATTCATTTTAGGCCAATATAATAGCTCCCTAGCCCTACTTTTGCATTTCTCCATCCCAAAATGTGCCTCATGAATTAAGTTTAGCATGTCTTTTCGTAATGAAGAAGGGACTACAATTTTATCATTCAGAAATACTAGATCATTATTGGTATGCAGATCATTTCTAAGTTTAACATACGTCTTTATACTACTGGATATTTCTTTTTGGGATTGGGGCCATCCCTCTTCTATGAATTTGAGAATCTGACTTAGGTCAGGGTCGGCTTTAGTTTCTTTTTGAAATTGTGCTTTCTTAACAGCACTCATTGGTAGGTATTTTGTAATACTATGTACAATATTCAACATTTCAGGATCATTCTCAACCTGTTCATGGATTGAGAATGCTCTTGACAAAGTGTCCGCTAGGTACATTTGACTTCCAGGCACGTGCACTACCTCAAACTCATACTTTAGTAGTTTCAGTAACATCCTTTGCATTCGAGATGATATTTTGTGCATGGGTTTGTTTACAATGGACATGAGGGGTCTGTGGTCACTTTGTATTATCACTCTCCGTCCATATACCAAGTTATGGTATTTCTCAAATGAGAATACTATGGCTAGTAATTCCTTCTCTATCTGAGCATAATTTTTCTCACACTCTGTTAAACTTCGAGAAGCAAATGAAACAGGTTGACCCTTCTGAATCAAACATGCACCCAACCCATCCTTCGAGCTATCGCACTGTATAGTCACCTGCTCTGAGCCTGAAAATACCTTCAGTACTGGGGTTTTTGTTAGCAGTGTTTTAATTTTTTTAAAAGACTCTTCTTCTTGTTTCTCCCAGGTGAATTTAACCTTATCCTTAATTATTTCTCTAAGGGGGGCAGTAACAGTTGATACGTTAGGTATGAATTTAGACAGGAAATTTAACATTCCCAATAACCTTCTAACTTCTGATTTGTCCCTTGGAGTTGGCATGTCCATAATTCCTTTTATGTGACTCGGGTCAGCTTTTAAACCTGCGTTTGATATTATCTGTCCCATATATCGTACCTCTGGCACCCTGTACTGAAATTTGTCTGGGTTAAATTTTACATTTTGCTTTCTAGCCCTATCTAGGACCTTAAACATGGTCATATCATGTTCTGCTTCATTCACACCAGTGATGATGATGTCGTCAAAATAGATTTCGACATCTGGAATATCTCCAAACAGTTTATGGTTTCTTTTTTTGGAAGACCTCTGGGGCAGATGCTATTCCAAATGGCATTTTATTGAATTTATACCTTCCAAATGGTGTATTAAAAGTACAAATCTCAGAGCTCGCTTCGTCTAGCGACACATGCCAAAAGCCATCCTTTAGGTCTAATACAGAAAATATTTTTTTTCCTTCTAATCTACTTATTATGTCCTCTGCTGATGGAATTAAGTAGTGCTCCCTTTTTATTACCTTGTTTAGATCCCTTGGATCCAGACACAATCTTAGGTTACCATTGGGTTTCTCTACAATTACTAAACTCTGTACCCAATCAGTTGGCTTGTTGACCTTTGAAACTATACCATCCCTCTCTAGATTATTTAAAGTGGATTTTAGTCTAGCCTCCAATGCTTGAGGAACACGTCTAGGGGGGTGAATTACAGGTATAGCCTGATCCTTCAATACTATTTTGTATGGCTCATCCGGGAATTTTCCTATGCCACTAAATACATCTCTGTACCTATTTACTAGATCATCTTTGTTTCCCATTTTAAGTTGGTCAATTCTTTCAATGAGTTTTAAATCTAAGCATGCACTCAGCCCTAGTATAGGTTTAGACTTGCCTTCAACCACATAGAACTCTAATGCAATACCCTTTAACTTATCTGTTGAACAACTTAAAACAATTGTGCCTTTAGGCCTGATATCAAAATCGCCATACGACATTAGTGTCGTTTCAGTGGCCTTCAATTTGATATTAGGGCCTACTCTTTTTACAATATACCATGGTAATATATTGGCTTCTGCGCCAGTATCAAGTTTAAAATTAATGTCCATATTCTTATCATATATGGCTACATTCACATTTTTACACCACGATTTTTCACTTACCGTTTCTATCTGCTTGTGATGAACAGAGTCAATAAAAACGTTCAATTTTCTTGTTTCACAATGTTCCAGTTCATGGATATTCTTTGCTCGTTGGTGGCACCCGATTGCAAAGTGGTTTTTCTCTTTACATTTGGAACATATTTTCCCAAAAGCAGGGCACTCCCTTGGCTTGTGTCGACGACCGCACTTTTTGCAATCGTACTCAGACGATTTGGAACAGTTCTTTCGTGGATTTTTCTTGCCCTTTATAGCGTGCACATAGCTTTCCTTGCTAGTCGAGGCTATTCCAGTCTCCTTCATGGATTGGATTTGCTGTTTGCTTGCTTCTGAGGCTCGAACAATATCTCCGGCTCTGTCGACAGTCAGCACCGGCTCCCGCAATAGGCGTTCTTTTAGCCCGTTGTCTCGAATCCCAAGGACGATCCTGTCCCGGATAAGGCCCTCTTCCTGGTCTTTAAATTCGCATGTGGCGGCTAGTGTTTTTAGCTGCGTCACATAATTATCTATCGATTGACCCTCCTGCTGGATGCACGAAAAAAACTTGTACCTCTCGAACACAACATTCTGTCTTGGCAGGCAGTATTGTTCAAATTTGTCCATTACGTCGTCGTATTTATCACGTTTACATGGTTCTTCAAATTTGAATGTGTTGAACACTTCCACGCCTTCATCGCCAAGTAGGTTTAAGAGAATCGCAATTTTCGTTTTATCCGGCCGAGTGTCTCTTTCAGTAGCAAGCATGTAGTTCTCAAGTTGTTGACGCCACTTCCTCCAGTTTTCTTTCACGTTACCCGATGAGAACTTCAGTTCCCCTGGTGCTCTGAACGCTTCCATGGTTTCACTCCACAATAGGAATTACCACTTTCAGAATTTGCGTCGATGTTTAGGATTCGCTATCTCCTTGCATCTGGAACTTATCTGACACCATGTCAAGTGTGATCAATATTCAGGATCACTGGGCTGTTCTTAGTTTGAACAAGTAGTTATTTCCATATTAAATAACTTTTATTTACAGTACAATTACGAAGTATCATACACAAATGGTTACATATTAAAGAGCGTGTTTACATGACGCTGGCAGGACAACAACTGAACTAAAGTAGCGTTTCCACGGTTGTGGTTACAAATCAGATCATTCGGTTACAGTCACCCGACACTCTACACCCCTGTGGGTTACTCGGGGAGCAAACTCCTGCGCGCCGTCCCTCGTTTGGCGTTTAAGCTCACCTTTGTCGAGTTGCTGCAAGACTATCATGTCTTTCAACCCATCTTGAAGGACTAAAGCTTTTAAACTTTTTTTTTTTTTGTTTCTCTCGTAAATGGCCAGCCATGTTGGAACCCCCATCATATCCTTGTCTGTATAGGTGTTTGTAGGACAAACCTAGCTTTCCCATCTCTTCGTCAATAACCGTTTTAATTGCTAAACCTAATTATTTTATTTTATTTCGACAAAACCAAGAAATTCCTCTCTGGTGGTGAAATGTTCCAATTCCAGGTAACGGACACAAAATGTTAGTTCCTCTTTTCTACTTGCATCTGTTGTTCCATCACATATAATAGAAAAATATTTCGCTTTTTTTTTTTTATGGAGTTCGAAATTTCTATGCGCAAAAAATCTCCAATGCACTCAATTATTTCATTTTGAATCGTTTTACTAATTAATATACTGCTGCGTTTGCAAGTGGCAAAAAGATTTTTTTTAATTTTTATCACCCTCAATTCTAAAGGACAACAGACTTCTGAAAACTCCTTGCTCACCCCGTAAAGCAGTTCCCTTCCTCGTCGCTAATTCCCTCCCCAAGATAAAAGCTTTGGTTACTATGGTCAGTAAAAAAAATTCTGTCTCTGTAAGTGGCGTGTAATGTATGTAAGCGTAAAAAAATCTTGAAAATTTGAATCATGTGGGGAGGGGGGGTGTTATAGCCCCCTAGCGCCCTCCCCCCATAGATCCGTCACTGATCACAAGGACATAAAAAGGTTTCATCTCACTCTATTTTTATATATCCTCAATAACAACACTACGCAATTTTAAACCATGGATAGATGATTAGGTGAACACCTGAGCTGTCACCCTACTCTCCAAACTTCCACATCCCACCAATTTGAGGACATCTGAGACCACAACAGATTTAATGTACACGAGCCCATGTACTCGACAGTATACACGACGGTCTCTGACTGGATCGAGTTTCGAACTTGCAAACCTCCGTTTGCTAGTCTGTTTCTCTTTCAACCTGGCTACTGCGGCCCACCTATCAACCTGGTTCGTCACTAATAGTTCATTGTTTTGCTGCAGTGTGACGTTAATTGAAATGCCTTCAAACCTACCTTATGCTCTGCCTACTGGGCTTCCACTGACTTTTATGTTGGTAGGAATTCTAATTAACGTCATACTGGAGGACACAACGGGCTTTTGACGACGTTTCGGGATCAATCCCAACGTGAGAGATCTGAGGGCAACACTACGTAATTTTGAACGACGTTCAAACGACAAGCCTAAACCATAGCTGGCACCCCACTCACCAAAGTTCTACACCATGTCAACGTGAATACATTTGTGGGCCTTACAAATTTATCGTATTATAAATTACAAACGTGCACCAGTCCCTTTTGTACACGACGCTTTGTTTGGATTCGATCTCACAAACCTCCAATTGCTAATCCGCTACTCTTCCATGGCCCTGGCCTCGATAGTACAGTTGGTAAAGCATCGGATTACCAACCAGGGGGTTGCGAGTTTGAATCCAGCCAAAGACCGTCATGTACCAAGTTAGTTGGTGCACGTTAAATATGTTTAGATAGGAAGGTTAAGGTTCAGATAAGAAGGTTCCTGGTTGGAAACCTGGTCAGGGCATGGATGTTTGTAAGCGTATGGTGTACAGGCGGCTGGTGCACCTTAAATCTGTCGTGGCCGAAAGTCCTCACGTTGGGTTGATGTGGCAGTTTGGAGAGTGGGGTGCCAGCTCAGGTGTTGCCTCGTCATCTGACCATGGTTCAAAATTACGTGGTGCTGTCCTCGTATCTTTCCCTTTGGGGATTGATCCCAGACCGTCGTGAATAGCCTGTTGTATTGCTCTAGTACGACGCAAAATTACCTATTAATTGGTAATTGGTAATTTTTAGTTAACGTCGTACTAGAGCAACACAACGGGCTATTGACGACGGTCCAGGTAATTGGTAATTGGTAATTTTTAGTTAACGTCGTACTAGAGCAACACAACGGGCTATTGACGACGGTCCGGGATCAGTCCCTTAAGGGAAAGATCCGAGGACAACACCACGTAATTTTGAACCACGGTCAGATGACGAAGCAACACCTGAGCTGGCACCCCACTCTCCAAACTTCCACGCCAACCCAACGTGAGGACTTTCGGCCACGACAGATTTAAGGTGCACCAGCCGCCTCTACACCATACGTTTACAAACAACCATGCCCGTACCCTAACCAGAACCCTTCCGATCTAGAGGCTGCCGACCAACCGGTATAGTGGTTAAGGTGTTAGCCTCTAGATTGGAAGGTTCCTGGTTCGAATCCGGGCCCGGGCATGGATGTTTGTAAACGTATGGTGTAGAGACGGCTGGTGCACCTTAAATCTGTCGTGGCCGAAAGTCCTCACGTTGGGTTGGCGTGGAAGTTTGGAGAGTGGGGTGCCAGCTCAGGTGCTGCTTCGTCATCTGACCGTGGTTCAAAATTACGAGGTGTTGTCCTCGGATCTTTCCCTTAAGGGACTGATCTCGGACCGTCGTCAATAGCCCGTTGTGTTGCTCTAGTACGACGTTAACTAAAAATTACCAATTACCAATTACCGATCTAGAGGCTAACACCTTAACCACTATACCGGTTGGTCGGCGAAGCTTCTGAGAGATTCAGTAAATTTAAGTCGGAAAATCTGGCAACTGTCAAAACAGTTTGTTTACGCTGTTTACTTGTTGACATTTTGTCTCCTGTCTAGTTCTGTTTTGAATTTTTAGTATAGCGCTGAATAAATGAAGAAATCTGGCTTCAGATCTTCACAAATAATGCAAAAAATTGAAACACTTTCAGCAATCAAAAATGTGTTTTGATGATGGTGAAATTTTAAAATGTTTCCCCTTGAAATATACTCTTTTTGTACCATCTACTAAATTCTTTCACTAATTCGTGGCACAACACAGTGATCATCCAATGCATTGTTATACACAAATTCAACCGTACCCATTTGTTAATCGATAAATCTATTTATCAATAAAAAATATCGCTTTTATTGGAAATCTTGAAATTTGGCAAAAACAATTCAAGGTGAGTATTCAATATGCCAACTAATATTACAAAAATTTTTTTAACTGTATTCATTTAATTTTTTAATACATGAATTTAACATGTTCGATATTTTTCTGTCGTAATATGATTCTTAAAAATTTTTGAATAGTTGCTACCTGTTTGTATAATGAGTTTCCCAAAGAAACGGATCAGTTTCCGGATTTCAATTCAACCAAAACGGAAAGTACACATTAAAAACCATTGTACTACTATTTTTGTACCATTGTACTTGTATTTTGTGAAGTTTGACTATCATATAATTAATTTAATATCTCATAAAATTAATTATTTTCAGAAGTGCTGTGTATAAATAATCACTTATTTAGCCAAAATGAACTGTCACAATCAGTTTAGTAATGTGTGTTTCACCTCCTCTTATATGTCAAGCAGCTGTTATCAACATTCCATTTATGTTAATTAATATTTTTAATTCTCTAAGTTCTATAATTATGAAGTTGAAGAATAAGAAACAGTTTCATTAAGTCTTAACTCTAAAGTCTGGTAAGTTTGAAGATTTCAACCTTGTATCCAGAATATACATATTCACATTGAAGTAAGCTTTCTTGAACTGATGAAAAAAGAAAATTCTAAGCACATGTACCTTGTAAGGGAAAGTAAATGAATGGCCCCAATCAAACAAAAAAGTTCGTCACATTTCACAAATGATCGACAACAAAACTATTGCTCCAGGCAATCAACATTGTGTCATCTAATGATTAAAAACAGGTAAAGACTTTAACCAATCATAACATGAAAATTAAAGTTGCACTGTTTAAATAGATCATTCAAATCTGATTATTTATCACATAAAAGACAGAAAACATGTATCATGCCAATTTTGTGGTACGTTAGATCTTAGTAAGAGTAGATACACTGATTTCAATATTTCATCCATACACAAATGAGTAGTACCTGAAATTCACTTCTGAATCTTGAATGTATCTTTTCTGCTAGTTATTCATTACGTTTCATAGACCATTTTAAAATTTCAAAAATTTGTACTCTTTTTTTCTAATGATGGAAAAATTTAATGTATAATTTTATTCTGTTGTTTCAAGATGGCAATTGCACGTCCTCTGGGTATGGAATTTGATCACAGTTGGCCTGAAAGTGCAGAGTGCTTAACCTTGGACTTTGGGCCATTTGAAACAGCTCATCGGTGGAGACGCATGCCAGAATGTGATGAATTTGTTGGAGCAAGGTATCATTGAAATTTGATAAATATTTCAATATGAAGTTATGGCTCCATAAGTGCATACTCTAAAACAAATTTTTGCTATTAGGTGTCTTTGATTAAGGTTTTATCAGATTAAAATAACTACTACTAGGGGGCTTCCGGCAGTATTGAATTTGAGTAGTGAATACTAAATTTGAACATTGGTAATTCTTTAATTTTTAAAGTGAAAAGAAATCAATGCTCATAACATATATTAAGCTTGTTTGCAACCCCTTCAAATTAGAAGGCAAGCTAATCTTGTGAAGTACTAGAACAAACTCTCCAGCTACAACCAATACAACAAAACTTCAAAATACTTAAATAACTGGACCAACCACCAAAGACTAAAGAAAAACAGCCCTTTTAGTCAAGTTTTGTCTCAACAATTAATTAGTGATGATGTGGAGCCATATTCTCTTCATGGTAGTATGAATCTAACGGAAGTGCTCCCCAGGGTTCACTTTCACTATAACCTCACTCCTGACAATAAGAAGGATTTTGTGACAGATCATCTTAGACAATTGGGCTTAGAAATCATAAATAAAATACCTAAGAGTGACATTAAGATTTTTATTGATGGTAGCAAAATTGGCAAACTGGCATTTAGTGGCATCTACATCGAAACTCCCCAGCAGAAGATAACTCTTTGTCAACGAAACCCAGACTTCTGTTCAGTTTTCAGAAGCGAATTAATTGCAATCGATATAGGGCTTCAGGCTATCCTAAGTAAGTTTGGTGCTCTCTGGATCTTGAGTGACAGCTGCAGCTCGATTCAACACCGTAGTAATTGGACCTTCATAAGGGACAAAGTAAGCTTCTCTATCCTGCAAAAGTTGAGGCTCACATCACTACTTCATGACATCCACATCCAGTGAATTCCATCTCACGTGGATCTTTTCGGTAATGAAGTAGCTGACAACCTTGCAAAGGTGGGCTGCAGTCATCCAACCCCTCTACTGAACTCATCTATTTGGAACTTTTTTCTCTGGAAAAATCCCAAAACAAAGAGGAATGGTTGGTACCTCCCTCCCTCCATTGGTATATTGGTGGTAAGCCTGGGGTTGTTTCTAGCCCTTTCGTGCGATACAGTCCCAGACCAACCTCTCATGTCTTGCCAGCGGCCACTTGAAATGTCTTTCATTTTTTGAGGGCAAGAAACTCTACACTACATACTCAAAGTGCCACACACACCAAGCTTCTGCTGGGCATATCCTGGATTGCATGGACCTCTCTAGGGAGGATATATACTCATCTCCTCTTCTTGTGAACGACTTTCTCTGTGTCAACGGATTCTTAGACCTAGTCTGACTTCGTCAGACCATTTTGCATGATAAGAAATAACAACTAGCTTGTTATTCAGCAATTTAAATAGTAGTGATTTTCATAACCATTTATAATATAAATTTAAAAAAAAATGTGTCATTAAAATTTCTATTAATCTAAACTGCGTTTTTATCAATGCTATTTATTACTAATTTCATGGAATTATTTTTAAAGGGAAGGAATATTTTTCGTTTGCAGAAAACATTAAAGTTTTATCTGATAATCAAAAAAGTCATCTTAAGTGTTGATTAAAGTTGTTTTAAGAAATGCACGCAAAAAATGTCTCAAATAATTTCATTTTAAAATTGAAATGCACTGACAAAATGCATTAATTGGAGTTGGTGTTTATTGGAAGAAATTATATTATAATTTGTTAACTTGATAATAAATTTTATGCTTGAAAAAATATTCAAATATTTTTTAAACTCTTACTTATCAAAAATAAGACTCAAACTGTTGCAAATTTTTTTTCTTCTAATAACAATTTACTGATGTTATAAGTTTTATACTTCATTTTTATAATTATAGGAGAAGTAAGCATACAGTCATAGCCTATAAGGATGCAGTTTTTGTATTTGGTGGAGATAATGGGTATGATATATAGTATTATTTTACTATTTTTTAAAAATATGTTCCATTACTTTTTTTATTCAATCTTTTGGTATTTTATTTTGGATATCAATGTTTGATTCTCTTACATACATACATTTGATCTCTTACATACAAATTCTATTGATGATAAAAATGTACAGTCTGAAACTTCGATTAACCCTCAGGGTCGGTACCGGTACCATGGTGTTTAATGGAATAGTCGGATAACAGAAAAACCTTGTACAACTCACCCCCATCCACATATGAATGAATGATAAAAAATGCCTGTTTACAAACTGGAAATGCACTGTACAGTGTACTTGCATGTATTTTATTTTACAGAATCAAACACTATACATTTTTCATGAAGTACAGTGTTATGAATTATTTTATAGTGTTACATGAACTTACGCTCTAGACGTACTTAGATTCAAATTTTAAAATAGTCTTATTTTCTGTGTGTATATACTAATAACTCTTCTTATTTAATGAATTAACTTTTAATAATGGACCAACAGTTAAAAGAGTGGTGGTTAATTAAAGTTTCACTGTATATCTTTTTGGTCCATTTTCAGTAAAAAATGTGGTAATTTGCATGATTGCTAGTGTTTAGTCGAACACTAGTAATCTATATATTCTGGACTCGTTTAGTTTAATTTATTTTTTTTAATTAATGTGTTTCAATCCAAGAACGTGAATGTCTATCAATACATTAAATCAAAATATATTGGAACAAACTACATCTTACACTTGTGTGTAAAATTGGCAGATTACAAATTACTTATTAAAACACAAAATTACCTATGTATGTAAAATAGACTTTATTAGATAAATGTTAGTCTAGTTACATGCTGCAAAGTTGCACAGTAAAAATGTTAAGGTATACATTATTATAAACATTTTATTTTTATTACTCTAAGTAGAAAATTAGCATGATCATCACACAGGTTTTACGTCTTTCCATCCATTTAATTAGACTATTAAAACCTTTTGAATTTGTCCATTTCTTTCAGAAGGGCCAATTTTAGCTGCCGGAGTCTATTTAGGACATTAGTTAGCTGCAAAATAATCCATCCCTGAAATGGTTTATCAGTTTATTAGCTAATCTATTGAAATGATGCCTACCATTTTCACAGTGTTCATCCACTCGATAAGGCTCAATGTAGTCATGCAAGTATTATTGTCCATTCAGATAAATTGGACCTGCAGCATCTTTTTTATTTTCGTGCAAGGATCTTGATCATCGTTTATGCGTGTCTGAGCATTGACAACCTCTTGCAAATATGCAGATTGGTGTAGCTATTTATCCTACTTTGTTCTCAGACAATCTAACTTAATGCATTAGAAGAATTATTAAAGTGATTATTTTCATGAAAACTGGGTCCTTTAAGAATATTCAATGAGAAGTTCTAGTTCTCTCCAGATTAAAGTATATTCAGAATCAGTTTTAAACTGAATCTGTAAATTTTAACTACAATGTTTTTGCTGCAATGTTCACAGATTATCAGGTGTTGACTGTACTAATTAATCAATTAGAGTTTTCTTACTTTTTTATTCCAAGTAACTAAATTAACAAGACATTGATTTAAACTATGTTTTCACTTCAATGATTTTTAAAATAAAATTTTATCTGTTAAAACCATTATTCATTTCTTTATTTTCATCCTGTTAGTTAAGTTTTATATCGTTATTCGTACATGCATTTTTGAAATATTGCATTCTTTTAGAAAACACATGTTAAATGACTTGCTGAGGTTCGATGTGAAGGACAACTCTTGGGGAAGGTATTTATTTTTACATTTTTATAGGGTTTAGGCTTATTCCACATGAAATGGTTTCCTCGCCATACTTTTTCTGTAAACTTTGTAATTTTTACCCCTTACCCCCTTTACTATTTCTAAGAAGACCTACATCATATCAGTGCACTTGCTTCACCCGTCTGTCTCCTGTTTGTCTTGGAAATTTATGAACTTTGTCATCTTTTTAACTGTTTACTGAAATTTCCATTCTAGTATTGACAGCTAAAAAACATTTTTCCTTTACTGGGCCCCATACTAAGAAATTACATGTTGATATCCCCTCTATCATAAGAAAAAACCTTTAGTTATTTTTTACTGTGATTCAAATATATTGAACAGGTTGGTGAAAAAAGACTGTGGTATCAATAAGATTAATTAATATGTACACTGTACAGCTTGAATAACAATTGTGTGCTCCATTACTCTGATTACAATAGATACCATCTAATAACTGAACACAAGAACTTGCATAAGGGGCGATGTACCTCCTTCACCCTCAAGAAACAGAATTTTTTCTGAAACTTAAAAAACTTTCTTTTTTAAGCAAAATACACAAAATCATAACTCCCACACTGTGCTATAATATTAGTGCATTATCACTTGAAGTGGCAACAAGAGGCTTCAACAATATTTAAAGACCACTTAACTTATATTCTGATCGATATGTAACCTTTTGCAATAGTAAAATTATTTTATTACATCAGGGAAATTATTTTTCAAAATTTCATCAATGTAAAAAAATAAGTTAGTGTCAACCATCATCTAAACATTGGCCGTAACTTAACAAAAAAAAGCATAACTCCCACACACTGCTAATATTGGTGCATTATCACTTGAAGTGGCAACAAGAGGCTCGAACAAACTTTTATTCTGTTCAATATGTAGCCTTTTGTAGTAATAAAATTCTTTTATTACATCAGGGAAATTATTTTTTTTTAAATTTCATCAGTGTAAAAAATATATTAGTGTCAGCCATCATCTAAATATTGACCTTAACATCAGCTGTTGGTTATATATTTAAAATCTCATTGCTATTATATATTTATGTGTAAAGGTATACTGAATTTCGCATTTATTCCTTGCAGAGCATTTACTACAGGAGCTCCTCCAGCTCCACGCTATCATCATTCAGCAGTTATTCATGAAAACAGCATGTTTGTGTTTGGTAAGGCTTCTTACCATTTTGTATCGAACAATATTGCATACTATTTGCTACAAATGTTTGATGAAATTTTTTACTTGCAGGTGGTTATACGGGCGACATCCATTCCAACTCCAATCTGACAAACAAAAATGACTTGTTTGAGTATAAATTCACCTCAGGTCAATGGGTTGAATGGAAATTTGAAGGGAAGTAAGTAATTGTATCTCTTGGTTATCCCAAACAAGACCTGAAATTATGATAGTAAATTAGTTAGGTTAAAATGTACTTTAAAACACAGAAAATTTTCGTCAAGAGCTCAGAAAACTAAAAATTGTGTGTGTATATATATATATATATATATATATATAATTATGTTGAAGAATGGGTCATATTGACCATTTCCCTTCGTGCAGCCCAATATAAACTAGCCTTTGAAATATAGTTGTCAAGAGGTAGAACATTAAAATTTGAGTTGGACATAGTAGCGCAAACTGTCAAGTGGCTAAAATTCATAGTCTCTCCAGTGGAACACAGAGGGCAGTCAGGAATGTCTTTCACACCAATCCGGTGGAAATGTCCTTGGAGATAGTCATATCCGTTTAAAATTCTGAAGTTGGCCTATGGAGATCCATTGGGACCGGATTACATAATAGGCTTTCCCAGATTTTACCCTTAGCATTAGTATCTTGAGTTTTGCGTATGTATCTCCTCGATCTTACAATGGTGAAAATGCCTGGTTGTATATATAAGGCAATAAGAGGCTGTGGAAGGTTGCAACCCTGTTTATCCAGCGAGGCTGCCTTCTCATTACTGGGAATGTCGCAATGGCTGGGTATCCATTGAAAGAACACCGTCCAACCAGCACAGTTGAGTTCGTAAATTTTTTGTTTTGCCTCTTCTACACATGCTGAATCGCTATTGTGTAAAGAGCAGAGGGAGAGAATCGCTGACTGTGAATCGACAAGAAGAACAGCGTGTCTGGAGGAAGTATTTAAGTTGAATAAAGAAGATGTGACTTGTTTTTAAAAATACTATACATTTCTGAACTATAAAAATATACAAAAGAGGAGCAGTTTGTTTCGCATTGGTGATAAAGATAATAGCCTATTACTGTTACTTTTCAATTTATAACTCATTAATTGACAAAAAAAATTTACTGTGCAGTTGTTTAAAATCTGACTTTTAATTTTCTGTCAAAAATAAAAATATAAGCAATTTCATAGTGTTTTATATCTTTTAGACATATAACAATATGACTTTGCATTTCCCATCATCATGAAAATAGCATTTTATGTCTACGAAAAATGTTGATTTATAGTTTCCAAGTGATGATGTTATTAATTACCTGGACTCACTACTGCTGAAAAGAAGTCGCATTAAATTCTATCTCCAGTATATTGTGTTTAGTTGACATTGTTTGTTGAGTGTACAACAATATATATATATATATATATATTTTTCATTACAGGCGACCTGTTCCAAGATCTGCTCATGGAGCTGCTGTATATGATGGGAAGCTCTGGATTTTTGCAGGATATGATGGAAATGCCAGATTAAATGACATGTGGACTATATCTTTATTAGGGGACTCAAAAGTCTGGGAAGAAGTTAGTTCATATAAATTTTTATCAGTAAAACCATTCTAATTTTTGGTTAAATGATGGATATTTTCTTTATTTTAAGACATTGACACTTTAAGTTTGCATTTTAGTAATATCATTTAGCTTAGCTTAGTGATAGTACAAATAATTAATTAGTTTCAATGTATTCTTTAAAAAGTTTCTGTGATATTTATATTATGTTCAATTTATGTGTTATTTTGAACTGTTGAGATCGGTTACTTTTAAAGGGAAATTTTCATTTCTCAATTTCCTCCATTATATTTTATTAATCTTGTTGTAGGAAGTACATGATCTGTGAGTACCTATCAAATGTATTGGAACAAAAATTAAGTTATCATTTTTGAATTGAATTGCATAATGCTTTTGCAAGGTTCCTCAATCTGGTGACTGCCCTCCAACATGCTGCAATTTTCCAGTTGCTGTTGCTCGAGACAGTATGTTTGTCTTTTCTGGTCAAAGTGGTGCCAAGATTACCAATAGCCTTTTCCAGTTTCATTTCAAAGAGAGATAGTAAGTATTTTTTCTTTTTCTCATGTATTTATTTATAAGTTGCTTTTATAAGAACATTTTTCCTCCCAACCAGCTAATCATTGTATATGAAAATAAAACCTTTAACTAACTGGTTATAAACGTATTCCATATACCTATTGCTGATGGTAAAAGTGTTTGTATGTATATCAATTATACAGTGCAAAATCTGGAATTGTCCAAAATCCAGACGTTTTGCTAACCAGCACACGTTTTTGGTTTCTCTCTCACTTTTTTCCCATCTTTCCGACAATTTTTAAAGAACAAGGAGTTAAACCTGGACCTAATTGAAGAAACAAAGCAAAATAACAGACATGTCCAGAGTAAATACCACACAGAAAAATTAATTGAATTCCGTGTAAAGGTTTTCTTTTCTTCTTTAAAAATTATTCCTATTTATATATCTTCTATTTTACTGTTGCAAACACAAAATTCGCGTAGTGTGTGTGTGTGTTAGATTAAAGTTTTTTTTTTTTTTTTACAAAAAAAAATGCAAATAATTCGGAATGGCCAAGGTCTGGAGTATTTTGGACTGCACTGCACTAAGCAGTCAATATAAAAACCTTAAAAGTATGTTAGGCTACTTTATTATTTTTTTTTAATCTAGATAGAGTCCATCTCTTGAGAGTTGGCAGTCGAATTGTGTGGCTTTAAACGAGTCTATTCTTTAAATTAGGTAATAGGTTGAAGCATAAACAAAGCACTTCCACAATTGGTATCTTCAATGCAAATTCCATTTCTATGATTATCGTTCAGCATCTAAAATGACAGCAGCGATAACTAGTTGGCACAAGAAACCATCACCATTCATGCTTTTGCGTATTGTCGTCTGACGAACTTTCGCATCTTTTCAAAAATCGACTAATCCAAGGTTGACTGCCTTCTCATCGAAACCGCAGAATACTCCTTGCACACAGTTTATCTTTCAGTGCCATAAACAATAGCTTGGATAATGGGTTGCAGGGGAGCCATCCACAGCAATCACCAGGCTTTTTGAGTATGGCGGCTTTCGTGGTAAACGTTTGCACGTCTTTTCAAAGATTGACTGCTTTTTTATCAGAGGTGCACAATCACCATTACTATGGTTAAAATTTGTGTACTAACATCTAACCTTTGACACAACTTCTAAACTGGCATTTTTGCTAATTGCAGGCTTTCTGCAACTTCAAAATAGCTTCTGAATCAGTTGGCTTACTGCATAACTCATCTATATAACTGTACATATAAATTTTTTGGCTAAATTCATGTATAATTTTATTTTAGCTGGACAAGGATTTCAACTGAACACATATTACGAGGAGCACCGCCGCCTCCAACTCGGCGATATGGACATACAATGGTGGCCTTTGATAGACATTTATATGTTTTTGGGGGAGCTGCTGACAGCACGTTGCCTAATGATTTGCATTGGTATATCATCACCTATCTTCTAAGTTCTCTTCTGAAAGTTGTCTTGATAATTCAAATACTATTTAATAATTTAGTCGTAATGATATTTGTTTCAGTTTCGATTTAGATTCACAGACGTGGTCAGTTATCCAACCTTCTGCTGATAGTGAGGTGAGACTATTTATGTTTTTAAAAATTTTATGGAATAAAATAAAAATATTTTGATACATTTCAAGTTCTTGAGTTCTAAATTGATTAATTGTGTGACAGTAAAATGGGAAAAAGTAAATGAAATGCTAAAAGTATACCAATATATATGTTCATTTAATTTAGTAGAGCATATTACTAGCGAAAATTATTATCTAAACTAAACTAGTTTTGAGAAAGTTAGTGGACAGTACCGGAACTCATCTGTGAAACATGCAATTTTTCTTTTGTTTACATTATAAATTAAAGATCAATTATTTTCTGCTAATTCTAAAGGAAATCTTTAATCATTATATAGTTACTTGTATGTCATATCAAAAGAACCTTCTTTAGTAACAAGAGAACATTTAATATTTTTCTCATAATTATTTTTCATTTCATCTAAACATTTAAGTTACTATTTATCTGGTTTTATATATATTTTTGCATCTTATGCTTGTTTTGCATTTTTGTTTCTTTATTTTGTTCCGCTGAGGAAGAACTTTATGTTTTGTATATTTTCCCCATGCACTTAATGCAGGAAATATGAAAGTAAGATTCATGTATATCCATACCTAAAAGTGTTACTCTTTTTAGATACCATCTGGTCGTTTGTTTCATGCTGCTGCAGTGATTGGGGATGCAATGTACATATTTGGGGGAACCATTGATAATAATGTGAGGAGTGGAGAAATATATCGCTTTCAGTTTTCATGCTATCCTAAATGTACTTTACATGAAGATTTTGGCCGTTTACTTGAAAGTCAGCAATTTTGTGATGTTGAATTCATTGTGGGATTGGTGAGTTTTTTGATGCTTTAAAAAAGTTTATGTAATAAAAAGAAAGGTTTTATCTTATGAATGACAATATTGAGCACATTTCAAAAAAGTACATAATTCCCAACTATGCAAAAAATGAAAAGGTTATGCAATGTTAAAAATAAATCCAAGTGTACAAAAAAGGCTGTAAAAAAAATCAATATTCCTGAAATCTAGAATAAATCAAAGCCGTGAAGACATAAGCTATAAAAAATGCAGATTTCCATCAACAAATTATGCAGAAATCAGTAATTAAAAAAAATATCAACTATAATCTAACATATGTTGTTCTTTTCATTTGGATATTCATACTATCAAAAAATAGATTCTGATTCTAGTTATATCAGAGAAAATCACAGTTTAAATATGCATTTAAATACATCAATATTCTGTAAACAGTGAAAAAATATTATTAAGCACAATACTTATTTAATATTTCTGTTGGATGTTCAGAAAATAATTGATTACCAACAACAGCTTGGTAAAGAAGGTTCATTTAGAAAATCAAACATTTTTGAAAAGTGGGGGAACTCACTGAGATTTGCACTTTAGCATCTCCTACCTCAGGAATGGCCCTGTCTTACTTACTCCATCACTTTTCCTGTTGTCTTGCTGACAGTTATCCATTTTATGTCCACTCTATATTTATAGGCATCCTCTATACTCGGAACATTTTCTATATTCTGTAAAAGCACTTGTTTTATGACATAGAATTCCTTCTGATATTTTTATGTGGTAAATAGTTTTGGAAACATTAATTTTATGAGTTAATGAGAATTCCTCAAATTTACACTCTTATACAGAAAAATACATTTATGAAAGTTATAACTATAGATCATAAATTAAAATTTGCTAATTCATTTTCATGATATGTTTTCTAATTGCAAAAGCATTTGTCCTGCAGATGAAGTATCTTTAGGTTCTACTTAATCACTTGACTGCCTGAAGATACAATTCCCATTTTCACTTATTGACAAACTATTTTTGTCTCTTAAAAATAACATGTTATTTGTTCTCTAAATATGTATGCAAAATTATAAATCACTAAAAACGGGGGAAACGTTTTTTTATGTAATAAAAGAGTGTGGGAGTGTAAAAAAATTTGAAAAGCACCACTCGATTTTATTTGAAAAATACTCACAATTTTTTCAAAAGGCATGATTTGCTAGCTTTCACAATCAATAATTGAATTTTGTTTCCAGTTTTATTTTTTTCTAATTCTAATATATTAAAGCTCTTATACGTTTTTATTGAACAATAATGCTTGGACTACCAAATAAATTATTAATATTGCCTGTAACTGTGTGAAGATATGAACCTTGAACTTTGGCAAGAATATAAGTATTACTCCATTTCTAAGTAGACCATTTTTATTGTTTATAATATCTGGAATTCTTCGCCTATAGAAGGTTCTTCGTTCAAATTAGCCTATGCCAATTTAAAATAGCTTGATTTAAATCAAGTGATTTTTATTTAAAAAATCATTGATTTAAATCAAAATTTTAAATTCCATCTTCCTCTCTGTATTATGTCTATAAATATTGAAGCTCAAAATTCCATTCAATTGACATGTTCTGGGGGAATGTTATTACGCTGATGCTACACACTGCTGTTCATAAAAACTTCATTTACTTTTATGTTTTGTATAAACCCTTTTCATGTGCTTGGAACTTCACTTTGAAATACTTAACAATGCTCAGAAAATTTGAAAATAGGCATATTTTATTTCAATTTATGCATATTTTCAATTCTTAACTCATTTTTAAATTTTTCTTGCAAATAAGTTATTCTTTGAGAATAAGATGATTTTTGGCAAGCTAAATATTAATGAGAAGTTGCAATTTTCTCATTAATTTGGTGCAAGAGTTTCTTTTATTTTATTTTCTCATGGTGACATGATTTTTTTCAAAAACAAGTCTTTGACCAACTAATTACTTTATAAAAAAAACTAAAGAGATTCTACACAGATACATATAAATAATACAAAAAATTCTGAAATTTTACTGAGTTTTGAATAGTTTTATTCAAAACTATGGTGTTAGTGGGATCCCCCAACATAATTTATCTTGGTCCCAAAAACACATGCCTTTGGTTATGGATTAAAACCAATCTGATTTAAATTACTCGAACCACATGAAAAAACATTGATTATGCATGACATTTGTTGTGTTATTTTTTTATTTACTCTATCATGCCACTTTGCTAATTCCAATATCGTGTTAATCTTTTAGAAATTTGTCCTGCTGTATTTCTTAATACTTTTATGTTATTCATAAAAAAAATGTTTAACATAAATAAAAACTATCCAGAAACTATATTGATTTGTGTGTCTCATATCTACTTAAATTTGTATGGGCCAGGGATTAATTAAAATCATAAAAATCCGATTTATATAACAAAATTTTATTTAAATCAAATCCGATTTTTTTTTCAAACCCTGGTTCAAATCCCTGTATGAGTAGAAATGTTCATAGTTGGAAATCCACTTCATAATTTTGTTTATAATCCCTGGTTTTAAATAGCTCTTATGTAGCAAAAATGATCTCAGCATCAAACCAAATTTTAACATAGCATAACTTCTACTCGTTTAAGTGCAATGTTAAAATGATTCATGTGTCCTTGCTTTGTGTTACTTTAATTCCATGTATTCTGTAGGAAGAAAAATGTATACCAGCACATACTGCTTTTGTATCTGCGCGATCTCAGTGGCTACGGGGCAAAATACGTCATTCCATAGAAAAGCAACGTGATAAGGTTTGTGTTCACAGTATTTTTTATTTACTTATTTATTTCGTAATTTTGTAAAGTTTCTTATAATTTGTACTGTAGTTTGCTGTATCTTCTATAAATATTTTTATTCACCGCAGCAACTTCAAAGTTCCGGTGATATTCGTGAAAAGAACTATACTCCTATTTTACAAGTGAAGTTAAAAGATGCTGTTCCTGAAGCATTTGAGCTTGTGTTAACATACATTTATACAGATCGCATTGATCCTACCAAAAAAAGTGAGTTGATGAATTTTATTGGCCTTTAAGTTTTGAAAATCAGAAAACGGGAAGCTTCTATTTTTAGCACTATGCCATAGAAAACTGTTTGGATGAATTGATAGAAATCAGTATGGATGTTGGATGAAATCCTAAAACACAAAGAATTGGGGAACTTCTATTTTTAAAACAATATTATTGAAACTGTTATGAAAAACTATGTTTTAATAAGTAGATAGAATCAGTATGTACATGTGAGGGGATCCTAAAACACCTTTCTATCAATCACTTTATTTTACACCCACTATTAATTCTTTGGTCAAGTTCTTCGACTCAACTCATTACAATTTATGCCTTCGCATTCCTATCATATGTCTTTGACCAAACCCTTTATTTGCTGATTGTACACCTTTCACACACTGTTTGCCAATTAACACAAACTTTTCTCTCTCTTCTGACAAGCTTTCATGGTGCATGGATGTCTCCCCTATATTCACTATTTACAATAGTGTAATGTTTATTTTAGCTTAATAAATTATATTAAATTAGCTAATAAGGCCCATTAGACTTCTTTGTTCTTATATAACATACATATAAAATTAGAAATTATGCCATGAAATATCCTTGTTCAGATTAGATAAGTCGAATAGCAGTGAAAGTTTAATTTTGAGATTGTATTTTAACATCGTTTGATTAAAATAGAAGCTGTTTCACTCAGATTTCCACAAACAAATATTGTCATTCTTTGCTTAATGTTTTCTACGAATTTTAACTTTTTCATCAGGTGACATGTACTATAAATATTTGTACAGTACAAAGCCCCAAATCAGGACGTCCAAATCCGGACAATTTGCTAACCAGCGTTTTTTGTTTCTCTCACTTTTTTCCCATCTTTCCGACAATTTTTAAAGAACAAGGAATTATCCCCTGGATATGATTGATAAAAAAACGCAAAATAACGGACATGTTCAGAGTAAATACCACACAGAAGAATGAGAAGATTTGGAAGTAAAATTTGTTGCATTGTATTAAAAAGTTTTTTCCTTTTTAAAAATTATTCCTATTTATATATCTGCTATTTTGCAATGGCAAACGCAAAATTCGTGTGGTTGTGGTGGTTAGATTAAGGTTTTTTGACAAAAAATGCAAGTAATTCGAAATCTAGAAGAGCCTAGGTCTAGAGGATTCCGGATTTGTGACCTTGTACTGTACTTAGCAATCTTTAGTATAATAGTGTTTTTTTTTTTTTGTTACATGTTTATTTTAATGACTTGCTGTCATTTTGAAACTCATCTCATTCATAATTACTACAGTCGTTATGTTGCTAAAATATTAATAATCAATTATAGCATTATGAAAGTTATAAAGTAACTGTACAATTTCTACTTTTTCTATGTATTTTGAGAGTAGCTAGCCAGAGTATCAGTTTGCAGCTTGAGGGTTGTGAGTACAAAACTCGATCCAACCAAAGTTCGTCGTGTACATGGGGTTGGTGCACATTAAATTTATCTTGGCCTCAAATATCCTCTCATTGGCCAGGTGTGGAAATTTGGAGAGTGGGGTGCCAGGTCAGGTGCTAACCTCATCATCTGACTGGTTCAAAATTACAAAGTGTTTTGTTCGGATCTTTCGCTTTGGGATGAATCCCAGATCCTCGCCAACAACTCCTATGGCTCCAATGCAACATTAATTCAGTTAACCACCCATATGTATTTTGTGACGGTAGTTAAATTCATTTTTAGTTTATCTTGATTATTACCTTTCCTTCGTTCCTACTTATTCATAAATGGTATTGCTTCTGCAGATGCTGATCCGATGAGCACCAAAGTTGTTTTGCTTATGATGGATGTTTACAGACTGGCTGTACAGGTATGCCAGAAATATTTAGAAAACTACTTTTAGTTCATAAGTAAAATTTATGAGAATAGTGGAAATTATTCTTCTGCAACATTCAAACAATGGCAGAATTACTGGGACTTAATTTATAAGAACAGAAAAAATATGAACAATGGCTCTATTAAAAAAAAATTTCACCAACCAACCAAGCTTATATAGTGATATTACAAATGTATATAAACACAATAGTATTGCAGTAGCATAGTGTAACATTGATACTAGGGTTGCCGAGTTTAGATCAAAAGCAAAAACTAATCCTATCATAACCTTAGACAACCTTAAAGTTAACTCCATTTGTGCTGTGTTTCTATCCTGCAAAGACAATACTAAACAAATCATTTTTAGTCACATTAAAATGAAACTCCAATAATGCAATTTCACGCAATCTTGGGAACTCTGAATGATCCATTAAAGCTAGAGGCTGCCTTTTACAAAGATGTGAAAATTTGGAGTGTTACACCATACACAAAGATCAAATGTATGCATTCTCTTGACTGGATACTAGCCTCAATTCATGTTATGTGGAAGGGTTAGTGCTGGAGGCATCCATTGTGCATGACAAATACCATTAATCAATAAGTTAGAAATCATTAGAAGCTAAAATGTTTGAGTATCCACTTTGTATAGTTGGCTTCTTGTACAAAGATGTTATAATAAAACCTGTTTAATTCAGATTTGGGTTCAAATAATCGTTATTTTTGCTTTCGGTTTCCACCATATTTTTCCGAATTTTAACTTTTTCGTCAAGGAATACCGGGTTTACATGATCTGGACATACAAGATTTATCCAGAAAGTATCCAGCCATTTAATATAAAGCAAGATACATTATGCCTAGGACTTTTTGTACCTAGTGTCATTCAAAGTAGGTACCTTGGGACCTCAACACATTTCTCCCAGCTTTCTCTTCAAATTTTTAAAACACTCTTATTGCTCTTCTTGCTCTGTATTTATGAAAGTCATATTTTTGATACAGACAATCTGACAGAACATAGACTCGCACTCGCAAACCAAATGGGAATTCGTAGCCATTTAGATAACAGCAATCACGGGCAACGCCGTTATGACCTTGTCATTGTCAAATGCGGCCAAATTCGAATTGATAAGAGATCCAATCGGCCTGACGTCACAATTTCATGCGAAAATATAAATATTTAATTGAAAAATTATTTATTAAAAGAAAATTAAACGTACAAGTTATCTATCTATCTGTTGTAAAATTTTTGCAGATTTCAAATGCGTTTAAAATTTTAATCTATCTTTAACGCTCCCAAATTTACAAAAAAAATTAACTAAACAATGCCAGTCAAAACATTTTTTTATTTGTTTTGCTTTCCTTGGCTGCAGCTGTTTGAATGCAAGAAATGGAATCTCTGTGATGCAAAGGTCAAATTCGTATTGGAAAAAATATAAAAGTTTCAATTAAAAAATTATTTGTTTAAAGGAAATCATATTTTAAGGTATCGATCTAATGGGAAATTTCCTCAGTTTTCAAATCTGTTGAAATTTTTACTCTATCTTTAACGATCTAGGAGATAGAAAAAAGAACTACATAACTCCAGTTAAAACTTAATTTGTTTTCTTTGTCCCCTGAAAAATCGTTCCTTGCAAAATGAAACGGAAACACGAAAAAAATAAATGTAGAATCTGTCATATCTTTATGCTGTTGCCATTCTAAGGAAAACAATAACAATTAAATTCATTTTAAAATTATCTAGATTAAATTTTAAAATTTGAGCTGGGGGCACAAAAATTGCAAAAAATTCGGACTACCTGTGTGCTAAATTTCATTATTGTAAGTGTCATAGATTCATCAGGACACTGTGTAGTGGAGGGCAAACACCTCCTTTTATAATACTAGAGATGGCTGGATAATTTAAATTTTAATATTTTAATTGCATCATAGTAATTCTAAAGGTTTGATTACCAATTGTGTATGTGTCATAGTTTTTTTTAATTTTTATGTGTGCAGTTTCACATGAGACGTCTCGAACAGCTGTGTGTTCAATATTTAGAAGGTGCTATCAATCACAGGAATGTTCTAGTTGCTCTGCAGAATGCTTCAGACTTGAAATTGGACTTCATAAAAGTCAGTCTGCCCTGTTTTTGTTTTTCAACCAACTACATTTGCGTTCCTCTATATGTTAGGTAGTCTGATAAATGTGCAATTTTTTTCTGCAGGAATTTTGCCTCAAATTTATTGTGAAGGAAAATACCTACAACAAGATAGTCATGAGCAATGAGTTTGAAATCATTGCTCAGCCTTTGATGGTAGAAATTATCAGGCGGAAACAGATGCCATCAGTACGCTCACTTCTTGAACCGCATTTTGACTCTGCTGGTAAAAGCTTTATTTCCTTCAAAATTGAAAGAAGTAGAATCAGTGCATTGTATTGCTTTTGCATTTAGTTATTAAAAGAAATATCACTTTTTTTTGTTTCGTTGCAGGAACTACATTAGAACAAGACATGGAGCAATACTTACTGTCCACTGGTAAAGAATTCTGTGATATCACCCTTATGTTGGATGACCATCCAATACCTGCGCACAAAGCCATTCTTGCTGGACGTTGCAGCTACTTTGAAGCTATGTTTCGCTCCTTTATGCCTGACAACAATACAGTTACAGTGAGTAATTTGAAACATGCTATTGTATCTAATATAAAAACCACAATTCATGTTACAAGTTTCAATCCTACAAGTATTTGTGCTTTGTTTTGCTTATTACTTGAATATGACCATCTTTCATCACACATCAGTTGATACCATTTTCTTTATGGGTAGAGTAAGTTCAATTTAGTTTTTCAGTATTTGGTAAAAATGGACGAACAAAAGAGTAGACAAATCAGTTGCACTTGTGAAAAGAATGCATTTCCTTGTAAAGATCATCAACTGAATTTACCTAAGCCTTAAAACTCAAAACTTGCCTTTCTGTCTAACTCAATGATGAGTTACATAGAAAAAGTTTATTAGATTTTAAAAAATAAATATCTAGGATTATAGTTTTTTTTATATTTTGGTTCTTCATTTTAACAATTTAAAAAAATGAAGCTTAGATTACTATAAACCTTAAAATGTATCATTTTGTTCATTATTAAATTGTGAATGATATATATATTTATGATTTCAGATAACCATAGGTGAAACAATACCTTCCCTTCAGTCTTTCAACACTCTTCTTCGTTATATATACTATGGTGAAGTAAATATGCCCCCAGAAGACTCTTTGTATCCTTTTCTAAACTTGTTTAATGATTATATTATAAATCCTTATCTAAGAATGCAAAGTGTATCATGGTGCCATGCAGAGATCTGGTTAGGGAAGTGATGAAATGAAACAAATGGTACTTGGTTGAATTGTTAGAGCACAGATATTCTTGAATTAATTTGTATGCAACCCCATGCATCAGTCAAACACAGCTTTTGTAAAATGAATCCTGGAATTTTTAATCATTTTTCAAATAAATGCAACTTTGTCTACAGCAACCACTTAAAAGCTCTTTATAAAAAATGCTTAATGTATCCGTACATTGGGTAGTGATATTGTCAAAAATTCCAGTTTCACATAAAGGATTTGTGGTGCATGATAAAGGCTTTAAACATTTTACTAAATATTTTGTGAGTCATGCAATTTTAACCAAATAAAAAGGGCAGGGGTTTTAACACCCTCTGCGTAGTCGTAAATACGTTTTAATTATTGATCTAACTTTATTTCTATTGTTTATAACATGATATAATTTCTTCTTATTCTTTTATGCTCAGTAAAACTTACTGTAAATCAATGTAACCAAGGTACTCAAGCTCATCAATGTTGTCAAAGTGTACAAGATTTCATGCACAAATACTTCCGTCAAACCTCATTAAGACTGAATTCATGTGACTGTATAAAACATTTATATTAACCGTAGTTCGTGTTATCCGGATTCAAAAGAAGCATTATTTTAAAAATAAAATAAAATATTAATGTATACATTACTTACTGTACAATGGGTAGTCTTCACAAAGATTATACTGGTGATTCTTAAATTATATATAGTGTGTCAGCTCAGGTGTTGACCTCATCATCTGATCATGGTTCAAAATTATGTTGCGTTGTCCTCGGAACATTCCCTTAAGGATTGATCATGGATTGTCGCCAACAGCCAGTTGCAGTACAACTTTAATACTCTATCTCTTGATGTTGTGTTATGCCCATTTCTGTGTCAGATATCGTCATATGCATTTTGCACAGCTGTGGCGATGTTGATTTTTTTTTCACTGTAAAGGTGTCCTTCAGGATGGTAATCGATAGTTTGCAGAGCAGCTACTATTTCAGGGCAAGTGAATATATGAGGTGTGACTTCAACTTCCATCACAGATAATTTCCATGCCTTTAAAATGTCCTGTTCTCAGTCTGGATACTGTGGTGGTGGTTTTTCTATTGGTGTTCATTTACAATGTCCACATGTACAGGAAACCACTGAAAGATTGCATCATTTTTTGCAGTTCTCAATTGCCAACTTTTGGATTCGAACTTGCTCTCTCCAAATGTTGCTTCAATTTTTTTTAATCGTAGATAATGTACTCTTAGCAATTCCAAAGTGATGGGGTATATCTGATTTTTTTTAATCTGTTGACAGCTTTATTAAATCTCTTGTTTTTGGTCCAACATTTAAGATTTTTCAGGTTTTTAGATATTGCAAGAATAAATTTCAAACCAGCAGCAGAAAATGCCACAACTCGTTGAGACTTACAAATCCAAATGGCAGAATTGGTATTCACACAAATGTTTACTGTATGTCTGACAAAAGGGCTCCTACAGTCACTATTGAAATAAAGGTAGACATTGTTGGTAGCAAGACCATTATATAGTGCCATTCCCGCTAAAAGGTGAAAATAGATTGTTTACAATCTTCCCCTGACTGAACAATAGAAGGAATGTGAATGAATATACCATAGCATGAAGAAAACTTGCAAAGGACTGAAAAGAATCTATTTGCCCTCGAGTTTTGTAAATTTGTTCGTTTTAACCAGATTAGTGTAACTTGGATTATTCTTCAGCGAATAAAGTTAACGTGTGGAATATGTATGTTGACAGATTGGAACTTAGTTCATATTAACAGTAATTTGTATTAAGCGAGTTCGTCTTAAATGAGGTTTGCCTATTCATGAATATATGTAACTCTTTATGCAAAGAACCTTAGTATGAGGAATGCACTTTCAGAAACATTCTACTCATTTAAGGAGTCTGAAATAGTAAGCTTTTAAGTTTAAGTAACATTTATTGCAAGCATTTTGTTTTAAAATATATGTAATAAATTCAACAGATGAAGTTTGTTGCTTACCATTTTCATGTTATTTCTACTTTTTAGGAAATACTTCAGAATTTTATTTAGTGACTTTTTGGAATAAATTTTGAAGCTATTCATACTCCTAATTGTTCTTTCATGCCCAGTCCATTATAACATTTAGTCCTTAATCTGGTTTAGATATTTATTTTCGGCTCCCTATTTTTATGGATTTACAAATAATAGATTACAAGTAAGTAAAACATTTTATGACTTGTTAATTAATTTTAAAACATCTCATTGTTTGTTAAGTTCTAATACTTTTCAGAGAATTGAATTATAATCTTTCACCTTATACTTTTGCTCTTTTAAAATAGTTGATTAATCAAAGGGATGTCTAAATTTAAGGGCATACACCTTTTTTAAATGCTGCACATTGCTGAATTAATGCTATTTTTATTTCATTTGTTTTTGAACAATGTTAAACACTATAAGAAATCTGCTGACAAATTTGGTATAGTATAAATTTAAAACCTCAATACAAGTAACTTACTGTATTAAGTATCATTAGTAAACTTAGATGGAGTATAGACATGCATTTTCTTCTGATTGTCATGCATCAAATGAAATCAGTAGGGAAATTTCCAGTACTCCCTATTTAATTTATGCCTTAAAAGAAGCTTTAATTAAGCCTTGTTAAGATGCTCGACTTTCTAAAATTAAATTGCTACCAGCCAATTTCTCCAAAGGAGTGCATGATATGAATTGTTTTTATTTTTAAAACTTGAAATTGGAATTATCTCTAATACATGAATACATATAATTCTTTAAAATTTTCCTGTTGATTACATTTAAAAAAAAGTATTATCTATTTTCTTGTTACTTATAGGCTTTTTGCAAGCAGAACTTAGAAATGAATGTTACCTTTGAAAATGTGATTCAGGTAATCTTGTTTGACCTTTCTATTTCTAACCAATTTCTGCTGTTACATATCAAATTAGTGGTTTCCATCCTCCTGTGTCAAAAGGCTCATTTATATTCTGTAGTTTATGTACCAATACAATGTTTTAGAAGCATTACATTGATCTGAGATCAGATTACTAGATGATCTGGTCCATATTCAAAAATGTTTTTATCTATCCAAGCCTTGAATATTTAAAAAGTTTACTTCAAACATTAACATTAAAAGATTGGAGAACTTACATACTTCCAAAGTAAGTTACTACGTTTCATACTGCATGGTACTAGCTAAATTGCATTCTCACAATTTGACTCAAGAACTGTGCTTGGATTTTATGATTTTCTTGGTTAATACCTTATAACTTTGCCAGAATGCTGAATTCATGAACTTTATGCACCTCTTTTAAGTCAAATTAAATTGGAATTTTCTACTGTATAATTTCCCTTTGAGGCTCAATATTTTTAATGTGGTATGCAGGTAAGCTGCTTCACCTTATGATTGCAACCTCCCCCATTTTGATTTTTTTATTGGTATTCAACAGCTCATTGTGTATTATAAATTATCTATCTATACTTTTATATTCTCCATTACTGCAATTAAGAACAAATTTAAACTATGTAAATATTTCTACTGCAGATTTTAGAGGCAGCTGATAAAATTCAAGCTTTTGACATGAAAAAACATGCTTTAAGCATGATCGTTCATCACTTTTCAAAGGTAAAGTGCTGTCAATACAATTTTTCTCATTTATGTCGTGTTGCTATTTTATCATGTGTAAATCAGCATCTTGTTTACACTACACACTTCTTGCAGGTTGCACGTCTCCCACGTTTCCGTCTGCTGAGTAGGGAGCTTATCCTAGATATTGTGGACTCACTAGCTGATGAAATGACAGACTCTAAGCTTTGTCAAGACATGTCATCAATAAGTCTTTGTGCAGATGGTGTATAGACATGTCTTATAGCTAAATGTAAATATGTATATGTTAATATATGCAACTAAATGTGTAAAAATGTATATTGGACAGTTGTGAGATAGAGCATTTTATATTCTTTAAATTGTTTGGTTGAACTAATCACAATAAATTAACAAAATATAACCTGTTTTGGGTTTTTATTTCAAATAAGTACTCATTTCCATTTCTGGTAATCTTCTCAACTGTCAACATATATGCATGATCTCTATTAACTCTTTCGATCACACGGGTAGAAAAGACGTGGTGTATGGAATGCCCAGGTCAGGGCGGTTGGGGGAAAAAACGAAATGGACTTGTCCTTCTTTTTTGAGTGCGTGTGTTCGTTTACCCCGCCCCTTCTTTTCAAAGGAGAACCCTAGGTAGCTGTTCATCAATGTCAAGAAATCCCCTTCAGGGTAGGAGAACGAGAGCAGTGTTTTGGTCGGCAACGGGACTCTTACTGTTTTTAATTCTTATTTCTTGAGAAACTCACGATTAGGAAAGCTAACTCTTGCACAATATGAACGTTTTTGGTATGAAATTCTTATAATTATCTAATTTAAATAAACTATGATCATCAATCAACCAATGTTTTATACACTACACACAATAATATTTCGAATGTAATAAACAAATTTATCAATAATCCCAAATTCAAGCAGTTCCGAATCTATCGTTAAGTGTTAACATATTTTGGGACATTTTCAAACATAAGAAAAGAAATACAATCTTATTTATAAAATATTTATGCAATTTATTATTTTCACTCGAGTACCCGAGGAATTTAGAAATGAATGATGAATTAAAAAAAAGCATTTATGAATTGAATTTTTAAATTATTTATTCTAAATAATACTTTAGGGGGGTGAAAAATGCTATTATTTAAATTATTTATAATAAGTAAAAATAATTTTAATTTCAAGAGTTTTGTTTACAGTATTTTATTGTACGTCAACATTAACTCTACGATTACCAGGGGAAAAATTGTGCAAAAATTACCACTCGAATCTAATGGACCCAGGTGGTATTACTAAAAATTTTACAATTCTGGAAGATTTTGAACGAAATTTTAATTCCAACTGCATATAGAGCTCAAATGTGTAGGAAAAGTCAGGGAATTACATAGTTCTATACTTTCAAACAAAACGCGTGGATAAAATATTGCTGTTGGGTCCTATGGTAGTCGGAAGGTTTATCAAACTAGGTATTCACTCACTAGGATCACTGATCAAAAGTTATATCCCAAAGTACCTTTTAATCTATAAAAGTTGAATTTTTTTCTAATTTTAATATTTAGTTAGTATATTTCACGAAGTTAAAGTTTTTCGCTACCAATAAGATTAAAAAAAAACTCAAAAGCAAATACTTAATTTAGATAATTATTTATTTATGATAGACCTAAAATACTACTGAAAAACATAAAATCAGTTTCATTCCCTGGAAAATTAATTTGAAAACATTGAGAAAGACAATTTGAAGTACATAATAAACTATAATTTCCGAAGTTCACGAATAAATATAATTGATGTAATTTTACAAAATATTCAAATCAAACAAATGAATTAAAAAAATAGTACGATAAGTTATTTTAAATAGTAAAATAAGTTTATTTGAATGGCAAATTTTAGCGTTCTGATTTTTTAAATATTATTCTCACTTGAAAAATCCAAAATACCTGAAATATAAAATCAAAGAAATCTGTGACAAAATTCTGTGATGTTTCTAAGTCATCTGTAGATACTAAAACCCTAAACAATTTATACAAAATAATGAGATAACGTTACTTTTGAAATTATTTCGCATTTAACATCGATCTCTAAGTCATTCACTGAGTAAAACTAATTCATATACGTCAATAAGAACAGGGCTATTGTAGATTCATCGTATAGTAATTTTGTAAAGCTAGTTAGAAGTCTACATTAGAGACAAAACGTTAAATAACCAATACATTTACCTTTTCCTATCATAGTTCTTATATCAAATAAACTTTATACCATATTCAACACATCAAAAGCACATAAATTTAATTCCCATGTGGAATTCCCACAAGGAAAAGTATCTAGAAATATTATTTCTAGTTGATCGATTTTCATTGGTTTGTATTTAATATATGTTTCTGACAAATATAGTATTCTTGTTTCTTGAAATATACGCGTAGATATATCAGGAAAGAAAAATCTTTATACCTGTAAAAAAAACATAAGCATTAGGAGTAAAATACATGGAGTTTGTGTGTTTACTGAATTTTTACTAAATATTCCAAGGCATGAGTGAAATGTAATGTAAAGAAGTTGCTAATTTTGTTCTATTTTAACACTCTTTGCTTACGTTGCTTTTCACACTCATTTTAAAATGCTATAAAACATGCTGTTCTTTATCGTGAGAAAAAGTGTTTTCCCATGCCAATTTGTAGAAAATGTTACTCGGACATAGTAAATATATACTACGTATCAATGAGCACTCCTCCGGGTGAGAAGTGGAACCGACGAGTAGGCTTTGTTGTGAGGGGATGACCGATTACCCCTTCTCAGTTAGAGGTAAAAGAAATGCAGATAAGAATTTCGAGCGGCTACTTGATGTTAAAAGTGTGTACTTAGAATCCTTCAATGTCATCTGTTATTCTTTTTTCTGGACGTTAACAGATAATGCTAACCCGTACTTCAAGTCACAATACCGACCATGTAGTCCGAGGATTAAAATAAACGTGGTCCCCCGGTTCAGACCTTTTATAACCTGTCATCTTAGAGGATCATGGCATCCAAAGAGGGCTATATACGCGATATTTTTTTTGCTTGGAAAAGGGGAAACCAAAATGTATTCAGGCCAGGAAAAATGAGATGGTAAAATAAATTAAGTAAACTATTATCTTACTTGATTCTCGGTATGATAAGCACCAAAGCAGGATACGCATAGACACACTTGACATATACGAACTTTGGATATGATAATTTCCTGCAGTTCGTCGTTTTAATTTGCTACATCTTTTACACACACGTTTTCATCCTTTAATCTTTACTCTTTCATGGATTATTTCTGTGAAATTCACCGATGTTGATGGGGTAGAGGTGACAGATGGATTTCTTAAAACCTGTTGTTAGATCTCGTCGATTATTTCTAACTTAAAATCCAAGAGTTTTTTTGGATTTCGGGTATGTGGCATATTTGTACAAGAGTACAAAATGTAAGAGTTGTTCACACAGGAATCAAAAATAAACCAAAACAAATAACACCACCATTTACACGATCTTCTAGTACTTCAGTAATATTTCCTCATTTGATCAGAGCGATCCACTCCTCCTATAAATGTGTTGTACTTCGCAATCATTGAAGGACATTGCACAAATGTAGTTTGAGCTCCTTGACTTCTTTTTGCGTCAACTAATTCTCCTGATGAATTAGTTGAAATAGCACACAGCTGTTTTTTGTCACACCAAGCACTACATAATAGGTCCGGATGTTGAATACACTGATATTGTTTTGTGTCTCCAGAGTTCTTTAATTTTAGTGATTTCAGTGCAGCTGGTAAATATTTTCTATCAACTTTAATGGTACTGCATGCATGGTGCCCCAATTTCATCAGTTCAACCATAATAGGAACACTGGAAAAAAATCTGTCAAAATAGACATGACAACCCTTGGATTTTATAGGGGCTAGAAGGTGGCAAACCTACATCATGCCCAAATCCCATTTTGGTTTTGACGATTTTGCTTTTTTCCCCCGCGTATAAGTCAAAGTTCAATACATATCAGTTGGAAGACGACAGCATCCAAATTTCAGTCCTCTTTTTGCGGGCTTGAGAGGCATGTATTGGACAATTCCTAAGCGACCTTTATATTTTAGGAGTGCTTCACCAATCGAAAGTTCTCTTGAAGGCATATAATGACGTAAAAATCTGTGTCTCACATCATCAACAAATGGCTGGACCTTTTGCATAAAATTAAAATTTTCATCATCTTTTGATACTTTGTCTTCCCTGTTGGACACATGAAAGTACTGTAGAATTTTTTGAAATCTATTTTGGCTCATTGTCTTTTCAACCGTACTGTTTCCTAGTACTTCACTTGTTGACCAATAGTCTCTTAACTTTGGAAGCTGAACAATTCCGAAAATAAGAATACAAAGAAATCCCCAAATTTCGAGAATATTTTCGATTGGTCTCCATTTTGTATCTATCATATTTTTTCTGCGTTGTTCAAACTCTGCATAGTTGTTAGTATGCGTTTTAATTATTTCGCAAAATGAGTCTGTAAAGAATAATTTAAAATATGATAGTGCTGAAGATCCAACACATAAATTATGTACTGGGCCAACTGAATTCAATTCTCCACATGAAGTCAATAACTCACTGTCTACGTGATCAGTCCAGGTTATGTTCTCAAAATTTTCAGGATCACTCTCAGCTTCATCTTCAAAAATTTCTTGTTGCGGAATTTCTTCTTCAAGATCCATATAATTTTCTCTATCTTCATTCTCGCTTTCAGACGAATCCAAATCACTTTCGCCACTGCTAACAGTCAATAAATGTTCAATTTCGGCTTGAGTAAGAGGTCTTCGACGACGCACCATTATAATTGTAAAATATTTACAAAATATGATAAATTTTATAAATACAATGTTTTTAAAATTTCCGCGTACGCATCAGAAACACGTTCAACCAAATCTGAAAACAACAATATGATCAATTTACAAGCAGGACATTGACGGCGACGCAAAGCGAAGGGGATTTACAACTGTGTAAAAGTCTACCCCCTAAGCAGTTAAGTGACCCTTCTCATTCAACGTTACACAATGCAGCTACACTCCTCTCTAAAAGCTAGAGGCATTGCTCACAAGATATACCCTCCACCCGACCGGAGGACGGTCGGTTTGGGCATTTTCCAACAGGGCGATTTTGGTCGGCTTGGGATCGAAAGAGTTAAAGGGGAAATGTCTGTGCAATATCCCAACAAATCTATGGCACTTGCGATAATGAAAGTTGGCATGCAGGTAGTTTTAATATTTTGCAAATTTTATGTCCAGCCTGAACTTTAAAATTTTATCTAGAACACTGTAAAATTAATTTATTAGTGCCCCCCCCCTGTTCATTTTTGCGAAGTTGACGTCGCAGATCCTCAATTGAATTTTCATCCTTCGGAACTGCTAGTCAGGTTTTAAACTTTGTCACAGGCAAGGACTATTCGAGGTTTTCTATCTTCGCAATTGTTAAGGATACAGCGAAAATCTTACCAGATTGATACCTTAAACGAGATTTTCTTTAAATATTTTTTCAAATGTAACCTGTGTCGGGAAAAGATAGGATTCATTCTTAAATTTTTTTGTTTGTTTGTTTTCAGCATCACTGACAATGACGAGCTGGCCTGCTAGTAACACAAAACCATTTTCTATGCTCTTAAGTTGCACACACACATCAAATGAAAATAATTTCAAACTAGTTGTACTTAAAAGTATGAAGGAAAAATTGGACAATTACGACCAACAAAAATTGTGACCAATGAATACATATTCATGATCAGAAAATCCCTCGAATTAATAAGTAAACTATTAAGTTAACTTGCAGAGTACATTAAAAAATGTAATATTGGAATGTACTAATTTGACAGCTGGGAAATTGTATTCTAAAATCACCCATAAGAAACTGAAATTAATTGCATTTTTCAAGAAAAGGAATTAAAAAACATTTTACACACATTAGGATATTTAATTTTGGAATATAGTCAGTTTTCTAAAGAGTCCCATCTAATTTAAAAGGGAACATATGTTAAAGCGCACCGCTTATTAATCTGCAATCTTCTATGCTGTTGCTCTTAGAAAGAAAACAATAAATACATTTTAAAATGTCCTAGATTGAATTTTAAAATTCGACATGACCCAAAATTTGCAAAAAATTCGGACTACGTTTGTGCCAAATCCCATTATTGTAAGTGCCGTAGATTCGTCAGGACTGCGATAACAAAAAACAAACTCGTTTATAGTAGTAGATATAAGTGCATTGAATATAGATGCACATATGTATGCGTACTGCACTTAAATTAGCAAGGTAAGCTAATAAATTTCACTAAAAAAATATAGCTATTTTCTAATTGTAGTTTTTACTTCACAAATTAATTTTTAAAATGTTCTTGAAAGTTTAATTATTTGCTTATGAGCACTATATTCTGCTAGGTCAATATAATCCTGCCATAATTAAATAGTGTAGTATTGTCACACATATATGGTCTGATTTTTATGGATTGCTAAAGCTAACCATATAACCAATACTGACTGTGCTAACACTATGAAAGCTGTCAAATTGCATTTTAAAATATAACGAAAGAAACTTAAATTAATTGCATTTTTCAAAAAGAAAAGGAATTTAAAACATTTTGCACATTAAAATTTTTTATTTTGGAATATACTAACACTATGAAAGCTGTCAAATTGCACTTTAAAATATCCCAAAAGAAACTTAAATTAATTGAATTTTTTTAAAAGGAAAGGAGTTTAATAAAACATTTTAATATAATTGATGTATTTCTTCTGAAAGGGAGAAAATTGTGTGATACATGTTATATAACCAACAAGGTATTCAATAAACAAACGGCTCTGAAATATTTATTTTGTGGAGTGACAAAATAAACAATGTTGAAATCATACAACTATTTCACAAAACATCTTTTGAATAAAATAGCTTCCCAAAAGTATATTTTAAGAACAAACAAAACTGATTTCTAAATTCAGATTCAAGTTCAGTTTTAGGTGCTCAGAATTTACGTGTTAAGACAGTACACACAAAACTAGAAATATATCTGTCATTAAATTTGAATAGATGAGAGGCATGTATCAATATTGGAAAACATTGTGTATGATCAAATACTGTATATAGTAAAACACTTTTAACAAATATAAACATACGCTTGGTCCCATAAATCACATGCACACGTTGGTTAGAAGTTTATATAATTTTCTAGAAATGTTATTTACATATTTGTTGGCCAAAAGATTTTTTTACAAAGCACCTTTTGATATCAATTTATAAAATAGATGCAAAAAATGGACGAGTTTTATTTAAACAGATAAAATTATTTAATTTATCCACTCAAATAAATGCAAATATATTCATTCCTATAATTTAAACTGTAAAATAAAGTACTGTAAAATTAATGTAAACATCAGTGCGATAATACGTCTAATTTTAAAATGCAAGTTTCAGCAATTCCAATATAAATGTATAAAGAAACGTTTTATCAATTTTTGGATGTTTTAAATGAAAATGAATGACTCAGTGGACAAGTATACTAATACAAGACAATACCAAGATTTAAAAAAAAAAAAAAATGGATTGCAGTTTATCAACCACCCATTTTCTTCTATATCATACACTATCTAAAGTGGAAAAGTAATGACATATAGCACAAATAGTATGGAAAGATTACATATGAAGCAAGAAATGATTAAATATGAATAAGCTCAGATTTATTTTTCTGTGATTCATTTTTAAACATCAAAATAAAACATCTCATCATTTATGATATGCAAATAACTTTATTGAGGAAAATATTATGTATATGTAAAGTTTATAAAAACACGTATAAATTTAGCAATTTTCAGACAAAACAGTATGTATAGCTGATCTGTTTTAAATAGAATACTCAAGTTAAAAAAGAAAACTAGTAAATTGTTATAAACCCAGTTTTAAATTTTGAAAACATGTGAAACCCAAAAAACTTAGTTAAATAGTAGAAAATAATACAGCATATTTACACGCACATGGACGAAGTAACTAGCAATATTTAACAACATATGCAGTCATAATATTAAATGAATAGGTTGATCCCATATTTCTTTTTCACAGAAAATACTCAGACGAGACATTTCTTAATAGAAATTGGCTATTTATGCTAGCTTCATTCAGCAGATTCTTTGCTTTTAGAGTCTCCTTTCTCTGCTTCAGAATTTTCATTTTCCTCTTTTACCCTAAGGTTAGAAAGTTTATCAGAAACTTCAGCTGTTTTTGATGGTGAACTTTTCGTTGGGGACGTGTCAGAATCTTCACTTTCGGCATCAGAACTTGCACTTGAAACTGAAGGTGACTCATCTTGCTCTGTAAATATGTAAGATATAAATTGTAGTGAAGACAGAAATGCAAGACAATTTTAAGCTAAAGTTAGAAGAAGTTATTCAGTAACTTAAACAACAAAACCTTGATTAACTGAGTGTTATCCTAGCCAAATTTTACTTTAAAGCATGAGTACGCACACTTCCCAACGAGGCGAGAAGGTGGTGCAAAACTGAAGACAATTAAGGACTTTCCAATAAAGTTTAAAAGGCATATACCCAGGCATGAGAGTGGGAAAAGGACAAAAAGTCTGAAAATACGCGTAAACTCAAATTTTGCAAATAAGAAAAGGGGCTTGAAACCAAATTTCGCACAAAAAGAAAAAATATCTTGGCAATTCTGAAAATAGTATAAAATCAGTTGCATAAAGTTGAAATGCTATTTTTATACCTATTTTTGAACATTTCAACAACAAAAAATGCGATTTTTTTAACAGTTGCAATTTTTCCAAAACCTTGATACAAAAATGATATTAACAGGAAATAAAAACGCTATGTTATACAAAAGAATAAATCAAATAAATACTAATTTTATTAAATAGCATAAATGTTATGAAAAAAATAAGTAGACACTCAAAATAAAAATTAGCATAATAACAGCTTTTCATCAATATTATCTAAATAAATCGTTTGAAATATACTTAATTTAAAACAAATCAAAACCTGTTTTGGTAAAGCCTGTCTACGTTTATAGCGATGATAACGGTATTGGCGCACTTCTAGAAGCGAGTAATGACAGGTTAAGGTAACCCATTTGTATTACAGATTTTAAGACAAACTGGACTAGTGGAAAGTTCATAACTTTCATTTTGAATATTATAGAAAGTTCTTTCAAAATCCGTTAAACTGTCATTTGATTTCATTGGCTCATTTGAAATAATTCTTTCCTTTGCGATTTAAGAAGTGCGCCAAAAAAAAAAAAGCGCCAAGGCCGTTGCCATTGCTATAAACAGACTGAAGCTGCACCCCTGTTTTAAATAAAATATAATTTAAATCAGTTTAAATTAACCTATTTTCGAATATAAAATGACTTTTTTCAAAATCTCAAACCAATTTCAATCGGCTTATATTTTCCAGTAAATATTCTTAAATTAATAACCCATATTATCCAAGAAATAATTTCACTTATTAAAACAATCATAAATATTGCCCTTAAAAGAAGCATCATTTTGAAAATTTCCGTTGCAAAAAATAGCTGCAGTCTACGTTTAAAGCGATGTCCACCGCCTTGGCGCACTTCTAAAGTCGCCAAAGAAGTTTTAACGGATTTTGAAAGTACTTCCTAGAATATTCAAAAATAAATTTTAAACTTTCTGCTTAGCGAGGTTTTTATAAAAGACGACTTCTTTGGCGCATTTCTAAAGTCGCCAAAGAAGTTTTAACAGATTTCGAAAGTACTTGCTAGAATATTCAAAGAGAAACTTTAAACTTTCCGCTTGCCGAGGTTGCCAAAAAAGACGAAATAACTTTATCGGTTAAATAACCGAGCATCTTATTTTCTAGTTGAAAGAAAAACCGCCCATTAAAAGCTGATCAACTTAAAATATTTCATTTATACCTTTTCCGCCGCAAAATGATGTACCACGGCCGCTAGATAACAGCTCCGCTTTCTTAGGAAACCGTAGCTTTACCTACGAAATTTACAGCAACAACGTACGTTAACTTGTTCAAGATCCAAGTTCTCCAGGTTTGCAACAAAACTTATTAGCTTCTAAGGATTCTTTTAAAAGAGGAATTTGCATACTTATCAGCTTGACATAATTTAGGAATGTAATGTTGGCGAGATATGTCTCATTTGGCGCATTTCACGTTTGTACAAGACAAAAAGGGCAGAAGTCGGAATTATTTCTTAAAAAACGATAAAAGTCGGAAATACCGACTAAAGTCGGAAGAATCTCATCCCTGTATACCTCAATGCTATGGTAAAATTACCACAATACATATTGCAACACAAATCCAAGTCGATTATTCTAATCCTTGCTTATGAATCTTAGTAACAATATTCGTAACATATAGTGCAGAAAAATTTATTCCATACTTTATATTTTAGACTGTCTTGTCTTATTACTAGGTCCTTATAATCTGAGTGTCTGGTCATTTTTGACGGCCAGAATTCACATTGCGTCAGACAATAAAGGTTCTACTGTATGTGGTTTCATCTATGCCACCATAAAAGGTTTCTACAATAAATATTATCAGGGTAGGTTTCCAAGTGAATTCATAATTGAATCGTCAGGTTCAAGAAGGGATAAGTCCAACATCAAGTTTTTGAGAAATTGAACAAACACGTGTAGTGGTTGATTGGTTCTTAAACCTTATGCTCAATTCAAAGTGCTATATCTGCCTCTAGAGACTGGTTTCTGTTTCCTTATTACCACTTGCAAGTAGAGTGAAGCTAGGAGATATTTTAAAGTACAAAAAAAGTTTTGACATTTTTGGCCTTCATTCCCTTCTTAAACCTGACGATTCAATTAGCAGTTTTGATTTTTACATTTGGCTTGTGTAATGTTTGATCTTTTCAGATTTTTAATTCCACTGGGAAATCTGATGTGTGGGGATTGGTTTAGTCTATCCATTCAGCAAAATGGTTTAGGATATTAATAATCAAAACAGATCAGAAGCATCATAAGCAAAAGTATTACTTATGCTTCACATTTGTGGCACTTTTTTTTATTTGCACTGAATCAATACAGTGTCACTTGCCTAGGAGTAAAAATTGTCTTTACTGACTTTTTAATATTTAAGAATTTGGAATCACAAAATGTTGAATTTAAATTTGTAAATTTACATTTTCCCTTTGAATTTATACTATTAAAACTGTTTTTATTTTGGTCTGGCGTTTTATAAAAATTCTTTCATCAGCTTTAAGACTAGAATTTAACTTTAATTTTTCATTAACAGTTCACTTAGAAAAGCCTTTCTACAGTAGTTATGTAAACTTGAAACTCTGTTTGGTGATATTGAGAACCTTTTATGAATACAAAAATAGTTAGTTAATGATCCATTACAATATTTAAACTTTTTTATACCGATTGATGGTGGAAATGTTAATTTTTTAACACATATTTTTTTTTAATATGTGAATTTAGCAAAACATTAATTTGAGAAGTGAGCTTATCCTCCCCAATAAGTATCGTAAATCCTAGGAATTCAGGGCAAAAGTAGAATAGTACTTTCAAATTTCCCCAGTTTTAAGAAATCCTGACTAAACTAAAAAGGCACATTTTAAGGATGGATTACACCTAAAAATAAATTGGATAAAAATCATTAAGGATTTTTAAAAATTAACACTAACAGTTTTGAAAACTTACCACTTTCTTTTTGCCTTGTTAGGAACTTTGATGTTATATCTTTGGCATTATTAAAAGCTTCTTTGAATTTCTGTGCATCTAAAAATATAGAAAATGTCAGCAATAAAGTCACAGTATGAAAAAAAAGTTATTCAGTAAAGTACCATTAATAGGTCTCTGAAGGTATCATGTAAAAAAACTAAAACTCAATGTGAATGAAATATTCCTGATAGCATGTTTAGAACCAAAATCTAAACGATATAAAATATTAACTTTTCTGGGGTGAAAAGATCAACGTACCTATTTGTTCACAAAAGAAATATCTCATTTAAAATTTAATTATTTTTTCTGAAAATAAATGAGAAAAAAAATTATTCAGTGGTTTGTCATGCAGCCTTTTTAGTTTCAAGTAACATTTGTCCCAATTGAATCTTATTGAAACATTTTTTCTGTTTCTTGAATTAAAAAAATAATTATGAAGTTTCCACACAAGAAACAGTTTCTCTATTAAAGTTGGTAGATGAATATGAACTTCCAGATGTAGGTTACTGAGCATCAGTCTGGTTACACTTCAAAAGAAAAATCCAAATTCAAACCGCTCCAGTTGTTAACATCTATTGAATTGTTTTTGAGGAAAGAGGACTCTTCCTCTAAGAAAGGGAAGCCTCAATTTCTGCAAAGTAGGAGTATGAGACTTTCTTTCCTCCATGACACAAGTAATAATAATACTTTTAAAACAGCTTTTTTTTTTAGATTCACTTCCAATTTCTTAGTTTTATGTGTGTGCTTTATAGGCTACTTTATTGGGTTCAAGTTGCAATTACTGAAATTTGAAGTAGACTTTTAACAGAATTATAATAATAGAAAATTCCTGTTTAACTAAAGTATTGCACTTTAGAGAAATAATTAATACAATATACATGTAAAATAACATTCAGTATTTGTAACTCTTAAAAACTGACGCATCCAAATTGATTCAATGGTTCAAGGAGAGAAATTACTTCAAAATTTTCGTTTCCATAACCTCTTTACTGCCAGCTTATTTTAATAATTTTAAAACCATTAATGACTTTTTTTTTTGTAAAAATGAAATGCTTGAATTGGTGTAATGTACACCAAGCAATTACAAAAAAAAAATTTTTGACTATAAACATAAGTTTTAGGCACTCAATTATTAGATACACATTTTGGAATAATGTCCGAGTATATCGCAAGCAAAGAGGCTAAGCAATTATAACAAATGATATTTTTTAATGGTATTCCAATATCTCTCTTAGTCCTACATTTAATACTTACTTTCTACATTTGCAAATTTGATAGCCAAAAGTTCAGGTTTTGGCTCTTCATCTGCAAAGTCTGCCAGTACACTATACACCCAAGCTCTCTCACTGCTGCTGTTAGGTTTCAATTCCATATATGGTTGAACTGCAAGGAAATAAAACCGGTGAAGTCTATACAGATCATTCACGCAGATATTCAAATTTCCATTTAGTAGTCAAAAAACTAAATCTTTTAATTTTTTCCTACTGTACTTTCACTATTTTAGTACCTTATCTTAAAATGAAAACAAATTGGTTTAGCTGCTAGCTAAAGAATAGTGAATATAAAACTTTAAAAAAAAAAAAAAAAAAACTTTTCATGTCATGCATTAAAACATGTTACCACATTCCTAAAATCTTGTCCCATCTAGACTCATAAAGAGGCCCGATATTGGGGGGGAAAACATATGCAGAACACACCATCAAGGTGTAAAAAAATCATGATTTTTTCAACAACAAAAATCAATTAATCGGATTTATTTGATTTAAATCCAAAAATTGCATTTCTCATGCAAATTTCTGTAGGGCCTATAAATTTGTTAAATAAAAAATTGAGTTTCTGACATGACATGTAAACTAATATTTAATTAAGTAAACAATTGGAATTTGTGATATGGTAAATTAATATTTGTTTTACTAAATATCATTGTGTGTTACATGACAATAACATTTAAAAAATGAATTTTCAAAACAAGAGCAAAAGATAAGACATTTGTTTAACTTTAAAACACAAGTTGACATCCTCCATAGTTTTTCTTGACTAATTAACATAATCATGTTAACAAATGTATCAGTAAGTGAGACCTAAATTAGTCTGATTAAATAAATATTTGTTATGGGTCACTATGAAAGGTGACTGTTTCAGGGTGCATTTTGCAAAATAAAAGATGTTCATTGTGTTTAAACTTTCATCCTTTCAAATAGAAAGCTCAGTTGAATTTTTTATTTAATAAATTATTAATCACATTAACTGTGTTATTTTGTATTTATGTCTCAATTAAAAAAATGTAGTTGAAAAATCACTATAGCTAAGCCATTGGTCAATCAATTAAAGGGGTAACAAGTAGTTTAGGCCTACTTTGTGGGGATTTTCTTTGGCCGTCTTGACATTTACGTAGATGTAGGCCTACTGCTTTATTGTTTGTAACATAAAATTATGCATGAACATTGTAAAAACTTTCAAATAGATGTCAACTTATTTTTTACTTTACTGTTTGGCAGAATCCCTGACTCAACAGATTACTTAGTCCATAGACACCTCAGATTATTTGCAAGTGTCAGTACGAGGTGTAGCCATTAGTGCTGAAATCACCATGTGTGCAGAAAGTTCAAAGCATTTGACAAATTCTGTGATTTTTCTAGAGTGTATTTACTTAGTTATAAAAATGTAAGATTGGTTGTGATTTAAATCAATGATTTAAAAAAAAATCAAATACGTTTTTCTGGAAACCAGCATTTGTTGAGTTGGCCCTTCGTATCCACAGCTCGTGAACATCACTTTTCAAGATTTTATTTGTGTGTAAGCCCGACTTCTTAAATAAATGCATGTACAGTGTATTTTCAACATTATTCTGAAATATTTTTCAAATTAGTAACCACAAAATTTTTATGGCAAATACTGTGCTCCTTTAGCTAAACCACAAAAGAAATCACAGCCCCTTTTATTTTTTTAAATTTAGAAATACAACACACAGTTGCAGAATAAAAATCTCGAAGGTAGTTGAACTCTAATGTCATGTAATAGAAAAAAATTATCAGAAACTTGCCAGAGAAACACAAGGCTTACTATAGTGATTAGCACAGATCTTTAAAGTCTTATCTCTTCTCATTAGAATGCGTACATAATCTTCTGTCTTGTGCTTTAGAATTTTAACATCTCCTGTGCCTCGCTCCTTCCACTCAGGGGGATCTCCAGCACTTTCATATCGGTACAACTTTGCTCTCCTGAAAAAATAAGCAGAAATTTGTTAAATAATTTGATTTTAAGGTACTATTACAAGTGGTTTTGAAACTTTGTGACCACTGGGCCTCTTTGGTTCTGTTCACATTAGGCGTTTTCAAAGGTCAGTTTTTCTTTTCATTAAATTGTTATTTAGTCCATTAAATTCAAGTTTCTATCTTTACGATCGTTGAAAATAGAGTGAAAATTTCAACAGATTTCAAATCAGCAGAAAATTTTACACCAGATCTATACCTAAAAAGTGGTTTCTTTAAAGAAAAACTAATTATTTAATAAATAATGATATAATAAATCTGTTTTTTGGTATCGATCTGGGTTAGAATTTTACCTTGATTTGAAATCCGTTGAAATTTTCAAATGATCTTCAGCGAACGCAAAGATAGAAACTTGAACTATGGGAATAAAAAACATAATTCTATGTACAAGAAAAGCTGACCTTGGAAAATATGCATTAGAAAACGCCTCATGTGAACAAGGACTTTAAGTACATAAAAAATTTTCCTACCCCCATCAATATTCTCATTTCTAATTTTGCAAATTGCTTTTCTGTCCATACTTATCAAGAAAATTTTAAACTGCTAACATTGCCCCCATAAACAATTTAACTTTTGAGTTAGTATCAGTCAACTAACAGTATCAGTCAAAATTAGACAAGTACTTGGCATTATAATATGTATGCAGAGTAGTATCAAAACTTAAAAGAATGTCCAAATAAAGCTTACACGAAGTAAAATTAACTATTTAATCAATTGCCCCACTTTCTAGAACTTTTATTAGGCCAAAACAAAAAAACGGTCTATAACCCGACCGACCCAGAAATTAAAATACAAAAATTCCTACCCTAATATTTTTTAAGCCACTTACGCTCGCCAACCCCCGAGGATTGCTACGCAATCCCATTTGGTTTGCTTCGTAAACCAACACTCCTTTCACAAATGCCATTTGGTTTGCTTCGCAAACCAACATTCCTTTTGCAGAGTGAAACTATCTGAATAATTCGTATTATCCTGATTTCACTTTCCAGTCCATGACGTCACAGCGAGGACTTCGCCACCTGCTCGCTGACGCTCGCCGATTCCCAGAGATTGTTACATAATCCAGTTTGGTTTGCTTCACAAACCAATACTTCTTTCGCAAGTGATTTCACTTTTTTTTTACTTTAACACTTAATGCACCCTAAACTAATAGCCGCATCAGTAAAAAATCTTCTGCGTCTTGTTCCCTGTAAAATTTTAAATAAACCGTGTTAATCTCCAAACTTTACGATCTGTACTTTGTACTTTCTCGGTAAACCGTCGAATACAGAGGGAAAAAAAGAGAGCCTTTTTCCTCGCCAAATAAAAAGAAATCGTTTTTTAGGCAATTGTTCTTACGATAAATTTGATATCTGGTAAACCCGACAGTTAAACATACAACACTCATATGCGTGCCTGCTTCGCGAAACATGCTCCACGAAATAAAAAATACCAAATTTGTGTGACTCACTTTTGATTGCATCCAATTTATTTAAGAACCAATTTTAAAAATAATTGTAAAGTAAGAAAGAGTACATTCTGAGGTATACTGCGATATTTTCAAAATTAAAAACTAATAGTAATACGATATAGATATGACAGTTTTAGTTTTGTATCGGAAATTACGATCTGAAAGTTCCGAAAATTGTATGACCAACTTTTAATTAAGTCGATTTTATTTATTAACCAATTTTAAAAATACTTGTACCATAAGAAAGAGTGTAATATAATGTATTCAGCGATGTTCTCAAATTTAAAAAATAATGGTTTTATCTGTAGATATAACAGTTGTAACAGAAAGTAGCGAAAATATCCAAAGATTCCGAATTTTGTATGACCAACTTGGGATCGCATCCAATTTAATTTTTAACCGATTTCTAAAATAATAGTACCGTAAGAAAGAGTACATTCTGAGGTATACTGCGATATTTGAAACATTAAAAACTAATAGTAATAAGATATAGATACGGCAGTTTTTAAAAAAAGTAACAAAAACATCCCGATTTTTCCCGAATTACAAAAAAATATCATCAAGAACCAAATTGAAATTTTAAAAAAAACTCGACGAGCTGCAAAATTTACGTTGAGAGGTACTCTTAAAAAAAAAACTCATGGCTGAAGACTGAAAATTTGTATGTGTTTTGCTCACTTGCGGAAGAAATTTCGCTTGTTAAATTTTGACACTTAATAAACCCTAAACTAATAGCCACATCGGATAAAAATCTTAATAATTGTCCAGGGAATACGATGAAGAACAAACCATGTTAATTTCGTTTTTTTCCAATCAGTACTTTCTCGGGAAATAGTCTAAGAATCAAGCTAAACAACACAGTTTTCAATCCTGCGGCGGCTGTAACTTTTTTTTAATATAGAGAGATTATTAAAAGTTTTATTTAATTTAATTAAAAAAAAAAAACACATTCATAAAACAATTAATTGATTACAATGTCACTGCAATCATAATCGATTCATTTATTGTCGAACATGATATTGACCCACAAAAGTAAATATACTCAAGTATTTTATATCACTGATCAATTTTAAACCTGACACATTAATACTCGGATAATATATATTTCCTTTTGCGTATTTGCTAAAAAATATTTATAAAAAAAAAAAACTTTTTCCAACCTACCGACCCTAATATTTTTGCTCATGAAACATGAAACAATTTTTTTTTGCCTTAGTACATTTTATTTATCCACTTCAGCTGTCAAAATTTCTTGATCACTTGAGTGACGATTTGTCAAGGTTTTTTGCTGTATTGCAAATATATGAAAATGAGAACTGCTTTCCGGAAACTTGAACGACCTTAAAATTACAATGCAACAAAAAAAATACAACCTTTAAAGATTTTTTAAAAATTGAATTCTATTCAATTAAAAAAAACATGTCTGTTAAAACGATTAATTGTTTATGATGACACAGCAATCGTAATCGACTAATAATTTTACTAAAATACCCAATTTGGGTAAATACCCGAGTACATACCCAGGAATATTGACCCACAAACATAAATTCAACCAGGTATTTTACACCTCTGATCAATTTTAAATCCAACATTAATACTCAAATATGTCCTTTTGCGTATTTGCTAAAAATATTTAGCAAAAAAAAAATTCCTACCTACAGATCCCAATATTTTTGCTCTCATGTTACAGGAAACAAACTTTTTTTTTTGTCCTTAGTGACCCAAAATGTTTAAGTGCTTTATGTAATACTCCTAAGGCAATTTTGGATAGCCTCAAAAATCTGGTACCTGTGTCAGATTTTCAAGATTTTACTGCAATATATTTTCAACCCCACACAAACTACTGCAAACTTTTGTGTCGGTGGGAAAGTTTTTCATGCAAATATTTTTGAAACAGGCAGGCTCTGTCAAGTTGGTTTAACCCTCTTCATACGAAGCCTCGAAATATCAATTAAACCTTTCGTTACGAGAGGCGCCCAAAGCAACCTATCGAAAAGATTGATGAAATGTGGAGATTTTTTGGAATTTTTCTTGTTATGAGTGTAGCACATTTACCTAGGCTTTCTGACTATTGGTCGCAGAATCCAATATTAGGTAACATGATGATAAAAAAACTGATGACCAGAGATAGATTTTTTAAAATTTTGCATTATTTTCACATCTCAGATAGAGAGAAGGAAGTTGGAAGAGAGAATGCCGAGTTTTCTTACGTACAGAAGGTTGAACCTCTGTATTCTACATTGAAAAGCAAATCTTCTCAGCATCTCAATGCTCCTAGAGAAGTTTGCGTTCACAAAGCCTTAATTAAATTTAAGAGCAGAGTGGGCATAGTTCAATATATGCCTTTAAAACCGGCCAAGTGAGGTCTGAAAATGTGGCTCCTTTGTTCATCAAAATCCGGCTATGTCTTAAATTTTGAACTGTATGCTGGAAAGATGGGTAACATTCCAAAGTCCTCGAAAAGACTTGGATACGATGTGGTCACTCATTTGATTAGTACTCTGAAGAATAAAGGCCACGATATATATTTTGACCGGTTTTTTTGCAGTGTTCCTTTGATTATAGATTTAGTAAAAATGGGACATTATGCTTGCGGGACGCTGAACGTAAACAGAAAGTATTTGCCCAGTAACATCAAGGCCTTAAAACTTTCTGAGGAAAAAAATATAAAGGTTTTCCAAAGTAAAACTAATTTGAACTTACTTTGCACGGCGTGGATGGACAAAAAAAGTGTTTTTATGCTCTCCACAAACTCAAAAAACGAAACAGGTATTGTGCAAAGAAGGCAAAATTCTGTTAAAAAAGATAAAGTTTGCCCTGTCACTTTTATCAAGTACAACAAGCATATGGGTGGAGTGGATTTAGCTGATCAAAAAAGGAAATATTACACTACATCGAGAAAATCCTCAAAATGGTGGAAGTATTTATTTCACTTCCTTCTAGATACAGCTGTTAATAATGCGTATATTTTGCAAAATCTTTCAAGCAAGCCGGTCCCTAAGAAGTGCAAATCTCTTTACGATTTTAAATTAGAGTTAATCTCCGATATCGACAAAAAATATTCGAGTAAAAAAAGAAAAAACACATTTATTTCTTCTACCCCACACATACATAAGAGGAGAAAAATAGATGGTCGTAAAAGAAAGTGTGTTCTATGCCGTGAAAAAGAAATAAAAACGTCTTCTAACAGATATGTAGAGCACATGGGAGCGTGAAATTTGCCAGAAATCCTTCTGTAAAAGCTGTTTCGAAGAGTCTATAAAAAACGCACTAATCAACTCATAAAATTGCAAAAAAAAAAAAAAAACTTATCATATGAAACAAGTCAAAGGAAATATGCCTCCTGGGGAACCCGCCTTTGCGACTTATCAAAGGGGTAATGCTTCAATAAACTGTACCTCCTGGGTGATGTGGAAGTCAGTTTAACACTTTCTGATCTATAACTTATATGTTTAACCCTCGTTTCGAAATATTTTACAAATATTGTTTCCAAAACTTTGTAAGCAAAAAATAATTGGCCGAACTACGAGTTTCCTTGCGTAAAATATGTTAATTGATATCGAATTTACGAAGTCAGATCAAAAAGCATTTTAGCCAAAGTATTAAAAAAATACCACGCTCAAACATGACAGTTTTTGTTAACTAGCGCTATTTGTCAATTATACGATTATTCTTAAAAGACACGACAAACAGGATGGAGCAATATTATAATTGGCTGATGTTCTATGAAGATACGTGTCCTAGCAGAAAAGTTTGTTTACAAAATATGATATTCCAAAAAAAAATATTTTTCAAACATAAATTTGGGCAACGGGCTATTGACGACGGTCCGGGATCAATCCCTTCAGGGAAAGATTCGAGGACAACACCTCGCAATTTTTAACCACGGTCAGATGATGAAGCAACACCTGAGCTGGCACCCCACTCTCCAAACTTCCACACTAACCCAACGTGAGGATTTTCGGCCACGACAGATTTAAGGTGCACCAGCCGCCTCTACAACATACGATTACAAACATCCATGCCCGGACCTGTATTCGCTATACCGGCTGATCGGCGCGTGCCACGTAAGAGAATTATATATAGAGAGAGAAAATTATGTCAACCAAGGAAAAATTTAGTTCGTTAAAATTTGTCTCATCCAAAAACTTTTTTGGCTGAACTTACAAGCAAATTTACTAACCACAATATAAAAAGCATTTCATAAAAAAAAATAATAATTGTGACATTTCAAAACCAGTAATCCTTGTGATGATACTATTTCCCGTTCACAGAAATTAAATTTCACTAGTGGGGAAGCTGGTCTTAATGTCAAATTTAAAATAACCACATGCTTTTAGCGTAAGTATTTAAAAGTTATAGCCGAGGCAAATTTGCAAATTAAGAAATTCGTCAACGTTTATCCTTCGTTTTAAAACTAAAATTCACTATCTTCCATTTTCAATTTGGATGACACCAGTCTAAAAATTGGTACCATTGAGTATCGGTATCCCGCAGCTAGATGTGATCAACAGTGACCGCAAAACACGCCCTCTTCCTTGAAGGCCTGGAGAAGAAGGGGAAAGAAACGCTTAATGGATTCAGACGTCTTGTTGGGAGTCCGACAACATTCTTTTTCCCTGTCCCCCGTAACGAAAGGAAATAGATTCTCGGGCACTTTCGTATGCAGAGGGTTAAACAAGCCTATTCATTCAATTAGTTTGATAGAAAATGTGTTCTTAAAAACACTGCATTTGGTGGAGATTATGGTTAACAGTTTAATATTTGGTGCCAGGAGGGATGCAGTAATTAGAAGAGTTGACAAAACAAATAATAATCTAATCAATTGTCACCTAAAATTTTGCATATGATATATCAATTCTAGCCGTTGGCTAGCTTAAAACCTTTCAGATAAATCGACACTTATACACACAATGCCTACCTATTTATTAGAACCACACAAAATAGTTGCAATGCTTCAATTTGGAAAACACTATTGCAAAAACAACTGGAGTAAAAAGTATATATTTGCACAAGAATATTTAGAATAAAACTATTAAAATTCAATACACCAATTTCATAAAATACTTGGGTTTCTTACATCTTAAATAAGGTTTCTTCATTTTCCTCAAGAGTTTTAATATCAACAAGAGGTAACCTCACAACTGGTTCAAAATGGATGTCTGGACTGGATGGTGGTACGTCACCCTACAAAATCAGAATATTTTTAGATAATTTTTATTTGTTACAAAACATCTGATATCAAACAATACATTTTTTAAATGTGAAAGCAAACAAATATTGTACAAATCTTCGTAACACAAAGACATTTTAAAATTTTGATTAAATAATCAAAATTTAAATTTAATTTTCCTTTGTAATTTATGAAGATTGAAAATTAATATCATTTTTTAACTTGTCTGGTAAAGTTAGCACATGAAAAGGTTTTCTGTAGTGTCACAAAAGCATTCCAATTTTCTCACTAATCTTTATAATTGAGAATTTTAATATATTTATTTTCTTTTGTGTAATATATGTAGGTAAATTTCATTAAAATTTATCTGGGGAATTTTATACATTGATCCCCAGGAATTCTTTACGCTGTTAGAATAACCATTCAGTATGCAGGAGAGGAGAACTTTGAAATGCATTGAATTTGCCAACTTAATAGTTGAGTATGTTGACAAAAATAGATTATGGATTGAAGCAGAAAGCTATTACCCATAAAAAAAGTTTAATAGTGATAGAATTTGAGACACTCATTAAGCCAAGTGCGAAAGACATGGTGACATATGTTCTTAACGAACAGGCTACTAAAAAATAGATGCAATACAATTACCAAATAATACCTACTGTTTCACAACGCATTATAGATCTTTTTACTAGTATAAAGAAAGAATTAATTTGTCTTGGACTTATTAGCAAATATGCATTGCAAATGGGTGAATCTGCAGATGTTGCAGGATGAGATGTACTACTAGTATTTGTTTGTTACACATATGATAAAAGTATTGAAGAAGATTTACTCACGTGTTCATATTTACATGGACAAACTACAGTAGAAGATATATTCAACAGTATTAATGATTACATTACAAATCAAGAGATAGGTTGGGAGAAGTGTATTGATATTTGTACAGATGTTGCTCGAGCAATGGTAGGAAAGACGAAAGGTTTTGTATTACTAATCCCGAAAGTAGCTACAAGAGCCACCAGTAGTCATTGTATTTTGTATAGCCAAGTACTAGTGACTAAAATTCCAAAAAAAATTTTATGTTATGGATGAAGCCGTGAAAGTAATAAACTATGTAAAATCAAGACCATTTCAATCCAGATCATATAAAATTTAATGTGATGAAATGGGTAGTGGACACAAAGCACTTTTTTTTATTACAAACTGAAGTGAGATGGCCATCCAGAGAAAAAGCACTATTAAGACTTTATGAACTTCGAAGTGAGTTATTGGTCTTCTTGTAGGCACAAAATAATTCTGAACAAAATTTTGTTGAAGTTTCGACAAATCCTACATGGTTGATAAAACTTGTATATATGTTTACCAAGTGCAATGAAGTTAACTTATCATTGCAAAGAAAAGCATGGCAATTTTTAATACGAGATCAAATTGCATCTTTTGATAAATATAACTTTGGATTTCATCAGTTGAATCTAATAATTTTGATTGTTTTCCTGCCTTACATGAATGTTTGAATGAATTAAATTTTGAAATAGATGAAGTTTCCAAAGTATTTTTAGAACACCATAACTTGAAAACAGCTCTTGAAATAAGTTTTCGAAAACTAATAAGGACGATTCCTGGGTTTAGAATTCACTTTCCGTGACAGCTAAACCAGCAGGCTCAAGCGTAAGCGACTATGAAAATCTGATTTAATTAGTGACTGATTTGAAACAAACATATAAAGATCAGCCTTCAAATGATTTCTGGGCAAGTATGTCAGAAGAGTACCCCAATTTTTCAAAACCAGTAATTATTGTTTTACTTTTGTTTTCTACAACCTATTTATGAGAAACAGGAATTTCTTATAATGCTGCAACAAAATCAAAGTGCAGCATATATTAAAATGCAACTTACTAATATTGTGCCTGAGATCAACATATGCAATTCAAGAACTCAAAATCTTAAGAGATCATTAACATGGTTCCCACACCTTTATCCCAAAAAAAGTTGCAAGTTAAAAAAAGCAATGTGAAAAATATAAAAAAGACAATTTTTTTTAATACTATTGTTTAAACAACCGAATTAAAAAAAAAAGAAAGGTTATAAATTTTTTTTACAAATTTTTTCTCACAGAACCTACTAGCACACATATTGATATTCTTGTGCGATAAAACGTTGTACAATAAATTCTTTTAGTGACACGAAGAAGAAAGAGTATGGGAGCAAGCACACAAGTAGTTGGATCTACATGACACAATCTCCATTTTAATATTGTCCACTGCCACTACATCAGACGGCTGTCGTGGTTCATTTTGTTTGAGAAACAAAACAAATCAAAAGTTTTGACTGGTGCTAGGGCTTTTTTATTCTCTAGTCTAAGTTTCTATCTTGGTGATCAATAAAGAAAGAGAGAAAATATAAACGGATTTGAAATCTGTAGAACACTTTGCACATAAAAAATATCTTAAATGTGATTTCTTTAAAAAAAAATTTTTTTTTTTTTTTTCAATTTTAACTTTTATATTTTTGCAATAAGAATTTCAATTCTTTGAATGCGTGCCAGGTTTCTAATGACATTCTGACTGCTAAAGGTATTATTTCCTAAGAAAGCATTGCTGTTATCTAGTGGTCATAATACAGTGGGCATAACAAGGTGGCTGTCTTAACAGAGATGAAAGATCTCAGACAGACAGAATACGGTGGAGAATGGACTATCTAGACGTAGCATTATTAGTATATCACATGGTGTCAAAGTGCGAAAGACTGGTTTCATTCAGAAGGACGCACATGCTATGAAGAAAACTAATCTGGACAAGTTGTTTCGCAAGACGAAATTACACAATTATGTACTAGTTTTTTTAAAAATCAAGTACTTTCAAGGACTTTTCACCAAGTTCCATAGTTTTCAAAGGCCTCTAGTTTGAAAAAATATTCCAAGGATTGTGGAAACCCTGATTACATGCTTTATTTGTTCATATTTTTATGTTTATATTACATTGTAGTTTTATATTTAAAAATAATTACTAAATAAATAATGGATTTCAATAGTATTTTTACTAGTAGGAATTATCCGACCTAAAAAAACTAGCAAGTGTTCCGTTAAAATTTCTGGGAGTGCAAAGTGTTCCATTGCTGAAAAAGTTTGGGAAACCCTGCAATATTCAAATCGTCAGCAGAGTCAAAAATTCAAGATGAAGCAAAGATATAGAAAGAAAAGTCATCAAGGAGAATAAATGCAGAACAATGCAATTTGCAAGAAAAATCTGTATAGCACCCCAATTTCTACAAAACCTATTAATCCTGCATTTTTAGATCATGTACAAACGGAGAACTGTTTCTGTAAAGTCACTATTACACACATTAGGTACTTCTTAATGTATTGCAAAATAACGTTTAGCAAAGCAGGTAAGATATTTGATAAAGAACCTATGGTCACCAAGAAATAAATAGGCTGTCGAATGGCAAGAAACTGGTTAACTATTGTGTTGGTTAATTACAGGTCAAATTTGTGTTTTGAACTTCAAGATAAAAATTCTAAAAATACTGATCATTAAACATTGTGCTACAGGTTATTTTAATTATCTTTACAGGATACTAAGTGCAAAAGGTGCAATTGTAAATTAACTTTGGGGAAATTTTAATATGAAAAACGAGCACTAACTGGTCAAATTTTGACTGGTTCCACCTTACTACAGGTATCTAATTTTAATCACCCTCCATTCAAGATACTAAGTGCAAAAAAATCTCTAAAATGTAACTGCTTATTAGATAGAGGATTTTTTTGTGAATAATGGACACCAACTGGTCTATTAGTGGTAAGGTTCACCCAAAATTATCTCTCAATCACATAAGTACATTAACAATATTTACATTACGAATGAGAAATACAAAGCAAAATCGTGAAAGGAAGTCGAAATGTTCTCACATTATTCAAATGAACAGATTTACACTAATACTGTGAATTACTAGCGTTGTCAATACATATTTAGAATTCAAATTTTCTATGTGTAACTTGGGAAAAAAAAACATACTGCCGTGACCGATACCGGTCCACTACTTGACAGAGGAAGAAAAATATTTGCTGAAATACACATGCAACAAAATAGATATTATAATTCACAAACATACCTGTTCTTCCGACATTGTGAAAGTGCGATCTAATCAGATTTAAATCCTTGTTTTAAATTCCTACGACCCACGAAAATTTTCACAATATAAACACAACAATCGCGCCTTAAGACATGAGTAATGCCAATTTTGTTCTGCTAAAAGATTAAATTTAATTATTTGCAGATAAGTACAGGCTTGTCAATAACTTAAATTTCCTTCTACAACCCAGTGATTGAGATCTTCTGAAAACTGTTTTTCTAAAACATCAAATCGTCAGAAAAGTTTGTCAAAAAGTAACAACGTTCTCGATCCATTCGATCAAATATATGCCGACCAACCGGTCTGGTGGTTAAGGTGTTCAGTAAGCCTCTAGATCAGAAGATTCCTTGTTCAAATCCGGATCAGTACATGGATGTTCGTATGCGTATGGTGTAGAGGCGGCTAGTGTACCTTAAATCTGTCGAGGCCGAATGTCCTCTCGTTGGGATGGTGTGGAAGTTTGGAGTGTGGCCTGCCAGCTCAGGTGTTGCCACGTCATCTGAAAGTCGTTCAAAAATTACGTGGTGGTGTCCTCGGATCTTTCCTTTAAAGGATTGATCTCAATAGCCCGTTGTGTTGCTCTAGTACAGTGTTTACCAAAGTGTGGTACGCGTACCCCCAGGGGTACGGGAAGAGTTTGGTGGGGGTACGGAGTTTTGCACCGGAGTTTGATGGGGATATGTACTGCACTGTGCTTGGCTGCACCTAAATCTACGTTCTCATGAGTCAAGTCAAGACAGTCTTGTGAGGCGTGAAATGGTCCGGAGTGACACAGCGAAAATATACCACACTTCGTTACAGAAACAACTTACTTCGTTAACCCTCCGTCGGGCGCAACCGGCCTGACAGGCACAACTTTGACATGAACTTCAATGTTTTCTTAATGATAGATTTGAGTTGAGAAATTGTTTACATGACTGGAAATAGCTTTGTAAACTAGCATACTTAGCAGATATAATCTCTGTTTTAAATTGCCTTAACTTATCGTTACAAGCAAAAGAAATTTCATTGTTTCACGTTCAAGATAAAGTGAACGCTGCCATCGCAAAACTAAAGTTATGGCAAAAGAGTGTTGGTAATGGAGTAGACTCGTTTCCCTCTCTTCATGAGTTTATAACAAGTTCGACTACTAAAATTGATGCTGGTACTCTGAAATGCATAACACAGCATTTGGAAAGTTTGCAAGTGGGCTTGAAAAACTATTTCCTTGATTAAAAAAAAAATATTGAATGAATAAGATATATCCGTTTAACATTAACACAACATCCTTGCCAGAAGATTTGTCGCATGCGGAAGAAGATCAATTGTTGGAACAGACGGATTCTTGAAAAATAAACATAAGGAGAGTACTTTAACATCATTCTGGTTACAAATGCAACCTGTGTATCCGGTTTTAACAGAAAAAGTTCTAAAATACAGCTTGCCTTTTCCAACTTCATATTTATGAGAAGTTGCTTTTTCAGCATTTGTAGACATTAAGTCGAAAAAAAGAAACAGACTATTAGACGTGGAACCACATCTCAGATTAAAATTAACAACCAGGGAACCAAATGATGACGATCTGTTATCTCAGCACAAAATAATTTCATACTTCTCATTGATCCAAATAAACGTTATTTATAATATAACTTTTATTTATATTTTATTATGAATAGTTTTATTTCTCTTTTTTTATTTGTGTATGTCACAAAAAAACAACAACATTTTGATTGTTATTAAAATACATCCATTTTTTCGACGAGGGGTACTTAGCGTTACGAAAATTATAGAAGGGGTACACATATGTCAAAAGTTTGAGTAACACTGCTCTAGTACAACGTTAATTAAAATTATCAATTACCATTACCTACAAATATATATACAACTATGAGAAAGTTTTTATTATGAACTTAAGCAAACCCACAGAGAAGTAGTATACTGTTGCGAGACTCTCCTTGAAATAACAACAATCAATCGTTCTCTACAATATACACTTTATTTTATCCAACTCCATATATATATAGCAATATTTACCCGGCTGAATTATCAGGCATTCTCTTTTGGAATTACACGAAAAATCTCATAATAAATAGTGTGCAAACGATAGTACGAAAATATCAGAAATTAGAGTACAAACGATAATACGGAAAATTAACAGTAACTATTGTGCAAACGATAATTCGAACTACTTTTAACATCCTCCCACCTTTTCATTTTCGGTGATCGGAAAATTAAAACAAATATGAATACAAAAAAAAATAATGAAATTAGCACATTAGGTTTCAATACCATAGAAAGAACAAATTATCTGTCAAATAGTTTTAACACTAAATTAAATGTAGAAATTATAATCTATAACGCACAGGTTGAACAACATTCCTTCCACTTCTTGTTTTAAGGTCCAGAGTAACAGTTCCTTTTCCCTCAAAAGTATGGTTATCAGGTTACGGCTGTTACGGTTATCAGCTGCAGGAACAGTCTTTACTGAATTGGATATAACTTTGTAGTATAGTTGATCAGATTAGGACACTTCTAAAGGATAGACAGCTTGAACTGGTCTGATGAGTTCCCCGGTTGCAGTTTTCACCTTGACTACTCGAATAATATTGTTTTTCCCAGGGAAAATAGCAATGATGACTCCCAATGGTCAACTCAATTCCTTTCTTGTTGTCACTACTTACAAGGACTATGTCCCCTACCTTAGTTTCTCTCAGTAGATGTTTAAGTTTAGGTGGTTGTTGAACTAGTAGACTAAGATATTCATCTCGAAACCTCTTTCGGAAATCCTCTCTCAGACGTTGTTGATATATCCATCTTTTAGACAGGTTGACATTATCCAGGTGGTCTAAATCTGGAACTCCCACCATTCGGATATCTTGAAGGAACATGGAAGGTGTTAAGGGAATCAAATCTTTAGGATCCTCTGATAGATAAGTGAGAGGTCTAGCATTGATTACAGCCTCAGCGTCACACAAAATCGTAAACATTTCTTCGTGCATCAAAGAGGCTTTTCCAAAAACTCTTCTTAACAATTTCTTAATCATCTGTACAATCCTCTCCCACCATTCACCACACCAAGCTGCAGTTGGGGGGTTAAACTTCCACTGGATTCTTAAGATTGAAGTATCACAAATGACTTGATCCCAGATGATGGATTTCATAAGATTTTCTGTACCAACAAAATTGCTTCCGTTATCACTATATATTATTTTCGGACGCCCTCTTCTTGAATGAATCGTCGTAAGCCTAAAATGAAATAATTTGTCGAAAGACTATGTATCAGTTCGAGATGTATAGCACGGTATACGGCGCAAGTGAACAGTAAAATCCATGCTTTTTTTCCCCATCTTTCAAGAACAATGGCCCTGCCAAATCCACTCCGTTAACTTCAAAGACTCCCTAATTCTATCTTCTGGAAGAGGCGTAGGGCTGGTCTCAATTCCTTTCGCTGCATGTCTTCTACATCGAACGCATTTTGCAATTACTCATTGGATGGTTTTTCTACCTCTTAAAATCCAAAATTGTTGTCGTATGACAGCTAACACACCTTGAGTTCCAGCATGCATAGATCGCAGATGTTGTTCTTGAATTAACTTATCAACTATCTCATGATTTGCCGGGAGTACTATTGGGCAAAGAAAATTCTCATCGTCGTCTCTTCTGGTTATTTTAGTTTTTAATCTAATGAGACCCTCATTGTCTATAAAAGTGCATAGAGTTTTGAGCTTGAGTTTCAAGTCATCTTCCTTAAATGCTTCTTGTTGAACAATTTTCATTAGTTTCTTTTCGGCAACTACCAGTTCAGTGACCGTCAGTTCTCCCTTAGTGCACTTGTTAGATCTGTGACTATTGTTGACAAATCGAAACATCCAAGCAATCATTCTTAATATTTGTGAATACTTTGAAAAGTACTTACTATACCAATGTTGATCAACCGGTGTACATAAAAGGGACGAAATAATTCCTTTCCTCTTTTCTCCCAAAACTTCTTCCTCATTAACTTAAACTTTTGTAGCTGGCCACTCCTCTTCATTCTGTTTTAACCATTCGGGCCCTTCCCACCATCTGGACATCAAAAGGGTTTTAACGGAACAACCACGGGATGGGAGATCTTTGGAGGAGAGGTCTGCTGGGTTGAGATCACCTGGTACATGTCTCCATGAATTCTTTTTTGACAGCATTCGGATCTCTTTTACACGGTTGTTGACAAATACTCCCCAATGCTCTTCTCTTTGTATCCAACAGAGTGACGTAGAAGAGTTTGTCCAATAGAAGAGGGGAATATCCTGCAAATCCATCGCCTTTATGACTGTAGAAGCAATACGTGCACCGATGCAACAAGCTAATAATTCTAGCCTGGGGATAGACATTTTGTGTAAAGGTGCTACTCTACTTTTCCCTTGGATCAGGTGTATTGTTATTTTTTCTTCTTGAACTCTTCGATGGAATACAGCCGCCCCATATCCAGATTTGCTAGCATCGCAGAATGTATGCAAACTTAATTTGACATCAGATAAGCATATATCAAGGTATCTTGGAATTTTCACTTCTGATAGGAGTGGTAAATCAATAATCCAGTCCTTAAATTTCTTCTGCATTTCCTCAGGCAGCGTAGTGTCCCAACCAATTTTGATAATTCATGTTTGTTGAACAAGAGTATTTGGGGATAGTGTGACGGGGCACAATAAGCCTAGAGGATCAAAAATCTTACAAACCACAGAAAATACATCTCTCCTGGAGATATTATCCGTGCCTTTATCCCACAGTAATCCAAGAACTGGAATGGGATCTTCTGTTTTTCCTTCTTGAAACTTCATTGTGCTCCCACCCTCTTAGGTCAAAGCAAGCCTTATCATGCAATTTTCTTGACTTTTGGATGAATTTTTGTAACATTTTCTCACTTGATACAGAGGCTACACAATTATTTACATAGAAAGATCTTTTTAATGTCTCGGCCGTCTCCTTGTAACTAGGTGAGCTTGTTTCTAATAGATGATTTAATACAGCTGCTAACAGGAATGGGCTGCAGGTGAGACCAAACACAACTCGTCGGTGTCTAAATATTTTCAACTGTCTTTTTTCAAAATCATCCCACCACAAAAATCTGAGGAAGTTCCGATTTTCTTTCGCAATTGAGATTTGGAGAAACGCTTTTCTGATGTTCGCCACAACTCCTATTTTGTCTTTTCGAAACCTCATCAGTATAGGTGCTAATTCTTCTAACAGATTAGGACCCTTTTCAAGGCAATCATTAAGAGAAGGTGAACCTTTCCCACGACATGAAACATCGTACATAGGTCTTGTTCTCGTTGTGTAATTCTCCTTGAATACACCACGATGCGGTAAGTAGTGGCATCGTTCTCCGAGCTCTTCGACAGGTACCTCTTAAATAATGTCCAATTTTTCCCATTCTTTGAAGACCTCATCATAACAACAAAGCTTTCCTTCCTGTTGAAGCTTCATGGCAGTAGAAACACATCGTTTCTTAGCATTTTCCATATTTGGTTTTAGGTCTTCTTTATTTTCTAACCATGGTAGGTGGATTTCGTAGCGTCCATTTTTGTCCACAGAGACGATTTTCTCAAAGTAATCCAAAGCAGCCTTTTCCAACTCCTTCTTGGATTTGGTTTCTATTGGATCTTTAATACCTAAGGTGTCTAGATCCCAAAGATTTGTTATTGAAGCATTTTGAGATAAGAGGGATGTGACAGTCAGAGTAGATAAACCATGAATTCTTTCGTCAGGTACTTTTCCCATAATTAACCAGCCCAGTCTGGTTTCTACAGCTATCAGTCCGCATTTTAGTTTGTAACTTTTCCCGGTAAAAAGTTCTCCACAAATATCAGCTCCAATCAGTAATTCAATATCTGGACGACCTTTTCCATAATCCGCTATCCATATTTATTTTCTCTTAACTCCTTTTCCCATGGTCCCTTTTTGAGTCTTGGTAATTTCCCACATATCACAGTTTCGTCTAGAACTTGAATAGTACAGTTGTAGTCACTGTTGAAATTGCTCACATTTATGATGTACCGCTGATGCTGCTCTTTTTTTAGTCTTGTTCCTCCAAATAAAGAATGAGTCAAATCTTCTGTTCCTATTGACTCATAACCCATCTCATCGGCAGTTTTCTTCAAGATGTAAGATCGCTGTGAACCGCTGTCGATAAGTGCTCGAATAGTCCGACTTCCCTTGCTTGATTTGAGCTTTACCTGTAAAGTCTAAAGACGAACTTCTGCTGAACAGCTGTGATTTGACAATGAATTTTGTATTTCCTCTTTTTTTTTTCTGTGTTCAGAACTTCATCCTTCTTTCGGTTTGCTGGTATTTCTGGACACATTATAACCCAATGTTTTCGCACACAAATCACGCATTTAACTTTTGATTTACAAGCTTTTGAGCGATGTCAAAGCTTCAGACAAGTAAAACACGCATTCTTCTCTTTAATTATTCTTTGTTTATCTTCCAGAGACATCCGCGATGTGCTTGAAAACATTCTTTGCTATCATGCAATTTACAGCAGAAGATACAGCTACTTTTTCTTTCTTTTCTTTCTTCACTTGTAAATAAATCATTTGCAGTAGGTACGTATTCCTTATTTTTCAGAAGCGATTTCTTCTTAGTTACTGATCGTTTGAGATTAAAACCCTCGATAGCCATTGAGATACTTTCTTCATTATCTACTTCATTTCGAATAAATTTCATAAGGTCATTGAGACGATCTTTTGGCGCGTCTCCTAATTTTGGTTGTCTTTGTCAGACTCTGAGTAACTCCTCGGGAATGCATGACTCGACTAGAGGAAATAAAACTGCCTCAAACCTTTTTGTTGTTATTCCCAATGATTTCAATGCTCTTAAATGTGATTAAAGTTTATCATAGAGAGATGATAGAGAAAACAAAGAATTTGAATTGGTGTCCTGTATCACTAGCGTAAGTAATTCTCTGATGTAAAACTCCACTAAAATGTCCTCTTTCCCAAATCTGAATTTAAAACTTTCAATCACCATAGGTTAGTTTTCAGCTGTCGCCGGATAACTTTGAACTAGTTCTCGGGCCTGGGAATTCGGAACAGTACATTGTAAAAGATATTGGAATTTGTCACTTGGATCAATGTTCTTATCTTCGTCAATATTTTTAAGCATCGTCCAGAACGATAACCAGTCCTTGACACTTCCGTCGTACTTTCCGAGTTCAATTTGAGGAAGTCTGAACTTTCGGGCTTCTGTTTGTTGACATAAATTAGAATCATTTTCCATTTCTTTAACTCGTTTGTTGCAAAGACCTCAATTTTATAAAACCTATTTTGATAGTGCTCAGTTGACTTACTTTCAATTTCGAGCTCCTCATCTGTAGTTTCTTCAATTGTCAGCAAAAGTTCCAAAATTTTTTGATCCAATCTTTGCAGTTTCAAAAAACTTCACTTTAAGAGTTTTGAATTTTCCTCCAATTTCCAAAAGTTCATCTGCGTCCTCTGAGTCGACGCCGCTTGCCATTATCTGGTTACAAAGACGTGTAAATGAGCTTCGAACCATTTTCCGATGATTATGTGCTTTATCCATTGCGTAATAGATATTGAGTCAGAATGACAGTAACTTACCTTTAAAAATCACGTCCGGGTAACCACTTGTTGCAAGACTCTCCTTGAAATAACAACATTCAATCGTTCTCTACAAAATACACTTTATTTTATCTGACTCCATATATATATAGCAATATTTACCCGGCTGAATTATCAGGCATTCTACTTCCGAACTTAAAAAAACTCTTTATTTATGAAATCTTTCCAATGTATGAACTTTTTTCTTTCATTTTTGTTTATTCTTTTATGTGAATGCTTCTTTAAAAAAATATTCCAAAACATGTTTGATTTGGAAAATTGTTGACCTCTGTTGATAGTCTGAAATATTATTTGAACGAAAAAGTACATAATAAATTTTTTTATTAACTTAATCAGGTACATTATTTATTTTTGAACAAATTATACAATTTGAAAAAGGAATAGAAAAGAAGTAATGTTTAGTAGAAGTCTCGTCGAAGCTCATTTAGTAGTAAGTCAATCACACACACGACCAAGTGATAGTGGACTGTATGAATTTTATTGTTGAATCATGAATTCATTTATCAATATACAATTCTTCCCTGTAAGGAATATACCACAGAAAGTTTTACCTTGGTATTGAACCCCAAGGTAAAATCTCTCGCACTGCTGCCTCCCCACACACTCAGAATATGAATACAGAAGAAATTGGCACCTAAAAAACTAAGATATTACCTGACCTTGTTCTGAATGTAAAAAAAAGAACATACTTCAGCTACTGTTACTCGCTAATTCATATTTATGTGTGATCCTTTTAGAACAATTTTAGAATAGCAAACGAACAATAAAATACACAACAGGATATAAAGGAATGAAATACTTTGGTAAAATAAGCAACTTAACAAGAATCTACATTTGCCTTCCAAAAAGAGTAAAATTCATTGTTTAGCATTCATGAACAAGCTAACTCAACGTAATTCACCATTTAGAGTAGCAAATGAATGGATAATATTACTAATTTTATTCATTATTGGAGCTAAATTACACAATTTTTCACCATTTAGTATAGCAAAATAAACAATAAAATACACAACAGGATACAACAATTTTTCTTATTAAAATTTTGTTATTATTTTTGTTATTAATTATTATTGACATTATTAAAATCAAACTATTAAATTTAATTTTCTTTCCTGTATTAAGTTCATAGTGAGTTCACACAAGAGCATTCCAATTTTGCAAAATTATCTTTATAAATGTTGACATAAAACCTGTTATACGTAATTCAGAAAAAGGTAAATTTTAGCAACACAAAAACAGAATGTAAATATGAAAAATCAACAAATACACAAAATGCATAGTGAATAAATAGAGCACAACTGTACAGAATTGAATTAGCAAGGTTTTAATGTAATTCAAGACTATCCTTAAATAATTTGTTGTTGAACCAAACAATGTGTGTCACATGTATAATACTATAAAACAACATTGTTTAAAACTACTTTATTTGAAATGGAAGTGATTAACATTTGCTAGACGCAAAATTTGTAATAAATTTATCAGTGTTCTACGAAAAAAAATATCAATATAGCGTGTGATTTTTTTTAACATAAAAATACGAAAATTTTCCTGAGAAGGTCTCCAGATGCTTCACCTTTTTATTGGTGTACAGATCTAATTCTAGGGATTGAACTCCTCCCCCCTCAGCCATCAACCCTAGTCACGCCTATGCTTCTGAGTACTACAAGGGACTTTCAAAGGAATTCTTGATACTACACTCGTCAATGAATAGAGACTTTTGGTGGTTCATTTCCTTTTCGACATACATTTATATATTACTCATTAAGTTCTACTAGTTTCACTTTATAATCATGGTTTCTTAACCGCCTACATATTATTAAAAATCTTAAATTCCTTAAGAGTGAGACGACATATTCTCTTTACAGTGATGTTCTGGCAAACCTTATCCACAGCACATTTTCTGTACTTCTGCTTTAAAATGTTTCAGTATTAAAAATGTTGCATACTTCCTTTAAGTGTTTATATTATGAGTGTTGTTAATCACGAATATTTATACATTACTCTTCCCCGCATTTATATTTATGATGTCATGTGTTTACCAATACTGTGTCTGGTAAATATATATTCTAATAAGTTACAACAGACTGATGTAATATTTTACAATACGTAGTAATTGACCCAATTGCCTCTGAGTCATAACGCTGCTCATTTCGTACTTATCCCTGTCTATTGTGATGTCCCTTTATAGTTATTAAATGTTTTGTTTTACTTGGAAGTACACTCATCTTCCTTTATTACAAGACATAACAAAAAATAACAGTGCAAAAGCATTATTTCAGTTTTAAGGTAAGACGTATTTGATGTAATTATGTTAGAATTTAAATAATACTTTCGGGAGATGACTTTTTTACTAAAAAAAATTCAATAGAAACGTTAATGTGAAAAGTATAAGTCATTTTTCCTCTTGTTGACATTACAACAGTGATGTTTCTTCCAATACTGATGAATGATTTCATGTCTTAATCTCATCATAAATATTACAGTTGCATCTCGTTATTCACATGTATATAATTAATACACTTATTAAAAAGTTGTGAACACTCATAGACGACAGAATCAGAATCGAGAGAATTTTTACCGATGTGCTTCAAGCAAATCAAGTTTAAATCTGACAAGTTACGAAAAAATCGACGTTTTAATTTCTAATTTAAATGTATTGTAAATTTTAAAATTCTCCATAAAAACATCTGGTAAATATTGTATAAATTAAAGGGCTCCGCCCCCTGCTCGCGAACCCTTTCCTTTATTTTAACACTTAATATATCAGTAACGCACCAGTAAAAACATTCTCCATCTTGTTCCCTCTACAATTTTAAATAGACCATGTTAATTTCTTAATTTTCTGATATCTACTTTCTCGGGAAGCTGTCTGAGAATAGAGTGAATAAAACGAGCCTTTTTTCCTCGCCAACTTTAAAAAAAATCGTTGCTATGATAAGTTTGATATCTGGCAAATAAGTTAGTCAGAAAATGTAATCTTCATTTCCGTGAAGGAGAATGAATGCTATCACTCCGCGATTTAAAAAAATACGAAATTTGTCTGACCAACTTTTGATTGTATCGAATTTATTTATGAACCAATTTTAAAAGTAATTTTACCGTAAGAAGGAGTGTATTCAAAGCTTTTACGTGGTATTTTCAAATTTTAAAACTAATAGTATTAAGCTACATATATGGCAGTTTTAGTTTTGTGTATCGGAACTTACGATCTCAAAGTCCGGAAATTTTTATATGTCCAGCATAAAATCGCATTGAAATTTTATTTATTAACCAATTTCCAAAATAATTGTACCATACAAGAGAGTATATTCTAAGGTTTTCAGTGATGCTTTCAAATTAAAAAAAATAACAGTATAAGCTATAGATATGATAGTTAATGACAGAAATTTACCAATATTCCTAAATTTGTATGACCAACTTTTGATCGCATCGAATTTATTTATTAACCAATTTCAAAAGTAATTGTACCGTAAGAAAGAGTATATTCTAAGGTTTTGTGCGATGTTTTAAAATTTAAAAACTAATAGTAATAAGCTATAGATATGACAGTTTACCAAAAAAAATAACTAAAATGTACCGGTTTTTCCCGAATTTAAAATATAAAAAATATTTCCAGGAACCAAATTAAAATTTCTAAAATTGCTCGACGAGCTGTAAAAATTCACGTTTAGAAGCACTGTAAAAAATCACGACTGAAGACTGAAAATTTGTACGTCTTTTGCTCACTCATGTTTGAAATTTCGCTTTTTCACTTAAACAATAAATACTAAACTAATAGCCTCATTGGAAAACAAAACCTTCTTTTTCGTGTTCCCTGTACAGTTTTGAACAAACCATGTTAATTTCGTAATTTTCTGATCCTTGCTTTCTCGGAAAACTGTCTAAGAATCGAGCAAAATAAGCGAGTTTTCAAGAAATCAAGTGTTAGTTAATGAATATGCATCAATATAATTAATTAATTTTTAATAATTGATATTAACCATATTGATATAATTAATTATAAATAATTAATAGGTGTTCATTATCTTAATCTAATTAATTTAATTTTCCCCTTTTTACTGGGGTACAATGCAAACCCTTTTGGGAGGACCCCCCCCATTCAACAACCCTCGTTATGCTTATGCTTCCAATTTTTCAAGATCGAAATCACTTACATTAACACCCAATTTTTCTTGCAAGGACCTTTCGAAATCTCTCCTTTTGATGCATCTTTCAAGGCATTTCTAATTTGACAAAATTCACCATTTCTGGTTGATGGAATCGTTTTTCAATTTCGATGGTTACTATGTCAACCACTTCAAACAAGCATTTTCGAAGGTCAACAGTTTCATTGATGTTGGCGGGGGTCAAACTTTCAGAATTGCTGGAATATTCATTCCGACATGGAAGCTTTCTTTTTCGAGATGGCTGCGGCAGCTCCAAATCTAAGAGTTCAGCAGATTCTTTCGTTTCTCGCCAAATGCATATAAAATTTTCATCGCTCCTCAAGTTTGAAAGCGTGTCCTAGAGATATTGTGCCGATTTCTTTAGCTTTCGTAACAGTATATCCTGTCTTTTGCAAAGCTATAGTGAATTTCTCGCATGGACCCAAAGTTTTACATGCTACTTTTAATGCGAACAGTGTTTTTGCTTTTTTCAGCTGTCTTTTATATTCTCTTAATGCTGTCCTTCGAAAATCCGAAACTGCATTTCTGTCATTCGAAATGGATTTTACTCTCTGCAGTACCCTTTCGTAAGAAAGTGCTCAGCTTCAAATCTTGCACCAACTGTCACCGAACTGAAAGAGCCTTTACTTCATACTTCAAGGAGTTCTCTTTGTATTTTCTCATTCAACCAATTACTGCGTTTTTGGAGCCATGCCTGCAGAAATGGAATGCTTTCACTTCTTTCCTCCAAAAGATGAAGCAAATTCCCACCGTCAATTTTCCATCCACGAAGAGCTTGCTCTGTGCGAGCCATGTAGTAAATTGAATTGATCACAGTATGGAAACCCTGTTTTGTTTCCTTTTGCTGTTTTTGGCACTGTTGACTAATCAATTTTACCACAGGAACGGCCCTATCTTTCCGGATTAAGAAGTGTGTAGATTGACTATGGAGATCACTTTTCTCATGAACTTTGAATTTTTCAGAACACTTCTTCGAGTTCTTAAAGCCATTCTGTACATGCTCAGAGGCTTGTTCAGAACCTTTGGGAACATACATTCCATTGTCAACTGTTTCCGAGCATTGGTAACACAGTTTTCTGTAAAATAATGAAGCAATTTGAAGGACGAAAACATGGATGTTTGAAGACCTTCCATTTGCATAGCAATTGTGAATTTATAAACGATGGACGGTTGACATTTTCCTACAATGTCTTGGGCAACTAAAGGTGATTCTGATATCTAGGTCTTTAGAACTAATGTTGATGAATACTTGTGAAGTGGCGGGTATATATAGCTGATTGGGTAGCTTGCCTCATTGTAGCAACGCTCCTTCTACAGTTCTGTTATTGTTTTATTTTAAATGGTCTGCAGCAATTTGTCAATGTCATCGAAGGGTCTCCCAACTATTTTAAGTATACCTGCGGAGCGTTGAAAATGTACGACACGTTCATGTCTTATAATTTTTTTATTTGTTTTCATACATTTCATTTTTTTTACACCAATTCTTGCGCCTCCCTCCCGCCCTAAACAAATTTGCCTCCCCGGGAAAATGTCAAGTTTGGCCCTTGATCCGGGCTAGCATCTATTGACAGGAAATCAAATTATAATATAAAGTTGTTGTAAAATTTTAATAATGTTCCTTGATAGTGGGGGTGGGCTAAATATGCCTTTCGCCCCTTCTCTTCAAAGGCAGGAGGGGCGAAATGCCACCCGCCCCCGTTGGCACGTGCCTGACTCCTCTTCAACCAGCATATAGTTTGTACCTTCCTTCTTCCAAACAAATGCATTGAAAGCGAAAGCTAACATGGTTCAATCGCGCTGTGTATATGGATGAAATTCCAATTTTTTTAAAAGGTGGACAGCTGATATATCACAAGGTGAGCGATTTGCGTGTGTATTTTTTAATGTTTGCTCTTACTTTGGGATTAAAAAAAAACAGCCTGCGGACAGCTGCATTCTATGCACCGTTTGGCGGAAACGCTCTTGGCACACATATAGTAACGAAAGCAACCCACCTTTATTATGGTTATTCTGGTTTCATGGCAACCTGGGTAAGTTTAAAGTGGTTCCTAGACGATCAATATTATCGTCAATGTGATTGACTATTTCGATTAATAGGGGTTTCAATAAAGCTTCAATCAACTCGTCAATTTCATTCGGTCAATGTTTTTCGAAGGGGCATGACGTGTTTCATTTTTTAATTTGAAAATGGTTTCAAATTCAGATTTGGGATTTCTTACTTAGACATTAGCTGTCCGCAATCGGAAGAAAGAAAAGAGGAAAAGACGCTAGTCCAAAGAGTGATATAAACTGAGAAAGCCGCTTTACTCCACTAATATTTACTAAACTTTCTGCGAGATACTGAATCGTACACGGAATATTAAGTTTCTGTTTTCATTTTTCCTCAGTATAATCTGATTTGTATTGTTTTAACACATTAATCATTTTTTGCAAAGCAAGACTCCTTTTGTTTAAATATTCAATTAACTTTCCACAATTCAGGATAATCACGTTACAAAGCACTAACTCCCTTTCCCAGACAGAATCGCTTCGAGTGGGGCTTCGATGTATCCGTCATGTCTGCTTCTTTGAGCGAAACAGCCGAACGATTGACAATTGCGTACTTTAAGTAGAGAGCCGAGTGGTGTGCTTGTTAACGCAAGGAAACAGCCTAATTTACAAGTAACTTGCGTTTATTTTACAAAACAAACTTTATATACGCTATTTCACAATAGAGGTTTTAATCCCTATGTCATGGGCGCTGCAAAACAGGTAAAAACTCATCGGCCATGGCCTCATAAACGAACACCACAAAACAAACACCTTAGCATAGCTCGAGCTCTCCAACAGATCCCTTTATATCACCAGATCTTTCAAGGAATTAATTAATCATCTGTACTCAAAACCCTGTCGAAGACATGACTAAAGGTCTCATCTAATTGAAAGTGGCTTAAAAATAGACTCCAACAAAAAACGCGTTATAAACTCATTGCCAAAAAAATTTGCGCACCAAGAAATAACTGTGGGATCATAACGAAACTTGGCATGAAAGTACATGTTGACCAGATATGCAAATGATTAGAAATGCAGCATGATTGCGCATTGCGTGATGCCACAAGAGGGCGTTGAACTTCGTTCTCCTTGGAGTATAAAACAGGTAAGCAGAGCTTGTTTGAGTATACTTAATCTTTTGCAAAGGAAACACTGAGTACGTAGACCTGCCGTTACGCCGCCATCAAAGACAATGTGAGCAGCTGTCAGAGTTCGAGAGGGAAAGAATCATTGGGATGATGGAAGCTGGGTGGTCAGCTCGGCGAGTAGCTCGTCAAGTAGGCCGTTCTGATTTTACTGTGAGGAGGTGTTGGGACCAGTGGACAGACGTCATTTACACGGCGACCAGGCTCAAAACGCCCTCGACAGACCAGTCGTCGAGAAGACCGTCACATCATACGAAACGCACACGTAGAGCCAACTGCCTCATTGGCCGCTATACAGACACAGGCAGCACCTTCACTACGGGCCCCTGTGTCTTCACCGAACCATCTCAAGGCGCCTGGCTGAAGGACATCTGATATCGCGGCGCCTATTACGTGTGCTGCCAATGACACCCATTCACCGACGTCTTCGTTTGGAGTGGTGTCGCTCAAGACGGGATTGAACTGCAACGGAATGGAATCAGGTCGTCTTCAGCGACAAATCTAGATTCAATTTGAGCAGTGATGACAATCGTGTTCGTTTGTGGAGGCCCCGTGGTGTACGCCTCAATCCTGCCTTCGCTTTACAGCGACACACCGCTCCCACCGCTGGTGTGATGGTATCGGGTGCCATTGCTTTTGATACACGGTCACCCCTAATATTGATCCATGGCACAATGACAGCCCAGCGGTACGTCCATGACATCCTTCAGCCACATGTGATGCCACTTATGGCAGGGCTCCCAGGAGCCATTTTTCAACAGGACAATGCTCGGCCACACATAGCAAGGATGTCACAAGACTGCCCCCGCCACATTACCACCTTTCCCTGGTCTGCTCGATACCCAGAGTCACCAATCGAGCATTTCTGCGATCATTTGGGACGGCAAGTTGGACACCCTACGAGTTTGGTCGAACTGGAAGCGCGTTTACAGCAACTGTGGAACGAGATGTCTCAGGACATCATACGGAACTTGTATGAGAGAGAGAGAGACTCCAAGAGAAAGGTCTGTGGATAACTCCATGTAATTTTGAACCACGGTCAGATGATGAATCATTCTTTTGGTAACATGTTTTAATTCTCACCGATACAAAATTATCGTTGTAGAACTAGTCCGACTTCGTGGAATGTATGTACGAGTGTTTTTCGAAAAAGCACAAGCAAACTCTCAGAAGGCAATTCTTCAGCTTAAGAATTAACTTGATGTGTCGCCATTTTGGCGATGATTGGTGAAAACTTTTGTGGTTTCTTCTTAAGTGACAGTCTTAAAGCAAATTACGTCAGAAGTTACGACAAAGAAACTACGTACACCAGCACAAAAACTAGGCCATTCTATAACTAGCTTTAAAGAAATACCCCTCTCATCGGGCATATATTTTTAAATAAAAAACACAGAATAGTTAAAGTCATAAAAATTCTATAAGTGACATATTGCACTTGAGTAACATGCCAAGGAACGTCATTTCTGGAATGAAACGAGAAGTTCGTGCTGCCCCAAATACTTGCGCTTTATTTCTAAACAACTTTCGGATCATACCAAATGGTGACATTGGTAATCCTGAAGTGGATATAGGATAACGAATGTCACCAGTTAATTGTAACGGGGTGTTGAAATGTATTGAAAACCACAAATACACTTGTTTCAACAGAAAACAGAAAGTTTAGAGACCCAAAGCCAATGTATTTAATATGGATTTGATTTGGGGATTTGTGGCACAAGGTCCAAAAACGGTCAAACTGCACTAGATACTTAGCATGTGTAATGTACAAGAACAAATAAATAAATGATCACGACATGAAATCTAGACTTATTATTTTTGTAGAATTACATTAGAAGAGTCTGAATGAGAGAAGAGCAGAAAAGAGAAAGAGAGAGAGAGAGCAGAAATATTTTAAAATGTTGTAATAACCCCTAGGGCTGCCATACATGCTGATATATGGTGTTGCATGGTGTAAAACAAAACACTAAACCTATCCTGAGGCAAATTATTCCCATCGTACTACAACTTCTGCACCATATCCTTATATTCCGGCAGTGGTACGATTAGCGGCCTATCAATCGCGCCACACCCAGTCATGCCTAATGGGACACAGATCTGGATACTCGCGGGCAAGGATGAATCCTGACGGTCATACGTTATTCTGCTGATGAAAACTCACCTGAATTATGCGAAAGCAGATTGCAGGGCCTTCTAAAGAGGCACAATACCTTCAAAACCTTTAAAAAAAATCGATTTTCCAATTTTGATTTATTTAGAAATTTTTTTTTAAATGCTCCGATTCCGGTTTAAAAAAAAAAAAAAATTAAAAAAAAAAAAAAAACATGAAAAAATTCGAATTTGTTTGTTTGTAATAAGGATTTTTCGAACACAACTATTTTTTATTTTCAGCTGTTCGTTTGCCTTGCTAAAAATACCCATTTCAAGTTTACTTGGATTTATCTCAGAATGGTAGTTGTTTCAAGCTTGCGCGCTCTATAACTCTGAAACTAATGAACGTATACTCCTCAAATTTTGAATGAAAATACATTATCAAAAGGGGCTTCAAATAAAACCAAAATTTTACTCAAAAGCCTAAAATATACTAAACATTTTTGATATTGTATGAGCGAAAATTTGGAAAAAATTAACGAAGTGAAATATTAATTGATTATGTTATATTTATGTGTTACTTAACTCCTATTTTTGGTTCTAATTTAAAATACAAGCATTGTGTAACTCATATCAGCCATTAGTTTTATAGCAAAGGCACAGTATGACCCGGAATGTTTTGCTCATAAGTTATGCTTGTAAAAAAAGTATGTTAAAAAATGACTTTATGTAAATTCTAGTGAAATGTCATTTAATTTTCAAAAATCAAACCAATTTTTCTGCATTGTGTAGTAGAAAGTATAAATAAGCTCTGCAAAAAATTTAATTTTGATACACATAAAACTTTTGGTGATCCGGATTTTCAGTGAGTGACAGGTTGCATAAAAGAGGGTTGTATGCAAGAAAACCCATCATTGTATTCCACTAACTCGGGCAGCGAAATGCGCCCGTTTAAAGTTGTGCAGAGATCATCGTGATTGGAGTACCACGGACTGGGACCGAGTTCTCTTTACCGATGTATCCCGATTTTGTTCGGAGAGTGATTCCAGACGTGTTACAATATGGAGGGAGAAAAACACCCTCAATAAGCCTGAAAACATCCATGAAAGGCATCGATACAAGGTGGTGAAATCATGGTATGGGCGGGCATCATTTGGAATGGCCGCATTGACCTACACATTTTTACCAGTGCAACTGTGAATGCTGAAATATACAGAGATGAGGTTCTTGATCCTTATGTTAAGTTGTTTAGGAGTGCAATAGGTAATAACTTCCTCCTAAGGGATGATAATGCGCGTCCTTACCGCGATGCACTAGTGACTAATTATTTTGAGGGCTTAGGAATCCAACGAATGGAGTGTCCTTAATATTCACCAGATTTAAATCCGATAGAACGTGTATGGGATGCACTCAGACGCCGACTTGCATCCCAGCAACCCTCAACTAGAACTCTCCAGGAGCTTCAAGGCGCTATTCATCCTGAATCACTTTGTTACAGCAAGCACTTCTGTATAATCTTTGGAAAATCGCTTTAAAGCTTGCATTTCGGTCAGGGGTGACCTTATACCGTATTAATTTTTTCTGAGTGTCTCTAAAAAGTTGTAACAGTAAAATTACCTTTTCCCACCTTATATCACATATTCCTAAGTTTTAATTAAATGTATTTTTTTGCAGAAATAGGGAGTCCTGCATTTTGAATATACGTATGCCAGACATGACAAAATAAAGATCTTGTGCAAGTTTTATGTTCTTATCTGCAAAATTATTTAATTCAGATGAGTTTTTTATAGTTGTTCCTTTAATTTTTCTCGGCAGTGTACTTAAGAAAACTTGGGAGGTCAAAAATTGCACCAGGCCTGGTGGATATGGAGGATGCATCTTGATAAACCTGCAGTATAAGCATATGATTTGCTTTATACTTTTGCTTCCATGATGTCCACGATGCAAAGTTCTACATGTTCCTCACATGCTAACGGAATAAATGCACTACTAACATTAACAATCTGCGTGATGACCAACTATTTCTCTAGGAGTGATGGATGGTATTGGCACTAGACTCCGTCGCCAATGCCTAAGAGCGTGGAGTATGTTTCAGACACTCTGCACCATGCACCTATTTCTTTGGGCCATTCCAAAACTCTTGCAAAGGGACAATGTATCTTCTTTATAGGTATTTTGATCATTTCGTGCGTTTTTGTGATGGCTTTAATAAAAGCACTTACAAAACTTTATAGACATCTAGAAAAAGAATGAATGAGCGGATCATTGAAGTATGGAATTCAGCAATATGCGTCTTCTTATACACTCTATAAAAAAGAAATCGACGCACCAAGAAGTTGTCCTATTGCGAAAAAAATTAGTGGATGTGAAAACCATACATAGAAAATGAAACGATTAAAATTTCAAAACAATTGGATGATTTATTTCAGAGTTTGACCGTTACAAAGGGAAGAAATCAATAAGGCGTTGGTCCACCTCTGGCCTGGATGCAAGCTGTCAACCAGAATGGCATAGACTGAAAAAGTTCCTGGATGGTGTCCTGCGGAATTTCTTACCAAAAGATGGGCAGCAGGCCCTTTGACAGGATTTGATAGCTAAAAGGAATTGACGGAAATACAAGACATATAAATAAAAGAGATGCCACAATCCCTGGCTCAAAGAACAGGGTCACAACACAACAGTTAAAATTCTTAGAAGATTAAAATAAAACTAGGGGGCCTGCCCCCTGCTCGCTAACGCTCGCCAACCCCCGGAGGATTGCTTCGCAATCCTCATTGGTTCGCTGCGCGAACTTATGCTCGCTTCGCTCGCCTCAATGAAGACATGTGTCCTAGCAGAAGGGATTGTTTACAAAATATGTTACCAAAAAAAGGTTTTTAAATCTAAATTTGCTGTATTACAGAAAAAATATATACAGTATCTCTAAAATCAGAATTCAAATGAAAACTTTGTGCAAATTTTGACTCGAAATGTGAGGGTTGCTTTGGAAATTGAATACCCAGCATGTTGTTTGTGTATACATTTTCCCAGCACTCAAACGACCCACACTTTTTCATTGAGTTTGTTGCCGAAAGTTGTAGTGCAAGCGTCTTGTTGAACTATAATTGTTGGCCCTGAAAAGATACTCCGCTTTCTTTGATTTCTATTATAAACTAACTGCAACAGCTCCTTAAAATTTCCTTTTTTTTTTCAATAAAATTTCATCCCATAACGCTATACATTCAATCGATGCGCGAGACTTCGCGATAAACAAAGAATCGTACAGTGTTGCCAAAACGCGATGACAAATAACGTCTTTTTTGCGTGCCACGTAAGAGAATTATATATATAGATAAAGAGAATATTAAAATGAACTTGAGCTAGTCAAACGTTCTTACAGAAAAATATAAAGGAATAAAAGGGGGAGGGACCCAACAGCACCAGACTCATGTCTTCTCAAAAGTCACATCCGCCGCCATCATGACGCATTTCCGTATCCTATACCTCGAGATCTCACTGTCAAGTACCTAATTGAGCCACACCGGTTTGTTGGCAACGGTTGGTCTACCAAGATGATAGTTAATTGTATGTCTGCAGCTAAAAAGCGAATGGTCTGGGTCACCGATTTCTCTGCAACTACACAAGCCACCATTTTTAAGCTCGAATCGGTGAAGGTACTTCATGAACGGACCACGACCAGTAAGGATCCGGACGAGATGGCTATCGGATATCAAAGTTTTACAACACCTGAGCTGGTACCCCAAATCTCCAACCTTTCACAATACGCCAACGTGAAGATATTTGAGGCCACGACAGATTTAATATGCATCAGCCTCCATTTTCACGGTCTTGGTCTGGAACAAATTTCGAACTCGCAATCCACCTTTGCGCATTCAATTGGGACTTCGCTGCCTCTTTCACCTAAATATCGTTTCCTCTCAAACTGTAATATAATATTTAGTACTCTTTAACGACAAAGGCAGAACTTTGCACCAATTACTCCTGCCGTAGCAAAATCCTTATTTCCACTCACACAATCCATTTCCCAAATACATAGTTTTGAATTCCTTGACAATTATTGAGACCTAGTTAGTAGAGTCACAAATTGCTACCGGAGAGTTGCGAGTTCTCAACTCGATCCAACCAAAGATCGTCGTGTACTTGGGGGCTGGTGCACTTTACATCTGTCATGGCCCTAAATGCTTCACGTTGTCGTGGCATGGAAAATTATAGTGTGGGTTTCCAGCTCGGGTATTGATCTCGCCATTCAGAATTACTGTTCTCTCGGTAATGGTAATTTTAATTTACGTCGTGTACTAGAGCAACACAACGGGCTATTGACTACGGACCGGGATCAATCCTGTTTTCTCGGAACTTTCCCTTCTGGATTGATTCTGGAGGATCGCCAATAACCCGTTGTGTTGCTTCAGTGTGACGTAAATTCAACTCTATCTACCTTCAAAATTATTCAAAAAAATTCCGACAATCGAATAACAAAAAAAAATGTCATGTAAAAATTTTTGTCCCATGACAAGCAATCGACCTTTTTCGACGAAAGTTCAGTCTAGTGCGGGCATGGGGAAAGGTTGGAATGCAAAATACTCCTGAAAAAATGTTTTCTATGTAATCCCAAAGTAAATTCTGTTTTAAAAACCAGTAAACAGAGAATGATAGTGCTTGCCGGGCCTCAGTCACAAACAAATGTTACCGCATCTAGTGTCGAAAGGCACACTGCTGTTCTGGTGTAATAGTGTGGAGAGTCATAAAAAAGAAATACGTTTCCCTCATGTAAAGGTATTGGTAGTTTGTTAGCACCACGATACGTCCAGCAGATCCCCCTATTGTTTTGCTATTTATACGACGTGGCCAAAGAACCATTTACTAATACGTTCAGTTACACATGGACATGCCACTCTCAGGAGTGCGTCCGTGTTGTTGAGACCCTTTCTTGGTCAGATATATCTCCAGATCTTTCTCTCAATGAGCATGTTTGGAAATGCTTGTCCGTCATCCGGAACATACGGCATCTGGGGCAGCAGGTGCAGAATGTTTAGTACAATTTTCCGCAGGATACCATAAGGGTTTCTTTGATTCCCATGCCAAGCCGCGTATATTGCTATCACTTCAGGCCTTACAATTAATGATTTTTGTACTTTTGGATGTTGTTCTATAATAATAAGGAGCCTTCTAGGTTTAAAATTTATCTCTTATTTGATTTATCACTAATTAAGATATATTATTGAATTAGATTTAATATTTATTTTTGTCTCAGGAAACTGGCTTCGGGGTGTTTCGATATTATTTTCACACGTATATGAGTGTATAGTAAAAAATTCAAAAAACATTCGGTAGTTGTAACGCGTGGCAAGAAATTTTTTTGGACAGTTTAAAAAAAACGGAAAATTGCACTTTAGTTTTGAAATTCAGAAAAATAGCTTTCAGCTGCAAAAACATTTACGTATAGCTTAAAAATAAACAGAAAATACAATTTTTAATTAAATTTCCTCTAAATGAATTATCCCTCCTTCAAGTTTTAAAATTATATCCTCACATACCAGGCTTGTTGTCATCACGGTGTTATAGTTAAAACCGTAATTTCCTATCACATTTGTTTACGAAAAACCGGATTAATTGCGGTTTTGAGGTAGCTTCTTATGTTGCGCAAAAATAGTCAGTATCTCACAGAAGGTTTTGGAAAAAATACTCCTATTTTTCTAAGCCACTGGAAAAACAACTTAAAGGCATTAATCATGTTATTCGCGCAAAGAACCTACAGTACTATTTCCCAGAGTAAATGCCGCTCTATGTCTTTTCTAATGACTGTTTCTTACAGTTTAACAAACACTGAAATATTTGACAAAAAAAAATTATATTAATCAATTGATAAGGATTTTGCAGAACTAAAAACTGTCAGGAAGCAAGAACAAGATGAATATTAGACGTTAATAGAGAATTAATCGGATGAATATTTCTTATTTTTCATACAAACGATTTCTGCAGTTTAAAGATACGGGCCTGATTCCTGTAAAAAAAGCATGCTTTGCTTTACCGTAGTAATATTGTGGATGTGCCAAAGAAAATGAAATATTTTAACATAATTTTCGTAGATGATGTTGGAATATGATCAAGGAACTGTTCCAAGTTGCAACGTGTGGTAGATAATGCCTTTATTTAAAGACAACTTATGCTATTTATAGAGAACCAATAAATTTAAGATAAATGTAGTGCGATCCCGTTAGAAGATTGTGAACCTTCGGTCAGTTGATTTCTGAATAGGAGTGAAAGGTTGTCTCTCACATAAGGGCTGCCATAAACAGAAGTCAAAGAACGCCACATATGATTTATTCTTCTCCAACTTTAAAATCAACGATGAACTCGATGCCAGAATCAGAGCTAAAGAGGCCGTTTGAAGGATTTGCTTTCCTTTCCAACAGTCCCCTAATTGAACTAATAGACTCGTTTAAAACCACGTGTCCCAACTGGATAACAATGTAAAGTGGTCACGAATAGAATTGCAGCTAAACATCAAACCTTCTGTGGGATAATTCTATTAAATTGAACAATAAAACAAGTGGAAGGTACTTATTTAAACAAGGAGGAATCGGGTGTTGAATATGACTGTCCATTTAGCAAATGTCTTACATGTATGACAAAAACCCTTTTCTAAGAACTCCGAGTACCGTTGACCTGTCGTACAAGGAATGTGCGAGTTAAGTCTGTAGGCTGACGAGTTCTCCCAACTGCTGAATGAGTTGTGAGTGAGGAGGAATATTCAGTGGTACCGATGAGAAGGCAGTCGATCTTGGGTACGTCGATTTTTTTAAAAGATGTGAAAGCTCGTTAGAAGACGACCATATCCAAAAACATGAATGATGATGGTTTCCCGAGCCTACTAGTTATCACTTCTGTCCTTTTAGTCCTGTGAACGATAGTCTTCGAACCCAAAGTTATACTAAATGAGGGCTTATTTTGTAGGAAAATGTACCATCTTTCTATTGACGTATCATAGACATTTCTGTCTTCAAGGTCATCCAATCCTTTAACCTACAATAACACAACAGGTGCGTTATTTTTTTTCTAAAAAATATTGGTTAAAAGTATACGATTTATCTTTGCTTTCTGAAAGTTTCATAGTGGGATACCCATGGATTCATAGTTAAAAAACATTCGAATAGAAATATGTAATCAGTACCCATAAACACTTGCATCTTTTGTCCAATAGTAATAAAAGAGCGCTTATTTTGTGTAACAAAGTATAACCTTTCTGATGATATATTAAAATATACTATGATTGTCCTTTGTGATTTTAAGGTCACTCATAGTATCATGTAATATATCATCAGAAAGTTTATACGTTATTCTACGAAACAAACACTTTTTCATCGCAATTGGACAAACAGATAAAAAGATACAGGTGTTTATGGATACTAATAAAACACTTCGAATATTTTTTAGCTATGAACTCATGCATGTCCCACTATTAAACTTTCAGAAAGCAAAGAAAAATAGTGTATCTCTAACATATACTTTTTTTGAAAAAATAATATAAAAATACACTTTTTTGTAATAGTACGTCAAAAGTCAAATTGAATGACCAAGATGTTAAAAAGGTCACTTTAAAGGTCATATGATACGACATTAGAATGGTTGTACAATTATCGACAAAAATAAGCTCTCATTCAGTATGATTGGTCAAGTTAGGTCCAGAGGTACAGGATATTTAATTATTTAAGTCCAAAATCATGAAAAGTTGCCCAATTTTTCAAATTTATCATTAATATTCATAAAAAATTATTGCAAGTTTAAAGTTAAAAATTCATACAGTTTCTTATACATGACTAGGAAACAAATAAGACTAGTTTACAAAATTGGAGGAGTTAGGATCAAAAATGACCTCTTACTGTGCGTACTGGATAAACTGGATAATAAACTAGCGTACTGGATAAACATACCACCTCAGTGGTATGCTCTATTCATCCCAATCACAGTTATTCAAAATGGTACAGTGTCTCAAGACACTAGACACCTGAGTGGTGATGGTGATATTTTAAGACATTCTGCCTTTATGCCAACAGTCATTCCTTTTTCCTGACTAAATTAGGCGTTAAGAAGGTTGCTAAATATCGAATAAAGCAATCTGTCCCACTAAAGCCCATAGAACACTTGTCTGAAGCAGGGTATTCTACACTGATCAAAAAAATTAGGGGAGCACATGGTTTTAACGAAACTATGCAAATATTTCTACTTAAAACTAACGTGAAAAAAACATTCATAGTCTAAAGTGTAGAAGAAAACAGAATAAAATTTCATATGCAAATCAACGTTCATGACGTCAAATAGCAATTTCAATTGAAATCACAATTTCACATAAGCTTCATTTCTTCACTGTCGCATTCGTAAAACGTAATTGTTCAACGTTTTTTGAAAAAAAGAGATTTTAAAGTGTTATAACAACGTGATTTACCGGAATCCATGGCTTGGAGAATTAACAGGAAATTGGAATCCGGATAAACACGAAGGAGTGTAGCGAAATCTGTTGGAGTGGCAAGGAGTGTCATTTCAAGGCTGTGGAATCGATTCCAAGAAACAGGGAATGTTAGACGTCGGCCAGGGGAAGGTCAGCCACGTGCTACCACAGCAACTGATAATCAGTATCTAATGTTAACAACTCGTCGAGACAGAAGACGCAATGCTATTCAGCTGCAAAGACAGTTTCCTTTTTCAACAGGACGGAGGGTGTCAAGCCAGACAGTCCAAAATAGGCTTCATCAGGGTGTCCTCTATGCACGTAGGCCTATGGTGTGTATTCCTTTGACCTCAAGAGACCGTGCGGTCCGAAGAAGTTAGGCTGTGGAACATCGAGATTGGACGCAACGGGATTGGAGAGATGGTGTTCACTGACGAGTCCCGATTCTGTCTGGAGTGTTCTGGTATGGTGGGAAAGGGGAACTTGAAATTACCCCCCTTTCGTACAGGAAAGATCCCAGTACTGACGAGGTTGAATGAATGTATGGGCGGAATCAGCATAGGTGGACATCTTGTTCGGAATGGCACTTTGACGAGCCAAAGGTATGCAGACGAAATAGTGAGACCTCATATCGTACCTTACGCAGCAACCATTAGAGATTCCTTTATTGTAATGCATTATAATGCCAGATCTCATGCAGCTCAAATTATGGAGAACATGCTTGAAACGGAAACAATATAGCTTATGGAGTGGCCAGCGTGCTCTCCTGACTTAAATCCGATCGAGCATGTCTGGGACACATTCGGACGATGCATTGTAGCGAGACCAATGCATCCTTTGACGGTCCGGGACTTAGAGATTGCACTTCTTGAAGAGTGGTACATAATTCCCCAAAGTCTTATCGATAACCTAATCGCATCGATGGAAAACAGGTGTGCAGCAATCTTAGCAGTTCGAGGGAACCACACACCATATTAAAAATCCTTCATCCCCCTTCAAACAACGCTTGTTTTTTGTCATTTATAGGTATCCAAATTAGTGCCATGGAGCGTCTCTTCATGTTCTTGACATCATTTCAAAAAATTAAAATTCCCACATGATAATTTGGTTTCTCGTTTTCGGTACCACGCTTTAATATATATGTACTTCCCATTTTATGCCCATGCATGGTTCTCTCGATTGGTCTTCTTCACTTTTTTGCTTGCTACCCTAATTTTTTTTAGCAGTGTACTACACGAGTCCATGGCACAGATTCTGAATGTCGATCTATATTGTGTATATGTTACCGCTAAAGTGCAGTAATCAGTCATTCTACAGATTATCTAGGTAATGTGCAGATTAACTTGGGTGAGCCGTTAAAGTGCCGTCAATTGTTTCATTTCTCAAATAACCTAGGTAATCTGCAAATTACCTAGACAATCTGCACATTTCTTACTAGGCAGTCGTTAAAGTGAACATAAGATCTTAGTTGGATCAATAGCAAAGTTTCTGTACGCTTATTATTTATTTATCTTTCGATATATAAAGAATCAAGTTAATACAATCAAACAATCAACACATTAGTTGACAGAATCAATCATCAATCAATTAAGCAACTATAATAGAAAGAATCAAAAGGTTTAAAATATTATTACAATTAAGGAAATGAATTTGCGAAACACACATATACAATTATGCTTACTTATTAGTGCAATCTAAAGATTGGTGACACTTAGAATTACAAAGCAATTGGATTTAACGACAGAAATACCTATTTGCGGTACATTTAGATTTGCAGTCACATTTTCTAAACTAAAAGTGGAGGGAGAGTGGGAGGTGTAGGGAAAGGAAATGAGAGAAACAGGCGAAACCAAACTCAAAGTGTAGGGAAAGGAAATGAGAGAAACAAACTTTTGAACTTTAACGATACGGAAGCCGTTAATGTGTACATTACCTAGGTTAAATGCGAAAACTTGTTTCCACATTTTAACGGAGCAAATCAGTTAATCTGCAGATCAGCTACGTAATGTGCAAATTAACGGCTTTCGAGCTCTAGCGGTAACATATACATTCACGTTTTCCCCGTAGAGCTCGAAATCTCGTGGCGAATCAGGACCGCGGTGGGCCGGTTGGAAGAATAACGTATTAATATCGGTCTCTAACTAGCCCAAACAATGACCACCTTAAAATGAGAAACCAAATTTCCAAATCTTTCCTATGAAAGCAAAATTCAGATTGGCGAGGAGAAAAACGACATTATCCTGACGATTTTGCCCAACCACTGGGAAATATTTCAATAAGGGTTGATATAGAGCAGGGGTAGCCAACCTTTTACATACCATGCGCCAATTTTTTTTCATTTCAAGTTCCAATACGCAATACAACTCAAGCACGTTTTCTACCTTACGTTTATGGTCCTGCCATATCCTTAATAACTTTTTTAATAAAAGTATGTTTATAGACATAATTAACATTTGTAAATGCTTTAACTATTGTACGTAAAACAATGTCTACTACAGCGCATAAACACTACCATTAATAAGACTTTTGAGCCTGTTTGGATATCGCTAGTCTTTCAATGTTTGGTGTAAAGTTGTTACTGAGAGCAACAGAGAATTTTTCAAATTTGTATCATTCATTCGCTACCTTGTTTTCCTTTTAATGAATTTCATGGATGAAAATGCTTGTTCATGTGTAATCAAAGAATATTTAGGCGCAAGGATGCAATGCGCCACAGGTTGGCTACCCCTGATACAGAGTATTTCTCATTTGACCTTAGAGCACAAAGCGAAGCTGAAGGGCGTTGTTTGGTTGCTTAACATTCGGGCATAGTTCCACTGAACACGTAGAATGCAGGAACAGTGAGTTGACAAGTTCCCTCATCGTACTTGAAATAATTATTTACTCTGCACAGGCTGCCAAATTGCCTATACAGCAAGCATATATATTTGAAAGACCCAACACCAAAATAAAAAGCATAATAGTTTAAGAATTATTTTTATAGAGCACTTAATTTTTTTAAATTTCATCCGGACTGGGTTAAATTGTGAAGTCGTGGGAAAAGCCTTTCAGAAATCACAATGTTCTGAGCAAAGTATTCGTGAAGATTCCGAGAGAGAAATGGGTAAACATACCCTGAAAAGTTGCACAAATTCTATAAAAAATGGAGTACCCATTTCGTTTAGAGACTGATCTAAAAGCAAAATTTTGTTATACATTTTTAATTCGTTTATAAACGAAATCTGCTGACTTAGAAATTTGTAAATTTCACATTTCAATTCTATATTTAAAAACATGTGGAACTATCGGTCTGGTGGTTAAGGCGCTGGTTTCTTGGTCGAAAGGTTCTTGGTTCGAATTCGGGGTAAAGATGAATGTCTGTCTCTCAGGAGTGGATGTACGGTCTCTCCATTAACAGAATGTGCCTTGAACATGTGGTATGCATGTGAGATGAGACATGAACAGCCCCCATGGTGTACCAGCGTAAAGGCAAGGGGTTCATAAATAGGCCCTTGTGACTAAATCACCTCTGATTTGGTCGAGCATTGTTAAAAAGGTTGAGAGTATTATAGCGAAACTGTTTTTTTAGCTTTACACATATCTAAATGGGAAAGTTATCATTTATGTTGTTGATAAATGCCGGTCGTTTGGCCGCTAGGCCATTAGACCACCAATCCCTCAATATTTCGGTATAGGTCAGTTTAAAACCACTAGTGTAAGGAAAGCAAATTTTGTTCACCAGACTAAGGCCAGGTGCACACATCCAGTTTTTGAACGTGCGGAGCCGCTGCGGCACCGAAGCCCAATTATGCACACATAACCGTGAAATGACGCAAGTACTCATTTTGCGCCATTTGCGACAGATATTCTATCGAAGGAAACGTGTTTCTTTCGTTTATTTGGTGTAAAAAAAAGCATATATTTTGAAACATAAACGTTACTGGATACAACCATTTATTAATTTATATATATATTACATATATTTATGAAAAAAAGGTACTTCAGACTGGAGAAGCGTGTGCGTCGAGCTGCGGCGCCGGAGGCATGTGTGCACTACTCCATTGGATATAATGTATCTCAGACCGCACTTGCGTTGCGGCAGCGGCGCCGCACGTTGAAAAACCGGATGTGTGCACCGGGCCTTAAGATCTTCTTCTAAGTCACATAGATTACAGTCTGGAAATCACTAAGTCCTATTCTGTGGAGATGGGCTACTAGACATATGTACACAGTAAGCAGTCTGAACTTTACACCAGGTTCCCGTCGAAGAGAGCCTGGCACAACTGAAATGTTATTGCAGAGGAAGTTCTATGGCTTTCCCTAGGAGACAGTGAGACCTACAAATTCTTTCCTAAGCATGAATTTGATGAGTAGTTTTGACGAATGAAAAGTCATAGGTTTTGAAAATTTTTGCAACAATCTATCAGTTTTTGATTTACTATTCCGAAAAAAATTAGATTAAATAATTTATTACCATGATTTTACGTTTTAAAAAATCTCTTCTGCGTGTACTCAGTTGTGGGACACCTATACTTCTTTTTGTTGGGATGTATGATGCGATTTCATAAAACATATTTGCAAGTCTTTTTTTTTTGCTAGTGAAATAATGCTTAATCTAATTAATTTATTTACCTCTCGGTCCTCGGTTCCTCAATATGAAAATTGAGGAAGACATGAGTATTTTCAATGTAAAAATGGAGGGCGTGGGAAAATAAAGTTTGGAAAGTTTTACGCTATCCAGAACAGTTAGACATTTTTATCCCTAACAATCTCGGTTTTCCCCTCAACCACGGGGAAGAAATATTCCCTACTTGATCGGAGAAGAGGAGTCGTTTAACGAGTTCGTTCCTGCACTCTGCTCGTAGATTTGACGGGATTCGGAGTGGTCCGTCTTCGATGACTCTCTCGGCGTGATGCGTGGTTAGAGCTGGGAACACACTTTCTATGTCCCCTGACCACTCAACCTGCCATTAGCTGTCAAAAGGTGAGTGATTCTCTACTTATTATTATTATTAATTCACCTTTGATATTTGTTGATCAATCTTCATTTTTGGTGCACAATTCGTTGAATCTAAAGAATTGCCGAATTCTTAAAGAACATTTATTTTCGAAATTTTTTATTTTTTCAAACTTTGGCATTATTTGTGGGCTCTATCATTAGCCATGTCAATTTTAAAAAACAACTGAACTGAAGCAAGTAAATATATAACGTTCTTTAGAACACCTTCGACTGAGAGCAAACGATTTATAAATTGTAAAAATTATGTGGGAAATATTTTTTTTGGGCAAGCACTATTAGAACTCAAGGTTGTTGATTAGCCTTATTTTTAATACAAATTTTGACGAATCTAAAAAAAAAAAAAAAAAAGAAAGAAAGATTTCAGTATTATTTACAGAATTTATATTTTTGGGGAAAAAAATTCTCTTTGGAATAATTTGCGTGTAATTGAATCATTTGTTGTAGATTTAATTGATAATTTAAATGAAGCAAGTGAGGACTAAGCATTCTCTGGAAATCCATGAGCTGGAAATATTTTCGGCTGACTGCTAAACAACTTTTTAAAGAGAATAAACAACGTTGAATTCTTTTTTGAGACCAAATTCATTAGGACTCAAGGTTGTAGATCAGCTTTAAATTTTTCTGCTAATTCCGTTGAATTTAAAATAATCTTTCTAATAATCTTTTTTTTAAACTTTTTTTACTCTAAAATTACGTTTGCTGTCGATTTAATTACTTATTGAAATGAGATGAATACATTTTAAAAGCTCTCTGGAAGCATTCTTGTTTTTAAAAAATCTTGGAAATTGAAAAGCAATTATATTGAAAGACTTATTCTTTGCGACACATTTTGTTGGGACATGAATTACTTTGATTTGTTTCATGTAGGAAGATTCGTCGGAACAAAAGTACTGGGTCTGAAGCAGTGCTGTAGTCGTAAAAAAAAACAAAAAAAAAAAAACAGAGGACATACCATGGGCGTCCGCAGCATTGCTTCCATGGGGAGGCAAAACATGTACTTACTACTTACACTTTCCAGAAGGGAGGGGGGAAACGTGAACACACACACGCACTTTCATGTATATATATATAGGAAACCCATAAGCCAGGGGTTTTTAAAAGAAAAAGCAGAGTGTTTACGGAATTTGCTGGAAAAACCAGAGGGTATACGGCGTATACCGCCGTGAATAGTGAAATGAAAGTGACATGAATCGTATACGACAAGCATTTGGAGAAAACTTCGAACTCGTTTTCATCAGACTTTTTCTTGATTAAATGATGTCTAAACACAGTGATTTATACGGAGCTTTATTGGTATTTTCGATGGTAATCAAAATCAATGACTGTATCGATTGTGAAACTCCAAAACTTGAAGTTAACGCTTCTTATAATGAGGAGTTACGGAGAGTAAACTTGGGACATTTTCTGTCACGCTTACATACCGTGTGTATGCTTCCTGTGCGTATTTCGAAAATTAAGTCACTTGACTTGTTTTCGAATATAATTTCAGCATTTCACCAGTAAAATTCCAAAGAAGCAATTCCGAATTTGTATATGATTGTTGATTGGTAAACTTTTATTAGAATAAAACCCAACCGGTGATTTTTTTTTTTTTTGCATTTTAAGGCAATTCATGTTCGAGCATTTGAGTAGTAGAAATAAAGTCTTCATAGACAGTCTGGATTATTTACACTGAAAATCTCTCCGATAAGTGTGTTTTCTATTCAAAAGAATTTTCTTTCTTTTGTTGCATTAAAAGACAAATTGGAATCTAACTGTATGCATTTCAATTTTATTTCAAATTTAACTATATACAACCGAAGTCACCCAACTATGCTAGTTTGTCATAAATTACGTTACACATGGAATAAAGCCAAAGAGTGAAATTGGAAGACGGACTCTAGAACGTAGCGATGCAATCACGGCTTTTTAAAAGCGGAATGTGTGCTTACATCTAATTTGTTTTCTGTACTTATCTAATAAGTGTGTTATTCTTTCTCCTCAAAACAGTAAAACTAAGTAAAGTACTTTAGATAAAATATAAACAAGCAAACAGTATATAAATACCACTTCTTTATTTTTCTGAGCAAAATGAAAAGATAATTCTAGTATTTTAAACCTAAACATTATATCGAAGATGCTTGTTGATGTATGAGAAGTGCACGTATTAATGCAAAATGACGTTGCATACATTTTGTTTTGTTCCTAATTTTCACCCGTGGCTGCATGTAAATTTTCTTATACAGCTCAGCAAAAAGCTGAACACAGCTGCAACAGCTGAAAATGAATCAAAACTTGCAACCACATTTATGCTTATTTGAGATAGATAATTCAAATAAAATCTCCAAAGGTGAAAGATTGCGCGTTAAATTTTATTATCGAATCATTGTACATATGGTACCCGAGTATAGTAATCATAGTAGTTGGATTTTAACCGTGAAAAGCTTTATTTTGAGAAAAAAGAAATGTGATATTTACAAAAGATATTTTATTCGTTTGTAGCATAGATTAATTAATTTGATGTTGAAAGTTTAGGTGCAACCAGTCTATTAGTCTCCTATGTTGTAGTCTCGTTGTATTTGGTAGATCCCGTTAATAGGGTGATTTTTTTTTAAAGATTTTAATCAAGACATTGAAGTTACAAACGCTGAATAATTCATATATTTCACGTTTGCATTCTATTGTACTATTATACGGCTCAATCAAAGATGCTTTTCAATAATAATTAGTAAATTTCAATAATAATAATTCAGTCTGCAAGTCGAATTGAAAGTGTAAGTTAATATTCCAGAAAGTAATTTTACGGTTCAAGCAAGTTAAGTAAATCACTTTGTACGTATACTTAGTTACTTGTCACCGGATGAAAAAATATTTTAAACCTTATTTCACGAGCACTTTAAGTGTGATATTTTTTTACAATTCTGACTGTCGTGTTTTTATTGTATACTAAAAAGAACAAATATTTGGAGCACTTTTGAAAAAGTAAATATTTTCTTTATAATTTATACCAAATTTTAACTAGGAATACCAAGCTTGAAGCCATTTGGTCTGGTCATTTTTGAGCAAAAATAAAATTAAATATTGAGCTCAATCTCAAACTCGTTTCTCAGACTTCATATTCAAAATCATCTTCTGGTTGAATTATCTCGCTAGTTTTTTATTAGTATTTAAAAACTGAGAAGAACTTGTGCTTTTTAAAAATAATTTAACATGTGATGTGAATTATGAAATTATACTCTGAAATTTAACAGCCTTCATATACAAGTTGATGGAAATAGATTAAGAAGAACCTTTTATCTAGATGGAAAATTTAAGCCGTGACGTGATGAATGATATGAATATTGCATTAAATACAGATTTTAACACAGACATTAAGAAACTAGAAAATATGACACAGAGCATGGTCAATTTAATATTTTGATCGTATGTAAAATTTACCACGTGCTGTCAAATTTATAGATTTAATATTTTGATGCGAATCAAAAAATCAGTGTTTCAACTTTGTAAACATAGTTTGTACACTCATCATTTTAGCTGTTATTAGTAAAACTATCCGAAATTACTCGGGCTGAATTGGTTAAATTAGATCGAAAAAGTGATCAATACTAATCATCAGCTCGGTACTTACAGCTCTGATCGATATGCAAAAATGTGACCTGAAATATGCATTTCAAAATCCCCAAATATGCACTAAAACCCCAAAATATGCAAAATTGCAAAAAAAAAAAAAAAAAAAAAATCCTTCTTACAAAAAGGGTAGTGAGGAGGATGTGAAAATGAGCCACACTTTTATTCAATTAATACAAAATTTTATTTATTAATCGCTTTACCCACTGTCCTGGCTATCGTGGAGTTGATTTGTTTTTTCTCACTCTTTATATAAATTAGGTATAGTCAGCAGGGGTCAGTTGTTTCATCAACATCCAGATGGGGGAATCACCCTTCTCATTTTGTATTCTTTGTATCACCTTCTGGTACACTGGCGTAATGTAGTTCTTTCTTAGTGTCGATTCATGAGGAATTTCTTTACATGTGTACTCCTTCAAGAAGGCTCTAAAATGTTCATTCTCCGACTTATGATGAGCAATATTGGATTTCAACATTGCCTTTGAGTTTGGAACATCTCGTTCTTCTCCAAAGATTGGGACACTGACTCAAACTTTGACGCGTTGATAAGTTGTTGAATATTCTTATCATTTTGTGCCTTTTTTACTTTTTGTCTCTGGGTCGTAGTTGATTTGAAATTGAGTGCTTTTGAAAACCTTCTTTCCAAACGCGTTGAGCAAAGGTCTTTGAAAAAAAAATTTTTTTTTGTAAAAATCTTTAAAAATAGCGAAAAATTGTCCAAATATGAACAAAACATGCAAAAAAAAAAAATATATATATATATACAAAAACATGCAAAATAAATTTGGGTCTTTTGGTTGCAAATTACTAAAAAACACTCAATAGGATTTCTATCAACATTGGGTTCTAAAAAACAGATATGCAAAATATGTAAATTCCGAGAATCACTTTTCTCTTTTGTAGAAAAGTTTCAAATCATTTAAGGGTGAATAAATTCTTTTCGAACACATTTTTGACATTTTAATAATTTCCACAACCTACTTTTGGAGACAAACCCGATACAAGCATATCTATCCATGTACCAAATTTTATATATATATATATATATATATATATATATATATATATATATATATATATATATATATATATATCACACCCCTGCTAAAGGAACAAACTGACAAAACGTGACAGACAAATAAGGTAAGATTACAAAAGACAATTTTGAAGGATAATTCGGAATTCCCTTTCTTTTTCTGTAACATTACTCAACTAAATTTGTAGTACAAATCTACGGCGAATAAATACTCTTACAAGCATTGTTTACCTACCAATACTTTTTGAATTGTGTCACTCTTTCACCAAGCTTGCGATATCATCAAATTTTTCGATTTAATCGTTTTTCTTTAAATTTCGTTATCATTAAGGAAAAGATGACAAATAAATTTGATAAGATGACTATCACATAATTTATTTTGAAAGCAAATACAATTTTTCTTAAAAATTCCGTTTTGTGGGAGGCGCGCGCGAAGAACTTGTTTTAAAATTGAATGTCTTCAGTACACAGACAAAGCAAAAGTAACATATTGCCATTTTTAAATGGTAAATTGATTTGACTGCGTTTGTTCTAAAGTAAATCATGGTTTTAAGCAAACTTTAATTATGTTTTTTTTTCTTTAAATATAGCTTCAATTCGTAAAATAAGCCACATTGACCTGTCATTATGAGAAATAATGTAATATTTCAAAAGTCCTAGTTATATTATACATATTTTCAGTATAGCACTTGATTAATGGGATTTCCTTGGGGTATTTGGAAATCCTAATAATTTGAGTTAAGAAGAGAACTGAATAAATATACGCATTGACAATTTTATTTTTGTATTATAGTAACTTATTAGGCCAGCTATATAAAAATCAAATCTCAGGAATAGACACAGTATGTATTTACAGACAAGTGACGGTACACATTTCCAAATGAACAACAGAACTATTGCACTCTCGCTTCCTAACAGAACAACGCTGGTTCTTTCAAATGGGGCACATGAGCAGAAGAGAGCACGAACGTGCGAACTTAGAAACAGCTGATAGACAGTTCTACTTTCCAATTGGGGAGGACAGAAGGAAAAAATGGTGTTCTGCTACAGTATTGAGTTATTATTTTTTTTCTGCCTCTTGGTTAAATACAGCCCAAAGTAAATTTGTTTTATTGAAATCTTGAAAAAGTAATTCGATCTGTATGAGCACTTGAGAGAGCTTCGAAGTACTGATCAAGAGCGTTGAAATGGACACGAGCTGCTCAATTGTTGAACGAAATGAAATGCAGTTATCATTGATAGTACGACATATGGTAGGGTGAGGTTGAATTGGGGAGTTGGAGAATTTTTGTCTTCAAGAAGATTTTTGCGAGGCCTTGTTTTATTCTGGAGGAGTGCTGGATCATAAATTTCTATTTCTTTTACAGCAGGGTTGGTATTCATTTCAATTTTAGAAAAAAATGTGCGTGAGATTTGTTTAATCAAGTTTTAAATTGAGGGAATTTTGAAGGCTTTTTTGATGGGCCATCTGATTTTAGCAATTTGGCGGAAGAAAAGACTTTAAATATATGTTCGATTTTTTAAATTTTAGTCCCTCTAGCTGCTCTTACCTCCCAATTGAACAAGATTTTTTATGACCGACCGAACGAAGTATAAATTAGTTTTTATTGTCTCGTGATAATGTTGAACTCCGAGAAGTAAATGTATACAGGACTGCGAAAGTTTACCTAAATTTGCCTTGTATGTGTTCTATGTGCGACTTCCAATGAATTAAGACGAGGGTGTAGTATTACTCCGTACTATTTGGTCTATCAGGACCAAGGAATAGGTTGTCCATTACATTTGGTTAGTGGCAATTTAGTAGGATCTCTACAAAGTAACATGAGGGCCACAGTCTTATCGACATTTAGTTTGATTCTCCATCTAACAAGCTAGGATTCATGGTAAAATATAAGAGTTCTTATTTTGAGTGAAAACTGCTGTATTATCCGCGCATATACTAATTTAGATACGCATATACTAAAAAAGATGAAAGCGGAATAAACTTTTAAATGGCGATAGATAAAAATGTATTATTAATTCTAGCAGTAGCACTTAGAATACATTCACTAGAGAAGGGGTCTTCAACCTTCCACAACCTTTGGAACCATTCTAGTTTGATATTATTCAAGGAACCCTAAATTTAGATAACAAATAAAGACAATGTTTTTTAAACTTGTGTTACCTACTCAAGTTCCACCTAAACATGCCACGAAAAACTATAGGGGTAGGCTACAACCGGACAAAAAATGTAGTCGCAGACCATTCTTTGAGTAACACTAGTTTGGAAAGTTTAAAAAACTACGAAATAAAACTTTATTTTTTTGTATGAAACACGTAAATACAAAACAAATCTTACACATAAACACAAGGACAACAAAATACAAAGTAATACAAATAAAATTTATTATAAAAAATCATTAATGACAAGGCTGGGCCTGTTTTTAATCGCAAAGCATATTTAAAACCTGGTGTAATAGTTGAGATTTGCAAACGAATTTCATCTGCATCTAACCTGTTTCTGTATTTAGTCTTAGTAGCTGCGTAAAGAGAAAAAAAAAATTTCACAACTGTACGTTGATACAAACGACATTGAGTATTTTACAACTCGTTTAGCAATCACAGGATATTCATTCATAATTTGAAGCCAAAAATGCATTTCAACTTGAGTAAATGTTCTCAGTAAGGAGTCGGTTGATATATCAATGTGTTGTTCTCTTTCTTTTACTGGAAATTGAGAGTTATCAGAAGATTCTTCTGAAGGGGTTTGAATCCAAGATGATTTTTCTTTTTGGCCAAGAAAATATTCCAAAAATTTTTCTTGTAAACCTGATGTGCTGCAGAAAATTTTATTCGACATTTTCATTGAGCTTAGCGTTGTTGATTTCTTAAATATTGTGTAAATTAAAGTAATATTGTGTTCAATATTCCCTTTTCTGCCCACATTTTCAATTTGAGGATAGTAGCATCGATTTTATTTTGTACTTTGAAAATATTGATATTTGTCGTTTGGAGGAAAGTGTTTTTATTAAAATTCTCAAAATATCTGAAAAATATGCCAATTTTGCGACTGCAGCTCTCACGACTGCGAGTTGTGGTATCGGCACTTATGAATATTTGTTTCGTTAATAAAATTGCTGAATTTAGTCTCAGTAGTCTGCTGTCCTATGAACGCGGAGGAACCCTTCAAAACGTTTTCGGAAGTCAATGGTTCCGTGTAACACAGCTTGGAGAACCCTGGACTAGAATAAATACTCAGCACAAACACATGGAGGAAAGAACAAAAATGGATAAAATTAAATGAAAAAAATACCATAAATAAACAGCAGTTAATCCGTCCTTAGACTTTGAAGTAGATCTCTTGCCTACAGTATGTTTGAAAAATACGTCCCTACATTTTTGGGCCAGCCCTAAGGTGAGCGTCCATTTCGTCACTACCTCCACACAAAGCACAATTTAGACTGCTGAAAATTGTGAATCTGTGCAGGTATTTGGCTAGTAAGTCATGTCTTGTCTCCAATCTGAATCAACACTATCTCAATGAGGGGTAGCCGGAATTTTAGAAAGTGTATTTCTCCAAATACTAAAATACTTGTCCCTTTTTGCTAATATGTCGGCCATCTCATTTCCATTCTCGAACTAATATAAAATCCTATCCCATCTGCAGGTACTGTCCCCAGTCGCAACTAACTCCAGATCATGTTTTCGACTGCCAAGCCATTATTGGTTCCCTCTTTCAACTTGGAGCACCCCCAATCGAAATCCTCCATAGCCTTCGAGCTCCAGAACTTGCAGATATTGTCACTAAGGCTTTTGGAGGACTCTAAACTTTTGCACTAGTACTGTATGCATAGACACGACAACAACAACAACATCTCATTTCCATAAATACCACATGCTGGATCCCATTGTAGAATTACGAACAATGCATTTAAATACAAGACAACTGTTTTACACAGACATGCTTTCTGGCATTTCAAAAGTACGAAAAGACACGACCATTTTTTCCTCCTAGAATAATAATTCTTATTTTTTTTTTAAATAATTTTTATCTTTCAGAAATCAAAATACCCGACTTCACCTTCTTAAATCAAGTGCTCTTAATTTTTCAAGGCGGGCGCCTCAGTCTTGGATCATCTCAACGAACGACATTAGTTTTACAACCGAATGAAGTCAATAGCAAAGAATACATGATTTGTTCTAGATTTTATATGCTGGGCGTGCAAAACTTAAGAAACACCACAATTTATGAAGGTTACAACCTCAAAATCGAACGAAACAATCAGTAATGATTTGTATAACCGAGTATATTCAGTAAAAGGCTGATGCATATTCAAAGTTTGAAATCGTGACGTCAGAGGCCCTGACTGAGTAAAAACTTCAAGTTATACCTCAGGAACTCCTCCATAACCATATTCTCAGTATAAAACGCTGTGCAAAGCCTGCTTCAGTGTTCGAGGTGGACGAGATAGCCAACTAAGGGCTGCTTCCTCTTTTTATTTAAGTTCTCAGTTACCCTTCTGTCTCATTGCACCCATTGCAATGTCACCACTTCAATTTTCAAAGACATTTTTTAGTGTTTGCTTTTGTTCTTGTTTCCGTTTAGAGTTTACTCATCTGTTCGGTACCTTTCTTGTAGCCTGTTGTAACTGTCTAAATTTATACGCTCCTTCACGATTTAATATCATTTAGATAATTTAAATTACCGTCTCGTATAAATTAAATTTATAATTCTTATAAATGTTACTTTCATTATTCGTCTTTATATTCTTTTTCGATGCATTCTGAAAGAAAACTGTTAATTTCTCAGCACTGAAAAAAAATTATTTCCATTGTAAATATACTTATTAAAATGTTTTAATATATTTTGGTTTATACTAATATCTTCGTGCTTTACTTGCTGCTCTGAGTTAGTTTTCAAGAACCTTTTCGCATGTTTTTATCTGGGTTCTAATTGTAACCTCTTTTTGTTCCTTTATTTTCCTTCCTTTCTCTTTATTTTCAACTGTTCCTGTTTTTCAATGAAGATGAAGAACAATGTTCAATGTGTTATTTATAGGTTCCATATCTAGTGTACTAAACAAAGCCCTTTGAAAGTTTACTTTCGTCCTTTATAAACTCTAAAGACCTCATAGTTTCGAAGTCTTATCAGTTACTTTTTCGATTTTAAACTGTTGTAAGACAATATGGTTCCGTATATGAAATATTTTTGCAATTGAAGCAAGATTGCGTGTTCCAACTTTTCGGGTTTTGAAAAGAAAGTTAGTATGGATCGGAAGTCAAAACAAATTCACATTTTTGCAGTGAGGGGGACATGAAATATTGCAGAAAGCAGCGTCAGCTTAATTTTGAAATTAAAATGTAAATAATTCGACGAAATGGTGAAGCAAGACTTCTAGGAAGTTGTGCCACCGCTGTTACATCGCACATTAAACAGTATTTTAACGTCAAGTATAATCATTTTAGTTCGCATACTTCTTCCAAATTGTAATTTCATACACCTTAATTGGAAAGTCCAGGAAATGTAAGTTGTTTTTTGCATTTTTTGCTTTCTTTCAAAGGGAAGTCTATTTTTATTAACAGTTTACAGTCTGTACAAGAGAAACTGTAACAGAATTTCTGTGTCAAACAAACTAACTGTATTTTAAGGGTATTTCTTGTCGCATAGGGTATTTTTATATTCTTTTATGTTAACATTTCAGGAACAGTTTTGTAAAAAAAAATATTTTAGGTAATATTTATTAATTTTTATAGAACAGTTTTTGCCATAAGGGATTGTTTAATTTTTAGTCCAACATTACAAGTTTTAAGATAAATATCATAGCTATAGTGAATATCAGAAATTTATAATAGTTTTAATATTTGTTTCCTTCTTGATTATCAAGATGTTGTAATAATTCTCTTACTTGTGTTACCTGTTATCCTGCTCTGGCGGGTAAGTGTTTGAGTCAAATGTCTTTTAATGAGTCTATTCATTAAATTAGGGGACAGGATAATGTAGGCAATAGGTTCTCACATTTGACTTAAGAGCGGAATTTGGCTCTTCGGGTTTGTTATTTGGTGTCGAAACGGATATTTGATAACGAGTTGGCGAAATGAGTAATCACCTATATACAAGTATATACGATTTAAAGAATATACACGATTATATAACGAGTATACACGACTCTGCGTTTGGCAGAACTTTCCCCTAGAGAGCTTAATATCTCTCTTGAAATGGACTCATCCACGATCATCTGCTTTCTCACCAGAGGCACACTATACTCTTACTATAAAGTCCAAACTTGCCCTCTTCTGCACCGATACGTTGACGTTAAACTGAAGGCTTCTTGTAGCCGCCTCGATGGAAACAAAAATATATGAGTGTTGATTATTGTCACACCATGCTCATTGGCTAAAATTATTGTGTTGAGTCTTCTGTTTTCATTAGTAATTATCACAATAAATTTTACCTTTATGTTTTAAACTACATGTATAAATTTATATATAATTCGTATTTTTTAATGCAAAAATCCCAAATTATGTTGCTTTTTTTTTGCCACTCTAGGCTGTCAACTTACTTAGTACGGACATACATACTAGTCACTTTCTTGTCAGTAGTAATGGTACTATTTATTAAAATTAACGTGGGTAGATACTTATCCAAATCTTCTCTGTCCTTTCTGAAGATAAAATTTCAGAATTTTATCTCTTCAAGACATAATAAAAATTATTTTGGGCAGATATTTGCTGGTATAGTATTCCAAAAACTGCCAAACACGAAATAAATTTTTAAGAATTCTTTTGTGTCTAAAGTTTCTGAAATATCAGTAAATATATGCATAAATGAAATGAAATTACTTAATTAAAAAATTATTTCGTTTCTCTATTTATCATGGATATGTGTATCTATTGATTTGTTATTATCTCCATTTCTATCTATGGTCGTTTTATTTTTTATTTGTGGTTTTTCAACATAATTTGGGTACAAATCTGCTTACTAAACTTGTATAAAACCTCCCAAGTGTACATCCGTTATAAAGCCCCCCCCCCTAACGGCGAATTTTTAAGCTCAAAACCCGTCAACAAATTGGTATCTAGTTTTTATCATTCTTGAAAACTTTTGATTTCAAGACATACGAGGTTTTGATAGTAAAACGACTATATGTTGGGGAGAAATTAATGTTCTTTCCGACTATTCTAGCTAAAATATATCAGTCAAACAGATATCCTCACCGAAAGCAGGCAAAAGCTATGAGTATTTAAAGTAAGTGAACGTGCGCTCTTACTTTCTTTTCTTTTCAAGAGATGGACCGGGAGAAATTAGAACCAAACCGTCACTTCGGGGCTCAAACGAGCGCTTGAATATGTCTGCCATCCCAAGAGATGACGGCTGACACCGACCTGTAGTTTCCTTTGCTCGTCTGCGCGCTCAATGATTGAAAGATAAATAGTAAATCTTTCCAGAACGTCAAATGTCAAAAGGAATAAAAAGAACATGTTCTTGTTCTTCAAGCGGAAGTTCCTTTTGGGAGCGGTTGTCTGCAAGCAGCTGTAAGTTTTCGTCTTCAGACGAAGATAATAGTTAGATTAAAGTTTTTCGATGTTGGGTATAAACTAGGAGGTGGAGAAGTAGCACACGAGACCTTGTCGCCAAGGCAATTTTTTCGTCGCCAAATCAAGATGGCGACTTCCATGTAGCAGAATCCACACTGTTAACCCTTGCATATATGGATTTTACAGTAAGGTTTTGGAAGATACGTAAGCGAAAAGGTAGAGAAAAATGAAATTTATCCTCAATTCGTTTCCTCCGCTACATTGTAAATCCTGTTAATTTCCTGGACGAAGGCCAGAAACATCCGCTATAAAACGCAAAAGCAAAAAAAAAAAAGACGGAGCAAAGATGTCACATAACTGCACGTTACATTACAACGAAAAACGAAGTGGCGGTTAAAGCGTCATTATCGCTTATTGTGAACCAAGAAATACAAATCTGAATCAATCAGATCACGTCCTTATTCCAGTCAGAGCACGACTTAATTCCAATCAGAGAACGTCCTAATTCAATCAGAGCACGTCTTTATTCCAATCAGAGAACGTCTTAATTCAATCAGAGCACGTCTTTATTCCAATCAGAGCACGTCTTACTTTCAATCAGAGAACATCTTCAATTCCAGAAAATTCTGAATGGTTTGCCTTAAAACTGCTTAAGAAATCGAAAGCAGGACCACATCGGAAGGTTACCACAATGACGAAAAATGCTACCATTATACCAACTAGGCTTATTTATTGGCATCGGGACACGCAAGCTGTAAAGCAAACTTATTCTGTTTCAAGTTTCAAAAAAAAAAATCTTAAATGGCACTTTTGAATTTATTTTCATGTTTTTCAATCGGGGTTCGATATAGTGGTCGGCCAGTCGTATTTTGGTCTTATAAATTTCTCTTTTTTTTTTTTTTTTTCTTTTAGGCTATCGCCACACGAACGTTTGAGTGACATAGAATCAATCAAAACCTGTCACGCAGAATTGGTGCTTTGTTTTGGATACGAAAATTGGGGGCAGTTTTTCATATTTCCAGAAAAAGTTGGTCTGGATTTCGTGAAGCCTTAAATCTGTCAAGTCTCAATCTGAGCTCCTACTTTTAAGAAGGCGCTTCCAATGTCCGAGTTGTTACACTATGTGTTTAAACACGCCCACGAAACAAAATTTTGAAATTGCACTCGAATAGATAGAAGTTTGGTAACATCAGGAAGAATGTTTAATGTTCATTGACGCGCGTGACTTTCTGCTTCTATTTTGTAACCCTGTTTTCACATTGTAAACACGGTGAGAATATATGAATGCATGTATTTCATGGCAATATATTTCGTTTCAAAATTATTTTTTGTTGTTGATTGCTCACCAATATATTGGAAATAAATAATTTCCTTAGATTGTGCTAAAATATTTTTTAAATTTAATTACTCATTTCGAAACTGTACCAAAATATGTATAAGAACCCTCTGCATATCAAACGGATGTTGGGAAGATTAGTTATAGAATTGGTACTGTCCATCATCGTCATATTTTACATTACACGAAGGAAAACCACCCTGTTGAGTAGTTTTCCAAACAGCAGTTTCGAACTAGCAACCCTCTGTTTGCTAATTCGTTACTCTTCCAACTGGGATACCACGGCCCACATATTATTTGGATGAATCTTTCTCTCCATTCTTTGAATTATATCTATCCATTTGAAAGTGAAAGTAATTTGGAAAACAGCAATATTTTGACAGGTAATTAAATATTTATGTATCGAAATTTAAATAAAACTTGTCCACCTTAGAATAAAACATCCATATTCTGCTTCGAACGTCTGACGATAATTCCTTATTAAATAAAAGAATTTTGAATTTCGAAAAGCAAAAAATATTTTTTAAACCTCTTTTAAAATCAATTATTTTAGAGAAAATGAGTTAAAAAAATATTTCTACTGTGGGATTTACTGTCAAATACGTTTCTTTGTGGATGTTAATTCTATTTTTCTATTTAATTTATTATTTTCTTGAAACAAGTCTGACCTTTCCTTCGAACACATAAATGTGTACGTAATATGGAACACCTCGACTACACGCAATATGAAACATGTTTCGTACTGCACATATTTTCCATACTTTGAAATATATTTTTGAAAGTAATAGAATTCTCATGCTAAAATATGTTCTCTATGGGAAATGAAAGTTTAATTTAATTGACGATAAACTAATCAGTGTTTTTACAAAACATTGATTAAACGATTGCATTGAATATTAACTAATCAATATTCTTCGTCAAAACTCAGAGATGAATTCGTCTGAAATTCTACATGTGTATCCATGGAATACCACATGAATATTTATTAAATATTTTAATACGCCATTTCAGAAATCGGGTTTGGAAGTTAAATAAAAAATCCCCATTGAAAGATTATGAATAATTAAAAAAATGTGGTACCGCTATTCGATGCCATCTTATTTTAATATTACTTAATTAGTATTTATTAAAATAAACTCGGGTTACAAACACTGTTACACACGAAGAGCTTCAGTTTCTAGTTTTTAAAATATGGCCACTCTTTTGGTGATCAATTTTATTAATTTTTGTAATACGTAATATATATATATATATATATATATATATATATATATATAATAACGGCATCACTTTGTCTTTCTATTAACAACTGGCTACATCGACAGTTACCTTGAAGGAAAACGTATACTCTCCCTACCACTAAATCAGCTATTCTAACTAAAACTAATTGTAATTTATTTCGCGGTCGTTGTCTACTCCGTCACTACAAGTAGAAAAAAGAAAAATGATGGATCGCTTATATTGAAGAAATTCTGCAGGATATATTATAGAGTAACCTCGTAATTCTTTCATCGGACAGGTAATTGCTAAAAAGCCTTCCTCCTATAAGGTTTTCGTTTCTATTATTTCACTCTTTTTTTTATAATCTTTTTCCAAAAAACGCGCGCGATGCAATAAATGCTATTTTCATTTCTTCTACCCATGAACATTTTGTTCAGTAAGATGAACTGCTACTCATTTATTATGGCCAAAGCTTCAGATTTAAAAAGTATCATCAAATTCTACTTAATCACATTTTTTATGTATGTAAAAGGAGTAAATCCTTTAATGTCTACTTCGCGACAAAATTAATCCATCTTAAATTTAAGTTTATTAGTGACAGACATGGTATACTTAAAATTGTATTTTTAAAAACATTTTTTATGGTATAATAATACTCTCTATGACAAAAAAAAATCGACGTTCTAAGAAGGAGTTGTGCCGAGCTCGATAAACTTGGAACGGCGCTGACTGGGGACATATAGTCTTTAGAGACAAGTCTCGTTTCCAACTGTGTCCTGACGACAACCACAGACTTGTCTGGAGACGTCCAGGGCAGCGTGGGGATACTGCCCTTACAATCGCACGCCACACATGCCCATAATAGGGCGTTATGGTTTGGGGTGTCATCTCCTTTGATAGCTTGGCCCCTTTCTTAGTCATTTCTGGCACAATTACAGCACAGCGGTATGTAGACGACATTCTACGACCGGTTGTGTTACCGTTCCTTTTGCGACACCCTGGACATAATTTTCAACAAGATAATGCCCGACCGCAGGTGTTGCGATAAATTGTCTTCAAGCTTTCCCAACCCTTCCTTGGCCAGCTAGGTCTCCTGATCTCTCTCCCATAGAGCATATTTGGGGTGTTATGGGAAGGCGATTACAACCACTCATGAATGTTGACCATTTTGCCTGACAGTTGTGGACGATTAGGCTAGAAATTCCGCAGAACACCATCCGGGAACTTTTTCAGTCTATACCACGTCGGGTGACAGCTTGCATCCAGGCCAGAGGTGGACCTAAACCTTAATCACCTCCTCCCTTTGTAAAAGACAAACTCTGAAATAAATCATTCAATTGTTCTGAAATTTCTATGTATGTTCTTCACATCCACCAGTTTTTATCGCAATCGGACAACTCCTTTTGGTGCGTCGATTTTTTTTGTTATAGAGTATACATACTTAAACATAATCAGTTGTACCCGGGGGGCCTATAAAATCACTTTTGGGATACATCCTGTAGCTAAATCGAATTATCGGAATGGAACTAAATTTAGTATTAAGACGTTTAAAGAAATCGAGAGATGTGTTCCAAGAAAAGCAAATTTAGTACCAAAAATCACCTATAGGGATCATCTGCGGAGTCGGAGTTTTTTAATTTGGGGATGACAGAACATTTGCATAAAACGCAGATAAAATGAATGATGCAAAGTTATGACTACGTTATAAACAACTATGCTATTAATTCCATAGGGTTATGTAGCGAATCGCAATTTTAAAAAATTGAAAAAATATACACACATATTAATATAGATTCAACTCACTGGAAACAATTTTTATATTTACCAGAATCAGCTTTCTCTTGACTTCACAGGTCACTTTCAATCTTCTGACCTATCGTGTGCACAACAAATTGCACCCGGTGTACCGTGTGTTATACGGCAGAGCATAACGAGTCAGGTTGGATGCTCATAACAGTCCGTTTTATGTTATTTTGCAAGGAATTCATTTTCTGTAAGCCACCAACATGCACAGCATACATCGCACAGCTAAAAGTCACGTGAAGTTCAGCATAAAGCCGCGTTTACATCGGAGTTGCAAACTTCTCATTCTCCAAACATCGAAGCTATTCCGAGAATCGGCACTCATTTTACCGTCAAGATCTCGTGTCGGGGTGGCGAGTTTGCAACTCCTATTTTGTTTACCATCAGAAGTCGATAAAGGTCAAAGGATTGCAACTTTTCGGGGACATTTCTCCGAGACGAAATTTGGGATGAAAAGGCTCCCCTATTTCGCCCCCCTTTCGGTATTGGTTGACAATCACCTCTCCCATCTGCCCTTCGGCACCTCGTGGTCGGTCCCGCCGTCTTTTGTTCGCTCATTGTGACATTTTACCCTAATCGCTTTCCTTGACAACATCTCACGCCAAACTGTCAGTGGGTGACCTATTTGATTAAAATGGCGTGATGAATGGTGATCACTTTTTTCTACAAAAGGGTGAGAAAAGTGTCTCCTTGTTGCTGCCGATATAGTCGACAAAGCGTTTACACCAGAGTGGGTCGAAAAAGGTTCAAAAAGGGGTCAGCATAGGGGAACGTAAAACGTCCTCGCCACAAAAGGGGGTGAAAAATATTTGCAACTCCGGTGTAAATATTTATAAACGCGGCTTTAGAGCCGCTTCCCAATTCTCGTATCCCCAACTCACCTGAAAGTGTGGAGCTTGAAATATGGAAAGAGTGCTGGCTTGGACCAGTACGGGTGCTTGTGTCGTCGAACACCGCAGTTGCAACTTCTGTAATTGTTTCATCTTGCATTGTCTTTCCTGCCAGCTCTAATTACTTACGATCCTGTTTCTTCAAACTTCTTATTCATACCTTTCAATGCAACAGCTGAAGTAAGACCTGTACGCAGGTTATGAAGACTTGTAAATTCCCGAAGAACCACTCGGGCATTGCATCGTAAAAGATGCAAGAAGTAGCGCACCAAAAGCCCCGTTTACACCGGAGTTGCAAATATTTTTCTCCCCCTCTTGTGGCGAGTACGTTTTACGTTCCCCTATGCTGTCCCCTTTGTCGCTTTGCCGACTTTATCGGCAACACCAAGGGGTGAACACTCTTCTCATCCCTTTTCAAAGAAGAGTGATCATCATTCATCACACCATTCAAATCAAATAGATCACTGACTGACAGTTTGGCGGGAGATGTGGGTGGTCAAGGAAAGTTATTAGAGCAAAATGTCACAATGAGCGAACAAAAGACAGCGGGATCGACCACGGGATGCCAAAGGTCAGAAGGGAGTGCTAATTGTCAAGCATACCGAAAGGGGACGAAATAGGGGAGCATTTTCATCTCAAATTTCGTCTCGGAGAAATGTCCTCAAAAGTTGCAATCCTTTATGTCGACCAGGTATAGTGGTTAAGATGTTAGCCTCTAGATCGGAAGGTTCCTGGTTCGAATCCGGGTAGGGGCATGGATGTTTGTAAGCGTATGGTGTAGAAGCGGCTGATGCACCTTAAATATGTCGTGGCCGAAAGTCCTCACGTTGGGTTGGTGTGGAAGTTTGGAGAGTGGGATGCCTGCTCATCTGACCGTGGTTCAGAATTTCGAGGTGTTGTCGTCGGATCTTTCCCTTAAGAGACTGACAACAGTTTAACGGATTTTGAAAGAACTTTCTAGAATATACAAAATGAAAATTTAAATATTACGCTTTCCGAGGTTGCCAAAAAAACCGCAATTACCGTAATACAGATGGATTGCCTTAACCTGTCATCACTAGCTACTAGAAATGCGCCAAAAAAAAAAAAAAAAACGCCAAGGCCGTTGCCACCGCTATAAATGTTGACTGAAGTAATACCCCAAAAAAAATTGCACCTAGAAGGGATTGTCAGAATGCAATGAAATTTACAAGGTTGGTGAAGTGCTTATGAATGAGTATATTATTAAAATTTGAGACTGAAATATGCAATCTTTATTGAGAAAAATTCAAAAAAGTGGTATGGTGTATGACCGCTATTATTCCTAATGCAGCATGTCAAGCGCCTTGGTAATGAGTCACACAGACTCTTTATGAAGTCCTGCGACAGTCCATCCCATACTGCCTGAAAACTGTCTCGTAGTTCCAGCAGATTACGCGGTACATGAAAAATGGTGACATCTCGTCGAATGGCATCCCATACATTCTCGATCAGGGACAGGTCTGGTGAGTATGCCGGCCTTGGTAAGATTTCGTTGTGTCGTAGACGGCAGCAATATGAGGTAAAGCATTGTCTGTTGAAAAAGCGGGTGAACCTGGGAGCTCAGGAATGAGTGTGGAACTGGCTGAAAAACTTCTTGTACGTGACACTGGCCGGTCAAAGAGCTCGTTACGAATACTAAAGGTGATTTCGCATCAAACGCAATTGCACCTCACACCATGACACCAGGTCTTCTGGACGTGTGACGCTGCACAACAAACCGTGAATAGTGGCGCTGACCACGTTGCCTCCACACACGGATTCGATTGTCGTCTCCACCCAGACAGAAGCGGGATTCGTCAATGAAGACCACTCGATGCCATTCGACGCCCCATGTCCATCTGGCACGACACCATTCCAGTTTTTAACTCCCGGCGATGCAACGCTGTTAAAGACAGTCATCGTAACGATCTACGTAAGTTTAGTCCCACGTCGAGAAGCCGTCGACAAATGGTGCGTTCACTTATTGGATGATCGAGAGAGGTTACCACTGCCCATTGAATGTCTGCAACAGAGGCTGTTGGATCGGTACACGCATGTCTTACAACCCATCGATCCTCTCTCGGTCCGGTTTCTCTAGGCCTTCCTGAGCCTGGTCGATGCTGGCACATGTGCCTTGTTGTATCCACAGCTGCCAACAGTAGCATCACTACAAGCAATATGTTGCGCAATCCGTCAATTATACCATCCACCTTCTTCATTCACCATCTCTGTCAAACTCTCCGGGTTGCTTAAATTGCTTGCTATTTTTTTACTGAGGCACAACGCAATGTGAAACGATGTAACTAACACAACAGCCTGAGTCGAAATGAATTTGCTGTGTTACTAGATGTCCTTTTATGCTCCGATATTTGAGAGCTGCTCTACGCGTGGCGCATGCTCAAACGATTCAGAAAATTTGAAATAAATTAACTCTTAAACAGAAACAGAAATCATTAACAGTTAGCAGGCCATGAAAATAAATGAATAATCCATCATAATTGTTGAGACTAAAAAACTGGAACAATTTAATCTTTTGAAGATGGATCGTCAAATATTTCTTTTAATTGTACTTTCTCTTGCATTTATAATAGGTCTTTCCGATTTAGGTCCTTTCCAATGAGTCTTTACATGACAGCTCTTCTATTCACCTTGGTGTGCAACAACTATTTTTAAATGTTTAGAGGAATATTTTAGCAGCTTTATACTTTTTGGCAGAAAAAGATTTTTATGTTAAATTCGAATGTAACAAAAAGTATTACATTCTATAAACACATAGATTTTGCTAGTTGAGATATTTTTCACAAGAGCTGGTTGATGAAGAACTGAATTAATCTATGGTGATAATTTTTAATAATGCTTGTTAAAGAAAGGTGCCTTCCTTAAACCGTGTCTTTCCATTCTGTTTGCCAACGCATAAGGTTAAGTTTGACTATTACTTTTCTTAGGCCCTAATAGAGGTGAAGAAAGTACAGTACCCACTTCCATTTTTAAAAACCTCAGTACAGTAACGTATGCAGGATTTTATTTTAGAGGAGTTCAAAGTTGGAATTTCATATTTTAGGTTAAATGAAGGATTAGACCATACTACATTCTTAAAAATGTTAGGTGTCTCTTTATCGTGTACTTGATCAATCACTAAAATAAATTTTAAAATCATCCCTCTCGGGATATTGTGAGCATAAAAATTGGCCCCTTGGTTGATCCGAATACAAAAATAACTTTACAATGGTTATGTCACTTCGTTTTTGTGAACTGTAAGTATAAAATCATTAAAATTATCGTTGCCCAAATCAACGTTTATTAAAAGTAAAATATTAACAATTAAATACAAAACAAAACAAAACGAAAGAATATTACCTATAGCGTTACAAGAATGGATGCAAAAAGATGCTCATTCTGAAAACATTAGAACTTTTGTTATCGTTTGCAAGACTAATCACGTTCGCTTTACCAGACTTTCTCAATTAAGTCACATAAATAATCAGAACGGGATTACCTGCCGTATACTGCAACAAGTTATGTTCGTCAAATATTTATTACAGTGTATAAAGCATTAGACACATTTTTACGTTATTTCTAGTATTCATTCTTTATTTTTTGTCACTCAAAGCGTTGTCGATATGAGAATGCGATGCTTATCTATGTCAGTAGAAAGAGAAAGTTCATCATTATTTCGTGGTGAAGGAAAACTTTTCAAACTTGATAATTCTTTTTATTACTGTTCTAAGAATATTGCACGAATTCTATTCCGTTATATTAACATTTTTAGCGTCACGGCATTTCTGAGTATGTTGCATTCCTTTTTCCCCGCAGAACACACATAATAATTATATAACCACACAAATTTTGGTTGAAAGAATTCTGGGAACGATTCTATTAGTCGAGAATATCAAAACTAGTTAGAAGTCATGCAGGGAAGACTACAGGAACGGATAATATGCAAGAAGATATAAAAAAATAAAAACCAACACTTTAGGGGTGAAAGTGGGCTGCCCCTTCTCTTTCTGTGTCATTTCCCCATTAATAAAAAGTGCAACTTAACAAATTAAGAGTTAACATCAAAAATGCAAATATAAAGTCCCTTAAAATGTAAGGCCAGTGGCCAAATGACCCTAACCCAACTCCTCACCCACATCTATACTCAGTAACTGTCTTTTTTTTTTAATTACAAACATTTCGCAAGTCATTAAAGTAACGAGTAAAATAGGCACATCCGCCCTAAAAAGAATACCCGCTTTTTTGCATATACTTACATATTTTACTTTAATCAGTATAGTTAACTACGCAATATATTTCATTTAATAGTTATCTTGATTTGTTGCTATTTAAATATTTTCTTACTACTCTATTGCGTCAATCAGCATATTTCTAAAAAATTAATAATACATGGATAAATTTGTAAATTATCGTATAGTATGATAAAAAAATGTATTTTTAAATTACAAAAGGAACACTTTTTGGAAAATTCTATACTTGCCTGCATTATTTACACCTCAATCTAAAATTGTCCCATTGGAAAACTGGCAGTGATAAAAAGAGCTTGTCTAAATTCTCCATCACAGTGCATAGACCATAGGTCTATTGACTCTCATTTTAGATGTATTATCAAAATAAAATGTCTGCTTTGGAATGTATACATTACACATAAGTGCTTACAATTTATTTAGGATTCGTTATTTCAATTAGTGGCTGTAAGACGAACTATACGCTTCCATTAAGTGATAAATTAATTTTATTTATTGATTTATTACTATTTAAATACTTGTTTACAACTTTCGTTTGTTAATTATTATATAAAATGCTAGGTTCTGTGTTTTCTGGCCTATTAGGCCCGGTGAACACATTCGGATTTTCAACGTGCGGCTCCGCTGCCGCAACGCAAGTGCGGTCTGAGATACATTAGATCCAATGGAGTAGTGCACACATGCCTCCGGCGCCGCTGCGTCGACGCAAGTTCAACTTGCGTGAAATTTGTACCGCAGTTCTCCACCACGCCGCCGCAAACGCTTTTCCGTTCTGAAGTACCTTGTTTTCATAAATAAATGGAATATAAATAATAATGAATAAATGGTTGTATCCAGTAACGTCTATTTTGTTTCAAAATATGCTTTTTTTACTCTAAGTAAGCGAAATAAACACGTTTGCTTCGATAGAATATTTATCACACATGGTGCGAAATGAGTTCGTGCGTCATTTCACGGTTATGTGTGCATAGTTGGGCTTCGGCACAGCACGTTGAAAAACCGGATGTGTGCACCGGGCCTTAAAGTTGGTTGCGTGACGTCACAAGTAGGCGGAGTTTCTAATTGTTTTATTGTTTGTGTGATGTCACGATCAAAACAAGATACGAATTATCAAAAATCATTACACTCGAAACCGTTATGGAAATAACATTGAGTATAAAACTATTGCCATACGCAACTCGTGGATTTAACAGTGTTGATCAAAAATTAAATTTTCAAATAATATTGTTTTATCAGTATATTGCTCAGAAAACAACATCATGCGAAAGCAAAGCAAGTTGACAGATAGGTAGTGTTGGGAAAAAAGCACCGTCAGGAATTAAAAAATATAAAAATGAAGTTTGACCAAGATAAATAAATTTTTTTAAGCAGTAATATAGCAAGGCTGGGGCACCTCATGCATATTTTTCAACGACATAACATCAAAATTTTTATTTTTTGACATGTGTCACTTTTCTAGCCGGGGTGCGATTTGTATAATTTCCTATTTCAAGATGCATTATGCATTTATTTAAAACTTAAAATTTTAGGTTTATTTTAATTTTTAGGTAAGTATTTACTGTGGTAACTTCTATTATATTCTATAGAATAGTAATATAACACGCTGGGGCACCTCATACATATTTTTCAATGACATAACATCCAATTTTTTTTTTTTTTACCTGTGTCACTTTTTTTGCCGGGGTGCAATATATATCATTTCCTATTTCAAGATGCATTATCAAAATAAAAGGTCTCCTTCGGAACCATCAGAATAAACCATCTATTCTAGAATGCATATGTCACTGATACATAAGTGCATGCAATTTTATTTGAGATTCATTATTCCAATTTGTGATTGTAAGACGAACTATAAGCTTCCACTAACCAGGATTAATTACTATTTACATGGAACGGTTTTATTATTTTCTTATACCACTGTTATTTGGTGATTATATTTCCACTAAATTAATAATGTATCCTGTAAATTTATAATCCTTCAAATCCGTGCTTTCAAATACGCTGTCCACGATACCTAAATAAATTTATGAATTAAGAACGAGAAGGCCTTTTTGAAAGTTGTACACCTGGCTGTGTATTAGGTCCACCGCGCTGCCACAAGTCATTCAAAATTTGTGCAATCCGCCATCGCTTAGTGAATAGGTCAAGACACGAGAGTTGCGGGAGCAAAACAGTAGTCGCATAATGACAGGGACGCAATATTCAAAACGAGTGTCTCTTTCCGTTGGGAAAAGGAGAGGGTCTGTCTGGCCTTGGCGTTAGATGGTAAAGCGGGGAGGGACACCAGGGGTGGAGTAATGAACTCACAATCATTAATTACCGTTCGGTTGTGTTCTTTCTCTCGGCATCCATATTCATGCCGCAACCCGTCCAACGACAAATACTTTTAACAGCCAAACATCCGGAACGTTGACCTTCACCACGACGTCTGGTCAGTTCTTCTGACATGATTTGACCAGTTTTTGACCTTGACCGAAATTTGCTGCCAACACAATGGGATAAATTTAGACCGCTCCACTGCTTTTTTCTCTTCCAGTCTCCTTTCTCTCTCTGTATCTCATTATGAGGAGCTTCAATCACTTCGTGATGCTCATGGCCACTGGCAACAAGTCTGGCTTCATTTTTCTCCCATGCCAGAAACGGGGCCGAACAGAGAGAACGCGAGCTGTTATTAAGAGGTTTCTTTTCAGACAAACGTTTCCATGCTTCTTGCTACCACGGCAAGCTGGGGCAACCAAACTTTCTCACACCGCACCAACTATCGCATTTGCTGTGCGTCGCCTCTTTTACCAAACGTTTTTTTAATTTACACAAGTGCTATTGTGTGGCAGTAAAAAAGACCGTACCACCGATCACATTTGCTGTGGTTCGCCTGTTTTACCAAACATTTTTTAAATTACACAAGTGCAATTGGGTGGTAGTAAAAAAGACCGCACCACCGATCACTTCTGCTGTGCGTCGCCCCTTTTACCAAACTTTTTTTTTAAATTACTCAAGTGCAATTGTGTTGCAGTAAAAAAGACTGTACCACCGATCACATTTGCTGTGCGTCGCCCCTTTTATCAAACTATTTTTTTTAATTACCCAAGTGCAATTGGGTGGCAGTAAAAAAGACTACCACCGATTACATTTGCTGTACGTCGCCCCTTTTACCAAGCTTTTTTTTTTTAACTACCCAAGTGCAATAGGGGTGACAGTAAAAGAGAAAATAGTCGTTTATATATTGCTTGCTTGTTTTATTTTAAATGTAAAAAAATAACGCAGCATAAAAGTTACGTTGTAGAACTGATAAATAAATAAAAAATTCACGAAATGGATTGGCATATGCTTTTGGTGTTCATGAGCTTATGCGTATAGTGTGTTCATAACGCGAAATGAGAGCATGAATGCTTTACTAGTTGACGACGCTTCTTTATTGGTATTTAGGTCTTATAGAAAGGATGAGTCTGCTTATGCATCATGAGTTTTGATTCTTCATTATACCCACGATCCCCGGACACAGCTAACTGGATTGACGAAAAACTTCTATTGGAGAAACTTAAGTGATAGCTGGGGGCGCTGTTCAACGATACTCCGTGTGAGCTAACTAGTAAGTGTAGTAAGCGTTGAATGATATTTTGCAAATTCCATTATGTTGACAGGTGAATGGGACAATAAATTGTACATTTTGATCATCTTTCCTCACAAGTCTGTAACAAGCTTAGCCACCACAACAAAAATTAACTTACGATGTAGTAGTATATAATATAACAGTGTAACCCAACTCTACCATGAAGTATTTTTTGGTAGACAAAGAAATACCCACTAGAAAAGTGAATAACACTCATGCTTAGCTCGAGTACCTTTAGAGCTCTTTTTCCTTTCAAATCAAACAATATTTCCCTTACACGCATCACGATAAAAGTTATTGAAATTGCTAAAATTTATGTTTAGTTTACTGAGTTTTAGTCTGCTTTTTTGAGTATTAAATAAACAACGATCGTGAATACATGAATTAAAAGTTGCCCATTAAGTAGTTAAATATAATATATAAGTCTGTTTGAAATCAGATCATATTTTCTATATGCGTACATAGAGATCTAAACTGCAAAATCTCACAACATTTTGTAATTCGTTCACATGTATTCTTCACTTCTATTCACTTGTTTTATGTGAGGATTGTGTTTGTAACAGAACACTTGAGCTTTGTAATTGTAATAGTAAGTAATGAATGTAATTGTAATACATATATTATAAAAATCAATCATCTTCATTCGAGAGAAGTCAGAAAATGAACTTCACGTATCACCAAATTGGATAGGAAGGATACGACCAGTACACAGACAAGACAACCAAATTGAAGAGAAGAGCGATGAACATCTTTTATCCTGAACAATCACATCTAAGATTACAACTTTAACATTGCCATGATGAATTCAACTGACCGTCACGGTATTAAGTAACGACCAATAAGGATCTATCTATTTAAGTACATGTCAAAGTACACAACTCCATCAATTGTTCTGGATTATGACTATGTATTGACATATCTCCTGAGCTATGAAGGGAAAGGACTGTGAAAGTCAAAAGCAGCTTGAACAAGATTTTCAAACCTACTTTGATGGTCGGAAAGATGACACTTCATTGTTTGTTCAACTCCTTTGTCATTGTCCTTCTCTCGAAGATCTCGCAAATATCACATTCTCTAATGGGAATGCTTTAAAGTAATAAGTTCACAGTTTGTCGATCCATATGGAAGTCACATGAAAGCAAATGACTTTCAAACATGTTCATCAAGTGAGCTATAAGATAATGTTTTTTTACGGGGGGGGTCAAAACAAACTAACCTCTTGGGTACATTTGACGGCTGAGGCTCGTCGTCCACTTGTTTTGCCTGAGTTACGGATGACGAGTCTAATTCGTCATTCAAACTGGGAAAAAATTAAACGTGTACATTCTTGTTCATGGCAAGAGTGATTGGTGTGTTACGAGATTCTGCTTGAATCAAATTATTCAATCGTTTTTTTTCTCTACAAAAATACACTTTATTTAATCTGACTCCATACATAGAAATATTTACAGGGCTGCGTTATCAGACATTCTTTTTGGAATAAACGCGAAGATCAGAAGCTGTGCGATCTCTCTCATACTGTTGCCATTCTAATCAAACAAAATTATACGAAAATATAACAGTAACTAGTGTGCAAACGATAAATACAAAAATATAACAGTAATTAGTGTACAGACGATAATGAGAAAATATAACAGTAATAAATGCGCAAACGATAATTTGAACTACTTTTATTTAAATAAATCTGGTACCCAAGTAGTACTTTAATACCGATAATGATTTACCGATATCTAAACGACTTCCGTCAAGATCTAAATCTCTTTATCGAGCAAATAACGCAAAATTTTCCTTTGAAATGAAAAAGCGGCGCTGAATCAAGAATAGCGAGATAATTGAACACGAGCCACATTTTAAAGTGTCCGATATGACAAACACCTTATTTTGGTCTTTACTCAGGCTTTTAAAGCCAACATCGTGAATCGCATACTCAATGGTCTGAAAGTCGATAAATTGTACTTTAATTCGATTGAGCAGGTTTGTTGGTTGGGTTTTATGGCAAGAGGACTGTATTTGACCAATCTGATCCAAAGAACGTGAAGTAAATGGACATACGCACAAGAAAAGTTTTATTGACACAAGAAAGAGAAAAACACTCAAGGAGGAATCGAACCTGCGCCTCCTACAACTCGCAGGTTGCTATTGCAGCGGGCAAACTCGCTGAGCCATGTAATTTAGTAGGTCATTCGAGCTTCTGAATGATTTAGATTCCCCTGTATCTGTTATGTATTTCAGTACCTAAATAATAATTCGTTAAAGTATAGAAGACAAATACATAGATGCAATGAAAAACCTAACGGTAAATCTAGAATATTGTCATTTTTATAGAAGGTGTTATCCCCAAATCCATGACGAATGAAATTTGATGTATCTTCTGAGATATCATGCTCATATATATAAGTTGTCACACTAGTTTTATTTTCCACAAACTTTCAAAAGTGGTGGATTCATTTTCAATATAAATTAAACTTCGCTCAAGTAATACAGAAATGTGTTTTTTTTTCTGGTATATACAATAATATTTTGAATGTGTTGTACGAAAGAGTGTTAAAATTTCACTCTCTTTTCTCGATTTCTTTGGGCGTCTTGTATATTGATACTGTCTTTGGGAACTAGCACAAGTGGACCCTAGTGATTTTTCACATCGCACTAAAATTAGTTTTATAATATATTGCTATTAAAAAACTTAAGTGTTCAGTTAGAATGTTACAAATCCAATTCCCACTTTATACAACAGTGGTGGAAGTGAAGAACGTATATAAGCGGGGAAATAATAAATTATGTGAGATTGTTACAATGTTGATCATCACGCACGAATTAAAAATATTATCCAATCGTAAAAAGCTTTTTACATTATGCAGCACAAAGTCCCAAATCCGGAAACATCCGGATCTCGGCCATTCCGGGTTTTGGACTTTTCCGAATTTCGGATTATTTGATACTTTTTTCAAATAAAAAACCTTAATCTAACACTCGCGTGAATTTTGCGTTTGCAATAGTAAAATAGCAGATGTATAAACAGAAATAATTTTAAAAAAAAAGGAAAAATAACTTTTTAATACAATGCAACAAATTTTACTTGCAAATCTTCCAATTTTTCTGTGCTATTTACACTAAAAATGTCCGTTATTTTGCGTTTTTCAACAATTAGGTTCAGGTTTAACTACTTGCTCGTTAAAAATTGTCGGAAAGATGGAAAAACAGTGAATAAAACAAAAAAACGTCCGGATTTTGGACAATTCCGGACTTGGGACTTTGTACTGTATTTAGCAATACTAGACGTACCTTTTCAGCCATATAGCTATTGTAATGTAGATTTAAGAGGTACTTTGAAAATGTTCAGAAAACCTACGTAAATTTTGTCGGTTTCAGTAATTTAGATCATGTGGTGCGAACGAAAAAATAGACTGATATTGGTATGGGTTTAAGTGTACTATGCAAACATTTCCCGTACTATAGCGTTTCGATCAGAAAAATTTCAATTGTTTTTGGCTCCCGCTATTGCATGTCGTACCCTGGATGATTGATTTTTTCAGCAAAATTATTTTTCTTTACTGTCAAAATGATTTATGAGAATTTTGTTCTTTAAGCTATACACATTATACCGCAAAAAAATACTTTAACATTTAGAAAAAATAGAATGTCGATGTGTGTACCTGTTTGTAATATTTTGATAAGAAAAGACAACAGTGTGTCGAATTCGCAGGTCAGTAGTAAATAAAATCCGTTCTGAGAGAATACTAATACACTCAGTACTGCAGTATACGATCACAGCCCTTTACGCACTCATACTTCAACTCCGATAACTCGCCGTTTTTAATTAAGAAAGATCATCCTAATGCTCAATTGAAAAATAAAAATGCTTGAGGGAGGGAGAGTAAATAAAATCTCACGATTCAAATAATAATTGTATGTTTTCAAATGTTCCCCCGTCCCCATATAGCAATCTTTCAACAGGAAATCCTTAAAAGAAACGGTCAATAAATCATTCTATTCAGGAGCACACGTGCGATTCTATGTCCACAAATGGGAGCAAATGCTAGAGCAAAGTCGCCGTTTTATTATACATTATCTCATTCCAAAAACGAATTTTGATGGAGACCAAATGGCTGTATCAGTCGACAAAACCGCCAAGAAAACGAGTTTCTAGTTCACGTTCTACATTTTTTTTTTATCAATCCGATTCTGTGTGAGGAAGAATTATTCATCAATCTCGTTAGAAATACAAAATCTAAATTTTTATTTAATTTTTTTCTTGTTTCGGAAGCTTTTTGTTGACCTTTCTCGGTCTGTCCGAACGACCTTGAAGGCCGTCTGGCGCCAGTGTCAGTTTTTGACCCATTTTAATATACGGCGACTCCCAAGAGACAATTCGTGAGCAGAGAGCCGTTAGGGGCCATTGTACTGATACTTGTTACTACAGCGGTAGCTCTGTTGTCTACATTTTAGGGATACGACATCAACAACAAAACATCCATGTTTTGAAACATCGATGTTCAAAATTAAAGCATCGATGTTGATAATACATCGCCCAAAAACCATCGATGTTCTTAAATATTAGTGTATTTAAACTCCCCCCCCCCACCATTTCTTAAATTGGTTTAGTAACCTCAAACATTAATGTTCGGGGGGGGGGGAGATTTAATTTGTCATTTGCTGTGTTTATTAATTTATAACTAAGATTTTTTTAACTGTCAAAACAAAGTCAGAAAAATTAATACGAACAATTAACAAATCTTTTATTTTGAAATTGAATAATATAAAAGAAAATCATATTTACATCAATTTGACATACGTACTGCTAACTATAAGTATAATTAGGTAGTTATGTAACAATAATTATTGTTAGTTATTATTAATTATTTTTCAACTTACAGGGGGAACATAACAAACTTCTTTTTTGACAAACTGTAAATAAAAAATAATGGGGCCTATAAATATTGCATGCTCCGATATTTGTTATTTACAGTTTGTAAAAAGAGAGGTTTGTAAATTTTCTCCCCCTTAAGCTGACTCCTTTTTTCTTTAACTATCCCACCAGTTCGGGCAAAAAGTTCTTTCTGATGGGATGGATCTTTCCATCACTAATAAATATTTAGTTGCTCTTGCATTTTTAAAATTTTTACGATGTTACTTTTTTTAATTCAAAAATAAAACATCAAGAACGTAAGAACATCGACGTTAAACAAACATCCACTAACAAACAAACAAAGGCTTCAAAGGTTTTTATAAGACATCGATGTTTTGAACTCATTGACATATATGTCGCATCCCTAATAATTGTTACTACAGCAGTACACTTCATTTAAGAAACTAATTCTTGGAAACGTAGGGCCTGAAACCACGACTCGCGGAGATGTGGTCAAGCTTAATGAATAATGAAAAAATAAAAATAATTTATGTTAAGGTTAAGAAACCAATACTGCAATCCATGGATATTTCGCGCTTCTTTTAGGACAAAAAAAAAAGTAAGCTATAAGTGAATGTCGGGAAAATTTACAGCAATGAATACACAAATTAGCCACTAAATTACAATTTTATTCTTGTTTTAAATTGTGTAAAACTACAAGTTAAACCCATAATCGATGTCAAATCTAACAAAACAACAAGCAGAAAATGAACCAAATTAAATTTTTTTTTCTTTGTAAATCCACAAAAATTTCATTCTCTTACCCTATTTCAAAGAATAATTTTAGAAATCACACTACCTACTCATATGAATATTTTTTCAATTTACAACACTAAATAAAATTTCTACAGAATTCGCTATTTCAGTTAAAGCCAATAGCTAAAGTTACCCTGCACAAATAACTACCATAAGTGACAGTCACACACCCAGCATTTAAAATTAAGATTGAGTTATGCGTTTCGATGGGCAGGTTTATCAATGATGATAAGATTGAACAGGATTTGTCTAATTAGATTGTAATTTTTGTATATGGGTTCATGAAATCCTATTTACCTTTATGGGAAATATTTATTTTCGGCAATTCGATTAATCAATTACTAAATGGTACATGCTTTCGTAATTAACTCAACTTAACATACACAAATTTGTTAAGCGACAAGCCCGTATTTTTTAGAAATTCACAATATCTTCATTTCAAACAACTGGTATGTTAATTTGTTCTGATCGCCAATTTGTAACTGGTTCATAATTTCATCATTTACGCAACAACTATCCAACATTACCATATCTTAGATAAAAGTAAGTCACAAAAGCGACAAGGTCGTATGGTTGAGAAAATCACAGCTACCTTCACTTTAAACAACTCGTATCATAATTCGATTAGATCTCTCTTCAATTAGTAAATGGTACATAATTTCGTCTTATAACAACTATCCGACATCAACAGATCTTAGATAAAAGTTAGTCACAAAAGCGATAAGGTCGTATGGTTAAGAACATCCCATTTACAATCACATCTATAGCGTTCACATCTTCGTGTATACGGGTTCATTAAATCTCATTTACCTTAAAGGGAAATATTTATATCGGCAATTTGATTAGATCAATTACTAATTGGTACATAATTTTGAAATTTGCTCAACTTTCCACTATTAACGGGTCACATACAAAAGTTGGTCACAAATCGATAAGCTATATGGTTGAAAAATACCATTTACAATACATCCACTTGAAGCAACTACTATGGTAAATCGATTATATCAATTACTAGCCACTGCGTTGCCAGCATGGCGTTGCCGATAACAGTTCTTTTCGTGGGGTCAAGTGTGACCACTGCTCGCTAACCCTCGGTGATTGCTACGTATTCTCATTTGGTTTGCTTGGCAAACGAATTCTACAGGCGCGCCGTGATGACATCGAAGTGGAAATTATCAACAACGTAAATCAAAACACGCTAGAATCGGAAAACTTCACATGGTTCCAAAGGCTTTAAAAGGAAAAACGCATGTGACGTCAGCGATCGAAAATCGCAAAATGCTCGCCTTTCTTCAATGACTTTACATTCCGGAAAAAAGAAAGAAAGGCGAAAAAAACTACAAAATTAATTTTAGTTTGTTCTAGATTAAATTTTAAAATTCGGGCGAACAAATCACAAAACCTTTGAACTACCTGTGTACCAAATTTCATTATTGAAAGTGCCATAGATTCGTCAGAAAACTGTGTGCAGTACACAGGGACACAAACACTTCCTTTTATAATAGTAGAGATGCAGAATATTTTTGATAACAGAAAATTCTACTTATCCATTTTCGAGACACCCTAATCTTTTTATTTTCAAAATTCAGCGAAAGAAATCTGTTTGTAGCAAATCTTATACTCCAAATTAAACATCTGTTTACAAATCGATAGTTCACCGGAGGAAGGGATTTAAAGATTTAAAATTCCCTTCAGAAAACATGCGGTGTTTTTATTTATTGAATTAAAAAAAAAGCGATAACAAATTAGAGAAAAAACATTTCCACTGTTCTTTACATCAGCTTATGTATGTTTGATACTTTCTCTGTTGTTTTTGTTTTTGACCAGCTCTGAAATCAGTTTTTTTTTTAAATAGAATTTTTGAAGTTAATCCTAATGTGTTTCCGTTCCCATAGTTTTCAAAATATATCGTATGGTTAACTGTCCCAAAAGTTCATATTATGGAATAATTCAGTGAATGTAAAAATCTGAAAGCTATTTTTTTGCGTTCGGGGATTAAGTTATATGAGTCTTATCTTACTTTTTCACTATTGTTCGATTAATATCATGTCATTGTATGTTTAACTCATTTCGGATGATGTTTAAAATATATTTTTATTTCGTATTTAATGTTTCGCAAAGAAACGATAAGACTCAAAATAAATAAAATATTATGATTTAAATTCCGTAAAAATAATTTTGAGAAAAATAATTGCTTTTTCAGCACTACTACTAAAACAATCTATGTAATCTCAATGTTCAGAACTCATTCCAGTTTCTCCCAGACTATCAAATGATTGGTTAAAGCATAGTTACTTAGGTCTTTTAACATGAAACTTGCTTAAATATGTAATGAAAGAAAATTCTAATAATGTATTCATTAAATTGAAATATTATTAATAAACTATTTAAAATTTCGCTTAAATATGATGAATCTATATATATAATTCTCTTACGTGGCACGCAAAAAAGACGTTATTTGTTATCGCATTTTGGCAACATTGTACGGTTGTTTGCTCACTAAGTAGCCTCGCGCCTCAATCTATATATATAATTCACTTACGTGGCACGCAAAAAAGACGTTATTTGTTTTCGCGTTTTGGCAACATTGTACGATTCTTTGTTTATACCAAAGCCTCGCGCTTCAATTGAATTTATAGCGTTATCGGATGAAATTTTATTGAAAAAAAAAATGAATTTTAGTCGAGCTGTTGCAGTAAATAATAGAAATCAAAGAAAACGGAGGATCTTTTCATGGTCATTTAAAAAAAAGGTCCGTTTCGGGGCAAACTATTATAGTTCAACAAGACGCTTGCATTACAACTTTCGACAACAAACTCAATGAAAAAGCGTGGGTGGCTCGAGTGCTGGGTAAATGTACACACAACCAACATGCTGGGTTTTCAATTTCCAAATCAACGCTCACATTTCGAGTCAAAATTTGCTCAAAGTTTCCATTTGAATTCTGATTCCAGAGGTACTGTAAATATCTTTTCTGAAAAACAGCATAAAATTTTGATTTGAAAAATATTTTTTTGGAATATCATATTTTGTAAACAATTCCTTCTGCTAGGACACATGTCTTCATTGATGCGAGCGAAGCGAGCATAAGTTCGCGCAGCGAACCAATGAGGATTGCTTCGCAATCCTCTGGGGGTTGGCGAGCGTTCGCGAGCAGGGGGCGGGCCCCCTAGTTGAATTTATAGCGTTATCGGTTGAAATTTTATTGAAAACAAAAATGAATTTTAGTCGAGCTGTTGCAGTTTATAATTAGAAATCAAAGAAGGCGGAGGATCTTTTCAGGGCCATTTAAAAAACGGTCCTTTTCAATGCCAACCATTATAGTTCAACAAGACGCTTGCACTACAACTTTCGACAACAAACTCAATGAAAAAGTGTGGGTGACTCGAGAGTGCTGGAAATGTACACACAAACACCATGCTGGGTATTCAATTTCAAAAGCAGCGCTCACATTTCGACTCAAAATTTGATCAAAGTTTTCATATGAATTCTGATTCCAGGGTACTGTATATATATATTTTTCTGTAATATAGCAAATTTAGATTTAAAAATATATTTTGGAATATGATATTTTGTAAACAATCCCTTCTGCTAGGACACATGTCTTCATGGATGCGAGCGAAGCGAGCATAGGTTCGCGCAGCGAACCAATGATGATTGCAAAGCAATCCTCCGGGAGTTGGCGAGCGTTAGCGAGCAGGGGGCAGGCCCCCTAGTAAATTTTATAATACTTAAACAAAAACAGACGTTAACCGAGAACACAAACCAAAGCGAAAACAATATAACAACGAGGCAATGCTCTATAGCGGAGCTGAATGTTACTACAGTTCTGTTCTTGTCCCATTGGAAAGATTAATGTCAAATGCAAGTAATGCAGTGAACTTCTCAAAATGCCCATACTTTGCCTTTACGTCATTGTTCTTTCGGGACAGCGATATCATCTAACAATAATGTCATGTATGAAATTTCTCAATGGGGCCAGAGATGTCCCATACGTGACGGATTGATACAAGCACTTTTTATATAGAAAAGAAGGACATATCATCCATATTAAGGATAACTAGCTTGGCAAGACAATAGTTCATATTCAAAAAGGTTTTTGTTAATAAGTATAACTTTAGCATGTTCACACACACATGACTAAAACCTGTGTGTGAGTGTTCCATAAGTGTGCTTCCTTCTGGCGTCTGTGCTTCAAGATTTTATCACTGCTTTTCGTTATGGAAGACTAATTGAAAGCAGTTGTATTACTTATTTAAGAATGATTTTGATGGAACTGAAACTGCATTATCGATTGGTCACCAAATTTCTAAGTTTAAAATTATTCAAGGGAAATCTAAATTGAATGTCAGCATGTGAGTATGAGTTAAAAGAAGTTTTTTTTGTATTTTAGAGATATATTTAAATCTGGAGAGGCAGAAATTATCGATAAAGAAATCGACGAATCTATAGCTAACATAGATAGATGGAGAATTACAGAAAACACAAATTAAATACATTTCTTGATGAAGACGAGAAAACTGCCATCATTAATGTAAGTACTTCATCTGATAATTTATTGGATTATTCGAAGGTTTCTTGGGCCAGTTTCAGAAATTCTACTTAGACTGCCATAACTTTGCCCAGTTATTGCAAGCAATGGTAGAAAGTAGAAATTACTGAGAAATTTTCTTTCCTGTGGAGATAGTTATTCCAAAGCATTTTCAAACTTTTTTTTTTACAAGAGAGGAGTTATTGATAAAGTGTATGTGCTCTTTCACTGGTTTTACGAAAACACTGAAAAACTTTCGGCAAAAGGACGTTTGCATAAACTGTAGGACGAACGGGAAACTAAGCTACATTCTCTTGAAATATTATAAGTCACAAGATATGAAAATTATTAGATATGAAGTTATTGCTTCCTGATGGGAATTCACATGCATGGGAAAGATGCCATTCAGCTCATCGTGGATCTAAAGATGAAATTATCATAAGAAAAAATAATACTGAAACATTTAAACACAACGCAAATCTGGATCGCAACTTTTCTTATTCTACAGGATGAAGTTTAAGCAGAAAAGGACAAGTATCTTTGACAATCAAAAGTTTTGATCGTGTTAAAATTGAACGTGTAAGTAATAAGTCATATCATGTCAAATTGCACAATAAAAAGGTGTAATTTTCTATTCTAGCCGTCCGATTGTTTTTAAACTTCACTAACTTGTTGCTCAGCCATAAATTCGAAATTCTGGAATATTTTAGGTTCCTACTAGGGATGCAACATCGACAGCAAAACATCGATGTTGATAATGCATCGCCCCCCCCCCCCAATCTATCGATGTTTTTAAAATTCCGTGAATTCAAACTTTTCCCCCCATTTCTTAAAATTGGTTTAGCACCTAGTGATGCTACATCGACAGCAAAACATCGATGTTCAAATTTGAAACTTCGATGTTGATAATGCATCGCCCCCAAACTTTCGATGTTTTTAAAATTCAGTGCATTTAAACGTTTTACCCCATTTCTTATAACTGGTTTAGCAACTAGTGATGTGACATCAGCTCCAATACATCGATGTTTTTTATAAAACATTAATGTTTTGAAAATATCGACATCGATGTCGTATCCTTACTTTCAGACCCTTCACCTTTGGTCACTTTGGTCTAAAAGTATGTTCAATTTGCTGGTTATGAAAATTATGCTACTTGGTTATTTTTTAAATTTTTATAACGGTACTTTTTTTATTTAAAAATAAAACATCGACAACGTAAAAACATCGATGTTACAAAAACATCGATCCCAATACATTGATGTTAAATACATCGATGTTTTTTAAAAAAACATCGATGTTTTGAAAACATCGACATCGATGTCGCATCCCTAGTTCCTACTAGCATTTTTTTATTCATATTAATTTCAATTTTGAAAGAGTTGGGAATTTTCCATGATTTTAAACTTACTTTCCCACCCGTATTTCAAGATCTAATTGTTCGGTCAGACTAAATTAGGACTTTCGTACAACCTTTTCAATTATGTATAATTTGACCTTACGAATGACTTTTTACGTTCAAGGTCATAATGGATGATGAAACTATAGGAAATGTAACTCTAACATTCTTATTTATCGGAAGCAATACAGGTGTGTGTAAACATGTGATGTTTTTACAGCATTTTTATTGAACGCATCCTGTCCTCTTGGCATCCTTAGCTAAGCAATTATTTGTGTATTCATACCCCCTGTAAAACAAGTGAGCTCAGGAACTAATAATGAACTGACATGGGATCGAAATGGATCACTTGCTTTACTTATAGGATCAGATGCAGCAGACAAACTGATCACAAGATATTCCAAACAGCTTTCTTAAGGATTCCTCATTCCGAGTTATCTGATGTGAGGTACGATGGGCTATCATGGCTAAGTTAGGAAGGGCTATCATGGATTGAAATCCCTAAGACACGTCGAATGAAAGAGCAGCTCTTACGGTTACACCAAATATCGATAGAAATGAGCCGCGGTAGCTCAGTCAGTAGAGCGTCGGGCTCACATCAGAAGGGTTGTGGGTTCTGTCGTCGGCGGAGCCTGCAATTCTGATGATTGCGAGATCGGCGCTTCGACCTGGCTAAAGACCGTCGTGTTCACTAATGGCGACTGGGGCACGTTAAATAGGTCGTGGTCACAAAGTCCCTCATGTTCCCATACCAAATCAATACCTCTGGGGGTAACTGATCAGGGGGTTATCGGCCTCTGATTGGGATCTAAATTACGATATGTGTGAGTGAATGGATGTATGAAAGGGACCTTCCTGTAAAACGGAAGTGTCATGTATGTCTAGCAAAGTCGGACTTCCTCACAATGGGGCTCAATAACATGGAAGGCGCACCCCCCTCGTCTCTTGCCGTCTTCGACGGGCCTAGCACTCCACTGGTCTGCCAGTGTAGGCATAAAAACAACAACAACAACAATCGATAGAAATGCATTTAGGGTGGACCAGTTCCTACTCGTTTCTCATGAAAACATTTCCCAACAGCTAATTTGCAATTGCACTTTTAAGATTTTTTGCACTTAGCATCTCTTAAATATGATGATTAAAATGAGCTATTGTACAATTTTTAATATTTGATAGTTTTTAGAATTTTATCTGAAAGTCTGTTGATTTGTTGACTTACTTAGTTACGGCACGTTGCTATTTTTATAGCCCAAGGATCGAATCTAGCCAAGTTACTTCTGCAAATATGTTTTCAGTCTAGTGAATGGACATGCACAAGAAACGTTTTAACTGACACGGAGGTGAGAAATAAATCAATGGTGGACTACATCCATGCATAAGAATCTAATATAGCAGAGATTGCTCCACTCGGCTATGACTCGAGCTGAAATGATTGGAGGGACATGAGTGATTGGATTTGCGCCATATAAAAAGTTAATCGGATGCATTTGAAGGCTTCAGAAAACCAGACTATGTAGAATTATCGTTACTGGTTATTATAATTATTAAACTTATTATAATTATCGGACTATAGTAATTTGTTGCTTTGAGCTTATCCCCTACTCAAGGAGGGAGGATTCATGGAAACGAGTAATAAACGTAGCAACTATATTTATGAAATAGAAGCAAAGTGCAAGCTATAATTATTATATTACAACCAAGCCGAAAAATTAGAAGCGATAATTTAATTCAACTAATGGTAAATATGTATGTTTCAATAAAAATTGTGGCAACACCAGTAATATGTTAAATTTTTAGTATCAGTTTGAACTTTTTTTTTTGAAACTAGGGGGCTCCGACCCCTGGTCGCTATCGTTCGTCAACCCCCGATGATTGCTACGTTATCATACGAAAAGTATAGTTCGCATCGCGAACTATACTTTTCAACAATGAGGGGGAGGGGATTGCTTCACAATCCATCCCCATTTGGATCGCTTGCTGGATTGATCCCGGACCTCTAGTACGACTTTAATTGAAGGTTCCCTTCCTTTACCATTGCGATATTTATCGCTTGCGCCCGAGTAACGGAAAATTACCTACTTTTTTTGCGAGATTAACGGATCCGCATATAAGCCGACTCCCGTACTGGCTTTAGGAAACGTTCCAAAAATTCTCGGCTTATATACGGAAATATACGGTAAATAGAAATAAAATGTTTTTAAAAATGTAAAGAACAAAACATCTCATTTCCACATAAAAAGGATATTGTTAAATAAATAACATATTGTTAAAATTCAGAGGAAATTTCCATGGAAATCGCATCATAGTTTTAAATGTTTTAGCTGATCCGTGTTGCTTGTTGTAATAGTACTTTTTAAAATTTTCATAATCGACTGTTGCTATGGAAACGGCGACCAAATTTGCCGGTTCTTCTGAAAACATTACAAACTTTCTAGCGCGTACTCTCAAATTATATGAATGAATGAATTAAAAAATATAACTATGCTTATAGTCTACGTGCGCGTGCTCCAAATTCATTAGCCCGTTCAACCACAAGACTCGCTATCACGTGACTCTGTATCTACCAATCACATTGCGAATAAAACTGAAAAAGCCTCAAAAAAAATTTTATAACAGAAATATGCAGTTTTTTTGGCTGCGAGTTTAAGGGAGTTGATTGAGTTTCTGTATTGCAGTTTTTATGAGATCATTACTGAGGCAGATATATTTTTATTCCGTTGGGGCATTCGTACTGTTATGCATATCCTAGTAGCCCTTACCAGTAGGTGGTAGGAGTGACTCTATATTTTCTAACCATTTCAGAGAGACTTTTCTGCTCTTCTCCCTCAAGAGTAAATTTTTCCATTCATACCATCGCTCCCTTGAAAACGTGGATGCAGATTTGGAGAAATCGGAAAAACACTTTATTTCAAAAGTTTGCTTGCTTACAAGTGCGGAAATCTTGGTAGGCATACCTAAGAGATCTAACGGAAAATTCCATCGCTGCTGAAATTATGTACCCAGGCTCAACTGGCCTTGAAAAAAAATCGAAAATTATTAAGGAACAAGATTTTAAAATATAATTTTTTTTATTTACATTTCATTTGTTTTTGTTTGTAGTAGTGTGAACCAGTTGAAGTATGATATTCTTATTCTATCTATATATATATTTCTCTTACGTGGCACGCAAAAAAGACGTTATTTGTTACCGCGTTTTGGCAACATTGTGCGATTGTTTGTTTACTAGGAGCCTCGCGCCTCATTTGAATCTATAGCGTTATCGGATAAAATTTTATTGAAAAAAATGAATTTTAGACGAGCTGTTGCGGTTTGTAATAGAAATCTAAGAAAGCGGAGGATCTTTTCAGGGCTATTTAAAAAACGGTCCTTTTCAAGGCTAACAATTATAGTACAACAAGACTCATGCACTACAACTTTCGACAAGAAACTCAGTCAATCTATATATATATTTCTCTTACGTGGCACGCAAAAAAGACGTTATTTGTTACCGCGTTTTGGCAACATTGTGCGATTGTTTGTTTACTAGGAGCCTCGCGCCTCATTTGAATCTATAGCGTTATCGGATGAAATTTTATTGAAAAAAATGAATTTTAGACGAGTTGTTGCGGTTTGTAATAGAAATCTAAGAAAGCGGAGGATCTTTTCAGGGCTATTTAAAAAAACGGTCCTTTTCAAGGCTAACAATTATAGTACAACAAGACTCATGCACTACAACTTTCGACAAGAAACTCAGTCAAAAAGTGTATGGGTGGCTCGAGTACTGGGGAAATGTACACACAAACAACATGCTGGGTATTCAATTTCCAAAGCAGCGTACACATTGCGAGTAAAAATTTGCTCAAAGTTTTCATTTAAATTCTGATTCCAGAGGTACTGTATATATCTTTTATGTAATACAACAAATTTAGATTTGAAAAATATTTTTTTTGAATATATTTTGTAATCAATCCCTTCTGCTAGGACACGTGTCTTCATTGATGCGAGCGAAGCGAGCATAGGTTCGCGCAGCGAACCAATGAGAATTGCGAAGCAATCCTCCGGGGGTTGGCGAGCGTTAGCGAGCAGGGTGTTGGCCCCCTAGTACAAAATATTCTGGGTATATGCATAAATATCTAGCCGTGCCTCTTCAACTTTGAAAAAAAAATCGAAAAACAGAAAAAGACATATTTTTGAAAAATCGATATTTTATGTTTTTTTCCAATAGTATGGAACAGTTGAAATATGGATCCCGTATGCTAAACAAACAATTTCAGAGATGTACATAAATATCTAGCCTGGTCCCCCTGACCTTAAAACACCAATCGCCAAGAAAGATTTTTTTAATACACACATTTTATTGTCGCTGGAAAAGTTGTGTAATTCGAGTCCTTGTAAACACATAATTTATTCCATATACTTCGATTCTCAGCAATTTACATATGTGAAAAATAATAACTTTAAAAAAAATCTCCAAGATGTAATTTACAATGTATTTGCGGGGAATGAGAACGTTACGCATGCAGAGAACCTTCTTACAGCAATGATTATGATATTAGAGAGCAGATCAGAGAATTAGTAATCAAGAGATCTCTAATATTATAAAAGGAAGTGTTTGTCTGTTTGTTTTTTTCTTGCCCGCAAAGTCCTGACGAATCTATGGCACTTACAGTAATGGGATTTAGCACACTCGTAGTCCAATTTTTTTGCAATTTTAGGGTCGAGACGAATTTTAAAATTCAATCTAGAACATTTTAAAATGAATTTAATAGTTTCTTCACAGTTCTTTCTTTTTCCGCGGAATGAAGAATTATCAAAATTTAGACTTTTCACCCTCACGTCACCTTAACGTCAGCCTTTGGAACCATGCCATTTTTTTATCTCCCGTCTAGAAGGGGAGTGAACAGATTCGAATGTCCTTCGTTGGATTCGAGATTCTTTATTGTAATATATATAATTTCAATAATATTTCAAAATATCGCATAATCTGAATGAGTTGTTGGTAAGGGTGCAGCGTATGCTGTTGTTGTAGCACATAGTATAAATGACTTACAATACTTAACACAATTAAGAAACATTTTAAGAAAACAAATGTGAACATATATCAATTACAGAAACTGTATTGCGATGTACATTTTTATTTACTCATTACAAAATATGGGCGGGGGCTAATTTGAGCGAGTTGGCACAAGGATGTAACGTACTCTGTTGCTATAAAACACAACGTACAATACTTAACGCATAGCTTAGAAATATTTTAACTTTCCTAAAAAAACCTTTGGTTTTTGATTAATATGGACAATTACTATCAAAAGGTGGCGAATGTTTTTCTTTTCCTCTGAATTTTCTAGGATATAGTCCCATATCGAGCAGTCTTTCCACAAATTGCAAGTGCTACGTCTGTGACCACTTTAATGCACTTTTCAACTGCTTGCGTATGGCAGGGAATTTTCAAAAATTTAATTTAGACACTTCCTTTCGTCTCAGCATTTGACAGTTCTCCAGTTGACCCTATCATTGTAGGAAGTGGTTTGGTGACAACATTCAAAAATTTAATTTAGACACTTCCTTTCGTCTCAGCATTTGACAGTTCTCCAGTTGACCCTATCATTGTAGGAAGTGGTTTGGTGACAACATTCAAAAATTTAATTTAGACACTTCCTTTCGTCTCAGCATTTGACAGTTCTCCAGTTGACCCTATCATTGTAGGAAGTGGTTTGGTGACAACATTCAAAAATTTAATTTAGACACTTCCTTTCGTCTCAGCATTTGACAGTTCTCCAGTTGACCCTATCATTGTAGGAAGTGGTTTGGTGACAACATTCAAAAATTTAATTTAGACACTTCCTTTCGTCTCAGCATTTGACAGTTCTCCAGTTGACCCTATCATTGTAGGAAGTGGTTTGGTGACAACATTCAAAAATTTAATTTAGACACTTCCTTTCGTCTTAGCATTTGACAGTTCTCCAGTTGACCCTATCATTGTGAGAAGTGGTTTGGTGACAACATTCTTCCCAATCGATAGGGTCAATTAATTGCAGGAAATTCGAATTGGCGAACTTTCTCTTTTTCTTACATCAATAATTATTCTGCTTCCCAATTCTTTGACCTGCTGTCGAGGATTAGTAACCATTAATAGTGGTAAGTTTCCTGGATGCACGAAATTCACAGTCCCCTTATTACATTGTAAATTATGTCTTTGATATGATCGGGTAATTGCTTTGAGTTATCTTTTTTCACGTATGCAAATTACTACCAATTGAAATATTTGGATTGAATTATGTCTTTACAAGTAGTGTCATTACGCAAAATCTCCAGGTACGTTAAACCCCCTCACCCTCTGTATTAACCCTCCAGACGAGGTATGTCATTACCAAAACTGACCAGACCTAGATTGACGAAACATCTCTTCATTAGACGAACACTGACCAGATCTTGCTATATCTGGATGCCCACATATCTCGTCATCAACACATAATTGCTGGTAAAATTTAGTCAGATCTTGAACGCGATATCTCATCGAAGCCACTTTTTGGAGGGTTAAAACCTTTGTTGGCCATTTCAAGATCGAGGCCCGGCTAGATATTTATGGACAGCTCTGAAGTATTTTGTATAGAATAAGAGTACCATTCATCAACTGTTTCGTACCATCGGGAACTGTAACTTATAATATATGAAATTTTTAACTATACCTAAAAAAACTGGTTCCTTAATAATTTTCGATTTTGTCTTTCGAAGTAAGAGGAGGTAGGATTTGTGTTTTTATCGATTAAGAAATAAAAATGTACAGAAAATACCGGCTAGATGTTTTTGTGCATCGATGAATTTTTTCGTCAGATCTTTTTGACACTAGGGCGCTCCGTTCCTTGATCGCTTACGCTCGCCAACCCAAAAGCCATAGTTTTCAAATTTAAAAACTAATAGTAATAAGATATAGATACGACAGTTTAAAAAAAGGTAACAAAAATGTCCCGATTTTTCCCGAATTTCAAAAAAATATCATCAGGAACCAAATTGAAATTTAAAAAAAAACTCGACGGGCTGCAAAAATTTACGTTGAGAGGTACTCTAAAAAAATCACGACTGAAGACTGAAAATTTGTACGTCTTTTGCTCACTCGGGTTAGAAATTTCGCTTTTTCAATTTTGACTTTTAATAAAGCCTAAACTAAGAGCCGAATTGGAAAAAAATATTTACAACTGTCCAGGGATCATGATGAAGAACAAACCATATTAATTTCGTAATTTTATGATCCGTATTTTCTCAGGAATCCGCTTAATAATCGAGCTAAACAACACAGTTTTCAATCCTGTGGTGGCGGCAACATTTTTAAAACAGAGATATTTGTCAAGTTTGCCTCACTAGGACTAGGCGAATTTTCAAAAACCAGTCTGTTTTTCGGTCCATCCTAGCACAGTCCTTCAAGAGGAGCACGCGTCCCTGCTTGACCTGTTTTCTCTTTGTGTATGTTGTAAATATGTATCTGATCCCTAATTTTTTTTCCTCCATGATTCGAGTAGTCATTTAAGTATAAAACGAACACTCCAACTTAGCGGATCGAGCCAACGGTCAATTCTTCAAAGGAAAATGTTTTAAAAAGTGGTCCTTTCCATTACTACCAACTGCGCTGGTGTTTTGAGTGTCTCTGGGCGAACAGAGATCTGTTCTTCCTGATGAATGCGCAGGGGTTTTACTTCAAAGCCGTTACACGAGTTCACACTCACCTGTTGTCGGATACTCCGTCTATTTTCCTGTTCCTGCTGATGTTATAGCGGTTTCTCTTCAAAGATGTCTACATTTCTCTGGTACACTCTGTACCCTCGTCTGTTTCATTGGATACATCTTGTATCCAATAAAGCATAATTATACAGGGATAACCTGACTATCAAAACCAGAAACAGATAATTCTCGTTTGATACTGAGATGTTCTACTTCTGGATTGATCGTTTTTTACCAGTGCAATGTAAATTCATCTACCCAACTACTTTTCAGATGTTCCCCTTCTTTTCGTAAACTGTTCTTAAGTTTAGTGCTGTGTAAATAGTCTAATAGTAACTCTAAAAACTGTCTACCATGGGTATTTCAGATTTTATCAGTGATTTCAGTGACTTAGAAAGTAAGTTCTAAGCTTGCTGGAAAGAAGATTGGTTCGCAACATTTTGGATTTTCGAGTGCTCTAAATGTTTTGTAATATGTTTTATTTATTTTTATGAAGTTAATATTTACACATTTGCTTTTATTGTGTTTTATCTTTATGTTCTAATACAACATTTCAAATTATGAGTAGAATAGAAAACCCAACTAACACAATTTTGGTAAAAATATTCTTCGAAAAGATGTATTGGAACGCAGTACGTTTTATTACTTGGTGATTCATTTAAATATTGAATATAATTTATTCAAATATTGAATCTAATAACACAAATATGAAATAATAATTATCTTTCTAACATGACAATCAGATACTTCTTCAGTCATCGATACATCTCTTTTTTTTACGGACTGCAGTGGTAAGAATCCAGCGCTATGATCTAAGCGACAAGAAAATGAAAAGCCAAGAGGCTAAGTGCTCAGGAAATAAAGTATAAGGCTCGGAGCACACATCCGGTTTTTCACACATAACCGTGAAATGACGCCCGGACTCATTTCGCGCCTTTGCGATAAATATTCTTCGATAGAATATATATCGCAAATGGGGCGCGAAACGAGTACTTGCGTCATTTCACGGTTATATGTGCATAGTTGAGCTTCGGTGCCGCAGCGGCGCCAAACGTTGTAAAACCGGATGTGTGCACCGGTCCTTAGAAGACCAATTTGCCTAATTACTTTTAAAAATTAACTTAAAATTTCCTCTTAGATTGTAGTAAAAACCTCTCGTGAAGTATTTTACATGCAAATAAATTCAACTAAACGTGAATACATTGAAATTCATTATGCTGAAGTAACAAAGTACTAAATATTTGTTTCGTGCTAAGTGCTTTCATTATAAGGTGATATGTATTCACTCCATCATGGCTGTGCAGAGCTCGTTATAAGGTAAGGAATAAAATTATAAAAAGGGTGCCGTTCTTAAGGAGTAGGGGAAACATACTGTAATTACTTTATATACTCAGTTCACGCATGCCATCAATCATAATTTATAAAAAGCTAATTTAAAATCATTCTTTATGCAGACATATGTGTAACTATGTTTAAAATGTATTAAATTGTCTACAATCTGCTTATGTTTCGGGCGTTGTGAACATTGTTTGCTATCGAAGACTCCACTTTCATTTTAACACTCTTGAATAAGGCTTTGAACAAATGATTTATATCAATTTTTATCATAGGATTTCATGATCAATATATTCTTGAAATAGGGCTCTTTTGACTCAAAGAGGGAAAAAAAGGTTGGAGTTTGAGTTTGCCTTAGTGTAAGTCTACAATTTCAATTTGTTTCTTTCCTGAAGGTGCGGACTTGGATGATGGACGATGTTTTCGCAGCTGTGCAGAGCTAGACCGAGAACACTTTGGGACAAAATATCACTCAGACAGCGTGAGTAGTTTTTTCCTTACTATCCTTAAGGACTTGACCGACAATCCAAATCGATCAAATTGAGAGGAGTAATTTAAATAGTCTCGGTTTCTCTGAGCCACGAAAAAAAATTCCTGATGAATAATCGCCTGCCATGGAAGCTATTATAAGTACACAAAAATCCGTTATCATATAACAAACAAAATCCAAGAGTGGTTTGTTGAAACAAATAATTGTTTTCTTCATATTCAAAGCTAAGTACAAATTTGATACAGTACTTACACTCAGGGGAAAATTTTATCATAGGAAAGGCTTCCATATTCTGCCACAAGCCCCCAAAGATTGTCAAAAATCATTGCTGTGTTCGCTGAGCAAACCTTGCTCGCTTAGTTCCCTAAGATGTATACCTCAATACGCCGCTTCAACATTTGAGTTATTTAAAAGGTATCCATTTTAGATTGAAAATTTAATTAATGTGGGAGATAAAACTTAAGGGGGTCCGGGACACATTAAAAAAATTTTTTTAGTAATTAATTTAGAATTTTGAATTTTTTGGTATTGATTACCCATCTAACTAACAAGCAAAATCAGAACACAAAATTTTTCCAAAAGCTTTTAAAAAATTTTAAATTAAAATTTTTTGAAAAAAAGAGGGGTCATTTTAAATTGCTAAAACTCAAAATATTCTTGATCAATTTTCAAAATTCTTGCAGTAAATTATTCACAAATTTATAAACTTTAATTTTGATTAAGGAATTTAAAAAATATTAATTTAATAAAAAATAAAAAATATTTGAATGAAAATTTTTGAAAATTTTAAGGTACTTTTTTTTTTTAAGTCATATTTTTAAAAGTAAATATTTTAATTTTGCTGAATCAAAATTAAAGTATAATGTTTGAAAAAGAAATATTCCAAATTTCAACCCTTAAACTTTATCAGGTTTTGACTTATAGCAATTTGAATACAGGAAATCTTGAAAAAAAGTATCATGGAGAAAAACGCATTTAAAGTTTTAAAGACAGATGTTGTTGCCATGACAACAACTGTCAAGAGTGTTAGATTTTTAAAACAACACACCACAAAAATTATTATATCTCTAGTTCTAAATAAGATATAAACATGATTTAGACGTCATTTTAAGCAGAAAAACACAGATAATTTCTTTAAATAATTAAAAAAAAATCGAAAATTTGACGATTTTTGTGTCACGGACCCCCTTAACAATTACTCATTGAGGGCATAAAGTTGTAGTGGATGATTTGACCCTGTGTATTCAAATAAAAGTTACTCTCACTGTCACATACACAAAGAACACGGTTATTATCATCGCCAATTAGGAGAGTTTTGGAATATGTTAATTTGTAGTAGGTTTGCTACATGCGCATTTCCACTTGTGCGTAAGTGGAAGGCATGCAATATAGCAGCCTATCCAAATAGCCATTTGGTAACTATTATTTTAGTCGCCAATTTACAGGGAGGCCTGTGCTATGTTTTTGATTTTTATCCAACAAAGTTCTGACCAGATCCTAAGTGAAACGTTAGATAATTCGGTAAGTTTTAATTAACGTCGTACTAGAGCAACACAGCGGGCTATTGACGAAGTTCCGGTATAAATCCCATAAAGGAAAGATTCGAGGACAACTCCACGTAATTTTGAACCACGGTCGGATGATGAGGCAACACCTGAGCTGGCACTCCACTCTCCAAACTTCCTCACCAATCCAACGTGCAACGATATTTAAAAGTCATCACATTATTTATATTATAATTAGGGCAACTTTTTTGTTGCAGTAAAAATGGGAAAAGTAGCATTTATCATTCCCTAAAGTTGCATTTATGGGAATAAAGTTGCATTTATGGGAATAAAGTTGCATTTATTTTTGATACACTAAAATCTAAAATAAATTCTTCGTATAAAAAATTCAAAAATTCAAAATTTATAGACAATTTTAGTGGTGTACAACACTATTATAATGCATCATTAAATACAGAAGAACGTTGAAGGGTCTATCCTTGGCCAGTAATTTCTTTAACATTTAAAAACTGCGCCAGCCGCGTCATATAATGTGCTGTATCGGATAGCAGAAGCGCAAAATCCTTTCGCTCAACATTCAGAGATTTTAAAACGCCATCTACAAGGCGTACAACATTTTGATGATCGACACTCACCTCGCAAACTCTGCCAACCAATGTGTTAAAAGTTACTTATTGCCATTTATTTCACTTTCGTCTGTTAGGACGAACACCTTCTTTCCATGAACTTCTTGTTTGATCCGCAAAACTTCGGCATTCGCAAGATCAGACACACGCGATCAAAGGGTTGGTTCAGAGGGCAAAAAATGAAATAGTAATTTCAAATGAATTAATTTTAAGCTACATTTTAAAAAGTTGCAGGTGGTTGCATTTATACAGAAAGTTGCAGTTATAACTCACTTACAATACACCCCATGTAGGAGTAATTTTGGTTTTAGTGCTTTACATGCAGCGTAGAACGTGTAAAAAAAAGTTGCATTTGTTGCAAAAAGTTGCCCTAATTCTAATCTTTAATAATAAGTTGCTGATTTATGTAACTGTCTTTCCCTTAGGGGGTTGGTCCGTCGTCAATAGCCCGTTGTGTTGCTCTAGTACGACGTTAATTAAAAATTATAGTACATTACATTATGTATATGCTTTGAAAGTCTCTAAAATAAGTCTCTTGGAGAAGAGGAATGGATGGAAAAATGTGTTCGATTAAAAAGAATGAAGTCTTGGGGAGGTAGAATTCTCAAAAGGAAAAGGAACAATACCTTGGGAGGGGGTGCTACAACGAAGGGATGGTGTCTATAAAGCACGTAGCCACCGACCTTCTTATGAAATAGACAGAGCATGTAGACAGAATCACTGTCGTAAGATCTCAGAAGGTGGAGTCACATGTACTTGGGCCGATTAGCTATCGAAGCGCAGACTTATGTTTTTAATAGACAGAGCATGTGGACAGAATGACTGTCGTAAGATCTCAGAAGGTGGAGTTACATGAACTTGGGCCGATTAGCTATCGAAGCGCAGACTTATGTTTTTAATAATGCACTTCAACCAATCAATAATTGGTCCCACATTGGATTCATGCTTTTTTCTACGACCACGTGATACATCTTCAAGCCGAACCATCAGAAAAAATAACTGAACCTGCGCGAACATACTCCGTCTTTTTCACTCGTTGCACGTTGATTTAAGAAAAGACTCTTTTAGAAAGTAAGGACTTTAAGAGAGTATTTTCCGCCTGCTTCGGACTATCAACGAGCAGAGACAGGAAGGTATTTTAATTAACGTCGTACTGGAGCAACACAAAGGGCTATTGACGACGGTCTGGGATCAATCCCCAAGAGAAAGATCCGATGACAACACCACGTAATTTTGAATCACGGTCATATTACGATGCAACACCTGAGCTGGAACCTCACTCTCCAAACTTCCACACCACGCCAACGTGAGGACATTTGAGGGCAACGACGGTATTTGTTGGATTCGAACTCGCGACGGACGGTTGCTAATCCGTTACTCTTCCAACAACCGGGGCACCCCAGCCCCTTCAGTGAGCGACATTCCGCCAACAATAAAATAATTCCCAATCGGTTTATCTCTGTTAAGTTTGCTAATAGGTTTGTTGAGGTGTGGTATGTGGGTATTTTTAATTAACGCCACACTGGAGCAACACAACGGGCTATTGGTGACGATCCGAGTAGGTATTTGATAACGTCTCATTGGAGTAACACAATGGTCTATTGACGACGGTCCGGGATCAACCCCGGAGGGGAAAAATCCGAAGACAACACGTAATTTTGAACCACGGTCAGATGACGAGGTCACACCTGAGCTCGCTCCCCCTTCTCGAAACTTCCACACCACGCCAACGGGAGGACATTTGAAGCCACGAACGATTTAACGTGCGCCGTCCCCCTTTGTTCACGATGGTTTGGGGTTGGATTCGAACTCGCAACCCTCCGGTTGCTAATTCGTTACCCCTCCAACAGGGGCTACCTGTGCTCTCCGTTCGTTGAGAGTGAGTTGTCTCGATTCCTCCACTTCAGCTGCCTCTCAGACAGCTCAGTAGTCTAGTCGCAGAACAAAAGACAGGTAACGGATAGTGCTCGGTTTCTCTCGCATGGATCACCGCATCGTGTGGGAAGGTTCAGGAGCTCAGCTCACATTCTCATTTCCATACAACAGCGCAGAGATATTTTCTTTTCTATTACATGATGGATCATTAGCGGAAGAATGGATGCTTGAAGATACTATCATTTATCCGTCACGTGGTAGGGAAATGGCTTTTATGTCAGGGATTACATTAAGGAAATGGTAATTTTTTATTTACATCGTACAAGAGCAACACAACGGGCAATTGACGACGGTACGGGATCAATCCAGTATTAGAAAGATCCGAGGACAACATCACGTAATTTTGAACCACTGTCAGATGACGATGCAACACTTGATCTGGCACCCCACTCTCCAAACTTCCACTCCAACCCAATGTGAGGACTTTCGACCACGATAGTTTTAATGTGCACCAGCCCCCTCTACACGATACGCTTATAAACATCCATGCCGGATTCTGACCCGGATTCTAACTAGGAACCTTCCTATCTAGATGTTAACGCCTTAATCACCAGACCGGTTGGTCGGCGATTACATTAAGGACTTCTAAATGAAAAAATGCGACATGCATACGTAATAGTGCAATATATGGAGAAAATGAGCTGATAAAGTATTAAGTACATATATGAATCCCAGGCTGGTAATAACGCTCGGTAATTTTAGTTAACGTCGTACTAGAGCAACACAACGGGCTATTGACGACGGTCCGGAATCAGTCCCTTAAGGGAAAGATTCGAGGACAACACCTCGTAATTTTGAACCACGGTCAGATGACGAAGCAACACCTGAGCGGGCACCCCTCTCTCCAAACTTCCACGCCAACCCAACGTGAGGACTTTCGGCCACTACAGATTTAAGGTGCACCAGCCGCCTCTACACCATACGTTTACAAACATCCATGCCCGGACCCGGATTCGAACCAGGAACCTTCTGATCTAGAGGCTAACACCTTAACCACTATACCGGTTGGTCGGCGAATCCCAGGCTGGAAATAGCCCAGTTGAAAGAGTAACGGATTAGCAATTGGAGGGTTGCGAATCCGAACTCTGTCAAACCGAAGACTGTCGTGTTCACTGGAGCTGGTGCACGTTAAATCTGGCGTGGTGTGGACGTTAGGAGAGTGGGGTGCCAGCTTGTGTTCACTTCGTCGTCTGACCGAGTTTCAAAATTATATGGTGTTGTCCTCGGATTTTTTCCCTTGGGGATTGATCCCGAACCGTCATAGCCCGTTGTACTGCTTCTGTGCCACGTAAATACCTAATGGACCTAACCAGGGCTGCACGTAAAGGAAAATGTACCTTAGTAACAGATACTCCTTGTACGTTTGGCATTCGTGTTTATATGTAGGCATGTGCCTATTAAATGCGGTGAGAAGACAGATGGCCTTGTGGGAATCCACTTCAAGTAAGGTAGCCAACTGGACAAGGGAAAAGACTGATATTCTCAAAATCATGTGGGGGATCGCCAAAGGGGATAATTTGTTTCCCAAATCCGTAATCACTGTTTTTACTTCCAGCACCGAACGATAAACACGGAAGTAGAATCTACGTTAAACATTTCAACTGTTAAAAGGCATTGTTAACGTTAAAATATCCCCTAATATGACGAATAGATTTGCTTTAAACCCCGTTGTGATTCAAACACTAACTCGCCAGACTGTCATGTACGTGGGGGCTGGTGAACGTAAAATCTGCCGTCGTCTCATATGTCCTCGCGTTGGCCTTGGATGGAAATTTGGAGGGTTCTCAGGTGTTGACTTCGTCATCTGACTGTGGTGTAAAATTACAAGGCGTCCTCGAATCCTTCCATTCGCAGTTGATCCCGAACCGTCGTCAATAGCACGTTGTGCTGCTTCAGAGCAACGTTAATTCAACTACCTACCTCCATGGTTTGTTATTACTATCTTTCTCGTACCGAAAGCAGAAATTAGAGCTCATATCCTTTTATGCCCGTTGCTACACGTTTATAGCTTTTCGATGAAATTAATGATTGTATATAACTTAATTGAAGATATATCGCATCCCGACTAGAAAAGTGACACAAGTCAAAAAATACAAATTTTGATATTATGTCATTGAAAAATATGCATGAGGTGCCCCAAGCGCGTGTTATATTACTATTCTATAGAATATAATAGAAGTTACCACCATAAATACTTACCTAAAATTTAAAAGAACAGTATTCTATTTCAATATAAGTTTTGTAGTATCCTTTAAGTTGATGTTTCTCAAATACTGCAATTTTGAATTGTGTTGCTTTTCTTGCTGGAGTGAGATATGGAAAGTTCAAACACTTCACTAAAACACACATGAACAGCTGCTTCAAAAAGTGTTAGAAGAAATGTGTAAACATTTTCAATTTCCGTGTAAACTCGATTTTTAGTTTGTTTTTTGAAAAATCATATGGTTATTGATGAAATATTTATGATCATAGAATCTATGACATAGATGATATGCAAACAAAACGACACAAAAAAAAAGCACGATCTGAATCACTCATTACTCGTCTCTTTCAACGCGAGAAAAGAAATGTAAATTAAATAAAAAAAATGGAGACTTTTCTCAATCCGACACTGTACAGGTGTTGAGAGAGAAAGCGCTTTTAATGGATCCCTTTTGAAAAATATCTTTCAACAGAAGTCGATGCTCTTTTCGAAACGTCTCATTAGAAACACGAAAGAAAATGCCGCCTAAAAATATCCTTAACTATTACTTTTGGAATTTATTTTTCGTTCGGGTAACTGCGTAAATAAACTGTGGGAGGTGTGATTTCGGATATGTACACACACATAACTCGGGGTGAGAAATCCGGTTTTGAGAAGTATTTCGCTTATTTCTTTTTTGTTCTTTTGTTCGAAAACCACTTTACTCTTATGGATTTAAAAGAAGGTTGGTGTTAAAAGACCAAGAAAGCTACATAGTGAGCCGAAAACTAAATTTACGTCTGCCGTTTTTAGGATCTTGTATTTTATAGTCAATGTAAGGATTGTTTCAAGCACATTTTTGGGTAGAGTTTTGCGTTCAAAATATTGAAATTCGATTAAAAGGAGAATGGACCTTCGAAACCACACAAATTAATTATTATTTAATCAATTATTAATAGCTAATCATTACTATTTCATTCAATTATTGATATCCAATTCAAGTTGATGTCTAATTCTGCGGATAGAAAAATAATTTTTCAATTATGATAATTTTTGACGAAGTGACATGTGCAACAGCATCAAACACATGATATATAAGTATAAGGCTATAAAAAAGCTTTTTTCTCGGATTGAGATTATTCATATTCTTCTGATTTAAAAATGTTCCTTGTGCGGATGAGATTTAATTGATTTACTTGAAATGTTCGTTGGATAATCCTTGAAAATTGTATGGGGATCTAAGTAAAAAATTATAAATTCATCAAGCTTCGAACTTTTAAAAGTTTGGTTTAAAACATTGTTAAACTGGTTTTTTTGAAAAATTTTAAGTGTTTTATATATATATATATATATATAGTACAATAGTTTCATTATTCTTTCAAATTGTGAAAGTTAGGTTTAAAATATTGTTTAAGTTATGCTGTTTTGCAAATTTTAGGTGGTTTAGTACAATTTGTTTTTCTTTGCAATTGAGTGATACATTTATCAAATGGAGTTAATTGATTATAGTATACAAACTAATATGGGAATTAAAAGTTTGATAACACGGGCAATTAATGCAGATGGGACCTATCGATTTTTGATAATTTATCAAAAGTTATGACCACGTTAAACTTCAAAACGACTTAATATTTTCAACCAAATTTTACCACACAGGCTTTTTAATATAAAATAGTCTGTAAATTTGATAACAATCGAATAATAACTGTAAGAGTTTGTTTTTAAGTCCATTATTACCTTAAAAGCAAACTTTCTTGTTTGGAGTACTTATGGATATATAATAGTTTAAAAGAACGTTTTTCTCAAAATATTGCAAAAACCCTTAAAATATTGAAATTAAGCTTCAGAAAATATTTAAAAATAATTTAATGGAAGGATTCAAAAATGTCTTTATGTTTTGTTTAAAATTACATGTTACAATATATTTTGTGTATGACGCAACCATTTTCTGAAATTATAGCTTCCAATCTCCTAGGTATTGATTATACAAAACGTTTTTATAGTTTCGAAGACATTTTATATAGACCATCCTTTCCAAGTAACCACCAAATCCTACTTGCTTATAATGTGATGTTCCTGTACAGCCATTCTAACTTAAACCAAAAAATTTCTGAAATATTTAAATTTGGAGACAGATTGGGTGTGTGATTTGTTGTCTGCAGTAATATAACAGCTACAGTTTCACATTTGTGACAGACGTGTTTCAGTGGCAAATCTAGACTTTTGGGGTCCGAGGAAAAGGATGCTAATGCCAACTTTTATCAAAATTTATGTATATAAAAATACAAAAACAATCTATTAAATAAATCGGATAAAATATTCTAAATAATGCGATATAAATTTTCAGTGATCAATAATTATTGGCAATATTATTCTGTACATGGTATAATGCATATGTTCAAATTCGTTGATTTGTAGTTATGTTCCCAAATCACTTCAATGTAATGAAGGTGATAATGAAAAAAGCGCCAATGTACTGTTAATACATTATCAAAGAATCAAACAAAATTAACAAACAAAGCTGAAGTTAAAAAATTTACAAAATTGACATTGGCCCCCCGCTCTACCAAGGTATAGAATTATCGATTGAAACAACTAACATGATATATTACTCTTAGCAAGTTAAGCATCTTGGAATATCACAAACAAATGAAATTGCGCCTCGGAACATGGTCTTGATTGTTTTCTTTTGGAATTATTTGAAATTTCGGCAGGAGTTTTTGTTTATTACCTACGAAGACAAAGCAGCAAATTTCACTGTTAAACGGATTTTCTTTGTAGGGCTAATTGTTTTCTTTGCTGTACTGTTAAGAATTCGCTCATGCCTTCTAAGAAAATTGTAATTTGTCTAGTTTTTCTACACTCCTGGATGATTTTGTGAATGAAGGCCTGAAAAAGCTCAATGAAATTACTTTTTCCATTGATTGTTCGACGAAAGGAGAGATTCAACTTATCATTCACGCACATTTTTCCACTTAGCATCCAGCTGTTTTTTCTGCATGTCTTCTAAAGAATTTTCGACGTTTTTCAACCAATAGATGTAACTATTTAGTCATTATGTGCATTGTAGAAAAGAAGCAATTTTACACAGCTCAAAAATCTCGGGATAACTTCAGAGGGTTAACGAAATTCCAATTTCAAACTGGATCGGTTCAGTGTATAGAATTTGTAGTTAAATACATATTTAATGCAACCTGCAGTCGTCTCTGCGTGACTTTGACCTTCATCAGTAGGATCTGTCTCGGGATTCTTTTAACCAATAGATTGGTTATATCCCATCTTTATGTGGCTGTGGGGGGAAATCAATTATTCACTTCATTCAGGCATTGAGGATGGAAAATAATTTTTTTTAAATGGTTATGCTTTCACAAACCAAAATTGCAGGACTTCCACTTGTGAATTGTTCGCATCTTTCTTCTAACCCAAAAAGCGGAGTATATTGTGCATTTTTTCTTGTTCCCCAAGAATATGGAGAGCTTATTGTACACTGCTGGCCACCGTAAATGCAACACCCTGAAGGAAGCTTGCAAATAATATTTTTAATAATATGCAATACTATGAAATTTACAACATGCATTAGCGGAGGTGAGATATGCAAATGACTAGAATTTCAGCGCAGACGCACATCACGCGCGCCTGTGGCGTCTCTTCAAAGCGCTGTTTAACGCTTGGAGATTTCGACGATTTCAAGTACGGGAATTGTGTTTTTCTTGTGGTTTTTCAAAAAAACGATCAATTATGCCTCGTAGAAAACAGCGATCATCTTTTGATCAAGTATCCGAGTTCGGCAGAGGAAGGATAGTGGCCTACCGAGATTGTGGATTATCTTTCAGGGAAATCGGTAGTCGTGTTGGACGAAACCAAACAACTGTAATGCGGATATGTGATCGTTGGATGTAGGAGGGTACGATGGACCGAAGTGTTCTATCGCATCGACCTCAGTGCACCACCTCACGTGATGACAGGCATACTGTGCGTATGGCAGTGACGGATCGCTCAGCCACATCACGAACCATAGCACAGCACATTAAGTCTGTAACGCATCATCCAGTGTCTGCGCGTACCATTCGACACCGTTTACAGCAGAGTGGTCTGTTCGCAAGACGTCCATTGCTTCGTCTACCCTTGAAGCAGAACCACAGAATTCTCCGCCGCCAATGGTGCGATAATCGGATTCGAGTCTGGAGACACCGTGGTGAGAGGATGCTGAACAGCTGCGTTGTGCACCGCCACACTGGTCCTGCACCGGGTATTATGGTATGGGGCGGTATTGGATATCACTCTCGCACTCCTCTAGTACGTATTGCCGGTACTTTTGGCCATCCAGCGCTACATCTCCGAAGTGTTGGAGCCAGTTGTCCTTCCTTACCTTCAGGGCTTGCCCACAGCCATATTTCAACAGGATAATGCGCGACCACACTTGGCACGCATTGTCCAAGGGTTCTTCGTCAATCACCAGATTGAATTGCTTCCCTGACCAGCTCGCTCTCCGGATCTTTCGCCGATAGAAAACATGTGGTCCATGGTTGCACAACGATTGACCCAGATTACATCCCCAGCTGCCACACCAGATCAACTTTGGCAACGTGTGGAAGCTGCTTGGTCTGCTGTACCCCAAGAACACATCCATAGTCTCTTTGAATCAATGCCGAGGCGTGTGGAAGCGGTGATCTCCAACAATGGCGGCTACTCTGGCTACTGATTTTTTCAGGAACCACACTTCACAGAAGTCTATAAATTTGATACTTGGTCAACATGCTATCTACAAAATAAATTTTGTTGTGATATCTCTTTTCTTTCTTGATGTTGCAATTTGGTTGGCCAGCAGTGTATTTCCAACATACTTCAAAGGTACATGCAACCCTTGTCATTCGCAACGCAGATTTCGCTCGTGATGGAACATAACATGAATTCAGAGATGGCTGACAAACATCTAACGTGTGGGGCCTGTATTTGGTTGGGTTGAAATATCTTCCTCAAGAGCCATATTTGGTAAAGCTGCGCCCAGTAAATGAAGAAACACACATATGTAAAGTTCGGAGATTAGGAGAAATGTATCCAGGATGGAATAAATGAAAACTTCACAATGTAGACGAGTTTCTGTTAACCTCTCTTAGAATGTCTTCTGGAAAGCTCGAATTCCCCGGCCGACCAGCATCACACTTAGAGTTACCAACCGTTCCGGAATGGCCGGGATTGTCCCGGAATTGAAGTTGCTGTCCAGAATCTCTGTTGAATGTCAAACTGTCCCGGAATTTAAGAGAAAGCTATCGACCAATATCACCTTCAATCCAAAATAATTTTTTCTGTTGCACATGACTACGTGTCCATCAAACGTCCGTTCTCCCTGCTATCGCAAGCCAATATCGTCACTCAAAGTGCAAACGATCGTTGTTAAAAAAATTCTATTTTTCCTTTTTATTATTGCCATATGTGACATTTTGTGATTTCCACCTGGTGGCAAAGTACATAATAATATAAGTAGAATCAAATCATAAGGAAAAAATTCGTTTTTTTGCTCTCCTGAAAAATGCAGCTTTTAGACAAACGACCTATTGCACTTTGAGTGACTATATAAATATTTGAGTTTTGCGGAATATGTCCAGGAATTGTCTCAGAAAAAGTTGGCAACCCTAATCACGCCTGCTGGAATGAGATGTTTCTGATGGAACAAAGCACAAATATTTTATGATTCGGCACACGCCTGTTGTGATTAACATTTGCTGAAGTGTACAACTTAACAGCAAGTTCTAATATTTTACTGATATCTATAGGTCAGATCCATAATGCCAAATTTTATCTTTCGGTTCCGTTATATGTCCTTTCTATCATCTCATTAACCCTTCAAGAGGTTTCGACGAGGTATCTCGTCCATCAATATCTGATCTCTTTTGCTGATGTCCAGACATCTTGTCATCAAGATATAGAAGATATATTATGGTGTCGTAATCAAGATCTCTCAATCTCTCTAGTCATTTTTCTTCTAATGACCTGATATCTCATCCATTAAGATCTGGTCAGTTGTACTGATGACGAAATTCCTCGTGGATTAACCAGAAATATAACCACCAATGGGGTTAACACATCGATGGTTCCATTCTAAAACATCGTGTACTGTGATTTCAAAGGAAATATTAGACCCACGAGCGTTGGCTTACACTTTGAAAAACATTGGAGTTTGTGTGCTATAAAAAACGAAATTAGTCCAAAATATATTTATCACATAATTATTAAATTCCGTCGTTTCATATGAAACGTTTGATGTTTAGTTTTCACAATATTTTACATTCTGTTTAATGACTATATCACAGAGGGAAAAGATATCCCAATGTGGTAGAACTCGTAAAACAAAGTGTACACTGCAAGGATCGTGTGTATCTAACGACACTTTTGATTGTTAACCACGATCGTTACTTGCAACAATAACGACTGTGTCCCGGATTTACGAAGCAATCTTCCTCAATTACTTCATGATATAATAAACAGTTTATTCATTGAATAATTATTTAAATCAATCGAGAAATATGAACTTCAAAATATAACTTCCTGCATAGGAATAAGCAATAGAACTTTCTTTTTCACTATTCAATGATTCCAATAACTGATGATTCTAAGAGACTAGCTAGTGGTAAGCAGGTTATGTGAAAATAGTCTGTCTTCGTAAGTGGTTGAGAAATTTAAATTTACTAGGGGGCTCCGCCCCCTGCTCGCTTACGCTCGCCAACCCCCGGGGATTGCTGCGCAATCCCATTTGGTTTGCTTCGCAAACCAACACTCCTTTCACAGATGTCATTTGGTTTGCTTCGTAAACCAACATTCCTTTCACAGAGTGAAACTATCTGAATAATTCGTATTATGCTGATTTCACTTTCCGGTACATGACGTCACAGCGAGGGCTTCGCGCCCTGCTCGCTTACGCTCGCCGACCCCGGGGATTGCTACGCAATCCCGTTTGGTTTGCTTTCTCAAACCAATACTTCTTTCGCAATTGATTTCACTTTTTTTTGCTTTAACACTTAATGCACCCTAAACTAATAGCCGCATCAGTAAAAAATCTTCTGTATCTTGTTCCCTGTACAATTTTAAGTAAACAGTGTTAATATCAAAACTTTACGATTGTACTTTGTCGGTAAACTGTCTTGAGAACAGAGGGAAAAAAGCGAGCCTTTTTCCTCGCCAAATAAAAAGAAATCGTTTTTATGGCAATTGTTGCTACGATAAATTTGATATCTGGCAAACCCGATAGTAGGAAATGCAACCCACTGCTGTTTGCCGAACCAGCTATGCGAACTGAAAAATACGAAATTTGTGTCACCAACTTTTGATTGCATCGAATTTATTTATGAACCAATTTTAAAAATAATTGTACCGTAAGAAAGAGTACATTGTGAGGTATACTGCAATATTTTTAAAATTAAAAACTAACAGTAATACTATATAGATATGACCATTTTAGTTTTGTATCGGAAGTTACGATCTGAAAGTTCCGAAAATTGTATGACCTACTTTTAATTGCATCGATTTTGTTTATTAACCAATTTGAAAAATAATTGTACCATAAGAAAGAGTGTAATGTAGTGTATTCAGTGCTGTTCTCAAATTAAAAAAATAATGGTTTTTGCCGTAGACACATAACGGTTTTAACAAAACGTAGCGAAAATATCCGAAGATTCCGAATTTTGTATCACGAACTTTTGATCGCATCCAATTTAATTATTAACCGATTTCAAAAATAATAGTACCGTAAGAAAGAGTATATTCTGAGGTATACTGCTATATTTTAAAAATTAAAAACTAATAGTAATTAGATATAGATACGGCAGTTTTAAAAAAAAGTAACAAAAATGTCCCGATTTTTCCCGAATTTCAAAAAAATATTATCAAGAACCACATTTAAATTTCAAAAAAAACTCGACGAGCTGCAAAAATTTACGTTGAGAGGTACTCTTAAAAAAAAACTCATGACTAAAGACTGAAATTTTGAATGTGTTTTGCTCACTCGCGGAAGAAATTTCACTTCTTCAACTTTAACACTTAATAAAACCTAAACTAATAGCCGCATCGGAAAAAAATCTTAATAATTATCCAGGGAATACGATGAAGAACAAAGCATGTTAATTTCATATTTTTCCGATCAGTACTTTCTCGGGAAACCGTCTAAGAATGGAGCTAAACAACAAAAATTTCAATTCTTCGGCGGCGGCGGCGGCGGCGGCGGTAACTTTTTTTTAATATAGAGAGATATCGAATGAGAATTTCCCTTGCCAATGATTTCTCCCCAACCGATAGCTTGACAACCTTGAAAAGCCATATCATAGAACCATTTTTTCAAATTTTATTTGCCATCCGTATTCTTCCGCATACTTCATTTTATTCATGCTTTGTGGATGGCAAAAGAAAATTTTAAAAATAGATCTATGATTTGACGATTCAAGATTTTACGTAAGCCACACGAAGCACTAGTGAAATAGTAGCATTAGTAGCATAATTTTTCTCGAGGAATTGATCATATTTCTATTATGCTAAACGTGCATGTTTGCACGATTTTCCTATTCAAGAGCACAAGACTTCGATTTCCATCAATTAACCCAACCTTATCATTTACTATGTATGAAACATCAATGATATTTGGGGTGTACCCCTCCTTCTCAGAAAGGGAATATTCAGTTTGGGAATTTTTGGTTACCAGAATTCCATTCCCAACGTTCTTAACGCCAAAGAATGAGATTACTTATAAGCCGCACCATGCTTGTAAGTCAGTCACTTTGACCAGAAACTTAGAGATTTTTAGGTTTCCTCCAAAGGGGGGTCATTGTTATTTAGCAGAATAACAGTCTCTGGAGCTACGGTTCCAAATAAAAAGCAGCTGATAAAAATAAAACCACCCTGATTTTGAAATATAATTTGTTTACAAGAATTCCATTTCAATTCGTCTCACCACATTAATAATTTCCTTCTTAATTACGCCCTGGAATGAGATAATATTTGAAGTGCATTATTACCATTTGAAATCCAGTGACCCTTGACCAGAAACTGTGATTTTTAGCCCTTCTCTAAGGGCACGTGCATATAACAGTAGGCAGAGTACATAACAGTAGGCAACTATCTCTGAAGATACGGTTCCAAGTAAATACCCCGGGTAAAAAATCAAACCATCCTAATTTTGAAACAAAAACTTTGAACTTGGTTACCAAACTCCCATTTCAATTTGCCTCGCCACAGCAATAACTTTACAACGTTCTTCGTGATACCGAGGAATCAGACAACTTTTAAAGTGCACCATATTTGAAAACCAGTGACATTGATGACTAGAAACTGTAATTTTTTGGCTCTCTGTAGACACATGTAATCTAACAGTAGGGCAACTATTTCTGAAGCCACGTTTCCAAGCAAACAGCACCCTATAGAAAATTAAACCATCCTAATTTGGAAACCAAAGCTATTTGGATTTGGTAAAAAGAATCCCATTTCAATTTGCCTCACCACAGCAATAACTTTCCAACGTTCTTAAAGAAGAGGAAATAATGCAAAATGTATCACAAGTTAAAGTCAGTGACCTTGATCAGAATTTAGTTTCTCATGTACACCCAATCTAACAGTAAAGAAACCATCTCTGAAGCTACGGGTTCCAGCAAACGGCTCCCAATATGTAAAAAATGAAATCATTCTAATTTTGAAATAAAAACCATTTGAATTTGGTTACTATAATCCGATTTCAATTTGCCTCAAGCCAGCAATAACTCTCCCATGTCCTAAAAAATGGCGAGGAACAAGTTAACTTTTAAAACTCACCGCGTTTGAAACCATTGACCTTGACCAGAAACATCTGCGATTTTGTTAATAAATTACTTTTAAATCCGTTTTTTACTCACTGCCTACTTAAAACGAGCAAGATAAAAAATACTCTCGTATAAAAGGCGGTATAATTTTTAAAAAATTATTCCCCAAACAACTTCTCTTGGAATTAAATCAGTTTACAGATTGAGATGACCCCGATAACCGCTCTACTAAGTAACACGAAAAGAAACACGGAATCCCAACTCTCTTTCTCGATCCCCAAGACAAGTCGAGCCTCGTTTTTTTCAATCCTGAAATAAAATGTTTGCAAGATGACGGATGCTTGTGAAAACTTTAAATAGCATGCCTCATAATATCTTTACGGCTATTCCTTGCTGCTTCGCTCTGCCCCTTCCCCCAAAAAAGGAAAACATCTTCGCTTCCTAGATTGAGTCACTAATTCTATTCTTCTGCCTTCTGCAGTTACGTTTGAAGCTTTTGTATTTTTACAGACCGAACTAGCTGTCGAGACTTCCAAAATTCCTTCCTCGTAATGCACACTTTTTTAGGACAGAAAAGAAAGGCAATAAAAAAGGGTCACGAAGAGAAAAATGCGCAAAGTTAGTGAAAAATTCCTATCTCAACAAGTTTTATGAAAAATCAGCTCATCTATGAATACGGACAATCAGAAGATGATAGTAAGCAGATGACCAAGAATCCTAGAAGGGCTCCTAAGACAAGGTGAACTGCCTTCTTAATACCAGGCCTTTGACGAAACTAGAAATTCCGATTATGTATCACTTACCTTATTTTGTAACTTTAGAATAAGTACCTTGTTTTGTAACTTAAACATTTAAGAAACACTAAAAAGTCTTAATAAAAGACGATAATATAAAATTTTCAGATTTTTGTGGGTTAAGTCACTCTTGCTTTGATAGCCTCATATATAACACTGGCGTGCCAAAAGTCTTGGTATAGTAGTATGCAGATTTACGTGTCCCTCGTATTGCGTTAAAAGGGTATAAAGAATCAGATGGTTATCAGTGCCGTCTGTTGGATTTTCGAATGTCTTGTAAAACGATAAATAACGTAATAATGGCTACCAGACTAAAATGAAAGAAATTTGAACGTGGAATGGTAATTGGAGCTTTCGGAAGGTTTCGAGACTCAAGAATCCTCGCTCCAGTGTCAAAGCGAGCGCAGTGGCCGACCGTGTCTGTTGAATGATCGACAACAGCGACGTCTCAGCAGAAGCGCCCGTGCTAACACGCACGTGAGACGCACTTGAGGCGCGTCTGTGAGGTCTGTTGAGCGAAATTTGGTGGTATAGGATGGCAGCAGAAGACCGATTTGAGTGCCTTTACTCACAGCAGCACATAATCGGATTCAGTGCCTCACCTCGGCTCACGAACACATGCATTGAACCTTAGATGACTGACAAGAGGTATTGTGGTCCTACGAGATACGTTTCCAGTTGGTACGATCTCATCATCGATTTCGGGTGTGGCACAAACCCCATGAGGTTATGGGTCCAAATTGTCAACAGGGCATTGTGTAAGCTGGTAGTGGTTTAAAGTGACCAGGGGAAGGATACTTTTCAATCCCTGGTCACCAATGAAAAATGAGGTGTTACTTCCGCCTTAACTAAACCTTTCCGTACGAAAATGGGGAGAACGCAGAGACTGTTGAAAAGTTCTTCTCTAAATACTCTCGATCGTCCGACGTCATCATCGACGGCTTTCAACGCGGTGGAAAAATTATCTTACTATTCCTCTTCTTCGGTAGAATAGTGTGTACCATATGGTACTAGCCGACCCTTTTCCCTAACACGTGGACGCTGGAATGTTTCGAAATGCAAAAACAACTTCAGACTTTGCACGTGCGGCACATCGGCGGCCCGGCGTTCCATTTGATCCATAAACAGCTGGAGTTTCCGTCGGTTCCCTAATCCCATGTCTGGGATCAAGTTTTGCTGTGGGGGACTCAAGTCGGCATGACAGACGGTTTTCGCATCTGTGTGGGGGTGTTTCTGTTCTGGAGAGGACATAAACATCTCTAGAGGGCTCGGAATTCACCCCCCTCTCGCTGTCAGCGGCGGTTCTGTGGAGCGAAGCGAACGTGGATTTTAGGAGGATTCGGACTCGAGAATCGACGAGAGACAGACGTCTCTGTTTTGCCATTTTGTTACTTTGGCTTCAGGCAGGTTTCGGTTGTCGATGGCTGTGCCCTTAATTACCTTTTTAAATTTTCTTGTAAATATTTAATTTATGTAAATAAATAGTTTAATTTTAAACCAGCTGTCCGTCAAATTCTTACATGACGGTACAAGTGTGAGAAAATATTAGCATATTCGTTTTCTATATGACCGCCACAGTTTCTACAACGGTGTGTAAAGTGTTTACCTGACATGAAATTGGGTCCTCTGGTCAAATTGAACTGGTCATTGACATGAAATCGCTATGTTTAGTTGCTTGTTCAACATTCGCAGCCCTTTATGAACTTCAGTTACCCTACTAACGATTAGATGTTCCAGGATTATAATGCTTCGTGTCACAAGGCCCATTTTGTTCGCGATTCGTTTGAGGAGCATTCTGGACAATTCAAAACAGCGACGCGGGCTACATTCAATAAGGTTTTGAACAAGCCCTTAAACCTTGTGTGTTGGAGGAACATTAGACCGCAAGCACACTGATATCATTTAATAAATTAGGTTTTAAAACCAGGCTTCGAAATCATAATCGGTATAATTAAGGAATTAGCTATTGGTTTCGTTTAGTTCTACGCTTTAAGATCCTTTCTTGCTATTTGGATCAAAATTCATCATTAAGGCAAGAAAATTATTTCACGGAAATTTAATCTGAAACAATACAATTTTTTTCTATGTGATTTAAGCTCAGGTATTGACCTTGTAATCTGAACGTGTTTAACAATTACTTAATGCTGTACTTTTTCCCTTCGGGATTGATCCCGGACCGTCACCAATAGACCGTTATGTTGCTTCAGTGTGACGTTTATCAACTACCAGCTACTCTATCTGATTTACTAATCAGATAAAGTATTTTGCTAAAATTAAGATTAGATCAAATAATTTTTTTGGTTAATATTATCTTTAAATGTTTTTAATTATAAAGAGATTATTTTTAACATAGAATTGCATTATTTTTAATATAAAATTCTATATGAAAACTTTGTTTATATTTGATTTTTGAAGTAACTACATATTTTACATAGTTATTTCTAAAGCTGAAAAACACTTCGTTTTGTTTCAACATCTTTAATTTATATTCGAAGCAATAGAACCAAATGGGCAAACTTTGATGACTATGGAAACAAGGTCAAACACTTTATTATCTATGTCAATACGAATATAAAGTTTTTTGTTTTAATAATTTAGTACTTAAAAGAAACAAAAAGTAATTCCATTTTTATGTGAAAAAATTCAAAATACACATCTAAAAGTGTGTTTTAAGCGCCTCTCTAAATTGTTTTAAGTTGAACAAACTGAATTGTGAAGAGCGTCTAGGAAAGTCTATTATATTTTTAATACTATATGGATTTACTTTTCTTGAAAACAGTGGATCTTAAAAAGATAATATATAAAAGTTTTCTAAACAAATATTTTTATGGAAGAAAGAAAAGTATTTACTTTAACCCCCCCCCTTTAACTTATTCAACCTAAGCAGTCGTACAATTTACTGGTACACAAATACATCCTGAGCCAAAAAAATCGAAGATCCGCAAAGCCAGTGTTCGACCAGAATGAAATTTAGCGTGTTTGACGCACATGTAGGGATAAAGAAATGATAATCACAATATTATTTCTAGAGCATTCTTCTTTATTGCATTACACAAAAAAATCAGGAAAAAGTAAGTCATAAAACTCTTTCACGGCGATACACGGAATGGAGTAACAAAAAAAATCTTCAGGTTTCCTGCGATAAATAGGATCCCTTAAATTTTTTTGACTCCATTCCATTTGCATTAAGAGTTTAACAAGCATTGTAGCTATGGCTTCAAACCCCTTACTTTATTACGGGGGGGGGGGGGGGTGAAATTGACAGCTTAGGGTATTTTAAAACATTGTCAAAGGGTACACAGATTTGGTAATCTCTCTGAACGAGAAGGTTTCACTCTCATCGAACAATGGGTCACTCGATTTTTATTTCTGGTTCAGAGTAGGGATGTGACATCGATAGCAAAACATCGATGTTCAAATTTAAAACATCGATGTTGATAATACATCGACCCAAAAACATCGATGTTTTTAAACATCGATGTTTTTAAAATTCAGTGTTTTTAAACTTTTCCCCCATTTATTAAAACTGGTTTAGCAACTTGTGATGCTACATCGACAGAAAAACATCGATGTTTCGAAACTTTGATGTTCAAAATTAAAACATCGATGTTGATAATACATCGCCCCCAAGCCATCGATGTTTTTAAAATTCAGTGTATTTAAACTAGTGTCCCCATTTCTTAAATATGGTTTAGCAACTAGTGATGCGACATCGGCTCCAATACATCGATGTTTTTTTCTAAAACATCAATGTTTAGAAAGCATCGACATCGATGTCGCATCCCTACTTTTCAGACCCTTCATCCTTGGCCACTTTGGTCTAAAAGTATGTTCAATTTGCTGATTATGGAACTTATGCTATTTGGTTATTTTATTAATTTTTATAACGGTACTTTTTCATTTAAAAATAAAACTTCGACAACGTAAAAACATCGACAGGTATAAACATCGATGTTACAAAAACATCGACCCCAATACATCGATGTTAAATACATCGATGTTTTTTTAAAAACATCGACATCGATGTCGCATCCCTAGTTCAGAGTCCATTATACCAGTATAACTTGGTTTCCAAAACTGAAATACATTGAGCAGATTTTTGAAAGGGTCTGAAATTAATTATTTCAGTTTAACTTTTATAGAAATGGTATACACATTTAGAATCATAAATTAATTGAAAAATAATTCCATACGCGGAGTAATATTTTTCGATATTTTGACTATCAAATGTACGAAATTCTGTCACAAAATTGAGTAATTAGCCAGCATATTGTGCAAACAAATTCTTGTTTTCTTGTAGAAAAACCTTTAACTTAGAGATAGTAAATTAACTTTTAGACTATGGCCGGTACAGCTGTTGTACCTTGATTGCGCCAAGAAGGAAATTAGACTACGGTCAGTACAGTAGTTGTACCGTGAAAGTTGTAAGAATCGCGCCAAGAAAGAATTTAGACTATGACCGGTACTACAGTTGTATATTGAGAGTTATAAGAATCACGCCAAGAAAGAATCGCTTCAATTATATCTATAGCCGTAGTCGAAAGTTTAACAAACTTTTGTTTTATTTCTGTGTTTATTTTAGATTATTTTACTGTTACTTCCAAGTTCTGTGCTCTGAGTATAGCGTTGTTAATCGTTTTAAAAATTGAGGCCGCACATTTTCAGTCATTGAGATTATTCTGTGATTCATTTTCTGTTTACGATTTAAAGCAGCCATATCTTAACTATTTTTGCTTAGAATATAACAAATCATTATCGAAGATGGTGGACAACTTAATCAAACTCTGCTCTCCGGAAAATATTTATTCATTTTTCTCTACTATTATAAAAGGAAGTGTTTGTCTGTTTGTTTGTTTGTTATATGCACGTTCCTGACGAATCTATGGCACTTGCAGTAATGGGATTTGGCACACTGGTAGTCCAAATTTTTTCCAATTTTTGTACGAAGCCCGAATTTTAAAATTCAATCTAGAACATTTTAAAATTAATTTAATGACATATTTAATTGTTATTGATTTAATCAGAATGGCAACAGCATAAAAGATCACAGATTATGAATTTATTTTTCCGTGTTTCCGTTTAAACGCTTTCAGCCGAAGAACAAAACAAATTAAGTTTTAACTGGAGTTATACAGTTATTTTTTCTATCTCTTAGATCATTAAAGATAGAGTAAAAATTTCAAAGAATTTGACATCTGCAGAAAATTTCACATTAGATCGATACCTAAAAATATGATTTTCTTTCAATAAATAATATTTGAATTGTAACTTTTACATTTTTTCCAATACAAACGCCGCTGCGAAGAATGACCTTCGTTTAATTCGAGATTCGAGAAATCACAGATTCCATTTCCTGCGCTCAAACGATTCCACAGCGAAGGAAAGCAAAACAAATGTAAAACATTTTTACTGGCATTGTTTAGTTCTTTTTTTTTAATCGGGATCGTTAAAGATAGAATAAAAATGCAACGGTTTTGAAATCTGCGGACAATTTTACACCAGATGGACCTTATACATTTGATTTTCTTTATGATTTTTCAATTCAATATTTATATTTTCGCTAGAGATTGTGACGTCACGCTGATTGCATCTCTTCGCAATTCGAATTTGGCCGCATTTGACAATGAGCGTTGTCCGTGTTGTTGGTTTACAACACCACGGGCAACGCCATTATGACTGTTATCCAACAGGCTACGAATTCGTATGGGAATTCGTAGCAATCACCGGGGTTTAGCGAGCAGTGGTCACACCTGACCCCACGAAAAGAACTGTCATGGGCAACGCCGTGCTGGCCACGCAGTAGCTAGTAATAAGGTAACGAAAAACTTCTGACATAGTTCCTTTGTATGTACGTGTTATTGATGAATCATTACCTACCACCCTATGATGATAAGCTACAGACCAATGAAATCAGCAATTAAATAATGTGTGCCTTATACATTTCTGTGTAATGTTTAATGCTATTGTTAATATTTTGATAGAAAACATTTTATACCAAATTTATGAACTTAGTATTATTCTATTAAATTTATGTAATTTGAACTTGTAATTTAGAATATTGCTCAAGTATTAATGATTGCCACGCGACAAATTTTTTGTCAGTTTCATTTATCTTTTGATATTACAAAAAGACAATTTTACTGCGGGAAAAACAGGTTATAAACCCAGTTCAGTTATTAACTTTATAGTGGTAATTTTCTACTCTCCAAAGCAGTGCGTCGCTTACATGATACAGACTAGCAATTTGGAATGGACGAGTTTTTATGTTGCCACTATTTTGATACAGTTCACAGAGAAGGATGTCAGCTTGAATCGAACTAAGATTGCTTTGGGTCTGCTGAGTACTCTATTGAACATCATGGATCCACACACAAATGTTACTACTTCTTGATATCCAATGAGAACTTCAATCCTCTGGAACCTCTAAGTAAACTCTGAATCCTTTTCTGAGATGGTGAGCTCTCGTAAAATGTCCGCTATCCTTGAAATCGTCACCAATAAATGTCCCCTGGCGACGTATATAACCATTAAAATGTTCCACATATTTAATTCTACGATGCAACCTCATTGCTGGGTCGCTTTTGCTTCTTTCTGTATTCGAAGAAAAAGCAAAATGGTAAAGCAGGAGACACACAGCCAGCACATCATTATCAGTTTAGCCGCAGTAATGGTAGTTCTGCCTGGGTTAATGACATATTATCTTCGCGTAATAACACTGATTATGGCAGCAAAGGGGAGTCGCTAGTTTGATTTGGGGTTGTCCTGTCTCCTACTGTTTAGCGAGAAACCATTCGCTACTGTCTCATGCTGCTGGTAAGGTAATGTTCCGAATTCCAGACACCAGACGACGGATTGGCGAGGGCACTATTGTGGTTTCCATTCTCCGAATATAATGTGGACAACTAATTGCTAATTTTCGAAGAAATTGACAACATTATGAGCGTAGGTATATTTTCTGGAAACATATTAAAAGTAATTACACAATAAATTTTAAGTTAACGGAGGGGAAAATATATATATATATATATATATATATATATATATATATATATATATATATATCACCTTTGACGACAAATGAGTCACAATGAGTAATGTAGCAAAAAAATGTGAACTATGAAAACATGTTATTTGGCTGTGAGGATACTTGATATTGGATTGAAATGATAATGGTTTGTGTTACCAAAATTCATTGCTCCGTTTGCTTGTAGTAAAAGTCTATGTAAAAAGCTTAGGATCCTTTTATTTTCGTAGTTTTGCATAGGTATTTAGGCAAGATTGTCCACTTTATTTTGCCGAAATATTTTTTTAGATATTTTTCAAGGATAATATAGGTGTAGGAATGTATTATAGTCTTTGCACTCCTTTGTTGTTTATCCTAAAAAGTTTTGTGTTTTAATCGTTCATAAAATTCAAAACGTAAAAAAAAATATTTCTCTTAAAAGTTGCGAATTTTTGGCACATTAGTTTCATTGATCCTTTTTTATAGATATTCAGTTATGCAACAGATTAGTAATTTGCATATGATAATCTTGTATTAACAACTTAATTGTTTCGTTCATATTTTCTTAAAGTATCAGCATAATTTTTATAGAATACCAGAATCATATCTTGTCAATGTAGTAATCAAACTCTATATCAGGGATAATTTGTTTCGAAAATTCATTCATCTGTTTCCGTGCATTTTAATACTGCGTCTGTTGTTCGTCAGTATATCATTTCCCATTTCGAATTTTATTCGTAGAGTTAGGAACTCACTACAAAAAACAATGAAATCGCATAAACACATTTTACTTTCGCTCTTCTAAAAGATTATTTTATTCTAGCGTAATATTTTATCCACACACCCTATTAATAGAGATTTAAAATCCTTTCCTATATTTGGTAAGATTATTACGGCATTTTGTCAGTTCAATGTAGATATATTTGGTAGATTCATTACATTTCATTAAAAGCCGGGTTAATATAACTGCCATTAGCCACCGGACGCAAGAACGTAGGAAAAAGAATGTCCATTTGAATAATATGTAATAAGCTAATGCAATATAGATGTCATTTGCACAAAGGTGCTTTAGGCATATTTTCATCGCCTTTTCACCTGTCTTCACTTGTAAGGAGTCATGCTGCAAGCTATTTTGTTTAACCAATCCGAAAGTATCAATACTACATTATTCTAATGAAATTCGTAAGTTACTAAACTAGCATTTTTCGATCCTTTAGTCATCAAAATACGTAAATGATTGTTTATGTAATATTAGACTTATTTCATTTGATAGAACCAATCCATCTTTATTACGTTTTATTTGAGTATTTTTATGGGAACTTTTAATTCAGGGATTACGTTTGAGTAATGCTTCTAAGAAATCTCAATGGCTTGGTGTGATTGCCAGTCATCACGCTAGCAGATTGATGTGTAAGAGGTGAAGAGTTCGATGCATGTCTATCATCCTGGCTGCATTTCTATATTCTGTATCAGTTCAAACTTGCATTGTCTGTGTCCGATCTTTGACTGCAACCAGTAAGATTTCGATATCAAGTTCACAAGTCTAATTGGATACAAAAGCAATCAAACAATGCAGTTCTTAGATAAATAGAAGTTTGTGACACCAATGACTTTGTATTTTAACTTGACAGTTACTTTAAAGTATATTAAAATAAAAAAATTCTGAAATATACGTAAAACAATACAATTAAACATTTATCAGTCAGCTGACCTAATATCCACTATTGAAACATCTGTAAGGATGTTTATTTTTAATTTAGAAATTCCTCTTTCTCCGTGTCTTCGATATAAACACCAACAGTAACGACCTGGTTTCTTAAAATTAAAAGCGCATTTTCAACTTTATTAGCATGATTTATAGAACATTTTTTATCTTTAAAACCAGGAGATATTTTCGGAATGAACAAACCAGACTGGAAACGAAGATTTTAGATTCACTACTCAAATGGTCTCATATTTAACGACGCTTGACGTTTAATCGAATTGAAGTTGACCAATCAACTCAACAATTCAGTGTTAATACTTTGGAATTTTTATTCGCGAAGTTCTGAAATTGTTTTTGAAAAATAAGCCAAGTTACACCACGACCAGAATATTTACAGGAAACACCTACCGCCGCAGAAATACTACCACCATTTACATTTATCTTGACAAAAAAGCTTCATAGAATCGACCAAAGGAAGCAAAGTATATCAGACAACAATCAGGCAATTCTGTACAAATAATTTCACATTGCAATCGACATATTTTCTTCCTGTGTGACACAAATCAACTGATATGCCTATTAAGAGTACGGACATGCGGAAGATTCAGTTCGCGATTTACATCGCAGTCGATGTCGTTTGGCCTGTTTTTCTATTTTGAAAATAAAGTAAATAGAGTAAGAACTTTTAATTGATTGTACATGGAAGTAGAAAAGACGATGAAAACCTAATATTCCACTAAAGTAGTGCAATAAAATATCAATAGGACTGTCTCTCTGATTACCTCTGTCAGAGCGACCGAACGATATATAATTTGATAGACGATGTATGTAGTAGTGGCCAAGAACAGAGGGAACACTGCATACCTAAATTGGACACGCACATCTATTTTTACAATATAATACAAAGTTTCAGATATGCACGCCGCACCGTCCGGTAAAAAACACGTATATCTCTTCAGAGCTTCTACAACAAATCTAACCTTATCCACGTACATAGTCAGAACAGTACCAGGATTACATGTTCTTGATCGTATCAGAACACAAGCACTGTCATAACTCAATGTTCGTCTACTAGAACTGAAGCAACCAGAACACAAGAACAACTGTTCTTATAACTTATCTGTGTTCGTAATCACCTATCGGGAGATCGTTACAACCTCGCTGTTCCCTGCCTTCATCACTACCGTGATTCAAATCGCTAGATTAGAAACATTATCACCACCGCCAAGACTGCTACCGGAATTATGATATTAAAATCAGCATATCCGTACCATTATCAGCCATTGCATTCTTGCAAATCGCGTAAGATTCTGAAGACAAAGGACTGTACGTTTGAACAAAATCATATGGCAGTGTGAAACTCACGATTTTTTTTTTCAAACATGACGAATCTTCCTGTATAAACACCACTGATTGGATTGTCTCACTCTTGAACTCCTAGGTACACTCATGGAAGAGATCAGTTTCGTTCTGAGCAAAACAGTACTTGACTGTCAGAAACGGTGTCGACATACATGATGGATTTCGTGTATACGTCTTGATTAGAATCTGGCACTAAGTTAACAATGACACTTTAATGAAGATCGAAAATCTATCCTCGTAGCAATCATTCATTTAAACGTGTGTTCATCCCCACCAATCCTATGAGTAGTCTTCAGAAGATAACTCTGTATCCGTCTTCTGCTAATTGGCATTGCCTTTGAACAAATAACCTTCTCACGTTTTATTCTAATCCACACGAGATGTGTTAGTTACTTAGTGTTGCTGACAAAAGTGAAAACCGAATTAAGGCGCGTGCGTTTCCTGTTGCCTTAATGCGGATTTTATTATAATCATTCTTTGTTTCCATTCGATGGACTTAATAATGTCCTTCATACTTCCTTTCCGGTTCTTAACAGAGTTTTTTTCCAAAACCTTATGCATTATGTATCTTATGGAGGGGAGGCTGAGAATAATTGCTTCAGTAGCTGAATTTCCAGCCATTGAATTCGTGTATGGCAAACCCGTACCTCGAATGAGTTCCGGCGGGTTATTTTTTGAGGCCCGTCTAACCATATGAAAACTACAATGAAAAATTTAATAGCTATATAATAAAGACAAAAATCCCCAAAACAAATTACAAACCTTCCGTCCTCCCCTTCTCCGACCTTTGAATCTTGTTGGTTTAGGCTAGGTGGTCTGGGTCATAAAACACTGCAAACCTTGCCGTAAACAAAAACCGTAATGCGTTTATAAAATACTAAAAAATTTTGTTTGAAATTAATTTATTAAAAAATTAATATTTTTTACTTGTCCACGTATTGCTTCTGTGCTCATTGTTATTTTACAATTCTGTTGACAGTCAGGGAAGAGACTTTTTCCTAGAACGTCTTTTCTTAGCGATGGTGACGTCATTCCCACATTTGCCGTTCTATTCCCGAAACAGGCACAAAATATCGCAGAATGGTGTAAATAAAACAGGAAGGTAGGTAAGTATTTTAATTAACGTAGCACTGGAGCATCACAACGGGCTAATTGAAATAAAATAGGAGAAAAACGAATAGATAAACGTAATAGCAACGGATGGCCAGTGGGCTGTATGCGGCCCATCAAGTTGCATAAAATTCCACTTAAGAATCAGGTACATAGAACGATTAATAGATTGAAGAGAAATGTGAGAACACCTACTGTACCAAATCACTTTTGAAGCTTGTCTTTAAGACATACAAAACCTCAAATATACAAATCAAATTGTTACTTTTAAATTATTTCATATAATGTTTCTTTGATACAGATGGCTGAATATTTTAGATATAATATTTGCATTTTGAAAATGTCGCTATTTGAAAACAGCTTTACGAATTATTATACGGTCAGTTTTTGAAACAAAACAGCTAATAGCAGGTACCTATAAGTGTAGCGTGTTTTATGTTATAAATTTTTCTTCTATTGTCCCAAATTTTTTGTATCTTTTCTATTTCATAAGGTTTGGAGAGTGGGGTGCTAGCTGACGTGTTGACCTCCTCATCTATAAAAACCAGCAAAGCTAGTTTCTTCATTTGATTTTTTTTCGTTCGATTGAAATTAAGTACAAACTCCTCCGGATTAGCTTTTTTGTGTTGGGTTCAGTGGTAGAATGCTCGTCTGCCACGCGGGCGGACCGTGTTCTATTCAAGGCCAATGCACCAGATATAAAAACCAGCATTGATCAAGAACGACAACAAGCACGCCTGCCACGTAAAAATTAAAATTTAATACATAAGATGGACTTATATACAATGCGGAAGACAGCGCCAACTGGCACATCTTCGCACTTTTCAACATCATCTGACCGTGGCACAAGATCCTCGGATCTTTCCTTTCGGAAGTGATCCCGGACCGTCGCCAACAGCATGTTGTGTTGCTCCAGTGGCGATGAAATTCAACTACCTGCCTACCTGTATATCAGCTAAAATTAACTGTAGCAGTGTGGTGCAGACCTTCAAAGGGTCTGGGACTTAAAGTCACAAAAGGGCATCTTTTTATTCGTGTCGTTTCTTATATAACTTTAGGAAGTTATGACGACAGGTAAACAAAGTTCAGTGAATCGTCCTTTCGAAGTTTAAAGTAAGATTACGGAAAGAGAATAGGGTTATTGGTGCAGGTACAGGATCAATTTTGAAGGCTAAGTTTCGAGATCAAAATCTCGTAAGTTTGAACCACCTAGAGATTAAAGGACGTTGGCAATGAACGTGAACCATAGAATTCTTAACCTAATGCACACATGAAACACATTTCATACACTAAATAAATATGGTTTCTTTTCACAGACTTTCAATTCTTTGCATCAGATATATTTTCTAAGCAAAGGGTACTTACATCTTTAAGGTAGAAGAAAAGGGGACATTTTAAGGGTGAATTTGTCCGTCATTGGTAACTTGATGGGCGTCGTTAATTCGTCAACCTACCTTCGTGCATCGTAAATAATTAATAGCAGAAATAGTCATATATTATTGAGAATACTTATTTAATAACATTCATATGGTTCGACTGAGTATATGTTATCCCAATCGCTTCATTTCGAATGCGTGAATTTTGTTCTGCACACGGCGGATCAGCCTCGGGTCCGAAAAGCCTAATTTCGCCTTTGTGCGACAATCCCTTAAAAAGTCCGCAAACTAGAGCCAGAATGGCGGTCCAAATGAAGTCATTCTCGCCGTGCATCGAGAAAGAGGAGAAATATCCCGCACGCGCGCGTCCCCCACCTGAAAATGGGCTGCGCGCGGACGCTCAGCCGGTCGCGCTAGACGGTTCTGGCCCCGGGCCTTTCATCGCCATAAGTAGCCGAGTGATTTGTCTGACTCGCCATTTCTCAAGGTCCATTGTTTCGTGACGTCACGCCAGTCACGTGGGTGTGGCTCTTCTGACAGCTCACGGGATTTCTTTTTGTTTCCACCTGACGGTGGTTTGCGGGAAAACTCCCACCGGTTGCAGGTCCGGCCAGTGCCCCTGCCATCGCTGCAGAAGGCTTTCCCAGAGAGTCTTTGCCGATTCGTAGACGATTCACACACGGCAGTGCGTAGTGAACGTGAGTGCAATGCGAACGAAACGCTTGTCTTGGAATCGGGTCTGTGGTGGTTGACTTCGGTTTCAACGACCTTCCTTTTGAGGGGAGACGCATATCGGGGGACGGATACTTTCGGAATCTAAACTCGTCGCGGGGACGTATTCATTTGGAGTCCGGGCACACCCCGATATGTTCTTGATGTTTTTCTTAAAGTAAATGATGAGGTTAGTTTAGGTTGTGTTATAGCTGCTGGTTGCTCAGTTGAAGATAATTCTGTAGAAAAGTTTGTATTTCAAGAACATTTACATTGGGAAACATCGCTAATTTTAACTTTTGGAATCAGAAAAATAAGCAGAACAATCTGTTTGCAAGAATTTATTCTCTTTTTTAAATTGGTGTTGCCAGGTTTTGAAGTAGAGCTTTAAAAAAAGAAAGATTACATTCAGCATTCATAGATGCTACATACGTTGAACCCAGCATACACAGATGCTTCCAAGATACATAGATGCTGTAACGCAAAGCGAAGTTTTGTTGAGTCATCTCATGGTAGAAGGAAAATTGTTGACGGGTCTGAAACTGTCGATATGTGTTTGTAAACGAAATGCTGATTAGCAATTCATTTGTTAAAGCAAGTGGAAAATCTATCTCTGTGTTAGGTGACTGTCTGAATGCAAAGAGATTGAACAAGACAGGGGGGGGGACAAGCTAATTGCACCAGACATGAGATAAGTTGTACTAGATTTGCCTAGACATCAGTGACCAGCGCGTTTTCGGAGGAAAAGCCCAAGTCGAGTCCCTGAAATATTTTAAACAAGCCGTCAGGCCGGCGTCTTGTGCGAGTTCAGCAGATTTATAATCGCCCTTCACCCTTCTGAAAGTTTACAGGTTTCATTAGATGGTCTCGTTCTCTTTCGAGCATTTCTAATAACACTGTAGCTCCATAATTAAAATCAAAATATGCTCATATTTTGCAAAAACACACCCGAGCGTGGATTCAAGATCGTAGATTGTTTTCGTTTCTTTCGTTGCCATTCGGTGATTGATAAATAAACGCAATTTCTGTGCCACGTACGTTAGTGAAATGTATATATAGATATAAAAAAAAGTTAAAAAATACACGATAAGCCAGAGTAAATCAGCTACCTTTATAACACGGTGAAAGTGCACGCAAAATGTCAAAAAAATACTTAATATGTTTATTTAATAACGACGGCTTTTTGATTTTATGACTGGTAGTTGAAATAACATCGCACTGGAGCAACACAACGTGCAGTTGCCTTTTAATGGGAATAAAGGTAGGTAGGCAGTTAAATTTACATCATAATGGAGCAACACAACAGACTATTGGAGACGATCCGGGATTATAATCTTGATGGGAAAGATTCGAGGACAACACCTCGCAATTTTCGAACCGCGCTCAGATGACAAGGTCAACATCTGAGCTATCACCCCACCCTTCAAACTTCCACACCACGCCAACGTGAGAAGATTTGAGGATACAAGATATTTAACGTGCACCTGCCACTATGAACACGACGGTCTTTGATTGGATCGAGTTTCGAACTCGCAACTCTCATGTTGCTAATCCGCGATTCTGAACACCTGAGCTAGGACCCAACTTCCACACCACGCCAACGTAAGAACATTTGAGGCCACGACATATTTAACGTGCACTAGCCCCTACGAACTAGGGATGCGACATCTATGTCGATGTATTTAACATCGATGTATTGGGGTCGATGTTTTTGTAACAACGATGTTTATACTTGTCGATGTTTTTACGTTGTTGATGTTTTATTTTTAAATGAAAAAAGTACCGTTATAAAAATTTAAAAAATAACCAAGTAGCATAATTTTCTTAATCAGCAAATTGAACATACTTTTAGACCAAAGTGACCAAGGATGAAGGGTCTGAAAAGTAGGGATACGACATCGATGTCGATGTTTTATAAAAAAAACCTCGATGTATTGGAGCCGATGTCACATCACTAGTTGCTAAACCAATTATAAGAAATAGGGAAAAACGTTTAAATGCACTGAATTTTAAAAACAACATCAATAGTTTGGGGGCGATGTATTATCAACATCGATGTTTTAATTTTGAACATCTATGTTTTGCTGTCGATGTCGCATCAATAGTTGCTAAAACAGTTTTAAGAAATGGGGAAAAAAGTTTAAATACACTGAATTTTTAAAACATCGATGGTTTTGGGGCGTTGTATTATCAACATCGATGTTTTAATTTTGAACATCAAAGTTTCAAAACATCGATGTTTTGCTGTCGATGTTGCATCAATAGTTGCTAAACCAGTTTTAAGAAATGGGGGGAAAAAGTTTTAAAAAAAATAATTTTTTAAAACATCGATGTTTAGAAACATCGATGTTTTGGGGTCGATGTATTATCAACATCGATGTTTTAATTTTGAACATCGATGTCGCATCCCTACTACGACCACGACGGTCTTTGGTTGGATCGAGTTTCGAACTCGTAAGTATCAGGTTTCTAATCTGCGACTTTACCAACTGGGCCACGACGGCCAGATTTGGAATAGAAAATCAGGATATTATGGGTTGCCTCTAATATTGTTTTCTGAATACATGTTTGACTTGTAAGACGCGTTATTTAATGGGTGACAACTTACAAAGGAAGAGAAAGGGACTTGTTCGAGATGTTTTTGGAGCGTTCCCTTAATTCCTAAACTTGTTTTAAGAAAAAGAAAATACTTATTCTATTTCTTACATTATTCTACACCCATGGGAAACAGGAATTGTAAAAACTTGTAGCAGCTATTCGAATTTGTAAATTCCTTGTTTGCTTCTCTCCCCACGAAGACTGCCATTTTCTTAGACTGCCATTCAAGTAATCAAATGAGAAAACATTTTTTTAAACATTTTATTTTATTAATTCGTCAAACCCATCGACCTTTTAATGTAGCTTGTTTAGAAATTAGAATTTATTTTTGAATGAATTAATCTTTTAAAGATAAGGAACAGTCACAGACCTGCCAGTCATTCATCTATACCCACAAGGTAAGGTAATTTTAATTAACGTCGTACTAGAGCAACACAACGAGCTATTAACGACGGTCCAGAATCAATACCCCTGAGTGAAAGAGCCTAGGACAACAACACGTAATTTTGAACCACTGTCAGCTGACGACTATTCCTACAAATTTTTGTAAGTTCTTTTTCGTGTCTGCTAAACAAGTAATTCATAAATGTCCTTTCAAGCCAGGCCAAATATGACCCTTTGCGCTATCAAATCAAAATAAACCAACATATCATTTCAAATAAAATCACACCACTGTAACATAATTAATTTACAATGAAAAGATGTAACGTTTATTCCTGTTGTATCCAAATTTTTTAAGTGCGACGTTAGTTAAAAATACCTACATACATATCGCACCTCGGCAAAGAAAAGTAACACAAGTCAAAATTGCAGTTGCAGAATTTGAGAAACATCAACTTAAAAGATAGTATAAAATTTATATTGAAATAGTATAAGCTTCTTTTAAACTTTAGGTAAGTATTTATGGTGGTAACTTCACAATTATATTCTATAGAATAGTAATATAACACGCCGGGGCACCTCATACATATTTTCCAATGACATAACATCAAAATTTTTATTTTTTTTTACTCATGCCAATTTTCTTGCCAGGGTGAGATAATCTTGAACAAAAAAATTAACGAAACTGAACTTTAAAAATAAAAATTGTTTCACAAAATGAATTTTTTACAAAAATACAGAATGTTGGAAGTTGATCCACGCGTTAATGTAATTTTTAATTATAAATATATTTGTTCATGTTTATTTTGTGCATTTTTAGTAGCAACGTTTTGTTCAGATTATCGTTTTAAATACATCTGACTGGATTGACGAATAATTTCTAGCAGACCTAGTGCACTCCATTTCAAAATAAAACTATATACAGTCAGTATCGGTTATATGGTCAGCTCAGCGGTTCAGAAATATCAGACCCTATAAGCGGGGTGACCATACATGCGGAATAATGCTACACTGTTTAATTATGGCAGGATTATATTCGTCTATCAGAATATAGTGCACATAAACAAATAATTAAACTTTTAAGAACATTTTAAAAATTAATTCTTTTAAACGGGTTCTCTGGAGCGATGAATCAAGGTTCACCCTCTACCGTTCGGATGGCAGGGTCTGGCGTCTGCCTGGAGAACGCCTCCTGTCAGAATGCGTTGTGCCCACAGTAAAGTTCGGCGGAGGTGTAATTATGGTCTGGGGGTGTTTCTCCTGGTGTGGACTGGGACATTGGTCCAAATTCATGGTAAGCTCCACGCCGAGGCCTACTGCACTACACGGTTAAGTGTGCCTAACTTTTCTTTCCCCCTACACATTTTTCACCTTGAAACAAAGAGTTCTGTCTGGCAAGATCCGATAAAAATGTCCACATTCATCAACGTTGAAGACGTTGGCAGAATCATACCTTTCGAGGACTTTTTTCTTCTGGTCATTCCCTGTGTTGCTCCCCGCCTCAAGAAATGTTACAGTTACTATTTTTCAACACCAACAAAAAAGCCCGATAACCTCATTGAAAAGATGAAAATCCGACCCTATAACCGATAACCAGAAAAATAAAATGACTATATAAGCGGTGCGCTTTAAAACATGTTTCCCTTTTAAGTTCGACGGGACTTCAGAAAATTGACCATATAAGCGGGGTGACTTTATAACAGGGTGATCATATAGCCGGTACTGACTGTTGAAGGCGGAATCTCGATGGTTTTGAAATTTATGGTATGGCAGAAGAGGGGTGAAGAATCACGATATTACGAACACATTTTAAAACGATTCTAACAGGAGGGTGAAAATTTACAAAACTATACAGAAAATAATAGATTCTTGCTAATTCAGAGCCCGAAATCTTGTTTTATGTTTCTATCTTTTTGAACGAAATAGGGTGGTAATCAGTTTTATGACTTAAAATTTTGTAAATTTGACATTTGGAATTGTTTTTTGGTCTTGTGTTTCTAGAAATGTGTATTTGCCATTCATCTAAAAATTAATTTAAAACGATTTACTATCGGACTTTAAAAAAAAAAAACCTTTTGGTGTACACTCAATTTTGTGAGCCACTGAATGTGTTCTACTTCTCTATTTCTCTTATCCGATCGTTGAAAGTTTGTCTCATACTATCAGGCAAAGTAGGGTGGAAACAATAGCTTATCTTTGCACCAGAGATGTATGAGGATTAGCCAAATGGCTCGATCCTTCCCCGAAACATTTTTGGTTTCCAAGGGCAACCAAAATGTCCACTGAAGCTAGTTAACTCTTTAGAAGCAGTGGGAAGTCTGACCTCACATACTCTTTGAAATTGTTGAAGCTAGGTACATAAATATTGTCGGGGTACGTTAATAGCTTGCTGCCTGTTACATTCAAAATCTTATGATTAAATTTTGACACGATTCCCGATGTTCAACGATATACTTTAAGCTTTTTTTCTGCATACCTATGTATATATTCCTAATGGAAAAATAATATTCAGTAGAAATCAAACTTGAATAGGCTCTCTGCTCTTGAATGTTAAGTTTGTCAGAAAAGCCAAGTATTATGGGTAGCAAGGTAATATGGGACTGAAGGTACCATGGAAAGGTCTCGAAGTTCAAAAGTGGAATTCACACTTTTTGTAGCTGCTTCCCACCCAATGTAAGGGTGTGTAACGTGCGGAAGATGGAATGGCATGGGTCAAAATGCCGTGTCGTCAATGTCAAGGTTGTGGTCAACACGCAGAGGACTGAATGGCAGGGGATGTTGAAGAATACCATGTAGTTAGCGTTACACCTCTAGGCACCGGGAGTTTCAATTGTAATTACGATCCTCTATGTAATTATATCCTCCTAATCCCTCTAAGGATTTGTATCGTGTGACTTTTTTTATTTTGCCGTGTGTGTACAACCACTGTTAAAGATGTGTACAACCAATGTTTATGTGGGTAATATCCTATTACCAACATATGAACCGAGTTTGCTGGTTCAAACAGAGATTAAGCACATCAATAACATCAAAATAAAAAAATTCCGACCAAAAAATTATGAAAATAAAAATATATTGAAAATACTTTTTAAAACACGCTATTCTTTCAAAAAATGCATTAAAGATAAATAAAGTTTAGCTTCGTACTAAAAAATTTCATACCTACATGCCCGGTAGCAGAAAGTGCTTAAAACTGCGACGTACGTCGCTGAATAACATACCAAGTCTTATAATACAAAGATATTGAATACAAAGTCTTTGCAGAACAATATTGCTTAATTTTATCAAAATTTTGGCCGATTTTTTTTAATCGTAATTTACGATGTTCTGCAGTGCAAAGCGCGCTACTTGCCACACCTTTTTTTCTTTTCTAGCTACGGAACAACCTCCCTACACCGCCCAAATTACCACAAACACTAAAAATAACACATCTGTGTCAATGACAAAATATTTAACTTTAAAAGTTATCGGCAAAATAGCAAGTTCTGAAAGTATGCCTTGGTTTTAAATAAAGTAAGTTAATTAATTTTGATGTGTGTGTTTATTAGAAATATGCAACACATATTTAGCTGATAATTGTGTTTTACGTCTGTTTTTGATTTAACTGCAGTTTTCAAAATTCTGGCAAAATGTCTGTAGAACAATTGCAATTGCTTGGAGTTGTGTTGCAGAACACTGATTCTGCACCAGGGCATACATAATTAGAAATAAAAAGCGCGGGAACTCCATTCGTTCCCTTAACTACTAACATCCTAACTAATAAATTATCGTCGGCTCGTTGTATTCTTAGGCCCGGTGCACACATCCGGTTTTTAAACGTGCAGCGCCCGCTGCGGCATCGAAGTCCAACTATGCACACATAACCGTGAAATGGCGCAAGTAATCATTTCGAGCCAGTGCGATAAATATTCTATCGAAGAAAACGTGTTTATTTCGCTTACTTGGTGTAAAAAAAAGTATATTTTGAAACAAAATAGATGTTACTGGATACAACCATTTATTAATTATTATTTATATTCCATTTATTATGAAAATAAGACCGGAATAATACTTCAGACCGGAGAAGCGTGTGAGGCGAGCTGCGGCGCCGTGGGGAACGGCGGTACAAATTGCACGCAAGTTAGAAGTGCGTCGCCGCAGCGGTGCCGGAGGCATGTGTGCACTACTCCATACGATCTAATATATCTCAGACTGCACTTGCGTTGCACCGGGCCTTAGAAGCTCAGAAATGTGCTATGTATGAATTAATTATCAAAGTAATGAATATTATATGATGAAAATAATTTTATTCTTTTCCGCCTTTTAGTTCTTGCGATATTTGGCCATGTCACAGATTAAAAAAAATGAAATATTATAAAGGGCTTTTAAAACCTTTCCCGCATTGTTTCTCCTTTTCAATTTGTTTTTGAGTCTAGTTCACAAGGCTCGTTGCGTTTTAAAACTATTAAAAAAATTGCGTTTTGAAAAATCAATAATAATAGAACAACACATGAAGGGAATATTATATTTCACTGTATTAAAAAAGAGAATAATACTTGTTAACTTTTTTATTATTTCTGTTTTACAGGATGTTTTATAGCTATGGGTCGACTTCTAAGGTGCCTAAAATATTTATGCCATGCCCTAATATAAGCCATACAATCATATACATCAATTACATTCCCTCGAACTGTAGTCTAATTAGTTCTCGCGTAGCAAAAAATGACAATAAAGCCTACAAATTATCTTCATAATACATAATAACCAATTACTATTTAATACTAACTTCAATAACATTGTTTTCTAGAATAAAAATGTCAATAATTCGTTTATGATAAATATAAATTACGTAGCAAAATTTCATTATACGTTTGTAAATATTCCAACGAGAACAAAAATGATTTCCAAATAAAAATAATCAAAAATGAATTTCTGATTAATTATAAATATCTATAGTTAAATCAATCATGAATTAATAAATTCATTGGCATGTTTGAAACTGTCATCCGAGCTTAAATAAATGGTATTCTCATGTAAAAGTCTTGATACTTATAGGGCGAAACATTAAAAACATAATTCCTAAAACTTGTCTTCATTTCGATTTTATAACGTTCTTTTAAATTAGCAGAGCTAAATTTTAATTTTGAAAGTTATAATTTTTTTTTGCTCCATTCATCAAACTGATTAGTTTGTATCACTAATTTTTGAAAAGGATATTTTACATAAGTTATGTGGTGGAGACAAACTTAATTCTTTCTACAGTAGTACTTTTTCAATGTGAAGATAGGATTTTAGCTAAATATATTCGGCAAAACACGAATAAAGAGCACTATCTACTTAGTCACGTAACCTTTTTAAATGGCTATAACTATTACCTTGTCACGGTAGAGATGAAATAAACTCGGAACTGTTTTCAGTTTACTTTCTCATTTTTTTTAACTATCTTTAGTTATGTGAAGGAATTTCGAAGTTTGAAAGTTTGCTTTTCTAGAAGCTTCGTCTGATCACGAACTTCTTCCAGACAATACAATTTGCTATTCCATACGATCCGTTTCAGTTTCGCCTCCTTTGTTTATTTATTTTTTTAATTTCTGAAACGGATGTATGACCTCCTCTGCCTTGTACTGAATGAGTATAAAGAAAATAATGGATGTTTTCAAGAGTATTTGTCAAAGACATTGAGGACCATCGTCAAAATTTATGTGATAAGATAAGGTTTCCTCCCATTTCATCTGAAGAACTGGTTTGGCGTATTCTTTATCTCAATATATTTCACGATATTTTCCCACAAATACAAACGTAAAACAGCCATGTCACGTCTTGCAGCTGTCCGGTTACGAAAAGACTCGAATATATCGCCCTACTTTATCGCTGGGACATTAGTCTTCAACCCAGTAATATGACAGTCGAAGCAGATCCGAGCACAAGGAATGTGCAAGCGTATTTCAAAAAGGATTATGTTAAAAATTATCGCTCGGTTCAGGTCTTCCAAACGGTTTGACGATAATAATTTGAGATTATAGCTGTTGTCACTTAAGGGAATAAATCTGCAGAAGAGAAAAGTTGAACCACATCAGGTACAAGTTAAATTCCCGAGACTTAAAGCACATCAAGGCAAAATTTTCAAATCTTAAACTTGAAAGATTTATGTAAAGGAAAAAAAAAAACAGTTTATTTATTTTTTGTAAAACAATTGGCACAAAAGGACTCAAACAAGCATACTGGGCCAATACAACAGACTAATAAGGTACATGTCAAAATTCCAATTAACAAATTAAAGTCAAAATCTCAACGTAAGATTTTATTGCTAAGAAATTATCAGCAATATAATTTAATTGAAGAATGTCGAAATATAATTGTGAAAGATTTGTAAAATATATATTAGTTAAAATTTCAAGCATTTTTCTAAGTGTCAATGCTAAAAACGTGTGAGAGTAAGATATGTGGAGTTAGAAAATAGATGGCGTCGAGAGAGATACAAGAACAAATGACATTCAATTAAAATGTGCATTGCACATAAAAAAAAATACAATTATATAAATAACACACAGGATGTGAATTTGCTATTTAATAGATCTAAGTGACTAGGGTGTGTATGTTCTATACACAAACGTGCCAGGAGACTCTGCGTGAAAGTCTATGAACTGAGTCTTTCAGAAATGTGAGGCAAAAGAAAAATATGCAAACTGCAAGAAATTTTAAATTTCCGTAGCAATTGATAGTTTTAAAATAGCATACTTTCTACTCGCCTCAGGGGAATTTTCTTGGCCTTGTCTGTAGATGGACATATAGGCATTTAAATAGTCTGCATGTAAAATAATAAAATTTAAAAACGATGCAAACCTTTTTTCTGTGTTTCCATTCGTCGAAAATTACCGGATGTAAAAGGTAGGGGAAGGGGCGGAATTATTTTCACTTCCATAGCTTTTTCTTGTACGTCTGAGGCACTAGCCACCTGCACTTAACGTTCCCGAAAAAAAAAATCACCATGTCATCAATCATGATTTTAACCTTGGATGCATGTCCTTGGAAATATTAGACTGTTAATATGTAACAGGTCCTGATTTGTTTTATGTGATCTTCTCTACTGTGATAGGACTCAGAATGACAGGATAAGGATGAGTATTCGAATCTTTTGAAATAGCACTACATATTTCTTTAGAACTAGGGTGGCAGCATGGACTTATTATCAGTTAGGGAATTCCCCGGGACCTCCGAAATTATATGGTTGTAGCTTTTTTTCTATATACCCTCTATGTCACATGTCTGAGCAATAGGTGTAACATAAAACTGAAATTTTGCGTTATGTGAAGGAGTTATATTTCGTATTTGTCTATGGAAAAAACGAGGCAGAGTTCCCACACATATGGCTTTCGTTGGTTCCATAGTCCTTATACTCAAGAGCAAGTGAAAGCCAGAGAATATATAAGTATTTTGTAGCGTGTTCCTAAGTTTACTGTCAGGTAAGTGCACTTTACATGGAATACCTCATATTTCCAGGTAATTATCAACGTCTGTCGGAATTTGTATAAAGTGCTTCTGTCAGAAGTAATCCATGTTCTGATTGGAACGTCAGTCGAGAATCCGCTTAAATCGAAGCATTTTTGAATTTCGAGGTTTTGAAAACATTCTAGACGTATTTCAAGAGAAAATAAATTCACTCATCTTTTTATTGGGATTTTGCGAAAAATACTTTGATTTGTGAAAGTTCAATTCTCGTTTTGTTAATTGTTTAAAAAAAAATTAAATGAAACATGTACATGCAATATGAATACCTCGAATGCACGCGATATGGGACATGCTCCTATTGCGTGTGTTTTCCTCATTCTGCATTACATTTTGAAAATAATAGAATATTCCTGTTTTAGAAAACATTCTTCATGGGAAAATTAGAGTTTATAATTAATTGAAAAAATAACTTTTCCATATTTTGAGTCCGAACTCGGATTATTGAGTTTTGCTCATATACTATAACCATACTCTTTCAAGAATCTGTTGAATTGTTTCTTCTGTGGACTCCACGATCATCATTAATTAGAAGACACTGAGACAAAGCGCTGTGTTGACTAAGTATGACAGGGAAATTGAACAACCAACAACGGTTAATACACCAAAAGGAAGGAAATATTTATTACCTGAGACTTTAGAATCAAAGGTGGTCGAATATAACATGGATATGGATTAGAGAAATTTGTTTTGAGGAGGAATGCCGTATGAAAAAACCATCCTGAGTCTTTATCCAATGTGAAAAAGTTTAATGTGAGTTAAAACGAGTGTAAAAACAGAAATTTCTTTTTCTTTATGCCTACATACTCGTAAATATGTATTTACGTAAAGAAAGATTTTTGTGACAAATTCTTTAGGCGTTCCATATTAGATACCATTTTATCAAATCACAAACTTTTAGTATAACTTGAAAATTTTTAATGTTTGAACAGTCATCACATGGATTTTCACATATTCATATACTAAACATATTCGGAGACTAAGCGACCCAGATGTTTAAATTTTTCGTAATTTTCCGATTTCAGCCGAGCACCCCAAACATTAAGGTTTGACAGCTTCCATGTAGGTAGTAAATTTTAGTGGAAACACAAGGGGTATGAAACTTTTTACTGGCAATTTCTTAACTTACAAAACCAGAAATATTTATCAAGTATTCTTTCTTTCCTCTCACCCAGCTCCAGCGAGCGAGAGATTTCAAGAAGCGAACCGACTTCGACGTGGAAGTGAAATAGAATTAGAAGACGACAATCGTTGTCAATTGGAACACTGCACCTTCTGTGATTTCAGAGTATGCTGCCAAGTGGTAAGTGCCATGACATTGATGATTATTGTGCTTTTCTGAAAGCTTCGAGATGGAAGGACTGCAGTGTATTCTTGCACTAGGGCTAGTATGTACTTGTGTACTAAACAGCTAAGCTACTAAACAGCTAACACTGCCAGTGTTACAAGTTTACAAGACTTAACTCTTTATTATTATTGTTTTTAACACTAGGGATCAAGTCTCCTTAGAGATCAAGTGTCCTCAGTCTCCCCTACAGCATTTACAGTAGTGGAGTGAAATTTGTAATTGAGGAATAAAAATTACAGGAAATTATTAAAATATATATTTCCAATGCCCTATTTGGAACTTTAAAAAACTATCCAGCAGAATGTTCCTCTAAATGCGAGTGCATTTGAATATCCTTTTTCTGGTCTTCAATCTACGTGCGAAGCAAATTCTTCTATCATATCGTGAATTCTGTAAGAAAGGTTTGTTACAATATTTTAATAATGGAGTAGAAAATACACGGAGTGTGTTTAGGAAGCAGCCATTTCAGCTAAAATTTTCCAAATTACATGAACGATCTTCAATGCCGTATTTCTAAAAAAGCTAAATACCTAAATAGGCTGCAAAATTTAGAAATGTTTATAGCGAAAAAATATTTTTACATATTATTCTACATGTTACAAATTTTAATGCGATGACGTCAAATAAAAGCAGTAATTTAGAAGATGAATACTGCCTATTATTATATAGGGAATCAGTGATATGAGGACCTATTGGCGGAATTACATTAAGTCCGATCTTGGCGCGATGTGTTATTACAATAATTAACTCTACCGAGTTCAATATCTCAAGTCGGATACAGTTTAAAAGTTAAATTGAAGCATTCTTTTTTGTATATACCTCCGAATTTCCTTCGGAGCAACAAAAGAAATTTTCAAGTAATTCTTTCAAACTGTTGTTTATCTCACAACAGTATGAAAGGGTTCAGAGTTTATTGATGCAGTTCTCGCAATAAAAACTGGAGTTCTGATTTTATTTTCTCTTACAGACATCATATGAGTGGGACGAACAGCAGCTGACGATAAATTCGCAGTTAAAATCAACTGAAAACCCAGCATATGGATTGTCATCAAAAAATCAGCTAGAAAGTACAGACTATGAAATCAAGGACAATGTTCCGTCTCAACTCGTAAACGAGTCCATGGAGTCTGCGTTTAAAGAAGTTCCTCCAAATGTACATTCTAAAGACAGTCCTGTGAACCCCGAGTGTCCTCCCAGCGTTAAAAAAACTAGTCAAAAAGACCCAGTCTGTGATGGTGACACCCCTCTGACGAAGATGAATCCATTCAACATCAGTTGCAATCAAACAAAAGCAGAACCAAAACCCCAACGAATCGGCGAAAGGTCGAAATCCGATACTCAGAAGACCAACGATCAAAAGCACGAATGCCTGAGCTGGTCAGAGTTAAAGCATCGACAGCTCAGCGGTGAAACGGCGGAAAACTGTGATAAGTCAAATTCTTGTGTGATAGAACATTCTATTAGTGATAAGCTTTCCCATGATCCTCAGTCAGACGGTAAAGAAAAGGGAGCATCAGATATATCCGTGATGAAACCAAAACGCAATATCATCGACAGGACTTTCCCACTCTCGCTTATGAAACCCATAGCGAAAATGGCGGACAAAAAGCTGGACGTCGTACCGCAACAGTTCAGTCACGCGTTCAAGACGGATCTGTCCAGACAGCGACCTGTACAAAAAGTAACACGCGACAAGCTGGTAGGACAGACGATAAGTCGTAATAAGAGCGACGAACCATTAACAAGGAGATTCTCCAGTGATATCTTGGCCGTGAACAATCCTCTCTCGGAAATCGCACAAATCAAGACAGAGGAGAGCATTCAAGAGTGGCTGGCGAGAATCAGCGATTCAACCAATTGCATCGGAAGCGAGGACGAACAGCACGGTGACCGATCATCCACCTGGAGTAGAGCTACAAACCAGAAGAACAACGATATCATAAAAAACAAACTGAGAACCGAAACAACTCAAGTCTTGAACAAAGGGCTCCAGGAGGCCTTGAAAATGTCTCAAAGTAAACCCTACTCTAGCCGCAAAGCTGAGCACAAAGAAACTTGCGACGCCGATTACAGAGATATATCCCCGGTGCAAGAAACAGACACTATGGGTTTACTGCACAATGCCTCAAAGGCATCCCCAGCCAATATACCTATGGTTGTGATGCAGTGTTCCAGACTGCATTCACACATAGGCAGCAAACCTCCATACCAGCAATCCTCTTTACCAATGGGTACTTTAGTGACTGCTCTGTACCAGGAGTCAGATTGGCTTTATGTGCAAACTCCCCACGGTGTAGAGGGGTTTATTATTGCTTCCAATTGTGTGCCAATTGGGACAATTAACGATCCTGCCCATACATCCAGACGTCCCTGGGAGCCGTGTGATTTCCCAATTGAGATAAACATACGTAAGAAATGCGAATACGGAAGATTGCAAGGAGCTTACATTCCTGCAAAGCTCCCCACTAGTAACAGCAAACAAGCTACCCCTTATGTTAGTACAGTGAAGATGAAAACGAATTTTTACAGTGACAGGTATTTCAGCCACACCTTCAAGTCTAAAGACTCCATAAAAACTGCAAAAACAGTCACAGACATCTTGCGGAATTCACCAGAAACTAAAGTTTCTAACCAGTAGAAGAAAATCCACAATTCTGATGTGTGGAAATTCTAAGTCAATTTTATTATGTTTGGGTGAAATATACTTCGTTGCCTTTTGAACTTTCTGTCCAGAACTTACGAATATTGAGTTTAAATGGTAAATTCATTTTGATACATCGATGACTGAAAAATTAAATTAACTGTGTTTAAGAGTCGATCTAATTTTGAAAATATCCCTTCACGCTTAAATAGCTAGAAACATCTAATGAACATAAGAACAAAAGTGTTCTCAAGTAAATCATAAATGAACACTAAGATCTTGTTTAACTTTAACTACCATCTTAAAATACAGCCTTTAGAATCCATTGAATAATTAACATGAAATGCAATAGCAATTCATTCTAATAAATTACAATTTATGTTAAATAATTACACACTTTGAATAAAAGAGTAAAATTTAAAAACAAGATTTTATTAACATTGAATGCCAAAATGTATTAAATCCATTCAGTTGGAAATTTCATTAACTTGCAAAAGTCATATGCAATTTTGTTACCTCAAGTACTTCTAAAGAGCTCCATAAATATTTTCAAGGTAGGTTAGGTTTCCTTAGGTTCAAATTTTCAGGGGTTTGTTACACTTTTCATTTTCAAGACTCATTAAAAACGACTAGAGAATTAAAAGACTGTGTGTGTGTTTAAATATTTCAAAATAAACAAATTTCCATTTCAAATAGAATTATAAAAATTTGTTGCTAAAACGCTACATAAGAAAAAATACTTTCTGCTTATCAATATTTTGAGATAAATAATGCAATAGATAACATCGAGTTATCAATAGATCATATATATGTAAGCTCAGTATTCTGAAAAACTTTTACTTTAAATTTTACTTAATTTTCAGACAAATTACCAATTAATTTTTAGACAAATTCTCAACGAAATTTCAATCATCAACATTTTTTGCAGCTTGAAATGTGATCCAATTTGTCCAAAAAATTTTTGGAAGCAGTGTAAAACAGGAGCATTTTTTCATGTTTCAGATACAACTGTTTAAATGACCTAGAGATTGAAACAATAAAAAAAAATAACTATTGATTTTGCTATATTAATATCTTCTATTTATTGGCCATAACCTAGTGCAAAACAAAAGGGTATACAAAAACAGAAATTTGCCCATCTGTAGTTTTTATAATGCTTTCTACACTCAATTACCAGAAACCATAAGAACTAAAAATTCTTTAGTATAATTGGCAGGTATGCACTCAACTCATCTATATATTTCTCAATTCATGTTGGTGCAGATCTTGTTTCTCATAAGATAAAAGAAAACATTCAAAGTGAAATTAAGGATTTTAAATAAGGAAAACTCTTGGCACAGGGTCCCAATCTAGTCACTACTTTGTTTTAAAAATTGTAGCCTTAGTAGGGTCCCAATCAAAACAGAGCTTCTTTTAATTACTTTTCTAAGGTTGAATTCTTAGAGGTGAGTGTCTTGGAGAATGCAATAAAAAATAGGGTTTAAACATTTCTAATTGGAGAAATTTGGGTTGCTGTCAAATTTTATTTACAGTAAAATCTCAAGGTCTTTTCAAAGACTAAATATTCCCCCCCCCCTAGATCCCCAAGTTTAAAAAATAAGATTCAAACATGTTTTAAGGAGTTACAATAACTGGGAACCTTAAAATAAGATTATGTAACTTGTAGTGGCACTCCCCCATTAAGAGTTTAAATGTGAGAACAAAACTACAAAAATTATTTATCTCCTACATTTAAAGTTCCGCTGGAGGATATTCACTATATATTACCCACCTATTATTTGTGATTTTCTATTTGTGATCAAAATATTTATATATTAGCTTATGAATTTCTTGAACTTGATAAATTATTGTTAATTTGTAAGTTGCGTCATTTACTTTAAATATTAATTTTATGTAAAAGATTTTTGTAATAAAGCATTTGCTTTTTCAATTTTACTTGTAGTTTGATTATTTCTTATGTAAACAAGTATTTTTGAAACATAACACACCATTGTAATAAATTATTGTATGCAAAGCATACATTTTCCTAAAACTTAACAACATATATTTCTAAAAATGAGCAGTACAAATAAATTAGTTCTACAATTTTTATCATATTCATGATGTTATTTCAACTAGGGTGGTTCACAATAGCAAATTTATTGCATCTTATAATGTATTTAAAAAAATCAAATGCATCAAATTAAATTTTTTGGGTGCATAAATTTTGCATACAAATTGTATGAAATACAATAAATATTTTCATTACTTATAGCTAAACTATAAACAATAATACTGTTAACTTTGTAGAGAATGAAAAATTCAAAATTTTCTTTTAATGATTATTATTCCCAGCAATTTGAAATAAACACCTTTGACCAGTTAAATAGAACACATAAAAACAAAAGAGTATAAAAAAAATTTCAAAAAATATATTTCATAAGCATTGATATTTTTATCCACAAAAAATCAATTTTTTTGAGAAATAATAAAATTATTGATTTTATGAAACCGAATTTCAAACATTCAGTATAACTGGAAATTTCTTAGTTTCTTTTCACAAAATCAATTGTATGACTTCTAATTTTATGTAGTTTATAAAGTGTTACTTCATTTAGCAAAGTTCTGTTTACTGGTGTTAAGTTCTACCTCTTGACAACTATATTTCAAAGGCTAGTTTATATTGTGCTGCCCGAAGGGAAATGGTCAATATGACCCATTCCTCAACGTAATTTTTAAAAAAAGTATAAAACTGATCTTTCTGAATACAGTTGTAACTAAAATATAATTCAGATAAACATTTTAAACTGCTTCCCTGAATTACTGAAAAAAAATGCAGTTGAATAATAAATTTTTTCGAATTTATCGAATGCAATCCAAAAATCATATTTTAGTATCACTGAAGCGAAACAGAAGGATATTCAAACAAAAACAACTCAACACATGAAAACATCGAAAAAAGCATTTTAAATAAATGCAGTTTATGATAATGAATAGGCAACCTTAAATAAAGTCAGCCCATTTCATAAAAACAAGAATCTTTAGATGAAATGAAAAATTCATTAATTGTTAACATAACAATAGACTACTACTAACCATCAATCAATGTTCCTGAAAAAATATATGTAATATAACTTATTGAATTTTAAATTTATCTTGTAAAAAAAATGTTTGAGATTCAATGATGATTGTTATGCAAGATTCCCTGAACTAGGCAACAAAATAACTATAGTATTCAAATCAAAACAAGATGCTATAAAAGAAAGTAGACCATACATTAAAATCTCAAAACCTAAAGATGGAAATGTACAGTCTTAAATAATACTAAAAAGTGACAGGTATTTAACTATCTTGCAAAATATACAATAGTGTGAATGTGAGAAAATTCGAAACAATGATTCTTTACAGACATTTATTATTAAAAAAATATTTTTGTACAGATAAATAAAATGACAATTATTAATGACAATAATTAACTGTCACAAAAATACAGAGAGAAATCTTTGTATCGAAAATCGGTGCACAGATCAATTTTGTAACTACTACCTCCAGCAGTAAGTACCTAAAAAGCATCAATAATTTAAAAACAGGATGGAAGAATTTTACAACAGAAAAATGACACAATTTGAAAACCAACACAAGTTAAAGTTTGCTGTCTTTAATTATTTAAAATCAATATTTAATGTACAGTAAATAATGTCAAATTTATTTACATAAAAAGTTTTTGCTATTTTAATGAGGAAATGGAAAAGTTTAAGTTCAAACAAATTCAATTGAAATTGTCAAATACTTATATAAAATTAAACAAAATAGCTGAAGACACCAAAAATAAAAGCTTTTGAACAAACATGTTAAGACAGGGAAATCCAAAAGACAAATTACATTTAATACTGAAAAAAAAAATTATTTACAAAAGAGGAGCTAATCACACAAGATGGATATAACTTTCAATTTTTAGTCATAGGTTAGAGAATTTATACAATTGATATAAAGCGCCTTGTTAAAATAGTTAGTGCCTTGTAATAGTTTATCAGCACTTCAAATACCTTTCAGTTTGCTGTAATAGTATCAGTAGAACAAAGATGTAAAATTACTTATTTTTAATTTTAACTCAAGAAAAGAAACAAGTATATTACAAAGACAGAATTTGCTTAGAGTTCTTAGTATTTTGAATCAAAGAGTGTTGAAATTTTATAATTTTTAACTTTGCTATGCCTAAAAACTGCTGTAATTTTAAATACTAGCCAGTCTGTACCTGATGACCTATGACAATTAGCAAAACAATAAGATTTAGAGGCCAAAATTTGAAATGAAGTATGTGCACCAACGTATTCTATCTGTATGCATAAAATTAACCTGCTTGACACTTCAATTTGGATGAAGTATCTAACTAAAATTATTATAAAGTGAAGGTTAGTAAAATAGTATTTTCTAGAAGAAACAGTTGAAAATTAGATAAATTAACAATATATAAGAATTTTTATTTGATTTTGAAACATTTTCATGAGAATATTTAAAAAGCAAAATAAGAAAGGACGGTGTAGAGGTGGGTTTTCAATCGGTGATACAGCCTATTATTAACATAATCTAAAGTAATTTTAAACAACAATGGTGCTCTTGAAAGTGCCTGCATGTATTGCAAGAAAGTAAACATTAAAATGTGACATGAATTTGAACAATAGTAAAATCTAAACTATTTCAACATAAATTTTCTTACGTCTGTTTGTTGTCTTTCGACAGTACATAAATAATTGAAATTTCAGTGCCACATATATTAGTGGATTGCATCCTACAAGCACATACATATTTTGGTGAGCAGTTATTTTATTTGAGTGCTGCTTTAAACTTTCTATCCCTGCAAAGATCTCATTAGATTATATTGAATGCATTTAATCTCACCTGTTGTGTTGGGCTGGGATTGATTCCTATGGAGAAAACACTGGAAGCAGAAGTTGGCACTTCAATTTGCAATTTACCGTCCAAACTCCAATGACTAATGAATGGTTCAGAACCCCCAGATATAATCTGCAAAAATCAAATCAAAAGCCAAATATTTAACACACAATTTATGCAAATTATCTTATTTTTCAAAAAAAAATTAAAACACTAATGCAACTGAATTTTGCAATTATATTTTTAGCTTGTAACTGAATATCAGATTAGAATAAAGAGAGAAACATCATCTATTTCTGTGTGAAATGGAAACAACTATTTGTCATGTTGGATACTATTACAGCACTATTATCAACCTATAAACTACAGCATCCAAATTACGATCCCAACATATCAGAACAGCAGATTTCGCCAAACTTCTTGCCTCTACAAAACTTAGGTGAGATCTATAAATGACTTTGACGACTGACCACCTGTTGCAATTGCCTTTCATAGTGTTCCACCAATGCTGTTCAATAAAAATTGGGGGAATGGTTCTTTGAATCACCTCTACTTTCAATTTTGGGTTTGCTACTTTCAATTACATGCACTCTTTTCATACCCACTTGATGCTCTGTGCAAAAAAACTGTATGAGGCTTGGATTGAAAATCGTTTAATGAAGTCTGGACAGTAGTAAATGCATACTCTATTTGTTTAACTTGTAATATTAGTATTTCAATGACTGATTTTGATAAGAACTAGTATTTTTTTTTTAATGAAATACAAGATTTTGATAATTAATTTCTAAAATGGATAGTAAGATTTTGAATAATCATTTATCTTAATTATTGCTTATAATACTCATAATTTCAGTAAAAAATAATTGAGTGTGAAGTGTTTACATTACAAAACAAATTTAAATGACAGATATAGATTGTGCTGCAACATCAAAAATTAGGGCGTAGTGCACAACAACCTGTCTTGGCACATATAACTGGATGCCTTCTGCAGCAGTGGAGAATTTTTTCAAGGTGTAAATTGCTTTGACTTTATACCAGAAGAGTCTGCAAAGTTTTAACAGGACAGTTTGCATATGAACAGAGCATGCAATGTGCAATTCCTCTCTCTCTCAATGCCAACCAGGTTTCACTTCTATGACCAGCCGTTCACCAGAACTGTCACCCGTCGAACACAGGACAGTTTGCAACTGAACATAGCATGCAATGTGCAATTCCTCTCAATGCCAACCAGGTTTCACTTCTATGACCAGCCGTTCACCAGAACTGTCACCCGTCGTACACAGGACAGTTTGCAACTGAACATAGCATGCAATGTGCAATTCCTCAATGCCAACCAGGTTTCACTTCTATGACCAGCCGTTCAACAGAACTGTCACCCGTCGAACACGCCTGAATCAAGATTGCTCAATGACTCTCACCATAGATCACACATGGCAGATGAACTTTGGCTACATATGGAACATGGTTCCCACGCCTTTGTCCAAAAAAAATTCAAGGACTTTTCAAAATTAAAAATATTTTTTTCAAGGACCTAAAATTTTTTTGCGACCTTAAACAAAGCATGTGCAAAAGTTGTCAATTAAAAAGAAAAATGTGAAAAATATTAAAAAAAACAACACCAATTTTTTAAACTACTGACAGTCAAAAGAAAAGAGGAAAGGTTGTCATCAATTTTGGTTATAATTTGGATTTTCTTTTATCACAGAAAGTGTGAATTTTTTTGCAAAGTGGGCTTCTCGTCTCAATGCTAACTATCAGGCTATTTGCACACATATCAATTTCGGTCGTGCGGTAAATCATAGTATGATACATTCTTTGGTGGCACAAAGAAGAGTATGGGAGCTTGCACATGGTTCGATCGACACACGACACAATCTCCGTTTTCGTTTTGCTCTCGTCCACGGCCATTACAGCAGACGGCTGTCGTGGTTTATTTTGTTTGAGAAACAAAACAAATCCAAAGTTTTGACTGCGGTGTTACGGCTATTTTGTTCTCTGGTCCAAGTTTCTATCTTCACAATCGTTAAAGATAGTACAAATTTCAACGGATTTGAAATCTGTAGAAAATTTTACAAGGATACCTTAAATGTGCTTTTCTGTAACTAAATAATTTTTCAATTGTAACTTTTATATTTTTGCAATACGAATTCGGCCACATTTGACGAAGATATTCATTACGAACACAAAAAATGTCTATTAGAGGTTTTCTATCTTCGCGATCGTTAAAAATAGAGCAAACATTTTAACGGATTTGAAATCTGCGGAAAATTTTACACCAGATTGATACCTCAAGTAGTCCGAATTTCATGCAAAGCCCGAATTGTGAGCGTGCTCTAAGAAACTTCTTCGTTTTACGAAAACGGATAATTCAGTATCCTAAACTGTTAAGTTTTCATTCCTTAACGTAAGACGTCAATTGTATAATTTCTTTAATATTTTAAAAATGAAAAAAAAAAAACAGTGACCCCCTTCAAAAACCTTAATATTTTCTTTGTATTTCTTCATTAATCCCCGAGACAATTTTAAGAAATGTTCAAAGAGGCGGAACTCTTTCATGTTTGTATAGTTTATGCAAAACAGCGATGGGACGACGCGTCAATGAAACATGGTGTATGACCTTGTGTGTTCATATATACATATCACGTGGTTCATGTATACATCACCCATTCTGGTTGTTCATATATATAAAAACTGGTGTCAAAACACGTAACACTTCAGAATGACGCTCAAATTGCGCACCTGCCGAGAAGGAAACTAGTTTGGACACAAGTTCCAACGCAATTATGTACTAGTTAAAAAATCAAGTACTTTCAAGGACTTTTTACCAAGTTTCGTAATTTTCAAGGACTTTTCAAGGACTGTGGGAACCCTGTGGAAGCACTATGGACTGACATACCACATTTAAAGCACCTTTCTTTCAATGCTAAGACATGTAACAGCAGTAATTGTCTAAGGCGGCTACTTAAAATACTGATTTCTTCGCATTCCACAAGTCGAAAAGAGCTATAACCAATAATTTCACCCTTGTGCATTATGTTATTTGTATGAGAAATATGGCTTTGCTCTCTTGTCCTTCAGTGTGGCATTTATGTTGGACAGCATTGTATTTTTTAATCATGGCAAACAATTAAAATACATTTAACTCAATCACAATTTTTTGGTTCAAACAATCAAGTGAATTAAATTTTAGCTGATTGGATCAGTATCTAAAACTGTAAAAACTGTTTAGAAAACATCAAATAGTATATACATGTTAAACCATTATCCCATAAAATTCAGATCAGGTAAGTTTTTTTAATTTCTCTCACTAACAAACATTGCATAAGCCTCTCCCAAAACACTAATCTACCCTGTATTCATTTTGAAACTAAGTTATTAACAGTTTCCACTACTGGGCTATTTTTAAACTCATCTTTAGGGTCATTCCATGTGAATACACCCATTTTAAGAAAAAGTTGTTGCATCAGTCATGGATTTGTTTTCAAATTTTTACCATAGATAGACATGGTAGTGAAACCCTTAGATCTCAATTTTTTAAATATTTTGTCAATATCAGCCAAGATACAAAAAATTTAAAAATTGGTCAATTTTACAAAATGGCGGCCATCTTGGATTTGCCACACTGTCTATACAGGGCCCTAACTATAGAACTATTTGTTCAAATTTAGTTATTTTAGTACCAAATGGAAGCCGTTTAGTTCAGGAGTGTACATAAAATACAAAACCAGTGGTAATTTTAGTGGAGATTTTTACTTCTAAAGTGAAAAATTCCCTTTTAAAAATAGTTGACTTTAAAGGGCCATAAAAAAATGAACCCTCTTACTTTTCTCTTAAACTTCATAGAAGTATTAACAAGGTTCCCACGCCTTTATCCAAAAAAAAAATTCAAGGACTTTTCAAAGCCTAAAACAAATTTTTCAAGGACCTAAAATTTTTTATAACGACCTAAAACAAGGCATACACAAAAGTTGTCAGTTAAAAAAAAATGTGGATATAAAAAAAAAGACAATTTTTTAAAACTACTGATAGTAAAGAAAAGAAACTTTTTCTTCAATTTCGGTAAAAATTTTTACTTTCTTTTTTTATTTTGCTTTTTGTCTCAATGCTATCAGGCTACTTGCACACATATCAATTTCGGTCGTGCGATAAATTCTTTTAGTCGCACGAAGAAGAGTATGGGAGCTTGCACACACGGTTTGATACACATGACACAATCTCTATATTCCTGTCGTCCACTGCCTGCAACAGATGGCTGTCATGGTTTATTTTGTTTGAGTAACAAAATAAATCAAAACTTTTGACTGGTGTTAGGGCTTCTTTATTATCTAGTCTGAGTTTCTATCTTTGTGATCGTTAAAGATTGAGGGAAAATTTCAGCGGATCTGAAATCTGCAGAAAATTTTACAACAGTAGGAATCTTTAATGTGATTTTCTTTAAAAATTTTTTGTCAATTGTAACTTTTAGATTTTTGCAATAAGAATTTGGCTTTATTTCTTTAGATATGTGACAGGTTTCCAGTGATATCCTGATTGCTAAAGCTACGGTTTCCTAAGAAAGCAGTGCTGTTATCAAGCGAATGCGGTGAGTCATTATGTGGCGGGCATAACAAGCACGGACATAATATAGCGGAATACTATGGAAAATGGACGATCTAGATGTAGCATTACTAGTATATCTTGTAGTGTCGAAGCGGGAAACATCGGTTTCATTCAGAATGATGCTCAAATGACACACCTGCTTTGGAGGAAACTAATCTGGACAAGTTGCAATGCAAAATTACACTATTATGTACTAGTTTTTAAAAAAAATCAAGTACTTTCAAGGACTTTACACCAAGTTCCCTAATTTTCAAGGACTTTCAAGGGCCCCTAGTTAGGAAAAAAAATTCAAGGACTTTTAAGGACTTTACAAGGATTGTGGGAGCCCTGATTAACTAACATATGTACTTTAATCTGAAAAAAATTCAGAGCGTGCAACACATATTTCATTTTCGAATAAAAGCTATTCTAATGACAGCATGGATTTCAAAACGGTGGTCATCTTACAGCGCAAAAATGACCATAACTTAAAAACAATGGTCAAATTTGAATTTTTATGATGTACTAATTCAAAGCAAGCTCGCATTATTACAAATTATTTAAAATTTGTTTTATAGTATAGCTCTTTTTTCAAAGAGTACTTTTAAAAAGTAAGCACCTTAGAAAAATGTTTTTATTTATTTAAATTTTTTTAAACTATTTTTCAAAATGTTATGCATGTTACAATATTTAATTCCAGTATTTTTGCAAAAAATTACATTTATGCTTAGGGTATATTGTTTCAAATTACCAGTAAAATTCTTATACTTAATAGTTTCTCTTCTTTTTAGAAATACTTATAACCCTAATTGTACAACACAAACACTAATAAGATAATATTTTCTCGTCTTTTTAGAAATACAGAAATACTTATAACCTTAATTGTACAACACAAACACTCATAAGATATGGATTGATATAGGCTCAATTAAGAACAAAATTTATCACAGTTGACATAACTTAAATATTTTAAGCTGGTCTAATATAAAGAATGATTGTAGTAAATCTAATCATGTTCTTGAAATTGACAAAATAAAACTAAAATTTCTGAGCACTGAGTCTTTTTTAAAAAAACAAGTCATAAAGTTAAATACTGAGCATAAATAAAAATGGTCACCACATTAACACAAAGTAAAAAGCATAATTCCTTCATAATTCAATTTGTCTTGTAGTTTTGGAACGATAGTTCAATTAATTCGTTTTCATCAGGAGCAATAAGGGCTCTGGCCATGTATAGGATGCACTTGATGCATGAGCATTTCAAAATCTTTCCAATCCACCAATTATACACACTAGCAACAATAAACCATTCCATACACACATGCAACATATTGTTGGTGCTATTTAATGTTTTTCTCCAATTCTAGATTTCTTGTAATAATGTTTTTAATTCTGCCTCATCAGACTGTGCCCATTGTTCATAAGTAATTTCACTGCATATTTCTAATTCGTCATTTTGCATTAAATATTCTTTCTGTATTTCTGGAGATAGACACTTATCACATGTGTGCACCATGCATGTTTCTAAATCAAAGCTACAAACTAGTTTTTTTTAACAATGATACAGTCATTTACATGAATAGCATGAAGCGTGAGTTTAACATTTTGATGATATATATACAAACACACATTGAATAAATACCTTTACTTCCAACAGTCACATTCTCTTGGTCGTAGTGAGCAAATTTTAGAAATTCCCATTTTTTAATTACTATGTTCCTTAAATGCAATGTGTAATTCTTTTAAGTTATGCAAAATAAATCTCTTTTGATTTAATACTGTTCTATTTTCAGAAGGAGCAGATATGCAATCTTTGTTTCCTGGACACATGAGACTATTATTACTATCATAATAAAATGTTATCACTTGTTCGACAATATCATAACTTAATTTTACACTTTTTCTTTCATTAGGAATTGATAATATGGCTTTAGTTGTTTTTAATTTTCGTGCTATTTTTACAAAATACTCTGGTGTTAAAATAAATCTTTGTTTGTTGTAATGTCCATGAATCTGGTACTAATAGTAAGAATTTGAACCTTTTTTTTTTTTTTTTAATAATGAAGCATTTACAAACTTATTTTTTAATTCTTCCATTATGGATTTGCAGTCTGAAGAGTTATTATCTTTTCAATTTTGTGGGTATTTAATATTTATAACATCAACACCTATTATTACAGATGCTTTAGCAGTAACACAGCTAGTTAATTTTTCCACTTTAGAGCACATGTAAGTCATTTTTCTTTCAGAACTATACCTACTCACTTTTACAGGTGATAGATCCAAAATTTCAAAACATTTGTTCAGTTCTTCTATCACTACTGTAGAATCCCTACAATCAATATACATGTCAGGTATTGTAATCACTGCATCAGTATCTGATGAAGTCACCGAAGAAATACAATTTTACTTTTTTCCAGAAATAAGTATTTCAGGATTTGCCAAAGATAAATCCAGAGAAATTGTTTTCTGACATTTTGATCTTGTTTGGATGTTGGTTAAATGAGTCACATGTTTTCTGTTTCAACTTGTACCACTTTAAAAATTTACCCTTGTGAAATCTGCAGATACTTCCACTTTCATAGATTTCTTCATCTGGAATTAGGTGATATATTCTCCTTTTTAATATTTCTGAATCATGAGAAGACAATTTAAAGACAGAAATAAACTCAGTACACAATGATACTTTGAGTTTTATGCAAACAAAACATTCCACATGGTTCCCACTCTTTTTTTCAAACTAAAAATAAGGACTTTCTAAGACAAAATAAGGACTTAAATAAAACATCGAAGAAACCGTATTATACAATGTAATACCTGACTTTCGACCAAATGGGGATGCTCTTACAAATTAGTTAATCTTATAACAGTAGTATGTTAAACATTTAAAATTCAAATCTACTTTCTAAAAAAAAAAAAAAAAATTTAATGAGATTTTTTCAAAATAAGTTGTCTGATTTTTACAAAACTCAGCAGTTAATATATGGTCATTTACGTGTACACGTATTAATAATATGTGTAAGTACATAAACAAATTATAGAATGGAGACCCCCAAGAAAAAAAATGAAAAAGAAATATTTTTTCTTTAATTTCTTCACAGTGCATTTACTTTTATAAAAAGGGAAAGAAAGAGTTAAGTTTGATGAGGAATGGACTTGGTATGTTCGGTCTCAAAGCTGCTAATGCAAGTTTGATTTTGATTTCTTATTCTTTCATATCGATTTGTTTTTACTTTTTAATGGTCTTAAGGGGAGTGTATGCGCAATTTTTTAGCACATTGCTGCTCATGGGAGAACCACCATTTTGTCAGGCTCGTCCCTGATCCACATACACTTTTATTTTCAAAAATTTCCTAATTTTTGTATTTTAAATTTCTTTTGTTTTTTAAAATAAAGTGCTTATCTTGTTGTGTATGCAGCTTCAATCTGCTTATGAAATGGAAATTACTCACACCAGTAATTATTTTATAATACACTTTCATAAATTCATAATGAAAGTAAGAAGTAAATTCATTTATTGGCACATCGGAGGCTTCAATAAAATAAAATTAGTGGCAAACTATTTATTTACTAAAAGGATGTAAAATGATAGCAAGTTGCATACATCAGAGTCAAATTTGACTGGTTCGGAGACCGTACGAGTTTCGAAGAAAATATTTTCCTGTGAACCAAAATGGATCATAAGAGTTATGCAAAAACATTGATAAATTTACAAAAAGGTTAAAATAATAAAATGAAATTTTCTTGAATAGATATTCAACTAGTTGCCACCGTCCCAGCCTAAGCCATTCGGTGTATTGCCACATAATTTTGAACCATTGTCAAATGACGAGACATCTGAGCTGGCGCCCCACTCTCCAAACTTCCACACCAACCCAACGTGAGAACTTTAGGCCACGACAGATTTAAGGTGCACCAGCCGAATCTACACCATACGCTTACAAACATCATTTGAATGAAACAAAATTAATTTGAAATTATCATCTAAGCTGACAATGGAAACAGATTGCGCATGGGATATAACAAAAGCAAAGTGAAATTCAAGCACAGTCGGCCATTGAGTATTTGTCCACCTTGATACAAAGAGAAAAAAATTATAAAGCATAGAAAAATTAATTTTAGGTAAGCGGCCAAACACGATAGGAGTCCCAAATTTCCAGTTTTCAAATGACTTTTCCCGATTCATGAAATTGTCTAACTATTCTCGGTTTTCCAGCACTCTGGTTTACGTTTTTGCGATCTTTTCCTCTAATGTTTTTTTAATCGAGCAGGTGTTTTTTTTCGGAACTGATAACCGATTGCTTCAAATTTGCAAAGCAGAATCATCTAAAAATCTTCATTTTTTTTGGGGGGGGGGGGAATAATTTAAAGCATAAAAAAAGATTGCAACACGTCAAGTGGTGCAACCTCAGATAGCAGTATTAATTAAAATAAACTATCTTTAACTTGTTTTTGATTCTCCTACAAACTTAAAAATACACTTCCCCATACTTATAATACATTTTTAAAACATTGCATTCACGGGTATCTGATAAAACAAAATTGATTACGATTTGATGATTGTATTCTTGTTTCCTCTATCAGGACAACTATTTTGTGCATTGCGAGAGCCACTCATAAGTCGAAAACAGACCCATTTTCATGGGTTTTAAAGTGAATTATGTGCTCATCAAGGAGTCAATCGACGATTTCTATATCGGCTATCAAGGGTTGCCATTCAAGCAAGCCAGTTCCCGAATCATCACCAAAACCGTACTTGTAAGCAGTTTTATCGCCGATCAGCCGCTAAAAAGAGTGTAAAAATATCGTCATTTGAAAACTGAATTTTCTTTTCAAAGGAAAATAAGCACTTTCTAAGGACTATTGATGAAAAATAAGCACTTGTAAGGGCCCTTAGAAATGGAAGGTCAAAAATAAGCACTTAGAAGCACTTTGTAAGCACCCGTGGGAACCCTGTTCCATCTCCAGCATAGAACTCCAAAAAATTTATTCATCTTTTTTATTTCAAATGTTTTAGAATAGAATTTACACTTTGAATGTTCGTTTGCTATGCATATTGATACATAAACATGAAATAATATGAGCTTGCTTTGAATTAGTACATCATAAAAATTCAAATTTGACCATTGTTCTTAAGTTATGGCCATTTTTGCACTATAAGATGACCACCGTTTTGAAATACATGCTGTCATTAGAATAGCTTTTATTCAAAAATGAAAATTTTTTTTCACGCTCTGAATTTTTCTCAGATTAAAGTACATATGTTAGTTAATACAACTACGAAGATTCAGAGGAAAAATAGGAGGGTTCATTTTTTTTATAGCCCTTTAAGGTCGACTGTTTTAAAAAGGGAATTTTCCACTTTACATGTAAAAAACACTAAAATGTAAAATTACCACTAGTTTTGTATTTTATGTACATTCCTGAAAACAATGGCTTCCATTTGGTGCCAAAAGTACTAAATTTGAACTTTTAGTTCTATAGTTAGGGCTCTGTATAGATAGTGTGCCGAATCCCAGATGGTCGCCATTTTGTAAAATTGACCAATTTTTTAAATTATCGTATCTTGGCTAATGTTGGACAAAATAATCTAAAAAAAATTGAGATCTTAGGGTTTCACTGCCAAGTCTATCTATGGTAAAATTTTGAAAAAAATCCACGACTATGGTGCAACACCCTTCAGGTGTCGCCATATGGAATGACCCTTTATATAAGTTAAGTATGCTAAAATATGCAAAGCATTATTTCTGAGGTTAGTTAGAATAGTTTATGGAGTGAATTGTAACAATAAGGCAGGGAAATGTTACAATGTTATAAGTTCTTTGAACTAAAGTAGTGTTTGTAGTTTTAAAAATAATTAACTACAGCTTTATGAATAGCATAGGGACACCGCCTTATGAACAGTTCAGTTCTGTTCATATGATTGGTAGTTAATCCTATAATTTTACTGGGCCCTTTTGATCTCACTTACACTTACCATATCTTCATGAAAATGAACAACATTTGAAGTGACTTGAGGCTTCATCAATTGTGTAGATGGTGAAAGAGATCGTATGTGCCACACACAAAGATTTGGAGCTCCACCACAGACCTGAAAGTGATATTTGAACTATTATGTAAACTAGGGTAAAATATAAATGCATACTATGACTCTAAAAGCAAAATAAAAGAACCACAGTTGATAAAGAACAGTCTAATATCCTAAAAATCATTTTTTAAATGGCCATTACATTTAAAACTCAAGACAATTTTGTCAAAAAAATTTAACAGGTAGAATTTAAAGGCTGCTGAAATTAGATATAGATTTTAACTGTGAAGAATTCCAAGAAAGAATAATGTTTAGTCTACAGATGCACTGCACTGATCCTCTAGTATTAAGATATTGTTCATATTCTTAAAATTATAAAATGTCAGGAATTTGCAGATTGTTAAAATTTTTAAATTCTAGTACTTCTTGCTTATGTTTGAACTTATTTTTTACTCTTTTCCCAAAATATCCATATTTTAAACAATACTTGAAATGAATAAAATAATTTTATTTTGCATAACTTACATTTTGTAAGGAAACGAGTTTATTTAATGCAATAGCAGCTAGTGAAAAACCCACTGATAATTTGTGTTATTTTGGAACTTGGTATCAGGAAATACCAAAATTAATGCTTCATTTTGTAATTTTTAATTAGAATTTTAAGTTATATATCTGAGTTAAGACAGCAAAATGAGTTACATTTCTAGCATTTATGTGTTTCAGTGTTTTGGTTGTAAATAAATTATCTATACAGCAAAACGATGGTCGATTAAATGTCACTCTGTTATTACAGAACATTGCCGCACAGAAAGCACAAGCCTCGAAGAAACAAAAGAAAATGGCAATTTTAATATTTAAATATGTGTATATATATGTCTAAAGTGTAAGTTCATGTAACAGTATGTACAATACTGTACTTAATATAAACTGTATACTGCTTGTTTCTGTAAAATAAAATACACGTATTACAGTGTATTTCCAGTTCGTAAACGTGTATTTTTATCATTCGTTCATAGGCAATGGGTGTTCGGATGGCAATTGTTGAAACTCAAATACCTATACCAGAGGGCGCTGCATGCACTCTGACTTACGATTGATATTAAAGCTTGCAGTTAGAAATGGTTTGAGAACGATGTGATAAGCCATGATAACCTGTTGTGTTTGTGATGTAAATAAAACTTGGATTAAAAGAATGAAAGTCTAGACTGACTTATTACCATCTGACAGGTAAGAGAACTTTAGAAACTCATTTAAGAACAAACATTGCGAATCCATGTGAAATAGAAGTTATTTCAGGGATAGGTTGGTTGTTTAAGGTTTTTCTGTTATCCGTGTATTTGATTAACCGTCACGTTCCCGACCCTGACGGTTAATCAAAGTTTCACTGAATATGCATTTTCTATGACAGAGAAAAGTGATTTTTCGGATTACTTTCAATCAACATTTAAACCCCTCCCCCATTCAACCCGAGCAATTCCCAAGTTTCTTTTTTAAACTAAACAGGAGGGGGCCATGAAAAGGTCAGATCAATAAACACCACACACAGGTTCTAATTTTTCTTTATGTCAGTGGTCCCTACTGTGTGCGTGAAGCTTAACGCTCATTTTGAATGAGTTATAACATATGGCCTATTGTAATGCAAAATCATACAACACAAAATTTTAACACTCAACAAAGAAATTACATACCAACCAGTCATCAGAAGCATCCAATGCTACACATCCTACCCATTTTCCAAGTTCTGGTCTATTGGCAATCTAATGACAAATTTTAAAGAAAAAGATTGATTTGATTAGCACACACACAAAATTCAAACTAAGTATTCTTAACTTCATAGCAAATTTTAACAACATGAATTTCATGTATTATTTATTTAGAAGATAGCTTTAAGTAATGAGAAAATAATAAATATATATGACTAAATATATAAGTTTATAAGTTAATATATAAGTTTATAAGTTAATATATAACTTATAATAAATATATAAGTTTTTTCACTTTAAACACATTGTTTTCAGCTTGGTATTTAAACACTTTGCTATTGAAAAACATTTAAAAATTATAAACATTGAATCAATAGAAAAACATAGTATTTTTTAGATATAAATATAAAAAAACTAAAAACATTCAATATATAAAAAAATTATTTTGTTATTGTTAAGATACGCTCTTGGAATGTTTTACAGTATAATAACAGTAACAAATTCTTACATTGTGTTTGTAAGGCTCCAAGATATGAACTGCATTTCCATCTTTCCTAGCATCTACAAGTTTAATGAGTTAAGAAAATGAAAATTTTTTACAATTTTACTATAGAAAATAAAAGTACTACAATACACATCTGATGACAATGATACAAGAAAACGCCATAAAAATGTGAGGTTAATTACTCAGTACAGTAAACATACTGAGTGGAAGACAGCATGGCAAAGGTTTCAAGTTTCTGTCGGAGATCATTAATGTCTAAAAACAAAATTTTTGAATCTATGCTCATACTTAGAATCAGTTGCACTTGTTTTATAAAAAAAATTACAGAAATTTGGACTTAAACTCGGTATTGTATCCTTTTTCAATAACAAATTTAAAAAAAATTTTTGAATGTTAGTTATGTCTTTTTTTTGTATCACATGTCAAACTTATGTCCAGGATTCTCATATGAAAAATCAAGAATTATTTATTAATCAAATTTTAATTTACACAGTAAATATATCAGTACAATAAAATACATTTAGATACACACATATTAACTAAGTGGTGGCAGACTGTATAGCGTAATCATGTACATTGGCACAATATTGGAGCATGTCTACAGGTGTGTCATTGTCCCCACAGTTCGTCGATGTCTGCTGCACCAAGGGCTATGTGCAAAGATTCCCTTGCTGTGTGTGTGTTTAGCAAAAACAACTCTTTTTAATAAGTTAATCTGAGGGAGAACAGTTTCTATCAAATGCATCCTTATTTTAACTACTAAAAAAGCAGGGAATGCAGTTGAACCACAACCCAGCTAAAAGTCTGGCATCTCATGATACAAAGAAATTAAAATTTAAAAAATTCTATGAGAAAAAATATCCAAAATAATTACAAAACCAATTATTCTTTTGACATAAATCTGAACGTGACAAGTTTCTATTAGAATGTCTTTCAATTTCACTGCTAGAAACAAACCAGGAAACATGGATGCTCGATCATTTGTTTCAAAAGGTTTCATACCATGATTGGTTAATGGTGTTTGTCATGCAGAATGAATACTTTCAACAGACATTCCCCATGTTCCTGATTGAAGCATCCAGTGGAGATAATATGCAATTAGGCCACACGCATGGTTTACCATTCTCTCTATTTTTCCACCTTTGTAAGACTGACTCAAGTTGGTTGGTTTTTATAGCATAAGAGCCATATTTGACCATGCTGCACCAGAAACAACACTAAGTAATTGACACAAGACATACAACATCAAGCAATTGACCCACACATTGAAAGCTTTACTGGCACAGATGAGAGAAACACACCCAGGGACGGATGCACTTGGCAGGAGTCGAATCTGCACCGCCTACAACTCTAAGACTGCTAACAGTGGGCTTACCTACTGAGTCACGACAGCCTCAAGTCTTAAGAAGAGTGTTTGGATCAACCCTAAGTTGCTGATTGGGTGCAATTACACCTTCAGGGCAACTTTTTAATTTAAGACTAAATATTATTTGTATTATCTCTTCAAGGAATAGAAACAATGACAAATGGGGTTGACTTACAAAGATATCTAAAGTTGAGCTAAAGATACTTATTAGATTCAATAGAAGCATCTCATTAATATTATGCTATGCTACTGATAAAGAAAACAATTATTAATATATAACATATCCACATGAAGATATATTGCATAATTGTTTTCAAATAGCATTAGGGAAGTAACATTTCAGACTATAATATCAGACCTCCTAAAGAAATGTATCTAGATAAGTTGTTTGAGTTACAGCAATGCAGCATACTTGGAAAGTAATATATAGCTATATACGGTCCAGTATGATGCTATAATTTTATCACTTAACATATTTGTAATAATCATTTTTCTGAAGGCTGTATATAATGTAATTTTCGTACCCCAGAGTCGCACGGAGCCATCTTCGCTTGCGGTCACACATTCTTGACCCGTGTTTCCAAGATCCACACAGTGAATGTAATCAGTATGACCTTCTAATACCAGCTACAGAAGTAAAGAAACATGTTTAATTCTGATTAAATGCTATGAAACATTAACACAACAATCATTTAAACTTACATGTATAACCTAGAAAACATGTAAATGATTACATGTAAAACAGATTAAATAGATCTACACAAGATATAAATAGATACTTAAAATTAATTTAGTTTAATTATTATTTGCTTTCTACCTAGGAAAGTAAAAAATGATCTGCATTTTTGCCATAACACATATTTAAGTTTGTCACACTGCCTTCTGTGCATGCATTGGGATTGAGAAGTTAAAAAGAGGACAAGTGTGATTCACAAAGAGGGAGCAGTGATACGCCCACACCCGGCCAGCCAGACCGTTGAAACCTCAATCCATCAGGGTTTCGAGGTGCTGGAACACAATGCCCACAGCCCAGATCTTGCTCCTTTCCAACCACCATTACTTTGGAAAACTCAAAGATGCTTTACAAGATCATTGATTTACTACAGACAAAGTATGGGAAGAAGTGCACAAATGACCAACCGAAAACCTTCGTGGAGGGAATATGCAAGCTTGTGGACATCTGGACCAAGTGCATCAAAAAAGAAGAAGACTAGAAAAATGATGTACTTGTTCAATTCTTACATTTGAGTAAATGAATTCATGACAATTTTTCACTTTCCCACATACATATTGGATTGGATGTTTGGGTTTTATAGAGCGATCCAAAAGCAGGCAAGCTGCGCCAAACACAAGATAAAAATATAACCCAATATCTACCATTATAAAAGGAAGTGTTTGTGTGTCAGTTTTCAGACAATCTGTACCACCTAGTCAGGAAATTTGGCACACAGGTAGTCCGAATTTTGTGTGAAGCCAGAGTTTAAAAATTTAATCTCTAACATTTTAAAATTTATTTATTATTTGTTTTCCTTTGATAAGAAGAGATCATACTCTAAATTTTTTTTTTCCTTTTTATTTCTTGAGCACAAACGATTCCAGTGACGGAAAACAAAACAAATTTTGTTGCCTGGCGTTTATTTCTTTTTTGTTCTTTAGTCCAAGTTTGTATCTTCGCCATCATTAAAGATAAGATTATTTTAGATTTACAGATAAGATTATTTTTATAAACTATTAACGATCCTGCAGATACTACAATTTATTTTGAGAATTAAATAAATTAGTTTGAAGATAACAAAAATATTTTTTAATGCTCAACTTTAAAATTGTTGAAATCTTCATTGGAATCTGAAAAATAATAAATTAAAAATCTTCCTGAAGGAAATTGAATCTTCTTGAAGGAAAAGGAAACACTAATGGCAAAATGCTGCTGCTAATAAAATGCAATTACAAAGAGAATATGATAAAAAAATTAAAAAGCATTAAAAGAGGTAAAAAATATATTTTTGGTTAAAATTTTTTTCAGAATTTAATATTAAGCAAGGTGTGAATCTGCACAAACTACACATTGTTTAGTGGTTAAAAGGCATATACGCTATTTTATTATGTTAAAATGCTGATATATTTGTCACAACATCTTGATAAATGTAATCAAAATAAGTAAAATTTCAATAAAATCATACAAACCAGTAATGATTTTGTCTTAATATCTAAACAGTAAACTTTATTATCTCCACAGCCTGCATATAGTAAACCCTCTTCTTCCTATAAGAAATCAAAACTTTACATACAGAACCATATTAATGATATACTTTTACTAACATATGAACTAAAAAGTTTAAGAGACTCCATTGCAATTACCTTTTTACTTAAGACCATTGAGTTCACTTCAGGTTTAGTTAAACTGCTTCTGAAAATGAAACAAAAAACGTATTAACAATGTTAAAAAAGAGTTCAATTTTTCCTTTGTTACGTTTTGTAACAGGTAACAATGCCATTAATTTCATAGGAAAAAAATGTGTGGGGACAGATGCTAGGTTTAAGGCATAGAATATGTCAGTGAGGCCATATGGTGAATGAGAGTGAAAGAAATTAGCAATAGACTGTTTCAATTTCCCACATTAAATGTTTATCGCTCCGCAGATATATCGCAATTGGTGCACTAGCAGATGTTGAAGGTTGTGGCTCATTACCTACCTCTATAGGTTTAACTCCATCATTCGATTATACAAAGTTTATAACATCAGATATGCTATTTGAGTCAAACTGAGCGATGGAGGTACTAGGTGCACTAATATTAGGCATTTGTTCACCTTGAAGGTGCGATGCCTATACATTCAAGAACGTACTCCGAGCTCGTTGATACTCAGCATCGGATGCCCCATCTCTCGATCGTTTTTTCTGTTGCCGTATCAATAATTTTTCTTGTGTTTATTATGCATAGATTTGGATATTCTGAAATTTTTGCAAAATTTCCACACTTCAAAGTCTGATAGCTAAACAAGTATTAATTATATTTAAGTTTTATTTCTATTATTATTAATACAGCACAAAGAGACGAAACAAATGACACCTCAAATGTCATGCTTGCACAAAGGAAGACAGAGTTAGACTAAATTAATATGAGTGTCAGTGAGCATTTTCTTGACTCAACTTTGCGCAGCGATTGCATCAGCCGATGATGTCAGTGCAAGATCAATGAGCATTTATAACATTCTTTGCTTAATAATCATAGTAAATAAATATATGTTTTTGAATTTTTTACTCAGTCTCTAGTAGGATTAAACTATAAAACAAAATAAACCAGAAATTGTAGAAATTTTAAAATGTAATGTTGAAAAAAATTACCTTTATTTTGTAAATTTACATTTACAATTTAACTAACCGCAACAAACAAGCATTAACAAAACTAATGAATTTTTTGATGCTTATAACAAAAACAATTTTAACTGTTTGATTAAGTTTTAAATGACCTGGCAAAACAAACTTTTGGTCAACCAAAGCTTAAATCCATGACAGATATTCAAATGGTTTCTTTACAATAAATTAGAAATTCTGCTAAAAATGTGAAATAAAAAATTCTTTTAAAAATGTTAGAAAATATTTCAGTTGCTTATTTACCCTTGAGGTACTATGAATGTCCACACAGATTTAGCATCTTTCCTTTTCACATCAGACCATTTCCACAGTGTTAGCTCACCTATGCCACCACTATGAGAAATCAAAAATAAGATGAGAATTTTAGGAAAACTATAAGATGATAATTTCAAGTAAATTTAGAAAAGAACCTGAGTGAGTAGTAAAGCTTAGCACATTAATTTGTTTATTCATATTCCATTTATTAATTAACTTAAATTTCTAGGATAAATAGAGATTTAATTTGCAACAATTTACTATATATGCCCTATTAATGGAAAAATGTTTTTCACATTTTGAGCTAAACAGTTTATAATAGGTTAGTATAATTAAGAATACTTTTGTTTCAAATACATTTTTTACCCTTATATTCTTAACTGAGTAAACCTAACTATAATTAAGTAGATGTATCAATTGAAAGTGAGACTTGTATTATTTTGTATTATAAGTCCTTAAGCTAGTCTATGAAGATTAATACCCAGAGAGTTGTTGAAAGGGTCTCAATAAAGGGTTGAAAGTGTGTGAACAGGACATAAGCTCAAACGAGAAGTAGAAATGCTAGAACTCATTAAGTGCAGAGTCGAAATGGCAGAGATTGTACTTGCAAACTGAGATTGTTTACTGTTCGTCTGACAAAAGGACCTGTAGGTCACATTAAAATAGACAGAGATAGACTTCGTATTGGCAGTCCTTCCAACTGTCCAGTACCATTCATAACAGCCCGCCAAAACAGAAAGACTAGTCATTTACAACCTTCCTTGACTTAACAATTGAATGAATTTGTAGTGTTCAGAAAACATGTTGAAGAGGATGTTTACTGATTGAAAAGAATTTGTTTGCTAATAAATTTTAAAAAAATTTTTCATCTTAACTGGAGATTAGTATAATCCAAATTCTTCTTAAACGAATAAGTTAACCTTATTTGAATATACATTTTGACGAAGATTTGAATTAAATTATTGGTAATTAGTATTAAGCAAGTTTATCTCAATGGGGTTTGACAAGGTTTTATTGAGGTTAGAGCTTTTCTTTTCAAGCTCAGCTTTAAAGGAACGAAGTTATATTAAACAAGGAAATAAATTAAAGGTACCCAGTTCTTGCTTGGAATACAATGAAAAAACTCCATGCTGAAAATAGCATTGATTCTTTTTTCTAAATAGCAAACAATTTTCAGTTGTAAAAGGATAATTTTTAAAGAGGGTTAAGAACAAGCAAATTTTTTAATTCATTCAAATAATACAAAGCCTGCATTCTTTCCAAAGGATTTTAAATATCCCTAAAATTAAACTCCAAGAAAGAAAATTTTAATTACATTAATCAATGATTATTTTTTAATTAGTCCATTCAAATCAGGATACACTTTTTAAAAAAAAACCTTTTCAAAACACTAATTCAGTTTAGACTCATTACAAGCCATATTAAAAAGTTAGAAATAATAATATTATTCAAAAACATAAAGAGTACCTTATTAGAAATTGCTTAGTAGATACCAAAGAATAAATAGGTCCATTGTGAGCTATAAAAATATAGGAGAATAAAACTATTAATAATGCATACAAAAACACAAAGTTCATAAAAATCAATAAAACTTGAGATGTTGGTATTATGTACACAAAATTACTGTTTTTAGTCATAATGAACTTCCATATGAAATATTTTTTTAATGAATGAACTCTTTAATATTGATCCTTCCACACTGTTCAAATCTATCTTCATACAAAAAACTTTAATTTTAAGTCGCAATAATCCTCATAGTCCATGAACATTTAACCTTTAATCAAATTAACTTTTAAAAAGGATTGATCAGATATAAAAGTACTTTTGTAAAATCCTAAAAATAAGTCACTCGTTTTGATCTAGACACTTTCATGTTTTCGAAATAATCATTTAGTGATGATATTCAGTTGAACTTTTAAATAAAGTTCTTATACCCTTAGAATAAAACTTTTCAACATAATCATGACCTTTGACACAATTCCAATGAATCAAAGTGTAATCTTGCTGAACGAATCATCTAAGAGTAAGACATAAAACCCATTTGGGAAATTCAGTATCATAGATTTTTTTTGCTTCACAAAGTCATCAATATTGGCAAAAATTTTTAATTTTCAAAATTAGATTCAAAGAATATGCAAAAATAGTAAATACCTCTTTTAGTCTAAATTTCCCAATCAATAATTAAAGCAGCATGTCCTAGAATTTTTTCCATGTACTAATGTATTTTAATAGATTAAGATCTGTACAGTAGTACATTTTCGGCAAACCAATTATTTTTTTTAGCTTGTCATTATGTAATACACATTTCTGCTAGATGGAATATAACTTGTGATCTGATATATTTTTTTTTTCACTTAAAGCTGGAAATTTAATTCAATCTAAAAAATTAGCATTACAATTCCAGATGCTTTGTTGACTGTAAAAATGATTACACGCGTTTAGAAAGCCTATCATATGAAGAATTGTGGGAATAAATACATTTTGAAACAGTGGTAATCAATGCATTATATACAGTAATATAACATACAAGTTTCATTAATACCTTATTGTCACCTTAAAAATTGATCAAATGCGCCAAAAATTTGGTCAGTTAATTTATAGCATATTGGAAGAACATTAGAGAGCAAGACAGTAAATATATAGAACAAACACTTTACACAAATACTTTACAAAATAAAAACCAGTCTAATAAGTATGTTTTCACAGAAAGATTATATCTTAAAACATTTCTTTCAACTGAATTTGAGAAGAACCTTAATAAATCTGTTTCACTACTACACGACCTTTTGTGAGACTAGTTATTTGGTATCAGGAGATAGAGATATAAAATGCAAAGAAAAAAAATGGCTTTTAAAAACTTTGCCTTACTGTGAAAACAGCAATTGAAAACTCTTATTGAAAATAAGCATAGAAATGGCACAAATATAAAAATGGCATTATTCCATGTAACAGAACTTAAAAGAACTACGGGGCTTCACTCCCTGCTCGCTGGAAGAGCAATCAGAGGGTTACAAGATCGAAACTTGACCCCGTCAAAGACCGTCGTGTACAGGGGCTCGTGTAATCAACACTCCTTTTGCAGTGTCAATCTCCTGTGACGGTGAAAACTCTGCCCCTGCTCACAAACCCCCAGGGTCGCTTTTCAAACCAACACTTCTACCAGAGTCAATCTCCTGCAACAGCGAAACCTTAACCCCCTGCTTCCCCAATACCTACTACAGGAGGTAAATCTAGGAGGTAATGGCTCACCTCAGTTCCATGACATCACAGCGAATTTCATTGAGGCTTTCATACCCGTGAGCCTCGGTTTTATAAAGACCGTTTGACGTTGGATCTCTGTGTGTCTGCACGAGGAACAGTTTGTACACTATCACCAAATTATACTTTTCATCATATTGAATTTATATATGAACCAATTTCAAAAATAATTGTACCGTAAAAAATAGTACATACAAAGGTTTTCAGCAATTTTTTCAAATTGAAAAACTAATAGTAATGAGCTATAGATATGACAGTTTTAACACAAAAATAACGAAAATGTCCCAATTTAAAAAAAAAAATAATACTATTAGAAACCAAATTGAAAAAAAAAAACTATTTTTCATGTAGAGAAATTAGCATATCCATTTGGGTGTCCCTTATTTTTCAAAGTTTTTATTTTATAACTCATACATTCTAGTTTTGTTCATTTGACCCTAAAACACTCGAAAATAAATTTTCACCTTATTTGGAGCACTGCAACCTGTGCCAACTTGCATGGCAACATGCTCGTTCAAGTTGTGTCGCAGGTGCCGCGCGTGAACCGTGCTTGCTCTGTCAGTTGAGGCGGGTTTTCCTAGCATACTGGTTCCAGAGCAGTCAAATGCGTCATACGTCACATACTATCACCAGAATTTAGTTCAAATAACCAATCACGTGACTGACTGTTAGAGTTGATGCGCTTCTTAGGAAAACATAAACACAAAGCGTTGCTATAGGTTGTGAATTCCTGTTGGAGCGGTAATTGGTAATTAACGTTGTACTACAGCAATACAAAAGGCTATTGGCGATGGTCCGGGATCAATCCCTTAAGGAATAGATTTGAGGATAACACCTCGTAATTTTGAACCACGATCAGATGACGAAGCAACACCTGAGCTGGCATCCCACTCTCCAAACTTCCACACCAACCCAATGTGAGGACTTTCGGCCACGACAGATTTAAGGTGCACCAGCAGTCTCTACACCATACGCTTACAAACATGCATGCCCGGACCTGGATTCGAACCAGGAACCTTGCTATCTAGAGGCTAACATCTTAACCACTATACCGGTAGAGGAATTCAAGACGTTGACTTGGCGGCGCTTCTACCCTGACTCTTGATAAACCGGGCTTTACTCTTGGCTTGTCTGGTAATCAGCATGCATTGTTTTATATTTCGACGATGTCAATGGAACTAAGAAGCAATTTAAAAAAGCATTTTCTTTGTTGGTGAGGTGAGTCACTGAGAAAGGTTAGAGCGGAATCCATAAAATCCGATTTTCAGAATAACGTGCCCGAAGTAATAACCGTTCATTACAATGGAAAATTGTTACCAGGCCTGGATATCAGAAGTTCTAAAGAAGAATGCCTGACTATCCTTATTTCATTTGGAGAGAAGGAGCAACTTCTTGCAGTACCAGAACTTGACAGCTCTTCCGGCAAAGATGAAACTAAAGCAGTTTCAAACGCACTTAAAGAATGGAACCTCAATAATAAAGTACAAATAATGTGCTGTGATACGACAGCATCTAATACAGACCGCTTGAATGGAGCTTGTGAGCTTTTAGAACAAAATCTAGAAAGATAATTCTTACTCTTTGCTTGCCATCATCATGTTTATGAACTGGTTCTGAAAAGTGTACTTGAATCAAAGATCCACCAAGTCGCTAGCAATCCCGATATTCTACTGTTCAAAAGGTTCAGAGACAACTGAAAAAACATTAATCCTAATGCTATCGAAACCTGCAATGATTTTGCCAAACAGCATCTTTTTGAAGCGACAATTAACGGAGTGGTGACGTTTTTTAACCACAAACTGCAAAAATCCATCATACATGATGATTATCGGGAACTGATCGAACTATCTGTTATTTTCTTGAGAGGAGATAATGAGAGTAAAATTAAAATCAGACCTCCTGGCGCAATGTATCCAGCACGATGGATGGCAAAAGCTATTTACTCTTTGAAAATATATTTGCTTCAGTCTCAGTTCAAAATGAGCGTTGAGGACAAACGAGCGTAGCAAGATGTTTGTTTATCCATTGTTTCAGTTTATGTGATGCCCTGGCTTGGATGCAGTTTGGCGGTGAAGGCGCCGAATCAAGATTTGCGTTTTTTAAATACGTTAAAGGAGTATGAAACAGTTGACAAATTGATTTCCAAAGCGGCCCTGAGCAAGTTCAGTCAACACCAGTGGTATTTATCAGAGGAAATAGTCGTATTATCACTCTTTGATGCTATTGTTTATAAACAAACCAAGGCGAATATTGTAGCGAACTTACTAAGAGAAAGTTAATATGATTTTGAGAAGATATATGTTCCATCGAAGGAAGGGATGTCTGTATTTTTATACGATGAGAGTTTTGTTTGATCTGTTATTTTAAATTCTGTTAATTTTCTTGTGATACTAATTTTTCTTATTGTTTTAGGGAAATCATTGAGTGATTTCGTATCCATCAAGAGCAAAAATTTGTTTTCGCAATTAAAAGTTGACAGCAGCTTCCTCCAAGAAAACGTATCTTCGTGGGAAGAAAATGCAGCCTTTGTGGAAGCTAAAAATAAGAATTTTAGCTTAAAAGCAGTAAATGACACACATGAAAGAGCTGTTAAGCTAATGCAAGACTTCCATGGTTTAATTAACACAGAAGAAGAACAGAAACAGTTCTTAATACGCTGTGTGCAAGAACATGTTAAGATGTATCCAGACTGTAAAAAAGAGACCTTAAAATGAAAGTGTCCTGAATAATTCTGTGTAACTTTATTTTTAAGAATTAAAGGAATTACTTAAATTTGTCTTTTAATCAATATTTACCTAATATATGCATAGTTGCGATGACCTAGCTACATATTAAGATCTGTTCAAAAACGTTTATTTCCATAAACTTTGGGGCCCTGTCGGCACGGGTTAACATTAACGTAGGAAGTTAAAATTTTATATTTAAGTAAGGCTTAGTATATTAAAAAGAATTAGAGGGTATGCGTTTTGATGACTGCAAAAAAAAAAAATTTTGCCCATACAAGGGACACCCTAATATTTATACAAAATAATAAAATAATCTGTTATATTTGATCATTTGTTACACCCCATCTACAGCAGTTATTTGCATCTCCTTCTGCCTTTTCTTGTATGTATGGCCAATATTTGTTGAAAAGATCAAGTAACAAATTTAATATAGAAATATTCTACAAAATTTTGATGAAGTGACAGGTTCTAAAAGCTAAATAGGGCTAGAGATTCTCTGTAATAGAAACTAAATAACTTAATACAAACAGAATCAATTCTCTAAATATTCAGCACAGGGTTTTGGTAGCTTTTGTTATCTAACACAATATATTGAATTTTAGAATAGAATTCAAACTGTACAATTGTTTCAATACATAGCAATGAAATAATCTAACAATTTAAGCCTTTTTTTTAATATGATAGTACATATATTTTAGAATTCATAGAGTTTTTTTTTTGCTAAAGAATTTTATAACTAACAAAATTTTGCTATAGGAAACCAGCATACCAGAAAATTTAAATATTGGATACTTCTGTGAAGATTCCAGCTGTACATTTTCATCATACTCTAACAATGGAGTCAAACTAAAAATACAATAAAAACAAATTAAAATGGTTTAAAATTAAGTTATAGATTCTTATTTTAAATATAATTTCATCTTTTAATTTAAAATTGATAAAATGGTCACAAATTGGACACTAAGTAAAACATGATGCTTGCTAAAACATTTTACAGGTTTATATTCTACAATTTAACATTCTAAAATTTAAATCAAGATATTTTACTTAGACATTTGTAACAGAAAATGAAATGTTAATATTAACAGAAAATCAACAAATGTCAAATTTTAATCATGTTTTTTAATTCATAGAAGGTAATAAAATACTACTTGCTTAAATATAGCAATAGTTCCATAGTTACTTGCAGCAGCTAGGTAGTACCCACAAGAGGAATATGCAACAGCAAATACAGTTGTGTAATGTTGTTTTAATTGGTTCATTTCTGACACACAAAAAAACTACAAGCTGCTAAAAGAAATACAAATTAGTGCCAAGTATATAAGCTTTTCTTCAAGAGAATGTATTTAAATATCAATGTAGGTACTTTTCAGTTAATAGGGTGCCAGACTCAATAGTGCAAAAAATGGCCTGAAATTTAACTAGAGATAAGAATGGCAATCCTAACAAATTATACAACTTTATTTCTAACAATAGTTTTACTTTAAAATATTGGTACCAAAATTTAACTAGAGATGAGAATGATAAGAATAGCAACCAAAATGATTTAGAGTTCCACGAAAATGACTATTTTAATAAAATAAAAATAATTAGATTCACAAATGACAAAATGGATTTATCACAATTTCAGATTACACAAGAGGCAAAAAGCTGTTAATATCCTATGTCATCATTGAAATTAATTTATTCTTCTTATGCAATTGACACCATTTGAATTCAATTAAATAGGAATCTAGATGGTGGTGGCGGGCAGTTCCGTGCTGATGTATATTACACAAAAAATTACAACTGGCACCTAGTTAACCAAAATGGACCTCAATATAATATGAAATTCAAGGTACACTATTGTTCCATACAGGGAATCAGTATTTAGTAAGGTTGGCACTGCATAATGTTTAGTGCACTTGTTTTTTAGGAAAAAATTAAAACCCCTCTAAGCTGATAAAAATATTTTACAAAGCTCTCGGTATAGGATGATGAATATGCCAGAAATGTATTTAATGTTTTGCGTTGAAAAATGTCTTTAGCTGTAGTTAAGTGTTTTCTTAACTGTGAGCTGACCTGGTTGCCAAGTAGTTACTACTGTGACCCTCAATTTAAATCCTGATTTTGGCATGGATATTCATCGTGGTTCAGAACCCACTTTAAGCTATTGGTAATGGTTGGTTTTGGGGGTTTTTTTTGTTGCCAAAAAGCCATATTTGGTCACACTGCACCAGACACACAATATCATGAAATAGACAGACACAATGAAATCTTTACTAACACAGAAGAGAGAAATACAACCAGGGAGGAATAAACCTGTGCAGCCTACAATTCGGATGTTGCTAGCGCAGTGGACATACCCACTGAGTCACGATGACCCCACCATGGGTCCTCATGATTGATGAGTGAAAAACCAAACCCTAGCTGAGCACTTGTTCCTCCTATCTAACCTCAGAAATAATAGGTTTCCTGATTATAACATCAAAATTCTAAAAGGCTTGGGCAATATTTGGCTCCACAAATTTCTACTGCCTTCATTAAAAGCTATTTATTTGCTGTTCGAAAATTGTGCTGTTATTTTACCATTAGAAATTCCTAATACATCTAGACATCAAACAAGAAATACCAATTCACTAATCCCATGAAGGTATGGGATTAGTTCAGTGGTCAACCCTGAAATGAATCCCATGAAAGATTTATACGGTTAGATATCAGTTGTGTACAGAGAGGGTCTTTGGGGACTAGAACATATGCGAACTTCAAGCATACTTCAATTTTCTTTACGTAATGAATTGATACCAAACAAGATTTCGGGCAAATTTAACTTTCCTTCGATTATTCCGTGTTCAGAAAATTCCTTGGGATCAATCAAGGGTGTACCAAACAATTACAAAGTTTTTAAACAAAAACTTGAGTGTATTATAATCTCTAAACGTAGAGTATTCATAAAAAATAAATTCGTGCATGAGACAACTCTAAAATTTGTACAGAAAACTTATGCAATGAAGCTTCAAAAGCAAAACAACAAATGAACAATTCCAAAAAGTCTACCGCTTTATTCTCAAAATTCACTTTGTTTCAAACCAAATAAAATAATATAGCATGTATACTTTCCGCTTCAGAACTTCTGAGTTCAGATGCCGAATGAAATTCAATTCAAAAGTTCAAAACAAATATCGCAACAAATGCACTAGCTACGGTCGCGAACAATTTTTTTTACTAATGCATTTTTCGAGAAATAATAAAACTTTTCATCAGATGTGCACGACTCAACTCTGTTACTGAAAATAAATACTTATCATTTTTTGGACTAGGAAATGGCAACGAAATGTGGTCTGTTGATTTTTTATTGACAAAATATTGCAGATCGTTGAAAAGCAAGTAATACTTCGGAGACATTGAGAAATCTTCGTTTTTATGTACTTGAGAAAGGTGAGCTCTTCACTCTTACTTTTCGTTTTTCTTAAATTCACATTTTCAGAGGAATTGCTTTTTTGATTCGGTTTGACTTTGATGATTTCAAGCTTGATTTTCATCGTACATATGCTATTAGTTTAAAAACAACTGATCTACATAAGAACCAGAATTGTATAACGTGCAGTTAGTGTTTTTCAATAAAAAAAAAGGAAACTACAACTGATCGGATTTGAAATTTCTTCCTGAAATCCTTTTTAACAGGGAAAAAGGTACATATTGAAAAAATATTTTGGATTATATTTATAACTTAAAAGCTGGACTAGTCAAAAAATCAATTGAGTATTCCTGATTTCTTTGTCCATTTACATAAAATAAAAGAATTCTCCCTTCATATTTCATAAGAAATTAGGCTTGCCTATGAGTATTCTAATTATTTTGCTATTTCTATGCATTTTTGTTCACTATTCTCTACATAAATTCTTGTGATCTTGTCAGTAGTTTCGATGCAGTTTAGAGTTGGTTGTAATATGATAGTTCCACAATTTTGTGTGGTGTTTTAAAAATGGTGGACGTATTTATAAATAACTGGTATTGAACCATCATTACATAAAATTTTTTGTTTCTGAATATGCTTTTATATGCATGTTCATTTAGATACTGTTACTTCAATGTAACGTGTTTATATCTACTGTTTTGTATGACATTAAAAATGGAATCGTGAAGCTGAAATTAACTATCCATATAGAAATGTGTATGGCGATGCAAAATATTTCAATTCACTTAAAATAAGTAAATTGTGCCATGATGTGAAATCATGTCTAAGGTCATGATCCTCTTATGTTGTGTGATGTCTTGGAGTTTTGCCTTTTTACAAATACAAATATTGACGACCAGCTACAGGCTCAAGCCCAACAAGGCTGGTCCTTTGTTTATGAATTCTCCAATTCCCACTGTCTATCCAATTGTGTCTTAAATTCGTACACTCCCTTTGAATTAACTATATTTTCTGGCAACGCGTTCCAACTGTCTATTACCCTATTAAAGTAGTAGTTTTTCCTTAAATCCCGATTAAAATGTGTCTTATTCAATTTATACCCATGGCCCCTTGTTCTGTTATCCCTATTGAAATTTAAGCCCTCTGTGTCCCCTTGTTTTACAAACTTGAAAAGCTGAATCAAAGCCCCCCTTCTTCTTTCCAGTGTATACATGTTTAGCTTACTTAAACGTTCATTATAGTCGAAATTTGCTAGCCCCTTTATTATTTTTGTAGCTCTGTGCTGAACCCTTTCAATTGATTCTATGTCCTTTCTCATATATAGAGCCCAGAATTGTACAGCATATTCTAGATGTGGTCTTACTAAACCCTTATATAATGGCAAGATTATATTCTTATCCCTTGAAGTTACAGTCTTTTTAATATACCCCAATAACCTATTAGCCTTTTTACCCGCAGCTGAACATTGGTGACCCATTTTAAAATCCCTGTGAATTATCACCCCAAGATCCTTGACTGTTTCTCCCTCCTTTACCTTTACTCCCTGCAGACAGTACTCGGCTCCACTGTTCCTGTAACCCATATGCAGAACTTGACATTTCCCTACATTAAATGACATACCCCATTTTACAGCCCATTCGGATATCTTATCAAAATCTCCTTGTAAATTTTCTATCTGTAACTTGGTATCCACTGTCCCCCATATTTTTAAGTCATCTGCAAATATACTGATTCTATTCTTGATCCCCTGACCTATATCATCTATGAAAATTATAAATAAAATTGGTCCCAAAACTGATCCCTGAGGCACCCCACTTATAACTTCTGTCCACTGTGAATAATTTCCTTTTACCTGCACTCTCTGCTTTCTACCCAATAACCAATTTTTTATCCATATTAATGTTTTTCCCTGAATCCCCAGCCTTTCCAATTTAAACAGTAATGCCTCATGAGGTACTTTATCAAAAGCCTTTTGAAAATCTATGCACATGATATCCACACTGCTCTTATTATCCAGCTCCTCGGTAATTTTTTCGTAGAACTTCAAAAGGTTTGTAGAGCAGGATCTGCCCTTCCTAAACCCATACTGATTCTCTGATAACAGTCCCCCCTCCTCCAAGTATAACATTATATGCTTTTTTAACAGAGATTCAAATATTTTGCAAATGACTGATGTTAGACTTACTGGTCTATAGTTGCCCGGATCACTTTGTATTCCCTTTTTGAAAATTGGAGTTATGTTGGCCAACTTCCAATCCATTGGCACCCAACCTGTGCTATATGTTGAATTAAATATCGTGTGAATGTTTTCTGATGAATCAAGTTAATCATTAGCACTTTGCCTCATTTTATCACATTTAAATGTGTGCAGTGAAAATCTACATTAAAGTTAGTCTCACTGTGTTATATTTGTACATGTATTACACTTTATGAGAATTTAATCTAAAGAATTCTATGCAATTAGAAATTGATAACTATTCTTAAAACCATTTGCGATTGAATTCATATCATTAGCACAGTGCATTCATTTGTTAACTAAAATATATTTGCATACAAGTAAAAGCAACAATATTTATATGAGCATAAAAAAACATTCATAAAAATGAATATCTGTTACATTAAAATACTTTTGGGTAAAATGTGAAAGAAATTCATACACATGTAAAAAATTCAATGGTATGTCATTTAAAATAATTGAAATATGCAATAAAAATATTTATATGTATTATCTGAGTTAACAACTCCTTTTACCTTTGTAATTTCTAATTTAATCAATCATAATCGTTTCATGCCATTGGCAGTTTATTGCACTCACAATATTTTAACACTATTTTCTGCAAATCCCAGTGTTTAAAATTTCTTCTTATAAATACTCAACTATATTCTATTCCTGATAAATTAATCACACATTCTCATTCTATTTTTTTCTAATTATGTTTACGCTTCATTTGTCTATTGACTGAGAAATGAATTATGTATCTAAACAAAATTCTTGTTCTTGATAGGTTTTGTGTTCACTTGTTATTGAACAATCCTTAAATGAATCTGAAAGCTCTGGTTCATTGTGATTCAACACTTGCGAAAATGTCTCATAACCTTTGAAGCTCTCCTTCTTCTTTGTTGCAATCTGTTAAAAAATGTACATACTATTTGCACAAGTAGTTTTTCTTTTAGGGACAAAAATCAAAATGCTGATAATGTAGAACATTCAATAACTTTAAGGCTAGTGTTATTGACCTTGACAAGTGCAAAAAGGAAATGAATGACATGTAAAGCATTGCTAAATTTTTTGATAAAATGAGGCATCTTTGGTTGATATTGACCTCTTGTTTTTGCTGATTGGTTAAATAAATGTAATATTTATGCAGTTAATTCACATTAAATGATTCATTGTATGAAACTAAGCTTCATGAGACAAAATATTGTCAGAACCCCACTAAATCTTCAAATTCATTGTCTCCAGAAGTTGTAGAGTTGTCTCTTGTAGAGTATGCCAATTTAAATCAAGTGATTTTTATTAAAATTTCTCTATGAAAGTTTAATACTTATATTGAAAATTAAATTACTGTGAACAGGATATATGTTATTTTATACATGTGAGCAGGATGTATGTTATTTTATACAAATAAGTTTAAAAATTTCTTCTCTGCAACACCCCAAGAATGACCTTCTTTAATTGAAAATATCTGGCTTCCTACTTTAAGAACACTAAAAATAATAGTATTGATTGGAATTTTTGGTGATACCAACTTATGGAAATTGTTTGAAATATAAGTAAGGCACCACTTGCTTCATATATAATTGTTTTACAATGAAACTCTTCACTTTGTTTACATATATCATTACCAATATTGATATATTTGTAATATTTATTTCATATGTTGAAGGGTAGCCAGGCTCCAAACATAAAGACAGTCTGAAAAAGTTTTTTCAAGACTGCTCTTTGTTTCAAGGGGGTTGGGCGCCTAATGAATACTTTGTGTAGATCTTTTTTTTTAACAACTGATTTAGTTTTTCATTGGAAATATTTATCTCTCTTGTTTCGGAAAAACATGTATAAGAATAACTTTTATTTTAATCTTTCAAAAGTTTACAGTGCGATATTTCCTAAACTGTACATAGTAATATTTAATATAAATCGCTATTCTCTAGGAACCAGGCTATAATTTGCATCTGACAAGTTTAAACTTATAAAGGCAACAAATTAATTAAAATACTAAAAATTTGATAAATCAAATAAATCTTTTTTACTATGATTTTTTTTTTGTACCATGTACGTTTGCTACACTGAAATATTGAATTTAATATTATTTGTTTTTTAATTTTACTCTTTTGTTTGCAGTAATCACAGATTACCATGTATAATGGAATTGGGTTACAAACCCCTCGAGGGAGTGGCACTAATGGGTATGTGCAACGGAACATGTCGTTTGTACACAAGACTAAAGAAAAAGTTAATTATAAGACTGAAGAAGACATAAAAAGATTGGATGCACTTGCAAACCGAAAGCCAAATCAAGGAATTCTTGCTCATGAGAGAAAACGAACCATAGAGCTCAAGTGCTTGGAAATGCAAGAATTAATGGAAGAGCAAGGGTATGTATTGATATGTAAAGCTATGAGTTCAAATAGCTACTAAAATTTCAAACCCTGCAAATAAATAAGCAATTTTCACCTATTAAGTGAGGTTGTGTTACCCATCCTGTTTACTTATTCATATTATGATGAATCCAACTTTAGAAATACCTTGTGCTTGGGAGGCACTAGGCCCCAGATGCTAAAATATTAGATGATCCTCAGTGAATTTAACCACAAAACTAAACGCAGGGAGTCCTCACTTAAATTCAATCACTTACTCTGTGTGTGTGCTAATGTCCATAGCCTTAAAATAGATTCCATTGAACACATGTGAAATGTTTGAAATATACATGGAGATTTAATTAACATCAATTGAAAGTTTTTATCTTAAATATTTTTTTGTGCGACTGATAAAAACTTTAGAAAGGTATTTTCCTGAATTCACTTTAAATTTAAATTTTAAATTAGAGAGGTATGCATCTTATCCCAAGTAATTCAATTAAAAAATGTGCAGGTACAGGGCCCTTTATTTTGGTTGTCTTCGTTCTTGTATTTAATTACATGCTGAAAGAGTATTTTCAATATTCTATTTTAATGTTTATATAAGGTAGCCAAATATCAACTACTGACTTTTCTTTGGACACAAGATTGTATTTTAACATTGTATTGCTACTTTTAGAGCACATGCTGTTATAACATGTGATCTATCTAAATTCAAAAGCTTTTTTCTCATTCTTGTACCAAACTGCTCTGTATCAAACATGTAACTTCAGATTTAATCCTCATGTAGCCAAAAATGATGTCGAGCAGCAAATCAAATCAATCATGCATCCAAATTTAAACCAGATGAACTTATGTGTACATTTATTCATACTTGTTATCTATAGCAGTTCACAGTTAACATTTTATCACTTCATTAATTGTCTTTTCTCAAATCTTCAAGTAAATGACAGTGTAAACATGTAAATGCTATTCATTCATCTTGGGAACACCAAAATCACTTTGCCATGAATAAATATTTCATACCCTTTAGATTTGAAGATATTTTTACTAATCAAAACTTTTTATTGATAAAACATACAAATTTTGTTCCTATTAACTTTTTTAGTTTCATTTTTTTTTTCAATTTAAATTTATTTTCATATATGTAATTTTATTAGGTATCCAGATGACGTGATAAATACTAAGGTAGCATTGTTTCGAGAAATGCTGTCAGAAAAAGAAGGTGTTGGTGAAAAAGAAATCCCCAAAGATGAATTTGGACGACCGATGTGAGTACTTTGATCTCTCCAACTCTTAAGAATAGGCATTTAATCTAATTTTCGTGGCTGTTTTAGTTTAAAAATTTCAAACTGTTACAAAATAATACTTTTGCACAACCAGAATTTCATCCTTTTATTGAGATGGATCTGTTTGATGAGTATTAAAGTAATCATAATTTTTTTTCCTGTTGAAAATCCTGATTCTTAATAACTTTATATTAACTTTTTTTACTATTTGCAAAAAAATGTTCGTTATTAACTTGTGATTCAAATCTAAACTGCACTCTGAATTGGTCCGTACAATCTGTTAACATGAGATTTCAAAATTCCTTCATGTATTTCTTGACATGTGTTTGGTACAGCTTGGTTAAATATGACTTAGGCCATAAAACCAATCTTACCAGCTTCGACGTTTTCTCGTTTACAGTGCACTACTTCCTTTCTTTGAAAAACGAATAGTTTATTTAATGCGATATTCGTGACTCCTTTCTTCACAGACATTTAATTGTTTTATCAAATACTGTTAGATGTACATTTTAAAACTTTAAAATTGATTGGATACATTAGAATTTTGTCCGTGAATCGTCTTTCACACCCACAAGTTTCTTTTTCACATTAATTAGGATATGTTGCACAATTATGGAATAGGCATTGCGACTTGGGCCAGCCTTTTATAACTTAAACTGTTTGCTCAGACTGACACAGAGTTATTTTATAGCATTCCCTATTTTTCAGTACTTCCTCTTAAAAACAAATTTAATGATCATATAAAAAATAGCTTAAAATTTTATATTTATAATATAAATTTTATTTAATACGTTAACTTTTAAACTGAAACAAGATGTTTTCTTGGTAAAGTTAAAATATCAAGCAAGTTTAATTATCTTTAGTATTTTTCCATAATTTTTAAATTTTATAGATAAGAGAGAGTACACTATTGAAGAAAGTTCTTATACCAAAGTTCACTGTAACATGTGTACATACATACATGTGTTTATATATATGCAGCCTCTGCACAGTATTGCAACAACATACACATTGTCTTCAAAAATAATTGGTCAAAACATGACATTATATTTTAATGGTAACAGAAGTTTTAATTATTTTTATTGCCATATTTTATAGGATTTCTAAAAAATAAAAATAATTATTGATAGGTCAGGTTAAAACCTGAACAGACAATTTCAAAATGTTTTGCATATTCTATATGCATTTGCTTGTATTTTGTGTAGTTTAAATTTTTGAGGCATTTAATTTGCATTGTGCAATAGAATACTTTTTATACATTTGTAATGAGTTACCCGAAATAGAGAAACCTGAAATGTTAAATATAAAACATGTAACCACTGCAACAAGTTTATTCCATTCTGTTACAGCTTTCTAGCCCTTTTCTAACTTCCTCACTTATTAAATATTAAATGAATGATTTGTTAATTAATGAAAAGTAATTGGAGGCCAGTATTTCACATTGCACACTACCAGTTCAAATCCGTGTAATTCGTAAGACAAATTTTACGTAACTAATATTGTTCAGATAAGATATTGATAGAAGCCATAAAAGTAAACCATAAAAATAAATTTTATGATCTGTAAATAGTAATATTAACAGTTTCTAGTTATTGGACATAAAATGTTTTATTGACTTTTTTAGACAATGTTAGTTCAGCTGCCCATGCAATTTTGAGTTAAAGCATCATATTTGTAAATGTTACAATGTAAAGATAATAGTAATATGTTTTAATGTAACAGCACAGATATTGCTATTTGAATTCAGACTTGTATGATAGCATTCACATAGATGGTTTTATTTTGTTTTCACATCCTTGGGAAAAGATTCTCAGGTCACAATTTATGACCACAAAACTATTTCCTGTGTATTCTAGAGGCTTCTGCATTTGTTGTGCAATTGTCGCAATTTTTCACCATTAGCAATGGAGCTCAAAACATATGCCCACAAGGGAACATGGCAGTCAGGTGACTATTTGTATCTGGAAATAGAGCATTCCCATCATGAAACTGTCACTCAATTTCTATATTTGTATGTTATAGAATCTTCGTTTCATTATGTAGTGATGTAGTGACTTTTTTAAAGGGCATCAGAGACTTGGAACCACTAGATAAAGAAGACATTCATAACGATTTCTAGTAAAACTCAACATGTTACATAGATTACACATAAAAAAATTTTGAAACATAACCTCTGCAGTGGCTTTGAACTTCTAACATCTTTGGAATACACTCTGCACTTTTAATTCTGTTTTAATTTCCAAGTTAAAAATTTTATAATAAAAATTTAAGTACTTATGATTGAATTTAGTTGATCAAATTAAGTATTTTTATCAGGGAGCATTGTGTGTTGGCCCTCGTGTATACCCAGTGTATGTGCATCCTAATCTTGTGGATAAGCAAGTCCTGCCTGTTAGGTGCATATGAAGTGGGAAAATGAGTTATTTCATTTATATCACACTGATCTGCTTTTTTTTAATTTAATTTTAGTACGTTCATTTAAACAATCAGTACATCTTGCTTCTTTCAAGCTGAATTTTCCACACACTGAATCTTTGCATTTTGATCTTTTATTTTAATTATCTCTTCCTTAGACCTGTATGTGTCTAAACCTTTGCACATTAGCTGTATTATTTTCAACGTATGGAGTAAGGTCTTCACACAACTGCAGGTTGAAATTTCTCATGTTGTTTCTGATTCCTGTCACTTCTTTGTTGAATGCATTATTTGCTTTAGACTATAATATTTAAAGTCATGCATAGGACAGTAACAAGTTCCTTATTAAATAGTCTACAGGCATATCATTTGGTCTATACAGACGGTGCTTTTTCTGGTTATGAAAGTGCACCTAGTGTCTTATTACCGTTAATGGTAACAGTAGGGTGAAAGAAACTTAGTAACAGGATATTTAAAAAAAAAAATTCATAAGTTTTTAATGTATCCAGGATTTTTCTAAGCAAAATGAAAAGGCTGTTTTCCCACCTTAGGTGTTGGTAGCACCTCCTGCAGGTTTTTTAAGTGTTAAGTTTTACAAGACTAGACGCTGACTTCAATTGTGCACTTAATTTTATACGTGTAAGATAGTTGTCAGTCATTATGTTTCTTATTTTCCTCAAGAAACCTTTAGTGATATGCATGCAGAGTTCTTAAGTGCTCCGAAACTTCCGGAGTTTCTCCGCTAAAGCATCATAAATCCGCAACTCCGTGTAATGTATGGTTCTGTCTGGAAATTGCGTCGATATAGGGAAAAGGGAAATTTCCTCTAAAGGGAAAAACTTTCCACTACGGGGGAAATTTCCGCCAGATTCTTCAATCAGGATTGCAATTTTTCTTATCAAAAGGGAAAAATTTTCACTTAGGGGAAAATTGTGTATTAGATTTTTGTTTCTATAATTTAAGGATAGAACCTTTTATCCTTTGAAAAAAATATTTACAATAGGGAATTTTATGATTGTTTTTAAAGAAAAATTTGCCAGTCTTTCATTTTTGTCCTTATTTTCACGTTGCTCTTGAAGCAACCTCAAAACTCCTGAAACTTTATGAGAATGCTCCTGAAGATGCTCAGAAAAGGTTGGCAACCCTGTGCATGGCATTTTCATGAATAGCTTGATCTGCAGGTCAATTGCTATCTGCTCCTGTTTTGGAGAATCCTTTGAAGATATACTCTATATTTTGGATGAAAGGACATCTTTCCTTTGTTGGCAACAATTCCTTCTGTGAGATTCTCTCTAGTAGACAAACAAACAAAAACATCACTGATTTCAAGGAAGGCATTCCACATTGCAAATGCTTAAGATTTCAAAATATCTTTATGAATGAGACCACGTTCCAATCCATCCTCTCTACTTTTTATCAGAAAAGAAACTAACCGTATGTTCTTGTGTAATGTGTCACATTAGCAAGGTATTAGAAAACACATAGATGGATCTCAAAATAGTCAAATACATTAACAAACAAAATGCTTATTTCCTATTTGTTTTCTGTGTGCCTGACAATTTGGGTAGTTTGATTGAATTGATTGCCATTTAGTAAGATTGTAATTTTTTGCAATGTTTACAAATAATTTTAAATTTTGTTTTCTAAAAAGTTATTTAAGTAAGGTTTGTTGAGATGGCAACTGCTAGAGGTTCTCTTAGTTTCTAGTCTGAAACATTCTGTTATGATCCATGGAAAAAGTTAATATTTTCAATGGAAAAATAGGTTTCTATTCTCAAAGCTCGACTTCTAGGTTTTGGGTAAATATGGGATCAGCTTCTTCACATACAGACTGACTTGTTGAACTGGAGAAGGAAATGTTATGGCCTACAAATCTCGGGAACCTCAATTCTTGAAAAAGGTTCTTTGAGAAAGTCATGTTTAAAATATGCATTTTCATACAATTTACCACTTTTAAGCTGTGAGTCAAGAACTGCATTCATAATTCTTTATTGTAAATTTTGAAAAAACGAAAATGCAATTCTGTTTAAATAGTCTACCTACCAACAGGTTACTATTTTGTTATTTTACAAAGTTTTGATCCAATACACAAGTAGTAGGTAAGGAAAATCTGATTTTAAAATGTTGAAACTTCAATATCATGATTTTAAGACAACAGTTCAACATTGGGGATATAAAATCATGATCAAGTAAAAATGGTAATTTCAGCTTAGTCATGCACCCCTTGTAACCAAACAAACTGTTTGGCAGGTAAGGCTGATTGTCTTATGGAAATTCAGTATGTTTTGTTCTTATATTCAACCCAAAAAGGAATGTAAGTACGTATCTAGAAAAGGGTGGATAAAAAAAATCTTCCTAAGAATAACGTGATATAAAAATATGTCATTCAAATCCTATAAAAAAAATTTTAATAATCTCTTACAAATCTCATCACATTTACATACTTTATTTTATAAAAAAAATTCTCACAATTATGAATCAGAAACAGTTGAAGTCAGTAAATCTTATGGGGTTTCAAACCTAATTCAAACAAGCATTTATGTTTTAAACCCTCAGGGGTACATTTCTAGGTGCGTACTAGCTTCATAGAGTACTCAAGTGATCTGTTCCTATGGGTTTACTGTCTAGTAATAGATATTCTAGTCACACTCCAGGGATACCCAAGTGATTGCTTTTCTGCTTTCATCCCATTATTCCATTCCCAGTCCCTCTTTTTTTTAATTTCACTATATTTTTTTTGCTTGAGGTCGTCTGTCTTGTGTTTGGTGCAGCCTGGTCAAATATGGCCCGGCTACCATATTTGGCAATTGGTTGGGTTTGGGCCATAAAACAACCAACCAATTGCCTTTAATATTTCATAGATGCTGAAAAATGAAGAACATGTTTAAAGTATATGTAAAAGAAAGTGTGCTCTTATACTATTTGTCACAAGCCCTAAAGATCTACATGAATTAGAAACAATAAAATTGGCTAATAAACAATTAGAAAATTTTATTTCAATTTTTCTGAACATTAATATTGAACCTTAATATTTCTGAGTAGAATTAGTTCCAGTTTGACCAAATATCTTATGCAAACAATATTTACAGTTAAAATAGTCTTAAGATGTATGTTTACAAGAGTAATTAAAAAAATAAGCATTGATTTTCATGTTTTTGTGTAAAATTTCTTTTATACAAGGCGACTGAGTAATTTTATGTTCCTGATCCTGTACGTTGTGTCATATTTAATTGTTTTTAATGAAACTTTTCGTATATATTTGACTGATGGTCTCATTATAAAATGCATGAAGAGAATTACAAAAGTGAGATAGCCTAATACTGTAGTGACTCACTGCATGTGCTAGGTGACTGTCCAAATAGAAAAGAATGATATGAGACAAGAAAACCCTGTTTCTTTTTGCCTAGACATTAGTGACCTAGCTTGTATTCAGAGATAAGGCCCACGTCTTGCCCTCCCTGAAATATTTGAAATGTTAAAAAGCAATCAAAAATACACGCTGAAACAAATTTGTTGTTTTAATACCTGTCCCCTTGGTCAAGGTATAATCTAACTTATCTTGTCTAGTTATGAAAATCTACATTGAAATTTCAAAAAAAATCTTTGAGTTATGACGTTAACTGTCTTTTAAAAAAACTTGTTTTCGTTTTACCTTTTTTTTTAAAGTAGGACACTATTGTCTAATTCTAAAAGGTTTTGCTTTATTTGTTTGATTCATTTTTACGAAACGGAATTCTACAAATCATTATGTATTGAATCAATGACTTTTATGGAAAGTTGGTCGAGAGATGCACGTAATCATTAACTAACACTGCCAGATACTAAGTGTCAAAATAATACTTTTATAATCAGTCGATTTTTCTCAAGAGCTTTTCGTATTAAAGACCAGTTTCCTTAACAAAAAAAAGAATTATGGAAAGAAACGAACAAAGTTGAAATGCAAGCATTATCATTTAAATGTAATTGCAGGGCTTAACACGTCACTTTTTCTAGTGTCTAATTTCTTAAATTCAACTTGGACACGAACAATTTATAGTGCGCAATTTATAGTTTAAAAAATTCATTTTTTCCTCTGCAAAAGTTAATTGTCAGTTAAATTTGAAAAATTGGAATTTTATTTTTCTCATGTAATTATTTTTTTTTGTGTGTGAAAAAAAGGCAAAAAAATTAGATTTTTTAAAATTTGCCTGCAGTTGCTTTCGGTACTTTCATTTGCCCCCAATGATAATTACTTGAAGCAGGGTTCCCACGGTCTTTGAAAAGTCCTTGAATTTTTTTTTCCGATCTTGGAGCCCTTGGAAGCAGAAAAAAAAATTTAACAGCTGGCAAAGAAAAGAAAGGTAATAGAAGGAGAATGAAAACTTAAAATTATGCGTGAGGAAGAGGATGAGGCATTGGACAGTGCTTCAAAATTGTTGAAAGAAGCCAATGATAGGCTCTAGAAAGCAATAAAAAATTAAAGGTTTTAATGAAGCAGCACTTGCTTAGGCAATGATTGAAGAGGTGGCAAAAGTATCAGATGATGCTGGTCAGCAAAGACAGATTTTAAAAATGCACATTCTTCTCTTGAGAAGAAAAAGACAAAATTAATTTCAGACTTTTTCAACAAAAAAAATCAGACGTAATCTTGAAAAGAAAATGAAATTCTTCAAGCTTTGTCAAAAATGAACAACATGCTTAAAAATCATGATTAAATTTTTTTTTTTTTTGTATCGTTTCAAAATAATAAATTTTTTAAATGAAGAAAATAAATATCCTTCCAAAGAAAGAGATGAAAAATTTAGAGGTGACTGGGGAGGATCTTTTTTTTTCTATATTTATACTTGAATATATTTAGCATTATTGTTATTTGTCACTTTTTTTGTTCGATTAGTCACTTATTGTCACTTTTTTACACCTTAAAACCTGTTATAAGCCCTGTAATTGGTGTTCAACAATACTGGTAAAACAATCTCAGTTGCTTACTGCAATTGTAATACTCAATGTTATTCCTGTAGGGTTTTTGAATTATGTTTAGCCCCCTCTGAACACCTAGGATAAATAAGGATTAATTTGTAGCCTATGTTACCCACAGTGTTCTAAATGATAATCTAAAAATTTTCTGTGGATTGGTCAGACAACATCTATTTGTATAGATGACTGACAGAACGGCAACTGTGCTTTATCAGGGTTCCCACGTGTCAGGGAAAACCTGAAAATGTTAGATAGTTTAATTTTGTCCAAAAAGTCAGGGAAAATTATGAATTTTCGTCTAAAACCTGAAAAATCCCCTCAATGACCTGGAAAATGATTGATCACGACTTCTCAGATGCTTTGGTGAAAAGTAGCCTGTAAGATACGTACACAGTTTTGTGTCACTTTATTTTATGAATTGAATTTTTCTACAGTTTTTTAAGGAAACAGCTAATATTTAACAGGTAAATAATTTTGTATCGTCCACCGGCTTCAATTGGAGAATTTCATGCTTAGGATAAAAACATTAAATCACAAACTGATTTAAGTCAAATGTGTTGGATTATTTGAAAAAGTTATTTTAATGCAAAATTACTGATTACTTGTGCTTTGTGTATTAATTTTTACTGTGTATAATTCTTAAATTGGTTTTTATTGGCTATTGAGTGCTAAATTATTACTTGGTTTTTCACCTTAAAATTTTCACGAATTGCTTAAGTATGATCTGAAATTTTGTAAAATATTGTCTGGAAAAGTCATGGAATTTTATTTCTGAAATAGAATGGGAACCCTGTTTGTTTAGTACTGTGATCAAAAAGTATCCTGAATGCTTCATCTAAAATACATTTATAATATATAATGTCTGCAAACTTTAATCAAACATTTTTACGACTTATGTAAACATGTGGCAATAATCAGGGATTTATTTAATTTTATCGTCTGAAAATAAATTTGTTTTTAAAAAGAGAAGAGAATTTTCCAAAATGTCGAATGTAATTGATCAAAGTACATGCATTAAATTTTGTTTCCGCAATGGAATTTCTGCTACAAACAGATTTGAAATGTTGGAAAAAAGATTTTACAGACTGTTTATCAAAAACAACAGTATTTGATTGGTATAAAAAGTTTCAAGAAGGTAGAGAATCCGTAATAGATGATTCGCGATCTGGTAGACCATCCACTTCGACTAATGATCAACATGTCAATCAGGTCAGAGAATTGGTGCTTAGTGATCTTCGTTTAACAATAAGAGATATCTTTTAAGAAGTTCCTATGTCATTTGGTTCCTGTCAAGCAATTTTGAGAGATCATTTGAGTTTGCGTCGCGTTGCTTCTTGAGTTGTTCCAAAAATACAACGTATTGTAGTGTCTCGAGAGATGCTATCTCAATGCGATTCGTTTTTGAAACCGCATTATTGCCGGTGATGAAACTATACTTTTGATGCTAAAACAACTCAACAATCACGTGAATGGCGCTTGAAAGGTGAAGCAAAACCGAGAATACCACTTCAAAGTCGCTTGAAAATCAAGGTAATGTTGACTGTTTCTTTGATTGTCGTGGTGTTGTGTATTATGAATTTCTACCAATTGACCAGAAGGTCAATAACGATTATTATATGAGTGCTTTGCGCCGTTTGCGTGAAGCATTTCTTCGAAAACGACCTGAACTGTGTCGAGATAACTCATGGGTTTTGCATCGCTATAGTGCGCCTTCTCACAATGCCATTATTATTCGTAATTTTTTGACAAAGCATTCAACAAATACGGCTCCACAAGCACCGTATTCTCCTGATACCGCACCTTACTAGCAAATTTATATTTTACTTATTAGCATCGATCTGATTTGCCCCGTATTATGTTCAGCTTCGTCACTGATGATGACAATCTCAGTTTTATTTTTACTCCGCCTTCTGAAAGTCTCTGAAAAAACTCCCATGCCTATTTCTGACGGCATTTGCCTTGATTTCCATCTTAAAAATTAAACCTTGCTAATGAACTTTGTGTACTTCAAAAATCAATCTTCATTTTAAAGAATGTGCTTTGAACGTGTTGAAAGTTAAATTTGATTGATTTTTTTTTCAGTCATAAAAGATTGAATTAATATTTTGCTGCAAACCCCCCCCCTTCCTATTTAGAGTATCCACAGAGGTATATGTACTCAAGCTTGGATCAGTAACAGACTGTCTCATTATATCGTCCCGTGAAATGCGAAATCTCTCGATGTTTTTGAAAATGTTGTAAAAGTAGTTTATGCCATGTTAAACAATTTGAAACCTTATAAATAAACTGAATTTCGGCATATTTACTCAAAAGTAAATAACACCCGCTCGGAAAATATGATTATATTGATTCTATGAATCAAAAACTAATTTATGCCGTTTTCAAGGTTTTGCTCCCTTTTTTCATGTGTAAAGGGTTCGAAAATCAAAGGCAAATATCAACAATTCTTGGCTTGATCAATCACTATATTCAATTTTTACTTTTCCGGAAAAAGGCATATAAGATACTACTTAAGGGTAATTTTTAATTAACGTTGTTCTAGAGCAACACGACGGGCTATTGACCACGGTCCGTGATCAATCCCCTAAGGGAAAGAATCGAGAACACCACCACGTTATTTTGAACCACGGTTGGATGACGAACTACTTAAGGGAACTGTGTACTTTCAACCAAAGTTGATCGAAAGATCGATTTCTTTAATTTAAGCGTTAAAAATTAAATTATATCAAAACTCTAAACACCAAAATAATTTTTCTATTTCGATCATTTTCGTCGACTCTGCGAGTGCAGTATAAACTTAGAATGGATAATTTTTGTACTTCTACAAAATGCGTTTGCTCCTATCCAGATTTTTGAACATTCTTGTGATTTCGAAATATTCCCTGCAAATATGGTTTTTACTGATTTCGTTAAAAAATTGGTGGATAGTTATTGTAATTTGTTCTGTATATCTAAGTAAAAATTAAAAATTCATCATGATTCAATGCTGTTTAAAATGTTGCTTAACTTTGCTTTTGTGCAAAGGAATCAAAAATTTAACAATCTTTTATGTAAACACTTCCGCACAACTTAATATTTTTTGGCGAAACTTTTCTTTTTGGTAGAAAACAAACTTCACATTTTATAACGATTGGATTGTAACTGCAAAAGTTTGCTTTGAGTCCACTGTCCCCTTAACTGAGATGTACTTTAATCCAATTACTGTTAGCTTTACAGCAAGCTACTGGGTTTCAATTGTTACTTAATGTATTTCCAATTAAATTATTTAATTTCTGTTTTAAGTAACCTCTTGTCAAAATCCGTAACATTTTCTTACTTTACTAGAAGGCTCCGCCCCCTGCTTACCTACGCTCGCCAACCCCCGTAAATAACTAAAATGTCTCGATTTTTCCCGGATTTCAAAAAAAATATTATCAGGAACCAAATTGAAATTTCTGAAAAACTCGACAAGCTGCAAAAATTCACGTTTAGAGGTACTCTTTAAAAAAATCACGACTGAAGACTAAAAATTTGTACGTCTTTCCTCACTCGCGTTAGAAATTTCGCTTTTTCAATTTTGACACCTAATAAACCCTAAACTAATAGCCGCATCGGAAAAAAAATTTTTAATTGTCCAGGGAACACGATAAAGAAAAACCATGCTAATTTCGTAATTTTCTGATCCGTACTTTCTCGGGAAACCGTCTAAGAATCGAGCTAAACAACCCAGTTTTCAATCCTGCGTCGGCGGCCTTTTTTTAATACAGAGAGAGGTCGGCGGGTTTCCCGTTTGGGAGACCCGCCGGCCTCTCGTGAATTTCCCGGTAGCCCTGCCCGTCACTGGGTTGTAAGACAGTCATGGTCATCTCGATTCCTAACAACTATTCAAAAACAGGCATAAAGGTATTCGGGCGAAAAACTGAAACAATTTGCCCGAACTCCGACGCCTGATTTGTCCGCCCAGAGATAGCATGATCGTTGAGAGGGAGATATGGAAAGGAAACTGTACATTAGGGAGAGTCCCGAAACCACCTATTGCCGATTTTTCCCCTCTTCCAACCCCAACCGAGTGACGTCATAAACATCTGCCACCGCGTGTTGCTGGTCGATATAAACGAAAAGTATGATCACCTCCCCCTTGCGCGTAACTCGAATCGCGAGGGGGCGGGACCAAACCCCGGCGTTGGAAGTTGAGCATTTTGATTATGTGTGGCTTCTGTTGGCGTGAGGGCTGGGAAATTGATTGTTGCGCCTGGAAGTACTGAGAAAATGCCTGTGACTTTTTCAGTTTCGCTGGCATTGGCATGTGTGGCAAGTTGCTTGTTGTCGATGAAATAACTTACGTTCTCGGAATGGGGATTTCTTTTGACAAATGACGCTGTGTTTATTTTTTCCTATGCCGTGATATTGATTTGAAGTGTTGGAAGTTTTACTAGAATGTAACCGATGATTGTAATGGAACTGGCAAAGTTAATTATTCTTATGTAGGGGGACAGAAAACGTTAGATAAGATAAACGCTTGGAATAGAAGGTAAATTGCTTCAATCTTTTTAAGAAAACATGTCCCTTCGTCATATCCACTCATTAATTTATTATCGAATCATGCAAATATTACCAGTCGAATATTGTTCATACTATCATACAGCTGATCAAAGTGGACAATCAAATATTACCAGTCTAGTTTCAATTATCGTAAGGAAATCAACTTTAACAGTTACATTTGAATTCAAGCCAGTTTTCATATTTACTTAGGTTGAGGTTGGTTTCTTTCAATTACATAACGGCATCTTGTACTATTTTTACTGATTAGTTTATTTAAACCGATACTGATGCTACTACAGATTAATTAAAACATATATTCCGACTATATTTTTAAATGATCATCGTTGACTTTTACTGGATGAGTTGTTTTATTTTTTAAAGTCTACTTTCAGCACCTATGCCGAAAATGATTGAGTACTAAAACCATTCAAATGAATTGTTTTGTCTGTTGTTTTCTTGCTTGACGAGGGCTTATTAAACTGGGATCTGTGAGTTAAAGTGGATTCTGAACCACTGCGAATGTCCATGTCACCAGGGTTCCTACGGATCTTAAGAAGACTTGATTTCTCAATTTAGTTTTTAAGGGCCTTTTAAAAACACTTAATTTCTTACAATAACGCAGAAGAAAAAAAAATTCACCTGGATTCAAAAACCAAGACATCGATACTCGTCAGAAGTTAAGTGCCATCAAAAATCGACGACATACTATTTACAAATTAGATAGGTTAAAGGTGATGTTTTTAAAACGGTCCATGAGACCCATGCATGCACGTGTGAAAGTTTCTTCACATGTACATTCGCAAGTTAATTTATTGCGATCTTGTGGAATGTTGCCCTTAAAAGTGAAAAATAGCCTTAAAAAGGCCCTCTTTTTTATTTTGCTGGAAGGGTGGGAACCCAGAACCAAGACCGGGTTTCGAGCTCAGAACATGTTGAACCGAGGCCCAGTGCTTTAACCAACCACTCGGCTATCACGGCATTTATTAACGTATTTTACTATATATGTTGAAATGAACTGCTGATGGTGAACAGCTTTTACATTTGCATATTTTCCACATCAGACTTTAAAACGAAAAGTTACCTTTAGAAGTTTTTATTTGAATTTTAGTTATCTGGTGTTTCGAAAAGAAAACATTGAAAGCTAATATTAGTGGTATTCCAAAATACATGTGGATTGGATTGCAGACAAATGTATACATAAATTAACGCAAATTTGAGTTGAGTTTATGAAGGAAAATTATGAAATGTAATCAAAATTGTTTTTCGGACAGTAATTACAATTTTCCGTGAAAGTGAGGGAAGTTATTGAATTCAGATTTGATGCGATCAACTAGTGATGTTACTGTCTATTATAAAAAGTACAATGCCCATTAAAATAAAATATATTTTTCAGCCACTGCGCAGATGTTGATGTGTTTCACTGTAACTTTTAAACTTTCACTTTTCAAACCAGGTAGATTTTTATGTACTATCATTAGTGTGTGTGTGTGCCCTTTGATATTTCACTTCAACAAAAATAAATCCTCACGCGAATTACAAGTTAGTGGTTCCGAGGACATGATTAAAATAGACTGTCTTGTACATGATTTTTCATTATCTAAAATATATTTATTAGTTAAAATATTCTAAAACTCATGTTCAAAGTGCCTTTTTTCCTACTGTTAGTCCATTCGTTGAAGTATAAGCTTAAAAAAAAATTTTATACAGGAATTTATTGAAAGGTAAATTTATATTCAATTGCAAGTTACAATAACAATTTCGGGAGAAAAAAATTACTCATACGAGCCATTTCTTAAACCCTTTAAAAGTTGTTTTCCTGCCAGTAGAGTGATATGGCAAAGAAACGCCGATCGCTTTTAGGTAACTTCAAATTCCCGAGTTTTTCTACCCCTTAATTTAATGTTATGGCACAATACAGTTGTATCCCTCGTCGTGGTTTTTTCTTTTTTTTTAATTCATTCATCACACATTCTTTATGTTCGCTATTTAACGATGAATTTTATTAAGTTTCTGAACGATCGTCTTCGTTATGCGACAGAAAAACAGTAACAATTTATAAGAAACAGTATTGGCTTAATTTTACAATGCGACGTGTTAGTAAAATTTGCATTTTCAAATAAATGTAACAAACGTGTCTAACAGTAATTCTACCATAAAAGGCTTAGTGCTAAGCGGAGATATTGCTTACAGATGTGTTAGTTTTGTCTCATTTATCGAATCTGTCTTTTTTTTAACGTTTTCTTACAGCATAATGTAGTTTTATTCTGTCAAATGTTCTGCTGAAATTTATAAATGCCTGCATAATCATGCAATCAAGCAGGTTTTGGAAAAATGGTTTCTATGATTTGTATGTTTTAAGTCGCCCGAATTGTGTATATTTTTGTGGTATGTTTCGTCGAAACAAATAGCGTATTCTTTAAAATGATTCTGAAGAACTCCGCATAACACAAACTCTTCTAACGGTAATTCTATATATTTCCAAAAGTGCTAATGCGCAAATAAACCCAAAGTCTCGTGGTATTTCAGAATATATTTGAAACTCAAAATGCATTTGAACATGTAGAACTTTATGTTAGGTAATATTTCTTGTAACAAAAAAAAAAAAAAACACGATATTGCCCTCTTAATGCGACAAGAACGATATATTTTTTAATTTATAAGTACTGAGAATCCAATTTATTCATTTAATGCGAAAGTGTAATTCAGTAAAATTTTAATCTCTTTAAAATAAAACTAGGGAAACCTATTTTACCATTACCATTAAAAGCTCATCGCAATGCAAAAGTGATTATTATAACTGTAATTCTAGATCTTTTCCGAAGCTTAGTTGAGAAAGTACATTGTAGTGAAATATCCTTAGAGACGTAAAACTGATTACAGAAATATTTTGCCGTTCGTGTTTAGCGATAAGCAGAGATGTTATTACAGCTGTAATTCTAACCTTTCCCAGAAGCGAATAATTTGGATTAGGAAGATTCAACTTTATTTACTGACTCGTAAAATGTTTGCTACTATAAAATATAGCAGGAAGTTTCAAATTAAAAAGCACTAACTTCAAACACGTCTGAAATGTTTATAAATATAAATGCACTGGACAATTTCATGAACTTAACGTGCGAATGCATTTAATTTAATAGCCCAGAACGTTTCTGTACTACTTTTTAGCAAATCTTTTCAATCCAGTTCGGGTTGAAGGAGATACCTTTTAGAATGCGCGCTTTAATCTCATGGTATGTTTTTTCCTTGTGTTTCTTTTTGACCGAACATCCAAACTAGAAGGTTTCTTCGATTTAATTGGCTTTTGAGCTCTTCCAAACTTAGCTATTTAAGATGGCGAAGAAGAAACGGGGAGGAAAAGGTAGCTGAATAAGCAGCTTTTATGTTCCGCAGTGCGTTGATCTGACATAACGGAAATGTATCTCTTCACGTTTCCATACACCTTAGTTAAAAATTAGCTGTATATCATTTGCTGGGGTAATCGTAGGGGAGGAACGTTCTCACTCTACTATATAAATGTCAAACGTGCGACGACGTGGATCACTTTTTATCCTCTATCTTGCTTAGAGTTAAATAAAACATTTGAATACTTTCACGAGAAATTGCTTGCGCAGAGTAAATAAATATTAAATCATAGCATAGATGTAAAAGCATAGAGTAAATAGCTATGGGAAACGAGTTATGCGAGCGATAATATTTTTGATAAAAATAGTAGAAAACGCAGGCCATTTATACAAAAAGAGTGAAAACGGGCTTGGTATAGTACAACTAAATTGTTAATTGGTTTGCAAATTTATGTTTCTGGAAACTCCGGTATTTGTTAGTTCCATGTAGAATTATTAATTGAGATGTAATTTTTTAACATTGATCATCTATGAAACAAAGCATGTGGGCGGAGTTTCTGTCGTAAGATCTCAGAATGATAGGTCACGTGAGCTTACTAATCGACTAGGACCGGTTGGCTATCGAAGCGCAGACTGGTGTTTTTTTAACCCCTTAAGAATTTCATTTTTTCCCGAATTCGATTCATAAAATATCTTTTTTTTTTTTGTTCTATTTACCATTTGCAAGTTGGAAACTATTATTAAAATTAACATTTCTGATATTTTTAAGCATTCAGAACAACTTTTTTACTGCAAATAAAATAATGGTTTCTCTGGAAGTTGTCTTTTCCTACCTGTGATCGCTTTGCAGGGAAGTTACATTTACGGTTGTGCGTATATAAAAAAATACAATTATTTTCTATAATAATTACATGTACTTACGCTTCCTTTCTTTGCTTGACTTAACCCATCTGTACTACTATCAGAGTCACTTGTATCGAATTCATCTAGAAAAAGTTTTCACTACCCCCCAGAATCATTTACAGACATTTCATATTTCGTATCCAAATCACAAGAAATTAGTTACATATGTTCTGAATCAGCCTTTATTTTATGGTAAAAATAGTTTACACTACTTGTATATCAATAAAGTAGTCAAATCATTCCGTAAAATACATGCAAAAAGCTAAGCACTAATAGGTAAAAATTCGCCGCCATGCAAAACATGTGACAAAAACGCACGCTTTTGGACCAATCAGAATAGAACAAAATAGACTGCAAACTACCTTTTAATGGACAACTACCGCTATCTATGCGACTAGGGATTTTTTTAATAGAAAAGATATTGGCGAAACAGTAAAAGCGACAGAGAAATTAGATTGCCTGTTCGCTGTACGGGCAAATCAGTAAAGGCCCGAAAACTGCACCCATAAGGCGCACGCGCAAAACTGGCAAGGGGTTTTTAATCACGCTGGATAATCACATTAACCCATCAATAATTTGTCCCACGTTAGAATTCGTGCTTTTTCCCACAACCACGTGTCAGATCTTCAAACCGAGCGACTAAAAATTAGCATGGAGCTGCGCGCACTAAGTCCATCTACATTTCTCCATCAATATCTTGTATTTCATTGAAAGGTCGATGAACTTTTAGCTGCGAGTTAAGTTGAGTTGTTAAGTTCTGTGTTACTAGTTTTTTGGTGCTACTACTGAGACTGGGATGTATTAAAAGTGCGATAATTATTAGTCGATTTAATATTCCGAGTAGTTCGAGCTGTAAATATTCATTACCATTGGTGCATGTCAAAGTGTTTTTAGATAGCGCACTCACACAATTACGATTACTCCGCAAAAAATAATAAGCATCGGAATAGCAATAAGTGATTTTCAGAAGACTCAACGAGCTTTACAACTAGTTTATTTTAATTCCCATTCCATAATTATTCAATTTGTTGTTTCACTTTTATGATAACTGTCCGTACTAATTTAAAATGTTTTTTATGAACAACTATTGAAAATGTTCTTATCGTCTGAAATCCTCATGACGAATTTCTTTTAATTTTTGTTTTGTATTCTGAATTTACCACCTCTCGGAGATTTATTATGTTGTTAAGCAAGTTGTGTTTATGCTATCCAAATTGTTTTCCCGTCAAATTGTACTTTGAGAAAGTACTTCATTTTAGAAATAAATTCAATTTAATTAAAAAACTGTTCTGCCATTTTTTCCCCTAGACTTGTATACTTTAGGATTCATTACTAAATGATAGTCTTTTGATGATGTAAAGACGCTTTCAGATTTGTTTGAATTTCGTTCAGTACTTTGGAGAGGAATCTCAATTTTACAAAAAAATATGTATAAATAATAATTTTATTTCAAATTAGAAAATATTTTCTTATTACGGAATCAAAATTACATCTGTTCCTTGATGTTTGTTCCCCCAGCGAAAAATGTCCAGAAGTCTCAGATCGTCATGCATGTCTTTGCAAAAAAAAAGGACCCTGAAACTGCTGTTCGTGGTCAAAACTACCATGCTGTTTAACAGTTGTGACAGTCATAGTATAAATTTTATTTCCTACCACATATTCAGGTCATTTAGTGTGAATTTTAAATCTAAATATTGCTCTTTGTTTGCTTGAAGATGAAGAATTCACTTCTGTTTATTTAGTTCCTTTCCATTTTTGAAAGCTGGAAAAGCTGTCCATCTGTCTAGCTTTTTTAAAGACGCCCTAAAAATTCGAGTCCACAATAAAAGAATGTCGAAATCGTTCCAGTTTTTATGATGTAATTTTGAATTTATATTCGATTGACACAACTTTATCTCAAATTTAACAATAATAGAACGAAATTAAGTAAGTGGAAAAAAGTTAATAAATCACTCACAACTGTTTTGCTTTAACGCGTATAAGTTTGATAAGTTTTCCATGATAGGTTAAGATATTTTCGTAGCCGTCAATTTCAACCAAAATACTCTTACCTACAAACTAAAATTGATAAAAAAATGTGTCAAACTTTATGTCACAAACTGCGCTGTTTGGATGAATCTACGCATGGACCTTCATGTCATGGTCAATATGCCCAACACAATAGTATGGTCTATATTTTCATTTTATTGAAAGATATTTGGAACCCATTAGATTTGCCAATTATATTATCTTATCTGATTTTTTAACTACAAAATGTGCAAGCTGCTATATTTTCAAACTTCTAGATATGATCTGGTACTTGCAACATGGAAATCGGGGACACCTGAATACATAACAAGATTAAGAGAACATTGGACTTAATGGATCGAGCAGACGGATTAATTCTTACACTTTTCTAGGACCATGAAGCCTTGCGAATGTGAGTTCAACGAAGGCAGCATTTCGCTCTTTCATTTCCACAGTACTTCACTAACATCGCATTCAATCAAAGATTTGACACGAGAAACTGAGTGTTTAAACTTTCAGTACGAAGTTTTATCATGAATCAAAAGATATGCGTTTATGGTTACGAGTCACAAAATATACACATTGTTGAAAGTGGTGTAGCCGAAAGAGGTCATTTGAGTTCCATCTCCCCGAAAGTGCGTCTAAAATCTATTTTTATTAAAATAACTTTTGCGTATTCTATCAGAAATACGCATAATTTGTTCTGTCCTTTATAAATTTGCATAATAATTAAAACTAAAAAAATTATCCATTTTATGATTTTTTTTTCTTTTTGTAAATCAAGAACTTTTATTTCAATCGAATTGCAAAAAAATAATGAATGCGCTCTTTCGACGCATAATATTGCCGAATCGGCTTTTGGAACCGAAATTTTTCAAAAATATCCATTTTGAGATTTTTACATATTTTGAATCGTTTATTTTATTCCCTTTCCAATCATGTATCGCTTTATTCTGTAAACTAATTAGAAGTATCAGGGGTGAAAATCTTCCGCGTTTACGCGAATTTCCGCTTTTTTTTTTTTTTCTTTTGAGATTTTCCGCTTTTTTTTTCTTCCGAAAATTTGTACTTTTCTACGATTTTTTCTTTAGAATTAAATTCTATCATGGAATTTCTGCCAAAGTTAAAGACTTAATTGACAGACAAAATAAAAAAAATAATACGGAAAGTGTGAATATGTCCTTACTTTAGGGATGAGATTCTTAAATTTTTGAAAAAATGACCGACGTTTATGATTTTTTACGAAAAAATTCGGACTTTTACCCTTTTTTGTCTTTTATAAACGTAAAAAAAAAAGCTGATAAGTCTTGCAAATTCCTTTTTGAAAAGAATCCTTTGTGAGAAACTTATTAGTTTAATGGCTGATCTCAATAACTTGGATTTTGAACGAGTTAGCGTACGTTGTTGTATATTTCGTAGGTAAAGCTACGGTTTCCTAAAAAAGCGGAGCTGTTATCCAGCGGCCGTGAAACGTCATAAGCGGCGTAAAGGGTATAAATAAAATATTTTAAGTTGGTCAGCTTTTAATGTGATTTTTCTTTCAACTAGAAAATAAGATACTCGGTTATTTCGTCTTTATGGCAACCTCGGCAAGCGGAAAGTTTAAATTTTAATTTTGAATATTCTAAAAAGTACTTAAAAAATCCATTAAAACTTCTTTCTTTGGCGACTTTAGAAGTGCGCCAAGGCGGTGGCCACCGTTTTAAACATAGACTGCAGCTAGTTTTCGCAACGGAAATTTTCAAAATGCTTTTTTAAGGACAATATTAAATTGTTTTAATAAGTTAAATTGTTTCTTGGATAATACGAGTTATTAATTTTAAGTTTCATTTGATTTAAATAGAAAATAAGAATATATACGAAAAAATATAGAGATTTTGAAAAAAGTTATTTTATATTCGAAAATAGGTTGTAAATTTAAACTGAATTAAGTTATATATATGACTTTTTTAATAATTTTTAACCTTGTGGTAATATATATATATATATATATATATATATATATATATATATTACCACAAGGGTACAGCTTCTTCAATCTACGTTCATAACTGTGGCAACGGCCTGCCCTTGGCGAACTTAAGCCCGGTGCACACATCCGGTTTTTCAACGTGCGGCCCCGCTGCCGTAACGCAAGTGCGGTCTGAGATGCATTAGATTCAATGGAGCAGTTCATACATGCCTCCAGCGCCGCACGTCCAACTTACGTGCAATTTGTACCGAAGTTCCCCACGGCGCAGCACATGAGTCTCCGTTCGGAAGTACCTTGTTTTCATAAACAAATGGAATATAAATAATAATTAATAAATGGTTGTATCCAGTAACGTCTATTTTGTTTCAAAATATACTTTTTTTACGCCAAGTAAACGAAATAAACACGTTTTCTTCGATAGAATATTTGTCGCAAATGGCGCGTAATGAGTTCGAGCGTCATTTCACGGTAATGTGTGCAAAGTTGGGCTTCGGTGCCGCAGTGGGACCGCACGTTGAAAAACCGGATGTGTGCACCGGGCCTTAAGTCGCCAAGGAAAGAATTATTTCAAATGAACCAATGAAATCAAACGACAGTTTAACGGAATTTAAAAGAACTTTCTGAGAATATTCGAAATGAAATTTTTAAACTTTTCACTTTCCCAGGTTGTATTAAAATCCGCAATAACCGTTATGCAGATGGGTTTCCTTAACCTGGCATTACTCGCTACTAGAAGTGCGCCAAGTCCGTTGCCACTGCTATAAAAGTAGACGGAAGTTAAGCATTTTTATTTTTGGTGTCTACTTATTTCTTTTACATATAAAATTTATGCTATTTAATAAAAATAGTATTTATTTGATTTATTCTTTTATAATAGCATTTTTATTTCCTGTTAATTTCTTTTTTGTATCAAGGTTTTGGAAAAATTGCAACTCTTAAAAAAATCTCACCGTTGGTGAGATATTCAATAATATTCATAAAAATAACATTTTCAACTTCATGCAATTTATTTATACTGCTTACAGAGTTGCCAAGATGTTTTTTCTCTTTTACAAAATTTGAGTTTCGCGTAATATTCCCCTTTTCCAAAGACAAATTTCATTGTTTATAGTGGACTTTGTAGAGCTTTTAACCTAAATAATAGGCAAAAATACATGCTTATCATAAACACATATTATGTACTAGTGGCACAGCCATGGGAGGTTATGAGTTAACCTCCCTACTTCCAAAGACAAGTTTTATTGTTTTTAGTGGTCTTTATTGGGTTTTACCAGACTAAAAATTTGCCTCCCCCCCCCCCTCCCCTCTCATAAAAAAAAATTCTGGCTGCACCACTGTTCTGTACACACATTTGTACACAAATATAGTATTCTTGTTCAGCTATTTTTGTAGTTCAAAATAACGCTGTGCATATTTTCCTCTTTTTTACATTTTGGCTGTTTTCACCCCTGGAAGTATACAAAAATGTACTTTTAACATATGAAGAAGTGAAACGAGAACTATATCTTTCAAAGTAAAGTGACTGCGTCTGCGGATTTGAACTTGTTTTATATCGCAGACCTCAACAGTGTATTTTATTTCAACTGTAGTTAGAATCTTTATTCTAATTGCAGCTGTAACCTCTAACCCATGTTTTGAAAATAAAATCATAAATCAACGCGTGTTTATACAACAAATTTCACCTGCATCTCTTGCGTTTTCAATTTAGTTTCTGCATTTAAGTATCAAATTTTTTTGTTAATCTGTTTGATATATTATTAAAATGGGTAGGTCCACAAGTAGAGCATTTATAAAACGTAAAGGACAGTAAAAATGTCAGCAATCGAAAAATTAGGGATTGAAGCAGGTGATTACTGCAAGGTAATATTAATGCGGCTCGACAGTGAGAGGATAACGAAGGCCAAATATGCCATTTTACAACAAACTAAAGCCATAAGAATGGAACGGAGATTAAAAAAGAAGAGGGAAGAGGATGATCTACAGAGAGATAACACAATTTCTGAGTATGGTTATGGAATGTATTAATTGGTATGTTTTTTAACTTTAAATCCATTTTTCTCAAAATGTGTTCTTCTATGTTCGATGTACCTTTTCTCAGAAACTTAACATTTATTTTACTATAATGTTTTTTTACAAGTTCCATATGTGCCTAAGTATATACTGAAATAAGCTTTTAAAGTAACTTTTATACTTATTTTTTTTAAAAAAGCTTTATTTGATAAGAAAAAAAAAATTGCCAATTTTTGAAAAATTTGAAGTGATTTATAGGAAACCCATTATATCTTGAGTGATTTTCTTTAAAAGCTCATTTCAGTAAAGTAACAAATGTTCATTTTGTATACAAAAAAAATTCCAGACCTCTGTGTGTGGTAGGATTTGAGAAAATATACATCAAAACATGCCAATTTAACATGGCTAGTATATGAGGTTCCGACTCCCCTTAAGCTAATTGCTCCTACACATAGTTCGGTTGCTTCTTACTTGACACCTTTGTTTCAAAAAATTTAGCACAGTTAATTATTATTATTTTTTTCTTTAAAATGTTTTGTTTTAATAGATTTTCCTTGTATGATAATACAATATACGTATGTAGAAAATTTCTAGATTTGTTAAATTTATATACATTTTATTTAAAAAAAAAACAATTGTATGATGTACTAAGAATGCCTATGAATAAACGTCCAGGGTAGAATTCTGTTTGCAATAAGCTGAAGACTTTGTACTGCTATGTTTGAATAGTTGAGGAAACATCAGTATTTATTTAACTTGGGTAATCATGTCAATTAAGACTTGAATAGAAGGAAAACTTTCTGTATTGTAAGGAAAATCTCAGAGCAAAACATATAATGTGGCTTTTTGTTAAGGAGTCAAAATTGTAAGGAAAGCCTGCAAAAAAGTAATTAAATAATTTTTTTTTCTTTATTTTTTTTTCTTATATGTATGTAGTCAGATAAAAGATTCTGTTTTAAAGTTGCCCTTTTAACTTGCACTTTTTATTCCATATAGGTTTTCCCAAGTTTTGAAATTAGTGCTATGATACAATGTACTTAAGTAATTTTATTGTAATAATGAAATGTTGAATTCGACTACTGAAAAAATTTAAAACTCCGAATTTTATATCTTGTGGAAATTCTTTATTGGGTTGGCACCTTTTTACCAGGTAACAGAAATATCCGAAATTTCAAGAAATGGAGGAATAAAAGATAGTGGATGTCACAAAATCAAAATAGAATTCTCAGTTTCTTAACTTAATAAAAAATAAACGTAATTAATTAAATTAAGAAATTGTTATATGTACATTTAAAAACATTGGGCTGAAAAATAATTCCAATTTCACTTTAATATTTTTAAGATAAGTTTTAAATGTCAAATTTACAACATTCTGTGTTTCAAAATTAAATATTCACCCCTATTTATTACAGAAACACAATCAAAGTAAAATAAAGCTTTGTTGCACATATTTTTGCATGTGATACAGTTTCTTAGCCTAAAAACACAAAATCAAGATTTTTTAATGCCCCCTTCTCTAATAGAATTGTTCTTATATTCGGTGCTTTGAATACAGTCCCATATAAACACCAAAACGGATTCATGCTTGAGAGGATATGGTGCTCTGAGAAAGCGATTCAGTTTCATGACTCTTGTAAACATATCATTAGTCATCACCTCTAAAAACAAAGAGCCGCCGTTGCCCGGTTGAACAATAACAGATTAGCAATCATAGACCGTCGTATGCAAAGGGGGCTGTTGCTCGTTAAATCTGTCGTGGCCTCAAATATTCTCACGTTGCCGTTGTGTGGACGTTTGAAGTGGGGTGCCACCTCAGGTGTGACCTCGTCATCTGACCGGGGTTCAAAATTACTTGGTGTTGTCCTCGGATCTTTCCCTTCGTCTTTGATCCCAGACCGTCGCCAATAGCTGTTTTCGTTGCTCCAGTGCGGCGTTAATTAAAGTACCTACCATCCAGAAACCTAATTTATTTTTAGCTAAGAAAGCGAATTCAATATATATTGTTTTATTTAATACTGCACTCTAGGAGGCATCAGTGATGCGATATTTCCGAATTTCATTCCATCATTAACGGATGGGTGAGAAATTTGATGGAATATTCATGAAAATTCTCCATTCAGTTTCTCCTAAAATAACAAGGATCTTGTTTTAAAATTAAATGTCTTCCGTGTGAGCGACTCCAAATTATTTTATACACTAAATTATTTTCGTGTATATAAATATATTTTAGGTCAACAAAATACGTGCATGCTTGAGACGTCGTGTGCTTTTGTTTGCAGCATGTTAATCATTCCTCACGACGAAATTAAAGGATACTGCCTTTGCCACGTCGGGTTTGTGGACTATAAAACTATCGTTTACAAATCAACGCTTAAAATAAAGTATTGTATATTAAATACATAACAGCTACTAACGAAACGAAAAGTCTCTTGGAGTTAAACTGAAAGAAGGAATGCCCTACGACTCATATTTAACATTCTAATAACCAAAACAGAACTTCAAACGAAGCGGGCATATCAATTATAGACTTAACTGAAACTCAGCGTACCTCCACATCATAATTAATAAAAAAATTATAATTATTAAAACATTTTTGTAAGAAAAATGTTAAAGAAAGTGACATTAAGCACTTGATAAAAAGAAGATAACTAATATAAAGGAGAGAGAATTTAATATATTTGAGAAATATTATTGTTTGTAAAATTATGTTCGCTTTACCATACTTTCTCCAGAAATTCTACCTCATAAATTTCAAGAAACCGGTGCACACATCCGGTTTTTTAACTTGCGGCGCCGCAGCCGCAAAGCAAGTGCGGTCTGAGATACATTAGATCCAATGGAGCAGTGCACACATGCTTCCAGCGCCGCTGGGGCGACGCACGTCCAACTTGCGTGCAATTTGTACCTCTGTTCCCCACGGCGCAACACATGAGTCTCCGTTCTGAAGTACCTTGTTTTCATAAGCAAATGGAATATAAATGATAATTAATAAATGGTTGTATCCAGTAACATCTATTTTGTTTCAAAATATACTTTTTTACACCAAGTAAGCGAAATAAACACTTTTTTCGATAGAATATGTATCGCAAATGGCGCGAAATGAGAATTTGTGTCATTTCACGGTTATGTGTGCATAGTTGGGCTTCGATGCCGCACGTTGAAAAACCGGATGTGTGCACCGGGCCTAAGTAATCTGGACTGGAATGCCTATCTTAGTTTGAACGGCCATTTAGAATAACACTACAGGACTGTGCTTATCATAAATTTAATTCACTTAAGAAGTATTCCGAATTTATAATATCAGTTAACAATTTTTACATGTATATCTTTATTCAACTATTCTCTTGCAATTTGAATGCAGTTAAAAGAAAACCCGTACATTTTCCTCTGTGTATTTCGTCCATTTTCATTCCCGGGCAGTGGCCAAAAAAATTTAAAACATCAAACAATCAACCTGGGAAATTTCGTTCCCTCTTTTCCCTTTTCTATGTGAGTTTTTTTTTACTATGTCGGAATCTCTTTGAAGCAGACCGATCCCGCTCCAGTGTCTGTGTGAAAATTCAAAACCCTGTCATTATTGAAATTGCCTAATTTTTTCTTGTCCTAGAAATTCCATCCCCACTATTGTGAAAGAATGGGCGTTTCTTTAATCTTGAACGTTAGTTTAAAATTCGATTTAACCGAGATTTCTGTTTACAGAACCGCCATACTGTTCCAAAGGGACGTGGTAATTCGTGGGAGTCTATTTGTTTTTAACCTTGAGCTACATTGATGTTAAGATACCTGTCTTTTCTTTGAGTCGAAGACTGGTGTCTTGAGAAGAAAAAGTGCCTTTGCACTACCCTTTGTCTTTGAATATTCTACCTCCCACCATGTTTTAAGTCTGCACTGTGTTTTCATTTCCATGACTAGTGCTGCGTAAAACTGGACAATCTCGTCACCTAGAAACTTGCAGAAGCATCAATTTTCGCTGTGGGTAAACCGTCAATTCTTCCCCTTTTCCCAGGAAAGTAATATTGGAGACGGTGGGAGGACTCGTTCCACTCATTTCGGTTTCGAATGTTTGTCTTTCTTTTGCGAATCGAATGTTTAGAAAAGCTGATAAAAAGAATTTCCGAACTTAATGAGATTCTTTAAGGTAATGCACCTGCAGGGGAAATGGTAAACACATGTTGAGTCCCGTCCCTTTGATTCGTAATGACATTCGTCGTGAAAAGACTCGCGCTCTGCTCGATTTCGATGTGGAAAGCCAAGCAATTTATACTTTAGAAAGGAATTGGTTTCCCCAATTACGTTTGGTTTGCTATCCGCTCTTGCATTCTCGATTATTCCTGTGTAATTTCAATTTCTTCCATTCAAAGAATAGATAAAATTCGTTGAAAAGTACTTGTTCGAACAGTTGTGAATAGATTTGGGAACAAAAGATTTCTTAGTAACTTAGTTGCATGGGTCACAAAAGTATTCGGTTTCCACGAATTTCCGGTTTTTTGTGTTTCAAACAAATACATCACGTGTCGTCGAGTCTACGTTGTTGATTACTGAATCCATAATTTTGTGTATTAAGCGGTGGCTAAATATTCTTGTATGCCTGAATTCGCAGGTTAGATTTTAAAACATAGCAGAACTTTTCTTAATTGTTTGATTGATTTAATGATAGACCTGTAATTATATAAAGCATGTAGTTAAATATAAAGTAGCAATTTATAGAAATGAGCAACATAAAAGTAGTTGAGAAATTCCAAGTGACCAATACAGTACAGTGCTTTGACTTGCTGTATTAATTTGGTCTTATATCGGATTTCTAAACACATTTGTTAGTTTTCCATTTTTTGAGGGGATCAGGTACCCAAAATTCTAAAATCTTCAGTTTTTAAGGAATTGTTTTGAAATTTTTTTTTTGTTGATCAACATTGTATTGTGTAATTAAACTAGCTAATTTATATATTTTTTAAATAAAATTTAAAAAAATGCAAAATTTTGACTATGTTAAAAATTGATATATCTTAAAATTTTGTGTGTCAAATTCGTGGAATTTTTTAAAAATTGAATTCACTTTTTAAAAAAATATTTAATTCAAAAAGTACAAAACAAAGTACAACATAAAACATTTTATAAATAATAGAAGTATAAAAATATACCTATACATAATTGCCGAAGATAAATTAAAGATATATATTTGGTAAACATGTGCAGAAAGTTTCATACAATTATGACAAATAGTTTTTCATTTATATCAATTTAAAGTAAGAAAATTGCAAAAAAAGCATCACTGAAAAATGTCGTTAAAGTTTTAAATTGGTAAAAAACACTTTTACGCACTTAAATTTTATTTAAAATCCTCCTGGAACGTCTTATGCCTTGCTTCTTACATTTAATGCTTCATTTAATTTAATTTTGGCAAGTTGAACTTTTTTCTGTAGGTTTTGAAGGAAATAGTTGACTTTATCTCAGCTTTCCTGAATTGTCTGCAGTCCTTTCGTTTGGACAGCATTAGAGAAGTTTTCCCAGTTACAAGACACGAGCATTCCAGCACATCTTTTATACTAGACATTAGTCCCTTGTTGAAGTCCATAATGGCTCTGGCTGCAACAATCTGGACTCGAACTTTCGAAGCATTTAAGTTTTTAGGTTACTGCTCCAAACCGTGTTACGAAGTTATTCGTTTCGATTTTGAGTTTCCCCTTTGCTACATCTTTCCAACAAAGAATCTAAAGCTACTCTTTGAAATATTGGCAACATTTTAACAGTGATGACAGATGTCAAAGGGGTTTTAATACCCACTTTGTGCGATTTTTGCTTTGTTTTGTTAAAAATGGCGTAATTGTAAAAAAAACACGAATCACTTCTGTATGGACTCGTCGGATGCGCAGATGTCAAATTACTAAATTCCAAATTTCGCCTGCTCTTAAAAAGACAGAAATAAAACTTTTGTGTCATTTTATTCAGAAATATCTGGAGTATTTTTTAATGTAATTTTAAAAAATAATATTTTTTTTATTATTATTATTTATTTATTTTAGATTTTGGGTGCTGGACCCCCTTAAACTTTCGTATTATTTCCTTTATTGAAGAATTTTTATTTGTTTTCGTTGCACCTGACCTAACAAGATGCACATTTCATTCCTATTATGTTCCCTAGACATGCTTTTCAGGATCTCGATGTTTAAGAAAATTTACTTGCTTCAATGTTAATTCCAAATATTTTTATGAAATAAGATTGTTGACAAAGCCGACAAATCAACCGTGAATAGCATCAATTATACCATCTCTTAAAAACAAGTATTAAAAAGTTTTAAAGTAAAATGGCAAATCGATTCGAATTTAACAGATTGAAAACGAATTTCATTTCATCAAACCGAATAGTTTCTCGCTGGAAACCATTGCCTAAAGACAAAATGTAATAGCACGTATTCGAATTCGACATATCGGGTAACCCATAGACACCTCCTCGGAGATTATTCAATTTGCAATTTGCTGCATTTGTCCTTTGACAGTGAAACACATTTTGAAATTTCGAATTCTAATCATCAACGTTTTAAATATTTTAATTTATATATTGAAGACGTTGTCCTCATTCAAAATATTATATGGTATTGGATTTATCCAACATATTTTGTCTTTTTTTTTTATCACCTGACGTCTATCATTTAATTTTATTATTTATTTCTAAGTAATTATCTTTAAAGATTTTACTTTTAAACCATTTATACCAGACATTCTTTAGACTTGTTACATTTACGCACTTGTGGTTGTTTATTTATTAAATGTACTTCGGAGAATTGTTTTCGATTTACTTTGGGGCTTGGCACAATATATCAATAGGACAATGTGCCAAAAAATTACATCCGATGCTTAAATTTAGTAATTTTCGACACCTGATTTTCACATTCACCAATTACATAATCTTATCATTGTTTTACTTTGCGTCTAAAGACATGATGTATGGCATTTTTGCAAGCTGCATTTTGGTTCCTTTTTATTTTAAATCTTATATAAAATCAGTACCGACAGAAACGGAGGAAACAAAATCAGTTCAAGTAGTAATTTTTCTTACTCAGAGTCATGCTTCTCATGTTTCAATGTTTTTAGAAAAGTTGTCATGTGTCAAATGACTGTATGATTCATCTTTACCATCAACTTTCACTATGCTAAATCCATTGCAGGAAATAGAATGTCTGTTAAGAATGCTATTAAACAAGAGAGCAAATAGTCATTAAGGTGTTAACTCTAAATCTGTAGGTAGTGATAATTTTCTCTAACACACACACTAAATTGTTTCTCTCTTACTCATCTTATCTTTGTGGGTTCTATTCAGGAGGACGTTTGTCTTTGAAAACATATTTGTCTTGTATTTGTAAATACAACTAGATTACCTTTATATTGGATGAAGAATCAAACTGCCGCGTTTGTTTGCACCAGGAAATAGCTTTTATGTTCGAATTCACAGATCTAGGCCTCGAGTGTGGGTTTTATGTCTGAGTATAACGCGGTGCAATTTATGTAGCTCTACGCTTCCTTGTTATTTTCGGGTAAAAAGAGAGTATTCAATATTCTTTGAATACTGGTTTGCACCTGGAAGAAAAGACAACATGTGGATTTAAATGTCACCCGAAGAAAGTATGCGTCGATTACGTACATTTGCTATTTCGTTGCTTTTGGGATTAAAGACTATAATAAGTCTTTAATCGTGCATCGTGCGATTTTGTACTATGACGTCGAGTGTTCAGATTTTGTTAGATTTTTGAGCTGTAGACAACCATTTGAAAAGTATTAGAAATAATAAAAGTTATTGGTGATAACTCTTATTAAATTTATATTTTGCAAGTCTTGCATAAAATTATCAGTGGTCATTTATTTCAAATTATAAAGTAATTGAACATCTAAGAAAATTCAAGTTAGTTACACTAAATCAGTGGTCCCCAACCCCCGGTCCGCGGACCGGTACCGGTCCGTGGATCAAATGGTACCGGGCCGCCCAAGTAATATTAAATTATTTCCATTTTATTTACTTTGTTGTATTTATCTCGGGTTTGTGCGGTTCTTATCTATGAAATGTCCACTAAAATTAGGAGGCGGTAAATGTGAACTTGAAATTTGTTCTGTTACTAGAGCTTCAATTCTGAATTCTGTATGTCTCTATTTTCTAATTTTGACAAATGTCTCAAGCTGTTACGTGAACAGAGGCATTTTGGACATGTTTCAGACATTAGCGGGGATTTTAGGCGAGACTGAGCCTAAACATTCATTCTCATAGTTGGTGCACGATCACCTGTCTTTGCTTTGAAAAGAGTTCGAGCGCTTCGTGGGTTTTTTTGTGGTTGAGAAACTATTTTATTGATCTAGCGTTCTAGTGAGTCAAATGTTAAATCACATTAGATTCATTTTTTGGTGTAACTGCATTTTATTTTGAAAGCATGTTTAAATCCAAGTTAAATTAAAATTATTAAATCAAAACAATTTAAAATATAAACAATCAACGTATCTCTTGCATAAAATTATCAGTGGTCATTTATTTCAAATTATAAAGTAATTGAACATCTAAGAAAATTCAAGTTAGTTACACTAAATCAGTGGTCCCCAACCCCCGGTCCGCGGACCGGTACCGGTCCGTGGATCAAATGGTACCGGGCCGCCCAAGTAATATTAAATTATTTCCATTTTATTTACTTTGTTGTATTTATCTCGGGTTTGTGCGGTTCTTATCTATGAAATGTCCACTAAAATTAGGAGGCGGTAAATGTGAACTTGAAATTTGTTCTGTTACTAGAGCTTCAATTCTGAATTCTGTATGTCTCTATTTTCTAATTTTGACAAATGTCTCAAGCTGTTTTCAAGTTTTTAACTGTTTTCAAGTTGGCAGACAAAGTAGCTGCATTTAAATCCAAACTGAAGTTGTGGGGACGGTACGTGAACAGAGGCATTTTGGACATGTTTCAGACATTAGCGGGGATTTTAGGCGAGACTGAGCCTAAACATTCATTCTCATAGTTGGTGCACGATCACCTGTCTTTGCTTTGAAAAGAGTTCGAGCGCTTCGTGGGTTTTTTTTGTGGTTGAGAAACTATTTTATTGATCTAGCGTTCTAGTGAGTCAAATGTTAAATCACATTAGATTCATTTTTTGGTGTAACTGCATTTTATTTTGAAAGCATGTTTAAATCCAAGTTAAATTAAAATTATTAAATCAAAACAATCTAAAATATAAACAATCAACGTATCTCTCTCTCTCTCCCCCCCCCCCCAGCGGGCCGCGTTAAAATTATCAAACGTTGATCCGGTCCGTGGCGATAAAAAGGTTGGGGAGCACTGCACTAAATAACCATTTTGTGTTTCAATTGAAATTACATTTTAAGTTATGTACCCAACTTGTGTTCACTGCGTCACGTTCATAATCTAACTGTGTTAATATAGCGATTGAAGTACATTTACATGTGAAATATTATCTATATGTTCACGCATTGGAACCGGTACTAGATTCACATGTGCTCCAAAATATATCCCGATCTAAACTGGATTTCCATATTGCGCAAAGTGATTGTACCTTACGTTATCACAAATCAAAGCCTTGGTTTTCTACGTTAAAGATAGCTGACAGATGTTGATAAATTCTTTTTAAAAATTTAGATCTTATGACGCTACATCATAATATTCAATCTGAATATGAAGAGCATCAATTATTGTGATTAAATATAATCTTTAAACTCATTTTAACTACTTCCGATACACTTGATAAGATGGAGAAATACTTCTGCTTCAACCATTTAAAGTTATGAACAAGTCGGTTCTTTCCCGGGTTCAATTCGGTCTCTGTTACCGATATATATGTTAAAATAGTGATTATTCTGCACTTTTTTTACTTGTATCTTTCGGTTATAGAAGGGTAAATATTGATTTCACCCCTCTTTTTGTCTGTGGAAGAATTCACTCTCAAATGGCCCCAACGCATATTTCTCCTCGTGTAAGACCCCTCCCCAAGAACCGTGGAAGCCAATAGTTCTCCGCCGGCGGAGCTTCCATTGCAGGGATGCCCAGGGCCGATGCGCCGTGCGCGCCCCACCGCCCCGGCTGACGCCCGCCAAGGAAGCAGAGTGCCGGAGTAGGGCGTTCGTGCGGCCATATTGTTTTCCGACCCTTGGAACGGGAAACGGAAAACTTCGACTATGCCTTTCCTACGTGATAACCGTTTTTCCACGGCATGGCATCACTGCGATTCTTTGATCTTGGTGACTTTGGCCTGGTGGGCTAGGATATCGTAACCCTTGAAAACGCGTCAGAATTCGAGTTTGCTCCCTTGACTGTCTTGAAAGTGTCTGTCAATGTGCATCCAAAGTTGGTTTTTGAAATAGTGGTAGGACATATTCTTCAGCCGTTAACCGTAAAGAAAGATTGGTTCTGGTACGCTGTTGTCATATTCAGCGAGCTGTGGTTAAACCGTTAAATTTGTTGCCGTTCTGTTTTGCTGATGTGGGGTATAGGTTTTATTTTCTGGCGAAGCTTTAAGAAACTCATTTGATGCTCTAGTTTTTAAATAGTGGAAAATGTCCATCTGTTTCATGAATATGAACGGTGAAAGGTACTGAATTTCCATCGTTTGCATTTAATGTAATAATTGTGTATGTTACAGTTCTTATGAAAAAGAAACAATCAAGGTCTTCCATTTCTTGTTGCTCTTTTCGAAGAATTCCATTTTAAAGACTATTTGCTCTCTGGATACGCAAGGGATAGATGTGCAATATTATTTTCCTAAGCAATTTTTATAATAGCTCTGAGTAATGCTAGTCTAGTTACGCTTTGTATAGACTGGCTTGATGTCTTCCATATTTCACTTGATAGCATTCTGAATGATTCCGAACGGACGATACATCTTTAGGGACATATTCTGCTGCTTATAATAGTAAAAAATTAAAAATTCGTGTAGTAAGTTATATTATCCTAGGCGTTGATGATTTTGAATCGACAATGGTATTGCGTGAGCGGTTGCTTTCTAATGACTAATTCTAGAATGAATTTGTGTATTAATATCGCATGTTCAAACGTTCCATGACATCTTGTGTGTTTACTGTGCTATTTGTGAAACGGACTCTCACCAAACTCTTGACTGTTCTCTATTGACCAGGAATCCCTTCTTTAATGCCACAAATCTTCCGTAACTCTTGTGGTAAAAACTGTTAAGCCTTCATGAACTCTTAAAACTTAACGTGTATTTGACGAAGTCTTCCAATTGTCGCCTTATAAAGAACTCTCACTTTTTCCATCGATGCCTTTAAGCTCAACATATCTTTAGCTCAAGAAAAAGTCAAGTCTTCCATTTCCTGAGATCAAAGTGATTTTCGATTTACGTTCCCGGGAATCTAGAGAAAAAGTAGCGTAGCATAAATTTCTAATAAAACGTTGTTTGCTGGATCTAGCAAGTAGACAAAGTCACTCGAATTTGTAATATTTCTGAAGTGTTGCTCTTAGTATTTAGTCATCGTACGTCTTCCATAAACAGCACAGTGTAAAGTTTTAGTGGAGTTTCAACTGCTCTTCCAAAGAACTCTGCATTGAAATTTGATTTCCTTTCACCATCCGTAATGAAAAGTTCTAAAAAACAATACCAGCTGCCGTGTCCTGAAATTCACGAAATAGAGCCGACTCCTGTGATCCAGAGCTCCACCTCCAGGTCCTACAGGAGCAGAAACTTGCCCCCAGTAGACGACAAGGTGCTCTTTGAGAGACTTTGGAAAGGGACTTTCCGTGCTATTGTCGCTGCCAGCCTTCAGGCTCGAGACAAAGAGAGTTCCACAGTGGGGCGCAGGAACACTCTCAGAAGTGTCATAAGGTGCGTTTCTGTTTTGTTGAGTCTTATTACATTGTTTGACAAATAACTAGTCCTCTAACTTCAATCAATTCCTTCTTTATTTACGTTGGAGAATTCACTAGTTTCCTGTGCAAATATGTAAGCTAATATTAAAGGAACTTCAGTTGAACTTTCAGTGAGTTGTACTCGTTAACATTTAGAAAAGTTTCTCAAAAGTTATCATTTACAAAAAAAATTACTCTTATTAAGCTCATTTCAGGTTTTTTTTTTTTTTTTTTTTTTTTTTTTTTTTTACTTATTGGTTGAATGGTATTACGAAACAGAATGCTGTAAATGAAATATATATCCTTAGTGATGCATCATTTGATCTTGTATACAAACTATTTTAATCCTTAAATGCGACTCATACGAATTTAACTGTACTTTCTGTAGTTTCGTCCAAATGAAATCAACTTTCGGCTTACAGATAGTATTACAGGCAGTAATCATTTTAACTCAGGTGTTGAAATGATAATTGATCATTTTACACTTTCTGTGTTGAAATGACCAGTTCTTATTTTAACAGTTTTGCACGTTAAATGAATGAAATACATCTTAGTTTATTCTAACAATGTACAAACATTTTTTTTTTATATCCATCGCATACTTGCCAACTAGAAGGGATTATTCGTAATTTTAACAAATTTTCACTTCATTTTAATGATTTACGGATGGGTCTGCCTTTTTTACGAATTTTTAATATTTCGATCGAGCAATCGAAATATTTCATTCTCTGCAACCATCCATAGAAACACCAAACCTTGTTTCGAGCAGAAATTCAGTGCAGAATTATTAAAGAAGACTAAAATGCTACTACAGCTTCATTGAATTTTTGTGCAACCCCCTCTTCTGGATAAAACCCTAAATGAAACACCTTTGTAAATAGAAAGTTATCACTACAGTGAAATGTATGTTACTAAAAGTGAAAAATATCGTTTATTTCTGGAGCTTTTTCGGTTTTGTTATCAATTCTAGGTATGATATATGCATTTGCTTTCCATGCTAATCAATTCAAAATAGGCCTATTAACTATTATTATAGGCCTAACAGTTTGATGATCTTATTCCCATTGATCTTCTGTATATCACACGTTTTTAATTCTCAAGGAATTGAAAAACTTAAAACTCTCTCTCTCTCATTTTAGCTTTAGATACTGATTCTAAAAGAAAAAAAACTGATGCCCTCTTACCGATTTCGTGTTTTAGCATGTTTACAGAATGAATTTTGAATTGTTAAACACTTAATAATAAACTTTTATGGAAGATAAAATTTAAGTCAGTGATGACCAGTATTTTAAAGTTAATAAAAATTAACCTTGACACTAGCCTACAATAAATGATCCTGGTCGGGCGTCATTGGCACATGGACCTTTTGCCTCAGTTGCTAAAATGAGTGCAATTTTTTATTTATTTTGTTTACATGGATGTGATAAATTCGCAATGCAAGACTGAGGTCTGTATTGACACTTGCATTTTGATGACTTTTTCTCTATTAAGGACATTTGTTGCTTCGGTTTAACTTAGTCTTTTCTGTCATTTTGTAAAAATTCAAAGTAAAATTTTCTTTTGATAATGCTTTCAAATTGTACAATTCAGAACCATGTACATTGTTTATTGCTACCCAGTTGGTAGATAAGAGTTCGCTTTCTCTAATTTTTAAAATTTTGTTGGGGAGATTTTCTTCTGAGGTTTGATAATGAAATTTATAAAGCATCGTATACAAACAAAAAATTAGAGACGTTGGGCGTCAAATGTGATGACTGGGTCTAAAAACCAAATTTATGAGTGCGATCAGCGATCGCTAATGTGGAACCCTGAGTGACCCATTGATTGGGTTTTATGTCGTAAAGGTTATATTTAGTCTAGCTGTACCTAGCAAGACAACGTCAAGAAACACTCAAAAAATGTTTACGGATACAAAACAAAGAAATAAAACAGAGGTAAGTTAAAAAGTGACCCATAGGAGAGCAGCTATTTTTAGTACGACAAACAGGACTCCAGCTTGTAAATTTGAAAGAAAGCAACTCACTCCTTTCATGTGTTGTTGAAATATAAACAAAACCTTATCTTAAAGAATTTACTTCCGTTCTGATCTTACCGGATGGTACTTATTTTTAGCTGATTTGCATTCGCATACTGAGAAACCGATGAATTCAAAGGTTTTTTACCTCGTAAACACCTTTCGTAAATACTCTGGGTACATACCAATGTTGATTTCGTCTTTTGTTCCTCGTACGCCTGTCCTGTATCTACAAATCAGTCTAATAATTTCTCATCAGCTTGACAGTTTTATGTTTCTCAAACTGTTCAAAGCAAAGAAAAGTTATCCACTTGAGGCCAAAAATTTTTCGAAAAAAACTGATGACTTTAACTTTTTGGATAACTTTAGCAATTTGATTTTTCCCCCTGGTATTGAAGGGAGGGGGAGGATAAAGGTGTTGTCATGTGAATTTTTTATTTTTCCCTACCTTCCTAGTTATAGAAATAGTTTCATCAGTTGAAAGTCTATCAGATGTAATACATTTAGTGGGGATTTTAATTTATTTTACAAATAACTGAAATGTTTTCGACTTTGATTATACACGACACCTTCCACTTCTATATGTTACCCAGAAAACAAATTTAAAGAGAAAGAAATTATTAAGTATTTTAGACTTTATTATTAAATATACAGATGTGTAACAAAAATTTATTCGTATTGTTCTTTTATTAGAAACACCAAATTCTCCTGTTTCCAAAATAGTTTCATAAAGTCGACGAAATTCCTCCTTGAAAAAATGAGTTACCTTTCAAATTTTCCAGCTAAATTTCCAAATTTTTCCGTTATTTGCTTTAAACGTATGTAACTAATGAAGACCTTTCATTTTTGAATATTGAAACTTTTTAAACGGCATACACAAATCGTAATTTTCTATATGTATGTATCATCAATGATTTCACCAACATGAGTTGTGTTGCTCTAATACGACGTTAATTAAAATTACCTTACCTTATCTTACCGTACCTTCACCAACACGAATCAATTTCTAGAAGATTAGACAAATTTGCGAGTGTTTGTTGTTGTTTTATTATTATTATTATTATTTACTTAAAATGGCACATGCTATCATTGCAGATAAAATAATCAGTTCTGAAGGATATTACTTTCGTTTTCTTAAACAAATAAATCATTTTTGAACTACGTTGAAAGATTGTTTTCTGATGGTCATCAGCAAAAATTCAAAAAATTTCCGTTTAGAAAGGTGTTATATGTAAGGACTATAGTCTTGCTGTTGAATTTTGGGTATTGACCAATGAAATTTAAAAGTAAACAAACCTACCTCAGGAAGCAATATATGTACTCTGCAGGGTGTCAAGATTTAAATCAACGATTAAAATCATGATTTTAATCAAATGATTTTTTTAAAAATCATTCATTTAAATCACAACTAATCAAGTAAATACACCCTAGAAAAATCACAGAAGTTGTCAAATGCTTTGAACTTTCTGCACACATGGTGATTTCAGCACTAATGGCTACACCTCGTACTGATGAGCTTTTAAAAAAAATGTTTGGCACTGGACACTTGCAAATAATCTGAGGTGTCTATGGACTAAGTAATCTGTTGAGTGTTGAGTCAGGGATTCTGCCAAACAGTAAAGTAAAATATAAGTTGACATCTATTTGAAAGTTTTTACAATGTTCATGCATAATTTTATGTTACAAACAATAAAGCAGTAGGTCTACATCTACCTAAATGTCAAGACAGCCAAAGAAAATCCCCACAAAGTAGGCCTAAACTACTTGTTACCCCTTTAATTGATTGACCAATGGCTTAGCTATAGTGATTTTTCAACAACTTTTTTTTAATTGAGACATAAATACAAAATAACACAATTAATGTGATTAATAATTTATTAAATAAAAAATTCAACTGAGCTTTCTATTTGAAAGGATGAAAGTTTAAACACTATAAACATCTTTAATTTGCTAAATGCACCCTGAAACAGTCGCCTTTCACTTTAAGAGTAGTGACCCATAACCAATATTTATTTAATCAGACTAATTTAGGTATCACTTACTGATACATTTGTTAACATGATGATGTTAATTTACTCCTGAAAAACTATGTAGGATGTCAACTTGTGTTTTAAAGTTAAACAAATGTTTTATCTTTTGCTCTTGTTTTGAAAATTCATTTTTAAATGTATTACCATGTAACACACAGTGATTTTTAGTAAAATATTAATTTACCATATCACAAATTCCAATTGTTTACTTAAATAAATATTGGTTTACATGTCATGTCAGAAACGAAATTTTTTATTTAACAAATTTATAGGCCCTACAGAAATTTAAATTTAAAAAATCCGATTTTTGATTTAAATCAAATAAATCCGATTAATTGATTTTTTTTTTAAAATCATGATTTTTTTACACTCTGGTACTCTGTATGTGAATAGGAAATTTTAGGTTAGAATTCATTTAGTGAAACTAATTGCAGGGTTCCCACGGGTCAGGGAAAATTACGCATTTTCGTCTAAAACCTGGAAAATGATAGACGCTTTGGAGAAAAGTAACTGATAAGATTCTTATACAGTTTCATATCACTCGATTTTATGAATAGAATTTTTCAACATATTTTTAAAGAAACAGCTAATATTTAACAGGTAAAGAATTTGGTTTCATACAAAGACTTAAATTGAAGAATTAATAACAAATTAATTTAAGTTAAATAAATTGGATTATTTTAATAAGTTTAATGCAAAAAAATTACTTGCATTAATTTTTAGAGTGTATAATTCTTAAATTGGTTTTTAATTTTTGGCTATTGAATGCTAAATTATTTCTTAGTTTTTCGCATTTAAAAATGTCGTGAATTGCTTAAGTATGGTCTGGAATTTTGTAAAAAATTGTCTGGAAAACCTGAAAAGGTCAGGGAATTTTATTTCTGAATTAGAATAGGAACTCTGAACACCGGTTGATGGGTGAATCGATTCATTCTGGCTTGAATGTTTTTTCTTTCTGAATGAATGTATTGCCTCCAAATGGGTTGGGCATTGAATGTATTGCACGAATGTTATATGCAATGTGACACCCCTAAGAGGTGCATAAGGGAAACGCAAAGAGGTTCGTAAATCCGCCACTCTAACGCCATGTTAGAAATGTTCAATTACTTGACCGGTATAGAAGAAAAAGAAATATCCTTTAGTCTGTCGCTATATACAGTCTTTTTTTCACTGCCAAGGACTAATCTGACTAAAATTTAAAACGAGGATTAAAAAAATTAAATCCATGAGTTTTGATGTGCTCGATAACCGATTCGAGATGGAAGACCAGTTAACTGAGAGGACAGCCTGTTCAAAAAGTTGCATTCATTTCGATTCTTCCGTTACGAAAGGTATTGCAAAGGGGAAAGTACCCCTACCTTCCCCTCAGAGTCGGATTATCCCCCAAACCGTTTGCTCCCCGCCCGGGAAACGAAATGCCGGAAATTCGACTCGACACCCAAACCACTGCACCCCTCTGTGAGAGAAGGAGCCACATAAAACGGGAAAAAGCACAAGGGTGGATGATTTTTCACTCTCCCTTCCTCTTTCATCAAAACGATCTCCCCTCCCGTGACTCAGAAATCAAACACCCCGCACTAACCTTCTCAGAAGCTAATTGCGTCCCCCACACGGATGCGGCCGGGATGTTTGGATCTTTCCTCTTCTGGATTGTGCAGGGGAACGCGGAGAAACGAGGCTTATTATTGGGCTACTTTTGGACACTGCTTTCCCCTCCTGAACGATGCTAGAAAAGGATTTTCGACTTGTTTGTTTTTTCGTGGTGTAAATTCATCTTCAATTCCGAGCAATAACGGAGGCGGTTTTGACAGGTTTGTTTGATTGCTGCTTTGAAAGCCGAATCGGAAGAGAAAGTATTTTTGAAGACCGTTTTTGGTAATGCAGTTATTGACGTCGTGTTTCATTTCATCAGTTTTCAGTAGTTGTCTTTTTCTGTCCCAGTAATTTTAGCCCTCGGATCTTCAGTTGTTACGGGCTTCACGATCCCGAGTTTCCGAATACTCTAGTGATCTTTTCTTTTCCCATGGAGTGTACTATCTTTTACTAAATACGGGGTTCCGCTCGAGGGATATCCAAGCGTTGTTTTCTGCTTACTCCCACAACTCTGTTAACCAATCCCTCTTTCTTTCCCTTTCACAAAATTTTTTACTTGACGTTGTCTTGTGTTTGGCCAAATATGGCTCTTGCGCCATAAAAAAAACCAAACAATCAAACTCAGTAATATTAAATCTGAAAATAACCAAGATGTTATTTACCCGCGTCTAAAATATTACCGTTGAGAGACAAATCAATCTAGCCTTAATTACCCGTTTTATCGAATCGTTTCCAATCCCTATTTTTTTGCACTCCTGGGTAATCCTTACAAATATCAAAATACGCAATGATTATCTCTATTTGTTTTTTGTTTTTTTTAACTTAAAGGTAGTGTTTTTACGTAAAAACCACTAAGGACGATTATACACATGCCCAAACCATTACAAATCTTTAATCATGTTCAGGTATTTGTCGTGTTCAAAAGATTTCAAGCTCTGAAGATTTAGCTCAGTTGGTTAATCGTTAGTCTAACTTTTCTGTAAGTTAAACAAGTGAAGGTTTAGTATCGTTAGTAAAGAAAAACGAAATGAAAAATCGCCTTTGAATAGAGTTTTGCTAATTTTAAGCGTTCAAGTTGACAGTGCTGGCGTAGAGTTTGCGAGTAGTGATTCTTCCATTCGCGCGCGCGACTCGTATTTTCCAATGACGATTCTGATTGTTTATGGGTTAGTTTCCACGAGCGGATTATTTGTCTAATACTATTTTTTACCTAGTAAATTGAAGAGCACCATGCCTTGTGGTAGTGACAAGCCACAGAAATATGTTCCGTAATGAAAAAAATTTTAAAACGTTCGAGATAATCTAAAAGTTTTTGATTGTTTGAATGAGTGCATTATTCTTATACGTTTAAGATAACACTGCCTCTTAAATTGTGGTTAAACATTGAAAATTTTTAAAACTTGAAAATTGCTATCCTGAAATTTTTGAAAATTGACTTATTGTGCTGCCCAAAGCCCAGCAGTTTTAAAGATTTGGTTATAGAACTTTAAATACTTGGTAATGAGAAACTTTTAATGTAAATGTTAAGTAATGGGGAATTTTAAATAAAAAAGAGGATAAACGCACAAAAATGTCATCATACCAATTAAATTATGCCGGAATTGCTTTATTTATCCTAATCACAATCTCAACACAAATAAAAACAAATGCATTTCTAAAAGTTGTCTCAGATAAATTTATGTAACCTGTATTTTGTAAGATTTTTGTGGAGAAAGAGGGGAACATTCAGAGTTAAACGGTATGACAGCGTATTCATTATATTAGCTCAACCACTGGGACTTTTGGAGGCGTGGTCAATCATCCATTCTCATCCAATTAAAATCTATAGATTAGCGCATTGCTGTAGGATTCTCAATTTTACTTTTAGTAGGATAACAACGATGTTTCCTAAGCAAGGAGTTAATTTTCGAATTATATAGTTGGTTTGTTTGACGTTTTGTTCAGCAACAAACAGGCTGCATACAATGCTCTAGTCAATTTTTTTTTTTTTTTTTTTTAAAGTTACAAGGACATAACTAAGTGATTAACACACTTTTTCTTGTTTCAATTATACTTGTTTGTAACAGGTCTTGCAATTTTTTTACTAATTTTATCACGTGCATGAGTAAAAAAAAAGATCTATTGAAAAGGTTCTTGACTTGTTAAAAGTTAAGAGTTTTGTGTTTCAAATTTATGGTTTAGCGCATTGCTGTAGGATCTATAACTTGGAAATGTAAACCGATTACACACTGCATGTGATTTTAAATTAATTTCCTCGTATGCATTCATTTTCTTTTTACCCCTTCCATTAATGGGTCCACAAATCTTAAAAAAATGTAACTTATCCTTGGAACTTCGACCCCCCTCCCTTCATTTTTCGTTTCCTTTTTGAAATTGATATTTTTAGGATTCAAACTGGACAGGGAGGCGTTTATATTTCCTGTTCGCTACTTCATTTTTGTCACCGCTCATAAATATATTGCAATTTGTCTTTTATTGTTTTATTACTTTCTTCTGAATTTCAGTGGATAGTAATAAAAGTGTGTATGTTGTTAATGGATTCAAAACATATCTTTCATATTTTATGACCATTTTATTATCTTTAACTATTTGCAATTCTTATGCGTTATCTCCCCTTCCAAGTCAATCAATATAAGTAGTTGCTACTATTTTTTCACCGTCAAGGGATTTGCCGCATCTTCATCCTCCTTCGGTGGCCTTTAATACATTTGTATGAAAGATTAACTTTCCCTGCTTCAGTATATCCTGTATAACCTGCGAGATATTTAATTTAAGTATCTAATCATGCTTAATGCATTTCACTAAAAAATGTTAATTGCTCACTACCTCTTTTTATCGTACTCTTTATATCTATGCAAAGGACATAAGTAAAATAAATATCATATAACTGTTTACTTTTTTAATTTTATGGGGGGGGGGTCCAGAAATTTAGCTTTTCTGCTATCAGTTATTACGCCATAAAAACAAACCCAGGTTTACATCAGACTTAAAGAAATTGGTGCAGATCTTAGATTCTGAATTAATTTCTTGAATTTTTTATTCGGAAAGGAATAAAAAATGTCATTTTACATGTAAAGACTGAACTAGTCGTACATTGCGCATAGGCGTGTATTTTTTTGTAAAAATGTAGTTTGTTTTCCCTTCTTAACAACATTGTTTATAATTCTCAATTTGTGTTTTTGTACATATTTCGAATCCTTTCCAAACAATCACTTGTATTGGCCTTTCCTAGACCCTATGAAAACACGAAAGGTAATTGTAGACACTACACCAATTTAATTAGTTTAATGGACCGCAAAAATGTAAGGCAGGTGAGAAATTTGCTTCAAGAACTGGTATAGTGGTCAAGCATTTGTCTGCAACCCAGTAGGCCCTTTATTCGAATCCCCGTTTGTAAGCGCATGAATGTTGGTGATAGTCCCTATTAAAAGTAATGGCGGCTTACCCATTGGGTGCTCCTTCACAGACAGCCGCTAGTTTACCCCTTGTAGTGCCAAAGAAGTTTTGGATTAGAATGTAACAAAAAAAAATGTTAGCCAAGTTGCACACACGTCGATTTTCGATTGTACGTGAAAATATCGGTACGATATTTTATCGTGTGCGTTGCTTAGACACACCACGTTTTTTTTCTATGTAGTAATTGCAGTCGTTTGTTAAAAGCTCGTGCCTACTCATCTCAAATTGTATGAAAATGAATGACGTGTTAAAATGAATCCCAAACGTGTTACTGCTATGTGGTTGTACAGTCGTCTCTTTGGAACTGAGTAATAACAAACACACTACAACTACAAGATGAGAAATGCCCTCCAGGTACAGAAAGTCCAAGCGTTCCATATTTCTTTGTTGGAGATGAAGCATTCGCGTTAAATAAACATTTGTTGAGGCCATATAGGGAATACACCTAACACTAGATATGTTTCATATCTTCAAAATTCTTATTTAGTTCACCTCTTCCCATACATTTTTGGTAGCATTTCTATCTGTACATTTCTAATGTTTTATCTCATAACACTGGTCTTATATGCACCAATTAAGTATGGATTTCATTATCAATATTTTCTACCTTACTTAAAACAAAAATCTATATATATATATATATTTCTCTTACGTGGCACGCAAAAAAGACGTTATTTGTTACCGCGTTTTGGCAACATTGTGCGATTGTTTGTTTACTAGGAGCATCGAGCCTCATTTGAATCTATAGCGTTATCGGATGAAATTTTATTGATAAAAAATGTATTTTAGACGAGCTGTTGCGTTTGTAATAGAAATCTAAGAAAGCGGAGGATCTTTTCAGGGCTATTTAAAAAACGGTCCTTTTCAAGGCTAACAATTATAGTACAACAAGACGCGTGCACTACAACTTTCGACAACAAACTCAGTCAAAAAGTGTATGGGTGGCTCGAGTACTGGGGAAATGTACACACAAACAACATGCTGGGTATCCAATTTCCAAAGCAGCGCTCACATTGCGAGTAAAAATTTGCTCAAACTTTTCATTTAAATTCTGATTTCAGAGGTACTGTATATATCTTTTATGTAATACAACAAATTTAGATTTGAAAAATATTTTTTTGCAATATCATATTTTGTAATCATACCCTTCTGCTAGGACACGTGTCTTCATTGATGCGAGCATAGGTTCGAGCAGCGAAACAATGAGAATTGCGAAGCAATCCTCCGGGGGTTGGCGAGCGTTAGCGAGCAGGGGGCGGGCCCCCTAGTAACACTAATTTACTGTCGTATAACAACTTGAAAATACTATTTGAATACACAAGTAATTGTTTACAAGTGAAATGAAATACAAAGGAAGTAAATTGAAGACAGGTTATCGTGCAAATAAATATACGTGGAGTGTGCACACGTGCAAGGGATCACGTACTCTACTGAATTCACGGAAACGCACGGCGACCGTCTGTTGTAGTGGCAGTGAACGCTAGCAACACGCCTTGGTGCTAAGTTTCCATGCTCTTCGTTCCACTAAAATAATTTGTTCGTACTATATTTTTCCGTATGTTCGAAATCGATGTGTGTGCAATTAGCCTAAACTGCGAACATAACAGCATCCGCTGGGATTAAATTAAATGAACTTAAGATACTGCTATAAAAGCTTCAAAAAGTGACTAATAAAGGTGGTAAAAATAACAGAGAAATAGTTGATGGCCATTTCAATGAATCAACACGTCCACCATCAAGGCCCAACAGCACACAAACGAAAACTTAAGGTTTAAATATGTTATTCAACTGTGGTGCCACCACTCATTTTTTTTTTCAATTAAGCTCTTCCAGGATACGTGCAAAGGCAGAGAGGCGCTACTACCATTAACTAACGGATAAGATAAAAATTTAAGATAATGTTCGAAATCAAAATGAGAATATTCTCTGCAGTATTGAGCAAAAGCAGATTTAAGTTTCCTTGTTTTTGACATCTTATGTGTTAACGAAATTTCAATGCCCGATTCGTTTGACTTGCATGACCCGCACCACAATCCCATTGAAAATTGGCTTTATAAAAAATTATGAAATGAACAGTACTTACTTTCCTTAGAAAGAAAGAGTGTGGTCGGATGACAACTTAAAAGATTTATATTACGGCATGATCACAGGATTCCAATAATTGAAAACTTTGGGAAAACGCAAAAGGCCGTGATTGCCCATCCGGTAAAAAAGAGGGGGGAAAACGTTTTCAGCCTTGACGGATTGGCGCCGAGAAAAGTCATCCTGAGGAAGAAAAAGTTTTGGGGAAAGTGGGGGAGTAACTGAACAACCCCCCACTCAGTTTCTGTTTGTTTTTTTAATGAGTGCGAAGAGATATACTGGTCACTTTTTCTTGCACGTTTCTTCGCCAATGAAAGCAAAGGGGGAGGGATCTTGATGGAGTCCCATTCATTGGTTTGGACGATGCAAATGGCAATGCAATTGCTCTCGTCTCATTCCTTGCTCTGGGTCTCGAGAGAGATGTGCGAAGAATTCCGCAAATCCTAAGCCTCTGATTACTGCATGGTTTTCGAGAGAAAAAATAACATGGCTGAAGGCTCGGATGATCCCAGTGATCATGACAACAGCGTCCATCGGTGTCCTTGCTGTGATCTAAACGGGTGAGTGTTTTCCCTCTTGTCTTGCTAAAATGGGTTTCTGGACCTGGAATCTTGGTCTCTGCATCTTCACTCTGTCCCGGTGCCACTTAAGATGGACGACCCCTGAAGAATTTTTAAAAATTCCTCCTTTTCAAAGTAGTTTTAATTTGTACGAATGTCATCGAAATGGGTAAGTGTTTCCCGTTTTGCGTTGTTAAAATTGATTTCATGAAGAGATCAGGCCCCTCACGAAAACAAATATGAATTCCAAAATAATTTTAACACCACGCAATTAGTATTTGATCGGAATGCATGTGGATGTCAATGTACATGAAGAAGTGAAGAATCATACAATGAAATCTATCGAACTCCATTTTTGTAGAATTACATCAGAAAGGTCATAACTTAAAAAATTGCGAATTCCCTTCTGGTTGCATTTACGGCTTGGCATGGCGTCAATGGAGACCATGTGGTAAATTACACCAAGCATTCTGCAGCTGTTGCTTCAGATCCCTTATCCTCCTGGGGTGGTGGTGGTTATAATTGACGGCCTAGCATGCTCAATGAGAGGCAGATTTGAGGGATTTCAACAGCACAAAGGCACTCCTGGAAGGTAAGGTAAGGTAATTTTAATTAACGTCGTTCTAGAGCAACACAACGGGCTATTGACGACGTTCCGGGATCAATCCCCTAAGGGAGAGATTCGAGGACAACACCATGTAATTTTGAACCGCGGTCAGATGACGAGGCAGCACCTGAGCAGGCTAGCACAGCTATAGTAGTACGGCTGATACGTGCAAAAAATTGTTAGAATTGTGCCTTTAATGATAGAAACATACAACTTGGGGTACATATACTACACATATGAAGATTTAATTTTGGATATGAGGCCATCTCAGATTTTGACTATGGCAGTAATGGCGGACATTCAAAATGGCGGCTTCGGAACATTTTTTGTGCTTCTTTTAAATATTATTTGACGATGTTAAATGACAGTTGTTAAAGTAATGGCGAGTAATTGGTGTTTTTTGCATGTACTTAGCTATTTTTAATATTATACATACCTTATTTTATGTATATATTCTATTTATAACAAAATGGCGGACATTCAAAATGGTGGCCTCTGAGTATATTTTATGTGCTCCTTTTTTATTGTCATTTGGTGATGTTAATAGCGTATTATATGTGACTTTACATGAATTGATGCTATAAACATGCGTGCTTAGATTTTCATATTAATTATTAATTACATAAATTAATATTTTCATATTAACTTTTTCACAGGTGACACGATAAGAAGAAAAATAAGTTAAAAATACGGATGTAGTGCATAAGCTGATTAATCCATTCAATACTGATACATCTGGACAATTCAAAGAAACAGAATAGAACAAGTGTTTTATCTCTCAAGAAGATAAGTCTGAAGTTCTTCGGTGTCCAGCAGACAGTAAGTAAAGCAGTAAGCGTGAAGAAAAGGGAACTGTTATAAGACAATTTCTGATTTACTTGTGGGATTTAGTATTACAGTGCGTTTATGAAGAATAATGAATCCGGAACGTCTCGATGATACAGAAGTGGTCGAGGCAACATTGGTACAACATAAAGCTCAGTTTCACGAATCGTGTAGATTGCAGTTCAATAAAACAAAACTTCAAAGATCTCAGAAATGGAAAATAGAACCTGCGTATAATGCAAATAGTTCTACGAAATTCACCCGCTAGAATGTTGTAGTAAATAGTTCAGTGAATTCAAAATAAATTTTTTTGTGACCTGCCTGCTCAAGCTGGAAGTTCATTATGTTCTGCATCTGTTGTACATTCGGCCTGTATGTGTTCTTCACTGTGTCCTTAAACTGAAGGACCGGCCTTTGCTTGCGAAACTGAGTGCCGGTGATGTTATTGCATTAAACTTGGTAGTCAACGAAGATTTTTTGTACTGTTGGCAAAGGACAGTCAGTTCTAATAGCAAGCACAGGGGTAACACTTGTGTAGCTTTCAGGAAGATGTTTAGTTGATTTCTCTTCAAAAGTACTTGAAGTTTTATTTCGATAAGTTCCTCTAAAATTACCATCTGGATGTTGAAATAGGGATATTCCTGTACCATGGAAAGAATCATGAGCCGTAGTAGAACTTGGATTGTGGTCAATATTATCAACCGTACTAGTTGTGAAAAGCCCTCTTTTCAACTGAAGATGAACGACAGCATTTTCCATGTGATACAGATGACATATTTCATTTCCAAGTTCTGATGAAAGGTCTAGCACTCTGTCTTATGATATGCTAAATCCGAGCTCGTAAAAATCTTCAACTAGTTCACGCTTGTGAGTTCTTTTTATGAATTAAAATACCTAAGTACATAGGCAAATGTGTTTCTTGTTCTCGATTGTGCTTGTTGACTGTTCCAGAATGACACTCCCGACGTCTCACCAAACTTTTATACATTAGTAACTGTGCAACAGTAAGGATAGGTTGGGGTTAAAAAACTTGACTGTGCTTTACAACTAACAGAGATGCTGCTACGAAATCTTCCTGACAGGTCTCTCCAAATCCATTGAAGAGATTTTTCATTTTTAAAATGTCTCTTCTAACTATATTTGCTGCTTTGGCAAGATGAATAGCGTCGTTATAGTATCTGCATCGTATTCACAAGCTTTCTTCAGAGCTAATCCAACATCATTATTAAATAATAACATCATATCTCGACCTTGCTTATGTGCTTCTATGTCAGGAAAATATGCAAGTACTCTGTTTTTTAGTTTTGTAAAATGTATGCGCCCTGAAAGATCACTACCTTGTTGTTTCATCCTCATGCTGTACAGTTTGCATAGATCAACAAGTTTAAATGTGGGTGCGATTTCATTGTCACTACGAGCATCTTCTATGTATTATACAAATTCGGCAAATGCAATACCATGGTTAGATTGTTCTATTTCAGTTTCATGTATGTTCTTTTGTCTCTTGCTCTGTTATATAATGATACGAGGCATCGAACATAATACAAGGCATTTAATGCAATAAGATCACCGATACTCAGTTTCGCAAGCAAAAGCCTGTCCTCCAGTTTAAGGGCACAGGGAGGAGCACATCCAGGCCTAATGTAGATGCAGTACATAATGAACTTCCAGCTTGAGCAGGCTGGTCTCACACAAAAAATTTGTTTTTGAATTCACTGAACTATTTACCAAAAAATTCTGGTGGTGAATTTCGTAGAACTATTTGCATTATCCGCAGGTTCTATCTTCCATTTCCGAGCTCTTTGAAGTTTTGTCTTATTGAACTGTAATCTACATGATTCGTGAAACTGAGCTTTATGTTGTACCAATGTTGCCTCGACCACTTCTGTATCATCGAGACGTTCCGGATTCATTATTCTTCATAAACGCACTGTAATACTAAACCCCACAAGTAAATCAGAAATTGTCTTATAACAGTTCCCTTTTCTTCACGCTTACTGCTTTACTTACTGTCTGCTGGACACCGAAGAACTTAAGACTTGTCTTCTTGACAGATAAAGCACTTGTTCCACTCTGTTTCTTTGAATTGTCCAGATGTATCAGTATTGAATGGATTAATCAGCTTATGCACTACATCCGTATTTTTATCTTATTTTTCTTCTTATCGTGTCACATGTGAAAAAAGTTAATATGAAAATATTAATTTATATAATTAATATGAAAATCTAATTATGACATGCACACATGTTTATAGCATCAATTCATGCAAAGTCACATATAATACGCTATTAACATCACCAAATGACAGTAAAAATGAAGCATATAAAATAAACTCAGAGGCCGCCATTTTGTTATAAATAGAATATATACATAAAATAAGGTATATATTACTCGCCATTACATTAATAGCTGTCATTTAACATCATCAAATAACATTTAAAAGGAGCATAAAAAAATGTTCCGAAGCCGCCATTTTGAATGTCCGCCATTACTGCCATAGGCGAAATCTGAGATGGCCTCATATCCAAAATTAAATCTTCATATATGCAGTATATATATGTGCCCCAAGATGTATGCTTCTATCATTAAAGGCACAATTATTTCACATATCAGCCGTACTATAGGGACTGGCTATCGTTGGTGATGGCTCCCCACACCATCACACTAAGCCAGGCCACACTGTGGAGCAATATGTGACAAGACATGTGCATGCGTACTATGTTTCTGTACAGAAAATATGTGTTGGTACACGTACGTATTTCAACCAATTTTGTGTCGCAGAGCTGATGTGTGGCTTGTCTAAGAGTTACAGCGGTACGCGGCTCGACAGGAAACTGAGAATGGTTGCGTTGGCCAGGTCCCCGCCACACGCGAATGTAGTAATCATCTGCTCCAAGTTGGAAGTGAGACTTATCTCGAAACATAATACACTTCCATTCCATACCTGTCTATGACTCTGGCATGGTACCACTCCAGAAGCAGCCTATGTTCAGTAATTCTAAAAAAGAAAATCTTCGTTTTCAATAAACTTGGTGTTGCTTGAGAATAGCTTCAACTCGTAATGTAGGTAACCTTGACCTTCCGTCACCATGACAAATGAATTTTAACTTTTCAAAAGTTGTTCATATTCTTTCTGACATTAATATTCTTCCAAAATCGACTAAATTTCATTTAAAAGTTTCTTTCTAACTTACAAGCAGTTTCATTTCAAATAGAATCCGTTTTAGCACTTATTTTTCAATTCTGTGATTCAGTTTCTGAATGGAGACCACATGCCTGTTCAGAGTTGAAAGGATTATATAACTTGCTTATTGAAAAGTTTTCTTTAAAACCACATTGAATTTAATTCGAAAACGAATGTGTTTTAACGAATAGAATTGTCTCATACAGAAAATCTATGTCAAGAATTAAAAAATCTTTGAATAACTACAACATGCGATTTCTGTAAGCTTGTTTTAGTAAGTTAGTGCTTGTTTAGCTTGAGGGATTTTCAGTGTAAAATCAAACAAGCCACCCGAAGACGAGGATTCTACTTCCAAATAAGCACGTTCTGTCACAAAACAAAGCACTAGTGCCATCCACATCTAGCAGCTTTACAGAAAAAGCCCCCTGATTCATTTGTTTTCATAAAATGGAATTCTATAGTCAGGTGAGTTAAACATCAGGTGAGGTTAGGTCAGTTGAATTAACGTCGCAGTAGAGCATCACAACGGCCTATTGGTAACGGTCCGGGATCAGCCCCGAAGGGAAATATCCGAGGACAGCACCTCGTAATTTTAAACCACGGTCAGATCACAAAGTCAGCATCTGAGCTGGCACCCCATACCATTACCAATGTGAGGACATTTGAGGCCGCAACTGATTTAACTTGCACCACGCCCCACGTACGCGACGGTCTTTGGTTGGGTCGAGTTTACATCAGAAGAGTCTTGATCAAGAGTAAAAATAAATCGCTTTATATCATTTTTCTTATGTTTGGAAATTATTTTTATATTTGGGGGAAAATTAAATTCAAAACAAAGCGTTAAAATTTAAATTCTGTGAAAGGGATTGTTGGGAAAAAATTGCTTTTCCAGCAATGCTAGTAAAAGAATCCGTCTTTTGATCGAAATAGCAATGCTAAATTTACATCTTATCTTCTCCAATACTGCCGGGTCAAGGTTGATTCAAGTATGGTGCTGTATGGATATTCAGGTTTTTTAACGTAGAAATTACACATAAATGTGGACAGACGAATGCTAAGTAACTTATTTTCCAAGCTAAAATGTGTTTTATAAAATGTATTGAAGTTTGTGTGAGATCTTATATAACACATAAAACGGGAGTGCAGACGGATTGGCCATATGAAGTGTGCGTACTAAGTTACTCTGCGTGCTCAACATATACAAATTTACATAAAAATGTATTCAGTCGTTTGGATGTAGTACGGGCACACTCATATAGACAGACACGAAACGTGGCAAACACTGATTTTGCATTAAAATGGTTCAATACTAATAAATAGCATGAAATGGAACGAAAATATGCTATGTACAAACACTCCATTTATATATATAGCAAATATATTTGTTAAATGTTTTGATGTTTAGGGGCGCATGCTTCGTGCAGGGAACCAATAAAAATTGCTTAGTATTTTTCGGGGGTTGACGTTGAGAGGGCGGTGCCACCTAGTTTAATTTACTTGTCATTTGCCTTCAAGATGACTGATTACACTTTCGTTTGACATCCAAGACTGATCATAAATATTCGTTGTTCTGAATTCTTCCTCAATCTAACTAGTCTTCGTATTACAAAAGCAACCCACATTTAATAAAGTTTCGACTGTCTTGCAGAATTGTATTTATTGGTTGAGAAACAATTTAAAAGTTGTCCGTATTAGAATATAAGGAAAATTTATGTATTCTTTTGAAAACGGAAATTTACAGGGAAAAAATTGCTGTTTCACAGGAGAAAAGTTGAATTTTTAACTGACTCCAGAAATTCTATCAAGGGTCTTTGCTAATGTTTCAAGACTGAGCCACCTATTGGTGTTGAGCTCAATTAAACTACATATTAAATTGGCTGACCGAAGTTTTAATATTTTTCTGTGCTGGATTACAGACCATATGGGTATATCGGGAAATAAAGCAGCCAAAACTGCTGATGCCATGATAAGACCCCCCTCCATCTGTCCCATTCCAAGACATGGATCATATCAAAGCGTCCATCAAAAATTCATGGCAGAATAAATGAGGTACACAAATTTATAATAAATTATATTCCATTCAACCATGTAAAGAGCTTGAAACCAAATAATTTTTGTATAAGACTCGATGTACAACCGACAAAACTTCGTGTAGGTCGCACGTATTTAACTCATAGGTATTTGCTACTATCAGAACCAGCAGTCCTATCCGTTAGCCACGTTTTATGTGAATGTCCTGACTTTAATGCTACTAGACTCGACCACTTTGGTGCTATTCACCCTAGTATTAGTGAATTATTAAGTGATCCTCCTCATCCAAATCTTTTTTTATTTATGTCCGAGGTTTTTATAATTTTATCTAAAAATTGAATAAAAATGGGGTTTTTTCTACTACTATCAAATTTTGATTATTAGTATTAAATTATTTATAAATAAACTTCGAAAAAAATTTATTTGAAGCTACCGATAGTTTGGCCAAACCTGGCCCTTGTGTCATAAAAAATCAATCAATTAAAAATGCCCCTCTTAGTCAAAAATTCGGAAATTGTGAATCTTTTCAACTTTTATCTCTTTCGAAATCTACTATTTTCATTATTGGTGCTCAACACATGTGAATGTAATTTTTATTCATGACTAGCAAAATTACCAGACCTTATTCGGGTTGAATTGGTTAACTCTAGATTGTAGAACTGATCAGAACATATCGCACTCCGGCAAGAAAGTGACACAGCTCAAAATGGCAGAATTTCAGAAACATCAACTTAAGGATGCTATAAAACTTATATTGAAATAGTATAAGCTTCTTTTAAATTTTAGGTAGGTATTTATGGCACCTCATACATATTTTTCAATGACATAACATCAAAATTTTTGTTTTTTGACCTGTGTCACTTTTCTTGCCGGGGTGCGATGTAATCTCTTTTGTCTTTCGTAGAATAAAATAACATTTTAGCATCTTTTCGACTTCTTTATAATTTCTACAACTTTGCTCACAAATCCTGCACATGCATATCCATCCATGTAATACATTTTACATACACCGCAATTGATTTCATATTATGTACGTGATTGATATGCAACGAGTTTTTTTTTTTTCAACTCATTAATAGCATGAAAGTAAAAATAGCAAATTTAAATTAATTTTTAGTTGAAATTCTTTTTGTTGTATTTTATATGTATTACGTTTTACTTGACAGATAATTGAGTTTATACAGTCGGTTATTGGAAAGATGAGGTGTTAGAGTCAAACAATTAGGCGTTACAAACGTTCATACAAATATGTGAATAAAACATCGCAGTCTGGACCGTCTCAGCTGATTTCATCGATTCCTTCAAATGGGACCCGTCATAAATGCGAATAAGAAAAGATGCATTTATTATTAATTCTTATCTCTTAATTATTCAACTACACACTTGAACGATTATGGTTACTTTAAATATGTTTTTCTGTCTTCGCAATTGATTTAATTTCGAAAAGCGTCATTCCATTAAATATTTTTCTTAGTACTTTGTGGGGCCCCTCGCAGATTGATCGAAATTGGCCCCCCGCTTCACAAGGCCATCCCGGATTGCAGTAAAAAGTCTTCAACTGTAGCAAATACACTTGTGTTACATCGTGATACTAGATTTTCCTCGTTGTACAGGCACTTCTCATCCATTTTAAGTTCTTGGTATATCTGATGTTTTTTAAGCAAAGCATTTTCAAACCAATCTTTTAGTAGTGTTCCATTAAATAAATTAAAAATAATTAGGGCCCATTTTCTGATTTTTCACATTTTAAGTAATAAGTTCGTTTCTTACTGATTTAATTGATTTTATTCTTAATTATTCAACAAAAGTTTGGACTTTTCTGTAATATATATGCAAAACCTTCTTTGTGCGTACACCATACACAGAATTGCAAGTTCTAGACATCTTTGGCTCTTGAAATTTTTTTTCTCCGCTGTGTCTTAAAAGTTACATGAAAATTTTAAAAATTGCCTTTGATTGTATTGTTTGACTTTCGACATTTTTAAAGTTATAATTTGCTCACTACTAAGTGTTTTATTACAATCTTTTTAAAACACTAGGGTGCTCCGCCCCCTGCTCGCTTACGCTCGCCAACCCCCGGGGATTGCTGCGCAATCCCATTTGGTTTGCTTCGCAAACCAACACTCCTTTCACAGATGTCATTTGGTTTGCTTCGCAAACCAACATTCCTTTCACAGAGTGAAACTATCTGAATAATTCGTATTATGCTGATTTCACTTTCCGGTACATGACGTCACAGCGAGGGCTTCGCGCCCTGCTCGCTTACGCTCGCCGACCCCGGGGATTGCTACGCAATCCCGTTTGGTTTGCTTTCTCAAACCAATACTTCTTTCGCAATTGATTTCACTTTTTTTTGCTTTAACACTTAATGCACCCTAAACTAATAGCCGCATCAGTAAAAAATCTTCTGTATCTTGTTCCCTGTACAATTTTAAGTAAACAGTGTTAATATCAATACATTGTACTTTGTCGGTAAACTGTCTTGAGAACAGAGGGAAAAAAGCGAGCCTTTTTCCTCGCCAAATAAAAAGAAATCGTTTTTATGGCAATTGTTGCTACGATAAATTTGATATCTGGCAAACCCGATAGTAGAAAATGCAACCCACTGCTGTTTGCCGAACCAGCTATGCGAACTGAAAAATACGAAATTTGTGTCACCAACTTTTGATTGCATCGAATTTATTTATGAACCAATTTTAAAAATAATTGTACCGTAAGAAAGAGTACATTGTGAGGTATACTGCAATATTTTTAAAATTAAAAACTAACAGTAATACTATATAGATATGACCATTTTAGTTTTGTATCGGAAGTTACGATCTGAAAGTTCCGAAAATTGTATGACCTACTTTTAATTGCATCGATTTTGTTTATTAACCAATTTGAAAAATAATTGTACCATAAGAAAGAGTGTAATGTAGTGTATTCAGTGATGTTCTCAAATTTAAAAAATAATGGTTTTTGCCGTAGACATAACGGTTTTAACAAAACGTAGCGAAAATATCCGAAGATTCCGAATTTTGTATCACGAACTTTTGATCGCATCCAATTTAATTATTAACCGATTTCAAAAATAATAGTACCGTAAGAAAGAGTATATTCTGAGGTATACTGCGATATTTAAAAAATTAAAAACTAATAGTAATTAGATATAGATACGGCAGTTTTAAAAAAAAGTAACAAAAATGTCCCGATTTTTCCCGAATTTCAAAAAAATATTATCAAGAACCACATTTAAATTTAAAAAAAAACTCGACGAGCTGCAAAAATTTACGTTGAGAGGTACTCTTAAAAAAAAACTCACGACTAAAGACTGAAATTTTGAATGTGTTTTGCTCACTCGCGGAAGAAATTTCACTTCTTCAACTTTAACACTTAATAAAACCTAAACTAATAGCCGCATCGGAAAAAAATCTTAATAATTATCCAGGGAATACGATGAAGAACAAAGCATGTTAATTTCATATTTTTCCGATCAGTACTTTCTCGGGAAACCGTCTAAGAATGGAGCTAAACAACAAAAATTTCAATTCTTCGGCGGCGGCGGTAACTTTTTTTTAATATAGAGAGATATTTCACGTGTTTTTTCAAAACTAAAAGAAAATGGGGTTTTTTTTTCCACGGAAAAGAGCCTTTATATCCGATTCAGTTTCTTTTGGTGTAGCATTCTTTGCTGTTTGGAAAACAGTTTCTCCCGTTTTAGAAAACAAGTTCTTGTTTCAAATTCTCTACAAACTTGATTCAATTTCATTTAAAGCTTCAGTTTAATTGATTATAGCTTTTTTTTCGTTATCGTAAAGAAATGTTAAAATCAATTCCATACTTCCAAATCTATCACAAATTGCTTGAAAGTGAAACAAACAGGGTATGTATAATTTGTCATTTTGTAGTTTTGTTATACAGCATAGATGCATTGTATGTGAAATCTACTTTGGATGGCTATCCATGTATAGGATTTGTGTCCAAGGTAAATTATAAAAATGTATTAGAAATTATAAGCTGTAGAAAAAGTGTAAAAATTGATTTCCTCATATTTTAATGGTTTGGCATTTTTTTACGAAAGACAAAAATGGTTATTTCTTCTGGTTATTTTTTTCCCTTCAATCTCTAGTTCCAAGTCGAAAACGTTCGGGTAATTCTGCTAGTAGGAAATAAAATAAAAAGAACTTGCTTCAAAATTCATGAATAATTTCTACTTCTCATTAATATGTAGCTTGCAAAATGTACTTATTAATGAAAAAATGTTTGTAAGTAAGTAGTAAAAAAATTAGACAAGACATGAAAATATACATAAATTGAAATCAAATGCCTATTCAAGTTTTCTATGAGCATTGATAAGTATTTCTAAATTTTATTCCAAGCACACCAAAAGAATTTTTACATTACATACATGAAAATGAAGCTTTTCTCTGTGAACAGCATGGAATATAAGTAGAATCTAGAACTTGCTATAAAAAAATCATAATCATCAAAATAGCCTTTTCCGCTTCAACCCATAATCTATTTTGTGAACATACTCACTGAATTATCAGATGAGCGAACTAACTTTATATTCCCTCGGTACAGAATAGTCTAGCAGCGTAAAGAATTAATAGGGATCGATGCATAAAATGTCCCGATTTAAACAAAAATTAACCCACTACACATAACAAAAAACGAAAAATCGGAATATTTAAGAGATACTGAAGAAAACTTTTTCATTTTGCCTTTTTTTCATAAACAGACAACATGCTTCTTGTTCAGTCATTCATATAAATCATCAAAATGAGCGAATTTGGACTATGGCTTTTTTTCTACAATATTTTTGCTTTAAAATCTTCATTATTACGAGTTCTAAAATGCGGAAGCGCCCTCTGCATAAACACATTTTAGGAAAACTTCATGGCGGCATGACTTATGTTGGATAGGTGTTCCATATATCACCACCGTAACTATTTCTCTGTATCTCAGCCTCCTGTGTTGGGAAATCAAGCTGGAAACTAAATGAATATCACTAGGAACTATTCTTCTTTTGTTTCCAGAGATCATGTACCTTCTAAACTTATGTCAGTTTAAATTAACTAGTAAAACTTCAAAAAGTTTCCCAAGGGCCATATTTGGCCTAGCTGCACAAGACAGACACGCCAAATTACAGAGATACACAAAAGAAAAGTTTCACTGACATTTTTCTCCGCTTACTATTACTGCTCACAAGTCGCTAGCGCAGTGATAAATCCACTTAGCCACGGTGACTGTGTCATGAAAACCATCTTTCAATAAACGGTTGCGTGAAGTAACATAAATGAAACATAGTGTAATTTAATGTAATCTAAGAATATAACTAATAAAATGAGAAGTTTAAGTTTCGCACTTAAAAGGAACTTTTTGAAATATATGACTGAAACAATTTTGAACAACTCTATATTTTTCCAACAATGAACCAGATTTCATTTTGTTTTCCAAAGAATGTAAAGCGTTATTTCATTCTTTAACCTCGACAGTAAAATCATCAACATGGCTCTAGTGAGAAACGCAGACAAAATATTAACAAAGTGTTCAACAAAGCAGTTACTTTCTGAATGTCATCTGGGGTTCTATCTTGTTTATTATGATCACCCCCACTGAAACTCCAAAGTGCCTGCGCAACGGATCGATTGGGATGTGGGGTTGTTCCGTTCCCGGCATCCCTTGCATACATAGAGGATCTCGAGGAACAAGGGAGGCTCAACATTCGAAACCCATGACCATCGTTTTCAGGTAAAAATGGCAGCATCTCTGAGACCAAAAGTTCTTTTTCTGGCGTGTTCTTTTATTTACCACTCTATCCGTTAATGCGTTTATAATCACTCTTATACTTTTCCTTTAAACTTTGGAGTTGAGTTGTTCAAGAAAGGGGCCGTGTTTCGCATTGCATCCGAGTAAATCGTTTGCCAAATAAAGCGGAATCAAATTGAGAATTTTTGTTGCGATTTCGACTGTTTACTTTTGGGTTTCACTGTTTTTACCAAGTTTTTTTGTCTGTAGATGGTATTTTGTTTGTTTAACCCTTACTGTTCAGGTGCTTGTTACTTTTGTTGGTGATTAGTAGATGTTATAGACTAGATTCCTTGTTCTCTCCACTCTTACATTGGGATATTTTTGTGTTCTGGACATTATATATAAGGAACAATGAGTAACTACATTCGTTTAAATTTATTTTTTTTTGGGAATTTCAATTTTTTCTGTGTACTTAGCAAAATTTTAAGGAATTGAAAATTAATGCATTGATTTTCCTTGGTGTGCTATTGTATTCTCAAGGAATTTGAAACAACTGGTAGATGATTGATGACAGGTATATAGTGAAAATTGACCAGGTTTGGTCAATTACTGGAACACATGCAGTTTTGTCCTACCAGTGAATTAACCACATGACAAAAAATCTAAAAATGAAAAATTAATAAGATATCAGAATTAGATATATTTATTTACCTTTATACCAAAAGTTAGCTCCAAATAAGAAATAAAATTGAGATGAATTAAGATTAAGACATTCTTCAAAACAAGTCCACTATACTGTGATTTCATAGATCGCGATTAAGATTTGACCTATGACTTATGTTTTTATTTCTTTTTCAATAAAAAGACAAAATTAATAAACTTCAGATTAGTTACCATGTATTCCAGTAGTCCATTGGTTACAAGAGTATAAATTTAATTTATAGTAAAAATAAACTAGTTTGTTTGCTTTAATGAGATATATGAAGAAATGGTCAACTATACTGATTAGTAGTCAGGAACTGAGTGGTCCATCATACATAAATTTTAACCAGTTTCAATCTCCCCTCCCTTTTTAAGTTTTACACATACAAAGTATACTGCATAAAATTAAAATGTCCTCATTTTATTTATTTTTTCAATAGTTTTTTAACTTTCGGTACTCAGATTATTTACAGTACATACACTTAAGTTTCAAATTGAACTTATTGTTTTAAAGTTTTGATATTCGAGTTAAGATTACAATTTTAGACTTTTATTTTGTAAAAATGCAGGCTATAATGTAATGTCTAAATTGTGAGGATCCTGAAGCAGCAAACTTTTTTTTCATATGTACTGTAGCGTCTTTTGCTAATATATAGCGTTTTGTGGTGCTAGGTTTGCATGCATAAATGCCTTAATTTGTGTAACTCTATAACGTTTGTATAAAAAATTCGTCACACATTTAGGAAAAATCAAGTAATATTAAACTGGGAGTTTTGAACCAATATTAGTAATTTCAGCTCTTTAGTAACTTTACGTCTTGATGTGTTAGGTGTTTCTGTTGTAGTGTCATGTTTGAAAATACTTTTAGTACCATTTTATTAGATATATACTTTTTTGAATGAAAAATTTTATTCTGTGGTTTCATCTTGAACTTTTTGTTTTGCAGCGTTAAAGAAAGTCACCAACTGGCAGAGGCAAACCAGGAGAAGAACTCAAAAATGAGAAATGCTTTGGGAATCAGTCCATTTTTCGTGGAAGGGAGCTCTCTGGATCCTGAGCGTAGAAATAAAGAGGCTGCAGCTGCTGCTGCCGAAGAGGCTAAAAAGAAATATACGTAAGTAAAATTTATTAGTATGGTTTTCTCTGAAGTATTTAAAGCACTTGGGGCTTATTCAAACATGAAATCAATTTTTCTTTCATCTTCTTTGTGCTACTAAAACTTTAGTTTCATTTATTTAGAAATATTGAAAGAGGTACTATTAGAAAATAGAGTAGCTTTGCCAAGTTGTCAACTTTATAAAAATTTTACCAACCTAAGTATTGTTGTTTTGCTATCCAAATCTCCCAAGTCTCGGAGAAATAAAAAAAATTTCAGGAACAATTGAAAACTAGATAAAAAATTGTTAACAAGCTATGAGATTTAAAAGCATCGATTGAGAGCCTTATGACTGATATAAACTTAAGACCTTTGAAGACAAGTTTAGTAAGCCTATTTGTAAACCAAATAATGTTAAAACCTTTTAGCCAAAAAAATTGGATGTGTGTTTTGAATAAATAAAATAAATATAGAATCAATCTTACAAGTTTTCATGTGTCTTAATGTCTAGTTTCAACGCTATATGTTTCCTGAAGGCAATTACGTTTTTATCAAAACAACATTTTTACGGATTCATGCAGGGTAAAAACCTATTTGAATCAAGTGTATTTTATTAAAAAATTATCAGTTTGATTCAAATTTTTTAATTTCATTATCCGTTCTGTATTATTTTTAACAATGAAGATGATACATGCTATTTTATTCATATAATTTTCTTGTTATATTATTCAAATAAGTTACACTTTGCTCATACTCAGTTCACCCCAAAAGTTATACCAAAAATCATCTTTCCCTTGAAGACACTAAATAACCTGTTTCAAAATTCCTATGTTGCATTTTTAACCTTTAAAAATTTACCCAGCTATATTTCCTAATACATTATTTTATGCATTATGTATATTAATGTTTTACATGATCAAAATTACACTGACTTGCGTGTCTTATGTCCAACAAATTAAACTTGTATGGGTAAGGAATTAATTAAAATCATAAAATTCTGATTTAAATCAAATAAATCATGTGTTTTGTTATTACTTTTTTAAGGATTTTTTCATCCCCTGGATTCATGTCGATGTGGTTTTTTATTCTCGTGTACATAATACTAAATTTGTTGTAATTGGGATTTAACCTTTTTTCCACTTTTAGGCTCATACCTGATTCTAGCAGCTCTTCTTCTCCAGAAAGATTGCAGGAAAAGGACAAGAAAAGAAAGAAGAAAAAATCTCCTTCCATTCATGAAAAGTAAGGCATTTCTCTAAACCCAAAATAATAAAAGTGTCAAAGTGGTTAAAAGAGATTTAATCTATCATGCTCGATCGATATTTTGTTTAACATATGTAGCTTATTCCAGTGTTTCTCAGCGATCTGCTGCTGGGACATGGTGTCAATTATATTTATCTTTGACTGCTTCTGGATTTTTTCTTCTTTTTTTTTAAGCATTTTAATGAGCAAATATTTCATGGTGGAAATATTCTAAGCTGAATAAAACAAGTGTTGAAAAGCTAAAACCTAGAACATCTAAATAACATGTTGATAAAGTCTTTTAAAACTCTTACAATATTAAATGCTTTGCTTGATTATTTCGTTTTATTAAAATGTGGATATGTGGTACAATATAACCTGTTATATTTACCACTTATAAAATGTACTCCTATTTATAGAATTGCATTTTAAATCAGTAGTTAAGCTAGTTAAAAATATTTTCTTTGTAATGTTCTTGGTTTTTACACTTTTTGTTTTGTGAATTACTAAAAAATATTTAAACTAAAAACCATTTCTTAAACATGTAACTCAATTAATAAAGCTTATGTTTTTATTCATTTGCATAAATTGGCAGGTGACTTAAATATTTCGTAGAATAGGAATACTTTACAAGGGCGTTCACTCTCATACTATTTTGATCAAAATTCTTACACTTAAGTTTCTTTTAAACCTTTAAAAAGAAACACATTTCATCAGTAATCTGCAAGTATATTTTTAACTACTATATTTTTCATTATCAATTTTTAGAAACTATTTTTAAATTTTTTCAGGGGAGAACCATCTAGCAAAAAGAAGAAAAGCTTGAAAAAGCGTAAAAATGAGCGGTAAGTATTTATCAATATTTTAAAATGCTTTCAATTTTGGATCTTTTGTAGATGTACTCGAGACCCGTACATTCTAAAAAAGGAATGCATTCATAGCAGTTTTAAATTAGCAAATTTATCAAAAATGGGCTATAATGAGCTTTTTTTGAGAAACAATATTAGATTTCCATTACATTTTAATATTATGTTGTAAGTAGACGTAGATAAATTTTCTCTCTTTTTGAGAGTTTTAGTTATACTGAGGATATCAGAGTTAATATTCAAAATGCATGTTTATCTAGTATTGTTTGCCATGGTATTTGTTTCATTACTTTTTTAATTCTTTAATACTCTGTTCAGCAATTTTCTTACTGTTATTCCTCTGTGGAGCACAAATTTTTTTTAATTTTAGAAGTATAACTTTGCTGAATAAATTTTTTAAACAATTCATTGTTTTTTCTTTTTTTGCTTAACTTTTTTACACTTTTCGTTAGTTTCTTGTATTTTACTGTATAAAATTGTAAGACGTTTACATTATTTGAAGTTTTCATGCAATAGTAAATCTGAAGGTAAACAAAAAAAACTTGTGTTGAGTGGCTATGCATTACTTTGTGCTAAAATAATGTCAGAAATTTTAATCTCTTCCTTTTTTGTATGCTGTATGCAAGGGCGTGTTGAACTAAGGTAAATGTTACTGTTTTTCTAGACATAATGTTAGTTATTTATAAAGATTTAATTTGTTGCTATTTGCAAAACCACCTCGTTTTTGTAGTTTTTTTGTTTTCTTGATTAAAGTTTAATCTAACTTCTTAAAAGCCCTTTTCATTATTTTGATCTTCCATTAGATATATAATGTTTGCTGAATAAATATTTAATGCACACAAATTCTGCAAATCAAGGATTTATACTCTATTTTATAAAATCATTTTATTATAAACTGTCTAAAATTTTGGTAGAAAAACAGACACTGTTTTTTTTACATTTCTTGTCAATACTTAACTTGGGAATAAGGTTTAATATTTTAAATAGCCAATATGTATATAATGTGTCACATTTAAATTTAATGTGAATTTCTTAACTTTAAAATTTTATTTGAATAATGTAAGGCTTTCAACAAACTTAAGTTATTCATAGTGGGACTGAGAAATACTATTTAGTGCTAACTATAGATACAGGTAAATGCTATATACAATTGACATAATGCAAATAAAATTTATTTTATTAGTAACTGGTGTTTGGAAGTTTAGCATTTTTTCTTGATATTGACAACATTGCAATTAAGTTTTAAAGAATTATGAGTTATCTAAAACCAACACAAGAACAGTGATGATTTTGCTGCACTTTCATTGCATTAAATACATATGCCAGAATTATTATATTTAAAGTGTACAAGTTTTTGACATTTGACGGAACATGTGATTTCATACTGCAACCTGTAGTTTTCCTTGCATGGCTTTCAATTAGTTTAGCCCTCTTGACCAATTGTTCCCTAGGATTCATTAAATAACCATTGTTCGGACAAAAGCAATAATACATGTTTTTGAAATCGTGTGATGCTCAAAGTGTTAAAACATTTTTTTAACCCTCTGAGTTTTGGAATAATGTTGCTGAAGAGAAGAAGTAAAACACTAATGAAGTATTTTGTGTATATGTGTAAATAAAATTTAATTTATTTTCTTATTTTTCCCATTTGTATACATTGTAATGAATTCATAAAATCCTTTTGACATTTTCCAACTTTGATCAATTTATTTGTATATATGATGTGTTAGTGTCATCTTTATTGATAAATCCAGGTCTAGACAGATGGGGTAGTTAAAAGTCATATTTATGAAAATGGCTTTCAAACAACAATTTGTTCTATCTTTCTCCATGCAAATATTTATATCAAAACTGTTTTCCATTTAAATTATTTCATTGAGACAATAGACTTAATACTTCAATCTTCATTCTTGTTTAATTTCATACATATGAACATTGCTTTTTGGAAATTAGAATGTCCATTCAGTTATTTTGTTTATGATTTGTTGTTTCAGTTCAATCATTCCACTTTTCTAACTATTTATAACGAATGAAATATGTTTTTATCATTTTGATTTAGTTTAATTTTTCTGCTTATTTTCAGAAAAATCTTTTACAAATTTGTTTAGTACCTTTTGTTTACTCATCGCCATTGTAAAATACTAATGCAAATTTGATATCAATTTTCCTGATAAAACTTTGTATGAACTCAGATAACTTGTTTGTATTTAAAAATGCTTGATTTTAAATAATATAGCTTCCATTTAAACTTCCATTAACAAAACATTCTTTTCTCCCCATCTATCATCGGCCATCCATTTTGTTGGAATGTTGGTAATGTTTTCAGCATCTATCTATGTACATACATATTTTTGAGTATCGTAGTAAACATGTGGAGTGATTTCTTTATTTATAAGTTACTTTTCTGCTACTGTGCTGTATCAAAGTAGAAAATTTGTTGAAACCTGTGTACCTTTTAAAACTAGATCTGACTCACCAGATATTCAGAAAAAGAGAAAAAATAAAAAGATTGGAAAGGAGAAGTCCAAGCATAAAAGGTAAATTTCATAAACAATGAGTAAATTGTAAACTTGTGCATTGCAAAACTTACCATCTAGTTAAAACTACCATCACCACTTCTTGTTTTGACCATTTTCTTTTGGTAAAAATGTGTAAGCTATTGAAAAGCCCATGTGAAAATTGGAATCCATTGTTTCAAAAATGTGCTTTTTGCATAAAAATCTTAGTATTTGAACTGCAATATTTGAATTTTTAATTTAGTTTTTTTTTTATTATTATTATTATTATTATCATTATTTCTTTAGTGGCTCAGCAACACTGTGTAGGACTTGGCCTTCTTGGTAAATCTATTTATCATGACATTATAGGCCATAGTTCTTAGTTTTGCAAAATACCAGTTCTAGTCTTACAGTCAATCCATGTAAGCTTTGCTCTTCCTCCAAGTCTAACTCTGATTGTCTAACTAGAAATGTTTTTGTACTCATTTCAGAGTATTCAAATAATCCTATTTCATTGTCTATATATGTGTGTGTGCGTTTTTCTTTGTTTAGATAGTATAACTTAAAATCTTTCACTCAAAGGTCTGCGGTGTATTTGTAACACCCAAGTACCAAGTTTCTGAGACACTGAAAAGCACAGTTGCAATTAAAACTTTTTTTATCGGTTATTTGGAGCTTTTGATCAAATCTGAATTCTAGTAACTAAACTGCTCACTCCTCTTGTAATTGACAATTCTCAAATCGCACTGTTACTACCAGTTTGAAGCCAAACTTTCTGAAACAAACACAATTCACAGGAGAAAATATCTCCTGTGCAAAAAGAAATGTAAAATCCCAACAAATGAGTATTAATAATCTCAATAGTGCTTGTCTATCTTTGGTTCTATCTATATCTTTGGTTCTACTGATTACTAGTTTTATATAGCCAAAATTTATGAAACAGGATCTCATTGTTTAATTGAGATGTTTTTCCTTACCAAAAAAAAATCCATATAATGTATATTTTTTACCATTTTCAGATTAATTCAAAAAAAATTATGACCACCCTTTTGACTGGAAACTTTTTACAAAATTGCTGATTGGTTGTATTATGGGTTTTTTATCATAATTAGACATACTTACGATTTAAATGTTGTAAACATTTTTCTGTATGCTTCATTTCAGTTTTTATCACACAATTACCAATGCAAACTTCAAATAAAAAATTTGTAATTTACAAAAAAGTTTGATACTGCTATAAGAATGTTTTTTGCTTTTTCAAATGCAGGTAAATATTTATATGTCAACTGTAAAAGTTTTATGACATTCTTTTTTAATAATCAGGAAACTGTTTTAAGCTGAAGTGTGTAATTTATATATATCCCCAAAGTTGTCATTTTTCTTGTTTGTATTAAATTATGAAATCCATCTCTGATTATGATGTTTCTGCCATAGTAAACCTGATGCAAATCGCAAAAAGCAACATATGCGTTCCTCTAGCAGTAGTTCATCTTCCTCTACTGATTCAGCTGATGATGAAAGTAGCAGTAGATCTCGTAGCAGAGATTCCAATTCTGACAGGTAGGACTTACTCCCAGTGATGATTTTATTTTCTCAGTAATTGTGAGTATGTTTGGACCAGTGGTAAATTGCTGATGTGTTTGCAATTTTCGCAAGCTTTTATTTTATAAACTCTAGTATGCCATGAATTAGTAATCAAATTTTCGCTTTTGTACTTAGGGTTATGACTTTCTCAGGTATGTATATCCAATTCAATTTTTTTACTACTGCATGAAGAGATCCATATAGTTGGCTATCGTCAATATTTAAATTCCTTTGCAGTTGATCAAGCATTTCTTTCTCTTGTTTTCCTTTGCATATAACACTTACTAACTGGACTTTTAATGTAAAGTATAATTAGAAAATCATTCTGCTCTTTAAAAGGTATTGTATTCAATTTGTCCAGTAAGCAAATGTTATGCAATCCATATTCCTTTTTAAATTCAAATTCATCTCAGCCCTAGTGCAGACCCAAAGTATGTTGTCATTTGCAGTGCTTTAAAAAATGTTTAAATTGGAAAAAGGAATGCTGGGTACTGTGTCAGAATTGCGCAAGTGTTCCTAATGTAGTATCAAAATTCAGATCGCTGCCATTACATAGATCTTATTAACAATTTAATAGATTTTTTTTATGTCTACATTTCCCTTGTTACTTCTCATGGATTGCTTTTGTAAAGAAACGCATTTGTCAATGTTGGCAAAAGTAACTTAATGTAATCTTAATGTTGCAAAACATCTTAAAGGAATACATTTAAAATATTTTCACATAAACCTTTCAGAAAATTACATTGGAAAATAATACTGTTACATGAATAAATCTGGTATTGCAATAATGATTGGGGAAAATGTACCTGGGATCTTCCCATTCTCGAAACTTTATCCACACAGTTAATAGTTTAAGAGTAGCTCATGCCTTCTTAAATGTGCTAAATGTGGGAATTTTTGAATGCTGAAATTTGGAATGGTGAGGTATTCTCTTACCTCTGCATGAATAATAAAAAATACCTCAGTCATTTCAGCTAATCTATCTACATACATCATTCACCTTTTCTTAACTGAGAATTTCTTAAAACAAACAGAATTTATATTGACATTTGCAACTCATGTGTGAAAGCACAAATGAAATAATAGCAACTCTCTTGTAATAATTTGTAATATTTACAGGAAAATTAATCATCTGACTTTTTTTGGGTTATTATTTCTAAGTTTTATTCCAAACAAATCATTACAAATGATTTGTTTGGAATAAAACTTGAATTGATCACCTTAACTTACAGAAGTTTTCCTGTAAGTTAAATTATTTTCACCTACACATCAATTGTTATATATTTTTCTTATGTAAGGCTTAGTATGTTTAAATACTCGAACGATGGCAGGTTTTAAGATAGTATTTTGTATATTTTGCAAAAAGTTAAAGCGGTAATTAAATAAAGTGGTATAAAGTATATAATCACAATTGATGTTTGGATTGAAAAAATAACCTACAATCAACAATATAAGGTATTAAAACTAACTAAATCCTCTTAATTTGCTAGCACTGAGAATGGCTATTATTTCAGTTGTAATCATCTTTAAAATATTTAAATATAGTACAAACTTGAGTTCCATGTGTTCTGCAGAATATAATTTAGATTAATTCCAAAAACAAATGTTTGAATGCATTGTGTGAATGTAATTAAATTGTTTTACAAAATATCCTTTTTATTTTTTTTTCCCTAATAGTCAAATTATCACAATATATAATTAAATCGAATATGTACAAATATTTGTTGCAACATTTCTGCTTTTAATACTTTAGATTTATTATTGTATGTTTATTGCAGTTGTCCAAATCTCAAATATCTTAATCATACATCTTGCAGAATCAATTTTATATTAAGTGAAACTATTTCTCTTGTTAGTGATTCATCACAAGATAAACATAAAAGTATATCAAAGCATGACAAAAGTCATAAAGCACAGAGGAAGAGAAGTACAAGTTCTGAAAAGATTCGTTATGCTAAAGATGCAAGATCACGCAAAGATATATATGAAGCCAAGGTGAAGCTTTGCTTTCTTTATTCGTTTACTTTCTTTTTTTAAACAAGCTGGTTTATCTGTTATTACAACAGATAAAAAAATTCAACTTATGCACTTTTAAAATTTATGCTGTATTTATTATATATCTAATTGAATTCCAAATCCCTGTTGTGTTACAACAAGCAAAAAGTAACTTAAAATATGATGGAAGATGGAGGGAAGAATTTTTATTCAGAATCAGTACTTTTTCTAGTAATTTACTAACATATAATTTTTTTAATCTTATTTAGTTGTACCAGTAAAGTGTAAAACCATCATAGGATAAACCATTTATTGTTGGGATAAAGATCTATAGCTGTATTAACTAAAATATGCATCTTTGAAAATCAACAATAAACATGAATGAAAAACTTGAGTTTGATGGCTATGATATGGGGTCTTAATAGCAAATCTTTATGAATAAATATCAGGGAAGCCATTTTAATTCTTACCTTGTGCTGTGTGAAAAAGCTTACAGTGAAAAGTTGGCATATTAATGAAATGCAATACTCATTTAAGATCATGTTTATTGTTGGTACTTAGTAATAGTGGGTGTATAGTCGCATTGAAATGACCAAAGACCTTTTAAATTTGTGCACTACTACATGCATTTAATAAATTGTCAATTAAGCTTAGTTTCTCAATTTATTTAACTAATTTTGTTTTTCTGGAAACTTTTTTTCCTTCCGCTCAAAATGCTCTATGGTAAATCATATGTACTTAATATCTGAATTTTTTAAGTGTTTCTTTTTCATTCATCTAAAATTATATGGATTTTACCTCTTGAACATTTCCATCTGAAATTCATGTAAAGTGTTGCTGTATTTGTGAATTCAGATTTATGTGATTCATAGGTGAATGACATCTCTTTGAATTTTAGTAAAAGGTTGAGATTTCATGCATTTGATTTTGCAGTTTTTGAGCTACCTGGACTTTTTAATGCTGTAAATCTTAAATTGGGGTTTTCAACTTAAGTTTTAGGCTTTTTTAAGTTTTTAAAACTTCTAGATTTTAGTAAAAATATCCCTAGATTAAACAAGTTTTAAAAAATTTTGCTGGAGAAATAATTATTCCTGCAGCTATCAACTGCTAAATTACAGCATATCAACAGCTAAATTAAAAATACAGTACTGTTTTAAGCAGCAATAATACCCATTAGTAAATTATTTGAAGATTCAGATTGAAGTTTTCTGTCTTTTTACATGTTATATCAAAAGCCTTAAATAAAGGATATCACCAACAAAAACTTATCTCATATGTTTTCTAAACTGCTGATTGTCTATTAACAAGATTTATTTGTACTTACTCTTAAATATTAAACAAACTGACATTTACATCAGGATTTGCTCTCAACAAGAGAACAAATGTGAATCTTCAATAGTAACCATTGTCACTAAACAAAACTTCTATTATAATTGCAAGTTTACTGGCAGAAACTCGAGCTTTAAAAAAAATTACAATTTTGTACTTGGTGAGTTCTACTAATTAAGCAATGCGAATTTGTTTGTTACTAGACTATTAAACATGACAGTGTGTTTTAGAGAGTCCTGTTCATGTCTGAAGATAATCGTTAGTTTGTTTTGACATGATCATGGTTTGTGACAAATACTAATAGAGGCATTTTCAATCGAGTATGTAAACATTCAGTTTCAGCAATCTGGAATAGATAAAAGACAGATTTAGAATTCTCTACAGCAGACTGTTAAACATTAAATCAAAATTTCTATATCACTGTTCCACTGAATTGGTAAAGTAATAGTTGCTTTGTATATTGTTAAAGTTAATAATGACAAGCAATATTTTATTTTATATACTTGCATGCTATCAAATTCTGATAAAATATCAGGGGTTAAGCTGTATTAGAATCTTTAGAAATAACTACCTTTAGTTGTGTAGAAAGCATATACAATAAAGAGATATGTACATATCCAGAGGCAAATTTCAGTTGAGAAATTCCATTACCTGTCCACATGATTCTCCACTATTCCCACAAAACACAATTTACTTGCTGCTTTGCATTGAAGGTCTGCCATTCTGTATCAAAAATGACCTACAAGAAACAACCAGACTTTTTACATAGACAGCCTCTTAACTTACTTGACACAACTGCTCACATGGTAAAAAGAATCGGTCATCTCTTGTATGAAATCAATCACATCGGTTCTCAAAGAATAAAGACATTAAAAATTTCAATATTTCATACTCATTAGTCATTAGTTTATTTTGCTGTTCAAAATGAATTGAATAAAATCACATTCATAATGCATTTGAAATCAAAATATTTCAATGAGGGTTTTATAGGTTTTTAAAGTCAGATTTTTTTTTTTTTTTTTTTTTTTTGCCACTAAAACTAGTTAATGGTTCTAAACACTGAATTATGTATTTTTAGGTGCTATAAAGTTTACTATTTAATTCAATACATCCTAAATCATCACAATATGTTTACAGATTTGAAATAGAGTGCATTGAACTAAATAGGTACAAACCTTGATATTGACTGTACACAAATAATCCTATTACCAAGGTCATTTGGTCATTTCAAATAATTACAATTATGCTTCTACATATCTTATTTTATCACTAACTGCATGCATGTATTCTCCCCTCTAAACAGCTAAGACTAAACATTTAGAATTATTTCCTGAAGAAAGAAAACCAAATACATGTACCCACCTTCCATTTCCGTACTTAAAGGACACATGATCCACTTGTTTAATAGACATTCTGAAATGTTCGAGGAAAAATGTATTGTACTGAAAAATTCAGAGAATTGGGAGGATGCTTCAATATGAGTGAAATTGGTATTATCTTAAAAGAAAATTTTTATTGTACAAGGAGTGCATGGGTATCATTATTCACAGTAAAGGGGAGCCTTGTCACTCTGATTTTTTAACCTATCAAATGTAATTACGATAGCTTTTAGTATTAGCAATTTGCACATCCATCAGCCTGCATTGCCTAGTATGAATTCAATGTCTGGGTACTTTTAGCTCATGACTCAAAAAATCTATTCGTTTTTCAATTAATAAGTCCATCTTGATTATATAAAATAAAGAAGTACTATACTAAACAACTCTATATATATCAAATGAAACTCTTAAGAGCTAAATGATTGCATGCTGGGTTTGTTTCATGTTTGTGAATGAATAAATTGTACTTTTTGCCCAAAACTGATGTTCTGAATTTTATTCATTTTATCTCAATACTGAATTGCACGCTGTAGGATGTTTAAATGTAAGTATTCAACTTTTCATATGAGCAACGAGAATTCCTTCTAAGCACTCTCAAACTAACTAGAAATATTGTGTAAAATCTTTTATTAGTTTAATTTTTTTTGCGTGACTTGCGACCTGTCTACCTTATAAACTTTTCCAATATCTTCATTGAAGGTTACATTCTGGTGACATTCATTTTCATTACTTTGAATGCAGGCTAAAAGTTGTATTTTGTGTTATGTACTAATGCTTTTGGATAAGGATGTGTGTTTAGTGTGAGTATTATTGTATGCATGAGTGCAGTTATTGTTTGTAATTTCATATATACATCCGCAATTATATTTGCTCATGGGAGTCAAAATACTAATTAAGGAAGAAACAGCTGCTTTGTGAAGTTTATTGGTAGCAAAAACAGTGTTTTTATGCTGATGCATATTTTTTTACAAAATCATTAAAATAGATTAAATCCGAAAATATATGAAAAAATCTTTACACCAATTATTTTTCTTTTCAAGGTCGTTCATAAATCATTTAATAATACATTGCAAATTGACTGTTTTTACAAAAAGGCAAGTCCAAAAAATTTAGAGTAGTTCCATTCAAGTTTGCCAATTGATTGAGTGTCTTTATTGATTTAGATATATGTATTTCCTATTTTATAATTAATGCAGTTAGTAGTTAAAAGTAATGCAATAAAACTTAAATTTAGGACTTTATTCCCGTACATATTTACACATAAAATGTTAAGTTTTTTATTGCTTTACTAAATGCGTTCTCCCAAGTTCCAATGGATTTTGAAATAAAGTAAGTTTTGCTAATGTATTTATTTTTCGTAATCAATATTTAATATCTTCCATCATCTGGGATTGTTTATTTGAGTATTCTTATTAACTAGTACTTTATTATAAAGTCTACATTTTAATAATGTCCCATATAATATACCTGTAATGACTTAAAATCTGAAACTTTAAACCATAATTCTATTTATTTATTTATTTTGGTAAAGTATTTTAATCCATTAGTTTAATGTTCAATCTAATCATGATTTGATCTCAATGTAAAGTACTAGCGTAAAGACATGCTTTGTAATGCAGTAAACTAATTTTCTTCTATTGTATAAAAAAAATGTAAGGGACATAAAATGAATTGTATTTAAATTGTAAAATACTGAAGGGCTAAGATTTTTATGTGAGTGGGCAATGTTTGCTTTTTTAAGAAGCACATCTTGGAAATTAGTCTTATCAAATGATGGGCCTAATGTTGTATGAATTCTACTTTATACAATTGTATGTATATCTTGTATGCTTCTTTAGCACAGTTTTTAACAAATAATTTGGTTGAGTAGTTACATTTCTGATTTTCCAAAATTTCAATTTTAATAAAATCTAATGAGTTGGTAATTGGATGTTGTTCCTTAAGAATGTTTTTATCGTGGCATTTTTCAAAAAAAATTATAATGCCCATCTTGTCTGAAATACTTTTAAAAATATAATTTTTTCTGAATATTAAAAAATGTTTGTGTTAAATGTTTATTAAAAAACCTTTGATGAAAACTTCATTTTTTATATCTTTAAACTATATATATAGACATTTTCTAACAAGAAAGGGGGTTATATTTCTCATACAGATTTATTTTATCACTGATCACTTTTATGTTTACAGAAATTGATGGAGGTTCTAAATGTACTAAAGATGAGAAGTCTCAATATCTTTATTAATTTTTGATTATTTTATAGGGAGTAAAAATGTTTTTAAGTACTAATATTGATTGTTATAATGACTAATATATATTTCAACGAGTGCAATATAAAATACTTTAGCCAAGCATGTCTTAGGTTCATTTTATTCCAAACATACAAAATAAGTATACAATATATACTTATTTTCTTAAAATTGATCAAAGATAATTCAAATGGCATGTTCAATATCTTATAACATGTTTGCATGATTAAAGATTTTAAATCTTACATGGTCTGCAAAGTATAACTCCAATAAATAATAAAGCAAAATCTGTTGAACATACAAATCAAGAAGTGCATGATATGCATACATTTATGGTGATGAATTCAATCAAATGTTCTTTAACTAGCAATGACTAAATCCAATGCAGAGATCAAATTAAAAAACATAAACTCGGATCTATCTCTCACTTTCCTCAAATATAATCAATAAATTTGTATTACTAAAATTTAAAGAAAATATATTCCTTTATTCTTATTGCATTCGCTCTTGTTTCTCTTACTATTCTGTAACATTTTTTAATAAAGCTTTAGCACCGAAGAGTTGAGAATTATTAGTTTATTCAGACGCATTCTCTTTTTTAGAAAGCAAAATACAAAAAGAAGTCTCGTTCCTCTTCTTCTTCATCAATAGAGTCGCCTCCAAGACAATACTACCGTCTGGAACCTGTTCTTGTAAAATCAAAATCGAAGCACAAGGCACCCTGCCAAATCTTTGAGATCCCAAAGAAGAGCGCCCTTGAATTGATGAAATATGAAAGAAAAAAGAGAAAATACCAGAACTCCTCATCTTCCAGTGATAAGGAGGAAAGTGGGAAACAAAGTGGCAAACGCCGAAAGCGTTCGGAATCACCTGTCCCTTCTAAAGCATCAAAGCATATTAGTGGAAGGTATTCTAAATTTATATGTTTTAAAATTGATAAATATAATTTTTAAGATTCAATTACTAATTGATTGCTTATCTGATAAATGGGACATAAAGCTAAAACATCCTAACCTAGTGCACTCTCATATTTTAATTTTGTTTGTGCAAAGCTGCTTCAGTGCTTTCAAGTTTTTGTTTTCTGAGAGTTTCCTTTTATAGGTGTACTCAATTTCCCTATTTGGTACATGATTATTATCTTTTTTTTGTATCTATGTTATATAATTTACCTTTTGATTATGGCTATAGAGAATATAATAAAGTGCGCTATAAGTGTGATTCTTTCTTGGCACAATTATAACTTTTAAGGTACAACTACTGAAACGGCTATAGTCTAAATTCTTGGTGTGATTCTTAAAACTTTCAAGGTGCAACTGCTGTAATAGCCGTAGTCTAATTCTTTCTTGGCGCAATCATGCTACAACTGCCGTACTGGCAGTAGTTTAAAGGATAAACTATTTCATGTTTTTCTGTGGTGTATTACTTTGAATGACATTTTGACATCAGTAAATACTGTTTTCTACATTGCCTGATTCTAGAAAAGTTTTGTACACAGAAAACTACTACCTCAGCATTGAAATTAAATTAATAGCATCTAATGCAATTAATTATGGTGTAAATTAGTATGTTTGTCTAATTTACTGTTATCGTTTTCATTTGGCTCTTTCTAAATCTCTCCATTGAAACATCTATGCTTTTACATTATATACAATGTATGGGTTTTTTATTAAGTATTATGTAATTCCAGATGGTTTAACCTTCAATCTGTCTTGGTCTTATTAGATACTTAATCAAAAACTAATCTTTGAAATCCCTAATAGCATGAATTAAATTTTGTGTTAGGCTATTCGTTTCTAAAGTGAAGTCTTCCAAGCAGATGTATATTTGTATGATGTTTTTTTTCTGGTGTGGATATATTGAGTAAACTGTTACAGGGATCAAGATAGTTCAAACAAACAGAGAGATTCTCACAAATCAAGACGATCTGAAAAGAGTTCTCAGAGCTCTATGCCTGAAAAGCGTTCTCAGAGATCTAGGTCTGGTGGCAGTGGTAGTCAACACAAATCTCAAAATTACAAGAGGTCCAACCATCCAGAATATAGGTATGTTTTGAGGATTGAACTATTTTGAAAGATACAATATTTGTATTATAAGAATACCATAAAACTTCCTAAAACAAATTTTTCTCGTGGTATTTGTTGTGGTTATAATTTATATAGTTTATAGATTATCCAAATTTACTTATTTGCTAAAACTGAGTAGAAAGAAATTTATAAACAATTATCAAAATAAAGGATGCTTGAAATTCAACTTGCTATTTACATTGAAACAAAAGGTTTGCAAACATTTAGCAAATAAAGGGAAAGACTCCTTTTGATAGTCAGATTTGTAAATGTTCTTTTTAAATAATTCACTAAACTTTAAATAAGTTTTAGTAAATATGCATTCAGAATTTTATTTTAAATGATAAAAAAACTAAATGTGCAGTTTTATTTATTAGCTCTATTTCTCTTACCATAAATGCATGGAGTTGGAGAATGAATTTTGAACAAATAGCTTTATTTGGTCTTGTAAGTAAATGTTAGCAAGCAGGGTTAAGAGAAATACGTTGAAAGAAGGTTTCATAATTGGAAGTCTCAAATGAATCACCATTGAAGAACTATCAGGTGACCAAGAGAGTTAGTGCTACTTCAACCAATATAGATAAATTATACACAAAGGGGATCAAGCAATACTTTATTTAGGAAAGTAGTTATCTTCATCTTGTATTATCTTTTCCAACAATCTACCAAATTTTCTATTCTGTTTTTATAAAAGTTTTCTGTCTGGTATCAAAAAATTGCTTCAACTCCCATATGACATATTGTTGATTTTGGAAACACTGTTTTCGTAAATGATTGTCATAGCTAAGAAAAGATTGTAGTCTTAAGGGGAATGTGGGAGATGGAGTAGAAGTTCCCAGTGTAGTTGGATAATCTTTCCTTGGTCGCTTTTTGTGACAAAGTATGTACTTTTAGACCATTTTGTGAAGGGTCTGACATAGTCCTGGTAGAAGAGAACTCTCTTTCTGTTAACCAATGCCGGCTGCTTCTGGGTCAATGCAACTGAAACCTGTGTCAATCATGCTGTGTAGACTTAAAATGCATGGGTGCCATATGTGTTTTTTTGCTATTTTTCAACCTTGTTGAGTAAGGGCATCTTTTTAAGCAAAATTGTCACAAGCTCCTACTTTCGAATTGTTAGCAACACTTTTTGAAAATTTGCCCACGGTCAACGAAAATTTAGTTCCCATTTTTTTAATAGTAAATTGAAAAAAATGATATTTTTCTGATTTTTTTTTTCCTTCAGAGAAAATTTACCAATGGATGTTAATTTCAAAGTTTTGGCACCAAGTTATTACAGCTATGAAAGGAAAACATGTGAATATTCTATTCCCAAATGGTTCAGTTCTGTGATGTGAAAACAAATGGTTAACCTCACAACCTTGTTGGTTGAGCTCAGTTCGTAAGGAACTCACTTGCTCAGCTTTCACGTTTTCTATGCTGTGGCAAATGGGTACAGATGATTCCATCACTCACATTAAATCGTCTTGTGAGTTCTGTATTAGTTTGAATTTGACTCAATATGTTTCATCAGCTGAGTCTCATCAAGACCTCCGAAGCAGGGAGAATCTCGAAGGGACCTCTCACCTCTAGATGCAAATTTCTGGAAGCCCTTTTGACCACAACATTTGCTCACTGCATCATCTACGAATGCTGAGAATATTTTTCAAGTGGCCTCTAAAGCCCTGGTGCTTTATTTGAATTCATAAAGTAAACAAGCCTGAATAATTGACTTTGACAGTCATACTGAGATCACTTTTTAAAACCTTAAATGATTAATTTCAATAAATGTTTCTTACACCAGTAAATTCTGTGTTAAATAGGATAATTGTTTAACCTACATAACCTCACTTTTAATTGATAGAATGAGTGCTTGTGCAGTTTGACTAAGACAAAACACAGAAATAACATGAACTTTCTCGGTTACCTGATAACAAGGATTAAGTGTTCTATTCATTCTTACATGTTCTGTAAGTGGTTTCCTACCTAATATTGTTATTTCATGTTAATCGTTCAGTGAATAAAACTTATTAATGATTAAAAGATTAACTATTTCTTCATTTGATCTGTATCAAAGTTGTATTTTCAAAATTAACAGTAGCTTTATAAGACTTCCACTAAATTTTAAACATTTGTTGGTTTCTCATATTAAAGATTTGTTGACATATGTTTCTACCCCAAATACTTCTATTGCTTGATTTGAAGTAATATATATACGCTTTGATAAAATTCAACTTATTGTAACTCCTCAAAAAGAAAGTATTTTATTTTATTATGTATTTATTTAGTGAAAACAATCAAAGAATAGTAAAAGAGCATTCTACAAAAGAAGATGAAAAGCATCGTGAGAAAGAAAGAAATAGGAAAAAGCAAAGTAGAAAGGACATAGATTCCCCAAAACATCAGAATGGTTATTCCAAACATGCTGTCAGATCACAAACACCTGATACTGAAGATACAGATGGAAGGTCAAGGTAAGTTAGCAGGGCTTTATCAATCAAATTTTTCATTAGTATGCAGACTAATTGGGAGTTTTACTTTTAGGTGTAATAGTACTTTATGTATGATAGAATAAATTACTAGACTGATAGGTGAATAAACAAGCCTGTATTAATTTATTTCTTGAACCGAGCACAAATTTTACTTGTTATTTTTTACAGATCACAAAGTCTCACTAAGCACAAGACATATGCTCCAAGGTCACCATCCCATTCTCCTGATAAATATCATCATAAAAAGCATGTTATTGCATCACCAACTTATTTGCCTTCTGATTCACATAAAAAGAAAGTTCCAAGATCTCCTTCACACTCTCCTCCCAAGAAAACTGTATCGAAGCATCATCGATCTCGAAAATCTTCGTCCGACTCCTCTCCCGTGAAAAAAACAAGGAAGCATGATTCTGAAAGTAGGAGCCAATCGCCCACACTACCGCAGTCAAATCATAAAGACAGGCATACCAAAGGGAAGAAAGCCAGAGTCAAGGAATCAACTAAACTGCACCGAAGTCCCCCCAGGGAAAGAGACAACAGCAATTCTGTAAGCAGAAGTCCTAGCATGCAAAGAAGTTCATTCACAAGACCTAAACATCGATCAAATAATGTAGACCAGTCCCCTAGTAGATGTGATATCTTGGACCGAAGCGACGACCTTCATGCTGATCGAGGCCATGGTAGCAGAAGTTGGAAATCCAAAGGAGAAATTAAAGAAATAAGACATAGAAGTCAGAGCAGAAGTCCAGTTCATCATAAAGAACACCATTCCAAGCAAAAGAAAGATCAAATGTATACCAATCGTTCTCCATCACCAAACAAAACTGCGAGTCCCAGAGGTAAACCAAGTATGACTGTCACTGTAGAAACTTGCCAAATTACTTCTACCAAAAGTCCAGTGAATCCTGCCTTGTGGAACAGAGACTCTTGCTCCCACAGTCCCGACAGGCTGCCAAGCATAGATGAATTAAAAAAGATGAAACAGAATCAAGATAGCTTTAAACAAAGAACCAAAGATATCTCCTACAAAACTAGTCCTATTCGGTCTAAAGATGAAAATCATAGTCCAAAAAACGATAGGTCTAAGTATTCCAACACAAAGGCTAGCAGCCATGCATCAAGTAAGCTAGACCATGAGATGAGATCCAAACATGGAAGTATTGATACCAATAATATTAGTACAGTTTCAGTATCTGATAATCATAATGATGATTCATTTGCTGCAAGAAAAAGTAATTGGAGTGTAGTATCCAATGGAGAAAATGAAAAGGATAGTATCTCCCAAAATCAGAACCTGATTCTAAGTTCTGAGACCAAAATTCAATCCAAGTCTAGACGCAATGAAAATGAGATTGAAAATATAGAAAATATTGAAAGTTCAAACAAGTTAGCAAAAGGAGTTCGAGATTCAGGTGTAAAAGGTAGGAAGGTAAAAACTCCAGAATTCAATCCATCTCGGAGCAGAAGTGCTAGTGAAAATCCTGATGGTGAAAAGAGCACAGAGAAAAAAGGCAGAACCACAGATGTAAGTCAGTCGAGAAGCAGAAGCACCAGTTTAGCTCGCAGCTGTAGTCAAAGTGGCAGTGAAAGATCCAGCAGAAGTCGCAGTTATAGCCATAGAGACAGCAAAAGCAGAAGCCGCAGTAAGAGCTACAGCAGGAGTCGCAGTCACAGCAGAAGCAAGAGCCGAAGTCGCAGCAAAAGTTACAGCAGAAGCAGGAGTATATCAATATACTCAAGGTTTGTTTCTTCTATTTAGATTCTTCTTTTCCACTAAAAAAAATCTTAAAATAAAAGGAATTTTTGAAAAATTGGTTTTCATCATCTTTAAGGATTTTAAAATAATTTAGAATGCAATAAGGAATGATTTGCAGATAATGAAAACTACATGTGTGGGGGAAATGTTTAATAGGTTGAGTTGGCTAATAACAGGTTAAAGTTTATAGTGGCATAACTTTGGCGTTACTACATAACTAACTTTAAAATTAAAAAACACAAGAAAATTTAACCATTATAGCAGAATGCTTCATATTCTAATCTGTTCTAATATCTATTCTAATCTAATTTCTTACTGAATTACTTCCTCTAATATCTAATGTTTCAGTCATGTAGAATATTTAAAAGATTATTTTAAACAGATCTCGCTCTCGATCCTATTCTTCTCGATCTCGCTCAAGGTCCAATGCGAGGAGTCCATCGATTCCAAGAAGACGAGGATCCCCAAGCTTTTTAGATAAGCGACGCATCACCAGGTAAATTACTACTAGACAGCAATTGTAAAAAATACAGCTAAAATTAAGTTAGTTACCTTCCATTGCTTCTTCATAAATATTTTCATAAACTTAGATGATTGGAATCAGCACACAAGATAACTGTTTTCTTTTCCATTAAAAATATATTATTTACTGTTACATCATGATTGTTAATCTTATTATTGCTGTATTTCTTTTCAATGTGCTATTTGATGTTAATTTTAACTAAATTATGTTATCTATGAACTTTTAAAAGAATTTTATTCATTCCATAAAAATAATTCTAAATATTTAATTGAAAATATTATTACACTCAATGTATCAAGATAGTTGGCTGCCCTGTTTTCTTATAAAATGTTACCTTTCAGAGATTTTACTTCTGTATTTAAATTAGTTGTCTCGTATAACATTAGTTCTATTAATTTATAACTCACTAACTTGCATGTTTTCCTTCTAACATTAATGTAGCACTCATTTTTGTTTCCTAATATAACTAACAAGTCAAATGCTTCTTTAGGGCTCGCTCTGTTAGCATGTCTCGGTACAGACGATGTACCACTCGATCAAGTTCTAGTTCTTCTCGGTACCATTCTAGGTCACCTTTCAGCCGTCATTCTTCTGTTAGCACCAGTAGCAGCAGTCTTTGGAGTCGAGTGTACCGCCAGTACTAAAAGTATTTGTTAAGTTTGGCCTATGGCTTTCCAATTTCAACTGCAGAAATTTAGTGAATTTTACGTTTATTAAAACACTGAGTATCAAAGGGTATTCAAATCTAGATCACGTTAAAAATATTCTATTCAAAAATAGTTCATGCTCAAACTAAAAATTTGTTTCTAAATTACTTTGTCTTTAAAAATACTGTACAAACTGGGATATTCTAAAAGTCTACTGTCACGGCTGTCCATGAGGGAAGACTTCAATCAGTAGTACAGTTTTCAATTGCCTACAATGATTCTTGGGGTACATATGAAAATGTTTAAATGACAATGATTAATTTCACAATTTATTTTCTCTAAAGTATCAAATGAGCAGTTTGCTGATTTTCTATACTATTATTTCAATTATTAAGAAGTTTGCAAAAAAAAAAATTAGTTAGATTATTAGAGTTGTATATTAAAAGATAAAAATGTAACAGCAAAGAAGCTAAAATACTCCTTTTTTTATAGCCAGCAAGTAGTTCACTGATTTTAGCAATATATAGTACATTTACTAGGCTCAATTTATGACAGTAATCATTAAAAATGCCATTATTATGGGATATACTACAACCAGCTATAAAATATGTATGGTAATTGGTGTCATAAGTAAGAAGTCAGCTAAAAAGTTTTTGACCAAATTCAAAACATTTTATAAATTAATTTGAAATTTTTTTAAATCTAAATTTGAGTTACTGTGTTTATTACAAACAAAAATTGTTACTCTTGAAATTACTGCAAGAAAAAGGTCTTAAAAACTAAACTGACCCCTGCATTCTAGAAAGTTTGTCCTGTGAAAGTTAAAGGGAATGTAGAGTTAAATGGTATCCATCGTTTAGTTTTATTGGTAGTAGAAGAAGTAAACACTTCTAAATTTCTAATTAATTAATTTTAAAAATTACTAAATTTCTGCAATGTTGAAAAATATCCTTTATTTGATAAGCTCTGAAGGGATAAAGGTGATGGTCTATGAATAGGATATCTTCAAGATTTTACCACTTTGTGATCTCTGTATTTGGGTTTTAGTTGGAAGTAAAATTTACTTACTGAATGGTCTTTATCTTCCTCCTACTTGGCTGCATGCATTTTAAACTTAAAATTTTTTACTGAGGGCTTATTTTGTTATTTATGTTTTTTATTTCACGTAGTGAATTTTGTTTTGTTTGCTGATGTACTGAATACTATACATTTCTTTTTCAAAATCAAATTGATAAGAGATATCTACAGATTTTTAACGTCTCCAAAAAAGTATTGGGTTATACGGAAAGTTCTGCGGTTATTTTATGATAAAAACCAACAAAGCGGTACAAAAACTTAAGAAAATATTATTGAATCATAAGCTCCATTTTGTACTATGACTTTTTGCCATCTTTCTGGCAGCTGGAAAATTCCTTTTTTTTTTTTTAATCATTAGACTTATTTGCAAAGAAGTTATTGAGGAGCTGTTTGACAGTCTCCTAAAAGAATTGGAACTCCAAGCCGTTCAGAGAATTTTGAAGTGATCTGAAGAGGTAAAAATCTGAGTGGATACGGTCTAGTGATTATGGGGGTGTCACAAAGCATCTCAACCATACTCAATGTCTTTGTCTGACATTCAGTGAAATGTGGGCCGAGCATTGTCATGCTGGAAGACAACACCTTGATGATTGGTCATTTCTGGCCGCTTCGCTTCGATTTCTGCTTTTAATACTACCATTTGTGAACAGCATTTTTCCGAATTCATTGTCTGATTTAGTGGCAACAATTCATAATGAACAATTAATTCGTTTGTAGTCCCACCATATACACAATGCCTCACTTCTTTGGGATGCATTCCCCCTCTTGTTGTTACTTGGAGAGGTTCATTTGACTTACCCCATGATCTTTTTCTTGTAACATTATTCTATAGTATCCACTTCTCATCTCCAGCAATGAGCCATTTCAAAAAAGGAGCTTCATTTCGTTTCAGCAATGAATCACACGCCGAAATTCAAGCAAGCATATTCTGTTGTGTACGGGGTACCCATACATTGTTGCATCTTACATACCCAATCTTCTTCAGATTATCATGAACTGTACTTTTTGGAATATTTAGTCTGTGATAGTTCCTGAACTGTGTAACGTGGATTTTCAGCGATAGCATCTTTCAATAAGTCCTCGTTTACAGTCGTCCAGAGCGGGCATCATCTTCGAGGCTGAAATTTCCATGCTTAAATTTATCAAACCACCTTTGAACTGTGTCATCAGAAACAGCACTTTTTCCATATACAGCAGACATTTTACAAGCAATCTGACTAGCATTTTTTTCTTTCTTAAAATAAAAGAGCATAATATGACGAAAATGAACTTTTTGGTTCTCCATTCTTAGCAATGCAGTGAAAGCAGAAAAGACTGAATTTAAACATCTGCTTCAATCAAGGTCACTCCTTATCATCGGTAGCAAAATAATAATAACAAAACGTGCTTCGATTTGAAAAACGGCTGAACTTTCCGGATGTCCCAATAAAAGAGAAATTTTAAAAATATATAAGATGGATTGAATTTTTAAAAAGTTTAATTTTCAAATTTTATCTTAAAATTAATATTAACATATTCTGCAAACTTCTAAATTTTTCATTTAATTAACAGTTTAATTAATACTCATAACTAATTTAATTGTTTAAAATTAAAACTTAACTACAATTAGATTTTTGTCCGATGAGATATTTAAATTATCACAAGGATTAATTATGTTATTAACCTAAAACAAAATTTTTAACATAACAAAAATTGAATTCTCATTCAAAAGCCATGTCATTTTTAATTTATGTATGTGTTTTGTTTGTTGCATAAATGTTAACCTAATATTAATTTCTAATATAAAAATAATTAACCAAAACGTAATAACATTTTATGTAGGAATGCTTTCTCTGAATTAAAGCTTATTTTTGTTCTTATAATTTTGTTTTTATTTCAATTCATTGTTTTCTTATGCTTGCATATTATTTTATAATTGACAGTTCTTTCCATTTCAGTTGAACTACACATTCTGTTCATGCACTATGCACTCAGTAACAGGTATATTCATTACACACTTTTCTGTTTTATGCACTTATTATTTGTTTTTGTTTTTATTGTGTCTAAAATACTGCATGCATATTATTATTGCTTGGTTTATATTTTTATTACATTCCTTAAAATTTTTATTTTTTTGTAAAAATAATTAAAAACAAAGCACATTTTTAATTTATTACTCTGGTTTAAAAAATAAGCTCAAACCCCACACAGTATCCCCAGTTTACACCTTTCTAAAATTGTGTCTGATTTGATGCATTTGAAGATATTGAATTCGAATTGCGCAACTTTAATATTTCTTTGCTGATTTGTGAAAGCCCCTAAGAAGATGGTACTTTTTATTAACATGATTTTAATTCTTAAAAATTAAACTTAATTTTTTATTATTCGCTTTTTTTCTCAAAGGGATAGTGTTCTTGAGACATACATTTCAAATTGAACTGTCAAACTTTATGAGCAATATATGCATATACAGTTCAAAATTTAATATTTCAAATATAAAAAGTCCTTGGTATATTTGTTTCAAAGTTCTGAATTCGAAATAATTTTTAAATTAAAAAGTAATTATTTTAAATAAAATCAATGAAATGTGGAATATTTTTAGCAAGGTTTGTGTTTTGAGAACACAATTTTTTACAAGGTTTTACACATTCCCTCTTATTGCATGGATATTTTTATTTGTAATAAATAACATGGTCATGATAAAAATCAAATTAAAACATTTTTCTATTTTAACGTTAAAACAAGAAAATGGCATTGAATTTTGTCAGGTACATTCTTGCATCAAAATGGCTACATTGGTGGTTTGATATATTCTGAGAACTTTCATCAGTTCTGAGTTTATAACTTATTTATTCCCAGTTGGAAGCTGTGGAATGGTTGTCTTTCACCTCTACTTCATTCTAGGTTCTTATAAGTGATTAAACTAAACAAATATAAACACTGTAAATATTTTATCAAATCTAGTAAACCATTTTTGAATATCAGTATGAAATCCAGATGAGTGAGAGATTTCTATTGGAGACTTAGTTGAACATTATAATAGAAAAAATTTATAAATAATCACTCTAAAATTAAAGTCACAAAACTCTTCAATCGTGCAACTGTTTGTTGAGGTTATAATTGGTTTAAAATAAAGAAATTTACTGAAACTTTTCATTTTCAAAAATAACATTTGGTAATAATTAATAACATTTTCCCTTCTATAATTATACAAATTATTTTCAGTTAAAAACAAGGTTCTTGATAGTAAGTATTTTGAATAATTTTACTGATTTGTTAGATTTCTGTTGATTTGATTTTTAAGATACATGGATTTCTTCCTTCATTTCAAAAGTAGAACTGCTGTGTTTTCAAACATTGAAATAATTTCAGAATTTCTATTGCATATCTTATTCAAAACAATTATCTTAGTTGTGAAGTAGCAACATGCATGAAATTTCGAACTTGTATGATGTTTGCCGTAAATGAAAAAATCAATTACGATGGCATGGTGCCAAGTTCACTAGTAATTTTTATAGCGCTGGGAGAATATGATTTTCTATGTTTTCAGATGAAAATTGCTTATTTTGTATCTACAGCAATTATTTTATCTAAGAAGTAAATTTGACTGATTTAAACTAATTTTCTCTAATCGTTATTTTATCGTAATATGCAATTGACATGTATGCATCAAGGGTGAGCAAATGCAGCTATTCGTCGAGTTAAGTGCAACCCCATTAAAAATTTTAATCCGTTTTTTTTTTTCTATTAGTTTGTAACTTTTTTCACTGATCTTGTTAAATTGACTGAGTGAAGCGTCCAAGTCGCTTCGATAGTAGGTCTTCGGTTGAATCGGTTAATGAAGTGTACTAGTCGTATGTTTTCGCTTTGAAAGTATATCTTCGGTTGTGGTGATTGGCCTTTCTAGGAGTCATCGGTGCTAGTTCTCGAGCATGTGTCCTGGAGGTGATTGCTCGAATAGGAGGCGCTGCATAGGTCGAAGTAGTCCGTTCACAGGAAAATTCTTGGAGTCGAGTGTGTTTAGTCTCGTTTCGTATCACATAATATACGCCATCGTGTGAGGAGGGGTAATAGGAATGCGTCTCTCTTGTAATCAGCTGCTAGGTTATAATAAATGTTAATCTGTTACAAACTGCATTAGTTTTGAACCTTAATTTTGGCTTTTAGTGTAAGATCTTAGTTAAATATGTAATCATTTTCCACGATTAAAAGTGAATATAATTTAATTTCAAAGAAAAGTTAGACAAAGCTCATACATAGCATTCAAGACTTGTGTAGTATATGTAATCATATTAATTTAATTTAATTAGAATTTGTGTATTGAATACTGTGTGTGGCACTTTATAATAGTGTATGTAAAACCGGAATGCAGCTCTCATTGACCTCATGTGTGATATATATTATATCAATGGCTAAAATTAGGTTCATCTACCACTTAGAAATCCTTGAAAACTACTTGAAATTTATCATTTCAATTCGGATTATTTATAATGCTATAAAAAGTTTCAGTTTGATAGCATATCGGTATTTAAAAGTCTGGGATTTTATATCATTAAATCAAAGAGTGCATAATTTGAGGCTGTGATTACCATCAGCTCCAAAAATTAAAATCTGTCTCAGAAAAAAGAGTTGTACCTTAAACAAGATTTGTACTTTCCTTAAAAAAATACTTATTTTGCATTATGTACAAGTGTGTTGAAAGTGTTTATTTTTTAATTTGAGTGCTCTTATAAATTATACTTATTTTTAAAATATTACATTTCAACTCTAAAAATGCTTTTTAAAAATTGGGCTCTCTTTTAAGAAATAATTGTTTAGAAAATTTATTGTGCTGAAATTGTTGTTTATATATTGTTTATTTAAAAGATGTTGAAAATATTTTGGGATTTTTTATCTGTTTTCTTTTAATACTTTTAACTATTAAACTGAATATTTTTCTATAGTCCTTGAAAATATTTGTTGATTTAAAATTTAATTTTTTTTATATGAACTTTTAAAAAGAGTGGATATAGCATTCAAATGGTCAAAAATGGCTATGGTTTTTTTAGTGGAACATTAAATTTTATCAGTGTATATGTATTGCTCTATATTTCTTAACAAAGTTCTGCATTTTTCTTGGTATTAATCTCCATACACAATTCCTTAATGCATAATTTTTTATCAGTTCTTAAAGGCACTATATCACATTCTTAAGTTTTCTAAAGTGTGAATTCATTTTCAAAATGAATTATTGAATAGGGGTTATACTATATAGGATTATAACACAAGGAGTACGATTTTGTGATTTTACATATTTTTCAGCAAGAGTAAAATATTTTTCATAATGTTTTCATTGGTATAGAAATGTGTTTCATAAAGTACTGAGATGATTCAAGCATATTCATTTGGGGCATTTACATGCTTTTTCGAGATATTTATACAGAATAGAATTATTCAGGTTTCTGGTCACTTTAAGACCTTTTTGTTATTTTTGCAACATTATTTTCCTGTTTTCAATAATATGGTGGGTTTGGATTAATTTCTCTAAAGCTCCATATTACACTTTTTTATTTATTATTAATTTTTTTTTTTTTGGGGGGGGGGCATATTGAACTTTATGGTTGGCTTTGACATAAAACCTTGGAAGTTGGGAGTTATGTTAGGTTACCTATGTAACTTTATTAAACTAGGTCTCGCCACCTGTTAAAAGCTTAAAGATGCCGAATTATCATTTTCTAAAAACTGCATGTGTGTGAACCCTTCTCAAAACAAATCTTTTAAAATTTACCTAAATAAAGGTTAGAAACTAGGCAAACACCCGTCATCTAAACATTTTTCATTGGGTGCAATTTCAAAATTATTTGTTTTTGTGGATTGTCATTCGCTTTAAAAGGCAACATTTTATTTCGCCTTTTTGGTCATTTTTAATAAAAAGGTTAGGTTGCCCAAAATGTATTTATGTCTCACTAAATGTAATAATATTTTTTTTATAAAACTAGCTAGTCAGACACCAATGGCAGTGCCTGTTTTAAATCATTTGTAAAATTTTGTTCCACCATCCAATGCAAAACTTTTTTTCTCAAGCTTCAAAAGAAACGCTAAAATTACAGAATGGGGTCACCATAATTTTTCCATTGCTTTTTAAAAATCTACCCTCAATTTATTTTTCTTCGAAGCATTTTAATACCTGTGAATAGATGCTTTAATAGATTGCAGAGTATCTTGCTTTTGATAAATACTTAGGCTTCCAGCGAACGAATTTTATGCAGCTTTAGTTCCATCTCCCTCCCCAATTTAATTTAGTTGTAAAATCATTCACTGTCATTGATTTGTTCTTATTTCAAAGAAAATTGTATGTAGTGTGTGTTTTCGTCTTTATGTTTACTGTGAAAATCACACTCCTAATTTCTTTTTATTACATTTTTAAGTTATAGATGTTTTTATTTTTACTAATTATACCAATTCCTTTGTTATTTACACGCATGTTCATTTTGGAGGACAGAAACCACCAGGTGGATGTTTTATTATTTTTCCCTATCTCATTATTTTAATTTGCATGATTATGTATATTTTATTTGTAGTTAAATATTGCTAGTTTTGATTTTGTCATTGCTTTGTAGCCTATAATATTTAGCTAATTTCTGGATGTTAATTTCCTATGTTGTAGCAAATCATTACAAGAAGAATGCGAACATGCAGTAGAATTTCAGTTTAACATTTTCAAACAGACAGTTGCTCTTATTTGTTATTTCAAAGAAATTGTAAAACTGGGGAATGCCAATAGGTGGGAATTCATGGTAAAAAAGAATGAAGTAATGAGTGAATGTAAAAACAAGCAATTTGTGTATCTTTAAGCATAGTACTACAAGTTAAAAGTCTTTTTTCTTCATTAATACAATTAATGCTAAATCACAAAAGTTATCCTTAATTTGTCTAATTCTGCTGTTATTATAAGTTCTGGTACAAGTCACAAATCCCAACTGGAAGACATAGTGCTTGAATTGTGCGACTATTACCACCAAAAACTTGGAAAATAAATTCAGGTCATGTGTAAAATGATTCATTAAATCAACTATTTTTTGGTGAATCATGGTTTTGATCGTCACCTTTGTACAAACTTAAGTTTAATCCTGCTTTCAAGTGTATAGAAATTAAAAAGTATTTCACAAATAGAGAATACAAAATTCTTAAAAACAAGCCTATATTATTATAAAATAGTTTACACTAAGTCGGAAATAAATCTAACTTAGAAAAGACAGGTATTTCTCACAGTGCTAACAATCAAGTATAAAATGCTTTCAAAACTTATTTTAAAGAATAAAATATATTGATCTTTACATGGTTAATCTTAGTTTCATCAGGCTGACTTCAGAGAAAGTATTAGTTGTGCACACACATTACCTAAAACTCATTTAGAAAGTTTTCCTAAACTAAGAGTAGTTATCTGAAAAGTATTGACAGCAAAAAATATAATTTTTAAATTGCAAAACACAGAAAGTAAATTTTTACTATTGATAAATGGTGAAAAGATACAATAGAACATTGTCAGCTTACAAGTAAAATACACTGTCATAAAACTTAGTCATAAAGAAAGGAGGAAAATCGTTCTCTGTATGCTTTACTCACTAAACACGTTTCTCAAAAAGAATCTAAATTTCAAATAAGGAAAAAGATGGATTTTCACAAGTCCAATAATCATATTCTGGCCTGGAAAAGCTTAAAAAAACTCATCTTGAAAATTGTGACACCATACTTTACTTGCATGCCTACGATATTTGATTTTTTCAACGATTGCAATGAATGAATCGCATATGAATTAGTATGGTCATACTAGTTGACTCATAAACATGTCCCATATATAAAATTGTTTTTTATTTAAAGTATTAACTGCTTTTGTTTGTCTGAATATATTGTGGCATGAAATGTTTCTGCATTTCAGTGCACGTAAAAGACCAGTACCTTACCGCAGACCTTCACCATCCACACCCAGTAGTGCCAGCTCTTGGTCCTACAGATCCTCTCCTCCTTTTTCTCGATCTTCCTCTCCTGCCCATCAGCAGTCTCCTGCTTCCAGATGCAGCACCCGAAGTCCACGCAGCCGTTCACGTTCTTGGAGTCCAGTCATAAGACAAAAGTACGAAGTGGCACTCAACGCTACTCTTCGATAATAAAAACTAAGTTATCAAAATTACCTTAAATTTGTGATGCACAGGTGCACCTAAGGCAAGGCTTTTCAATTCCTAGCATCTGGGTCATCTGTTATGACAAGGTGATGCAAGCAGCACCTGTGCAGAATTATGGAGCTTCTTTATTCTTAATTTATTTCTTCCTCTTTGTAATTTAATCATAAGTGGAAAGGATTGTTTAGACATCTTTTTTGTATAAATGATTTTTGTATCTTTATTTCAAACATATTAGAAAATTTGTGAACCAGTAGGTCTTGCGTGTTTAAGTCTGTTGGGAACTGAAAGGTGCAATGTTTAAAACTGTTTACCTTAGAGAACTTTTATTTTCCTTTCCTGTTCCATTAGAACTTTGATGTCAGTTATTACCAAAATCTGCGTTCCAGTTGCTAAGCATAAAATGATCAAATGTCTGCGATTACACTAGAGGAGATGAAATAAACTTTGCATGGCGATAGTTTATTGCTTTTTTGGATTCTACTGAATGTGTAAATTCCACCTAAATTTTGCAATTGATGGTGTTTTCCATAATAGAACTCCGTTATGTTTAAAGAACAAGAGTGTCATTTTACTTTAATCTTGTCGTTTGTAAAGCTTAGTAGCTTTGTGTGCTTTGCACTAATGTCTCAACCGAACCAATAAAAAATAATTTCAATCATGAAAGAACTTCATGCACATATTGAGTGTGATTAATAAATTAGACATCACATGGAAGCTGACTGAATTTTATATCACTTCGATTTTTAAAGATATTATTTAGTATTTTACTAACAAAATAGTGGATTATATATGTTGAAAGCTTTGATTAGAAGCCTTCTATTTATTTCCGTGTACATAACTGTAGTGAATAGTGCATTCTCTTTGGTGTTGTTCATTTGAGACCGTACTATACCCCTCCACTTGAGGGGGAGTATTGACTTTTATAACCATTTGCGCATTGGTTGACATGTTTGTTGAAATGGATTTGTACTTCTTATCCTGTATAAATTATAATAAAAATAATTCTTTAAAGCAATGTTAACACTAAAAGGACAGGAAGTTGTGTTTATGCCTATTAAGATGGAAGGGACCAGTGTGACCATGTTCTAATGAAGTGCTGGATAAGATTAAACAGATTATATTATGTAAACACATGTGATAGATTATTCAAAATTGATAACACTTTCACTTTTTTTATTTTAAATTTGTTGAAGCAATCAGTACATCTCACTTTTCTAGATGCATTTTGGAATCTGAATATCTATTTTTTGTGTGCTTCCATTTGCAAGATCTTTGCACCATGCATTTTGGTATTTTCTGATGATTTCATACTGCTTGTACAAAAACCTCTTACTAGATTTGTCATCTGAGTTGCCAGATATTGAGAACAAAACTCTAAACATAGTGGGAGGATAAAATTTATCTGGCTAAGTATCGTCACTTTATAAAAATCAAAGCATTTGCTGCAGATATTTCTAAACTATTGTAAAAATACTTGTAAAAGCCAACAAGCTCTTTCTCTATTTGACAGTATACAGGTGTACTATTTGGTCTGCAATGCCAACCCTATATTTTAGTTACCTTAGGATCTCTGACCATCTTTGGTCCACAGCTTTATGGATTATTCGTACATGAGACAAATTTAGTCTTGTTATTCACTGTAAATAAAAGTGCTACTTTTCCTATTTTCATTAGAAGGAAAATATTTTTTGTTTTCAGAATTACTTATACTGTTTTCCAAATGCATTTCTTCCAATATTTGCTATCCTTTCAAAATCTGAGTAAGACCAAGCCATCTTTATTCTCTATCAGAAAAAAAACTAACAGTGTCCATATTCAATTTGGCATGCCAGTATCAGACTTCCGAAACATTTAGAAAAAGAATTACAAGGTGATAATACCCCTTAAATTTTAATAATTCCAATGTATCACTGAGAAACATAGGGTTCCCCTATTTCTAGGTACAAGATTTAAAAAATCCAGTTCTATGTCCTCCAACCAGGCCAAATTTATTAAACACACAATGAGTGGACCAAGTAATTAAATGTCATAAAATAGCAGCCTATTCAATTCATCGGTAAAGGAGTTACAAGCTGGTAAAAGCCTCACAGGTCCCATCCTTATTTCTAGTGTTGAAGTAAATAGGAGCTGTTTTGATGAAAATATCAAAAGCTGTTTTAAAGTTTTGCATTATCATCTGGGAATCTGGCACGACGGGGCCTTCTGGACCTGGTGTAGGCTTTCCTACACCAGGGGGATGTGCAACAACAACAACAAGTTTTGCATTTATTGAAGTGTTCAAACCATTAATATAATAATGGTGAGCTATTTCAACATCTAAATGAAACCTATTTGATTAAAACCTTTTTAATCATACAAATGGTATAACATTTAACTGAGAATTGATTGAAGGAAACTCCTGGTGTGTGATATTGGTAGCAATATATTTAAAATTATGAAATTACTGTATAAGGGCACTTTGGTGTTACTACAGAATATTGCTTCAACAATTTTGAAATGAACACCATTTTAAAATTCTTCACCTATTAAAAAAAATTCCTTAAGTGTTACGTCATAATTAAACTGCACTTACTAAACTTCTAAAATAATGTATGCTATTTTGTCTAATGATTAATTAATTGCTATTAACTTAATTTCCTTCAACTAAGTGACCACTAATATTGTATAATACACGCATTCTGGTCAAATTTTAATTTTCAGTCTTGCATGGAAGTATCATTATGTTGTGATTTCTTTAATCTCAATTACGAACATTTTGTGGCCTTCACAATATTGAACATATTTTAGCATATTTTGCTTTACTTTTGTGTCCTTTACAAAATGCACCATTTTATAGGTTTGTGCAACTGCATGTTGTTTCCCAAATATTTCTTCAAAGCCTGTGAATACCATTTTATTTTGAATATAAAATTTTTAATTCGTTATTTACTGCATTTTTAATGAATGTTAAAGCTCAGTTTCAGGACATTGCTTTTAGAATTTATTTTTACATTTTCTGCTCATCAGCAAATATATAGTTCATTATATTGTATGCAAAGTTCTTGCTTATATAATCTGTTGAATTCTTTTACAAGGGATTAAAATATTACTTTTTAGTTTGGGGATTTTCCTTTTTCTTTCTACTTTTTGAATGAACATTGTACTATTCATGTTTCAATAATGTATTTTCTGTTCACATGATGTATAAAATGTGTTACAATAAAATGTATTTGATTGGTTTTATAGCTAGTTACTTATCTCATACCTAATTGATAGTACTTAAGATTCATATTGTAGCTTATATTTTCATGATGTAAACTAAAAACTTAATCTACAGTGTGACAAACAAAACCTTTATATTGTGATTAATTTCAAATGCAAACAAGCTAAAACCATTGCTCAAAGAATGCCGAACCTTCTGACAAGATTCATCAGCAAAGATCAAAGGAATTCAGATCACAGAATCGGGGCAACTATCGAGAGACGTGAATAACCATGTTACAGAATGGAGATAATTACAATTTCGAAATTTTCATCTGTGGATCAACCTTTTTATGCAATTTAAATGTGACAGTTGGGTAACACAAAAAAGCATCTTGGAATATAACGTTAATTAAATTTTTTTTATATAGAAACTTTGTGTACAAAATACCCTCTGGTTGAAAACATGTTGCATAACTAATAGGTTGGTATTCAGGATTTTACAACTCAGGTCAGTAGTGGACAAGCTGCACCACATTGCTCAACTGAAGCAAAAGAGCCAAGTGTAAGGTGTTTTTATAAGAGGAAAATGAAGAAATTTGAATAGTGTGTGCTGCTTTTTGCTGGCTCTACTATAGTTATTAGACAAAGGCCTAGTTGTTTTTAAAATTAAAGATCACTTTTCTACTTAATCACTCACAAACTATTTACACTCGCTTGAATCTTGGCTTACTGCTTGGAAAATAAAAATTAATGTTGACAAATTTCCAAGCTATACATTTTACTAGGCAAATAATTATTCCTGCTCCCCCTACTTTTCATGGAATTGAAATCCTTTGGTCCCCTAATTGTACTTATCTCCAAGTTATTTTGGACGTGCCATTCAATGTGGAAAAACCACATTTTCTCCCTTAAAAATAAAGTCATTGCTGCTAGGCTCCATCTTTCCCCTTAATTGGTCGAAATTCTAAACTTTCCATCGACAATAAACTGGTCCTTTACAAAACCATGATTAGACCAAAAATCAGCTATGCCAGTCTTGTCTGGGGAAATGCAGTGAAAAGTCACCTCCAAAAAGTACAAGCTCTTCAAAACTCTACACTTCGTATTATCAGCGGTTATCCCTGGTACTACAGAAACAATAAAATCCCCCAAGATCTTGAAATTACTGAACTTAAACAATTTTTCAGTAAACTCGCCATTAACTTCTACGCTAACCTTGAAATCATAGACCATCCCGCAATTTAGTGTATCCCCAGATACGACTTTCGCCAACAAAGTACAGCAAAAGGCCATCCTAAATAGATAATTGTTTTTTAATTTAATTTTTCCTTTTTATTTTGTTTTTTATCTACTCTTGCTTTGATTCGGTCATCTTTGCCTATGCTGTATAGCACTAACTGGACTCACTTTTTGAACCCGCCATCCTCATTGGACCACCATGTAAAAGCTTTGTTGAAGTAATTTTTGCTCATTTAACAGCCAATTTCAGGAGATAGAAGGTCTAGTCTCTCCTGTTATTTTCTTCTTTTTAAGTTAGAGGTTTTTAAATTGGAATTTTAGATTTTTATAGGTTCTAACAAAAATATCACTTTAGATCATATTAACCAACCTTTTCATTGATGTGACAATTTTTGAAACATACTAGGTTTTGTAAATGTAAAATTTGCTATTTGTTGGAGGTCTAGTGAAAATAGCATAAGGATACTTTAAAAAGGGGTCCAGAATTTACGATAACGGTTAGGGTTGGGTTTTATTTTCAAAAAGGAGCAAGACTGACCACACAAATACTAGTATTGATGTAGTTAATTAAATAAACATTTCGGTTAGCATTCTGAAATAAAAGATATTCTATTAGTGTCAACAAATACACCTCACTGACATGCCTTTTTCTCGTGACTGGCGAAAGATTGTCCTCTTCAACCCATCTCTGACATTTAGGTTACACAGATCTAATATAGGCCTCATGTAGCAAAAAATTATGGTTGAGTTACAAACTAAACTTTTCATAAAGAAAAATTGTTTTTTTACACTGACAACAAATTAATTGATAAATTTTCATTACAAAGCCCCTGCAATCTTCAGATGGAATTCGTTTCAGTCCTGAGAAATTTTGATGGTTATCCAACGTAGATAGGTTCCTTAAAGAACTCGACACATTCTCAATTATTTTGGTCATGGTTTCTTGCAGGGACAGCCCCTAATGTCCTGGATACAGCTATGTCAACTGATCCAGGCACACAATGGTCTCCAATCTTTGAATGATAGAAGTGAAAATACTGTTGTGCTTTTAGGAAAGCTTGAGCATTAATAGTTGAGGGCACATCTAGTCTTTTGCAGCACTGTCTCTTCTGCAAGCGACTATCTATACACTTCTAATAATTAGTGCGTGATCAGTTTGATTTGATATACCCCCACTTAATAATAGGTTCTTATTGAATATTCTGATTTGCCTTTCCAAAATTGGCACTTTTAAAAATATCTTTTTTACTGAAAATATCAATGCATTTACTGTTGGATGCACCTTATCTACTCAGCAAAACAGTGGAGACTGATATGTTCATATGAGGTGCAGCCTCTTTGGATAAAATGCCTTACCAGCTTTTAGCATATAGGCTGTACCATCAGCCTAAGTGAGTGTGCCACTTATATCCCACTGTTCCGACAGTATGCAAAAAAAAACCTATTGGTCAAGAATTAAAGACCAATACACTTTTCGATCCCACTTTTTTCAGATGCAGTATACTTTTATAGACCTTTTCAATAAACAAGGTTTGGTTTTAACAATTTTTAGGCGATTGTATTATATTGCTTTTATTTGAATCACTCATGGTAATTTGATTAGGGGAATATGAGGCAGTGTTACAATGAATTTCATTTGTAAGTGGTAGCAAAACTAGCTCCAATTTGTTTATAATCTTGTTTTCCAGAAGTCCATGTGTTTTGGAAGAATTTGCATCATCAGCAAATCTCTATTTTTGCATGTTAAAAGTAAAATTTTGTGTTGAATTAAATTCTCTTTATTCATGAGTGGTGCTTATTTTATAATGAATAATATTTTAGTAGTAAAGCTAATCATGTTTAGGTTCTGTTGAGTTAAAATAGATTATCTAAATTCACATTTTGTAGTCAAAAAATTTTTGTTACAAGATATATCATATAGGGTAGAGTTACAGAATGAAATGGGGCACACTGTCATACATAATTTGTCCTATTAACACATTACAAACAAGCATGTTTCACAACATAAATTTTATTTCTCTTATAGCTCTGCATTTTTCATTTTAAGATTTTTAATTATAAATATGATTAACATAAATAAATTAGTTCATTTTTCCTAAAGCTTTTTCTTGATATAGGTTTGTATCTTTTTGTGATGTTTACAATACTTCTTTTCATGATTAGCAGTCTTGATTCAGTCTTTTCATGATTAGCAGATTAAGGTCTTTCCCTAAAGCCCCACCCCGAAAAACTGTACAAAATAGATAACAGGTGAATTATGATTAGAGGAAATATTGAAGAGGAGAAAAGCATTAAACCCTAAAAAGAACAAAATTCCCAAGAAGCGAACCAAAGTGAACCTGAGGTTTAACTACCAAGATCATCAACAGAAGATGAAGATTCGCCATCGTATGCTAATAGTGATAACATCTCTTTTTCAGAATTGCAATCAGACATTTCTGCAGACGATAATTATGTGCTCAAATGGAAAAATGTTGTCACTTTTCCCAAAAAATTGACTAAGTCCAATCCTGGAGTCTTTTTTGTTAATGTTTAGAAGGTGGCAAAATGTCGTCTTTTTCTTTCAGTTTATTAGAAAACAAAGGTGAAAAATTGTATTGAATCAAAAACCACATGTTGAATCATAAAATTACTGTCACGAAAAATTAAAGTGACAGCATTTTGCCATCTAAGCACAGAATCAACAATGGTGATTTCATTATAGTTGAAGAGAAGGACACCTAAAAGAACATAAAATTCACTTTGTTGGGGAAGTCGTACTTAAACTCTGTAGAACATTTTTCGTTATCCATGTCCATCTATTGCAGAAAAACAAACTTTAGATTTTAAAATTAGGGCTTTGAAGGGCACTTTTAGGACTACCTGTGTGCCAATTTTCGTGGCTACACATTGGTCTGAAGACGGGAAAGAAATAGACTATGTTTTTCGCAGTGCTCTGAAGTATAAGTGTACCAAATTTGGTGTGGATTGGTCAAACGGTGTAGATTTGTATAGAGAATATTCACACATACACATCCTTTTTTATATATAAAGACATTCAAAAATGCATTTAAAGAAAAGTAAATGGCAAAAGGTCTTGGGTGTTTTTTGTAGTTTCAGGTATTAAATACCGAAATGATATTTAATGGTGCTATAAAATTTACTTATTTCAATCAGGTAGATATTTAATTAACGTCGCACTGTAGCAACACAGCAGGCTAATGCCGACGGTCCTGGATCAATCCCTAAAGAAAGATCAGGGGACACCAGCATTTTAATCAGGATGTCTCAAATCGTAAAAATGTATTAACAGATTGAAATAGGAAAAAAAGAACTAAACAGGTAAAAACCGAAGATCTAGAGCTTATAACACAAGTAACTCGAATTCATTAACTATAATTTTTTTTTCTCAATTCAATCCCTTACAAAAAAATGAAAAACTACAAAAATATTTATTTGATACACATTTGACTTTTTTAAAGGTTACAGGTATTCACACAATTAAATCTAAAGGGAAATCATGAGCAATAAAATATTTAATAACATGTACATACCATATTTACTCTAGTAACAAACAGGCAGACTAAAGATCTAATTTCTGAAATGGGAAATTAGCTATGGCTTACATAAGATTTATTTTAATGAAAATAAGCTTTTAAATAGATCGTACATGGTAATGAACAACTGCAAAACATTAGTTTTCAGAAATGTGTAATTTATTGTTCATTGACATTAGTAGTAATGTATAATGAACAGATTTTCATCAAGAGCTTGGTGTAATACGGTAGTTCTTTTCATTCCTTAATAAAAAATAAACATTTAAAAAGTAGAATTAAAATGAAATTTTTCTATTACTTTAAAGGCATGTCTTAAAATGTTCATAATTGCCAAAAACTCAGTTTTGTTCCTAAAATATTTTTACTTGGAATGGAATTCGTTTATTGTAAAAACTAATCAAAACCAGAAATTTTTCCCGAAAGTACTTTTAACTTTTTTCTTACTCCACCCAACAGTCCATGTGCTTTAGAGAAAACTTCATTTGGTTTCGTAAAATCTTTTTTGCTCTTCATGTGTTCTCTGGAAATTGTAAATATTAAAAACTGTTGTAGTTACTAATTACTCTCAGACTTGTAAAAATGTCTAATTTTGTACATGAATTTTAAAGGGAAAATATTTCTTGTCAATTAGAGATAAAAGTTGGCTTTGAGATTTTAAGCTTTTATATTATTATGGATAAGTATAAAAAGTTTATATTTGCTTATTCTAAATTTAGCTCACTTTAGTTTTCAATACACTGATTAAAATTGTAGACTAGTTGAATCTATCTAATAACAATAGTTTATCGAAAGAATTGCTAGGAAATAAGTCCGTCATATGTTGTTAATCGTGTTACTTAATATAGATTTAAAATCATTTTACTTAAATTAAATAGCAGGGCATTTGATTACAAGGATTTGGGAAAAGGCGCTTGGCATCTAACACAACTAGAAACTAGATGCCTTCACGACTTAAACATTGGTAAAATATGAGGAATTACAGTAAGTGTTTTGCTGTTAATGTGAATAAAAATCCACTCAAAACAGATTAAAAATATGACTTTATCATAATTATTTTAATACAATGTTTAGATGCCACTTGTATTAGTAATTGACAGTATTTCTACCATCCCATGTCCAACAAATGTTTGAAGTGCATGCAATTTTCTTCACCACATTTGAGGCAGAAAAGATAGCTGATGTTTTCCTTGTCTTACGAAAATGCATGGAGCAATAAAAACAGAATTCAGATTAATGAAACAAAAATAAATATTGTGATGTTTCTCATGTTATTTGTCAAATTTTTATCCAAATTTTAAAAATTGATAAAAACTTGATATTTTTTTTCTATCGGTGTTAATTATTACACCGATTAACATAAGAAAATGTCTATATGCAAGCACGTGAAGTTGAATTCTTAACCAAATTTTTGTGTAGACCAAGATAATAATGTAATCAATAATGTAAAAAATTCATCTTTAAATTTTTGATTAAAAAAATGAGTAAATTATAATATGTAACTATATTTACATTTTTATTACATGTAATGTAAATTATAAGAATGACAGATCATAATACAATTTAAACTTATGAATTGACAATGATAGCACAAAATTAGATTAGTTGATATAAATAGGTGAAATAAACTAGAAATAGCAACCACGTTTTAATTCCAGTTTAAAACGTTGAACAAAATGAATTGAACAAAAATACATTAAAATAACAGGTTTTTTCACTTTAAATGTAAATTTTGTGTAATTAAATTAATAAATCATGAAAATTTATTAATTTTAAAATTATTAAAACGTTTATTAGGTTTTAATACTTAAAAACTTTTTTTTTTGAATTCTAATGCAAAATTTTGTTTCTAAACCGAGTCATCCTTTGGTAGAACTTCATTTTAATGGATCAAAATACAGATAAATCAAAGAAATTTAATGCAGAAGATACTCTTTATCATAATGCTCTGGTCCTTGACAGAACTGCTTCGCTCAAATTTAATATGCATGTAAGGAATATATGATGATCAATGATTGGAATAAAAGAAATGATCAGTGAAAATAAAAAAATCACTTGCAGTCAACATGAACTCTTACTTTAACTTAAATATGAACATTATTTCTGATTTTTTATATCTTTCAAACGTACTGTAGGGAAAATATTACATATCTTAGAGTAGGTAAGAACTGATATTCTTGTTAGACTGTCGTCACTAACTGTATGAGTATAAATTTGACTCAGATCAATAGGATCAGGCTTTCTACAAACTGAAGGGGCAGCCATTGTTGAAATGTTGGAAGTGAGAGTCTTCACATCAGAAGAATGATTGGAGGCTTGAAAATCATCTGAAGATACGGAATGTGTTCGTTCCTTCTTAATAAAAATGCTCCCCACTGTTTCTTGGCTGTATTTAAGAGGCAAACTTTTGTGAAAAACATTGTGGTGTTCTCTGAGCCTAGTGGCAAATTCAAAGCGCTTGTTACAATAACCACATGTGACTCTCATTTTATGTTTCGTCTTGAGGTGAGTATCAAGATGCTCTTTCTGACTGGTGAATTTACAGAATTCACATTTGTAAAATTCCATATTGTCATTTTCATCCGACATAGATTTCTTAGTGAAATTCAATGGCAGGCGACTATGTGTTTTCCGACAGTGACCAGCAACATCTTCTGGTCTGGAGTAGGCCCCTCCACAGTGGCTGCAGACATAAACAGCAGATCCAAATTTGACTCTTTTATTAGGTAAATCATCTGCTTCTTCATGATCCCTCTTGTTTGAAATCGTGCCACTGTATCCACCAAGCGACTTCTGGGGCTGCAATGGATGCTCAGAGGTAGAGTGCCGCTTCAATTCTGACATGCCATGCACCCTTTGATAGCAATAACCACATGACAAGATTGATGCCCTATCTCGGTTTCTGATCACGTAGCCCCTCACCTTGAAAGGACTCTCAGAGTGCATCAAATCTGAATGCTTCTTCAGTGAATGTAAATTTTCTTTACCAGACTTGCAATAAGAACATTCGTAGAGTTCTTGATCACCCACTACAAAACTAGACTTGGGATCTGGAGAGTAATAGTAGGAGTACTCTACTTCATCTCGTACAGGATGGAGACTTTCAACATGTTTCTCTAGCTCTTCGAGAGTAAATAACTTCTTGATGCAGAAGCCACAACGGTAGCGCTTTACATCACTTGAAGATTTGTTGGTTAATTTAGTGCTCTCATTTGAAGTAGTGATAGCATTTGGACTTGAAGGGAAATCAGAATTGATCCGCAATACTTTTTTTACTTCTGCAGAAATACCAGCATGAATTTTCTCAATATGGATCGCTGTGTTGTACTTGTGGTTAGACTCATATGAACATGCACTGCATAGATAGAACTTAATGAAACACTGCTTCTGTGATTCACTTGCATATTTTTCTGTGTAAAGAATTTTGTTTAAATATGCCAGTCTAACCTGCTGGAGTTTTTTCTCAATTTCTACTTCTACCACATCACTAGAAACTTCAGTGTACAAGACTGGTTTGGTAGAGTGCTTCTGGTCCGTATGGAATTTCAATATCTTGATGTCAGATGCACTGAAGCTGCAATACCCACAATCATATGGCTGATACTGATTTCGAACACAAAGGCACATGTGTCTTTGCCATTGAGTGGCAGACTTGAAATTCTTGTTGCAAATAGGACAAAGAATTGATTTTGGATCAGGTGACTTAATCTTTTGTTGTAATATTTTTTTTACAATTGTTTCTATCACTATATTAGAGTGAATAGAGAATTCTACATCACCAGAATGCTGAGTAATACAGTGATTCTTAATTTCTTTCCTGCTGACAAACTTTTTATTACAACAATTACAAAAGAATCTTTTGTATGCCATCTCACTGTACATGTGGTTTTTCATAACTTGTTTATCTGCACTTTTATACCGACAGAAGAAGCATTGATAGCATTCTTCTGAAACCAAAAGGGGGCACGTTTGAGGGAGAGAATTAACTTGGTCTACTTCGTTTGCTTCATTCGTCTTCTGAGTAGGTTCACGAATAATGACTACTTTAACTGCAGTCTGCATATGTTCTTTCAAATGTTCTGCAACTACAGTCTTATTCCAATTATGAAAATTGCAAGTTACTAATCCACATGCATATAACTCAGGTCCATGGCACATGAGGTGATCTTTAAAGTTGCACCATGTATCTGAAATGCAAGGACAATGCGGACAAGAAAAATTTGTGGAAGAATGTGCAGTCTTTAAGTGGTCACAGTAGGATGAAATGCATTCAAACTTTTCGTGACACCAGGGCACACCACAAGTTAAATCAGAAAACATTTTATCCAGATTCCTAGGGTAATATGTCTCGCCCACCACCTCATAGAGTTGAGCTTCAAAATTAATTCTATTGGCATCGATATTTTCTACTGATGGACTATCTGATCTTACTTTATCAACCTCATTCATCTTATTACTTTGGTTTGCTTCAGAAGCAACTGAATATGGCAAGACCTTGGTATCTCTCGAGACTTCCTCCACTGATCCTCGCATGAAAGCTCTCAGTGGCTGGTCTAAATGAACATTGCAAAGATGCAACAAAATTTCATCTTTGGTTTCTGAACCATGAATACAATAGTTGCACTGAAAAGTATTAATGCCGTGTAGTCGGTAATGATTTAGCAACCTTTTGAAAGATAGGAAATCTACTTTACAATAATGGCAAAAATACACTGAAACTGTTCTGTGAGCTGTATCATTATGAACTTTAAACTCTTTGGAGTCAAAGGTTTGAAAACTACATTCCCCTATAGCACAAATAAAGGGCCAGATAGTATTTGAAATTTCATTTGCATTGCATTTGATCTCAATATTGGGAGGAACCTTGACAGGATCACAGGTATAGACTTCAGTAGAGGTGTCTTTAGGATGGTAATGTTTAATATGTATCTGAACATGTATTTTACTATAAGCCCTATAAAAGCAACTGTTACACTGATACTGACGCTTCCCATGTTCAGAAACTATATGCTGAATCAAATTTTTGGTAACAAAATATTCCTTAAGGCAGTAGCAGCAGAACAATATTTTCCCTCTATGTAAAGTCTCAAAATGATTCATATATGCATCACTATCATCTGTGGTGAAAACACAATTGTGCATGACACATTTATAAAAGCACTGCAACTTCTCTTGACATTTCATTGATGATAAATCAGCAGGAGACTTTAAGTCTTCAAAGTTTTGTAATTTTGATTCTTTCAAATGTTTGTCGTGAACTGCTGCCTGATAAGGAATTTTTACATATTTGCTTTCATCTGAGGTTGGATCAATGACTTTGGCTTCTGATATGTTCTGCACAACACCTTTAAACATTTCCTTATCCAACGAAACTAAATTACTTGTGTGCGGAACTTCTTTGCCTAAACTGGTTTCAGACATAGAGGGGCTTGCAACCACTTCAGTCGATTTATCCTTATTCACAACATTTGATGACTTTTCGCACATATCCAAATCAAACTGAATTATTTTGCCACTGGCATGATCTGCAAAGTGTTCCAAAAAGCATGGAGTAGTTTCAAACTTCAGGTTACACACTAAACAGGCATTCTTATTAGGAACCTTATGATGAGCAATGTAATGATCATTAAGGACAGATTTAAATGCAGCCATAAAGTCACAACAAGCGCATTTCAGCATTTCTTTAGCATTCAATTCACTCATAGATAACTTACTCTGTTCTTTAGGTTGGACATTTATGACATCATTTATTTTCTTGGCCCACCGTCCAGAGCGCCTCAAAGTTGTTTGGTCAGTACTTTCCTCTGGGTGCCAAGAAGGGTCATCAGCATCTGAATCGCTGCTGTCTGAAGAACGCCTAGCCCATCCTCTCCCTCTGCCACGCCCTCGTCCACGAGAAGTTGGAAGAATGCCACGACCACGAGGAGTAGTCAAACGCGGAGTTACGGGAGATATGGTCTTGGGGGTAGCACTACTAACTGAAGAGATAGTTGGGGGTCTAGGAGTAAAACTTACAGTTGGTGGTTGGATACCCAACTTTGGTGCCAACTTTGGGAGCTGAATAGAAGGTGCCACAGATACATTAGGTGTACCGTCCTCAGCAGATGGTGGATTTGGGGCATTGGAAGGATTTCTGCGATTCTTTTCTTTAAAAGGGCAATCATCTTGCATATGTAAAATAAGACAATGGGGCAAAGTGAATATTTTTTGACAGTGTACACAAAATATAAATGGACTGCCCTTGTGGCAATGGCGCAAGTGATGAACAAATGTTTGTCCACTACTCGTTTCAAATGTGCAATCCTTGACACCGCATTTGTAAATCATTTCTTCCCTCGAACAAGCTCTTTCTTTTATGTGAGTCACAAGAACACCTGCATTACTGAAACACTTCCCACATTGTTTACACCACATTGAGAGGTCACTTCTGTGGTCTGTTCGAGTGTGTTTCATGAAATCTTGCTCTTCATTTGTCTGAAACTGACAGGAGGCACAGGTGAAAGTAATCGGACCCTGATCATTTTCACTCTGAGAATTAACGGGGGTCGTTTGCTGTGGTACAGTTGATTGTAGTAATGTTTTAGCAGCTGAGGCAGCCACTGGCTTAGACAGTTGGGGTGTTGGAATCACTTTGTGTTGATCAGCTTTTTCCTTCTTCATCTGAGCAATAACATTTGCATCAAACTTGCTCGGAGACTTATCAATACTTCTAACGGAACTAATAGTTGGATCGGAGGTTTTACTTTTCTTGGCAGCACTTTCAGATGCTATAAAAAAGAAAATGTTTACACAACAGAAAATCAAGGAAATATTTCATGAGCATCCGATCTAAATCGGATTTATTTGATTTAAATCAAAAAAAGGATTTTTTTTAATTTAAATTTTTGTAGGGCCTATAAATTTGTTAAATAAAAAATTGAGTTTCTGACATGACATGTAAACTAATATTTAATTAAGTAAACAATCGGAATTTGTGATATGGTTAATTAATATTGATTCTACTAAATATCATTGTGTGTTACATGACAATACATTTAAAAAATGAATTTTCAAAACAAGAGCAAAAGATAAGACATTTGTTTAACTTTAAAACACAAGTTGACATCCTCCATAGTTTTTCTTGAGTAAATTAACATAATCATGTTAACAAATGTATCAGTAAGTGTAAGTGAGACCTAAATTAGTCTGATTAAATAAATATTTGTTATGGGTCACTACTCTTAAAGTGAAAGGTGACTGTTTCAGGGTGCATTTTTCAAATTAAAAGATGTTCATTGTGTTTAAAGTTTCATCCTTTCAAATAGAAAGCTCAGTTGAATTTTTTATTTAATAAATTATTAATCACATTAACTGTGTTATTTTGTATTTATGTCTCAATTAAAAAAAAGTAGTTGAAAAATCACTATAGCTAAGCCATTGGTCAATCAATTAAAGGGGTAACAAGTAGTTTAGGCCTACTTTGTGGGGATTTTCTTTAGCTGTCTTGACATTTACGTAGATGTAGGCCTACTGCTTTATTGTTTGTAACATAAAATTATGAATGAACACTGTAAAAACTTTCAAATAGATGTCAACTTATTTTTTACTTTACTGTTTGGCAGAATCCCTGACTCAACAGATTACTTAGTCCATAGACACCTCATATTATTTACAAGTGTCCAGTGCCAAACATTTTTTTTTAAAGCTCATCAGTACGAGGTGTAGCCATTAGTGCTGAAATCACCATGTGTGCAGAAAGTTCAAAGCATTTGACAAATTCTGTGATTTTTCTAGAGTGTATTTACTTAGTTATAAAAATGTAAGATTGGTTGTGATTTAAATCAATGATTTTTTAAAAAAAATCATTTGATTAAAATCATGATTTTAATTGTTGATTTAAATCTTGACACCCTGAACGCGAGTGAACAAAAGATGTATAAATTTTCAGTCTTTAGCCGTGGTTTTCTTTAAAGTACCTCTAAATGTGAATTTTTGCACAAAAACAATTTTTTAATTTAAGAATTTTGAATTTGGTTCCCCGATAGTATTTTTTTTTAATTCGGGACATTTTCGTTACTTTTTTTTTAACTGTCATATCTATAACTTATTATTATTAGTTTTAAAATTTGAAAACATCACAGGAAACCTCAGAATGTACACTCTTTCTGACAGTACAGTTATTTTTTAAATTGGTTCATAGATAAATTCGATGATATGAAAAGTAAAATTATGCGACAGTGTAGAAAGTGTTCCTCACGCAGGCACACGGAGATCCAACGTCAAACAGCTTTTATGATAACGAGGCTGACAGGAGTGAAATTTTTACATCGCGATACATCAGCATTCTAACATTACGATATATTGCGATGTTAACCATGCAATTTAAACATAGTAAAAGCAAAACCTTGTTCCTACTATACCTTACTATAAAAAATCATGGTAGGAAAAAAAATAATAAATAAAGATCTGTGTAGTACATTTAAGAAACACACATGATTTAAAACAAGATTTTGCATATAGTATATACTAGCCACTGTGTTGCCCGTGGTGTTGGTTTGCCACGGGCAACGCCGTGATGTAAGGTATTAAAGTATTAATCTGGCATAAAACTTTCCACAGATTTCATATTCATTGAAATTTTTAATCTATCTTTAACGATTCCAATTTTACGAAAAAAGAACTTAACATTCCCCGTCAAAATGGGTTTTTTTCCCCTCTCTCATTTGCTGAAATGGAATAGGGCAGGAAATGTAATCTGTTTTTATTTTTATGCAAAGGGCAGAAAACGAAATGTTTATTTTTGGAAAGCGAAAGTTCACTTGACATCCCAATCTCTTGAGAAAATATTTAAAAAAAAAAAAAAAAACAAGCGTAAAAGGTAATCTATCTTGTGTACAATTTCCCGCAGCTTTCAAATCCGTTAAAATTTTTATTACACCTTTAACGATCGCTGAGATAGAAAAAAGCACTGAAGAACGCTAGTGATAACTTTAGTAATATATTTTGCTTCACTGGAATCTGTTTCGCAGCAAATCAAAATGAATGAATCTTGAAACAAATGAAGGTCATTCGAATGTGTTCTCTCCCATTCTAGAGATGCGAGATAAAAAACACTTGACATGGTTCCAAAGGCTGATGTCAATGTGATGTGAGTGCGAAAAGTCTAAATTTTGATGTTTCTTCATTATGCTGAATAAGGAAGAATGGTGAAAAAAACTATTAAATTAATTTTAAAATGATATAGTTGAATTTTAAAATCCATCGACCCAAAAATTGCAAAAATTCGGACTACCTGTGTGCCAAATCTCATTACTGTAAGTGCCATTGATTCGTCAGGACTTTGAATCCACGAAAACAGACAAACAAACACTTTTATAATATTAGAGCTGTTTGTGTGTTCCATATACCATATATGCTCAAGTAGAGATTCCAAAATTAGCTTATTTAGGAGAAAAACTTCAGCACAAATAGAAATAAAGAGGCATTTGATTCCTTTAAGTTATGATGACGGCATATATGTCCTAGATAGGCACAGAACTTCACAACAAAAAGGATTCAACTTAAAATGTGCAAAATCATTTTTGTTTTAGAATTTTTAAAGTACACTGAATTTCAATTTCGCTAAAAAATATATTCGGAAACGAAAGTTAGCTTCAGGACACAAATGGTTTTGAAAAATTCCTCATTAATTAAAAAAATGAAAACAAACCGGTAAATTCCCAGATTTTCCAAAATTATTTTGTTCTTGAGTACTCTTTTGGAAAAAAACAGTAACTAATTAAAAAATGTAATATAAAGACCTAGAATAAATTCAGCAAGTAGAGTAGAATTCTTTGTTCCCTCGCAGATTGAAACTTTAATTTTCAATCTTTATATGTGACCTGTCACACCTTATTCCAGAAAAAAAATCAGCAGAAATCACAAAATTAACTATCCCAAAAGATTCTCATAAGTAGGCCTTTCATCATGGATCATCGTAAAGCTAAGTACCGTGGTGGAAAATCGCACATGAGCATAAACATCGGAATTGTTGTGTCAGTCTAAAACAAAACCCAAATTTTTCCTAAATTATGCTAAAAATAACACCAAATTTCCGCTGGAAATACTGATTAGACAAGTCAGATATCGCGCATGAGCTAAGTAAGCATCTAAATCGTTAGCAACAACATCGTGACACCAGAAAATCGTGAGATCGGGGGAAATCGCGATGTCACGATGACTGCGAGATATGCGCTAGCTAAGGAATGTCTGCGAGATCGTGAAAAATCGCAATGTCACGTTGCATTGCCACTGTGAAAATTGCGAAACTGATGTGGCGATGTCGACCTCACACCGGTTTTTTCACGATGTATCTCTTCATTGCCCAGGCCTACCGCTAGTACATAAAAACATCACTAGGTCATCTGGTTCTTCAAAGCTTGAAATATACTCATTGGCTAGAAACACTAATGACGTCATATTCTTAAAAATGGCCAAAATCGCATTAGTAAAACGCAGAAAATTACTGAAAAGTGGAAAAGGCATGAAAAAATACACAAAAGGCAGAAATCCACGGAAACTGTGAAGATTCTTAAGCCTGAATTCTACCAATGGAAGATTCACTTTTTGTAAATTCAGGCCATAAGAATTAAGCAGTTCATTATTTTCTGCAAGGGCGTAAAGGGGGACAGTTTCTTCCGAATACCTATGCATGAAATCTTCAGAGGGAGATTGTTTATGTTGAGCCCAAAGGTCAGGAATGTTCTTCCCCAAACCCACAAATTATAGCAAACAAAATTCGCAGGTAGCTAGGCATGTGCATTCTTCCTGTCTCAAGAAGAGTGTCATGCCAGTGCTGATCACCATCTAGAAGCCCGAGCTGTTTGCATGCCTCTTGAAAAATTTCACACAATGGTCCATTGACAGTTTTTAGATCATTAAAACTTATCACACCGGTTTTTCTTCACAATAAAATTTGAAGATTAAATATTTCAGAATCCTGCACACTAACCACAGGCATTCTTCTGATTACTTGTTGGCCTCCTCTTTGCCTCTCTTCCATTTTGTAAAAGCTTTATCGAATACATAATGTTGGGGTATATCAGCATAATAATACTCATGAGCGTCTTCATCAGAAAGGTCTAATTTAAAAAATGCAGTCAAAGTGGTATCTTTAATAGAAGCTCGTTCAACTGCTTCATTTTCTTAGCCCTCTTTTTAAAAAATAGCCTGTTCTTCAGGCAAGTGAACTGCAAGTCATTGCCTCAGGAGCACTGACATATCTCCCATCTAAGAAATTTAAATACACACTGTCATAATTTTTTAATGTAATGGAGGCTGCATCATGACCTTTGTATACATATTTATATAAATATTTGACACTTTTTACAGATGCACAAACTGCTACATTGATGTGTGCATTGTATTTTTTAGATAGCCACGGATTATAAGGTACAATCCAACGGTTATCAATGTAATATTTCCCTACTCTAACTGGTTCTATACACCATCTTTTGTAAACTGGATAGCCATTTACATTTTACTTTGTCTCCTCTCTGAATCCGTTTGGGAACTGTTTAGAGCATTCTCCATCTTTCATGCATGGAGCATGTGGATTTATAATACCACAGAGGCCATGCACCATACATTTGGTTACGATTTCAAAAAGCCTTTGATTTACATTAATATTTGGTAACTCTGCCCTAACAAACTTATCTATGTGATATTTGGAACGAATTTTCGAAGAATCCAATGTTAGTAAAATGTGACAATGAGATAAGCCGCGTTTTTGAAACTCGATAACATATATGTAGGAAGTTACAACCCCAAATATTTTTCGTTTTATAAGGTCGTCCAATAGCTCTGATAATTTCATCTTAAAAACCCTAACGACAACATCAGGTCTGTTTTCAGGTCTTCCACAGCCTTGCATGGCATTTAAAATTTCAGGTCATGAGGGGTTGTATGTAAATGTCACAAACAGGTCAGGTCGCCCGAACTTCCTGACCATAGCCATTGCGTCTTGATAGTTCTGTTGCATGTAACGGGGACTTCCTTGAAAAGAAGAAGGCAGTACAATAAGCTTCCCCACTTGTAAATTGTTATTTGAGGCTCTAAAAGTCCCCCATAAAACTCTACCCTTAGGTCTTTCTGATTTAAGTGGATGTAGTTTAGGCGAGATCCTTCAGTTTTTACGTAGGCATCTACTACATATTGCTGAAATAGTTTGCCACTACTATGCAGAAGACTGAAGCCACTATTTACTGATAGTCTATGTGCATAAAACTACAGTTGAGTGACTCTATTCTTTTGGCAGAACGTCTCTCCTCGACATGCTCCATCTCATTTGACCAACCCAGTTCTCCTCTAGGGAAGAGCAATGGATAAACCATTGGATCACAACATTGATTATATGGGGATATATTTTTACAGCCCTCTCTAATTGGATAAATGCATATATCCCTATTTGCTGGCGGTTTGCCATCATCTCCAACAAATATGGCTGTAACCTCAGTCCTGGAAGTAGGTGCATTATATCGGAGCACATCCAAGTCAGGATGTTCTATAAAAATTATTTTGACATTTACAGTGGGATTCGATTGAATCAACTGATGCATTTGCAAATATGATTCAGCATAAGAGTTTATTGTACAGAGCAATGCATCCAACTTCTCCATCACAAAACTTAGGCAAGATGGAATGTTCTCCAAACGCCGACTGTTCGCGTCAGAGGCATCAAAAATATACAGTTGTCCACAGCCAGGTTTAAATTTTTCATTAGAATAGTGGAGCAACCCTATGGTAAATCTGACCGTGTAATCAGAAGCAATATGGGCCTGTGACAGGAGGTGTTTTTACTTCAGCCACCATAGAGGCAAAAGCTAATGCAGCATTGTATCCCCTTATATGGAGTTGATAGTTTCTGGCCTCTAGTGAATTGTTAGTGAGAATTCCTTTAAAAGATTGGGAGTTTCCATCAGATTCGGTAAACATACTTTATCATCGTGACAGCATTTAGTACTTATTGCTGGAATTTAATTCCTTTTTCCAATAAAGTGCTTGACAAAAGTTGCATATTTCTGTCATCATTCCGCAATTGTGCTCGGAAACGTTAATTTTGATTTGAGAATTCACCCTATTAGCAATTTGTTGCTCACCGCATGCTCTAGTTCGCCTAAGCCTGTCGACAGTATTTCTGGCCGATTGTCGCTGAAATATTTCATCAAGGGATTCCCTAGCACGCTTGTCTCTTCTGTGCAAATTGTAGTCAATAGATCGCAAAAAAACTAATTTTAAATAATAAAAAAAATTTTAAGTAACGAATGTTCCTATAATGCGTAAGCAAGTAGCTCAACAGAACAGTGAAATATAGGTAACATAAGTTTTTTTCTACTGTACACAACAAAATTTTTTACTTTGTGTTTGAGGAATTAATAATAACTTCTACCAAATCTGCTGAAATTAACATAACATCAGTAGGAAAGTATAGGGAATTAACAGTTATTTATGCCACACATAAGTATATACCCATTTATCATGTACATATCTGTATACAGTCAAACCTTGTTAGCATGCTTAACATGCTCTGCTCTGAAACCTAGTTAAAATGAACAACAGTGATATGATCCCATCCTTTCCTGATACCTCAAACTAGTTTCGACACCAATCACTAAGTACTCACATTAATAAGGTTTGGCCAAATTTAATTTTGGTTAAAATTTTTTGTACACACATATTTGTACAGCAACTTTGGTTTCATGAATCGTTTTAATGTATATAAAGGATTTTTTTTGTAACACAGCAAACTAACTATTTGATAACAATTGCAATAATAATCTAATTTCGCTATATATCGTTATGTCACGATTTTAAACTGGAGATATATCACGATGTAGAAATTCCAACATCACTCAGTCCTACTGCCATGTAGTGCGACCATGACTAATGTTCAATTGGCCAGGAATTTATATGTTTGCAGAAATGAGATTCATAAAAAAGGGGGTTCATTAAAAGGAGCATTCAACTAAAATTTCATAAGTGTATTTTCAAAACATATTTGTTTTGCTTCAAAAATGAACACTAAAGTATCAAACAAAAGAGAAACTCTTACCTCCTTGTGAAGAATCTGTATCTTCCAAAACAATGGCTCTTTTGGACTAAAAAGATGGAAGTAAAATATTTCTTTAATATTAAATTTCATGATAATACCAATTTAAAACAAACTAGAAAAGTAAATTTTTTATTAGATAATCTTTCAACATAATAGCTTAAATATAAACTTACAGATTTTGTTGGAGCTCCATCATCATTCACTTTATCCTATAAGATATTATAAGAACTTTTAGATATTATAAGTTTAAAAAAATGGTATGCAGATATTAGAAATAAAAGCTTTATAACATACTAATTAATACACCAACAAGTTGTGTGATTTTCTTAGAAAAAAAGTAGTTTGATAGATAAGAGAAGGTTAAGCTTTGTACAAGTAACAAACAGGGAATACATTATCTTCAGCTTTTTAAAATTCAGTTAGATTAGATAAAACTGAGACGGGGTTAACATGTAAAATATAAAATAAACTCCAATTGCATCCCTATTTCCTGCAAATAGTGGCTTTCTTTTTTATTTCATATCTATCAACCTCCAAGAAAAAAATCCAGAAGATTTTTAATGACAAAAATTAACTTTTAGACCACAGCTGGTACAGCAGTTGTACCATGATTGTGCCAAGAAATAATTTAGACAGTGGCCAATACATCAGTTGTGCCGTGAAAGTTATAAGAATCGCGGCAAGAAATAATTTAGACTACGGCAGTTACAGCAGTTGTACCCTGAAAGTTATAAGAATGGTGCCAAAAAAGAGTCGTGCTTGTTATATTTAATGCCATAGTCAAAAGGTTAGCACGCAACAGTCAGAAATTAAATTTGCCTAAATAATTGGAAGTGCCAAAGTAGCAAATAGGACTTTAAGAAAGCAATTTAAAACAGAAAAAATAACCAGGCCTTCTTCTACTCTTAAAATTCTTGGTGGCAGTTCAAACTCGGCACAAACGATGATTGGGGGAGGTTTTACACAAAATGACACCACACATATACAAAAATAAGCAATTAAATTTTTTTCTAGGATGTTTATGAGGTACATTTGGTGGTTTTCTTTGAAACTTGTGTCAAAGGTCGTGGAAACAATTTCCTGAAAATGGAACTGTAGCCAGATGGTACATGGACAACCACCCCAAACTAGAGTGCCTATATAATAAGAGTGGCGACAAGGGACCAAATTAGGCCCAATGTGCATGCGCGGCAGCCATTTTTCTACCAGAATCGTCTCAAAGAAGGTTGCTGGGCGAATTAATATATTATTTCAGGAAGAACAAAAAGCATATGATTGTTATAATATGGATACATTCGGTATAAATAAATCATATAAACGCTCAATTACATGCGTAATTGATGTGATGGATTGCACAACGCGCTAACTTAGATTGCGTGATACACCATGTTGTTAAAAAAAAGCTATTTATATAAAAAGTCTTCACATTTATTCTGACAAAAAACTAAAATAATAATAAACATTCTAGAAAATGAAATGGAACATGAATAAGCTATATTTTCTTTTTAATTTAATATACACACGTTTTTCTGGAACACACAAAAAGTTCCCATGTTAAGTTCTCTAAGCCAATCAGAAAGTGTTTCCCGTATGTTGCCACTCTTATTATATAGGCACTCTACCCCAAACAACCTCAAATGAAAATTGTTACGAGATTAACAGCAATGAGATGTCGATGCATAACTGCTGAAAGGAAAGCATGAAGACCATAATATGCACCAGACCATGCCAGGTGATTGAATAATGTTGGTTTGTTTGACCACAAAACAGTACACTGTGTTTGTTTGACATCACACAAAGCACACAGGTTTGGATGGAGTCAGGAACACACCAACTGGACTGACAAACAATGGGTCAATCTCCAGTTCAGATGAAAAAGTATACTTTTCTACATCCAATTCGAGGCCCAAATACATCTGGCATCATTATGAATGGACGTACCAAGCTTAACATACTGGAAACTGACTCTCATAAATGCTCAGAGTTATTGTCAGGATATTATTCCTCGAGTACACAATTCTTTTTTTTTTTTGGCACTTTTAGAAATTCCTTCATCTTTGTCCATAATAACACCCATTGTCATCATGCAGTGTGTTGACCAGCTGAACACTGAAGGAATAGATTCAATGGCCTAATGGAGCAGCCAGCATACTCCCTATATCATTTCCATCGAACATGTATGGGACACTTGGGAGGTGCACGACAGAACCAAATCTCCCATCGCCTACCAAAAATGCTTTTTTTTTAAGCTGAGAAATGGCAAAACATACAAAAAGTTTGTGAGCAATCTTGTGAATGATTGAATTTTTATGGTGCAAGGGCCATGTTTGGCAAAGCGACAATCTTGGGTAGAGCACATGCAACTGACACCATTCATGCATTGCAGTGAAGGGTGGACATATGCCCTCTATTTAACATTGACAGGGGATAATAATTGAAAAATTATGGACATTTTACTTTCGCTTTGCAATGGACGAAAAATGGTATATTTTGGAATTTTTACCTTGTCTTTCCTGTACATTCATGCAAATTTGTTTTTTATGCATGTAAATATCTGAAGTCTGCCTGTATTTCTAATTATTATATTTATAATTATCCTCCTTTCAGAACTTTTTTCTAAAAATATTACTGACCCTCAATTTATGGACACCAGTGCAATTCCTAATCTATATCCAGTATTCTTGATTTTTATTGTTATAAAATATTGTAGTTTATTACAATTTGCAATCTTTGTAAATATGTTGTCATGAAAAAAAATCATTGTCAATTAAAAGAAAACTGCAAGATTTTACATATGTTTTCTCCTGTGTAATTAAAAATACATTCTGCATGTGGTCTAAAAGTCTATTTTGTTACATTCAGAGTGATTTAAAAGTAAATTTTTATCATTATGAAACACTGAATTTTTTTATCTGAAATTTTTTATTTGAAACTAACAAGCTTTTATGTTGAAAATACTTAATTAAACACCTGGTGTAGAGGGTTTGAGAAGTTGAACAAAATTTTTTACTGGTGGCATTTATTTGAAGATAAGAAGCACAGAACTTTTCATCGATTCCAAATCTAAATTCAGAAATAATTTGTGCCTTACTGAATGACCCATCCTATAGTCAATTTATCAAATGCAAATGTTCTAAGTTTGTCAACATATTGGCATTGGTTATATTGGCTATATTCAATAATATGGAATTGACTTTGGATTTGTACATATTTTTCCACAGAATAACAATAAGGAATATTTTAAAGCTTTAACTCCAAAATGTGCAGTAAAAACTAGAAAGAACCATTCTTGACTAGCAGAAAATCAAATCATTATAAATACTATAGAAGGGCTTTTAGAATAAGCATTAATAGTTTGTTTTAGCTCTCAAAAGAAAATTTTGACATTATACAAGCACAATTTGGAAGGTGTATAAAAAAAATTACCTTTTGAGAATTTTTATACCATTTTTCTAATTTCTTTTTATTTGCATGAAAAACTTCTATCTGCTCACTATAAAGAAAAAATTAGAAAATATAAAATACCCAATGCAAATAAAACAATTTAAGTCAGAATTTTAAAACTAAATTCTTTAGAAATTAAAAATGATTTACTCACACTGTAGATGCTGAGGTAAAAACAGTATGGATTGACTTCAATCTGTTTAAATTGTCAGGAGTTGCTGAAATGGGAAGAATTGTGAATGTGAAATCTTTAACAGTATTTATTATGAAAAAAAAAATGTTATTTTGGTATAGCTTAAAAATTTCAGAACTCAAAACTTGAATGTTTTTAATTTGATGCTGTTGATTCATATATATGCTTCTACATCACTGAAATCAAACATTTACACTAAGGCTGTTTTCACACACAGGCTAATGTCATCAAATTGGAGATTTCACACAGTCAGGTCCTGCAGCCAATGAAATTGACAAATCAGAAGCTGGAATGTTCTCATTGGTAATCAAGAGTACCTTGTTTATCCAGCACCTGTAGATTTCTTGTTTATTTATTTTTAACATTTACGTCACAGTGCACATTTTTTGTCTTCTTTTTTGCAAATTTTTGTACTATAGTAAATAAAACTTTTTTCTTAAAGTATTGATTTCTCCACTCGCGAATTCGTTATTGCGACCATTTTCTTTGGATGAATGTACTAATTATCTAATTATAGTCTCATGGTGATTATACTATTTTCTAGAAAATCAAATGCACCTGTACACAAACAAAATTAGTTGAAGAATTTTGACTGATTCTTTCAGTTTTTTAAATAGCATGTAAAATTTGCCTTTTAAGTATCTCACAGTCTAAAGGGAATGTACCCAGTACTGTCTTTCATTTTGGCCTCCTAAAGTAGAAAAGCCCAAAAGTTAGAGCAGCAAAACATCTTTCATCAAAGCCAAAAACAAACTAGGTACAAGCACCAGCATATGTGAAAGACACCAACAGAATGAGCAGGTGGCTGCTACAGCACCAATGTTCGTGAAAATGGCCAAGAATAAATTGACAACATGAATGAACAATAATTTTTTGTTCTATGGCCAAAGCTAATACCCTGCCTAAAACACAGGAACAGAAAAATTGTAAAATACATTTAAGTTCTTTAAACACAATTGGAAAGGGTTGGGGTTGTTTTTATATACTATTTATTACACTGTGTTACAGAAAATCTGATAGGTTTCTATGGAAAACTTGACAAAGGGGTGACTAAGTGAAAACGGACTGTCTCATAACCCAAAGAGTGGAGATTGATAGGAATAAGGAAAAGTTTCTGGACTTGGATAGTAAATTTATTTGGATGTATTCCTTTTGGTTGAGCAGATGGTCATGGACACAAAAATTTAATGAAATAGGTGTTAAGCTATTAATTATATTCTTTGCCTTGCATTTGTAAATGGCTTGCATAGATATTAATCAGCATCGGATACTGAGATTCTAACAATCTATTTTAAGAGCAATATTTAATATAGGTAAACATGTAGAATGCAAGGTATATTCATTAAAAAGTAAATTAATGTCTTGTTTAGCATTTTCAAAGTCTAGTCATTCACTGATACATCCATTTAATTCATATTTAATGATAAAATATCAACTAACTTTGAATAGAATTGCATGCTTAGTTGTTTATTCATAATATATTCATTCTTTAACTCATAATAAAACAAAGTAATAAGTAATTAACTACGAAAAATTAAAAAAGATTAATTTTTACACATGTGTAACATGAGTGATGCCAGAAAGTTTCTGCAATTTTGTTAAAACGGAAAGTAATAACCATTTTAAGAAATTAGGTACATTTTACAAAGCCCTTTAAATTAAATTTGTTAAAATGAATGTAACAACTCTAATGAAATCTGCAGAAGAAAAAATAACTCAAAAATTATTGTAGGATGAGATTTTTACTATAAACAAATTGAAGTATATTTTTCTACATCCACATTAAAAGTTGTGTACATCAAGTAGAAATTAAACATATTGTATATAAATACAACCAAATAACAATTAAGTTTAAAATATCCATTCAATTTCCATCAATTGTGACTGATATATTATGACAATGTAACATGCTGGTACCAGCAGTTCTCAAAAATGAGGTACGCAAATCTGCAATTCTCAAAAATTGTAAGTACCCCAAACTATAATTGCTAATTCTTGTTATACTTTGAGTCACTTCACAATGTTAAAATTGGTTAATCAATGTTAATGTTACTCACGATTACTTAAAATCTAAAATAAACTATCTTAGGAATTAATAAACTTAAAGGTGGTAATTGTTAAATATATTTTCTTACAGTGCACTTTTACTCTTATTTTACACAAATATTCATCCGTTAAATTAGAATGACAGGGGTAGAATTAAAAATTATATGAATAGTTTAACTGTTTTAATGGGTAGAAGAGTCTGAAGGAGATTTAAATTTAAAAGTCTATAAATTAATATATATTTTGTAGTGCATGTAAACCAGGCCTCGAAATAGATTTTTTAATACAGGTGCACCTTGTGCACCTAAGTTTTTAAATTAGGTGCACTGTGTGCACCTAGTGGGAAAAAAGCAGGTGCACAATTATATTTTCATGTGCACAGTGCACCCGGGTATTTCGAGCCCTGATGTAAACTAACCTTTTTGAGTTTTCTCCAAAAATGAAATCAATTTCTTCAGAAATGGAACATATTTTTCTTGGATCTCATTCACAATATTAGCATCATCATCCCCAGCCATCTAAAACACAAATTGTGAACTTTTTACTTTGCATATTTATTTATAAACAGAATATGAATTTCTGTTATACAATCATTCCATATAAAAAAAATATATTATTTTCAACCTGACCTTTTCCGATTTTAATGAAATTTAGTACATATTTAGCCTTATAGTACATATAGGAACTGAAATTGTGCAAAACATGAGATGCATATCTAAATTATTCATGTTACAGGTTATCGAAATCTTGAAAACAAACAGCAAAATTTGAGTCGCGTTAAGAAAGGAATTTCGCAAGATCTCAAGATCCACTTACACCAGAAAACTGAACTTGGACTTATTTTAACGTGCCAGAAAAAAGGTTCTGATAGATAAGCTACAGCCATGACTTTTCATAGCAAACAAATTTCATTTTTGGCAGACGAAAAGGATTTTGAGGCTTATGAATGCTGAACATTTATTGTAAATTTGAAGTTGGAACTCTTACATATTTACAACTATTAAATATTTTATGGTTTAGACACACAAAACAAAGGTTTGGATGACAACCTCCTCAGACCTGATACAAAAAAAAACTGATTTTCCTCAGAAATTTTTACAAAGTTACCATCATTTATGTTTTAAAAAAATTGTTAGGGGTTGAGGGTTGGGAAGGGGCAAGTATCACAAAAGTGATACTTCAGGGTTAATCTACTACATAATCAAAAATTAAGAATTGAGAGATTATATTCAAATTACATTTAATTTTTACAAGTTACACAAATCTTTACACATGAATGAGAAAAAATTCTGAAACATGAGTATCACATGTGATACTTCTGAACTGAGGAATATAAACTAAGGGCTATGGGCTGCCCTGTGGGCAAAAAATTTAACATCAATATACTGTCTATTTAGAACCTTATACAAAAATTCAGTCAAAAATCTTTGTGGTTTTAGTGTTTCAACTTGAAACGTTTGATACAAATTAAGCAAATTTCAAGTCATAATTTGTTTTAAATTTTTTTAGTTAAAATTTTTATTTTTTATTTGAATTTTTCAAATTTTTGAGAAAAATTAAGTTGCATAGAATGTTAAACTGAATATGCTTTCAATTGAAACTAAAATTAACCTCACAACATATTTGAAAAAAAAAATACAAATTTTTAATCTGCATTAGTTTTAAAATTAATCAAATTATTGTTTCAAAAGTTTGTATTTTTGGTTCACTACCTAGCGTAGCTTCTATGCAATAAGTTGAAATAGAAGATATCAAGGTTGAGTGCTGCATTGAAATGACATGGTTGCAACCCCACAATTACCCACTAAAATGTACACCAACATTACATCACTGAATAATCTAGGTTGAACCAACCAGTCTCTTTCCACCTACCAGTAATAGATCAATTTTTCATTTAACCCTCTGATTGTTGCAAAATTTTCTGGTGTAATGTTGCTTTTACCCCATAACACACATTAATGACAGAATAATCTACTTTTTAAACCCATTGATTCTTTCAACCTTTAGAAATCTTCCATATATATATATATGCCCTTTCATAGAATGGAATTCTTAGGAAAGATTCCATTGCTTATTCCCTAAAAAAGAATAAATACTATGGAAAGATTAAATTGTCAAGGTCAAACATGGTTATATGTCATCAGAGAAAACTACAGGGAGGAATAAAACAATCATTTCCAAACATGAAAAACATTTCAGACATGCTTTACAGATTCGATAGCACAATGTGTCATGGTAAAGTTGTTGATTTTGTTTAGAAATGTGGAGAAATTGATGGTGATTGCAGTAACTGACTTTGGTTGTGTTGTAATTAATGGCAAAAAATTCATTAATAGGAACTTTTTTGGTATAGCCATACAAATAAACTTGGATGCCCATTAGGCACATTTTTTATTATTTCTTGGCTGTATATGTTTCCTGGTTATATAAATTTCTTGGCTCTAAAGTGTTTCCATACTAGTTTTTTGTTTTTGTATGCTATTTTTTCTTATTCCTTTATTAGTGCAATGGATTTCATGATTTTGGTACGAAGCTATGTCAATTAATGTTGCACTGGATCAACAGAACAGGATATTGCCAACAGTCTGGGATCAAACCCAAATGAAAATATCCAAGGATAACGCGTAATTTTGAGCTACGGTCACATAACGAGGCAACACCCAAGCTGGCACTCCACTCTCCAACACCATGCTAAAGTGATTTTTGATTCGCCAAGGGATGAACAAGCAGCAATACAAATTCTTCAAGAAAAAATATTCATTTTTCACAAAAAAGATTGCATTTGAATAACCACCTAATGAAATTAAAATGTGGCTCGAAGGCAAAATGGTTATGTAGCCTTAATCATGCCAGGAAGAAAAAGGTATCCGAACAAAAACGTGGTTTACTGGATCACGCATTTCTTTTGTTACTGCAGTACGATTCATTTATTTAGAGTGTCAATAGTTAACATGCATTGAATTACAGCTTTAGAAGAATCAACACAATAGTAGATTGAAATAATTATATGTTGAGAAGCGTGTGCCAATTCTTTGTTATCTTGTCCTAACGCAAAACTAAAAGTTAAAGCCAAAAAAAAAACTGGTATGGAAACAAACTATACCAAGAAATAAGCAATAATGCACCAAATTGGCACAAAAGTTTATTGGAATAGCAATAATGGAAAAGTACCCATCAATATTATTGCAGCATTTATTTACTTGTTTCATATTATTTTATTACATATTTTAGTTTACTTGTATGAGTTTTATCTTTTACACAATGCTAATGGCAAAAAATTAAAAAAAAAAAAACTAAATAAATAAATAGTTTTATTTAGAATACATGTAAAAAATATTTAGTCAAGCCTGTATTTCAAACAAATATACTTGTGATATCAAACTAATACATTATTATTTCAATTTGAATTTGATTTGAAAAACTATCATAACTACTAAACTAGAATATCTATTTTTTTCTGCTCTTTTAAGGAAATAAATATCTGCCTGGCGAATGGGTTATTGTACTGTATGATGAAAAGCATTAACCCGGGGAGATATATGGGTCATTCTTGCAAAATAGGCAAAATTCATGTCCCTTCAAAATTTATAGAATTCTATCACTCTGAAGATTTTGTCAACTTTCAAGAATAGTTTAGGATCACTTTTATAATCTACAGAACTAGAAAATTAATGACATACTTTTTTATTTTATACATTTTTAAAACTTTAAAATATCAAATATCATTGTCCTGGCATGTCCCTGAGTGAAATTTTACAATTTCTTCATTCATTAGGGTTTTAATATTTATTTATATATTCTTGTAAATAATTTATTCTGCTTCTTTATACATTTGAAAGGTTATTAGGAACAATAATGGAAATAATATTGCAAAAATTTCCATAAGTAACTTCAATAACTATTGTCCCAAGTAATATCATCATTTTCCTGGCATCTCAGATATCATTATGTGGGCAATTAATAGATGACAGCACTGAGTTAAAAGAATACTTTTCAAGTAATCTGGGGTTGAGGTTATTTAAATAAATAACTGCCATTTTGAAAAGTTATCAACTTTTTTTTTGGTCAGCACATACAAGTTCAGAGTTCAAGGTTTATGTAAATTGAAGATCATTTTCCTGGCTTTGATAAAAATTATATGTTTGTAGTAAATTTTTAATATTTTTTTATTATCAAGTGTATAAAAGATATTTCTTAAATGTGTGTGAAATTCAAACTGAAATTTTTAAGGGTTCATCCATTAAGCCCTGAACAAGCCTATTTCATCATTATCCTGGCCACCATTGTCCTGCCTTTACATACCAAGTCAATGATGTCAAGACAGGAAAATGATGTTTTAAGTTCAGTATTTTATAAATATTTAAATTATTAACTGTAGACAAATATATTCTTTAGTTTTAACTATTAACTTTTGATTATTTATTATCCATTGTAATTTTTTTAATAATAAAATACCTTATAATGGGCTTGAAATTTTGAAACTTATTTGTTTCTTTTATTTAAAACATAATGTTTTTGTCATTGCACCTAAAAATGTCTAGATATTACTAAATATCCTTTATCACATGCTCTTTTTTATAAGTTGTAAACAATATATGGATAGATATGAGTGATAAAAAGAAACAATCATATGAGGAAAGGTTGTTAAAGAAAAGGTTAGCTGAGAAACGTCGTCAGGAGCATATTTAAAAAAATTCCATAACGTTTGATACAAGATAAATTGAAGAGGCATGTGAAATATATGTTAACCAAAAGAAGAAAGGACTGGTAAAGCCTATAGCTAAAATGAGTTCGAGGCAGAAAAGGGAAATCATAAAAATAGGAAAAAAAATTTAAAACTCTATCGCTTGAACATGAAATTGTCATCCGATAGAATTGGCTACCCAAACCAAGTGAAAGTGGTATAGATATTCAACTTTCAGGTTCGTCAAACCCAGACACAACAAGAGATGATAATGTTAAGAAAAAAAGTTAGAAGAGATAGAGCAGAGACCTATATTCGTATAAAGAAACTGGAAGAAAAATTAAAAAAATATACAAGGCAAATGGAAAAATACAAAAAGAAATAGTACAGATCAAAAATAGCTTAGAATTGATTGCAGTAATTTAACACCACACAGCAAAACACATAATCTGTTAAAAAAGCATAAAGTTGCAGTAATAGCTATCCACAATGTTTCTACTTTCTAATAATACTTAAATATTCGGGAATCCATAATTTCCTGAAGTGTCATGTTCCTAGTAATTTTATTTATGTACTTAATCAGCTGAATTAAAAATACATGGTCATATGAAATGTTCAACAAGAAATTTATGTTTTTTTCTATTTTAATCATTGTCCTGGCAGGTTTGTCATTGTCCTGCCATCCAATATTTTGAAATATTTTTTTCCTTAACAAAATGTTAATAATTTAGATTGCTGATATTTTTAATTTACTTAATGAACATGGTAGAAAACTATTAAGCCAAAAAAATAAAGTTTTAAAAACCTTCGATTGAAAAAATTTTAAGAAGCCAATTTTTCCTATTTCACAAGAATGACCCATATACTGTTATACCAGCTACAGTTTGACATAGAATCACTTTGAAAAGAAAATTACACTTGTTGGAACTGTTAGAAAAATAGAAAAAGAGCTGTGAACATACTTTATTTGTGGAAAGAATTGAGAAGTGCATTCATCATTACTTGGACTTCAAAAAACAACTTGTTTCCTATGTGCCAAAGGGAAAAAAATGTGTCGTCCTGTTATTTCCAATGCATAATGAATGCATAATGATCCGACCAATCGGTCTAGTGCTTAAGGTGTTGGCCTCTGGATCGGAAGATTCCTGGTTCAAATCCGGGGTCAGGGCATGGATGTAATTGTGCTGTCCTTAGTTAGGGGTAGTGATGGTCACCCATTGGGTGCCCCTTCACAAATGACCATCGCTTCCCAGCCTATGATTAGCAATCCAGTGCCCGTCGTAATTTTAAAAAAATAATAATAATAATAATAATGATAGAGACATTGATAAATCGACAGAAGCCAAGAAACCAGAGATTATAACATTTTATGGTACAGCTACACTCTACGTTTATGAGTGATGGCAACGACTTGGCGATATTTTTTGGCGAACTTCTAAAGTCGCCAAGGAAATAATTATTTCCTAACTCTTTTATTGTCAAAACTTTTTTTCTTTTTACAGCACACTTTTTAAACATTTTCAGAACGTTTTGAAAAGAATATTTAAAAAAAACTTTCACAAAAAGTAGTAAACTTAAGCACTTATCAAAACACGTTTGTGAACCAGCAGAGAAACTAAGCTACGAATGTTGGATAAAGAATACACTGAAACTTATCAATTACACTAAATACAATAGGCAAGTTGAAAAATAAAACGATTTTTAAAAGAAAAAAAGCAAGAAATAATACAACCTGATACATCAGAACGGTTCCGAGAAAAAAAAATTACGAAACAAGAATATTCCACAAATGCAAAAAACAATACATGTCAGAACTCTGCCGTGAAAAAAAATTATTATGAAATAAAAATTCCACAACTGTAGAAATACAAATAAATGAACCAATGGTATCAAAGAAAAAAAAAATTTTAAACGACCAATGCAATCAAAGGATATTTTAAAATCAAAATAACCAATGGGAGGAAAGAAAACATATCAAACGAATCAATGAAATCAAACGACTTGAATGAATTTTGGAAGAACTTTCTAGAATATTCAAAATGAAAATTGAAAGTTTCCGTTTGCCGAGCTTGCCATGAAAACCATAACAACCGAAACGAAAGATTGGTTGCCTTAATTTATTGTAACTCGCTACTAGAAGTGCGCCAAAAAAAATCGCCAAGTCGTTGCCATCACTCATAAACGTAGAGTGTAGCTGTACCCATTTTATGATCTAACTACGGTTGCTAGATGTAGCGGATGAAATATCTCATCTATATATCCTACTGCTAGAATAAGCAAAAGATGGCCCATGGTTGTATCTTTCAGTACATTAAATATTGCAATCATTAATACCTAAGAAAAAAAACACTTGCGATTCAATACAGAAAATGAAGTTTGTTTACATATATACATATAAACAAAGAACTTTTGAAGAACCACCTACAAGAAAGAAGTTTGCAACCAATGCTTCCATGTGAAATGCAAGAAAAACTAAACTGTAGCCAGAGTAAAAATTGTGAAGCACCCCAGCAAAAAAAAAAAAAAAAAAACAAGAGTTCAAGAAAAAGGTGGCATGTATGCCCCAGTTCAAAGGACAGGAAATCCCATATTTGTTGTGCTAAGTGTGGAAAAAATGTATGTGGACTTAGCAGTCATATGCAATAAATGTCAGTGAAATGCAAGTTTTATTTTCAATTAATATTTCATTAAATGAATACTATTTCTAATTTGGGTCTTAAATTTCATTTTTCAGCATCGTTGTGAGTTATAAATTTAAAATGTAGTAATTAAAAAACAAATCAAGAACTTTCTTTTCCATCATGAAAACCTAGTTTTATAAATTGCTACTACTGAACTATCAAGTGTGTTGTCGTGCAACTGCACATGGAAGTATATATCAGTGTTGCTATTCTGCAAAAACAAATTTTGACTGACAAATAGCAGAATTATTCAAGTTGTCCATACTAGTTCCCTTCTAGTAATGGTGGGAAACAAGGCATTTGGGCCAGTATTGACAACTCAGAAGACTGAAAAACCACTAAATTCCCTCAATATAAACACATTTAAAACCAAAACTACTAGATTTCTGATTTTTGTAAAAAAATAAATGCAGAAACTAAAAAAAAAATTTCGATTTTCTTCACAAAATTTTTAAATTTTATTTAACAGTTAATAGGTTAGAAAAATCATAGCTTTGAATAAAAATTGCTGGACTTCTACTTTTGAAATAACTTTATAAACTGCTACAAATCTAACAATAAGTTAAATATACTTTTCCTTTAGGATGAAAATCTCCAAAATGTTTTTAATATTTTATTACAATCAAAATTAAAACTATTAGCTTTATACAATATTAGTAACTTAGTTCACAAGAAAAAATTATTGTATATAAGAGTGAAATAACAAAAGTTAATATGTCAAGCATGATAAATTAGTGTTATAATGTTACCCATAGTACTTCCAGTATTTCCATGTGATATAAATTGCAGATTTTCGTTACATGATGGTAAAAATAGAAAAATCTTGAATGTTTTTAAATAAAAAATAAGTTATAAAACTATTTTAAACTATATATATATATATATATATATATATATATTTATTGAGAATGATATAAAAAAAGACTTCCTGTTCATTTCAGCAGTTAATAAAATGAAACATTATGTTTAAATATGTTTAAATAGAACATTTTCGAAATATTCTCCAAATTTCAATCATTGGAGAATATTCTCGATCTTAAAGAACATCCTAGCTCTTAGAGAATATTCTAACTCTTAGAGAATATTCTCTTAGAGAGAACTCTTATAACTCTTAGAGAGAACTCTTAGAGATTGCACTACGCAACTGTATATAAAACCTGAAGGTTAACAGGAGACAAAAACAAATATAGTATATATACAAAAGCATGTGCCAGATAAATTTTAGTTTCTCCAAAACATAAAAACCATTCCAAAAAGCATGCTTTGCAGTCGAGATCAGATTATTTTCGTATGATGATTTTTTTTGTTCGTTCAGGTGAAACTGTTGTAATTTGCAGTGACCGACTTTGATTTCCATTACGATTAATACCACAGAATACAAAAAATTGCAAAATTTATTCACATGCTTAATATTTTAATTTGTTATATATCCTAACTAGTTTACTTTTTTTTACAAGCACTACCTTTTACTACCATATTTGTTTAAAATTCGAGTATATTTCATACAGGTATACTTAATGGTGATTATTAAAATATTTGCACAAATGTTGCACATAGTATTTTAATTTAAATATAAATTGAGTGGTTAATTACCTGGACGTGTGGTGGATATACAAGATACTAAGCATAAAAAATTAAATGTAATTCAAATTAGCAATATGGAGATACTTTAATGATTAGTGTGTACCAATTGATCAATTAATGGCTGGTTCACTCACTCAAAATGTAAATCATTTTATGCCAAGCAGAAACCACTTCACGAGCATTTGAACAAAATTTTAATTGGATAGTTTCTTCGTGCATGTTTTCGATGCCCAATTTCATTCCAAAAAGTTGTCGACGAAGATAAACAAACCTGACAATCAGAGTGCCGGTTTCTCATGATCGCTTAAAATAAAGTGAATCCTTACAGAAGAAATATTGCTCTACAAGCACATACAGGATGAAAACGTCCCAGATACATCTAGTACCAAAAATTTATAGTTAATTTCACAAGAAAAACGTGCTAACATTTGCGTGAAACGACACGAACAGTCAACCCAAAACGCGCAACCAACTGCAACCTCGATTTTGTTTACATTAATTAACAATCGAAAGTTATGTGTTCTTACCTCTAGGAGAAAATGAAAGTTTATTACTCAAAAATAAGTTTTACTATTCGTGAATAATCACGAATTAAACTATTGTAACCAAATGCAATTACTTGCAGACCAAGAAGAACAAGAAGGAACATTAGACATAGAGACGCATGCGCAAATTTTATTTCCGTTGGCGCTCAAAGCGACGAGCAGCAACGCCATACAACACCAGCAGTCAATACCGGTAAAGCGATCGATTCTCTTAATATAGGTAATTATTGGTAATTATTAATTAATGTTGTACAAGAGCGAGCAGCACAACGAGCCATTGACGACGGTCCGGGATCAATCCCCTAAGGGAAAGATCTGAGGACAGCACCTCGTAATTTTGAACCACCGTCAGATGACGAAGCAAAGCCTGAGCTGGCACCCCACTCTCCAAACTTCCACAGCAACCCAACGTCAGGACTTTCGGAGACGACAGATTTAAGGTGCACCAGCCGCCTCTACACCATACGCTTAAAAACATTCATACCCGGACCCGGAATTGAGCCAGGAACCTTCCGATTTAGAGACTAACAGCTTAACCACTATACCAGGTGGTCAAACACGCACATTCGGAAACAAACAAATCATTTCTTCTAAAGAGTCGTTCAATGAAAACGATTCTCATCCTCAGTTCTCTGCTAAAAACGGGTGGATAGAAAAAGAAAATGGGTCCTGCTAGTTTACTATTAACCCCTTTACATTGCTCCTGTACGATGACGTTAAAGAAATAGATACCTATCTAGCATTAGTGATGGGTCGAAAATAAGTGATTCGATCAATTAAATCCATGCCGACCAACCTGTCTGGTGGTTAAGGAGTTAGCCTCTAGATCGGAAGTTTCCTGGTTCGAATCCGGGTCCGGGCATGGATGTTTTTGTAAGCATATGGTGTAGAGGCGGCTGGTGCACCTTAAATCTGTCGTGGCCGAAAGTCCTCACGTTGGGTTGGTGCGAAAGTTTGGAGAGTGGGGTGCCAGCTCAGGTGTTGCTTCGTCATCTGACCGTGGTTCAAAATTACGAGGTGTTGTCCTCGGTTCTTTCCATTAAGGGAATGATCCCCGACCGTCGTCAATAGACCGTGTGTTGCTCTAGTACGACGTTAACTAAAATTACCATTACCATTACACTTCGAAGATTGATCCTTACAGTCGTCAATTTCCCGTTGTGTTGCTCTAATACGACGTTAAGTAAAAATCACTGATTAAATCCAAACAGTAAAGGGAATGAATCGGTCATCGTATTCCTTTCAAAACGAACCGATTAGCCAACTACTTTTTTCGTTTGAGGTATTCTGTATGTGGTATCGGGAAAAAGAACAACTCGTTCGTCTGTAAAAAGAACGGACACAGCTTGTTACAAACTTTTTGAATGAACAACTTGCTCCCTACCATAGGCGAAACTAGGGTTGTTGACTGGGGGGGGGTTGATCCTCCCAAAAAGTTTGGATTGTACTCCAGTAAAAAGGGGAAGATTGAAATACTTTAATACAAAATGTTGTTGTTTTTGTCGTGTCTATGCATACAGTACTAGTGCAAAAGTTTAGAGTCCTCCAAAAGCCTTGGTGACAAGATCTGCAAGTTCTGGAGCTCGAAGGCTGTGGAGGATTTCGATTGGGGAGTGCTCCAAGTTGAAAGAGGGAACCAATAATGGCTGGAATACTATAATAATTAACATGTATTAATTATTTATAATTAATTACATTAATATGGTTAATATATATATATATATATATATATATATATATATATATATGTATTAATTATTAATAATTAATTATATTAATACATATTTATTTATAACACTTCATTTTTAAAAAATCACAATTTTTTTTTATCGCTCTATACTGAAAAAGCGTTCTCGCAGCCGCCGTCGCAGGATTGAAAACTCGCTTCTTTTTTGCTCGGTTCTTAGACAGTTTTCCAAGAAAGTAGGGATCCGAATCTTACGAAATTAACATAGTTTGTTCAAAACTGTCTAGGGAACATGATGAAGATTTTTTTTTCCGATGAGGCTATTAGTTTAGGATTTATTAAGTGTCAAAGTTAAAAAAGCGAAAATTCTGACACGAGTGAGCAAAAGACGTACAAATTTTTTGTCTTCGGAGTGCTTCTAAACGTGAATTTTTGCAGCTCGTAGAGTCTTTTTAGAAAATTAAGTTTTGTTCCTGGTAATATATATTTTTTTAATTCGGGAAAAACGGATACATTTTCGTTACTTTTTGGTAAAACTGTCATATCTATAGCTTATAACTATTAGTTTTTAAATTTAAAAACATCACACTAAACTTTAGAATGTACTCTTTAAGAAGTACAATTATTTTTGAAATTGGTTAATAAATAAATTCGAAGCGATCAAAAGTTAATCATACAAATTTAGAATATTGGGAAATTTTTATTAAAACTGTCATATTTATAGCTTATACTATTATTTTTTCAATTTGAAAGCATCACTGAAAACCTTAGAATGTACTCTTTCGTATGGTAAAATTATTTTAGAAATTGGTTTAAAAAATACATTTTTGATGCGATTTGTAAGTCGGTCATTTTTTAAATTTCAGGACTTTAAAATCGAAAGTTATCCGATTCACAAAACTAAAACTGTGATATGCACAGAGAAGTAGTATACAGAGGGTTCACTGAACATCGACCTTAAAATGAAATAGACGGACCATGTGGGCGGAGTCGCTGTCGTAAGATCTCTAAAGGGTAAATCACAAATCGACTTAACCGATTGGCTATGGCAGCGCAGACTAGTGTTTTTAATAACGGTGGATAGTCACGTTAACGAATTAATAGTTTAGGATTCCTGCATTTACACACAACCACGTGACACATCTTCAAACCGAGCAGCTGGAAGAAATAACTTGAAAATGCGGTCGCATGCTCAGTCTATTTCATTTTAAGGTAGATGTCACTGAAGACATGACGTATAGCACTCCAGTGGGGAAGCCAGTCCCTAATTGTGGGCAGACTTTGTTTCAATCAGAGCCAGAGCGGAAGCCATTTTTTATTTTCCAATCGGTAGACTTCTTGAAGCGTCATACAGCTGAATATTCTTTTCATCAATTTAAAAACTAGGGGGCGCCGACCCCTGCTCGCTTACGCTCGCCAACCCCCGGGGATTGCTACGCAATCCCATTTGGTTTGCTTCGTAAACCAATACCTCTTTCGAAAGTGATTTCACTTTTTTTTACTTTAACACTTGATGCACCCTAAACTAATAGCCGCATGAGTAAAAAATCTTCTGCATCTTGTTCCCTATACAATTTTAAGTAAACCGTGTTAATCTTCAAACTTTACGATCTGTACTTTGAACTTTCTCGGTAAACCGTCTGAGAACAGAGGGAAAAAAAGCGAGCCTTTTTCCTCGCCAAATAAAAATAAATCGTTTTTATGGCAATTGTTACAACGATAAATTTGATATCTGGCAAACCCGATAGTCAAAAATATAACCCACAACTGCGTGCGGAACCTGCTCCTAAAAAATACGAAATTTGTGTCACCAAGTTTTGATTACATCAAATTTATTTTTGAACCAATTTTAAAAATAATTGTACCGTAAGAAAGAGTACATTCTGAGGTACACTGCGATATTTTCAAAATTAAAAACTAATAGTAAAACGATATAGATATGACCGTTTTAGTTTTGTATCGGAAATTACAATCTGAAAGTTCCGAAAATTGTATTAACAACTTTTAATTGCATCGATTATATTTGTTAACCAATTTGAAAAATAATTGTACCATAAGAAAGAGTGTAATGTAATGTATTCAGTGATGTTCTCAAATTTAAAAAATAATGGTTTTTGCTGTAGCTATAGAGGTTTTAACAAAAACTAGCGAAAATATCCAAAGATTCCGAATTTTGTATGACCAACTTTTGATCGCATCCAATTTAATTATTAACCGATTTCAAAAATAATAGTACCGTAAGATAGTACATTCTGAGGTATACTGCGGTATTTTAAAAATTAAAAACTAATAGTAATAAGATATAGATACGACTGTTTTAAAAAAAAAAGTAACAAAAATGTCCCGATTTTTCCCGAATTTCAAAAAAATATTATCAAGAACCAAATTGAAATTTAAAAAAAACTCGACGAGCTGCCAAAATTTACGTTGAGAGGTACTCTTTAAAAAAAAACTCACTTCTGAAGACTGAAATTTTGTATGTGTTTTGCTCACTCGCGGAAGAAATTTCGCTTCTTCAATTTTGACACTTAATAAACCCTAAACTAATAGCCGCATCGGAAAAAAATCTTAATTATTATCCAGGGAATACGATAAAGAACAAACCATGTTAATTTCGTTTTTTTCCGATCAGTACTTTCTCGGGAAAACGTCTAAGAATCGAGCTAAACAACAGTTTTCAATCCTGCGGCGGCGGAATTTTTTTAATATAGAGAGATTATTTAAAAACTGTACTATCTATCAACAGAAAAGGTTGATCCTCAACCGTCACATATATCTAGTTGTGTTGCTCCAATGCGCAGAGTGAGTGCGATGTTAATTAAAATACTATACCATCATCAATAGAAAAGCCGTTGTTCAAGTTTACCGCCTGTAAAAGCCGTTGAAAGGTAATTTGCTTTTGTTTTTCATAAAATATCATAACTTGGAAACTACTAATGTGAATTATGTGCCATTTTTAAAATCGTTTTACAATCAAGTAAAATCAATAACACTTATTTTAAAACCCAATTGAAGGAAGAAAAAATAAAATCGTTCTGTTTAATTTTAAGACTATTCGCCCAAGATAACTAATTATAAAAAAATATTTCGGTACAGCTACACCCTACGCTTATGAGCGGTGGCAACGGCCTTGGCGATTGTTTTTGGCGAACTTCTAAAGTCGCCAAGGAAAGAATTATTTCCTAACTCTTTTCTGTCAAAACTTTTTTTCTTTTTACAACACACTCTTTAAACATTTTCAGAACGTTTTGAAAAGAATATTTTAAAAAACTTTCACAAAAAGTAGTAAACTTAAGCACATATTAAAACACATTTGTGAACCAGCAGAGAAACTAAGCTACGAATGTTGGGTTAAGAATACCATGAAACTTATCAATTACACTAAATACAGTAGGCAAGTTGAAAAAGAAAAAGATTTTTAAAAGAAAAAAAGCAAGAAATAATACAACCTGATACATCAGAACGGTCCCGAGAAAAAAAATTACGAAACAAGAATATTCCACAAATGCAAAAAACAATACATGTCAGAACTCTGCCGTGAAAAAAAAATTATTATGAAATAAAAATTCCACAACTGTAGAAATACAAATAAATAAACCAATGGTATCAAAGAAAAAAAATTTAAACGGCCAATGCAATCAAAGGATATTTTAAAATCAAAATAACCAATGGGAGGAAAGAAAAATTTCAAACGAATCAATGAAATCAAACGATTTGAACGGATTTTGGAAGAACTTTCTAGAATATTCAAAATGAAAATTGAAAGTTTCCGTTTGTCGAGGTTGCCATGAAAACCATAACAACCGAAACGAAAGACGGGTTGCCTTAATTTATCGTAACTCGCTACTAGAAGTGCGCCAAAAAAAATCGCCAAGCCGTTGCCATCACTCATAAACGTAGAGTGTAGCTGTACCAATATTTCAGTGTTAGTTCATTTTTTATTTAATCTAAATCAATCTTTCTTAAATTTAAGAAACATGTGGTATCAGAATTCTGTACAATTGTGCTCTATTCTGAAGAAAGTACGACAGGATAAATTCTTGTTTATTTATGCAAATGAAATAATTAAAACCTTCTTGGTTAAATAAGTTTGAGATAAAAGATTATCTCGCTATACAACAACCATATCATATATACAAAACTCAAGGAATCGAATTAACATTTTACATCGTTGCCACATAGCACATAGATAAATAAATATAAATGATCAAAAATATCCATCAATTCTCCCTATATTTTTGTCATTTGTAAATAATTTTAATAACCGTACAGCTACACTCTATGTTTATGAGTGATGGCAACGGCTTGGCGATTTTTTTTGGTGCACTTCTAGTAGCGAGTTACGATACATTAAGGCAACCCATCCTTCGTTGCTGTTGTTGTGGTTTTCATGGCAACCTCAGCTAACGGAAACTTTCAATTTTCATATTCTAGAAAGTTCTTCCAAAATCTGTTAAAGTCGTTTGATTTCATTGATTCGTTTGAAATTTTTTCTTTACTCCCATTGGTTATTTTGTTTTTAAAATATCCTTTGATTGCATTGGTCCTTTTAAATCGTTTTTTGTGACACCATTGGTCCATTTATTTGTATTTTGACAGTTGTGGAATTTTTTTTACTATAATAGTTTTCAGGATAGGATTAAGAGTTTTGTTTTTTTGACCATTTTCGTTTTCATTATTTTTTTACGAGATAGTTCTGACGTTTTCAGATATTATTTCTTGCTTTTTTTTCTTTTGTAAATCTTTTTCTTTTTCAACATGCTCACTGTATTTAGTGTAATTGATAAGTTTCAGGGTATTCTTATCATTCGTAGCTTAGTTTCTCAGCTGGTTCACAAATGTGTTTTGATAACTGCTTAAGCTTACTACTTTTTGTGAAAGTTTTTTAAAAATATACTTTTTAAAAAGTTCTGAAATGTGCTTAAAAAGTGTGTTGTAAACAGAAAAAAAAATTGTAACAGGAAAAGAGTTAGGAGATAATTATTTCCTTAGCAACTTTAGAGGTGCGCCAAAAAAATTGCCAAGGCCGTTGCCATTGCTCATAAACGTAGAGTGTAGCTGTTTCCTAATAACAGATAATAAGAGTTCAATTCCACAGACACGCATGATTCAAGTCCAAGATTAACCATATGACCTTTCAAAATATCACTCGATAAATGTGTTGCCATGGCATCTGCCTCTAAATGTTTAGTACTCTGATGTATAAAATGTATATCATCTTGTTCCTTATCATCCTTGATAAAATGGAACCATATTTATATGTCTAGTCCGACAATTTACCTTCTGATTGGTAATCCAATCCATCAGGGCTCTGCTATCATTTCTAATATCAATGGGTTTTATTGTTAGGTTATTTTCACCCAATTCTTCTAATAAGGAACTTGTCCATCTTACAGCACAAACACAATCACAAGCTGCAAATAGTTCTGCCTCCATTGTTGATAGTGCCACAAGTTTTTGTTTTCCACTTTTCCAGCCGACTAGGGTTTCTCCAATCCTCAACAAGTATCCACTATAAGACTTAGAATCTGGTGTGGTACTCCAACTAGCATCAGTACAAGCATTAAATTCTCCATTTGTTGGTTTAAATCTTAGACAATAGTTCATAGTCCCTTTCAGATAACGAAAAAGTCGTTTGATTGCAGTCCAATGCACTTCTCGGGGATCTCTGCTATATTGCGGCAATCTGCGTGCTTACAGTGTAAGAGATGTCTGGTTGTGTTCCAGTAGCTAAATACATCACAGATACAATAGCTTCTTGATATTTCTTCTGTGGAAAAATTCTCGAATCCTTATAGTCATCAAGCTGTTTATATCCTGCTACACCTGGAGTTTTCACCGGGTTGCAATCTTGCATATTGAATTTTGCCAATATATTCATCACATAATTTCTCTGGGATAAAATTATTTCATTCTCAGTTTGTTTTATCTGTAATCCCAAAAACATGTTTGAATCGGTTGTTTCTTTAATTTCGATATTCTTTCTCACATTTTCAATAACATTATTAAGCATTTTCTTCGAACTTGTTACTATTAAGAAGTCATCTACATATATTCCAATATAAATATATTCATCTTCTTCTCTTCTAATATAAATTGATGGATCTGACTTGAGCCTCTTTAGTCATACCAACATCTTCCTGACTGTGGCAAACCATATATGCTACGCTTGATCAAGTAAACCTTACCATCAGGTAATTTGTAACCTTTTGGTGCTTCCATATACACTTCTTCATTCAATATTCCATTTAGGTAAGCTGTTTTTACGTCATATAATTTTACAATGGAATTCTTTGTTGCTGCAAGTGACAGAAGAATTCTCAGTGAATCCCATTTCATTACTGGACTAAAACGTTCCTCAAAATCTATTCCTTGTTTCTGTCCGCAACCAACAGCAACGAGTCTTGCCTTGTAATGTTTCTTCCCTTCTGGTTTACTAATCTTGTATACCCACCGGCTTTTAATCACTTTCTTATTCTTAGGTTTATCTACTGTTTCCCATACGTTGTACATCTCTAAAGAGTTCATTTCATCATCCATTGCATTTTTCCATTAATCCTTTTCATCGGATGTTACAGCACTATCATACGTTTCAGGTGTGAAATCTGTTGCTGCATATAATTGGTAATCACCATATCTGGTGGGCATTCTTCTATCTCTAACAGGTCTTCCGGATGTATTCTGGTGTTCACCTTCTTCGCCATCTGAGTTGCTGCTGTCTTGTTCATCGTTTATTATTGTATATATTTGTTCTTGTAAATCTGGAACTTCAGTTAATGTGACTTCCCTCTCAGACTTTTCTTGATCACCTATACCGTAATCAATTTCCATATAGTTTACTTGTTTTTCTCCTTTTTGAGGTTCATTTGGAACATATCCATTTGTCAGTTCGTCAAACATAACATCAGAAGTTTCACTTACTCTTTTTTCCTCTGTGTTAAATATTCTGTATGCGCTTCTTTCTCTTGAATAGCCAATGAATACACCTCTTTGTGCTTTAGCTTCTAATTTATGCCTTTTGTTGTTATGCACTTTATAATATGCTAAACATCCAAAAGGCTTGAGGTGTCGAACTGAGGGCTTTCTGGAATTCCAAAGTTCCATAGGTGTTTTATCTTTTCTGTTCTTAGTAGGTGTTATGTTGTGCATATATTCTGCAGTTGCAACTGCTTCGGCCCAGAATTGTAATCGTAACTGACTATCTATCAAGGGAGTTCTTGCTTTATCAAGTAATGTCCTGTTCGCCCTTTCTGCTATTCCGTTGCTTCTCAGTGAATAGAATGTTGTTTTTTCATGTTTTATTCCCTTCTGGTTTAAATATTGACGGAGGACTTCATTAATAAATTCTAGCCCATTATCAGTTCTAATTCTCTTGACTTTGGTATTTAGTTCATTCTCTCTTCTTCTTATAAGATTTTGCAGAATTTCACTTGTTTCATCTTTAGTCCTCAAAAACTCAACAAAATATCTTCTCGAATACTGATCAACTACTGTCATCATATATTTCTTTCCATTCAGAGATTCCACTCTAAATAAACCACATAAATCAATGTGTAAAGCTTCAAGAGGTCCTTCAGAGGTCTCTGAATAAGTGTTTTCATACGAACGACCGGTCATTTTCACTCTAACACATGAATCGCAAATTCCAGCTTTTCTAATCCTCGAACCATATTCTTTGTTAACATCATTTTTAAATAATCTGGATTAATATGTCCTAGTCTCTTATGCCATAACTTATATGAATTTTCTTTTATTTTTAAACATGTTTCACATTCTGCTTCAGTCTTCTTGGGTATTAATTTTACAATAAACATGTTTTCCTTAAATGTACCTTTACATATTAACTTTCCATCTTCATCATATATATAAGCTCCTTGCTTATTCAGTACAACTTCATTTCCATTTTTTACTATGGATGGCACAGACATCAAATTACATCTCAGCTTAGGAACACATAAAACATTCTTCAATCTCACATTTCTGGCGTCTCCCTTTGCTGAAGCTGCTCTTATTTCCCCTCTGCATGTTGACTCAATATTTCTGCCTTCTTCAGCCACACTGACAATTTTATTTTCTTCCTTTATGTTTTCCATCCAATCTTCACTAAGAGTCATGTGGGATGTACAAGCAGAGTCCAAATGCCACTCGCTCTGTTCTTCTTCAGAAGTTTCTTTTTCGCTGTTTGTCAATGCTGATTCCTTCCTCGAAATTGAATCCTCCCTTGAAATTCTTGCATGCTCATTTCTGTAATTGTTTGAGCTTTGCATTCTTGCGTTTGGTTTCCCAGGATTTTTCTTGAAATTATTCTTTCCAAACCAACAGTCTTTTTGTAGATGCCCAGGTTTATGGCAGATAAAACAGGATTTCGACTTTGGCTTGAATCTGTCATGAGTTCTGTAAGCTCTAAGTTCACCCTTTTTGTCTTGCTCTTTCTTCTCAAAATGTAATAATGTTTGTCTTAAATCCACAAACTTGATTCCTCGATTAGCTGACAGTGCTAACACAACAGTTTCATACCTCTCTGGTAAGCCTTCTAGAATATACCGAACCAATTCTCTTTCTGTTACCTGTTTACCTAGTTCGTTTATTTGTTGTGAGAGACCCTGCGATCTTGTAAGATATTCATCGATGCTGTCGTTTCCGATCTTCTTCAATCGAGTTAAATCCAACAGTAAATCTGTTCGTCTATCTTCTACCGCACCTTCAAATCGTGTTTTAATTGCTTCCCAAATCTCTTTTGCTTTCTTTATACCTTTATATACGATCGCTTGTTCCGCTGTTAGGCTAAGAAAAATTATTCCCAAAGTATCTTTATTTTTCTTCAACCAAGCTTTATGATTATTCACACTGTCTGGATTATTTTCATCTTTAACCAGTTCTTCATTAAGGATTACTTCTTCAAACCAATCCTTAGCATCCAGCAATGCTTCTATTTTCATGCTCCAAATTGTATAATTGGTGGAGTGGTCGTTCACGGTAAGAAGGCGATTTGTCGCCAAATATGGTAACCTTCACCTTTTGCGGATTTTCTTCACATTTGCCGTTTTTGTTGTGGCAACCCTATCTGCCGTTACGAAATTCGGCCGCCATCTTGATTTGGCGACAAAAATTAGTTGGCGACAAACGTCTTACCGTTAACGACCACTCCACCAAATTACCTTTTCCTGAATTATAACCGGTTGTATGTCAACATTTATAAAGATATTTTTGCAAAATTGGAATGCTTTTGTGTGATACTCACTTTGAACTTAATACAGAAAATAAAATAAAATTTAAAATTTGATTTTAATAATGATATTTTTTATACAAAAATAACTTCATTTAAATCAACATGTCCTGAAACTAACACTTTCCCTGTGAAGATTTTGGAGATACAAAAATTGTCGTATCCTGTTGTGTATTTTATTGTTTATTTGCTACACTAAATGGTGAAAAATTGTGTGATTTAGCTCAAATAACGAATAAAATAAGTAATATTATCCATTCATTTGCTACTCTAAATGGTGAATTACGTTGAGTTAGCTTGTTTATGAATGCTAAACAATGAATTTTACTCTTCGGAAGGCAAATGAAGATTCTTGTTAAGTTGCTTATTTTACCAAAGTGTTTCATTCCTTTATATCCTGTTGTGTATTTTATTGTTCGTTTCCTATGCTAAAATTGTTCTAGATGAATCACACAGAAATATATATTAGCGAATAACAATAGCTGAACTATGTTCTTCTTTTACATTCAGAACAAGGTCATGTAATAGTATCTTAGTTTTTTAGGCGCTAACTTCTTTCTTTTTGTATTCGTATTCTGTATGTGGGGAGACAGCAGCGTGAGAGATTTTGCCTTGGGGTTCAATACCCTTCTGTGTTATTTTCTTCACAGGGAAGAATTGTATATTGTTGATTGAATTCATGATTCAACAATAAAATTCATACAGCCCACTATCACTTGGTCGTGTGTGTGATTGACTTACTACTAAATGAGCTTTGACGAGACTTCTTCGTAAACAGTACTTCTTATCTATTCCTTTTTCAAATTGTATAATTTGTTCAAAAATGAATAATGTACCTGATGAAGTTAATAAACAAAATTTACTATGTACTTTTTCGTTCAAATAATATTTCAGACTGTCAAGAGATCAACAATTTTCCAAATCAAACATGTTTTGGAATATATTTTAAAAGCATTCACATAAAAGAATAAACAAAAATGAAAGAAAAAAGTTCATACATTGGTAAGATTTCATAAATAATTTTTTTTTAAAGTTCATAAGACATTAAGAAAGTGCTATTTTGAAGCATTTATGCTAAAAATTATTTAAAGAATATTTAGCTTTTAATCAAAAATGCAAATTGGGTTTCGAAAGAATAAAATAGCCTGAGATAGCTGTTGTGGAAACCTAGTTTGGTTGTTATGGAAACGAGGTCTAGATCTGACACTATAGTAGGGTCCGGCTCCCCCGCTGGGGGCGACAGCGTCTATGCGATTTCCCATGTTATTTATAAGTCCATTGCTTCCTATGGCAGTGAACCCTCTGTATACTACTTCTCTGTGGTCATATGTATAGCTCAATACTATTAGTTTTAAAATACCACTTGAAAGCTTAGAATACTCTCTTTCTTACGGTAAAATTACTTTTCAAAAGGGTTCATAAATAAATTTGATACAATCAAAAGTTGGTATATATATATATATATATATATATATATATATATATATATATATATATATATATATATATATATATATATATATATACACACATTGCTATAGATAGACCATTCAACAGTGTCTTGTATTTATCTGTATAGTGTCTTAAAACCTTTCGGAATTGGGTTAGGAAGACAGGAAAAGAGTCTGACCATGCTCTGTTATAATATAACAAAAGTAATTTAACTAATTTTCAGAAGAAGTAACGTTAAAAAAAAAAAAAAATTCTGCTCTACTGGAAAAATAATCAAACATACTTTCTTAACCATAAATTTTTTTTGTGTCTCCCTTTTCTATAAAACATCCTTGGCTTGGCTTATTAGTCTTACACATATGATTTTTTTTTTGTAATCGTGCTAGTTAAACTTGATCACAACGAGAACTTCAGCTAATTATATAGCAGCTCAAATAGCTACAAACATTAAAAGTAACTCAAATTGTAGAAATATTCAGTAGTTTGCGCATTCGGATCGCTTACTTTTCAAAAGAAAATTATGTGTTGCCAAGAGGGACTATAAAACGGCAACTCAATCAATCTGAATTTTCGCGACGCAGTCACGTGACTACTACGAACATGCTGGTCCCACTTTTTGAAGCATTCCTCAATTGCTATGCCTCAGTCCTTATACTTCACCTCTTTCTCCACACCACGCCAACGTTAAGATATTTGAGGCCGCGACAGATTTAACGTGCTATAGCCCCTACGTTTACGACGACTTATAAAAGAAGGTGTTACATAATAAAATTGTAGTTTTACGACTTTCTTCGACCTTTTAGATCGGATTGCATTTTATGTCCCTAACCCCAGGCATTTTTTGACAAAGTGAAACCCAAATTTTTCAAATTTCATTTACGACGTACCAAAATCCAAAAATGTGCTAACACATAACGAGACGATAAGACACTCACACCATACTAAAAGATGAAAATAAAAATTTCCATGGACTCGAGTAATAACTACATAAGAATAGAGAGAGATGCTTTATCATGAAAATTTTTACATGGTTCAAAATTACTTGGTGTTGTCCTCAGATCTTTCCCTTAGGGGGTTGATCCCGAATCGTCGATGATAGCCTTATGTGTTGCACCCGTGTGACGTTGAATTAAATACCTACCTGTTAAACTAATATTTAAGTTGGTGAAGACTGTATAATGTTCGTCAGTAGCTCTGTAATGTGTTGAAGTGGTAGCTGTTACGAGCCTGTCAGTAGGAACAACTCGCAGGAGGCTCTGGACTAAATAATTTATTGATTAATATTTAAAGAAAGTAAAATAGAGTTTGAGTTTGTTTTGAACAGGAAGGGTCCTTAGGCTTGGTACTCTACGGGGTCTCTATAGAGCTCTCGAGGCTGATTATCTGGCTCCGATGAGCTTTTCTCCCGTCCTTACTCGGGCGAGTAAGATTTCCTAGCTCGGGCGAGCTCGAAAATTCGACGACCGCTTGATTGAGCGGGGCCCGAAGTTCGGTTGAGCACTTTCTAAAATTCATGTCCGCTCCAAATCAGCAGGACCAGCAGCTCAGGTTTGAACTTTCCTCCAGTCTGATAGACGCAATCCCGGTTCGGGAAATTTCTCGAGAGTCCACGTACAGTCGGGACTCCAGTAGGCTCTCTTAGCCTTTATGCAGTGCTCGGATCAGCACTTCTCCAGAGAACGGGGTATCGGAAGCCGTGAACGGGTGTCCACTTCCTCGGATCAGTTTGGTCTCTCGTGTCTGTTGACCTATATCTTCGAAACTTTTTTCCCGTCTCTCTTCCGTCGGGGGGTTGTTGGGGCAATCCTCTCGTTTCACTCGATACACTTGTCTTTTCGTCGTTTGCTGGTTCCAAATCGGGCTGACCATTGGCGGTTAATTTTCCCCTTCCGCCGGTAACTTTATTAGCGAGTCGTTGGAGGCGGCGGCACAAAGGTCTCTGCTGTCCCCTCTGATCCTGGATGGAGCGGAAATGAACTTCTAACCTGGGGTTTGTTATCTGCGGGCCGCAAAACTATTTCGTTTTCCCCCTTCGCGGTGAAATCCAATCTCCTGACGGTTGGTGTGGAAGTTTGGAGTGTGGGGTTGCAGCTTAGATGTTGCTTCGTCATCTGACCGTGGTTCAAAATTACGAGGTGTTGTCCTCGGATCTTTCCCTTAAGGGACTGATCCCGGACCGTCGTCAATAGCCCGTTGTGTTGCTCTAGTACGACGTTAACTAAAAACAAATTACCAAATTACCTTACTGCTGGCTCGTTAACTCTCTCGGTCCGGCGCTGGGTTCATGCGTTGACGTGACTTCCGAGGCATATCATCTTTTCATTCAACGTTTCCGCCGAGCACCTACTTTGCTTCCGTCACAGCCAAAGCCGACCAACCGGTATAGTGGTTAAAGTGTTAGCCTCTAGATCGAAAGGTTCCTGGTTCGAATCCGAGTCCGGGCATGGATGTTTGTAAGTGTATGGTGTAGAGGCGGCTGGTGCACCTTAATTCTGTCGTGGCCGAAAGTCCTCACGTTGGGTTGGCATGGAAGTTTGGAGAGTGGGGTGCCAGCTCTGGTGTTGCTTCGTCATCTGACCGTGGTTCAAAATTACGAGGTGTTGTCCTCGAATCTTTCCCTTAAGGGACTGATCCCGAACCGTCGTCAATAGCCCGTTGTGTTGGTTTAGTACGACGTTAACTAAAAATTACCATTACCATTACCGTCACAGCCAAAAGTGTTGCTCCAAGTGTGACATACCATACAATAGAGTTTTGGCGACGAAAGGAAATTTCATCTGTAAGAAATGTTCAACGAATTTATCCAATAAAATGCGAGCCAAAAGTCAGAACAGCGCTTGCGCAGTACTAAATCTTTGTTGAATTCAGATGGAGCTATTCTTCTGATAAATTTTCATCAATGCGCTAACGGTAGACTCTGCTGTTTCTTTTTATCTTGTCATTGTTTGGAGAAGAAAATCGAGTGCTGTTTGTGTCTAGAACTTGCGAAAGATTTGCATTTACTGCAGAATCAAGCTCAAGCTTGGTTGGATTTTAATGCGAAGTTTTGAAAATATCCTTTGAACTATGGCGAGTGACGAAAATAGCAAAGAAACAAAAAGTAATTCGTTTTTCGGTCGTGTTAGTAAATAAATGAATCTAATGTTGTTTGTTTATAAATTTTGGTTTCTTAATGAGTAGAAGAGAAGCGCATATGCAATTTCTGTATTTGTTGAAATAAGTGACACATTGTTTTTATTTTACTTTCTAAGTAGATAGATTACATGGTTAATTTAGTTTCTCATGACTATAGAAAACTATGTATTATCTTTTCTATTGTATCAGGAATACATGTCAACGACTCCGGGGGGGTATTTAAAATATCCTCCAAAAACTGATGCTCATCTGCACGTTGTCTTGTTTATTGTGTTTCTTTTCTGCTTTTAAAGAGGCTGTTCAAATTATTTTTACAAGAATTATTCAATCGAGTATTTGAATTGCATTTTTCTTGCCAATATGTTTATTTGGTACTTAAACCATATTGACTTTATAAAAGACCTAAATTATCAGTTTTCATATTTCTGTTCATTTTTATGGGCATATTTCAAATCGAAATGTTTATATTTCCGTATCTAAACCCAAATATAAATCCTTATTTATAGATGTTCTATTTAATTTGTTGTGATTATTTAATATGGTTTTTCAGACATTTTTTAAGTAATTTCTCATTGATTTCCTTTAAAGTCTGTTTCTTTCTAGATTATTTTGTGTTTTATTGTTGTTTCTGATGCTATTCTGCTTTTAATGTTATGGACAGTGGTAAAATAATTCTAAACTAATTAAGGCTCTTGTTCACTTAATATATCAATTATATTTCTGTAACCAATATTTTTTTAAATTAGACTTTTGAGTCAATTTCCCTATATGTTTTTAGCTAACATAACAGTTTGATTTATTAAAAAAATTGTTGAAAAAGTAAAGGAATATAACATGGTTCATTTGATGCAGTAAACCTTTCTTTCATGAACCTGAGGTACTCTATAGTGATATTTTCTTTCCCATGGATTTACTGTCTTTAGTAATCACTGGTGTCGTATGTCGTGGTTACTGGGTCTTTTTCTGCTTTAGTCTCTATCCTGTTTCGCAATTCCTCCTTTTATGACATTTTTTACATGAAGTTGTCTAGTGTTTGGCCAAATATGGCACTTGCACCATAAAATCCTTATAGCAAGCAAAACCAACCAGTCCCTTTTTTTTATTTCCATATTTTTATTTTGTACTTTTGTTTTTATCCTTAAAAAATATAAGTTTTTCAACAATTATCAAATGAAAGTGCTTATGAAGATAAGTGACATGCACAAGGTAATTGCAAATCCAGCCTGTTATGTTTCACACAAATTTGTATGCCAGCTCTCTATATGAAAAATTGGCTATTTTAAACAGTCAAAAAGAAATATTTTAGACAGGTTTAACTATTACTATGATGAAAACATCCAAATTTAAAATCTAAGGTACAAGCATATTTTTACAACCTGATTGACCTCAGAACTTGGACTAATCTTGTCTATTTTAAAACCACAAATACTTTTTCATATTCTTTGTATTATTATTTATACATGAAAATATAATTGTTTACAATGTTCATTTTAACCAAAATGTGTCACTTTATATGCTACAGTAATCTTTTGGAAGTCCTTATTAACCAAAAAGTATATAAAACCCTTTAAAAATCTAAACTTAAAATAAATCTACTTTTACCTTCTTCCCCTTCTGGAATAATATCCTAGACTACTTAAATTCAACCACAAAATATTGAGATTAGGAGTTAGTGCGTGGGATATATGTAAATGACAATGAGCCAGGATGAAAATGAATGTGACTTTATGCACATTTATTTTCATTACTTTCCAGGTTTAAATTATGTTTGGTATTTCTTTTCAGCTTGTACTGATCAGAAGATTGATGGTTGTGATTCGTTAGATAGCAACAAAAAGGAAAGTGATATTGTGAATAAGGAGTGCTTTAAGGTTCCTGATACTGGAGGTGGAGAAGATGTGGAGGCTTCTTCAGACATGGAACTAGGTTCTGAGAGCTCCTTGCAAGGTAGTAGTAACTTTACCTATGATTTCATGTATGAAATGGATCATGACTCCAGGAAATAGTCTGTTATTCAATGTACAAAATTGTTTAAATTTTCATGTTCAGAGGCTAATAATTCTCAGTAGTTTAATTTCATTCATTCAAACGTATTTTGCATGATTAAAACTACTATCTCTTCTGAAGCTCAGATTCTATTGATTTCATTTGAAAATGTTTTCCCTGAGTCTTACAACATGTTTATTGATGAGTTTTGTATAGTTCTAGTTAATGGTGCAACCATGGTATGATTTCTATTTTTTTTTTGTTGCAAATGGAAATGGTTAGTTGAGATGGACTATCAGATAACTGCTTTTACGGTTATTTTTAATTTAGGATGATGGTTGTTATTACAGTTAACTGCCAATGTTAGAAGCATCATTTAAACAGTTAATAACTAACAGGTAGTGAATATTAACCATTAGGAATTGATATTAATCATAAATTAAATCAGTTAAGTAATTTAAATTTAATTAAAACATTTATTCTTTATAAATTTGTAATATTTAAAAATTTTGTATATTTATTTTTGTTATAAGTGTAAAAGTTACTTTTTAACAATTATTTGATAATTTAACATATTCAGTAATAGTTGCTGTTGAATGTTTATTTTGACTGCTTCAAATAATATTTGGCTAATGGTTAGCCTTGCTGATAAAACACTGATTTGTTTATTTTGGCAACTACCATAGTTCCAGAATTTTATTTCAAACTAGCAGGCTTTATTTTAAAGATATTTGCCGCGCATGAAAACAAAAATGGACTGTTGTCGGTATACGTTATCTCAGAAATAAAATTACCTATCCCCTTTGTTGTATACTCTTTAAAAAAAAATCGAATACGATTAAATAGTCATCCTATTTTTAGTTGCTATTTATATAAATATCTTTTCTATAAATCGAGATAAATAGCCCTTTTTATGTTCCTAATATGTTTGTCGAATGCGGCCAAGTTCGCATAGCGGATATATAAAAGTCACAGTTGAAAAATTATTTATTTAAAGAAAATCACATTCTTCTAACTAGTGTTAAATTTTCCGCAGATTTCAAATCGGTTGAAATTTTTACTGTCTTTAACGATCGTGAAGATAGAAATTTGGACTAAAGAATAAAAAAGAAATGCCAGTCAAAATTTTTTATTTGTTTTGCTGGAATTATTTGGTCCGGAAATGAAAGGAAAAATAATTTTTTGAGTCTGATCTCTTCACACTGTTGCCATTCTAAGGAAAACAAATATTAAATAAATTTTAAAATGTTCTAGATTAAATTTTAAAATTGGGCTTTGCACAAAATTTACATAAAATTAGGATTACCTGTGTGCCAAATCTTTAAACATACAACAAATTTAACCCATTTTGTTTTGCCTAGTTGTCAAGAAAGAAGTAAAAAGCAATAACTTGGTGTTTGATAAAGCTGATTAATCTTCCAATTTGTTTTTAGGTGCTTGTGGTTCCACTGATGGCACACCAGTTGGGTCTTTTGAAGAACCCAAAGAACTTATAGACTTCAAACTAGTATTTAACAAGCAGAAATATGACATTTGCTTCCCTTTAGATGAAAATGTACTTGCCTTGAAAAAGCACTTTGAATCTCTTATTGGTAAGTATTTTCCTACCATATCTTATGTTCCTATTTCTAGTGTTAACAAATTCATCATTCCTTGCTTTGAGAATAATCGTTTTTGTTTTCATATCAGAACAGAATTTTAAATAACTTGTATCTTATTTCAATAATAGTTATTTGCTTGTTTAAATTATGATAAAACATTTCCACAGGTGTTCCCACTTCCATGCAGAAAGTCATGTTTAGAGGTAATTTACCTAGATGTTTCTTTTGCATGTAATTAATTACTCAAATTAATTTTATTACCCTGCTTGGCATTTGCATATAATGACGCTAACTCATTATTAGGTCTTTGTAAGGATGAGAAAACATTAAGAGACATTGGTGTTAGTAAGGGAGCAAAAGTTATGGTTGTTGGTTCAACTCTGAATGATATAATTGCTGTGAATACACCTACTGACCAAGATGTAAAAGAAGAAAAAGCTGCTGGTAATGTCAGTTTATGTAGAACATTTTATTATTTTGCCATTTCATAATGTTTTCTTCTATTTTCATTATGTGGTAAATATATTTCGAATTTAAAGTTGGACATACTATAACCTAATGTTTTATGATCCTGCATATATTGTTCTTTTAATAATGTATTTTATAGCATGATATCTCTTTTTTAAGGTTTTTAAAACTACTTAAAAATATTGTTAAATCATTTATTCATTAAAAAATAAAATAAAATGATTTTTGAAATTTTTTTATTATTTTTTTGTTTTTAGCTGCAACCAAAGAGCCACTATCCAAGCAAAAAGTGAGTCTCTGAGTTTAATTATTACTGAATATTTTTCCTTACGAGATTAAAACAAATTTATGTATATAAACTGATTTTGTACGTGCAAATACAATACAATACAATGCAATAAACTGAACAATACAAGTGCTGTATAATATATATGTGTTCAATAGATGCACAAAAAGATTCTTGACAAAGGAGTTCCTGAAGATGCTCAGCCTGGAATTAAAAACGCTAAAGTAAGTTTAAATTTTTTCAGTTTAATTGCAATTTGTATTAATATACCATTTTTAATAATTTATTTTTATAATATAAATAATTTTTAATAGTATAAATATTTCCATCAGTGATGCTGAGAATATTCAAGTCATTCTAATTTCAAAAGTTAATTTAACTACCATGTACTGTTTTTCTACCACGAAAACCGACAGTTTGCTCCTGATTGTTGCCATAGAAACAGACCTTATCCTATTTTCCATAACGATGTGAAAGTAATGTATTCAAATTTGTAACTTATTTTTCACACTTAATAACAATTTGTTTGCACACTTAATTACAATTTGGATATATATTTAAGACTTTTCTTGTCTGTGAGAATATCTGCTTGTAAACTACCTCTTTCCACCAGCCTCATTTACAAAAATCAAAATTAAATTGACATCCCTACTAAAAACGTACAAGCCTATTTCTATAGCAACTACCACCACCCCAGACTTTGTCAGTTCTTGAGGTATGCATACAATACATTGTTATGTTTCACTGATAAAATCTGGGTTGCAGTCCTGGTTGAATCAACCCTTGTGTTGGAAATTATGACCATAGAATAATTAACCAGCAAACATTACTTCTGTAAAATTAACATACCAAATTGTGTACTTGTTAATGCCTTATATACCTTTAACCATGAAGTGTGAATCAAAGATAAAATGTTTACCATACTTAAACCTTTTAGTTTAGACATAATTTCATAAGGCTTTTTTAGTTTAAAACATGTTGGTTTCTGAGATTGTTCCAAAAACTATATGCAGGAATCCAAAATTACTAATTGGAAACTACCAATTTAACTGATGAATATATATGGTATATTTTTTAAATATTAACTCTATAGGGTAAAAATATAATTGAATTAGCATTATCAAAAAATTGTATTAAAAATGTGGATATTTGATTATTAAAATTTTCCCAGTTATGCCTTAACATTTGTTTAAAAGTTTATGATTTAACTTGTATAATGTTGAATATGCTAATTCTTTTCTTTTACAGGATAGCTTGCCGCCTTACCCACTTTCCGGAATGTTAAATAAGTCTGGAGGGAAAGTAAGACTAACTTTCAAATTAGAGCTTGACCAAGTGTGGATTGGTACCAAAGGTGTGTTGGTAGAGTTAGTAAAATTTAATTAGGTGCTCTAAAGTTTGAGATGCTGAGTTCCAAACCCTTTTTGGTCATGGAACATATAAATTTTTAGCTAAAATATGAATTAGCAGAACATGGATCTGAAACATCATTTATTGGACCAGAGCCTGTTGGGGATCTACTTTACAATGTGGTTAGAGGGACTATCAAAGGTTTACTCCTCGCTGAGTCCTTCCGTACATGGCTTCAATCTAATAATCAAAGACAAGCCAAAGAGCTCAATCAACAATTTCCCTGGAATAGATCAAGGGAACTGCTGAAATTGAGCAGGAAAGAAATTGGGTTGGCCATTGGCCTTCTGACTGGCCACTGTACCCTGAATAGACACCTCAACCTTATGGGTGTTTTAGATGACCCATTATGTAGAGGTTGTCAGATGGTAGAAGAGAGTCCTAAACATGTATTGTGTGACTGATTTTTACTGTGCACAACGATTTGAATATCTGGGATACCATTGTATCGAACCCTGGGAATAGGCCTGGGCGATGTATTGATACATCGTGGTAAACCGGTGTGAGATCGAAAACGTCACACCGGTTTCGCGATTTTGATGATGACGATGTATCGTGATATATCGGTTTTTCCCGATGTCGATTTTTTCAAAGGGCATGCGCGATATCGCGGTTTTTCCCAATGTCAAGCAGCCAATCCCAGAGCACAAATATCACGATTTCAATATTTTCAATGCGCGATATCGCGCAGCCAATCCCAGAGCACAAGTATCACGGTTTTCCGGAATCACGATGTCTCCTGTTGCTCAGCGCCAACGATTTCTATGTTTTATTAGAGGAATCAAATGCCCCTTTATTTCTATTTTTATGCTTAAGTTTTTTTTTCCTTCTAAATAAGCTATTTTTTAATCTACTTGAGCATATATATATATATATATGGTGTGTGGAACATACTAGGGCAATCGGTGTAAGTGTGAGATCGTCATCGCCACATCGGTTTCGCGATTATCACGTTGGCGATTTATCGGACCATCATCACCATACCGGTGTCGTGATTTTCAATCTGCTGATGCATCGTGATATCGCGATATTCCCCGATGCCACGCAGCCATCCCTTAGCACAGATATCACTGTGTCGCAGTTCAGCGGCAACAATTTCGATGTTTTCTTAGCGCATGCGTGATTTCTCTGGTTTAAACAATGCCCTTTCGTGTTTTTTTAATTATTCGGTGTAAAATTTTCCGCAGATTTCAAATCCGTTGAAGATATATTAAATTTAACAATTATTTATTGAAAGAAAATAATATTTTTAGGTATCAATCTAACGTGAAATTTTCCGCAGATTTCAAATCCGTTGAAATTTTTATTTTAATCTATCTTTAGAGATTCCGATTTTACAAAAAAACTTAACAATCCCAGTCAATATGCTTTTTATTTCTTGCTCTCATTTGCGGAAATGGGACAGGAAATGTAATGTTTCTTATTTTTTTTAACGCAAAGGGCAGAAGATGTAATCCTTTTTTTTTTTTCCTTTTTTTTTTTTTGGGGGAAGAGATAGTTCATGTGACGTTAAAATCTCTTGCAAAAAAATATAAAAGATATATTCAATTTAAAAATTATTCATTTAAAGAAAATCTTATTTTTAGGTATTGCTTATAAGTGAAATTTTCAGCAGATTTCAAATCCGTTGAAATTTTTATTTCAATCTATCTTTAGCAATTCCGATTTTACAAAAGAACTTAACAATCCCAGTCAATATGCTTTTTATTTCTTGCTCTCATTTGCGGAAATGGGACAGGAAATGTAATGTTTCTTTTTTTTTTTAACGCAAAGGGCAAAAGATGTAATCCTTTTTTTTTTATCGGATCTTTTTTTGGGGGAAGAGATAGTTTATGTGACGTTAAAATCTCTTGCAAAAAATATAAAAGATATATTCAATTTAAAAATTATTCATTTAAAGAAAATCCTATTTTTAGGTATCGCTTATAAGTGAAATTTTCCGCAGATTTCAAATCCGTTAAAATTTTTACCCTCATCTTTAACGGTCTAGAAAATAGAAAAAAGAATTGCATAACAAGAGTTAAAACTTTTTTTTTATGCTCTGCAGGAAAATCATATCATTCCTCTGCGCAAAATGAAAACGGGAAAAATAAATTTAGAATCTGTCATATCTTTATGCGGTTGCCATTCCAAAGAAAACAGTAGTAATTAAATTTCATTAAATTCAAGTAAAAATGTTCTAGATTGAATTTAAAAATTTGCCGCGTCCCAAAAGTTGCAAAAAATTCCGACTACCTGTACCAAATCTCATTGCTGTAAGTGCCATAGAATCATCAGGATTTTTTGGCCCCATACAAACAAACACTTCCTTTTATAATAGTAGAGATAAAAGTATTTTTCAAAATAAAATATCATTTAAATATTTTTAGGATGCAAGTTATAAAGTACAAAGTCCCAAATCCGCAATTGTCCATAATTCTGACTTTTTTTTTGTTTTTCTCACTTTTTTGCATCTTTCTGACGATTTGTACAGAACAAGAAGTTAAACCTGGTCCTAATTGATGAAACAACGCAAAATAACAGAAATGTTCAGAGAAAATACAACACAAAAAAAGATTTGCAAGTAAAATTTGTTGCATTGTACCAAAAACGTTTATTTAAAAAAAAAAATTCCTATTGTATCTGATATTTTGCTATTACAAACTCAAAATTAGCACATGGGGGGAGGGTGTTAGACTAAGGTGTTTTGACAAAAAATGCGAATAATCCAAAATCCGGAATGGCAGAGGTTCGGAGGATTCCGGATTTGGGACTTAGTACTGTACTGACATTTCACTGTATTCTACAAGTATATACAAATGAATAGGTAAATTATATTTTTAACTTCAAATATTTAAGTATGAAATAATCCACTTCGATTACAACAGATTGCGATTTTCAATACATTCTCAACGCTACTCTTGCATCAAGATTTAATGCTGAATTAAATTTAAAATAAATTATATGCGATATAATATTTTCTTTACTTAAGAAGTAAACTAGCTTTTTCAATAAAAAACCCCTCAAGAATTTGTAATAATCAACTTTGATGATAACAGGAACTGGAATCCCAAAACTGCATAATGATACTGTTGAAAAAATGCGACAAGAGTTGGCAAATGTTAAAGAAGAAGAGATATCAATTACAACAGACTGTTGGACATCTGTAGCAAACACCCCATATCTTGCAGTCACAGTCCATTTTATTGACAATCAATGGGATCTTAGATCTGCATGTCTAAGTTGTGCTCAGTTCGATGCAAATCATACTTATGATAACATATGTGATATGTTGACTGGCCTTTTGTCGGATTGGGGTTTTAACATTAAAAATATTACATGCTGTACTACAGATAATGGATCAAACATTTTAAAAGCAATGTTGAGTCTTCAGTTGCCACATGTTTCTTGTTTTGGACATAACATAAATATTGCCATTAATCGGGTATTGAGACTCCCTCAATTAGAAAGGGCAGTTGCAAGACTTAAGAAGCTCCAGGGTGCAATTTCGCACAGCTGGAAAATGAAGCGGGATCTTGCTAAAGCTCAAGAATTTCTCCAGATGGATGTAATGGCTCTTCCCAGTGCTTGTCCGACAAGGTGGTGGAGCACACTAAAACTTGTCCGTAGGTTTCTGGAGAACCAACTTCCTATATGTAAGATGCCACAGGACTACCCTGATAAAAAAAAACTTATGCCTGAAGGTTCTGATGTATCAGCATTAGAGCATTTTGTCTCCACTACAAAATTGTTGTAAGACATAACAACAACCCTTTCTGGAGAGGAATATGTAACTGCTTCATCTGTTTTACCTCTTTACCGAAGATTGAAAACAGGCCTCCAGTTTCAAGACGAGGATGATGCTCTATGCAAAGCTATTAAAAGTAAAATTTTATATGCACTAGTGGAACGCTACGAGAAACAGAAAGTGATAACTATTTTATGTATGTCTTCACTTTGTGATCCAAGATTTCGACTTAGCTATACAGATTCTGCTGATAAAATCAATCAAAGCAACTGCCATTGAAAAGATGGCTGGCATTTATGTATCCCTTGATGAGTATTCCACAGTCCAACCTGGTACATCAGGCAACCAAATGTACACACCAGCAAAGAAAGGTTTGGCAAGACTACTTGAGGTTGAGGATGCACCTGCTGATGATTTTGATTCAACACTACCAGAGAAAAGGACAGAAAATGAATTGAATAACTATCTAGCAATACCTAAAGTGGATTTAAATATGAACCCATCAACGTGGTGGAAGTCGCACGAAGCTTCTTTTCCAGTTTTAAAAATCCTTGCCAGATAATATTTGGCAATCCAGGGATCCAGTGTTCCTTCGGAGAGAGTATTCAGCACAGGGGGAAATGTAATTACAAGACAAAGAGCTGCATTACTGCCAAAAAATGCAGAAATGCAAATTTTTCTAGCCCAAAATAAGGGATATATTTAAATTAAATTATTTTATTCTGTTAATTTCATTTCAATTGTTTCATTTAATTATTATTATTATTATTTTTTTTTTATACTTTCTATTAAATTACGGAAAGAAAGAAATTATCTGTATGTGTAATGTTTTCTTCGTGTAGCAGTACATAGGTAAAAATGCATATTTGGCTAGTAAATATACGTTTACGAGTATGAAATCACAAAGTATTAAACATAATTACTAATAAAATACAAGGGAAATATTTAAATCTTTAATGCATGGTTGACATCGCGGTATCGTGATGTTAGAATGCCGATGTATCGTGATGTGAAAATCTGAACATCGCCCAGGCCTACCTGGGAACTGGGCAACATTCCAATCAGGTACATGTGGAAATTTATTTCGGCATTCGGTCTTTATTAGATCAACAGGGGTCTCAGTACAATAGACTATTAGTTGCGGTGCTGGCACTCTTCAGTCGCCTCCAGAATAAGTTATAGCTAAAATATGCCAAAATCTTAAATATCTATATTTTTTTACATTGCTACTGTTAAATTTTATCGAACAGGTTGAAAGTTTTCCTACAGGGTTTCCACAGTCCTTGAATTTTTTTTTCACTAACTAGGGACCCTTGAAAGTTTTTGAAAATTACAGAACTTGGTGAAAAGTACTTGATTTTTTTAAAACTTGTACATAGTTGTGTAATTTTGTCTTGCATTGGAACTTGTCCAGACTAGTTTTCCTCCACAGCAGGTGCGTCATTTTGAATGAAACCGGTGTTTTGCGCTTTGACACTATGTGATATACTAATAATACTATGTCTAGATCGTCCATTTTCCACAGTATTCTGTACGTCTTCGATGACATCTCTGGTCTCCGTTAAGACAACCGCTTTGTTATGCCTGCCACATCATGGCCCCTAGATAACTGCACTGCTTTCTTAGGAAACCTTAGCTTTTGCAGTCAGGACGTCATTGGAAACCTGGCACACATCCAAAGAAATGAAACCAAATTCTCATTGCGCAAAAATATAAAAGTTGCCATTGAAAAATAAAATTTTTAAGAAAATCACATTTAAGATATCCTTCTGTGGTAAAATTTTCTGCAGATTTCATATCCTTTGAAATTTTTACTCTATCTTTAACGATCGCAAAGATAGAAACTTAGACTAGATAATAAAAGAGCTCTAACACCAGTCAAAACTTTTGATTTCTTTTGTTTGTCAAACAAAATAAACCATGACAGGCATTTGTTGTAGGCAGTGGGCGACAGCAAAATAGAGATTGTGTCGTGTAGATCGAACCGTGTGCAAGCTCCCATACTCTTCTTCGTGCCACCAAAAGAATTTATTGTACGAAATTTTATCGCATGACCGAAATTGATATGTGTGCAAGTAACCTGATAGTTAGCATTGAGACGAGAAGCCCACTTTGCAAAAAAAAAAAAAACGCAGGTTCTGTGAGGAAAGAAAATCTAAATTATAACCAAAATTGTTGATAACCTTCCTTTTTTTGAGTATCAGTAGTTTAAAAAAAAATTGTCTTTTTTTTTTTTAATGATTTTTACATTTTCCTTTTTAACTGACAACTTTTGTGTATTCCTTGTTTTAGGTCGTTATAAAAATTTTTAGGTCCTTGAAAAATATTTTTTTGGTTTCGAAAAGTCCTTGAATTTTTTTTTGGATAAAGGTGTGGGAACCATGTCCTATGTACATCCCTTGAGTAAACAGCTCAGATAAACTCAAACCTTTCCTTTGTTATTATAGCTCTGATGCTTGTTGTAAACTTATTGATTCTGAGCTGAACCAAATTTTAAAATTGCATCCCTTTAAATTATATTTGAGTTTTCTTTTAACAGATAGGTTATTTTAGATTTCTCGTTAAACTTTTCTCATTCTGAAAATGTTCAATAAAGATTAAATCCAAAATGCTTGATTTAGGAATTTTTACATCGAAAAGTAAATACCATTTTTATAGGATTCAAGGAAATTAGTACAAGAGGGATTCAAGTAAAATAATAACCTACTTTTAAACATTTCAATTTACACTGGCCTCCAAAAGATGAAAAAATAAAGCCTTGATTAACATAAAATAGTACATGTAGGTAGCAGACGTGTTTATGCATTAAAGAAAACAAGAATTATGTATAAAGATGAAAAAATATTTAATTTTCGTAAATTTTATGATGACGTCACATTTGGGCAATGGCCATTCTGCCATTAGGGCAGTTTCCAACTATCTGAGAGTAGTTGAAGAAGGTAAATGTACAGAGACAACACAACTGAGGGCATTCCAAAGGTTTTCAATGGGTTTAACGTAAGAGAAAAGCCCTCACTTTCCAGGTACTTGTGAATAAAGTTAGCTCGATGGGCATTATCGTCCATAAGGAGGAAATCAGGACCAATTGCTGCAACTTAAGAGTCTCACAATGGGGTCTAGGACTTCATCCTGATATTGCACAGTTGTCACATAATCACTTTTAAGAGATGTGCAACTTAGTGCGATATCCCATTGAAATTCCAGTCCACACCATTACACTGCCAACTCTGAATGCATGATGTTTGATGATGTTCTTGGTCTGATTGCGCATGCCTCATTCTCTCCAGACCCGTGCACTCTTATTATCTGATTCCAGAGCAAATCAGGACTTGAACGTGATTGTGAGACTAGGCTGAATATTTATCAATAATGTAGTTTCGAAAGTTATAATAATAATGTTAATGAAAGATATTTGTTACTGCAAGGTTTTTCTATGTTCTGTTAATTTCTTATTGACATATTTTTACTATGAAATAATGTACAGAAAAGAGAAATTTTGCAGATTTTATATATTTTAAAGTTACAGCTTATGAAAAAAAATTGTATTTGTATTCTAACTTGTGTGTTTCTTTTCAGAAAGGACAGACAAAATTCCTATGAACTCGATAAAAGCTATTGTTAGTGAACCAATAGAAGGCCATGAAGAATATCATATCATGGTATCTTATTTTTTAGGATATATTGTCTTTGAATTATGCATTATTATTTTAAGTTCTTTTGTATTTAGTTTCTGTATTCAGGATTTTTCTGAAACTGACTGCTCTCATTAAAAATACAACACCAAGAAAGTTGTGCAATTGACCAAAAATTTGGCTGATGAGCAAGTTTATCATGGCAAATACAAATATTTAAAATCTCAACTGAGTATTATATGAGATGCACATGCAATTCAGGCCTACTCACAAGATATGAAAGGTCTCAAAAAGTAAATTGGAAACATTGTGTTAATTAATTTGATTGGTATTGCACTGCTAGTACATGCCCCATCACAAAATGAGACATGAACTGTTAATGGAGTTTGAGGGGAACAAATATAGGGTAATGATGTCGTATCATATGCATGTTTTGACGACAGGTAATTTTTCTTGCCAATTGAAGATGGCGGCCATCTTAGCGATTCGTTTTGTTGTATATGAAAGTGAAAATGAGGAATGTACAAATAAAAGTAAAGAATAATTTGAAGCCAATTTTCTTCCGAATAAGGTTAAGATATATAATATTTCATCATAAATCCAAATTTTAACTAATCATACAACACGATAAATCCAAATTTCATTGCCATGATAGGAATCTAAATGAACTTTCCTAGCATAAGGTTGCCTTTCAAGCTGGTTCAAAACATCAAGGTAACCATGTTTGGTAATAAATCACTGTTGCCTTGGATACGATATTTCCACCAAATATTGGGTTGAAAGAAGGCAGTTTGTTGCATTGTAACATCCACAACTTCTGCACAATAGTGGATGTGGCAGCAATTGTCAGTGTTAATTGAGGTTATGATCCAGTAATGCTGTTAGCTGACAATTGCTACAGCTATGGCTCATAACTGTCCATTACTGCAACTTCCTTGAACCCTATACCATAGACATCAGGCTTCAATGGTGCAAGAACAAGACACTGGAGTGCTGAATGGGAGCGAATGTTTCCCGACGAGTCCAGGTACAATCTTTTGACAACCAAATTCTTATTCATAGATACAGTGGTGCACCTGGAAGGTTGCATTGCAGAGCATCGTACTGGTGCTACTCTGAGCATAATAGTTTTGGGTACTATTCCATTCCATTCTTACCTTTCACCAATCACAGGCTCTTTGAACAGTCAAAGGTCTTAGAGCCAGAGATCTTGCTCCTCAGACCGATTACACTTGTGCATGGAGTGACATTTCAGTCATCCATCCAGAATTTTTATTGGTCAATGTCACGCTGTCTGCAAGAAGTTTCTAAAAGTAGATACCTACAAATTACTAATTTTAGCATGATTTTTTTGACTTACAGTTCTGTAATTTTAATCATTGTAACACATGGCACTGCTCAAATAAATTTCATTGCTACAACCTGAGTTTTTTTTTTTTTTTTTTGGTGTTGCATTTTCAATGTGTGAACACAGCAGTGTATTCCACATAATTACCCAGACTATTTAATAAAATAGCATGCAATTTGGGAGTATTAGTCGAATAAAAAATGCTACAGTTGATTCAGCCCATTCCAGTAAGACAAAATTATTGGTTTACTGACTAAGAATAAACTCATTTCCACAAGATTCAGTGCCTTATATAATATAATCTGCTGGTTGAAATATTGTGAAGGTAATATTTTTGTCTCTAAGCATAACAAATTTTTAACTCTTGTTCACGATATATTTTACAAATATCTGCATTTCTCAATTTATTTTTTCACAGTATAGTTTTTATGGAGCTTTTAGATTCGATTTAGTTATCCAGTTGAGACTATGCTAGCAACCCTTGTTTCATTTGCCATTTCAATATGGTTTTCCTTTTTCCAACATTACCTTTTTGGCAATGGCAGAAATTTGAATTATGGTATGCTGCAGAGAGAATTGCCTGTGTTTTACATAATAACCAACCAACAAACAAGAAATAAATGTATTATCTAAATTTGTGTCACATCACCTTACATTTGAATACTTTTAACTGTATTTTTTGCAGTATTTATGATAATAGGATTCTGATTCAAGGATATGCGGTTATTTAAATCAGGGCTGGCACATTTTTGTCAAAGGTGGGAAAAGCATCCTAGCAAAAATGGAATTTTGGCATAATGACAAAAATAGAAACTTGATGTTTTCTTTTATAATGTCATAAGTTATTTTTATTTCATAATAATTATTTTATTTGCTAAGAAGTAAGTTTTGAAAATTTTATATATTTATAGTCAAGTAACTATTTTAACATTTGATTAACATGAAATGCATCTCTATTGCTGACAGGAATATTTTTTAACATGAAGCGTTAAAAAATATATTCAGTCACTGAAAGTAGTCATTTTATTACATTTTTGCACCATTCACACATTTGTATTTATCCATTAATTTTGAATTAGCAAAATTATAAAATGATATCAATTAATGAAATTTGATATTTTTTTTTGACTATTCATCAAATCATAATGCATAGTTATGTAAAAATTAGAAAAACATTTTCCTTATAATTAATCTATAAGATCAATTTGCCATTTTTTTCCAGTTTTATGGCCAGAAAAAGGCAACCTTGGTTTAAATGCTTCAGTTTTAATGTATGTTATAGCAAAATGTGTGTTAAATATATATTACTTATTCAGAATTTTTTTTTCCATAGGGAATACAATTAGGTACTACTGAAGCATCAAGATATTGGCTTTATTGGGTTCCTGCGCAATACGTGGATTCGATCAAAGATGCAATTCTAGGAAAATGGCAGTATTTTTGACACCTTAGAACTCTTAATAAATTTTTACAAACGTAAACTTTTTTACACTGTGAAATAGTTACTGGATGTTTTTTGTACAAATGCGTATATACAATTTCTGTGTAAGCTGTTAAATAATAAAAACAAATAAAAATCAGCTCAATATTGCCATTTCTAGAACCCTTAAAAAAATATTGAAAATTATAACCTTCAATTTATAACCTATATTAACCTTCAATTGGTTTGGATGTGATTTCACTGGCCATATGACCTTTCAAATTAGATCTCCCCCTTCAAAGCAATAATTATCCATAATCAATAATATCCAGTACCATCTAATGCAAACATGGTTTACTAGCGTTTTGGATTTACTGATGACAAGAGGTTGCATAACGTTTGTGGTTCAAGTGTACTAGATTAGAATACAAAGCGCTGTTTAACAGAAGTAACATATTTGTGTAGGAATCATGAGAAAATTCAGTTTTAAGCAGCAGGTCCTTGTTCCTTTTGCTGATACTCCTATTTTAGAATATTACAGTTGCACACTACTTCTGAAATCTGAATAGAATGAAATATGTCAGATGAAGTTGTAATTTAATCAATGTGAGATCTACAAATCATACTTAATTGGGGCTACATATACTAACATACATATTTTGTTGGAAATGGGAGATACTTGTAAATACCTACAACTAATTTTACAATAAAGGTTCGTATTTTAACATTCAAATTTCCTAAAGATCCTATAATGCTTCAAAAAATTCAAAGCATCAAAACGAGTTCTAACATAAGATAATTTACTTGCATCAGTAGTGATGTTGATTTCAGTGTGTTTAGATGATTCTCAGTTTGAATTTGTAATTTTTGTATGACAGGATGTTCCTGGGTGACAGGTTATGAGAGCTAAAAATGGAAGTTCCTGACAATTCAGGGAAAGTCGGGACAAATGAAATTCCTTATTTGATGGGTATTAATAAAACACAAAACTCGTATAAACATTGTTACAAACAAAAATACTAAACGAAAAAATGACTTGAAGCATGCAAATTGTCAATACAACATATTTTTGCACAATACATTTGATTGGAATTGAATTTTCTGTAAAATCTGGACACTAACTCATGAAATCTAGGTAATGCTTGCTAATTCCAGACTTCTGAATCTCTTGTAACACAACCTTTGACAGATACTGTCACTAATATATGTATTACAAAATATGTATCAAAATCTATTTTGTTTCTATTGTATGTGAAAACTTGTTTTCGATTGTGAGCATTGAGTGGAATGTGTATCATTTGTTTACGTATCTTCTATTGATCAAGGAGGTTTAAACTGGCCATCAGAATTTACTAGTACTATAGTCAGACGGTTCTAACATTATTTTCTCCTGATTTCGAAAACAATTTTTTGCTGCAGAAATATTTATTGGGAAGACTTGCTGAAAACTGAAGAAAAACCAACGTGTATTCCTAGAAATTTATTCCAAACTCATAACATGACAATTGTCTTAGCAATATTTTGCTATGCAACTATTGTAAAGAATAATAGTTGGCCATTGGAAGCTGAATAAATTCAAAAGCTTACCATACTTTCACAAGCATAAATTTAGTGATGTGTGTAAAAATAATTTTTAATGAATGTTATGAAATTTGATTTTTTTATTGATTATGAGGAAATTTTATTGATAAAAATACATTTTGCAGTTTTTTCTTGTTTTTTTTTTTTGCTTTGTAAACAAGTTTTAGTGTAGAAAAATAATTAATATAATGGGAATAGAATTTTTAAGGGATTGTTTAATTAAGTTAAAGGAATTTATTTTATCACTTAAAATATAACATTTATTTACTGTGAGCTTAAAACTGATCAGTTAAAGGTCCTATACAATTATTTTTGTATTGATTTACAAGGAGATCGAAATATTTTGTCATTTGTAGATACAGATTAACACTTCCAGGAGTTTCTTTTAAGATAATTTCCAGAAGTGTCTTAGTGTAGAAAAATATATTTGGATCAGTTAAGACCTTAGTGTGAATTAAACAAAGAAGAGTTATTTTAAATCAAACATTGCACTAGTGTGGCACAGTAGAGCCATACTAATTCAAAACCTCATAGCTAGGGCAACTTTTTGTTGCAGTAAAAATGGAAAAAGTTGCATTTATCATTCCCTAAAGTTGCATTTATGGAAATAAAGTTGCATTTATTTTTGATACACTAAATTCTAAAATAAATTATTCGTAAAAAATGAAAAAATATATTGACAATTTTAGTTGTGTACAACAGTATTATAATACATACTGAAATACAGGAGAACGTTGAATGGCCGATCCTTGGCCAGTAATTTCTTTAACATTCAAAACCTGCTCCAGCCGCAGTCATATAATCTCTGTTTCGCAGCAGTATCGGATAGTAGAAGTGCAAAATCCTTTTGCTCAAATTCAGAGATTTTAAAACTATAAGGCGAACAACATATTGATGATAGACACTCACCTCGCAAACTCTAGTCAATTATGCATGTTTCCTCTGGATTTTAAAGAGTGCCAACCAATGTGTTAAAGTACCTTCTTGCCATTTATTTCACTTTCGTCCTAGGACGAACACCTTCATAGCATGAACTTGTTTGATCCGCTGTACTTCAGCGTTCGCAAGATCAGACACACGTGATCAAAGGGTTGATTCAGAGAGCAAAAAATGAAATAGTAATTTGATATGAATTAATTTTAAGCTATATTTTAAAAAGTTGCAGGTGGGTTGCATTTATGCAGAAAGTTGCATTTATGTTGCTGTTATAGCTCACTTACTATACACCCCATGTAGGAGGAATTTTGGTTTTAGTACTTTCATGCAGCGTAGAACACGTGAAAAAAAGTTGCCCTGCTCATAGCATAAACCATATTTACATGCATTTGTTATAAGTGGACACTAAGAATCTGGAATCGCCTGTCTGTTGACGAAATGTAGCACTTTCTGCCATGTCATAAAAAATGGAAGCAGGCCTTCTCTAAATAGGTTTGGAACAACTGATACAAGTTACAAAATAGACTTTCAATCTTAAAGTTTCTTGCTGTCATATTGGTTCTAAAACTTTGCTTCCAGATAAGAAATCTGACTAGGTTAGACAGCTTTGTCTCTTTGACGGGTTTTACTAGTACACATTACTACATATAGCCTACTAGTTTGTTTTATATGAAAAGCCAGGTTTTCTATTTGTAGGCCATGAAGATGGAGATGTTGCATTTGCAACTTAACAGAGGTTGTCAGTATTTTTTGACATTTGCTTTGCTTTTTGAGTACAGGTAAAATTAAAGAAAAAGCAATTAATCTAAAAGGAAAGATTCTAGGTTAACCTACAAAAATTGGTGGATTACCCTATTTGAGTGCATAAGATGAATATAAGGAAACATTAGTGAACCAATGATCAGGTGTGTTATGTACGGAGGTTAGTGGTAGAAGAAATGTAACTGAAAAGGCAAGCTCAGTGTATTAAAAAAACCCAGCAATTTTGGTAAAAGCATTTTAAAATGTTCCAGATTGAATTTTAAAATTCACAGCAACCATAAATTGCAAAAAATTTGGACTATCTATGTGCCAAATCCCATTACTGTAAGTGCCATAGATTCGTCAGGACTTTGGGTGCAAGAAACGGACACTTTCTTTTATATTAGAGATCTATTTCCCAAATTTAAATTTCACGTTGGGTTGACGTGGAAGTTTGGAGAGTGGGGCGATTCCTCGGATCTTTCCCTTAAGGGACTGATCCCGGACCGTCGTCAATAGCCTGTTGTGTTGCTCTAGTACGACGTTAACTAAAATTACCATTACCCAGCCACGGTAGCTCAGTCAGTAGAGCGTTGGGCTCGCATCAGAAGGGTTGTGGGTTCTGTCCTCGGCGGAGCCTGCAATTCTGATGATTGCGAGATCGGCGCTTCGACCTGGCTAAAGACCGTCGTGTTCACAAATGGTGACTGGGGCACGTTAAATAGGTTGTGGTCGCAAACTCCCTCATGTTCCCATACCAAATCAATACCTCTGGGGGTACCTGATCAGGGGGTTATCGGCCTCTGATTGGGATCTAAATTACGATATGTGAGTGAATGGATGTATGAAAGGGGCCTTCCTGTAAAACGGATGTGCCATGTATGTCGAGCAAAGTCGGACTTCCTCCCAATGGGGTTCAATAACATGGAAGGGCCCCCCCCCCCCCACATCGTGCCGTCTTCGACGGCCCTGACACTCCTCCGGTGTAGGTTCTCTGCCAGTGTAGGCATAAGAAACAACAACAACCATTACCCAAATTTAAATTAAGATTTTTGTGAGAAATTCACTAAAATTATAAAGCCCGGATTACTATGGAAACGGCTATTGAGAGCACTATGAGGTTTTCATATTGACTAAGAAACAGTTGTGGTCCTTCAGCATCTTGTATTAATCTAACTGAAAATTTATTCATAATTACATCAAATACTAAACATTGCGTGGTTAGCCCGTGCTCGTGGAGCAAATCAACACCACGGGCAATGCCGTGATGTAAGGTATTAATCTGGTGTAAAATTTTCTGCAGATTTCAAATCTGTTGAAGATATATTCAATTAAAAAATTATTTATTTTAAGAAAATCATATTTTTAGGTATCAATCTAAACTAAAATTTTCCGCAGATTTCAAATCAGTTGAAATTTTTACTGTCTTTAACCGTCAAGGAGATAGAAAAAAGAACTCGACTCCAGTTAAGATTTATGGTCTGGGTGGAAAATCTTTCCCAACTCAAAATCAAAACTGAAACGAAAAAAAATTCTATGCGTTCTGTTGGTTAAAAAAACTTGGCATTATTCCAAACCCTGACTGCAAGGTCGCATGAGTAGAAAAAGTTCTCCACGTTTGAAAAACCAATGGAGAATAAATCTATGAAATACGTTTAAAAATTTAGATTCAATTTAAAAATTCGCCGTGACCCAAAAATTGCAAATTATTCAGAGTACCTGTGTGCCAAACCTCATTGCTGTAAGTGCCATAGAATCGTCAGGATTTTGCGGCCCCAAACAAACACTTTCTTTTATAATAGAGATATTGATAAGAAAAAATTAAATGACTGAATATTGCATTTTGTTGAATTCGTGTGCTCAATGGTTACTGTGCTGACACAAGAACTAATAACTGGTTGTATATAATCCTAAGAGTTGTCCCTTTTAATGTCAATACAGGTTTTTTTTATAACAATGTTCAGTTTTATTTGTGGCCTTTCAGCTACACAAGAAAAAAATGTTTAGAAGGCAATAAATCCAAAATATTTCCATAGCCTGTTGCTCTAGTACAACGTTAATTAAAAATTACCGTTACCAAAATATTTTCATCAATTTTGAAAGTCCTATTTTTCATTCCAACACCAAACTTCCCATTTCCCCCTTTCCTTACACATGTTAAAATGTATGAATACATTTGGTACAAATGTATGAGTAGTAAAAAGATTACTTCACTTTTATGGTCGGAAGGTATTAGGTCAACTGTAAAGTTCTGCAGTTTTTCAAATCAAAACGCTCTTTATTATTTTGTTACCGCTGATAAGGAGAACCTTGATTGAAGCAGATGTGTAAATTCAGTCTTTTCTGCTTTCACTGCATAATTCTAGCTTCCGTTGTGTCATAATATTTGTTTCACTGCAGTGCTAAGAATAGAGAACCGGAAAGTTAATTTCCGTCATATTATGCTCTTTTATCTTAAGAAAGAAATGTGCTGTATATGGAGACAAACTACTGTTTCTGATGACACAGTTCGAAGGTGGTTTGAAAAATGTAGGCGTGGAAATTTCAGTTTCAAAGATGATATGCCCGCTCTGGACGACCATCCTCTCTAAGCGAAGACAAATTTAAAGATGCTATCGCTGAAAATCCATGTTGCATAGTTCGGGAACTATCAGACTAAATATTCCAAAAAGTACAGTTCATGATCATTTGAAGAAGATTGGGTATGTAAGCCGCTACGATGTATGGGTACCCCATACTTTAAATATAGATTATGCTTGCTCGAATTTCGACATGTGATTATTTGCTGAAACGAAATGAAGAAGCTTCTTTTTAGAAACTACTCATTACTGGAGATGAGAAGTGGATAATTTATAATAACTAGCCACCGCGTGGCTAGCCGGCGTTGCCCGTGGTGTAAGATAGTAATCTGGTGTAAAATTTTCCGCAGATTTCAAATCCGTTGTTGAAGATATATTCAATTTTAAAAAAATCATATTTTTAGGTATCAATCTAAACTGAAATTTTCCGCAGATTTCAAATCAGGTGAAATTTTTACTCTATCTTTAACGGTCTAGGAGATAAAAATGAAATGCGACTCCAGAATGTTTTAAGATTTATCGTCTGGCTGTAAAAACACCCCTCAGCGCAAAATGAAAGCGGAAACGAAAAAAATAATTTTCTGAGCTTCTCTGAAGCAATGAAAAAAAACTTGCCATGGTTCCAAGGACACGTGAGGAGAAAAAACACTTCCTTTTATATTAGTAGAGAAAAGATCATGGGATAAGCCAAATGAACCTCCCCAAGCAACATTGAGAGGGGGGCTGCAACCCAAAAGTAATGATTTGTTTATGGTGGGCCTACAAAGGAACTGTTGCCACAAAATCAGATAATAAATTTGGAAAAAAACTTCTCAAATGGCAATATTAAAAGCAGAAATCAAAGCAAAGCGGCCAGAAAGGACCAATCGTCGAGGTGTCATCTTCCAGTATGACAATGCACGCCCCCCACATTTCGCTGAATGTCAGACAGACTTATTGAGTATAGCTGAAATGTTTTGTGTCACCCCCCCCCCATATTCACCAGACCTTTCCCCTCAGATTTTCACTTCTTCAGGTTACAAAAATTCCCTGAATGGCCTGGAGTTCAATTCTTTGGAGACTCAAAACAACTGTACTGCTTTGTTGGTTTTCATCATAAAAAAACCCACAGAACTTTACGGATGACCCAATGTTTTAAATTAACGTCATACTGGACCAAAACAGGCTATTGACGACTCATTTTTATGGATTTATATATAAGATTTTTTTCTACAAATCAATGTAATCGGATCAATTTTATGCTGACAATCACGAAATAGAAATAAACACAATAACTCAAATTTAAAGATTAACTTTTAATGTACATAAAAATAACACTGGTAAAGAAAATATTCATTTGATTTACATTGATAAGGAAATAACAATTCATATTTACAGCACAAAATTGACAAAAAAAGATTTCAGTCAAATAAAATGCATCAGTAATTTTTGCCTTGAGCTGTGGTTGACGGATTTTCACGCAGTTATTTTAAGTTGTATCCAGAGTAGAGTCCACTAAGCATTCTTGCATTTCTTGAAGAATCTGAATAAAATTTTGAATTGATTCCAATATTAATTCATAACGTTTTGAAACATAATATCAGTTTTTAAAATGTAAAAATGAACCATTTTTATCATTAGTTACACAAAAAACAACAACCTAAAAGTGCTATATTTATTTAATCATAAAAATCCACAGAAATGAAAAAGAAACTAACCTCTAGTGCTTTGGCCTTGATGAAATCACATCTGTATGTAAGATTATATTTTGGATAATGCTGGAGAACCTAAAAAAATTTTTTAAACATTGAATCAAACCCATTCAATACAAATACAGGTTAAGGAACGTATGAGTGAAATGAACTAACTTACTGCTGGTAAACAATGTAATTGCCATTGCATAAAACAATTTTTTTAGTAGATTATGCGACATGAGCTTGCTATCCAGTTGTTTTATCAATACTCAATAAATTTTATTTCAAGTCATAGGAAATTTTGATAGTAAAATTATGATATATATTGGACAAAATTCTAGTAATAATATGTAAATAGGGACAATGAACAGAAGATTCTACATGCCATCAGGATAAATTTGGAGCGTTAAAAAAAAACCTTTCAAATTAAAACTGGAATTTCTACACAGGAAAAAAGACTTGTGCCTATACACAGCATGTAATAAATAAATCAGCAACATTCACAATGGTAAAATGCAATCACAGGTTCTCTATATTGTGCTCAAATACGTCATTTGATGCAGCAATCTTTATTCTATACAATAAACAGCAAAGGTGGAAGTACAAAGGTGCTGGAGTGCTGAATGGTAGCAAATTATTTTTCCAGAAGTCGGGATTCATTCTAATGTCCCATCCTCATTCAAAAGTATTGCATAATACTCTTCTGGTCTTACACTAAGTATGGAGGTTTTGCCTCACATTCATTGCAAATAATCAATGATACAACTTTGAAATGGAAGCCAGACACATATCACTCGACTACCCATTGCTCAGAATACTACCCAGTATTTGTTGTACAGGGACTCAACAATATCCCTTTCCCCATCGCCTGTTATATTCGTTTGACTTCATGATGTGTAGCCAGGCTGTATTATCAGCAACTGAAGGGTGAAATTGAAATATAATTTCCCAGAAGACTATTCAATATCTGACTTGATCTAAATTGTACTGAGCTATCACTGTACATGGTGATTACACAACTAATTGATCTTTGAAAGCTCCACTGGAAATTTTATAATTGCAACTAGTTCTCAGCAGAGTTGAAATTCAATTTGAAAAGGAATCTGGAAACTACAATGATGCTATTTGTTGGTGCAAACGGCTTAGACAATAGAATTAAACAACAAAAACCTAAAATTATAACGGAAAAAATATATGAATTTTATGACAACTACAAAAACACATTTTGGTAGCTTCTCTAAAAAATAAAATGTCAAAGCTTTTATTATTTTAATTTAACAACTGATATAAAACGTTTAATGTTCAGAATCATACCTTATTGATTAAGTCACCAGTAGTGATGGACCAGGAATTTGAGCAAATGACTTCTTTGATTGTAAGCTCTAATCGATTTTCCTGGGAAAAAAATATATGTAAAAGACACAGACTAAATGTGCAAACATACTTGGGTCATTTTATGAAACTTAAAATGTGACCAACCAGTTTGGCTAAGATTTTTATCTTTTACTCTATTTGAAAAGCATCCTCCATTCCACAAACTAGTAAATAAAAGCATGAGCTTATTGATAGAGTAAACCAGTTTGAAAAAATCATGACTTAAAAATAATCAATAAAATTGGATTTATTTGATTTAAAACAGTTTATTTTATTTAAATCAGATTTTTTAAATTTAAATAGTATTTTTATTATTTTAAATAATTTTTTGTCTACATACTTAAATTTGTTGAATATGACACAAATTGCATTAGTTTCTAGATGGTTTTGATGAATGTCATAAACATGAAAATACATAAATTGAAATAAAAAATGCCAGTTTTTCATATTTTCTGAGCACAAGTGTTTCATAGGCATATTTGTAGCACACAAACATGGGTTATATACAACACAAAATAAAATAAAGCAAGTTCTGTGAACACTCTTAACCATACAAGCATCATAATCATTAAAATAGCTTTCCACTTTAATCCATAATCTGTTTTGTCAAAAAACGTATTTGATTATTCGTTGAGTGTATTAATTCTTTCATATTCCAAATTTCAATCCCATCAATAATTGTAATGTTAGCAGTGTTAAATCCTAGGGATCACTAAATTAAAAAAATAAAAACTAACCAAGATATTACCTAAAACAAAATGAAAATATTTAAATTTCAAACTATAAAAATTAATGTGCAGAATTTGGAATGATTTTTGTGATACTTCAGAAAACCTTTTCATTGTGACTGTGTTTTTATTTTTTATAAAGAGACTGCAATACTAAATGAATAACTAGATCTCAATAAAGAATGTTTCAACAATTTTAATAAAATGAGTAAATATAGTTTGAGCTTCTTCACCTAGCACACGGAGAAGTGTTATTTAAAATCATACATATGCGAATTACAATCACAAGGAATGTTTCAAACAAAACATATACTGAAGAACAGGCTTGTGATAAACACCTGTTGTCAATGGCCCAAGAGGGAACTACATACTTGTCAGGTAATGGTGATCACAATCAACAAATACTATTTAGTTTTCAAAGTGGGAGGGGATGAGTTTCAGTATAATTTTCAGGGTGAGCTGAGTTGCAAGCAAAGTTCTTAATTTATTTGTATAAAATAGCATCCACTTTGTTAATAGTTATTTTATTTTCAATACTATTTAATTTTATAGTCTTTAAAATTATGATTTAAACCAATGAAATTTTTTCCTTCCACGTGTATAACTCAAAACACACACTCAGTCTCTCATACAATAAATTACATTTTGAAGTATGATTTCATGACTATTACCTCATTCATTCATAACAGTGACTACAAAATCATTCATCAGACAATTACCTATTTTTTTATATAAACTCTATGCTTCAAAAAACTACAAATTTTCCATTATTAGATTTAGACTGCCTTGTTCCTCTTTTAACTTTATACCATTTTGTTTCAATATTTTTTACAACTCATTTATCAGACTTTCAAATGTTGTCAATTAATCAGAATGCACATAAAAAAGCATAGGATATATTAAAAAAAAGATATAAAGTAATTAATAAAAGTTAGTTACATTGTAGAGTAATAAAAATATTTTATTGGAAAATAGAAAGGCTCATATATATACTTACTGTTGGATGGTGGGCAAACTCCTGCAATGATAAGGACTCATCCGAATTGATATTAGAAATGGTTATAGGACCTAAAATAATTAACTTCAAATAAACAAGACAAACAAAATGCAAACACAAATAGCAGCCAATAATTAAAAAAAAATTAAATAAAACAAAACACTTTAAATCAGAAATTTTGTTACAGGTTTGTTTTAAGTAAAACAGAAAATCCTTAACAAAAGAAACTCAACAAACTTTACAAAAATCCAGTTAAACTGAAACATTAAAATTTTTAAATACACATAAATATGCAGTTATACGACAGGGGTAGGTGTTTCAAAAGCAAATGTCCATTTTAGTGAAAAAGTCGAGTAATCATTTTCTGTTTCATGAATCCTGTTGACCACTGAAAAAAGAATATCACTAGTTGAAGCATGTCTGCAACTTTAAACCATGAAAAGGTAAAACAAGAATTTACTAGAAAATTTTGAAAATAACCTTTACAATGGTGACCTGACCTCATACCTTAAATGTCTTGTGGGGATTTGTTAAAGCATAGGTGTCAATTAGTCTCAATGGTTCAGATTATATCTGAGATCACAGAAAAGGTTTTCAGTGCTACTACTGACTGTTGGAATCTGTGCATTGATATGCGGGGGTGCATGTTGAAGGTATTGATGTCATTTTCATGTTTTATTCCTTTGTAACATAAGAGATAAATTATGAAATGGCAACACAAAATGCCTTTTAGAGATAATCTCTCTATATTAAAAAAAAGTTACCGCTGCTGCCGTAGGATTGAAAACTGTGTTGTTTAGCTCGATTCTTACAGACAGTTTCCCTAGAAAGTTCGGATCAGAAAAATATGAAATTAACATAGTTTGTTCTTCATTGTTTCCTGGACAATTGTAAAGATCTTTTTCCGATGCGGTTATTAGTTTAGGGTTTATTAAGTGTCAAAGTTGAAAAATCGAAATTTCTTCCGCGAGTGAGCAAAACACAAAAAAATTTTCATACTTAAGCCGTGAGTTTTTGTTAAAGAGTACTTCTTAATGAAAATTTTTGCAGCTCGTCGAGTTTTTTTTAGAATTTTCCATTTGGTTCTTGATAATATTTTTTTGAAATTCGTGAAAAATCGGGACTTTATTGTTGCTTTTTTTAAAACTGTCATATCTATATCTTATTACTTGTTTTTTAATTTGAAAATATTGCAGTATACCTCAGAATGTACTCTTTCTTACGGTACAATTATTTTTGAAATTGGTTAATACATAAATTCGATGCGATCAAAAGTTGATCATACAAAATTCGGAATCTTTGGATATTTTCCCTACTTTTTGTTAAAACTATCATATCTACAGCTTAATTATATTATTTTTTAAATTTGAAAACATGACTGAATACATTACATTACACTCTTTCTTATGGTACAATTATTTTTTACATTGGTAATAAATAAAGTCAATGGAATTAAAAGTTTGTCATACAATTTTCGGAACTTTCAGATCGTAATTTCCGATACAAAACCAAAACTGTCATATCTATATCGTATTACTATTAGTTTTTAATTTTGAAATATCGCAGTATACATCAGAATGTACTCTTTCTTACGGTACAATTATTTTTAAATTTGGTTCAAAAATAAATTTGATGTAATCAAAAAAGTTGGTGACACAAATTTTGTAATTTTTACGTTGTGGAGCAGGTTCTGCACGCAGTTGTGGGTTGTATTTTTGATTATCGGGTTTGCCAGTTATCAAATTTATCATAGCAACAATTGTCATAAAAACAATTTCTTTTTATTTGGCAAGGAAAAAGGCTCGCTTTTTTCACTCTGTTCTCAGACGGTTTAAGGAGAAAGTACGAAGTACAGATCGTAAAGTTTGGAGATTACTTAAAATTGTAGAGGGAACAAGTTGCAGAAGGTTTTTTACATTAACGGTTACATTACATGATGCGGCTATTAGTTTAGAGTGCATTAAGTGTTAAAAGTAAAAGAAAAGTGAAATCACTTTTAAAAGGAGTATTGGTTTGCAAAGCAAACCAAACGGGATTAAGTAGCAAGCAGGGGGCAAAGCCCTCGCTGTGACGTCATGAACCTGAAAGTAAAATCAGGATTCAACGAATTATTAAGATTGTTTTGCTGTCCAGGAGATTCACTCTGCGAAAGGAATGTTGGTTTACGAAGCAAACCAAATGGGATCTGTGAAAGGAGTGTTGGTTTGTGAAGATACAAATGGGACTGTACCAAATGGGATTGTGTATTAATTCCTGGGGTTTGGCGAGCGTAAGCGAGCAGGGGGCGGTGCGCCCTAGTTACTGTAGAAAAACCCTGAATAACTCATCATATAGAAACATTTTTTGTTAACACAGTAATGAAAACATCAAGCTCTTCTTTGTATGATGATACTTATGGAAATGTTACAACTTAATATTGGTTTCTATACTACTGTTTTGCTCATAAACAGAGCCTTCATGGCCCAGGCATGGATGGAAATGGTGTGAGTTTTATTCACCAAACTCCTTAATGTTTACTTAAAAACCCTTACACACTTCCAGTTACCCAACAGAAGTAGTTTAGTTGCAACTTGTAAAGCTTCAGTGTCATAATTTTTGGGATATCTATTTTACCAGTAGCTCAGTTGAAAATACTTGCTGCTCAACTATTTCTTTTACTCGTTCTTACCAGGTAAAATTCAGTGTTAAAAATTATTTGCACATTTTTTCCTGTTTTATTCAATAAGAATTCAAATAAGAAATTAAAAACAAAACACATAAACTTTCTTTAAAAAATTCAACACATTCAAATCCTCATATGACAGTTATATATTTTACTGTTTCTAAGTAATTTTTGAAAAATGATCAAATATTATTTTGATAATTATTACAAAACGCTATTCTAACCATGTTAGAAAGCTCCATAAAATTATAAAACTGAAGAATGACTAAATGCAGACAGTTTGAAAGAATCAGAAAAGAAGCTAGTAAGAAATTCAAAGCCTTACTAATTATTTTTAATTTTACAAATGCACATTTCCAAAGGACTTTAATTGCTATTTACCATTATTTTTTAAATCTGTCCAAGAATATGAACTATCAGATATCCTTTGAATTACTACAGTAGAGTTTGCACCATCATCTGTATTTCCATTCTGAAAATAAAAACCATCATAGTAAATATGAAAGGTGATATATTCCACTTACAGTTTTCATATTTATACATAAGGGCTTCAAGAAAAGCAGAGTTCATTCAAATCTAAGTCAAATTATGTTGCATCACTTGATCAAAATAAAATTTTAATTAAACCATTATTAATTTACAAACCATAAAATTTTACTTGTCCTTACTATTATATCTCTTATAAAACAAGCTTAACTATTATATAAACTTATTAATTGCTTCAATGATGGAAGGAATTAAATTAATTATAACTGAAATAAATACTTACTTCATGGAAACTATCTGAAGTATGCATGGAATTTATCTTGCCTAGATACAGAAAAACAAAAAATGTAGAGGATTTACATTTCAATATGAAATAGAATTAAGCCCAAACTAAATGCGAAATAGTGCACACAGAATCCAATCAGCAAAGTATAACTGAATGTTATGCATGAAATACATGTAAAAAAGATTCATTAAAAAATAGATTCAATAAATACATTAAATACAAAAAAGCAAGTTGCCCAAGACCCAATTTTATCCTGATTTTCAGCTTTTTGCATTTTAATGAAGATAAATGAAACACAACTTTTAAAAACAATTAAAAGCAAAACTTATTTATTTCATAGTTAAGAGGTAAATAATAATTATATATTCTCTTCCTATATATACACAGAAATTGTAGAAATGTACAAAATATGGAAATTTTATGTACATTTGTTATTGTGATACATAAATGAATATAAATATCTCCTCTTTCAATCTATTTTAAGATGTCCAGAAGAACCAGCTTACCAGAAGATGAAGACTCCAAATATTCATGAGTTTCTTTTCTTTCAGAGCAAAAATCCTGATCTCTTTGAATCTAGAAAGGAGAAAAAGTGTTGTAATTAATAAAAATCTGATAAATAAAAACTAAATTTAGTACATTTTAGAGGAATTTTAAAACTACATATACAAATCTCTCCATTACTTGCAAAGAAGAGGAAATACATTTCCAAAACCTTTCCTTACAAATTTTATAGGAAGCAATGGATAGTTGGTTTGTCGCTCTACAGGCCAGTGGTTCCTACCTTTGAAAATAGTTGCTTTAGTTGCCTCATATGTAAAAAATAGTAGCCAAAATAGTCTCCTCAATTTTGTAAAATTTAGCACAATTTTCGACACAGAAAGCTGCTGTAGGGCAACAACAAATGTAACGCTTTACAAACAAAAAAAAATAAAATGCTAATGTTTCAACAACAAAAAAAAGGAAAATTACGACGCAAGTGCTCTTTTAAGCGCGTTCTCACGAATCAAATTCAATTGACCGATAATAGTTGATCTAAAAATGTTGAATCCGTTTTTGTTCACACATTTCAATAGAAACTGATGAACAGTTTAATAAGCAAAAATATAAAAATTACAATTGAAAAATTATTTATTTATAGAAAATCACATTTAAGGTATCGAACTGGTGTAAAATTTTCCGCAGATTTCAAATCCGTTGTAATTTTCACATAATCTTTAACGATCGCGAATATACAAACTTGGGCTGGAGAATAAAAAAAGCACCTTTGCTTTGTTTCTGGAATAAAATAAACCACGACAGATCGTACTCCAAAGCAGATGGCGGATGACTCATCACTTGATCTCAATGGAAATTTAATTTTTTTTTTTGGAATGGCAACAGCATGAAAGATTACATATTCTAAATTTATTCTTTCCGCTTCCGTTTGGTTTTGCGGAGGAACGATTTTAGCAGGCAGATAAAACAAATAAGTTTTAACTTAAGTTATGCAGTTCTTTTTTCTATCTCCTAGACCGTTAAAGATATAGTAAAAATTTCAACGGATTTGAAATCTGCGGAAAATTTCACAATACATCGATATAAAAAAACATGATTTTCTCTAAATAAATAATTTTTAAATTGTAATTTTATACTTTTTCCAATACGAACGCCGCTTTGCAGAATGACTTTCGTTTAATTCGCAGGACTCCCAGTGGTTCTTACCTTTGAAAATAGTCGTTTTAGTTGCCTCATATGTGAAAAATAGTAGCCAAAATAGTCTCCTCAATTTTGTAAAATTTATAGCTATAATAGACACAGAAAGCTGCTGTAGGGCAACAACAAATGGAAGCTTTATAAACGATTAAAATAAAATGCTAATGTTTCATTAAAAAAAATTCGAAAATTACGACGTAAGTGTTCTTTCAGGCGCGTTCTCACGAATCAAGTTCAATTGACTGATTATAGTTGATCTAAAAATGCTGAATCCGTTTTTGTTCACACATTTCAATAGAAACTGATGAACAGTTTAGTAAGCGAAAATATAAAAGTTACAATTGAAAAACTATTTATTGAATGAAAATCACATTTAAGTTATCGAACTGGTGTAAAATTTTAAGCAGATTTCAAATCCGTTGTAATTTTCACATAATCTTTAACGATCGCGACCATACAAACTTGGCCTGGAGAATAAAAAAGCACTTTTGTTTTGTTTCTGGAATAAAATAAACCACGACAGATCGTTTGCGCGGAAATAACTCGAAAGCAGATGGCGGATGACTCATCACTTGATCTTAATGGAAATTTAATTATTAGTGTTTTTTTTTTTTTTAGAATGGCAACAGCATGAAAGATTACATATTCTAAATTCATTTTTTCCGCTTCCGTTTGGTTTTGCAGAGGAACGATTTTAGCAGGCAGACAAAACAAATAAGTTTTAACTTTAGTTATGCAGTTCTTTTTTCTATCTCCTAGACCGTTAAAGATATAGTAAAAATTTCAACGGATTTGAAATCTGCGGAAAATTTCACATCACATCGATATCTAAAAATATGATTTTTTCTAAATAAATAATTTTTAAATTGTAATTTTATAATTTAATATATTTATATTTTTCCAATACGAACGCAGTTGCGCAGAATGACCTTCGTTTAATTCGAGATTACATGAATATGATTTCATTTCCTGTGCTCAGCAAACAAAAAACGTTTTGACAGGCATTGCTTTGTTCTTTTTTTTGTAAAATCGGTATCGTGAAAGATAGGTTGAAAATTTCGTAGAATTTAGCGAGCAGTGGTCACACCTGACCCCCACAAAAAGAACTGTCACAAAATATAGCAGAAAATAATAGTAAAAATCGATTTCCGTATTATATCGATTTGCTATAATATTCATGCATGGCTATAATTGATTATTATGCCTCGATGATACTGAACGATCATTAGTGATAAATCGATAAATGTATTGCAAATATCGAGTTTCTAAGAAAAAGTCGCCTTGCGATGAAAGTTGCATTTGACGTTTTTCAATGTTAATTTTCTGAAAAAAGTCGCCTTGCCTTGAAAATAGTCGCTTTAGTCGCCTCTGGGAGACCTGCTCTGTGATCACTTTTTGCTACACAAAGGCTAAATTAGATCTGTGCAGTTTAACCTAAACGTTAAAGAGTATGGGTTGCGGTATTGAAAGGGATAGTTTTTAGCAAATCATAAGAACAAAGCTAATATTTCAAAAACATGAATTCGTTGACAGTCTAATTAGAGAATTATAATCTACCTTTTTTTTTTTTCTTTCGGAAGTTGAATTTAAATTTGTACTTGGTCAACAACATCATTATAACTGGAAGTCTTGTTTCATTAAAAAAATCTTACCATAACTGTTATCATATATTCTGTTTTTAATTATGCATAGTTGAGCCACTGCGGATACAAAGGAAGAACTCAACACCGGGCAAAAATTTTTTCTCTCAAATTTTGGTTTGTCAGACATTAGTGAATAATGGTATTAACTTGTTTTTTAGTTCGCCCTTTGTAACCATATAAAAGTAGGGCTGACATTAATTATCTTATGTTCTAAGAGCAGTAGGGCTCTGCGTTTTCTGAAAACCAGCATTTGTTGAGTACGCCCTTCGTATAAGCAACACCTCAGTTATTCTTGGTTAATTAGTTTGTGATCAAAATAAAATAGTAAAAAAGGTTGTCATCCCACTAGATTTCTGCACAAAATTGCAAATTTTAAATTACAAAATCCAAGAACATTGGTTCGAAAATTGTCATCATATCAACGAAAAAAGAGCGTTTACCTTACAATCTAAGGCAGGGGTAGCCAACCTTTGACATACCATGCGCCAATTTTTTTTCACATACGAGTTACGATGCGCCATGTAACTCAAGCACCTTTTCTACCTTACGTTCATGGTCGTGCCATATCCTTAATAACTTTTTTTAATAAAAGTATGTTTATAGACATAATTAACATTTTTAAATGCTTTAACTATTGTACGTAAAACAATGTCTATTACAGCACATAAACATTACTTACCGTGAATAAGACTTTTGAGCCTGTTTGGATTTCGCTAATTTTTCAATGTTTGGTATAAAGTTGTTACTGAGAGCGACAGAGAATTTTTCAAATTTGAATCATTCATTCGCTACCTCGTTTTTTTTTTAATGAATTTCATAGATGAAAATGCTTGTTGACTTGTAATCAAAGAATGTGTAGGCGCAAGAATGCAATGCGCCACTTGTAATCATCAAATGCGCCAAGTTTGGCGCATGTGCCACAGGTTGGCCACGCCACCCCTGATCTAAGGTGATATTTTTTAGAACCTTTAAAGATCTAAAAATCCTGGGCTAAGTTAGTTGTACTGATGCACAAAATTTTAGTAATGATTACGTTTATACATATTTAACATGTAATTCAGTCTTAACAGACACTAGAAAAATTTACTGAAAAATAGCATTCATTCAAGAAAATCTGAAAACAGTCTTTGAGACTAATGTTTACAAAATAAAATTCTATAAATAGATTCAACATCGAAATAACCACAGTCATCCATGAAGTGACACATTACATATATAAATTCAGAATTAAAAAATAAGACGACATTCTGTTCATTGGTACATTGTCTCGCATCATGAAACACAGTAAATGAGAGAATACTCATTTACATAGTGATGCACAACGATTGAAAACAAATTTCATGTTAAAATTACAGCAGTTTCAGTATATATTTTCTATCCACCCATGGAAGTCAGTACGAGTCAACATCTAGATCAGGGGTGGGGGAACCTCTGCCTTCTAGGTACTTAAGTACAACTTTTTGAATGAATCTAAATTTTACAGAGCAAATAATTTATTTTTATTAATACATTTTGATGATTTTTTACATTTATTTAATTTTTTAAATAAATGCATTTAAAGTGCCAAAAAAATTAAAAAAGCTTCAACAAAATTATCTACCTAGATTGATCAGAACAATTTGAATGTTAATAAGCCATAACGGCTGCAGAGCTCATAATTTAGTTAGAATGTGATTCTTAAATGTCTGATGACTTCTTTTGCCTGACTGGCACCACTACCACATTAGGCTTATTGGAAAGTTTTGCAACAGAAAAAAAAGTTGAGACAACTGATTCGGCCCATCTACAAACATATAAAGAATAGCCACGGAAACACTGAGCACTTTTCACTGGTATTAATGTGAAGGTGGCAAAGGCAGGTGTAAACCAGATTAATTTGAAGTCAAAATCTGAAATAAGTAATTTGTGTGTATCGTATTCTAGAATCACTCAAATGATGAGCAGATAGATTTTGGCTCAATTGAAGAAAGTGACAGTAAAATTGCATATCTGATTTTTGTAGTAACAAATGGCAGGATGCATCTTTGTGTGGACTATAACTTAACTTGTGTGGACTTATCTAAACAGTGATAACCTTTGCTGATTTTTCTATGAAAGATGCAACTGAGTTAATTCAGTCTTATTGGTAGTCAATATCACTAATCTAGATCTACTGAAGGGATACTAGGCATTCCCATTGCAGAAGATGGCAAAGATCTTGCATCGTTCAAGTGTTAGCAACAGTGCCGCTTCAGAAGTGATGAGTTTTGGTCTGAAAAATGCTTCAGCAACCTTTCAATAAAAAATAAACATGGTTTTGTCATCTTATAGATTGATGATTCTTCACAGGTTTACATGGACATATTGTGAATACATACCAAATTATTCTGAACTTGTGTATCCTTTGACAGAACTCACAAAAAAGAAAGTTCTTGATTCCTGTATCCTTCGAGCAGCAAACTCTCTCAAGATGTTCTTTTTTTTTAAAGGAATGGGGGGCAAATAGAAACTTTATACTTGAAGTGCGAACAATAATGAAGACCAATGCAACCATGGTATGAACCATTTTAAAATGAAGCTGAAGCTCTATCACACTTTTTGTAATAGTACTTTGAATGCTTGACATGGTCTGTAAGAGTCCAAAGTGGCATTGGAACACAAACCTTCTGTTTGAATTTTCTTAACTTCAGAAGCAGTTGTCTCAGCAGCTCAGGATTTAGATATAGCATCTTTAAAAATAAAGTTCTGCTTCTGATGTCTTTGTTGAATTCCTTCATCCCAGTTCACAAACAAATTAGTCGCACAATCAATCTTGATATTTATAAAATTACAATCTACTGCAAAAAGTTAGTCTAAAAATGTTCTAGATTGAATTTTAAAATTTGGGCGCGAGAGAAAAACCACAAAAAATTTGGACTACCTGTGTGAAAAATCCCATTATTGTAAGTGCCATAGATTTGCCAGGACAGTCCACACAGACAAACACTTCCTTTTATAACAGTAGAGAAGAACTTATGTTAAATCAAGATTTTTGTGGAACATTCTCCAATTCCTTCCTTTTTTTACTCGTGTTGCGACATAGCAGACGAATATCAAGAAAAAGATAAATACATTTATAAAAACTGTTTAATAAATTATGCAAGAAATTTTTTCACCAGTCATTATTACAAATTCTTATTAGTTTGCTTTTGAATGTGTAGTCATCATTTGGTAAAATATAAAACAATCTTTACTTTTGAACAAATAAAAGGTTAACAGTGGATGTGGACACCCAGTTTATAATAAAATACAAAAATCGTAAATTTTACAAAAACTAATAAACAAAAGCCAAACTAAACTACTGCAAGTGTTAGTTCTTTCTACATTAAAGATCACTGATGAAATAATAAATACATACCATTAATATATGAGGACGGTATTTCTGATTACGAGCAGATCTTTTCAACTCTTTTTTCGACTGCTGAGGAACGCATTTCACTCTTTTACGAACCTTAGCTGTATGGAGTAAACAAGTAAAGCTTATAATACAAGATATGTTAAAATTTATTTTACATTTGGGAGATGTTTGAAATGCATTTTACCAGGCTGTTTCATTTTCATTAGGAATTTCAGGGTTGCCATAGCAAGTTCCTGTTGGCATGGATGTTGTTCCCAAAAGGGAATGTCCAAGATACGAGCAATTTTCTTGATTATTTCAAAACCCATGCTGAAAAAAAATAATTTGTCATTATATGTATATATATAAAGGTGAAGTAAAATACATGTATTTTGTCCTATACTTAGAATAAAATTCGTTTAATTATATGTATCTGAACTAAGGTAGCTTCTGCCATAAAAATACAATTATTAAAACACATTTATCTTAAAATAAATTAATGCTGAATAAAATTTTGTATCAAAATTGAAATATGTGTATTGGAGTTAAAAAAACAAATTTAACAAAATATTTAGACTTCTTTTAACAAAGTATTTAATTTAAATAAACAAAAACAAAAAAAAAGCTATGCTTTACTACATTACTAACTTTCCACATCCCATAAAACTTTCAATGAATAAAATCTTTGCACATGAGATGTGCATGAATGTGTGATTTAACTTTTATTTAAAATGTCACATTTAGGCTCATGACTTTACCGTTCAGGGAAATTTGTATAAATAAGTTAACTTTGAGTACAGCCGTTCAGTAAAAGTGCAGGGTTTGAAGTTTAGCATGCGACAGCAACATAAATTTTCCCATTTTAGACACAGAAATATTTTTATTATTTTAATAAGTAGCTGCATGTAAGATCATTAAAAAATTAATTTGTTAACAAGTCTAACATTTTTTAAAACGAACTACTTACTAATGCATCAGAGTTTTTCGGTAATGGAATTCAAGAGAACTCTCATCAAATGGGAAGGGAGTGAAATTCAGTATTTTTTCATGGATTTCTGATATCTAAAGGAAAAATAGTACAAATTTCTAAATGAATAAATTTAAACTAATAAAATAGAAACTGATATAAAATTAATTTGGTAATTACTTTGCTCAAGATCATAAATTAAAAAGATTAATAAGTAATAAAAGAAAGTCAACAGAAAGGGGCTTACATCACAGGGCTTGATAAATAATATATCATTTAACTCAGCCAAATCTCCTGGTGGTGCACATTCAATGTTGAAGCAAACTAAAAATAAATAAAAAAATCAATTCATTGTTTTTCAAAGAGAGGTTTAAATTTAAAAAAAATTTTACTTAAAAAATGGCAAAATGAGTATTGTTTACAAATGTGTTTTGCTCAGAACCATTTTTCACAGAAAAATAATATTAAAGGCCTGTACCAAATTGTAATTGATATGGTATTATTTTAAATGAAACTTTTGATCACAAGGTCATCAAAGTATGACCATTGATGCCATATAGAATCATCATGCAAGGGAAGATATTATCATACTGTAAGATTCCCAGATGGTTAGACACCTTATTTTCCCTTTTGGATAAATATATCTGTCTTTACAGTTATATTTACACACTTCTTTACTTCCATCTTGAATGGGTGTTTATTACATTAGTGGGGATGAATCATACATCACTTGATTTGATTTTTGAAATGTTATTGGTGGAAAAGAGTCGGGTGATATGCTCAAAAAAGGAAAGATTGGTCAGGATATGAAAGATGACTGTTTTGTAAATAGTATATTAAGTGATATCTGATTTTTTTTGGTCTTTTCAACATGGTTCTCTGGGGCCTGTTAATTTCCACTACCTACCTGAATACTATGCATGTTTGAGAAGTACTCGTACCTACATGGAATAAGTCTGGGTCTGATCACACAGAGATTTTTAATAAGCACTTGATAAGATATTTCGAAGTGCTCCATATGTGCAGCCTATCCATGTTTATCAAGGTCAGTTTTCATTATGCATTAATTTGGGATTTTTAATTCCTCTTTTGCAAGATAGAGTGAAAATTCGAACGGATTTCACAGGCAGATAAAATTTTACAGCAGATTGTTACCAAACAAGATATTTCTCTATATTAAAAAAAAAAGGTTACTGCTGCCGCAGTCGCAGGATCAAAAACTAGCTTTAGGCTTGATTCTTAGACAGTTTCCTGAGAAAGTACGGGTCAGAAAAGTACGAAATTAACATGGTTTGTTCAAATTTGTACAGGGAACAAGATGAAGATTTTTTTTTTCCAAAGCGGCTAGTAGTTTAGGGTTTATTAAGCGTCAAAGTCGAAAAAATTAAATTTCTATCGCGAGTGAGCAAAACGCAAAAATTTTCGGTCTTCAGCTGTGAGTTTTTTTTAGAGTACCTCTAAACCTGAATTTTTGCACCTTTTTTGACCAACCTGATTTTTAGAAATTTTCATTTGTTTACTAGTAATTTTTTTTTGAAATTCAGGACATTTTTGTTACTTTTTTTATTAAAACTGTCATAACTATAGCTTATTACAACAAGTTTTAAAATACGAAAACATCACAGGAAACCTTACAATGTACTCTTTCAGGGTGGCTACAAAAATTGAAGTAAAAAGTTCCCTGAGTTTTCCCTGATTTCCAGAGTATTTTTCATGAAATTCCCTGAGTTTCTCCATCCGTTCGCAGAACAATTCTTCAGTAATTATGATAAACTTGACGAACTAAAAAACTATAGACTGATAGATGAATAAAAATAAGATAAGTAAAAAATATTTTTACTGTATTCCATAATAGACCAAATAATATAAAGTTATAAATATAATATTTAATTTTAGATTTTTAACTATTTTGATGTGTTTGTAAAAGCAGTCATCAGCCCCTGAATCCGTCAATGGCGTCAGCGCTAGGTACATCTATAAAAGGAAGTGTTTGTCTGTCTGTCTGTCCTGTACGCAGTGTCCTAACGAATCGATGGCACTTACAATAGTGAAATTTAGCACACATGTGGTTAGAATGTTTTGCAATTTTTCTATCGCGCCCAAATTTTAAAATTTAGTCTAAAACATTTAAAAATTAGTTAATTGGAATTTAATTATTATTATTTTCCTTAGAATGGCATACGGTATAAAGACATGACATTCTAAATTTATTTTTTCCGTTACGCAACGATTTTAGCGGACGAACAAAACAAATAAAGTTTTAACTGGAGTTATGTAGTTCTTTTTTCTATCTCCTAGATCGTTAAAAGATAAAAGAAAAATTTCAACGGATTTCAAATCTGCAGAAAATTTTACATCAGATCGATACCTAAAAACATGATTTTCTTTAAATAAATAATTTTTAAATTGTAACTTTCATATTTTTTCCAATACGAATTTCACCGCCGAGAAGAATGACCATCGTTTCATTCGAGATTCGTTCATTTTGAAAAGTAACGGATTCAGATGAAGCAAAAGAAATGATTAAAGTTATGACTGGCGTTTTTTCTTCAGTGCATTTTTCTAAATCAGCGATTGTTTAAAATAAAATGAAAATATCAACGGATTTCAAAGTTGCGGAAAATTTTACACCAGATAGATACCTTATACGTTTGATTTACTTTTAATAAATAATTTTTCAATTAAATATTTATATTTTCATAGGAGATTGTGACGTCACGCCGATTGGATCTTTTCGCAAACGATTTTGGCCGCATTTGAGAATGACGAATCCATCACGAAAAGAACTGTAACGGGCAACGCAAACTTTTCAACAAAAAAAAACCTCAAGAGTTCGAAAAAATAATAACTTCTCAACACATATGTAAAAAACATATGCATAATAATCTAAATGAGTACTTTTTCGTTAGCCGGGCGCAATTTTGGACCAAAATCAAAATCGCCAATCAAGGTATTTTAGAAAAAAAAATGATTTTTTTTAATGTTGATTAAATTGGAACCGGATGTTTAACTTTTGCAAGTTTTTCCGGCCGTTGGTATTTTTTAAAGCCGCAAAGCACTACTTTCCTATTATCGACATTATAGAATGTGGCACGGCTGTAGACTTCGGTTACAGGATTTCCGGCCGTTACAGGTTTAATAAAACAGAATACAATGTATACAACTCTTTTTTTTCTGTGGATGTTTACGTAAAAAATACACTTCTCATTTTCGGAATGAAAACAAAATTGGCGACATTTTGATTTTGGTTCAAACTGGCGCTCGCATGGCTAACGGAAAAGTACCAAATGGGCGCCATTTGCAAAACGAAATTCCAACTTTTTCCCTGAGCTAAACGAAACTTTCCTGAGTTTTCCCTGATTTTTCCAGAAAATGATTCTTCCCTGATTTATCGGTTCTGTCGCCACCCTGTCTTTCTTATGGTACCATTATTTTTGAAATTGGTTAATAAATAAATTTGATGCGATGAAAAGTATAATTTCGTGATAGTGTACAAATTGTTCATCGCGGAGATAAAAAGTCATATTTTTCTAGCCAAGGTCAGGTTCTAGCTGACCTAGTGAATCTCACTGTGACGTCATGGCCTGAAAAGACGCTATTGGTTTGCGAAGCAAAACAAATGTCATTGCAATCACAGGGTTCACAAGGGTCCGGATTTTGCTTACAGAAAGCATAAATCAACCATAATGACTACAAAATCTAAAAATTATTGAGAATTATAAAATTTTATATTCTTTTTATTTGAAAAACATACATTCCCTAATTGACAGTGAATAAAGTTTACTTTTAAACCCACCTCTTCATACATAAATGAATACAATATGATCATTTTATTGATCAAAAGTGACTAGTCTAAAAAGGTCAATCTGTCATATGATATAGTATATGATGCATTCTGGAGCATTATTTTGGTCCTAAGAACCGGAATGAATCAGTGGATCTCTGAGAAACATTGCTTTATGTTGTCCAAATTGTGGCATTATTATTTAACTTTTCATTAAATAGTAATCCCCAAGTATGTGAGATTTCGATTTTTACTGTGAAGACTAGAGTAAATCCTGAAACCTTCACTCTTTCCAGTGTTGATGATTCACCCACCAATCAAAAGCTGTAAGGTTTTGGTTCCATGTGTTAAGGGGTAAACACAGATTTTTTGGGCTCAAGAAGGTAGCAGATGAGCAATTTGTAATATTTTATGTCATAAATGCTAAACAACGTATGAAAAAATTGGAACATTTCTATAAAACGTTGATTAAAACAAAACTAACCCTTATGCTAAAAAATTGAAAAATGTCAAAACTTTTGAAATTTCCTAATTTTTTTTTAAAATTTAGTGCAAAATAAAAATATATCCCACAAAACTACATTTCTGGAATGAGGAAATTGGAAACGGAATTTCTGTATAAATGGGCATTGTCTCCGACGTACTATAAAAAGGATGACCTGCAAATAAATGCGGCACTAAGATTAAGCTTTCTTTGTTATGTTATTTTCATAGGTTTTATTACGTTTCCTTCCATTAACAGTCAATTTTTGTTTGATTTGAATTTTCAAATAAATTTTTATCTATTTAAAAAATAGATAAAATTTATAGAATATTTCTAGATGTTTTAATGTATCAGTATAAGGAGTACATACATAACATTAATTAGTTTCTTTAAATTTTAAAACACAATTTTCCAGGAGTTCCCGACAATCTGAAACATCTAACACTCTTTCATGGATTTAGTAGCACAAATAGAATAATATGACAGGAATATTTCAACTAAAATATGATAACAACCCACAGTAAAATTATGTTGAAACTAAAAAAATTCCTAAGAATGACCAAAAAACAGTTTATATATATATATATATATACGTATATCGAAAAATAGGAAATTGCAAAAAAAATTTCGTCTACATGTACTTGCATAAAAGTTTTAGTAACAGTAACTGTAAGATTAAATAAAAATAAATTCTATGAAAAATAAGCTCACAACAGAGTAAGATCAGTAAATCAAGTTTTCACTTTCAAAAGTCATATCAAGTTCAATTTAACACAAGGATGTGAAAAATGAATGAAAAGGGGTGATATAGTAGAGCAGATACAGTAAATGTGAATACTTTAAAAGATTAGGAAAGTTTAATTAGGATAACTGAACAAGGATGTATGTGGAATAGTTTGTTGACAGTAAAATTTTGACTCAGTTAAGAAAGCACATCTTAATATTAGATCTTGGAGATAATTTTTACGAAACCTGTCTGAAGTTTTCACAGTAGTATAATTCAGCATGCAATAAATAGGAAGGATAGCATAGGAAATTGTGTCGATGTTTAGGTATCAGAAAGATTTTTGAGGTGGGAATGTACATGAATTTTTTTAAGTAGGATAGATTCTGAATACAGAAGCAAATCATAAATAATGCAGTTTTGGAATGTTTATTTTGTGGAGCCATATCTTATCTTTTTAATTTCTTAAGAAATATTTTAGCATTCAAATTCAAAACTATTGCTTAAAAATAAAACCAAAAATTCATGAAGAGGCACCAAAAAAAAAAAAAAATTACAAGCGTATTTTTGTTCAGAATTTTCAACTTACCTTTTTCAAAAGCAGTTTATGAATATGTTTATTTGCAGAGCCACATATAATGGCATATTATAGAAATAATTTATTTTAACCTTCAGAACTACGACAGATACAACAGTTGTACCTTGTTCAGAATAAGAATCGTGCCAAGAGAGAATCATGTAAGTTATATCTATAGCCATAGTCAAAAGGTTAAGACAACAGCTTCTTTCCTAAGCAATATCTTAGAAATTAAATTCAAAAATATTTCATAAAAATGAAACCAAAAATTTATGAACAAGAGGCACAAAAAGGAAAAAAATTAAAACTGTATTTTAATTCAGAACTTTCAACTTACTTTTTTCAAAATCACGAAGTTTAGGAACACAAGGCTCAGTAGATTCAATCAACAGTTCTGGAAAATTTGCACATACAATTAAAGAAATTTTCACTTAAACAACATGTGAAGGTTTCATTTGCAATTAATATTTCATACTTATTCTGTATTAGAGAAAAATTAGCAATTAGATAATTTAGAATACTGAATTTATAACTGTAACATCAGGAAATAAAATTAATAACAGCATATGAAATTATATTAAAACTTCTGGCATTTGAAAAATTATAAGAAAGGTATTGAATCAACTTTAAATTTTCTGACAGAATTCCTGTATGATAACAAGCTTACTTGCATCATAGTAATCATCAACCAACATGCTCTGCATAACATAAGTAATATCAAAAGTAAAAAAATTTGAAGTCAAGTACAAAGCAGCCTGGAATTACACTGACAAACACCAAATTTGAAAATACTTTAACAATTTGTCTGTTGGTTTATGCAAGAGACAAGTAGCTCAGATTAAATTTCACAAAAGTACTTCAATTATTACTTGCTACTTCCCCCCCCCTTATTTAAAAAGTCTACTTTTCATGTCTAGGATATTTTTATACCAAAACATTGGTCTTTAGAAATTTTGATTTGATTTCATATTACCACCTTTCAAACTAACATTAAAGAATTGTTAATAAGGGGTTACCAAACCACTGGGGCAAACTTAGTATTTTTAAACCTAAATTTCTTTTGAAGTAATTTTAAGATTTTAATTAATGTTGATGTATTTTGAATTGAAGATGGAATACATCACCATTTATCAGTAATCATGAATTCAAAATGTTAGAAAGCCATTGAGATCTTATCAACATTGACTAGCTTTCAAAATTTTGTTAGCAATTAGATTAATATCACAAAAAAATAATTTTCTAAAAAGTGTTTAACAGTAATACCTCAATTTATTGTGCTTCTTGGGAGACAAAAAAAAATACATCGAACACAAAGAGTGATACAGCAAAGGCCAAGAACTTACTTTTGAGATATAAAGTACATAAACTATAAATAAATTTACACAAAGGCAAAATATTTTTTAATGTACATTTCACATACTTCTCAAAATTAATTTCAAAGAAAGGTAATGACTTGCCAGCTTGATCTCAAATTTTGAAGAAATAAATGTCTGAAACTTTCCTTTTTGTTCAAAAACTGGAATTGTCTAAGGCAGAGGTTCTCAACATTTTTGACTGGCAGAGCCCTTTTTAGAATCCATTTCTATGGCGGAGTCCCTTAAGCCTACCCTGTTTTACAAGTTAATGGTGCTTAGGAGTAATTTTACAGGGGGAGAGAAATGTGTACGTTCAGGGTTCAAATGTATCAGTGGAACAAAACGCAATACTTTAAAAAGGAACAGTTACTAAACACTCACTGAAGTCAAACGCATAAGAAGCTCGGGGACGAATTGCTGAGAAATCACAATGTTATTGCTTTGAAAATACACTGTAAAGTAACCCCAAATCAACAAAACAGGTTGTATTTATATGGGGCTTAAGTCTTGAGAAAGTGCAGTTAAAAGAATTCACTCATTCCTGGGAGGGACATTAAAACATGGCACCGACAGGCTTGCGCCTGACTCAGTCTCGTCATCTGTCTCGCATTACAATAATTTTACAGCTAGTGGTAGCAAAATGACCAAGCGTCGTCTGCTAGATGAAGCATCATAATGTAATTTATATTTTTCTTATTTCAATTCTACTTTTTGTTTCGTATTTGTTATTTATTTTGTTTTTCCTGGATTGGCAGCAGAGCCCTCAGGGCTCCATGGAGCACAGGTTAAGAACCACTGGACTATGATGGGGGGGGGGAAGAGAGCAATATAGCAGAATGCACAATATAATGAGGAGGTACTGTCTATTTCTACTTGATCAAATGCAGTAATATTTTTTATAAGCACCTATTCAAAATGATTTCATTACAGATGCTACAACAATAGTCTCACTTCATATATTCATAATACAATAAAATAAGTACAGATGCTAACATGATGCTATTATCTATTCAATAGAGCAGTGATAGCAAATCCATGACACATATACATGTGCCCAAGACAATCAAGTGAGTTTTTCATCGACATTTTTTAATGATATCACAGTTTTCAAAATTTTATAAGTCAAGAAGGAACGATTTTTGATTAAGCAAGTACAAATTAATTTAGACATTTATTTTGCATAAATCAAATTTCAGCAATTAAGTATAAGCTGTCTGTAGCAGTTTTGTGTAACTGTTCTACATGATTTCAATTGTTGCTGTCAATATACCAAAATCAGCACAATAAATCAATCATTCTTATCCATAAACTAGCATAATTCACTTTTTGTAGATTATAATTAAGAATGCACACAGGTTTTATAATGAATAATATGAATCCATATTATTTATATTTTCACTGGGCAAAGTTAAAAAGTAATTTATTGTAACTTGACAATTAAAAAAAGTATTCATAAAGCAACATAACAAAAATAGTCAAATACCTTAAAATGTTTTGTATATTTGTTGCCAATGTCACTTTTCAATTTTGGAAAAACAACATGCAGAATGTAGTAAAATGTTTGTTTTAGTCCCTTCAGTTTCAGAACTTCAACTGTTCATAAGAGCTCAATTTATTTTGAACAGCTTTCTTTTTTTTATCACAGAAATGCATCATCATTTACTGACATATCAAATGGAAGGTTTGACATCACTGCCCATGAGAGTTTAAACAAGTATTAGTATTACATTCAATTTAAAGCACATACCATTTGCAGGCGTCCTCAATGTTTGAGTAGTTTGCCTTTCAGCCTGGACTGGTAACCTAGTTGCCCTTCCTTTGAAAAATGTCACAAATATTACACACAATTTTTCACAAAAATGTGAAATTTTTTAATTAATTACTTAAGTCAATATTTAGACATAGAAGGATGAAACTGATGTTGCAAATAGAAAAACAAAGCCAGTGTTTTTAAAACTGTTAGGGAGTGAGATTATTGCAAGAGGTATGTGCAGTTAAAAATATTATATAAATATTATTTTCAAAAACAACTTTATTATGGACATTGTATTTCATGCTAAAAATACATTGTATTTCAAAATAAAAATTGATGGACTTGTAATAGATACTTGGAACCCAAGTTACGTGTACAAAAATATGAGTGATGAGCTAGATTTTCAATTGTTACAGCAATTAGTTTTATAAAAAATATCTCATTAAAAGAGAGGCTTTTAGTAAAGCTGTACAATTATTCGGGTGAAGAACCATGAACTTTTTCTATATTATTTCTTTCTGGAGATGTTAGCAGAGAACATTCTCTTAGAAAAATAATATTTTCCAAAGATTGAAATTTGGAGAATATTCTAGAATTTTCTATTTAAAACCTAATTTTCAAGAAAAGTGTAATCTGTTTCATTTTATTGAGTGCAGAAATGAATATGAAGCTTATTTTATGTATCATTCACAATACATGTAGGCAGTTAAAGCACTGTGTTTTAGAAATTAGTTATAACTAGGGATGGGGAAAAAAGTTCCTACCTGTTCTTCAAAAAGAACAGGAACAGATTATTCTTGCTTTTCAGAATAGCCTGTTCTTTATTCTTTTTGTCAAAATAAACATAGTAATATTTTTCTACTTTGTTTTTAATATTACGGGTTAAATGGGAATTTTGCAGAAAAAATTGTTTCACTTTTCTCGAATTTTCCTTTGTTTTCATAGATTATTCACCAGAGTTCTCTGTCCATAAACAGCTCTGAGACTACTTCCTGTTTGATAAATGATTCCTTCTTTTAAACTGTTCTGACTCTGTTCTCCTTTCTAAGAGCTCTTCTCCGTTCTAGGAGCTGTTATACATGAAATGTTCTCACTGAAATGCACCGAGATTTGTTCTCATGCTGCTCTCGCAAAACAGTTTTCATTGTTGCCGACTAAGCTAAGGTCCACGTTTGACAAATTTGTAAAAAGATTGTGAATTTTTTGTTGTTGTTGTTAGGCAAGAGGTGAGTTTTTAGTCTTAAACAAATTTGTAAATGAAAAAAAATGTTTGTCTGTGCACAAAGTCCTGACGAATCTATGACACTTACAGTAATGGAATTTGGCACAAATTTTCCAAATATTTTGGGTTGCGCCGAATTTTAAAATTCAATCTAGAACATTTAAAAATGAATATAATGAAATTTAATTATTATTGTTTTCCTTAGAATGGCAAGGCCATAAAGAGAGGACAGATTCTAAATTTATTTTTTCCATTTAATTTTACGGAGGAATGATTTTTTAGTAGACGAAAATACCAAATAAAGCTTTAACTGGAGTTATGTAGTTCTTTTTTTTTAATCTCCTAGACCATCAAACATCGAGTAAAAATTTCCAATGGATTTGAAATCTGCGGAAATTTTAACAATAGATCGATACCTAAAAGTATGATTTTCTTTAAATAAATCATTTTTAAATTGTAACTTTTATCTATTTTCCAGTATCAATTTGACCTTTCGCTACTGAGATCAGATTCCATTTCCTCCTTTTTAAATTGTAACCTTTTTGTTTTTGCAATACGAATATGGGCGCATCAGACAATGACGTCACGTTTGTTTTTGGTAGGTATTTAAGGTATTTAACTAACCTCGCACCGGATCAACATAATGGGCTATTGTGATCTTTTTTGGAATTGTGTAGCAATTACCAAGGGCTCGCAAGCATTTATTTTTATCTCAGTGATCATCACGACGATTAGATCGCTTCACAATTCGAATTTTGCCGCATTTGGCAATGCCACGATGGCTGTTATCCAATAGGCTACGAATTCCCATTTGGTTTACGAAATTCCAACACCATGGGAACGGCGTTATAGCTGTTATCCAATAGGCTACAAATTCCCATTTGGTTTGCGAAATTTGTAGCAATCACAAGGGGGTTAGCAAGCAGTGGTCACATGTGACCCCACGAAAAGAACTGTCATGGGCCACGCAATGGCTGTGCTCTATATGTCGGAAATCAATCTGCTTTAAGTCATCTATTTCTAATTTAAAAAGACATCTCAGAAAAATGCATCCTCCCATAAAACTAAGCGTTGGAAGGCGAATGTTGAAGGAAACCAGCACTGGAAGCGTGTCTCCTCAACCAGTAAAAAAACAGTCGGTACACAGCAATGATATTATGGTTACTGACAATAATGCAATGTACAATAATTGTACAACACAATCCAATATTGCGCAGATTATGAATAAAAAAGTGACTTCAAACAGTCAAAAAACGATTGACGATGAATTGATGAAGTTATTTACTCACAATTAACGACTATTTTCTATTATCCAGTGTATTGGTTTCGATCTTTTACTAAGTCATTAAATACTTAATATGCATTGTCTGATCAGAAACCAATATGTAATTTTCTGTTGCCAGCACTGTATGAAGTGTCAAAAAAGATGTTTCAAATTTAATAAAAGTAGCATCCTATATTATTATAGTAGTATAGAAAAGTAGCATCCTAACAACTAATTGCTGGAATCAACAAAACAAGATGAAAAGTGCATCTATTCCAGATTGGTCAAGATGTCATTGATTGACAGTTCGTTTTATTGAAAGCGCATAACATTAAGAGTAAGAAACCTTGGCAACCAACAACAGCAAAGTATGGCAAAACATGCGCCTTCTTTGATTGGTTGCGGTTCACTACAATCAGGGTACTTAGGTAGGTATTTTAATTAACGTCTTTAAGCATGCATAACGTTATTAAGCATGCCATAACACCTTAAAATATAACAATGCAAGCCATAATTTTTCAAATAAGAGCATGAATACAACAGTCTATATTGAACACAGGTTTATGCTACAAAGTATAAACTAAAAGTGAGATAAAAAATTGACTTTTTAATTCCCCTGAGCAAATTTTACAAAATTTATTCTTCATTAGAAAATATATAAGTAGAAGAGGAGCAAAAAACCATTTTTTTGTTAATGAATTTAGATAAATTAGAATTGCTTTTATTTGTCAAACTGAATAAGTAGCTGAAAAAATATATAAATTGGATTTTCAATAGATTTCCAAGACATTTAGTCATATGATTTTTTTAAACCATGATATAAATAATTGATGCTTACGAATCGTATAACCTTTAACAATTTTTAAAAATACTGGGTGATGAAACAAATGCATAGTCAAGGTCAGAACCAAAAACTTGAGGAATTTTCAAGTATTACAATAGAACTTTATTACAGAGATCTATTGCTGACCTCAAAATATATAGAATTCTTTCAACAAGGACAAGCAAACTGCCAGGTTTTTTTTATCAATAAAGAAATCTATCAAGATTTTTTAAGAACGTTTTAGGATGTTGAATTCTTTCAATAGAAAGTTTATATAAGTTCAACAAGTTATTTGTGTTAGAATGACCAAATTTTATAAGATTCAATTATATAAGGAATGTATTTTAAAAATTTAGCGCTGTGTATTCTTACGTCTGCAATTCACAATAAGAGATGGTGCTTGCAGATAGAATAGAAGTTTCTTGATCTTCTTAATTTTATTGCCACCGTTTATATGAAGAGAAAAGATGTCGCAGATTTGCTCAAGTTCTTCCTTTTTGTACCTAAAATTTATTAATACTAACATTATAACAGAAAAAAAAGAGAAAATATAGATTATACAAAATAATTATATATATTACAATAAAAAATAACCCAAAGCAATACAAAATGTATTGAAATAAATAGTAAAAATTATATTACTTGTTGAGAATTGCAACTTTTCTTTGTAAGAAAGATTTGTCGTGCTGCAAAAATCCACTAAATTCCAGAATATTTAATCTGTTGACTTCATCCTGCAAAAGAGAAATATGAATTTTTGATTCATAATTATTGTGCACAGTTAACTAATTATATTGTACAATTGAATGACTAGTTTTGACGACAAACTAGTTGCTTGAACTCAAAATTTTCAAATCGGAGCAATGAATCGAATTAGTTGATCTCAGTTTCCTAACTTTAAGAGGCAAAGCAACCAAACAAGTAGATAATTGCTGGACTCTTATTTTTCAGAGTGTTGAATTATGTACTATCTACTTGAGTGTTGTTTTCAAATTATTTTTTGCATTTAATTTGTAGTTTTTATTTTATGTGTAAGAAACACATGTACTTTTATAGTATAACCTTGATAAATGGCCCGTCATACGACGGGTGCATAAAAAAGTGTATTAATTTGGTCAAACTTCATTTATATATTTTTTAAACCCTAACGGTACATGATCACTGTCTAGGTATAAACCTTTTTCGCCACTGTCTGTCAACTTTTGGCTGATCACTGGCTATCTACTGGTAAAACAATACTGTTGGAAAATGTTAATTTGGATCAACACTGGTAAAACCATGAGCTTGAGTACAGCAATAATTTTATACCCAATGTTATTTCTATGGCGATTTTGAATACAACGATTTTTTGATATTTTGTATCTAATTTCGCTCATCAACACACAACCAATCAAAACTTTAATACCATGGAAACAGAGCCGAATCTAGCATTTTATAAAACAAGATGTACACATATCTATTTTTAGCAAGTCTTCTTTGACTTTGCTATATTGTTCTCCTGAGAATCATCCTAAAAAGCATACTATATTGAGGGGTTTCAACATTTTCAAAAGTTGATCAATGGTTTACAAAATGACGCGAGAGCTTTTGTGTGAAATAAAATGGATATTGAATTTCTTGTTAATTAACGTACTTGCTAGCGCTGCTACACCATTACAATAAATGCATTCCTTAACTTTTACATAAGAATTCAATTTTTTAATAAACTAAAAAATGCACAATCTAATCCTGAAATGCAGTATTACAAATGCATTTGTTCAACCAAAACGAGTCATGAACGCCAAATAATGTGGAAAATTAACACTTACTGACAAGCACAGGTTATTTATTTGTGCTAAAGTTACCAAAGACTTAGCAGTGTGGACTATTTTTAATTGCTCTTACATTTCTTTGGTAATTAAAATCAAATGTCGAAATCAAATAGGATGTAATAAAAGGGCCCCCGCTGAAAGTCTAAACAACATTAAAGTAAAGATATATATCAATGCTAGCCAGAATGGTGCGGCTAGCACCTCAGTGACTTGCTGACAAGTAAAATTTTTTTAAAGGTACAGAATTGACTGAAGAGTTTGATATAAGAAAGGGAACCACTTAAATTTGAAAACAATTAAATTAAATCTACAATTAAATTTTAGCAGGGAAAACAATACAAAAATTAATTATTTTAATGGGATTGGAAATATCTAACCAATTTCAATATTTCTCCACTTGTTGATAACTCCCTTCATGTCAAACTATAGAGCATAATAATTGAAATGCAGACTAAAATGATGAAGTGTTGGATGGCCACACATTTTTGCAATAAACATTTTGAAAATTAAAATTTTTAAAAATTAATAATCACCAACCAAAAAAATGTCATCAGAGATCAGAAGGCAATTAATTTTATGCACCTTGTTATTGATTCAGGAATATGCAAAAAAAAAAAAAACTAGTGCTTTCCTTCTAAAAATGTAGTTATTCTTTTCGTAAAAAAGTGGTGAAAATTTAATTTATTTAGAATAAAACTACTGGGAGGAAAGAATAGATAAATTATTTTGCCATAGATAAAGTCCTGATTTGATTCCATCAAAATATATCAGCTAGAACTCGTATTTTAAAAATACTAATTTTACAATTAGTATTGCATACTAACAATTATTTAAAAGAAACAGGTTTTGTTAAGAGTTATTGAAATATAACCTAAAAATATCATCATAATAGGAAGATTATTTTGGAAGGAATTTTAATTAACATTGCACTGGAGCAACAAAACAGGTAAATGGCGATAATCCAAGATCAATTTATAAGGGAAAGAACCAAGGACAACACCATGTAATTTTGAACCACTTTTTTGGAAGGTATAAATATGGAGAAAAGTTTGACAAACTAATTTAATATAAGGAGCTCCAAACTTTCTATCCTGATACACTAGAAATAACGTACCATGAAATGAAATCAGCTTACTTCAAACTTGGTAGCTAATTAATTTTGATAGATTTACAATTTTGGTATGAAAATTTGGTGTTAGACAATAGGAAATAAAGTTTGTGAATAATTTGAGATAATCCCTTAGCCAAATTTAAGGCATAATTATTTACAGAATATGTTATTTCCCATCAGAATGCATCTTTGCATTTGCTGTACCAAGAGCATAGCATGAATTAAAAAAATGATCGATTTTAAGAATACAATGATTTGTTTAAGGGATTAATAACTTTATAATTTTAAAAATGGTGCTTCTTTGATCTATTTAGTTATGAGATATATTTTTGTATACATTACTTTTTAAATAATATTCTTCAAATAATTTCAAGGAGATAAACTTACACTTCCTGGCCGTCCATACAAAAACCCATGAAGCAAATTTATGATTCTTCGTCGAGCTTTGTAAATTCCGTCAATAACTACAAAAAATTTCAAACATAATAAAAAATGTAATAAAATTTCCAGTCAAAAATTTATTATAAATAAGATTATTTCTCATAACAGCAACAAAATTTTCTTGTTAATTTATGAAAGTCTATCACAATGGCCTAGAAAATTTGATCAAATATTGCATAAAAGTAAACCGAAAATGTGAAAATATAACCTAAAAAATATCATTAATTTCCTTTCAACTAGCAAAATATTTTCTTTTTGGAAAATAGGCTGTATTCAAAGTATGTTTTTGCACCAATATATAGTCATTAAAAACCATCCTTTTTACAAAGCCACAAAAATCTTTGTTTGTACAAGTTTGATGAGCTTTTTGTGAGAAATTCAATTTCAGATGGTTACACTTGGTTTACAAAGGGTAAGTTGGTTTACAAGTTAATAAGACAGTTTGTATTTATGAAACGATTAGGAATGGGTTATGGTTTAGGTGCAGCAAGTCGAAGCTAGAGATCGTTCTTTTGACCTATGTGTTGTCAAGGGGGCCAAGTTAGAGGACATGGCGGCAAAGTATTTTTTACTCATACCTTAGAGCAGTGCTCCCCAACCTTTTTATCGCCACGGACCGGATCAACGTTTGATAATTTTAACACTGCCCGCTGAGAGGGGTGGGGGGACGTTGATTGTTTATATTTTAGATTGTTTTGATTCAATAATTTTAATTTAATTGTATTTAAACATGCCTTCAAAATAAAATACAGTTACACCAAAAGATGAATATAAAGTGATTTAACATTTTAACTCACTAGTACGCTAAATCAATGAGAACCCTGAGTTTGTTTCTTTGCAACGAAATGGTTTCATCTGGGGGTAATAGGAGACAATGACACTCGAAGTGTGTTGCTTAGGTCCAGTTTATTCCGTTGTTTTGTTTTGGTTGCTGTCACTGCAGAAAACCCCGCTTCACAAAGACAGGTTGTCGGAAATGGCAATCGGTATTTAAGTGCTGTGGTGGCAATCTCAGGGTATTCCGCCATGACTTTAATCCAGAACACCGGCATACTTGTTGTCTCGAACGTAGTTTTAATTCCGCCTTCATTTTCAATCTCCAGCAGTTGATCTTCTTCTTGCACAGACATGCTAGATTCGCCTGATTTATTGACAAATGGGTCGCGGATTCATTCCTTACTAGTTCGTGGGTTTTTTGTGGCTGGGAAGTAGCGCTCAAATTCTTTTAAAAGCAAAGACAGGTGATCGTGCACCAACTGGGAGAATGAATGTTTCGGCTCAGTCTCGCCTAAAATCCCCGCTAATGTCTGAAACATGTCCAAAATGACTCTGTTCATGCGCCGTCCCCACAACTTCAGTTTGGCTTTAAATGCAGCTACAGGGTGGCAACAAAATCCTCGAAAGAAAGTTCCCTGATATTTCCCTGATTTCCATGATAGTGTGACAAAAATTTCCCTGATTTTACAAATCCCTTAAGAAATGTCGGGATCCGTAATTTGTATCGATATACAGTACCCACACAACAATGTTTTTAAATATTTAGCGTCAGATGGGGTAAAAGGATCATTCTCCACAAATATTTTGTATTTTTTCTCATCATATATTTTAATTGTTATTGTAAGAGTTGGAACCCTTAATGGAACTCTAACAATAGCAATTGATAAAACTGGGGAAAAAAATAAAAATATTTTGATCATGAACTTTTCATACCTGTCTCTACATTGTCCAAATATACATAAAAATGAAATGCAAAAAACATAAAAAAATTTGTACCGATTCAGTCTACGTTCAAAACGGGGACAACGATCTTGGCGCCTTTTTGGCGCACTTCTAGTAGCGAGTTAGGGCAAGTTAAGGCAACCCATCTGCATTACGATTATTGTGGTTTCCATGGCAACATCGGCAAGCGAAAAGTTAAACCTTTTGGCTCGGTGCACACATCCGGTATTTCAACGTACGGCGGCGGTGCCGCAAAGAAAGTGCGGTCTGAGATACATTAGATCCAATGGAGTAGTGCACACATGCCTCCGGTGCCAATGCGGCAATGTACGTCCACCTTGCGTGCAATTTGTACCACAGTTCCCCACGGCGCTGCAGGTCGCCACACACGCTTCTCCGGTCTGAAGTAATTAATAAAAGGTTGATCCAGTAACGTCTATTTTGTTTCAAAATATACTTTTTGACACTAAGTTAGCGAAATAAACACGTTTTCTTCGATAGAATATTTATCGCAAATGGCACGAAATGAGTACTTGCGTTATTTCACGGTTATGTGTGCATAGTTGGGCTTCCGTGCCGCACGTTGAAAAATCGGATGTGTGCACCATGCCTTAGACTACGGACGGTACATCAGTTTTACCATAATCGCGCCAAGGAAGAATTTAGACAACGGCCAGTACATCAGTTGTACCTTAAAATTTATAAGAATCGCGCCAAGAAATAATTTAGACTACGGCAGTCACAGAAGTTGTGCATTGAAAGTTATAAGAATCGCGCCAAGATAGAATCGCGCTTGTTATATCGATAGTCGTAGTCAAAAAGTTAAATTTTCATTTTGAATCTAATATTATAAACGGAAGTGTTTGTCAGTCTGTTTGTTTCCTGCACGCAAAGTACTGACGAATCTATGGCACTTACATCACAGGTAGTCCGAACGTTTTGCAATTTTTGGGACGCAGCGAATTTTAAAATTCAATCTAGAACATTTTAAAATGAATTTGATGAAATGTAATTATTATTGAATGCAACAGCATAGAAGATCACAGATTCTAATTTCTTTTTTTTCATTTCCCTTATTATTTTGCATTGAGCAATGATTTTCTAGCAGACGATAAAAAACAAATAAACTTTTAACTGGAGTTATTTAGTTCTTTTTTCGATCTATTAGACCGTTAAAGACAGAGTAAAAATTTCAACGGATTTGAAATCTGCGGAAAATTTCACGTTAGATCAATACCTAAAAATAATTATTTTTTTTAAATAAATAAATTTTAATTGAATATTTTTACAATTTTCGAAAGAGATTGTGACGTTTAGATATTTTCAGCGAGAAGAAAGAAAAAATAAAAAATAACACATTTTATGGCACTGTTTAGTTTCTTTTTGTAAAATCGGGATCGTTAAAGACAGATTGAAAATTTCAACGGATTTGAAATTTGACACCAGATATATAGATACCTTATACGTTTGATTTTCTTTTAATAAATCATTTTTTAACTAAATATTTATACTTTCATAAGAGATGGTGACGTCACGGCGAAATCCCATTTGGTTTGCGAAGCAAACCAACAAACACCAAGGGGAAATCCGTTAGGCTGTTATCCAATTTGCGAAGCAAATCGTAGTTCACAATATTCATAATTTGGTTTATTTCCCAAACCAAATGGAAATTCACAGGGAATTAATTCCAATAGGCTACGAATTCCCATTCCATTCGCAAATTAACAGCACGGGCAACGTCATGATGCCTGTTATCCAATAGGCAACGAATTCTCATTTCGTTTGTTTCTCAAACTGTATTCGTAGCTATCACCGAGGGTTAGCGAGCAAAACCTAATTAGTTAGCACCTGACCCCACGAAAAGAACTGTCACGGGGAACGCCGTGCTGACAACGCACAGTGTGGCTAGTATTCTTTAAAATTCTTTCAAAATTCGTTGAACTGTCGGCTGATTTCAGTGTCATTCAGTGAAAAGAACTGTCACGGGGAACGCCGTGCTGACAACGCACAGTGTGGCTAGTATTCTTTAAAATTCTTTCAAAATTCGTTGAACTGTCGGCTGATTTCAGTGGTTCATTTGAAATAATTCCTTCTTTGGCGAATTTAGAAGTGCGCCAAAAAAAGCGGCAAGGCCGTTACACCGCTATAAACGTAGACTGAAGCTTTATCAAAAAATTCTACACAAATATAGTTGCAAGAAAAAAATATTAATTTAATGCACAAAAAACACATAATTAGTTACACAAATTTAAAATTGTATACCACAAGTTGTATCCCTGGCCTCACGGAGACAAGACGCTCCGGCAGCGAAAACCACGGTGGCGGTTTTCGCTGTGTTCGAAAATTACGACGCCAGTGTTCTTTATTCGAATTACAATTTCGGCGAAAACGATTTATTCGATTCTCAAAAGTACTTGTAATCGCACATCTCTAAATAGGCCACAAACGACAGTAGTCACCGTTTTCCTAAAAATTTTAAAAATTCCCTGATTTTTGTGAAATTTTGAAATTTTCCCTGAGAATTCCCTGATATTTCCAGAATTAAAAAGTTCCCTGAGAATTCCCTGATTTCCCGGTTCTGTTACCACCCTGAGCTACTTTGTCTGCCAACTTGAAAACAGTTGTCACATTTGTCAAAATTGGAAAATAGAGGCATACAGAATTCAGAAATCATAATTGAAGCTCTAGTAACAGAACAAATTTCAAGTTCTGATTTACCACTTCCTAATTTGAGTGGTCATTTCATAGATGAGAACCGCACAAACCCGAGAGAAATACACCATAGTAAATAAAATGGAAATAATTTAATGTTCCTTCGGCGGACCGGTACCGGTCCGCGGGTTGGGGACCACTGCCTTAGAGCAGGCCTCGAAATAGATTTTTTAATACAGGTGCACTTTGTGCACCTAAGTTTTTAAATTAGGTGCACAATTATATTTTCATGTGCACAGTGCACCTGAGTATTTCGAGCCCTGCCTTAGAGGATTGGAAAGAGTTTGTAAATTAAGAAATATTTTATTTTGTGAAATAATAGTTGCATAAAATAGGTGGCGTTGGAAAGATAGTAGAAATCAATGAACCAAATTTTGGGAAGTGAGGAAGGCAAAGTACAAGTGTGAAAATTTAAAAAATTGATTACTTTATCAAGTTCTTGGAAATTGTGAGATTAAGATTGGGAGTTCAAAACAGATTAAAAATAAAAAGATAGGTACAGCTGCATTCTCTGCCCTGTTTGGTGGCAACGCTCTTGGGTGCACTTTTTGGCACACTTTTAATGTTATAGCAGGTTATGGCAGGTGAAGGCAACTCCTCTTTTTTCGGTTGTTATGGCAACCTCGGCAAACAGAAAGTTTAAATTTCCATTTTGAATATTCCAGAAAGTTCTTTTAACATCCATTACAGTAGTCTGATTCTTTTAAATTTTTTTCCTTTGATTTCCTCGGTTATTAAAAAAAAATTTTCTTCAATTCCTTTTTGTTTGAATTTGTTGGCTCTCTTTAATTTTTTTTTTATTTAGATGGTTCTTTCAAAATTTTTTCAATACATATTTTTTCTGTTTCTTGCAAATTGAAAATTTAAATGTTCAGTGTCAGGTTGTATGGTTTCTTAAAAAAAAAATTTCGCATTTTAAAATGCTTTTAAACATGAAAAAACACAAAACAAGTTTTTTAAAACTTTTTCACATTAATAAATCTCAGTTAAAGCAAGACATTTTAACTGCCTTTTTCCAACATTTTATGCTAGTTATTTTCCTTAAAAAAAAAAAAAAAAGGTTTTTTTAAAATTGTGATGATTTTCTTGACATTACTAAAATTTTGGCAGCCTCAAAGTTAATGTTTGAGAGAAATATTGCAAGAGTTGAAGTTGAAAATATATATAGACCAGAAATGATCATCAAAATCGGTAAACATTTGATAGAATAACTAGTCATTCCTGATGCAATACCACTAAAATTAATGTGGGTTAGAAAACATTTTGGTATACTTTTGTGCTGGAACTGATCTGGCCTGGACTTCAGATGTTTTCAGCATTATTTGATTATTGTTTAGGGCACTATTAAATGCTTTGACAAACAACTTGAGCATACAAAAATAAATTTTGGACGTTTTCTTCCATCAAGACTTGATGCCCTCATCATCTATTTACCAGTGTTGATGATTCATTTCCTAGTCATGATGATGAAACCATTGTTTGGTAAAGGGATGGACGTTTTGATACCAGAAGCTTGAAGCACCGTGTGCTTGAGTCTTAGTGTTAAAAATGAAAGTGGCTAACGACTGATGAGAATATTTCAACACAAATTTGATTACAACTCAGTGCAAAATTAAAACATTTTGTTAAAATCCTAATAGTTGCCCAAAAAATCTCAGCAAGTAATCAAAAATATCAAACCACAAAACCATATATCTAGGAAACTGTAAACATAATTCATAAATATGTGAGCACTGTCTATGAAGTTTTAATAAAATATAACAGGTCAACTAAATTTAACTCTGGTTATTACAGCGATTATAGATACAAACAACTTTTTATGTTAATTCTACCTAATCTGAATGAGCTTAGAAAATTAGTTGTTTAAACATATTGAGATTTTGATTACATAAATAATTTTTCATTATCAGAAAATAAATAGCAAATTTTAAAAAACAAATACAATAAATAAAAATATATACAAAGAAATGACAATTTTAGTAAAAACATTGATATATCATACCATTGGGAAATGATTTTAGTTTATCTCCAGGTCCATTTGCAATATATGTAGGCTTTGTATATTTTATGCAATGATCTGCAATAAATGTAGCAGTAAAAATCAGCATAACACAAGTAACTATTTTTTATGCAAGTAGAAATAAAAATGTGGTATTACATATAACTTTCTGTTTCGTGTAATCTAAAACAGAAAATGAGCAAGATGAGTTGTAATTGAATAATACATTCAGTGAGCCAGTAAAATTGTTGGCTGTAAATCTGCTTGTGTTATCGGCAAAACAATGTAAATTTCTTCTTCACAAGTCAATGGCTTATTTACTTTGGATTATTTTCAAACTTTTCTTAAGTGTATAATAGAATGTTTGTTTTCCAAATTTTTAAGACATTAGTGGTATCAGATAAGAAAAACAATACCATATTTGGTCAAATTATGCCAAACACAACAGACTTGATAATTGACTGGTTGATTGAATTTTAATGGTGTAAGGGCCAAGCTGAATGAACTAAACTAACTGGGATGAACTAAACTAACTTGAACATTTTTAAATGTATAAAAGGAGGCTAAAACGAAAGTATGTGAAAGGCAAGGGTGAAACTGAAGGAAAGATAGATCACACTACAATACAGAGGTTGTGTATGTCTGCGTTTACTTGAAGAAAGTAAATCCCCTGAGGGGTTAGGACAATTTGCAACATATAAAATACAGAAGTCAAAGTCAGCTTGTTTATCTCTAGTGGACACAGCATTTATGCACATTGAAAAGTAAATTATGTACAGAATTAAAAATTTTCATAATTAAACAAATTTAATGCACCTGAAGACTTATGAAATATTGCTTAAAAAAGAGAATATTAAGCTCTCAAATTGTGAAAAATATTACCTTCATCATAAGCTTTAATCTCCTCCTGCAATAAAATTGTATGCAGTTTAGATAAAATTCAAAAACTGCCAACACAACAACAAACAACACAATAAACAGTATAATTATAAAAATGTTTACTTCTTTCCATGTTCTATTGACAACTCTTTGTATGTACTGTTCACTCAGTCTTTCCAGCAACACTACTGGAGATGGCCCTGAAATACAATTTTTAATTTAAAATTTCACGTTATTGCATACATTTTAAAAAATATGAAGAGTAGAAATGATTTTGTAATGCAGATACCCTTAACTCTTGCTTGAGCAATTCACGCAGAAAAAAAAGAGTTTAAAAGATAATTTTTAAATCATTATTTTCTAAACATACATTAAGTAGTCTAGAGGTTTTTCTTAAAACATTCAGTTTTCAAGTTTGGTCTTTCAAAAATCCTTCTTTCCTCAAAAGCTCTATAATGTTGAGTAAACATCATTCACATAAAGCAGTGATTTTCAATTGTTTTGCCTTACAGATTATAAAATGGTTTAAATTGGGCAAGATTTATTTTATTTTGAACTTTGGACAAGTGTTCTCACAAATAATTTTAAGTAATACTCATATAAAAATTTTGAGTGTTATAATTTAATTACAAAGTATCATAAATAGAGGGTTTAAAAAATATTTTAAAAACACTTTTGGAGATAAAGGCAAGGATAACTACTGAACCCAATTTTTGTTGCATTGTCAAAAAATATTTTTAGAGCACCACAGAATTTTGGCAATTAGTTTGTGTACCACGGTTGGTTGTTTTGGGGTTTTATGGCGCAAGGTCCATATTTGGCCAAGCAACATCAATTGTGTGCTATGAGATGAAAAAGGCTGGAAATCACTGCAAATACTAAGTGAGTACTTAGCACAGACTGGTTCAAATATGAATCCTTCCAGCATCACAAAGTATAGCAGACAGAGAAATTGGGGAAAAAGAGTGAAATACTACTGAGGCTGTTCAGACATTTTTTTGAACGATTTTAATGGACTGAAGATCAGATTCCGTTTCATGCAAAAGGAAGAATTTAAATATTCAGCATCAGGTTGTATGATTTCTTGAAAATTTCAAAATAATTTCCTATTTGTATTTTTAAATGCCTTTATACATGAAAAAACACAAAAACATGTTTTCTTTTCACAATTATACATTTCTGTTAAAGCAAAATATTTCAACTGCGTTTTTCCAACATTTGCTGCTAATTATTTTTCTTTTAAAAAAATGCTTTATAATTTATCCTGTTAATTACTTTTCGCTAAAGCTTAATATATTCCATTTAAAAAAATTAGATTTTTCTAAGTATATTTTTTATGACATAAAAAGTGTGCCAAAGCGTTGCCACTAAACTAGGTGTTTGGTGCAGTTATACCAAATAAAAATACATTTTAGAATACAAGGAACATCGTGGACATGCACGAGTAAAATATAAATCATAACAATGTGGTACAATCATGGAAAAAAAGCCCAATGAACCTCCTCCTTTATTTTGAGCACTAATTATGCTGGAGCAAATTTAAAGGTACCATTCAATAAGGAATAATGTCTCATACAAATTCAAATCCAAAAAAGTTGCATAAGGAGACATCTTCATGTCAAATTTTGCACAAACAACGAAATTTCTAATAAAAATGCCCCTTTTGGTGAATAATCAGATTCTTCATCGTTAAATTAATTTTAAAATGAAATTTCACGACTTTACCATCTTGATGACGGAGATATTCAATCCTAAAGTTGGTGTCAATTTCAGTTATCTCCACAGAGAAAGTTGCTATTCATACATTGAGATTAATTGTAGTTATTGCTACCCGAATTTTAAGTTTGAACATTATTTCAAATTTATTTTTCAGCCATCTGAGAATTATTATATTTATTATACAAGTGGAAATTGTTTGAGAATTACATTACTTTTTTTACTATACAATAATGAGAAATGTTTAATGTAGCACAAAAACTCACTACCAGGATGAGCTGAAATTTGTTGTGTCCATGCAAGAAGTCTTTCCGAATTGATTCCCATCAAAAAATAAAAGTTCCAATTTAGAATGTTTTGAAACTATAATTTAATAATTATTATTACGTACACTAAAATTTTGTTTTAAATAAATATTAGGTGGATTTTGTTTGGGTTGTTCAACAGTAACATGATACAAAATATCAGCACTATAGAAATATTATTTGGGAAGGTATGCATAAAAGTGTAAGAAACTGATTTCAAATTAGGAGCTCCAAACTTACTGTACGCGTAACTTCAAAACGATAAGACCTATTGGCATAAAATTCATCATCTGAAGTTAAATTTTAACATAGATTTGAAATTGTGTCAAAATAGGGGATTCCCATTGGTAATTATGACGTTGGTGCTCAATTTAATATGAAAATGGCCCCTATGATAAATTTTATGCATATGAATTTAAAGACGTTAACATCTGTCAAGAGTCATCGGAATTTTCTCTACTGTTAAAATAGCTCAAATGAAGAGGGATGGTTTGGTTTGTTTTCCTCTGCAACTGTACATTACAGCCATCATAAGACATGATTAGTAGTAGTAATAATCATGAAAACACTTTTAACATAAAAATTTTAGTGTTGAAATTGTAAAGATCTATTCAAAATTAGCAAAGGAGAAAAACTGACATAAACCATTTAATTTTCATTCCCTGTATGAACAAGGAGTAAAGGAGATTCCATTAAAACAAAAAAAATTGAAACATTTCGATTGGCAATGCAGATATGTCTAGAAGTACAAATAATAAATATTATAATAAAACTACCTTTTAATATACGATTCTTCAGTTCTTTCATTACCCTTTCACTATAAACCTAGAAGCAATTTAGGATAAACATATTTATCAAACACAATTCATAGTCCAAACACAGAAATAATAAAAAATTGAGCAACTTTAAGCATAGTGAAATGTACATAAAACCCATAGCTGGAAAAAAAACATTTACAAAACAATGAAAATGTTAGGTTAAGTTGAGTTAGTTATTACATCTTGATACACCTAATTCTGTTTTTACACGAGATATGTTCTTGAAACAATGTGAATCTTGAAACAATTCTACAACAATGTGAAAAAAATCCATACAAAGAAGACATTGTATCTAAGTTTAAAAAGAAGATTGGTTCCAAATCTAAAAAATCAGTAAAAATAATTTTTAAAATAATATATGAAAATATTCATTTTAAGCTTATTATTATATTTTTACAAAATACACATGTATAATATGTGATGAAAATGTAATAAAGTAAATTTACATTTGAAATGAAAATAATTCTTCATTAACAAAGAAATCTGTTTTACACACTAGATATTACTCATTTTCACTTTCCATAACGGTGCATATGTTTGTGAATGAATGGAATAATACTGCTATCACTAGAAATGTTGTGGATGTCTTCCTCTTTTTATTAGGTGTAATGAGAATTTCTTTCTGTGATCACTTAAGCAAAATCAACAAAAGTCTCCTCTGGTGCTGATGTTTCACCAGTTTTACGAACAAATTCAGTTATTAATCATTGTGTCCGTATTTTGGGAAGGCCGTTATATAAATATCAGTAAGAGGCTATCAAAATGAGCGGTTGTATCAAAGATGAAGTATTAGGTGGCAGAAATAAAAATGGCATGTTTGGGTGTTCCAAGACAGGATGGCCGAGTGCATTGTCAAGAATCAGAACTTTAATTTCAAGACCTTTCACATTCATGAAACATCTGACTTCTGAGAGGAAGCATTTGTTGAACCATTCTGTAAAGATAGCAGTGGTCACCCAGGACTTCTTGCTTGCCATCCAGTAAACAGGCAGTTTATAGATATTGTCAGAAATTGAAACACCATCCGAGTTAAATAAAATGAATTTATTTACACTTCTACAAGTTATGAGAGTGCCCAGGTACAGGTTATCAGAGCACATAGATACAAGGAAGTAGCTAGCCTTTTAGCATTCTTTTATAGAACCCACTCGAGCTATGAGCGGTAAAGGAAGAGTGGCTCTCATTGGTTCTCTGAGGTACAGCAGCTATCGAGGCACACTCTAGCAGTCACCAGGACAACACACCTCAGAGAAGTAGTGAGTACACCACAACATCAACATCTTTTATTGTATAAAGGTTTAGGTTTTAAAAAAATTCTTAGAATTTAGGCATTTATTATTTATTATTATTATTTTTTTTTTGGAAATTGGCTTGGCTTGTTTGTGTTAAATCAATATGACTTGCATAAAATGAGAATGAAATATTTATTTTGAATTCGTGTATAAAAGATTCATGTAAAAACAGAATTATGTGAACTCATATAAATATTATATCATACTTCTGAGGATCTTCTCATTGATGGTAGTTTTCTTTCTAAAAATTAAAATAAACATCAATTTAACTTGTAGATTTTAGATTTCATATAAATTTTATCTTTAAAACATAAACATTTATAGTAAACTTGGCCCAAGGATTTAAAAGATTACACCAGTAAAAATGTGTAAAAAATACTAATCTATGTCTGAGCCATTTCAAATTGTATATTTTGTTTATGTTATATTTATGTTTATTGAACTGCCAACACAAGTAATGTTCAAATTTCATTCCCCCCCCCCACACACATACTCTTGTTACAGCACCAGTTTTCCACTTACATGGCAAAGCTTTGCACAATGGCAAGTATCATGTTCCAGTCTAACTACATTGCTAATTCATCTAGAAGCTAGAATTTTGAACTAATTTTTTCAGTTTCTTTTGAATGAATTAGTTTAGAAAGTCAATCTTGGAATTAAAATATACTTCTTGTACTTATAAATCCTTAGAAATGAATTTAAAAAAATGTCAGTATTTTATATCAATTCCAGAAGTTTTCCAGGGCCCTTGAAAAAAGAATTCATTCTGAGGAGTTTTGATGATTTCCAGGAGGTATACATAACTCTGTAGTATCTCATTATTTCCTATGTTTGGAGGCCTGAAATTCCTCTATAAATCCTCCCAAGCAGATGTGTGTGGTGGGTTTTTGACCAGATGGGATTAAAGAGTGTCCAGCAGTTCGCATTGAGGCTTCTCTTTGTTAATGAGAAACAGAAATGCTGACCGGAATTCCTGACCACTCAACAGACTGACTTAAGTTTTGGTAGAACATGGAGACAGAACTTATCTGCTCCAATACAGTTGTGCTGAAACCCTTTTATTTTAATTTTTTTTGGCCTCGAATTCTGTTTAAAATTGTTTAGCTAATGTAAATTAATTATTAAATGTGTTGTCTGTTGTAAACGCTGTAAGCTATGTCAAATCCACTAGAAACAATTTATTTTACTTTACCTCACACCACATTAATCTAGGAATAAAAATAGCGAAAGTATATGTGAAGAGATTCAAAATTACTTACTGACAGGTTTCAGACAAAATTGTAAAATCTGCCTCACCATAGCAGCTCTTTCTACTGATTCTTGTCTGACCAACACAACATATATATCTAACAGTAGAGGATAAGGTAACCTAAAGCGAGAAGAGAAATAAAATTAATAGCATAAATAATCACATGTAACATTTAAACCAGACAAATAAAATTTTCAGATTAGCATTTATGCAAAAGTACAGTAATTTTCAATTAAGCTTGACTTCCAAAAACATGCAAACTTTTAGCCAATGATTGAGCTCTTTATTTACATTTTCCCCGATTTTATTCTTGAGGAGTATAATTGGTCATCCCTAATCAACAATGGCTTTCATATGTTACACCTGTTACTCAAAGGAATGTTAAATTGTCATGGAGTGTTACGGGGTCAATTTTTAAATACATTTGATTCTTCAGCATGGTTTGCATTGAATATCTTTGCTTAAGAACGAGAACTCGAAAAAAGATAGGAAAATTGTAAATGAGTTTTATTCCAAGTTGCTAATACAATCAAAAATTTAAAAACTTCAAAACATGACTAATAATAATAAGTGATGATTTCAAAATAAATACAAAGCATAAACGATTTACAACAGATTGATTTAAATAGTAAAACACAAAATTTACAACAATGGAAAAGTTATCTTACCGCATTAAGCTCTTGAATTTCTTTATATACTCTTCTGAAAGTTCATTACATGCAAAGCCACTAAAATGGAGTATATTTGCCTTTGTCTGTTCTATTAAAGAGTCCTACCATAAAAAAAAATTTTTGATTAACCATAAACTATCTCTATATTTATATTTAGTTTTTAGATTGAAGATATAAGGGCACACATTTCGCACTTTAAAGTCCAGTGCCGCCATTGGAAAAAGAAAAAGAAGGGGGGAAAAAAACATTTTTTTTTTTGGAATATTGTGTTAAATACTCCTCTTGCTTATATTTTTACAACCGCACAAAAAGTATCCAAAAATCTCTGTATACCTCTTCAAATTCAATAATTTATCAGCTGTATTGAACAGATGTGCTGTACATCTGCAAATGATATAAAAGCAGGCCTCTGTTTTCCCTTGATCATATCACAGTGAGGAGAATGATAAAAAATGTTGAAATGTGAGAGAAGACTTTAAGAAAGGTTTGATAGTTGTTTGTCTTTTAGAGAAACCAAGAAGAATTTAGCATACTCAAGTCATCTGTTTCAGATGTACTGAATAACTGAAAGAAACAAGGCATACCTCAGCAGTAAAATACAACAGCAAACCAAATAATATAAATGTTAGAGGACGCAGAGGTCTCAGGAGAGTTGTCATCATCTAATTGACATACTACTGCACAAGACCTCAGTGTACACATGAGTAAACAGGCTAGAACCTCACTATGTACAGTCACTGGGAAAAAAACGAACCACTTGCTCTTCATTTGAGCAATTTTAACAGTAGAGAAAATTTAAAGATGACGGAACTAACATCTTCTATAAATTTAAATTTACATAAGGGGCATGTTTGCACTTGCATAGTAAATACAATAATGTAATTCTCAAATCGTTTGCACTTGCATAATAAATATAATAATTCTGAGATCTCTAAAAAATATGATTTGAAGGTGTTGAAATTTAAAATTCGGGTAGCTATAACTAAAATTAATTTTGATCTACAGATAGCAACTTTCTACGTCGAGATGATCACTGAAATCGACATGAATTTCAGAATTGAGTATCTTTAGATATAAAGGCAGTAAAGTCATGGAGTTTCATATTTAGACTAATTTAACGATACAAAATCTTATTACAGCATCAAAACATGGTGTGTCTATTAGAAATTTAGTTTGTGCAAAATTCGATATGAAGACGTTCCCTTATGCAACCTTTTTGGATTTGAATTTGTAAAGAACATTATTCCCTATTGAATGATGCCTTTGAATTTGCTCTAGTATAAATTACTCAAAATAAAGGAAAAGTTTTTTTTTCTGTGACCGTGCATGTACCATTCAGAGAACTGCATTACATGGGTTGTCGTGGTTGTATGGTAACACATAAACCTTTCATCTCAACTTGGTTGGTTGTTTTGGCCATATTTGGTCAAGTTGCACCAAATACAATGAAGAGCAAAAAAAGCAAAATGGTAGGCAAGGGTAAAAATGAAAGAAAGAAAAGATCACTTATGTATCTTGCCATCTCAACTCGGAATGCAACTAGTTTTTTAGCCTGGTACAAAGAACATTTATCTTGGATAGCAGAGAAACAGAAACGGATTCTATATAGACTGACCAATCCAGATACAGTACAAAGTGCCAAATCCAGAATCCTCCAGACCTCGGCCATTCCGGATTTGGGACTTTGTACTGTACAAGATGCATCAGTCTGATGACAAAGCATGAGATTGGTGGCACAGCTGGGGGAATGCTATTTACTCCTGAATTTGTTTCTAGAAATCCTAGTTTAGAGAAGCCAGTGTACTCTGTTAATGTTTACCTAGATATTCTTTACAATCATGCCCAACCAACTATATGTAAATTCTTTGGAACTGAGCTTTGTTGAGCTTTTTAAGCTCAACAACAAAGCAAGGGATGACACTGGTTTCATAATGCTGGATGATCCTTTTGGGACCAGTCAACACAAAGCCCTGAATTGAATCCCTTCGAGCATATATGGGATGAAATAGAGCCGAGAATACAGAAGTTTGGAACTAAGGCCTACTACAAAGAAACAAGCCAGCGGTGACACGAGGTTCTGAATGGAAGCATATATCAATCACTGTTCTAAAATCTTGCCTATCCAGAAGGATCAATGCATGTATTAGGGCCAAATGTGGACTAATACCTTACTAATGTATGTCAGTAAATGCTGTTTAATTTCTACCAAAGTGTAAAAAAATCATGATTAAAAAAAAAATCAATTAATTGGATTTTTTTTATTTAAATCGGATTATTTTGATTTTATTAATCAGATTATCAGATTATTAAATCAGATTTTTTTATTTAAATTTCTGCAGGCCTTATATATTGTTTATATAATAAATTTATATAAATTTGTTAAATAAAAAATTGAGTTTGTGACATGACATATAAAGCAATATTTACTTTAAATGAACAGAATTTATGACATGGTAAATCAATATTTAGTTAACATTTGTTTAACTTTTAAACACAAGTTGACATCCTAAATAGTTTTTCTTGAGAAAGTTACCTCATCATGTTAACAAATTTATCAGTAAGTGTAAGTGACAGACCAAAACTATAGTCTGAGAAGTAGAATAGAGGACAGAAAAATCAGACTATAGTAAATTCTTATAATAAAACTGCCAAGCAGCAATAAGAAATGGATTTTCACTAAGTTTTAATTAATATTGGATCTTTCTTTTTTCCTGCTGACATTTTAATGGCTGTGTGAGAAAGTGTATATTTCTACTCTTTAATCTCTATATACGCCACAAGAATAAACTAACACAGGGGTTTCCAAACTTATTCAAGTGGTGGCATTCTTAAGAGAATTATAATTTTCTCACGGCACCCTCATCGTCATGTAATATTTACCTGTGGTATATTATTACATATATATACGTATTTCATATTTGTACCACTTTAAAAAAGAAATTAGAGAAGAAAGAGCATAAACATAACTAGTATTTAAAATTCACACACAAACACTTTAATTTTACTTAATAAGAAAACATAGTTTGGTGAAAATATAAAATAAAACAAATAAAATTACCTTCATCATGCTCTTGGTTGGGGAATGAACCGATTTTTGATGAGTGACCTTAACCTTTTTTTCTGTTGCTTAGAAATAGCTTAGATAGGAGGTTACGGGCGCTTCACAGCACCTCTCATCTCTCTACACGGCAACCCACGGTGCTGCGGCACACTTTGGGAATCCCTGAGCTAACTGACAAAAGTCTCAAAAACTTTACTTCCCACTTGTGTGTTTTTTTTTTAGCTAATAAAATCAGTCACCCCTTTAGTTTATAATTCTGAACCAAACTGTTGTATACTTCCTTTAAGTGTTTATATTACAATATATATAAGCCCCAGCTAGCTAGTCTTCTCAGTCAGGGATGAATCAAGCATTCCAGATAGTCACACAAGTGATCAATCAGACTGAGATTAGGACCTACAGCCAGACAATTTAATTTTTTATTTATTCCTTCATCAAGCTAAGTAATATGCTACCAGTTATCTTCATACACTACCTTCGAATGACATTTACCACAGTTGATTCCATGCTACTCAGAAGAGCAATATTTGTACATAAGGACTGTTTGTGAAGTAGCATCCCATAAATGTACCTCATTAGGAAATCTGTAAGTTTAGTGTTGTATATCTCAGCAGGTTTCAATCAAATTTAAGCTTTGCCAGGCAATCACGTTGATATATACTATGTAATACAATGTGCATCTATATTTGCATATATTTGGAGAGATTTTTAATAGCTTAGGGCAGTATAACATACATTAAAATATTCCACTTTTATGGACTATGATTAAAATTCTTTGAGGATTAAAACATCATTTTCCTTTTCAAGTCATGTAGAAAAGTAGGTTAATTAATCAATTAGAAAAAGTAAGGCAACACACGTGTATAAAACATTGGATACTAAAAATAAATTTGGGAGCAAAATAGAACTAATCATTTACATCAATTATGCAGAAGAACATTACTTTAAAGATCAAATTTTAAGTAAACTTTAAAGGTGATGGAAATTACAGTCCCAAAAGTAAACTCAAGAAGGAAACAAATTATATTTACTTGATTCGTAGGGATTAGCATTAAGAACAAAATATAAAAATAGCTTGAGAGTACTTACAGTTCTTATTTTACCATAAGTGCCAAACATCACATAATGAATTAATCGCAATGTGGTAGATGAAACCTCAGACAATGATGATGCAACTAAAAATTTAAATAACATTTAAACAAATTTGTGTAAAATAGTACACAATTTTAGAGGTATAGTAAGTTCAGGTATTTTAAAATCAATTTTTAACACCATACACTTCTGTTCAATAAACTGATAGCTTGTAAACATCAGCTCAAGGGAACAAGAAATTACTAAACCAAATTCTGAGACTTACAATTATGATTGAGAAATAATTTTTACGGTACAAAAACAATATTGGAAAATATACAATTGATTAAAGTCAGGTTCAAAACTAAAAAGCCCATTATTATTTACCTTATCAAGACTAAATTATGAATGTAATAATTCAAAGATAAAACACGAGATAGAAAATTATCAGGAATTAAACTGTGACTTTAGATTATTTTCGTGTCCAGAATACTGAATTTAGTTCTATGATACATGATAAAGAATCTTAGGTGTTTGTGAGACTAAAAGTACTTGTTATATCACTTACTGTATTCAATGTTAGCAAGCTTCATCCCTCTTCCTGGTCGAATGTGAAAATTCAAACTGTGATTCCTTCGGATTCTCTTCATAGAATCTAAAGTGAAAGAGAAATGAAGTTGTGTTTTGAAGTTAAATAAGTAATTAACATCAGTGAAACACAAATACCTAAAATTACTTGAAGAAAAAATTGTTGAACACAATAAAATTAATCTTCAAGTATAGAAAGTTATACGTACGGCAAAAAACTCATATTAATTGTTTTTCATAGTAGATTGCACAATGTCTTTTAATAAAGTTAATCCTTCCACAAATATAACCTTATGCAATTAAGACGTTATATCTTTTTTAAACGAATTTTGTTGCAAGTGAATTCAGGAATTATAGCTACATCAGTTTATCAGCCTTAGAGTAGTTGTTACATAAATTATGAAGAGATATATAAACATAATAAACTCCTATATAAAAACAAAATAAACATTTTTTTTAAAGTTTAAAGCACACACACAATTATTCAATTTTTGAATATTTTTTTCACAACTATTTCTAGATCATATCTGGTTTACCCATAAATGCTGATTGATTCCAGACTAGATGCACTACTGACTACTTCTTACTTTCTTCTAACTTTTATTAATAGTTAAAGTAGTTCTACATTTGTAGGATGCTTCTTGGATCAAAGGATTTGATATTTCAATCCATTGGACGGTGACGGATTTGAACGTACGTCCAGATGAATGCTGACTCTTTTAACTGTTCACTCCTTGAAAGCAAGGCTAACATATGCCCTCATCGGGATCACTGTGTCTACCTCATTGATTCCTAACTGACTCATAACTTTCTCTCCCTGAGGCTGGCTCATGCACTCATAGGGATTATCACTGTGTCTTCTTGGTTGATCCCCAACTGTTCACTACCAGATGAAAAGGCTGGCTTATTCAACCATCACAATTAAAAGCATGTGATATTTTATCTATCCCATGGACAGTAGCCAACTTCAACATGTGATTCATTGCAGGCTGGCTGTACAAAGTAATAGATACCTGCTACTGAAGTTTATCATTTGAAGGGGTCCTATCCATGGAATACCTATAGAATACATATACCTATGGATGGAAGGTATTAATGTATCTTCCATCAATTTCACAAAAATATTAAAAAATTGAATAATTGTGTGTGTGCTTTAAACCTAAAACAAAAATGTTTTTTTTTGTTTTTATATAGGAGTTTATTATGTTTATAAATATAATGTCATATAACTCAAATAAAAATAATTCTTTAAATGCACAGTATGTTTAGCACATTATTTTGCTGTTCATAACAGAGGAATTTAATTAATATTGATAGAAGATTTGTAATTAACTATACCCCGATTTTCGTTTTGAGTTCCTATGTGATCAATTAAATTACCTCGATATTTTTGAGTGGTTATAAAAAAATGTACCTTTAAAGAAAATAATAAAATAAATACTTAACATTAGTACACAAAGCAGAGAATGCTATAATTAAATTGTTATAAAAAATAGAAGTAGCTTTAAATTATAATTTTGTTAAAGAATACAAAATAAATTTAACTCCATTTGTTGTAAAATCATTTAATAGAAAAGCAGCTATGCTATGAAACACATTTTCATATCAGTCTAATTATATAAACTTGCAAATTGAAATCTAACAATTAAAGTGAATGTCTCAATGAAACAATGGATTATTTAAAAACTTACTACTCAAGTGACTTACTTGGTTGCACCAAAATTAGAGATATCTAAAACTTTACTTACTTGATCTGACCTTACTTTAGTTAATTTTTAGGACACTAAAGACTAGTTGTTGTCATGAATTACAAAATACTGCTTTCTAAAATTAGTTGGATAGAACTTTTTCCCTCTTTTCAATCAGCTCTATTTCCATTCACAAGAAGAAACAGCTTAGATAGCTCTTGAGTAAACTTTTCAGAAATCGGTGATAAATAACTAGTTAATATTTAAGTAACATAAAATTTAAACCAGCTACTAGCACTTACAATTTGAGGGTGTAAAATCACAATCTTCAGAGTCTTGGGTTTCATTTATCCCATTGAGTGATGGCTGTAAGTTTTCACTTTTGGGAGTAGTTGGCAATTCTGTACTCTCAAGAAACCTTTTTCTAGAAGCTGTTTCAATGATGTCTGATTTAAAATCCCTCCAAGATTTTCGAGAGATGCTGCTGTCACTTATGTATTGATGTAAAGCTGTGATGTTTTTAAAATCAATCGTCGGCATTGCTTGAACAACTACTTTTGAACCACCAGAGTCACTAACTGTAGGCTTTTCAGCTTTTATACTTGGTTCAGATAATGAAGCAGAAGACGAAATAAACTCATTTTCAGCACCCTTGCTACTTAATTTGTCCATTTTATTAGAATCAATATAATCTGTTAACTGTTGAGACCCATCTTTCTCTTCAGATGTCTTTTTGTTACCACTCCCAGTCAAATGTCCCTGTGAATGAGATGCATCACTTGGGCAAGGATTGAATCCTGAAGTAATAAAAACTTGCTTCAGTGATGGGGACTTATTTTTTTTGCAGTGCCCTAATGGAGACAAAACTTTCCTTAAATATGCACCATTACTTAAACTGCTTGAAGATGGTTGCAGCTTAGCAGCATCACTAACAGGTACATGATTCAAGATATCTGATTCAGTAGAGCTGTGACATACGCCTTGTTCAGGAGCACAACTTTGAGAACAAACACTGGATAACACTGTACTTTCATTTCCACTTGAATCAACCATCAGAGAGTTTGAAGATTCATCCTCAGATAAGGCACAGGAAACACCAAGAGGCGACATCTCAATGCAATTTTAATTAGTCCCTTTGCATCTATTAGAACAATTTCTCATAGGGAATATTCTGGTGTCTAAGTAACAAACTTTGATGGAGTGACATATACTAAAAATAGAAAAAAATTAAATTGGTTAAAATTAGCAGACAATTTACATTGTAAATAGTATTTTATAAATAATATTATTAACTTGATAAACAAAAATGTGATATGTTTTAGCTTGTTGCAGCTGAGCAGATATTTCAACTTTTCAGTTGCAGGCAGGGTATAAAAAATAAAAAACATAAGATTTATTTATTTGATCTTAATAACATAAATGTGATGTATTTTAGCTTGTTGCAGCTGAGAAGATATTTGAATACAGTTTAGTTGTAGGCAGGTAACAAAAAAAATAAAAAAACATAGGATTTATTTAATTTAAATCAGATTTTTAAAATTTATAAATATGATTTTTTTTAAATTTTAATTAGAATTTCTTGCTTGTACAAGTTTAAATATGTTGGACATAAGCACAAATTACAGTGTAGTTTATAGATAGTTTTAATTTAAGTATTTAAATATTAATATTTTTCATGCAAAATATAAATTTTTTGGAAATATAGACGGGTAAATCTTTGGAAGATTAGAACACAACATGTAAATTACCAAAGTAAATCACATGATAGAGTAGATAAAACGGTGCCCTAAATGTCAAGCAATCTTTTTCAATCTGATTCTCAAGCAGCTTCGAGTAATTCAGAGCACACAAAAGGGTTTATATATATAAAACTAAGCTTTTCTCTATGAACACCATAAAACACGGTGGTGGATTTAGGTAGTAACAGTAAAGTAAAAAACAAGTTGACATCTAATTGAAAGTTTTGCCTAAACTACTTGTTACCCCTTTAATTGATTGTGGCCAATGGCTTAGTTATAGTGATTTTTCTCTCAACTACTTTTTATTAAAATTGAGACATAAATACAAAACACAATTAATGTGAATAATAATTTATTAAATAAAAAACATAACTGAGCTTTCTATCTGAAAGGATGAAAGTTTAAACACTGAACAGCTTTCATTTTGCAAAATGCACCCTGAAACAGTCACTTGTCACTTTAAGAGTAGTGAACCCATAACAAATATTTATCTAATCAGACTATAATTTAGGTCTGTCACTTACACTTACAGATAAATTTGTTAACATGACGTAATTTACTACGTAGGGTGTCAACTAATGTTTTAAAGTTAAACAAATGTTTTACCTTTTGCTTTTATTTTGAAAATTCATTTTTTAAATGTTTTACCACGTTACAAACTGATTTTTAGTAAAATAAATATTGATTTACATGTCATGTAAAAAAACTCAATTTTTTTGTTTAACAAATTTATATATAATTATTACAAAAACAATGAATAGAGCCTACAAAAATTTACATAAAAAAAATTCAGATTTAAATTTTTTTAAATCTGATCACTTGATTTTTTTTAAACCTTGAAAATTAGGGGTGCAGAGGAAATATTATTGCTGACTACTGAGGGTAAGGGGGTGGGGTAGGCAAGTTGCCAATAGACCCTAGGCAGCAGAAGTAGGTATAAATCCACCACTGATAAAACAAGTGTAATAGCATACCCAGTACATGCCAATTTAGTGGAATTTTTAGCTTGCATAAGAAAAAATGTATAGATTCTAATAGCTTTCTTTCTGTTTTACATAACAAAAATATTCATGTTTAAATACATCAAAACTATCTAGAAACTACACTATAATATGTGTGACTTATGTCCAGTGTACCATATGGTACTAGCCGATCCTTTTCTCTAACACGTGGACGATGGAATGTTTCACAATGCAAAAACAACTTCAGACTTTGCTCGTGCGGGTTTTGACAAAATACCGAAAGAGAGTATTTTCTCATCGGCGGCCCGGCGTTCCGTTTGATCCCTCGACACAGCTGGAGTTTCCGTCAGTTCCCTAATCCCATGTCTGGGATGAAGATTTGCTGTTGGGAACCCAAGTCGGTTACAAAGAGTTTTTGCATCTGTGTGGGCGTGTCTTGAGTTCTGTGGAGGACATAAACATCTCTTGCCAGTGCTGGGAATTCACCCCCCTCTCGTTGGCAGCTGCGGTTCTGTGGAACCAAGCGAACGTGGATTTTAGGAGGAGACTGATTCTAGATTCGACGAGAGACAGAGGTCTCTGTTTGCCATTGTTACTTTGGCTCCAGGCAGGACATTGATGGTCGATGGCTGTGCCCTTAATTAATCTTGTAAATTTAAATGTAAATATTTAATTTATCTAAATAAATAGTTTAATTTTAAAAAAGCTGTCCGTCTAATTCTTACATGACGGTACACCAGCAAACTTAAACTTGTAGGGGCAAGAAATTGTATAAAATATTAAAAATCTGATTTAATTAATCAAATTTGATTTAAATCAAATAAATCCAATATTTGTAATTTTTTTTTTAAATCACGTTTTTAATTCTTTGAATGATGTGGAAAATTCAATATATGTGGCTGTAATGTTTCCATTATAAAAATAATGCATCCTAAAAGCTTGTATTAATTTTTGTCATTGTTTACCTTAGTTTTCTTTCTTCAAATGGGCATTTATCTTTATTCGAATGCTGATAAGTACATATAGTTTCAATTTATATATTTTATTTATATCAAAATCCATCTTTTGAAAGAATGGCACCAAACATTTTTTTGTTCCTTTAACATTCAAAGTGTCCTTGGTTAATTACTTTCTGATCATTACATTCATGTGACTCTTCTCAGAACAAGTTTTTGAGTGGTGATAAGATATTATTCTCGGTTTTTCAATCACATTGAGCTCTTGCTACCAAGTAAAAAACCATTTCTTCCAATGCTATGGAATTTAATTGCTTTAAGTTTATTTTTGTCTATTATTTAATAGAAAAACCAACCTATTTCAATGTTTTCTCTTTCACAATACAATAAATCTTGTAACATTAATTCAGCCACATTCTCTCTCTCATTTGCTACAAAACATTATTCACCAATGAAAACATCCTTTCAACAGGAGCCGAAATTCCGGGTAGGCAGAGAAAATGCACTCTTCAATTCAATTGTAGCTCAGTGTACCACTGTTCTGATCTTTAAAATGATTGTACAGTTCAATCAACTTTTTACAGAGATTATTCTGATATATGTAACTTGACTTGATAAAACAAGTTGTCTCCCTTTGTTTCCTTAATTTGCTTGTTTTTGTTTCTTCAAAAACATTTTCTGGTAATAAATTTCTTATATACATTTGAAAAATATTAATTGATATAAATCACTAAATTCAATAACATCCTGAATTTGCTTTATACAAATTAAAAATGTTGACGACTTGTATTTTTCATTTGGATAGTACCTTCTTGATACATCATAGTAATTGAGACTTAATTCTTTGTACTAGATATTATCAACCAAAGACTGTTGTGAACGGGTGGGCTGGTACATGTTAATTCTGTCGTGGCCTCAAATGTCCTCATGTTGGCATGGTGTGGAAGTTTGGAGAGAGGGATACCAACGTCATCTGACCGTGGATCAAAACAACGAGGTGCCCTCAGATCTTTCCCTTCAGAATTGATACTGAACAGTTGAAAATAACTCGTTATTCAACTACCCTGTTTTGAAAATTATTCTCTACTTAATGTGTTACTAACATGATCATTAAAAAAATACATAATTTAAATAAGATTTATGGTTTATGAGCTGCATTCTCAGAAATCTTTTAATTCACACAGAAACAGTCGCAGAAGAAAATCATTATATGGCTAATTTCGGTTCAGCATGAGATCAAATCCTGCTATATGTTGGTTTTCTAAGGTAAAAAAATTATAACAGGTGAGGTTACCTGTTTCGTGATGTTGTTCACAGATCGTTCCCTGTCGTTAATAGAATGTCACGTTTACTGTTTATAACACTGCATACATTGTATTTATAAAAACATTAAGTCAAAACTTTGTAGTAGTCATTTTAAATATAAATAATCATTTAAAACAAATAACACATTAAAGCACGTAAAAATTCACTTGGACATGAAAAATTCTAAAATTAATTAAATAAATAAAATCAGGGAAATTTGGAAAAAATACAACAGAGGTATTAAATAATCATACAAAGAATTTTAAATTAAATGGAATTTTTTAGTAAACTTTAAAGTTGACAGTAAAAATTTCCTTCAGCGGGATTTGATCTCACAAATACATGATTCGCATTGCTTTTCCCAAAATTAATACCACTAGGCCATCGTTTTTTTAATTAATGCTCTTTAAAGATATCAATGGTTATTACGGAAAGATTGAAGAAATGCCACGCCCCCTTCGTTTGCTTCAAAATACAGCGGTTTTGCATGTTTTTACTTGACAAGTCTCACACAATTTAATGAAATTAAGCCATAAAACGTGCAAAATACGTATAATAAAACAACATGCAAACGATAGATTACTCTTATTTATCTAAAATGACATGTTTCACAATATACTTGGTCTTTAAATAAGCGTAATCGGTTATTTAAAATACAATCAAGTAAAATATTTCAAACACAAAATTTGTTTCGAAAAAATTTTCAGTTTTTAATTTTGCTTTCTATTTGCAATTCTGAAAAGGTTTTTAATTTGCAAGTCCAAAAACGTTTTTCATTCGCACCCCCCTCCCCAATAATCCAAAAAATACGTCATAGTG